>CM034146.1:149439076-150766360 GCA_019776745.2 Taxus chinensis | reverse complement strand
CTAACTAATAATTATGTTTCATGTTCTTAGACTTACTTTGATGGTTTATAATTGAGAAGCTTGAATGTTTGCACCTTTGTTATATTGCTCTACGCTTTTGGTGGATACTCCTAAGTTTGATTATTATTTATAGAATTTTTAAAAATATTTTTTTTACTTTATTTATATTTTCTAGGGGGTTCTTTGAAGCCCTAGTTTTTCTTTAGTTTGATATATGAGTGCCATTAGAATTTATTATATAGGATTTCATTATGTAACCAAAACTTTTACACACCACCTATACAATACATCAAATACCCATAATATTTTTTTTGACATGACATTGTATACCATGACACTCTACAAAAGACCACTTAGGACCTACCCGCAACATATGCTATGTTTGCCTACCATTAACTTCACATAATAGACCAGGTTTGTTTTCTAATTTTAAAGTGTTCTATGGTTTACCAGTTCATGTCTCAATTTTTCTCTAGTGTGCCCAATGGTCCAGATTGAACCCCTCGTTGATACCGAGTGTAACGCCGGCAAACACCCACTTGGACCCAGACACCTAGTATTAGTCAGAAAATTATGGATACTTTCTTTTTAAAAAAAGTGTCTACTACCAGGTTGCAAAACAACAGTTGCCGCAAGCAAACTTTAAGGCCAAATAAAAATTATTAGCTTATATAGTTCCTATACAACATATTAAATTTACAAGGGTCGACACTTAGGGTTAGAATAATCATTAATATTACGAGGGCCATTTCGCACTCTCCCACCCCCTGACAGACTTCAGATATCCAACCAAGTTTTCTCAAAATTAATGCACTTGAACCTTCTAAAACTTCCATTAGATAGAGCAATTTTTCTCACCTTTCCATTGCTATAAAGAAGTCCTCCTACCTCCCGATATTTTCAAAAGTTATGGGTTGGCGGATCTTGTGAGGAAAATTTTCCCAAGGCGGGCGCGCGGGCCTATGGGAGAAATTTCCCCCAGCCAGGGGGGCGGGTCTATGGGCCCGTGGATAATTTTTCCTAGATGAGGCGTGTCAGGTCAGTGGGTTGTGGAGGAAATTTTCCCCAGACGGGGCCGATAGAGTGGGTGCAGTTTTTGGAAATTTTCCTCGCATGGGTCGGAAAGCCACGCTTTGCACTTGACCCCCTCAATTCTGCACGACCAAAGGACACTTGTCAAACTCCATAACCTAACGTGAGAGAAGCGGGGCGATGGGGATAAAGAAATTTATCGCCCCGAAGGGCAAAAAGGGTAAAATTCACCGACGCCTCCCGCCGACGCAAGAATATGCCACGTGTTATCCAACCATTAGCTTTGGGTTGGCGTGCCGCCGGGGATATTTTGGAAATTTTTCCAAAAAAAATTCCGAAGCGTTAAGGCTTACGAAGATTTGCTCCTCCGCCGATGCCTCGTGAAGCCACGTGGCAACACCTGATTGCTGTGGGACGACAGGGCTGCGGAGGAAACTTACAAATTTTTCCAAATTTATTTTTGAAAGTACGAAAGGTAAAATCGATCTGAGCATCCGCTGGCGACCAACGAGCCACATGTCGATCAAGGATTGACTGCAGGGTGGCAGGGCCGTAGAGGAAAAATTGCCAAATAACGTTTTTTGGACTTAGATCATTTTTTGACAAAATGAAGGCTTGTGGGTCAGCGGAGTGGTGGGAAACTTCATGAATTTGTGCTTTTTTGCCAAGAAGAAAAAAAAAGAGAAAGTTTTAGTCGGTGGGTCCACCCAAGAATATATTTTATTCATTTCAATTTGACAGTTAGATTATTTTTGAAGATGAATGAAGTAAAATCTTTAGAAGGCCATAATTGTTGATAGGGAACTCCGTTTTTGGCAAACGAGGAGTTTTTGGAAAGATCTCAAAGTTAGCTTTGCACAAGAATCTCAATATTTAAATTTTGGTCAATTTTAATAATACGTCTTTTTGTCACCTAAAACGTGAACTGGACTGTTCAACTTATAATTTTTTTTCGAATTTTCCATAATTACTTCTCAACATGCCAAACAGGCATGGAGAATTTTTCTTGGAAGATTATAGGATAGATTACAAGGTTTAAGTTGTTTGATTGATTTACATTTCAAAAATCTCCCAATTTGACAACAACGATTGTGAAACTATTTGATCTTGAATTGAAAGGTTTTATGGAAATTCCTTAAGTCTTTTTGTTTTCTTGGGATCATTTGATCCCACAAGTTCAATTGGTATTTCAATTTATCCTTTCAATGTTATAGGGTTGCTCGTACTTTTTGATAAAATTTTGCAAGTATACAAAGAAATAAGGATGGAGTTTATACTTGATCTTAAACAGATCTAGGTTTCCTTTACCAACTTGATATAAGAACATTCATTCCCGATCCAATCTAACATATGAAGTTGGTTCTCATTCAAGTATTCAAAATCCAATGGTATAATTCTGATTTGTAAATCATGCATTTCAAAAAGAATAGAGCAGTATAACTTTCTTCATGTGTATTTACTTTGTCAAATTTTCCAACCAGAGATTTTACACTATATTTCAAACGTAGATTTCTAATGAAAACAAAATCATTGAACAAGGTACACACTTCCCTCTTAAATTCAAATGAATCTTTTACGAAATCCTTCCCATTATTTTCAGAATAAAATGTACAAAATGCATATCTTTCTTTCATGTTCATAGGACTGAATACAATATATATTCTTCCATAATCACAACAACTTTCATGACTAAAACAGAGTAGCCTTTCCAACACATTAATATACAAGATCAGCCACTTCAAGTGGAAGAGGTTACAAACAAATTTTCACAAGGGACTGTCAGAACTCTGTCTTCCTCCTCAATTACAATGTACAGAATACAATTTGTTCCACATTTATTAAAAACCAGAAACCATAGTATATTTCCTTCACGTTTCGAATTACATATTTCATAGCCAATACAAGACATATTTCCATCACCAATGATGTACAAGGTCATCCAATTCAAGTGGAAAAGGGTTATAATAAGAATAATCTCAACAAGGACTGTAGAACTTGTCTTTTTCCCCTGCTCTAGAATAACAACATGAATATCCTCAATTTTCTCTATATCAATTTGATCACAACCAAAATAGGGGGAAAGGCAACGCTCTCCACCCAACCAAGACATCCAATGACAAGGGGAATTCACCCTCTTCATTGGCCCCCAAGCCCCAACCACAATGATATAAGAAATGTGTTTTCACCTCATGGCAACATAGGCTTCCACAACACACATGTAATTTCACATTTAAAACACGGTCGAAGAAACAAAACTGCAGTTTTGCAACCATAGATAAAAGACAAACAAACAACACTCAGGCTTCCTCATGTAAGACAAAGGAGCAAAAAAACTATGGGGAATACTTCTTATACCTCCTAAGGGGAAATGAGTATCACCACCTAAGAAAAACTCCAATAATATATATATATATATATATATATATATATTATATATATATATATAATTTCAAATCCCTGACATGCCCTTATGCCTCCCCCTAGTACCCCTTATTCCTCACATTTACTTATGCATCCCAACCTCTTATGGCACCCCATAATGAGTAAAGAAATGCAAGTTATTTCTTTGTAAGGTGGAACCCAAATCTCAACTCACTCCAAACTTATACCTCCCCAAAACACTTATGTCTCCCATAGAAATACCTCATAGTCTTCTAATACACCATCCCTAGGCCATCTACCCAAACATCCCACACACATGCCAAAACATTCACAACAATAACATTTACACAAATAAGAGAAGAGAATTTCAAGAGCCAAGATCTTAGCTCTCTATAATGGATTTTATTCCAAGTTCCAGACAACAAGCTTCCCAATGCAAAATAGCCAAATATCAATGAAACACAGGCCTATAAAAATTCTGCGAATTTTCTCCAAAAGTAAGAACTCAAAACAACAATAGAATTCACCCCAAATGAAGTATGCAAAAGTGAAGCAACCCCCAAAACAAGCTAAGGAATTTGAATATATCGAGAGGGAAGAGGAGAGGATGAGGGAGATCTAAGAGGGATGCCACGTCACACATCCTCAACTCCAACTCAAAATTCAACTTCAATCTCCAAGGCACAATAAATAGGGGGGTGAATAATATGACAACTTACTTACACACTTCAAGACAAGCCCACGCCCCATAATGAATTAAATTAAAAATATGTAAGAAAGTGCAATTAATACATTTAGCTTGACTTACAAAATGCACAAAGAAGGTCTAAATTTAACCCTCCAACCATAGGCAAGGTTGGTAAATAAATTAGGAGGTATGGGACAAGTTTAACTTGTCCCACAAGCCTCTAGAATCAGCCTCCAAGGAAAAAATAGAATTTTCAAGAGATGAAGTGTTTATTACTCCACAATCAACTTACACATCCCTTACACATTTCTTACGCATTTCTTACAACACTTTAATTCAAGGCCAACAACTCTATTATTACTTTCTTATGACATATTTTAATTAATTACTTAACAACAAGAGTATTCACAATATTACACACCATTTTAATAAATAATTAAAGGGGGTCAAAGCACCACAAAATAACACATGTAAACATTAACAAGGGACCCAATAAAAGAAAATGCATAAAACCCTTGGTCACATTTAAAGGTGATCCCCCCCCCCCATGGGAATCCCTAACAAAATCAAACACACACAAACAATAGAGTTGCCATGGTGACCTTGTTGAATTCATCTAGAATTCTAAAGTGGTTGGTCTCCGATCCCCCGATGTTTGTTGTGATATTTTAAACCTACAAAATGCAAATACCTCCTTCGGCCTTGTGGCCATATTAGAACATCCAAATGAATATAAATATAATTTCATTATCATCGGCATATATGTCAATCACCAGAATCATCGAGACAATCAGCAATATCACTTACAATTTCATCCACAACTATCTCATCATCAATTTTAATTCAATTCTGATTTTCTAGGTCTACTCAAAATATCCAAATATCACAAGTCTGGTCAACATCTATAATATAACCATGTCAAACAATATATCCACATCAATATCTAAAATGTCTCTAATAGTCATCATGCACCATATTTGAATCAAAGTCCACAATAAACCATGATCTAACATCTAATATCATACTAAATTAACTATAACAATGTCCATAATATAGTAAGCAGTATCAGGATCAATATCACAAGGTGTCGAAGGGAAGCAGGCACTACATCCCCCTCCCCTTATACTCGACTTCCTCCTAGAATTCATTAGAAAAAATGTGGGAACTGAACTCGTAAAAAAGTAACATCCTCCCATGTAGCTGTAGTCTCATCATATCTGTCCCACTGCACCTGGATCTGATCAATCTCTCTTCCTTAAAGGCCCAGGGTCCTGTGATCTATAATATGAATTTGCTCCACCATCACCTGCCCCTGATCCTACACCTGCAATGATGTCCAATCTAGCACATGAGAAGGATCTGCAACATATCTTCTAAGAACTGAAATATGAAACACATCATGTATGTGAGAAAAGTTAGGTGGTAATGCTAGATGGTAGGCTAAAGGGCCGATATGCTCTAAGATCTCAAAAGGACCAATGAATATAGAAGCTAACTTAGAACCTCTTCCATAACGGATAGGGATATTGTGTGGCCTAACACAAAGGAAAACCTTCATTCCCACATCAAAACTATGATTAGTCCTATGCTGATCCACGTACTTTTTCTGCCTGTCCTATGCATGAGGATAAAGAAGGCTAGCTGGATGCTAATGCTCAACCTTCACTTTTTGGCACTCTAAATAGTGTGACACAAATTGAGCCAGGTCTCTATGAAGTCCCCTCTAGATAAATAGTTGTTTCAAGGTGGCATGCATCTTCTTCACCCTGGGATGGGCTGAATAGGGTGCACAATGTGCCTCTGCCAAGATGTCCTGCCTCAAACCTCCATCTCTAGGAACATAAATCTGACCTCTGTGCCTGAGAAGGCCATCTGCCTCTAAAGATAAACCATCAAACTTACCCTCAAGGGTCTCTGAGACTCGATCTATCCTCTGGCTACAATGTAGAAGCTATCATGAGAAAGTTGCTGTAGAATCCTCCTCTACAAATCTGTGCTCCCTGAGGTGGCCTTAGCTACATGCCTTTATCTGCTTAGAGCTCGTTTTCAACCACATTCTACTTCCTTTTCACATGCTCTATCTCCATATCATACTCACAAGGCAACTCCATCCAATGCCACTGATGAATGTTGAGATTGGGCTGCATGAAGAGGTTGTGAAGACTCAAATGATCAATCCTGAGTGTGAATATCTGGCTAAGAAGAAAGTGTCTCCATAGAACCAAGGCATGCACAACTGCCACAAGCTCAAGATCATGAGTCAGATAATTAAGCTCATAATATTTGAGTTTGCGAGACTCAAAAGCCACCACTCTGCCCTGTTGCATTAATACACCTCTAAGTCTTGCCAAAGAAGCATCCGTGCATACGAAAAAATCACCCTGTGGGTCTGGCACTGTAAGAATAGGTGTTGTAGTGATACATTCCTTTAGTGTCCTAAAGGCCTTCTCACACCTGTCTGACCAAACAAAATTCTTCCCTTTCCACTAAAGGGAAGTGATGGGGTGCGCAGTCCGAGAGAAGTCCTGAACAATACTCCTGTAGTAATCTACTAATCCCATGAAGTTGCACACCTCAATTATAGTAATGGGTGCTGGCCAATCCATAATATTTATAATCTTGGAAGGATCGATGGTGATACCTTCCCTAGAAATCATATGACCCAAATATTGTACCTCCGTCTGAAAGAATGCACAGTTTTCAAAGTTCCTATAAAGTTGCTACTCCCGAAGACACTAAAGAACCTGCGAAGGTTCCTGTCGTGCTCCTCACGTGTACGTGAGTAAATAAAAATTCCATCAAGGAAGATGAGCATGAAGTGATCTTAAGAAGGTCCTAAATACCCCATTCATTCAACTCATAAACATTGCAAGGGCCTTGGTCAAGCCAAAAGGTACCACTGTGAACTCATAGTGGCCATATCTCATATAGAATGCAGTCTTATGAATATCCAACTCTGAAATCCTCAGCTGATGGTAGCTTGACTTAAGGTCTATCTTAGAGAAAAATGTGGCTCCCTTCATCTGATCAAACAAATCATAAATGCGTGGAAGTGGATAACGATTATTGATCGTTACTTTGTTCATCCGGCGGTAATCAATACACAACCACAAGGATCTATCCTTTTTCTTTACAAAGATCACCGGTGCACCCCAAGGGGATACATTAGGATGAATTAGGAATTTCTCCAAAAGGCCCTCAAGCTACAACTTGAGCTCACAGAGCTCAGGGGTAGTCATCCGATAAGGTGCTCGTGAGATAGGCTATGCTCCCGGAACCAGATCTAAATCTATCTCATGTGGGGGTGGTAACCTTGGTAGCTCCCCTAGAAAGACATCAGAAAAACATCTCAAGATGGGATTTTCATCTAGCGATGGTCCACTAGACCCATCCTCTGATCGGTCACTAACTGTGATAACAAACATCTGACAACCCCGTCATACACACCGCTTAAGATTTATAGCGGAGATGGTGTGATTAGAAATGGGTCTCCTGACCCTTGCTATCACTGCCTCAACTCCTAGATCATCTGTACAAGATATGATCTTGTGGTAACAATCCACTCTAGCTCTATGTGCCGATAACCAGTCCATGCCCTAGATGACTTTGCAAGAGCCCAACAGAAGGATACAAAGATATGAGGTAGTGGTAAAAGGTCCCAAATCCACTACACACTCCTTAACTAAGAAGTCTACAGAGATCTTGGCTTCAGAAGCCATCTCAACATCCTAACTATGACCCTACCTAGTTACCACCAGCCAGCATCGCTCTACTAAAGATGGCGCAATAAAGGAATAAGAATAAACCATAATAAAATAAAATGGAGGTAGGAATACCAGTAATGCTACCTATAGTCTTAATAATTGTACTCTGATCCTCTTCCTAGAAGTTCTCGACTGATGCGTACATCCTATGACTATGCCCCATATCACCAATAGTAGGCTCTAAGATCTGTGTCTTACCCTTGTTATTATGGTTCTATGGTTAGTCTCTCCAAAAGTTTCTAGTAATACCACATCCAAAACAATCATATGATCTTCTCCCATGAGTAGAAGCTCCAGTCGCTACCCTAAAGGGGTGTGCTGTGGATCTAGATGACCTGACTATGGACTGCTCTCTGCTGGCGAGCTCCTATTGACTAAGCTCTAGGTGCTCACTGTGTCCTAATGGGACCCCTAGGAGGAGGCCCCATACTCCGACCCCTCTGTGCATCAAATCTCTGTGGAGGTCTATATCGTGGGAGAGACTGTTGTTGCTATTGCTGTGGTCTAAAAGATGACTGTGTTGAACCCTATGCACCATGAAAAAGTGGTACTGACCCCCTTGATCTGCTATCCTACATCTACTGTATACGGCTTTGGACTCGATCTCTAGCCTGTTGGGTCTTTCCCCAAGTCTCCTTTTCTATATAGGACTTCTCAACGGCCTCAGCCAATGTCTGTGGACAATGGAGCCACACTGCACCTCTAATGTCCAGATTCAGGCCCCGAATGAACCTGTGGATCCGCACCCACTCACCCTACATGTAATCAGCATACTAGAGTAGATCTAGAAATCTACTCTCATACTCAGCCACTGTAAGACATACTTGTCAGAGGTCATGAAACTCATCAATCCTTTGCTTTATGAACCTCCGAGATAAATATCTGCTCCCAAACCGCTCCTCAAAGAGATCCTAGGTAACTTTCTCCAAATCAACATGGAGCTTCTACTCCTTTATCCTCCACTAGACACCTAATCCATCCCTCAATAGATGGATCAGAACATGATCTTTCATGTTGCTAGAACAAGGGCAGAGCTTGAAGCATATGCTCAAGCTCACCAACTAGGCCTCTTATTGAAATCCAACTATTCCAACTAGAATAATGAGCTGGTTATTGCTTCAGGATCTCCCTGATGTGATCTTATGTTGTAGTCGATGACCCCTAGGCCTCTCTGCGTGCTCATCTCTAAGCCTAGGGCTCTGAGACCTATCTCTATGTCCTAAAACCCGGTCTCCCTATCCCTTCTGCAGTGACTCTGGTTTGACTGAATCCTTATGGGTGTTCTCTCCTCTATGTTCCTCGATATGCCGAGGAGATGCATGAGCCTTAATGGATGTCACCCTACAATGTCTGACTGAATGTGCTCCTACGGTCCCTCCGCGTAAAGAGACATTAACATCCTGAAGTTTCTGTAAAAACTATGGTAGGATAGCTGCTACAACATGATCTAGTGGGTGGTAAGCCTAGGTATATGTGAAAAGACCCCTCGTCTTGTCCACCGGCCTCCTGCACAGACCAAGGTGAGAGTTAGTTCATCTTTCTAAGTTTGATTTAGTCTTCATGTTTACTAAAATATGCAGTTTTTCAAACAGGGTTGTTTTCTAATTTTAAAAGTGTGCTAGGTTTACATTTCATGTCTCAAGTTTTATAGTGTGCCCAAGGGTCCAAGATTTGAACCCACGCTCTGATACCAGGTTAATCCCTGCTATAAGAACCCACTTGAGACCCAAGAACATCTTAGGGTTAGTTAGAAAAATTATGGGATAATTTTTTTTGTTTAAAAGTATCTTCTACCAGGTTGCAAAACAACAGTTGCCACAAGCAAGTTTTAAAGGAAAAAAAAAGAGTATTAGCTCATAGTTTTCCCATTACAACAATTATTAAATTTACAGGGTTAGAATAATCATTAAGATTAAGAGGGCAATTTCACACTCTCCCACCCCCTGACAGGCTTAAGACATTCAACCTATATTTTCTCAAAATTAATGCACTTGGTATTTTTTGAAAGCATTCCCATTAGAGAGGAAATTTTCTCACCTTTCCATTGATATAAATAACTCCTCCTAACTCCCTGTAATTCAAAAGTTATGGGTCGGCAGAATTTGTGTGGAAAATTTCCCAAGGCGGGCTGGCGGGCCTAGGGGAGAAAATTTTCCCACGGGGCGGGTTGGTGGGCCGCAGGGAGAAGTTTTTCCAAGAGGAGGAGAGTTGGGTTGGTGGGACTGGGAAGGAAATCTCTCCCCAGACGTGGGCCGACTGAGTGGGGGAGAATTTTTGGAAAATTTCCCGCATGGGGTGAAAAGCAACCTTTGCACCCATGCACCCACAAGTGTACAAGACTGCAAGGGACTCGTGGCACCTCCTAAGCCAACGCAGATAAAGTGGGCCAGCAGGGATAAGATAAATTTATCTCCTCGAAGGGAAAAAAAGGGTAAAATTCACCTGCGCCTCCGCTGACGTGAGAAGGTGCCACATGTTAGCAACCCATTAGCTGCAGGTTGGTGGGCCAGCGGGGATATTTTAGAATTTTTTCCCAAAAGTTTTCTGAAGCATTAAGGCTTACAAATATCCAATCCTCTGCCGACACCTTGTGAAGCAATGCGACAGCACCTGATTGGCTGCGGAGGAAACTACAAATTTTTCCAAATTTATTTTTGAAAGCGCGAAAGGTTAAAATCGATCATGTCGTCCACCGACACCCAACGAAGCCACGTGTCGATCAAGGATTGGTTGCCAGGTGGCGGGGCCGCGGAGTAAAAATTGTGAAATAATGTTGTTTTGACTTAGATAATTTTTTGACAAAATGAAGGCTTGCGGGTCAGCGGAGCGGTGGGAAAACTTCATGACTAAGAATCTCAATATTTAAATTTTGAAGATGTTTGAAAGGTCAAGTTTAAGAATAAGTATTTATGTCACCTAAAACATGAACTGGACTATACAAACTTATAAATTTTTTTCAAATTTTCCATAATTACTTCTCAACTTACCAAACAGGCATGTAGGATTTTTCTTGGAAGATTATAGGATAGATTATAAGGGTTAAGTTGTTTTATTGATTTACATTTTGAAAATCTCCCAATTTGACAACAACGATTGTGAAATTGTTTGAGCTTGAATTGAAAGGTTCTATGGAAATTACTTAAGTATTTTTGTTTGCTTGGGATCATTTGATCCCATAAGTTCAAATGGTATTTCAACTTATCCTTTCAATGTTACAGGGTCTCTCTGTACTTTTTGATAAAAATTTTGCAAGTATACAAAGAAATAAGGGATGGAGTTTATACTTGATCTTAAACAGATCCAGTTTTCCTTTACCAACTTGATATAAGAAATTCAATCTCAATCAAATGTAACATATGAATTTTGTTCTCAATTCAAGTATTCAAAAGCCAACATACAGTTCTGATTTCTAAATCATGCATTTCAAAAGTAAAGAGCAATATAACATTTATTCATGCATATTTACTTTTCAATTTTCCAACTAGAGATTTTACACTATATTTCAAACACATATTTCCAATGAAAAAATAATAATTTGAAAAAGGTACACAACTTCCCTTAAATAAAAATGAATCTTGTACGACTTCTTTCCCATTTATTTTTAGAATATAACGTACAAAATGCATATCTTTCTTTCATGTTCACATGACTGAATACAAGATATATTCTTCCATAATCACAACAACTTTCATGAATAAAATAGAGTAGCCTTTCCAACACATTAATATACAAGATTAGCCACTTCAAGTGGAAGAGGTTACAAAATAATTTTCACAAGGGATTGTCAGAACTCTGTCTTCCTCCTCAATTACAATGTATAGAATACAATTTCTTCCACATTTATTAAAAACCAGAAACCAGAGTATATCTCCTTCACATTTTGAATTACATATTTCATAGCCAATACAAGACATATTTCCATCACCAATGATGTACAAGGTCATCCAATTCGAGTGGAAAAGTGTTACAATAAGAATAATCTCAACAAGGACTGTAAAACTTGTCTTTTTCCCCTGCTCTAGAATAGCAGCATGAATATCCTCAATTTTCTTTGTATCAATTTGATCACAACCAAAATAGGGGGAAAGCCAACACTCTCCACTCAACCAAGAAATCCTATGAAAAGGGAAAGCCACCCTCTTCATTGGCCCCCGAGCCCCAACCACAATGCAATAAGAAATGTGTTTCAACTCATGGCAACATTAGGCTTCCACAACACACATGAAATTTCACATTTAAAACATGGTCCAAAACAAAACTGCAGTTTGCAACCATAGATAAAAGACAACAAAAAACACTTAGGCTTCCTCATTCAAGCCAAAGGAGTAAGAAACTATGGGGGATGTTTCTTATATCTCCCAAAGGGAAATGGGTAATACCACCTGAGAACAACTGCCATATATATATATATATATATATATAATTACAAATCCCTGACATGCCCTTATGCCTCCCCCAAGTATCCCTTAATCTTCACATTTCTGTATGCCTCCCCTACCTCTTATGGCACCCCATAACAAGTAAAGAAATGCAAGCTATTTATTTGTAATGTGGAACCAAAATCCCAACTCCCTCCACACTTATACCTCCCCAAAACACGTATGCCTCCCACAAAAGTACCCCATAGTTTTCTCCTACACCATCCTTAGGCCATCTACCCAAACAACCAACACACATGCCAAAACATTCACAACAATAACATTTACAAAAAATAAGAGAAGAGAATTTCAAGAGCCAAGCTCTTTCCTCTCCATAATGGAGTTTGTTCCAAGTTATAAACAACAAGCTTCCCAATGTAAAACATCCCAAGATCAACAAAACACAGGCCTGTAAAAAGTCTTCAAACTTTCTCCAAAATCAAGAGCTCAAAACAACAAAAGAATTCGCCCCAAACGAAGTATGCAAAAGTGAAACATTGAGCATGTCAGACATAAATGGAAACCCGTACTCCATCCCAAACATTGCCTTTGGTTGCATCCATGATCGGGAAGGATCAGACTTTAGTGGAACAAATGGTATAGTGGGGCTTGGAGGGGGCAAGTTATAACTAATCTCACAGCTCGGTTCCCTCATCGACTCCAAATTCTCATACTATCTAGTCCCATTGCAGAGCGGCTCAGAAACGAGCCCGCTCTTGTTCGGCAGTACAACTACTCCAAAGGGAGCCAAGTCTACTCCCATTCTTACAAACCCATCCATAAATACCTTCTATTACCTCTCTATTGAAGGAATCACCATGGGAAATTTGGTGGCCAACATTCCAGAGGGAACGTTTGATCTCAAAGGAGATTGTAATGGAGGGTTCATCATCGATTCAGGAACAACACTAACGTTCTTGCCCCATGCCGCCTTCACTACAGTGGCTCAACTTTTGGACTCCACCATGGGATTACCCAGAAGCAGTGATTCAGACTTTGATCTATTCTACCAACTACCATCCGGATCAACTGATGATGTAGCCATTCCTGACATCACTTATCATTTTGGCGGTGGTGCGGATTATGTAATTAGGGGTGAATATAGCTTTGGTATGGTCAGCGATAACAACTCCTTGTGTTTCCTCACACTGGACATGGGTGAATCTTCAGATGCGGTTGCCATCTTTGGCAATCTTCAGCAACAGAATTATCATATTCTCTAAGATAATGCCAACCACATTCTCTCCTTTTCTCCTGCCCACTGTGCTTCTGTTTGACATGAGTATGTGTATAAATAAATAAACTAGCATCATCATCTTGTGGAATAACATATATAACACCCACAAGTTTATTGATGCCCCAGCTAGGACAATATTTTTAATAATTACGTATAATAATTTAAGTACTATTGTCATGCTTTCCTTCATTAAAAATAAAGATTTGTATTCAAGTATCAACCTATAAAGATTTGATATATATATATATATATATATATATATATGTGGTATATTCACGCTACCTCTTTCCCTTTTGGAGTTCAAACTATTGAGACATTGGGTTTTCATATTTCTTTATTAACCCCTCAATTATTTCGAATGAATGTTGGTACCTACATGGCCTTTCACAGGAATTTATTTTGCCATTAATTACAGTTCATATTTTGTAGGTTCAAAGGGTAATAATACCATATGTGCTAAAGCAAGTCATGAATCTTGTAGTAAACCATGATTAGTTTATTTTTTTGAGGCCCCAACAAAGTCATCTTTCGCATTTGTTAATTTACTTATGAATTTTAGCACCAACATGTTGAATTGTTTTAACAATTGCATACACACCATATACTTTCAAATTAACAATAAGTGGCTACAATTGTCCATTGATAATTCAATGGCTACATTTGAATACTTAATATTAGTCACCTAACTACAAAGTGTTAATTGACCTATTATTGAATTATATTAAGTCATAAAAGATCAACGGAACATATTAATCGATGCCTGTATGACAATATGTCATGGTTTATATTCATAAATGATAATAGAATTGCACAATTATATAAACTCACTAACATATCTTAACAACATGCATGCAAGATATATAGTTTTGATAAAAACACATACCCTCATCAACTATAACTATAGACATCAATAAATTGGATTTAATAAAAACAACCATTTCTAAAACATCACTCTATATTCCTTAAATGCTATTTGTGTGTAGGAACAAGTATTATAACGAATAATTTTCTAAACAAATTTATTGAATCACAAGAGCTTGGTGCCAATGTTACTTTAAAAAATCTTACATATAATAGAGCCATTATCTAGAATAGATAACACATACCCAATGGAAAAAAAGGGGATGCGAGAACACACACACACACACACATACACACACACACACAGATATATATATATATATATATATATTACAAAATACAAAAATATATACATACACCCATGAGAACAATTTTATACATATGAAAATGACACAACAATAAAGAGATAATATACAAGATAAGAGCATTAAAGAATAAATCAATTTTGGCATATAAGGTAGAAAAAGTAGTACAAAGATACATAAAGGGGAAGAAAAGGACCTTATCTACACCATACAATTGATATGGATTCTTTCCTCAATGAGGTCCCTTATATATTTTCCACAGTGGCAAGAAAATCTAGTAGACCTCCATAAATGCCAATCAAGAAGAATATGTTGTCCCCAATCCTACTATAAATGGACTAAATTTCTATCCATAATGGATAAAATTACCAATTATTTCCATTATCTTCATATCTTTTATCACATAATAGCATCACTTACCTAATTTTAGGGTTGACATTCTTGTCAAATAGTTGTTTCAATTTGATCATTATACTTTAGACACATCTCATGAGCGCTCTCTTACTTTCATCCATTCATATTAGTTAGTTTATCCTCATTACAAAAGCATCACCATTCCATCTTATGTCTCTTATTTTAATAACATGAAGAAATATGGATCCCATTGAATAAGAAAATTTACATTCATTCCATATAATACTTCAAAAAGGATCCTTCCTATAGATTTATTATAATTTATCCTATCTACCCAAATAAAAATCGTTAGATTTGTTTCCCCTCCCATATTCTCATAATATTCAAAATAGTCTTGTTTATGGTATTTTGTTGTCCATTTCCTTGTCGATAGTAAATAAATAACCAAAATATATACTAAACACTTAATTTGTATTGTTGATGCATAGTGTATTATTAAGGACTATATTAGTGGGGACATTAAATCTTGTTGTACTACAAATTGGACACAATGATGCAATAGTCATGCCTATAGGAAATTAGAAATAAATGATAAAAATTGATTTATTTTCTCCAATACCCATGTTAAAACCTTCATAAAATGTCAAAACACACATATTTTTAAGAAATCATGTTGTGGTTAATGAATTTACCAATTACCAAATTCAATTAATATTCCAAAAACCCAAGAAAGTAGCAACATTTCTTAAAAATTGAGGATGTATTTTTTTAGAAATAATTAGATGGAAATGGGTGATTGCCCCAGTTGTTAAAATACATAATACTTGTTTTCCAACTAATGGTTTATGTAGGAATGATAAAGAATATTTTTATTCATATAATAAAAAAATTAAGATGCAATTTTCTCAAACATCTACTGTTGAGTTGTGGAGCTCAATTACTTCGGATTAGCATGCAATGTGAAACTTGCTGGAGAACACAGTAACTGACATCAGTTATGGAGGGACCAGAATTGGTCACCTATAACTGGCATCAGTCAGGAAAGGAGGAACTGGCGTCGGTTATGGATAGCCAACGTCGGTTACCTGTGAGTGGATGTTTTAATTAATTCACAGGAATTATATCTATTTTTAGTATTAAATAAGATCTATTGATTGTAATTGCATGGTTAAGTGCCCTAAGTTTATATATGCCTATATAAGCATGAAAGCTAGGGTTTAGAAGTAAGAATTTAAAGAATTAAGAAGAACTTGAAAAAGTTGATGATTTTTGTGAGAATAATTGTGAGAGAGAGAATTCTTGGAAAAGAAGCAAAAAATTGAAAGAAAGAAAGTACCATACATCTGAGAGGTGTGGAAGATTGTAAATCTTCATTGTATATCTTGTCAAAGCTTTGGATAATAGATTGTACTGTTTCTTAGTGTACGTATCCCACACTGGGTGAACCACATTAAATCTAGTGTTGATTTATGTCTCTTATTTTATATATTTCTTCTAGTAGAATATCCACTTTTATTTGCATGTATGCTTAGATCTGATATATTTTCTATACAACCGGTGTGCTAACCCCAACAACTGGTATCATAGCTTTGTTTGATGGCTTTATGTGTTGAAAATTTTACTCATAAAGTGTTTTCTGATTAAGTGGGAGCTATAGCAATGGTAGAAGAAAACAAATACAAGGTAGAGAAATTTGACGACCGAAACTATCAATTACGGAAGATGTAGATTGAGGATTATCTATATCAAAGAGATTTATATTTACCATTGGATGAGAATTCTAGACCTACAAAGATGACTGATGAAGAATGGAAGATTCTTGACAGAAAGGCTTTGGGATCTATAATATTGAGCTTGGATAGCATCTGTGGCTTCCAATATTATAGAAGTGGCTTCTATGACAGAGTTAATGAAATCTCTTGCTAATTTATATGAAAAACCTAGTGCTTCAAATAAATTGTATTTGATGAAGAAACTATTTAGTTCTAAGATGCATGAAGGTGGATCTACATCTATTCATTTGAATGATTTCCGATCTATTGTAAATCAGTTAAAATTGGTTACTATAACATTTGATGATGAAATAAAAAAGCACTTTTATTCTTATGTTCTTTGTCTGATAGTTGGGATGACTTGGTAATGGCTATTAGTAATACAACATCTGCTAATAATATTTTGAAGTTTGATGATGTGGTTAGTATAATCTTGAATGAAGAAATTCACAGGAAGAGTACAGAGGAATCATCATCTAGAAATGCTTTGAATGTAGAAATCAGGGGTAGGCAGAAGGAAAGATCCAAGAGTAAGAGTAATGGTAAATCAAAGTCAAGGGATAGCAGATATAAATCCAGAAGTAAGGGAATTACTTGTTGGAAATGTGGAAAGAAAGGACATGCAAAAAAATATTGTTCATCAAAGAACAAAGAGAACCAACACCCAAAAAAGGTAAAGAAGGAAATCTTGTTGCATCAAAGGTAATGCAAGATTCTCATATTCTTTTTTTAGATAGTAGAATTGAATCATGGGTTTTAGATTTAGGAGCTTCTTTCCATGCAACCCCTAATAAGGGTTATTTCAGAAATTATGTCTAAGGTAATTTTGGGCATGTTTATTTGGGTTATGATGAACCTTGTAGTATTACTAGTAAAGGATAAGTTCATCTAAAAATGTAGAATGGAAATACATGGGTATTGAAAGATGTGAGGCATGTGTCAAGCCTCAGGAGGAATATTATTTCTGCAGGGCAACTAGGTGAATTTGGTTGCATGGTTACTTTTACATGAAACTCTTGGAAAGTCACCAAGGTTGCTTTTGTTGTGGCAAGAGGTAAGAAGGTAGGAACGTTATATTTATCTACTTGTATTATTGATTCCTTTTCTACATTATCTACTACATATTCAGATGCATGCATGTGGCATAATCGGTTGGGTCATATGAGTCAAAAAGGAATGCAGATCTTAAAGGCTAAGGGTAAGTTATCATATTTGAAATATATAGATCTTGATTTTTGTGAGCATTGTATATTTGGAAAGCAAAAGAGAGTGAGATTTCTCAAAGTTGGGGCAACTAAGAAGGAGCAAAAATTTAATCTTGTACACTTATATGTGTGGGGACCAGCTCAGGTAGCTTCTCATGGAGGATCCCAGTATTATGTTACTTTCATTGATGATGATATAAGAAAGGTATGGATTTATTTTATTAAACGTAAATATGATGTTTTTGAGACTTTTAAAAGATTGAAAGATATTTTTGAGAATGAATCAAATTCTAAGTTAAAGTTCCTTATATCTGACAATGGTGGTGAATATTGTAGCAAGATTTTCAATGATTATTGTTCAGTGAATGGGATACATAGAGAAAAAATGGTTCTAAGAACACCACAGTAGAATGGTGTTGCAGAAAGAATGAACAAGACAATCATGGAATGTAATAGAAGTATGAGGATACATTCTGGATTGCCCTTGTAGTTTTGGGTAGAAGTAGTTGATACGACGGTTTATTTGATTGACTATGGGCCTTCAAGTTTACTAGATGGAGGAATACCAAAGGAAGCTTGGACCAGAAAAGAAATAGATCTTTCTTTTCTTAAATTTTTTGGTTCAGAAGCTTTTATGCATGTTGATAGGGAAAATAGAATAAAGTTGGATGCAAAATCCAAGAGATGCACTTTCGTTGATTATGGATCTGATGATTTCAGTTTCTATTTTTGGGATTTAGAGAATTCTAAAGTTATTAGGAGTCGTGATGTTGAATGGAATGAAAAGAGAATGTACATGGATCAAATTTTGGTAACCAAGGATCAACCAATTGAGAAGTTTGTGAATAAAAATAAACTCTCATATTTAAAATAATTATTGACAGGGTTACACAATAACCGGTGTCAGTTGATCCCTGACCGGCACCGGTCAGAAGAATTGGTATCAGTTACAGAGGATCCAAACCGGCATCGGTTAGCAAAACCGATGTCAGTTAGAGGTGATGGCATCGGTCACTGATATATTTGGATAGGAATGTCTAGGAGGTCCAGATTGAGCCTACGGTACCCCAAACTCCTGTGAGAAGGTCACAAAGAGTAAGTAAACTTCTGAAAATATTTACACCTCTATTTTATTTATTGTTGACTGATAATGGTGAACCAGAGATCTTTGAAGAAGCAATGTAGGATAAGACTCACATTCAGTGGGAGCATGACATGGATGAGGAGATGGACTCCTTGGAACATAACCAGACTTAGGATTTGGTAAAGTTACCAGCAAGTAAGAGAACATTGCAGAATAAATGGGTTTACAGTATTAAGGAAGAAGAGGGTGGATAGAAAAGGTAAAAGGCAAGGCTTGTAGTAAATTTATTTGCATAGAAAGCAGGTATTGACTTTAGTGAAATATTTTTCTCCTGTTGTTAAGATGACTTCTATTCATACTATATTGAGTTTAGTTGCAGTAGAAGATTTGTATTTAAAGCAACTAGATGTGAAGATGGCTTTCCTTCATGGTGATTTCGATGAAGATATTTATATGCAGCAGTCACTTAGGTATGAAGTCAAGGGTAAGGAGAAACTAGTGTGCAGGTTGAAAAAAAACCTATATGGGCTCAAGCAAGCTCCAAGGATGTGGTATATGAGGTTTGATAGTTTTATACATTAGCATGGTTACTTGCGATGTGAATCTAACCATTTTTTTTATTTCAAGAAGCTTGAAAATGGGAGCTATATTATTTTGTTATTATATGTGGATGATATGCTTATTGTAGGATCTGGTATGTAGGACATTGGTGAGCTTAAGGGAAATCTAGCTCACACATTTGCTATGAAGGATTTAGGAGCTAGAAAAAGAATATTTGGCATGCAAATACATAGAGATAAGAAAAATAAGAAATTTTATTTGTCTCAAAAGGATTATATCTACAAGGTGTTAAAAAGGTTCAACATGCAGAATGTAAAACTTGTTAGTACATATATGGCTGAACACTCCAATTGAGAAAAGACCAGTGTCCATCATCACATGAGGAGGTCAAATACATGACATGAGTACCATATGCTTCAGTAGTTGGAAGTCTCATGTATGCTATGGTGTGTACCAGAGCAGACATTGCACAGGAAGTGGGAGTTGTGAGTAGATATGTGGCTAATCTAGGTAAATAGCATTGGAAACCAATCCAATGGATACTCAGGTATTTGAAAGGGATATCTAGCATGTAGTTATGCTATGGAGGTTTGGATATTTCATTACGCGGCTATGTTAATTCGGATATGGCTAGAGATCTGGATGGTAGGAGGAGCACTACTTGATATATTTTCACAGTAGGTGGAATGACAGTTAGCTGGATTTCAAGATTGTAGAAGGTTGTGACTTTGTCTACTACAAAGGCTTAGTATGTTGTCGCTACAGAGGATATCTAGTAGATGATATGGATGAGTAGGTTCATGGAAGATTTGGGAAAGGAGAAAGGTTATTGTAAATTATTCAGTGACATTCAGAGTGCAATTCATTTGGCAAAGAACTCAGTGTTTCATTTGAGAATGAAACACATTCAGTTGAGGTATCACTTCATACGGAAGGTATTAGAGGATGGAAAGTTGAATCTGGAAAAGATTCATATGAGAAAGAACCCTACGGATATGCTAACGAAGCCATTAGCAAAGGAGAAGTTGGAGCTACACTCCACTTCTTTTGGTCTTCAATTTTGAGACTTGAAGAGGAAGAAATAAAGCTAAGGAAGAATCCAAGAATGACGTTATATAGGTATGGTATAGTAATTAATCTCCAAGTGGGATGTTGTTGAGTTGTGGAGCTCAATTACTTCATCTTAACATGTAATAGAAACTTGTTAGAAAATATAGTAACCGTCATCGGTTAGGGGGGAACCGGCATCAGTCACCCAGGATCGGCATCGGTCAGAAAAGGGAGGAACCAGTAGTGGTTAGGTCTAACCGGTGTCGGTTACTTGTGCAAGGATGTTTTAATTAACTCTCGGGAATTAGATCTTTTTTTAGCATTAAATTATTTCTATTGATTGTAATTACATGGCTAAGTTCCCTAAGTCTATAAACGACTATATAAGCATAAAATCTAGGGTTTAGAAGTAATGATTAACAAGAATTAGAAAGAACTTGAAAAATTTGGAGAGTGATAATTCTTGGTGATGAAGCAAAAGCTTGAAAGAAAGAAAGTATTGTACATCTAAGAGGTGTGGAAGATTGTAAATCTTCATTGTATATCTTGTCAAATCTTTGGTTAATATATTGGCTTGTTTCTTGGTAGACATAGTTCACACTGGGTGAACCACGTTAAATCTGGTGTTGATTTATGTCTCTTGTTTTGTATATTTCTTCTAGTATAATATCTACTTTTATTTGCATGTATGCTTAGATCTGATATATTTTCTATACAACCAGTGTTCTAACCCCCAACATAAAAGAATAGATGCAACAACAACTGGAGGTCTAGATAACATATCTACAACCTTATTTTATGTTACCTTCTTATACCTAATCACGAGATGAAACTGTTGTAGAAAACTCATCCAACGGAAGTGTCTAGACTATTGTAGTTTGGTTTGTGATTGGAGGTACTGGAGGAGCTGATGATCGGTCTGAAACACTGTTTCTTTTCCCATCAAGTAATGTTTCCATTTTTCAACACTTTGAATCAAAGCATATAATTATTTATCATGATTTTTATAATTTCTTACTACACTTTTGAAGTCTCAGAATGATAACAAACCGGTTTCTATTTTGCATCAACACGGATCCCATTATACAATCACTTGCATTTGTCTCGATCTCAAATGATTGTTGCAAATCTAGAAGTGTTAATACTGGAGAAGTACTAATTTTCTATTTCAGTGTGTCAAAATCCTTCTGATTTTTCCGTCCCCGTTGAAATACTAATTTGATTATTGGTAAGGAATGCAAAGGAGATGCAATAAACGAGAAGTTAGAAATAAAATTTCTCAAATACTGAACTACACCAAGAAATCTCCTAACCTCTGTTATATTATTGGGTTTAGATGAATTAACAATGACCTCAACTTTTTTAGGATCAATTTTCAATGTACCATGTCCCACAACATAACCCAAATAAATTAAAGATGTTTTTCCAAACTCACATTTAGACATCTTCAAATACAATTTCTCCTTTTGCAAAGCATCCAAAAATTTCTGAATGTGAATAGCATGTTCATTCCATGATTCACTGAAAATCGGAATATCATCTAAGTATATTATTACAAATTCATCAATGAATGGCCTAAAAACATCATTCATCACACACATGAATTTAGTCAGTGCATTGCACAACCCAAAAGTAATAACAACCCATTCAAAAAAACCCCATTTTGTTTTAAAATTAGTTTTCCAAATATCACCTTAACTAATTATAACCTGGCGATAACCACTCCTTACATCTAATTTAGTGAAATAAACAGTATTTTTTAATTGATCCAATAAATCATCAATGTGAGGAAGAGGGTAGAAATTTTTCAACATGATTTTATTCAGAGTACGATAATCGACACAGATTCACCATGTGTCATCCTTCTGAGGCACAAAAATGATAGGAGAACCACAAGGAGATGAACTTGGATGGATGAATCCTTTATCCAAAAACTCCATCACTTGCTTCTTGATCTCCTCATTTTCAACCATGGATAATTTATACATGCCAATATTAGGAAGAGGTTCATCCTGCAACAATTGAATCTCATGTTGAACTCTTCTTTTAGGAGGAAGACCTCATGGATCCTAAAACACATCATCATATTTAGAAACAAGTTTAATAAAATCATCATGATGTTTGGGATCACAATCTTCAAAAGATTTGTCATGATCTTTCTTTTTATCTTTTATCACCATGAGCAAAAAATTCATGCTTGAATTGGAAAGCTTTTTCATCTACCTTACAGTAACCAAAGAAAGACTTTTTTTCACCCGATGATCTCTAACAATGCATTCAACCCCATCTTTGACAAGAAAGTATTTATTCTCTTCCCTATAGAAGATTGATTTACTATCATAAAGTTAAGGACTTCATAAGATAATGTAAAAAATTTCTAAAGGTACAACATCCAAATCAAACTCATCTACAAACTTGTCTATAATAGAAAATATGAGCCTATGAGTCCTTGTTACCTGTAACTTTGCATTATCATAAACCCAACCAAAAGGATAAGGCTTAGGATGTGGTTTAGTTTGGAGTCCCAATTTCCTTACAACCTCTTCTAAAATTAGATTAGCTTGAGATCCACTATCAAATAGAGTGTCAATTTTTGTATGCTTAGAAACAACTCTAAGGTGGAAAAGTACATTTCTCTTATTTTCATCATGAATAGATTATTTTTTAGAAGAAGATACAATAGTAGATGAACTAGTGATAGCAGGAGAGGAAGAACTACAACCTTGCAGACCCATATCTATAATCTTAATTTCATCACCAGAGTTAGATCCAAGATCCTGCACCACATTATTATTTTTCTTTCCTTTCCCTTTTTTGTTTCTATACCATTTCCATTTTAGTTCCAGATGTAACTCCCAACACTTAGAATCATCATGATTCTTTTTACAGTGATTACAAAATGGTTTTTCATCTTCTTTCTTAATAGTAGATTTATTCTTTTGCTTACCCTTTCCTTTATCTTGTTCTTTCAAACCTTTTCCTTTGTTGTCAGATTGTGTCCTTGTGTTTTGAAAAGGAAGACTCTTTGGTTGTTTTCCCTTTTCCTTCCAAATGAGTAGCTTGAACACACACCACATCAAGATTAGTACGATTAAGCATGAGAATCATATATTTCAAATAGATATGTAACCCAACAATATACTTTATCAGCTTTTTTTTATATGAAGAGAAATACCAAGAATAAGGGCCCTCTTTCTAAACTACTATGTATAATCTTGAACACATTGTCCCCGATTTTGACCTAAATTTTACCAATCCATCATAATTTGTTGCATATAACCTAAAGGATAAAAAAATTTCCTTAAAAGAGAGAAAAAATCATTCCAAGAAGAAGCTACTTTAACTTTGTTTGCATCAACCTCTTAAAGCTTACTCTCCCACCAGATGAGTGGAGTACCACCCATTCTAAGAGTAGCCAAATGGATTTTTTCCTCATCATCAACAATATTTTGAACCCTATAATATACTTCAATCTGCTTGATCCAGTTATCCAATTTTTCCACATTAATCTCTCCATTATACATTGGAAATTCAAACTTAATATCCAATTTCAATGAAGGAATCAAAATTTCTTCTACCATCCTTTCTTTTGGGGGAACTGGATCTAGATGGATTAGATGGCCCTTCTTCTTCTATTTTTAAATATGTTTATTTCTCCATTGTCCTTAGATGATATTGGTACAATTATTCCACCATATCTTTCATTTGCATGAAGGATTTATGAAATTCTTATTCTTCAGCCATAGTTGGGCTATGTGAACGTCTTGATCCAATCTCTGAATCAAACGTTGTTAACTTTCCTTCACCCTTACTAGAATGGGACCTTGTCAACATTCAACACACATGAAATCCAAACAAGCGTTAAAGTGATCATAGACCAACTCTTATACCAACATGATCTGAAATCATGAGAAAATTACAAACACGTTCTACAAATTTACTTTATAAAATGATTTACAGACAAATTTTAACATTATAAATTTTCTCCATTTTTAATAATAATTAAAAATTTGCGAGTATTGCATAAAATAAGAGAACAATAAGACTAAAACAGATAAAATACAACTCATGCAATTGATAATGGAGTTTGGTTTCAAAACCTAGGTCTCTGGGTCCATTTAAATGACCGATCTATTAAAAATATGTGCCAAACAATTACAAAGGCATTTACATATTTTCCAGCAACTGCATGATAATATCCCTACCAAATAAACCTAAGTCTCCTTGGGAAATTTTTGAAATTCCTCTCCTAGCTCACTCCCTAAGCCAAAAGACCTCACAGACTTAGCAGAACTCTTCTACAAATATCAAACCGCTCACTTTTAAAATGTGGTAACTCACCCTGGTGTAGTAGATTTGGCTATTTTTAACTCATGGTGAGTCAAGGGGTCAATTCCCTTACTCACCACCCATTCCTTCATTATTTTCTAATATGGAATGTGTCCCACATGCATGGCTTGATGGTTGGCAATGCAATTTAAATCCAACATTGCGATGGGACTGATCGGTCTTAAGACTGCTTTTTCCAATTGACATGCGTCTTGCTCAAGTTTGTGTAGCTCAATGAATGAATTGAATGCCATTGTGAATAGGCCACCGCGTGGATGGATGTGTATGTTGAGTTAACTTTGGATCCTGAGTTGGTAGGTAACGACCAAGATAAAATGGTTATCGAGTAGTTCAAAGCCACGATGAAGAGATAAGGTAAATGCGAGGAGATAGGCGTTAAAGCACTTATGAGGAAATGGATAGTTGGCAAGGAGTTGGAAATATAACATGGCAAGGAGGGATAAGTAGATGTGAGGAGAATGATCTATGGTGGTGAGGAAAATAAGTGAGCAGGTCGACTTGATTGGCTGAGCCATCTTGGCATGCTGATTTGGGTTGTCCACCAAGTTGCCCCTTGTAATATATAACAAGGTAATACAATATCCCACTTATAATGAGTTACAAATATATGTAAAATCTTGACAATCTTTAAGGTGAATATTGGAGGCCAAGGCACCCCTCCATAATAGATTGTGTCAAACATGGACGAAGGCCCCTGACCAGCAAATAGCAGGGTCCTTTTGTCCGCAATTGAGTGTTGAAGACCAGTGGTCCATAATAGTATTTTTGCTCAATCTCTTCTACATATGTGCCCTTTATATTTGTTCTTCATTTTGTCACCAAGGTCTTGAAAAACTCCATACTACATAGCTGATTGTGCAAAATTCCGGAAGATCATAGATCATCATTTCTCAATGGATATCCATTGGATCATGAGGTGACCAACGCATCAATGATTAATGCAATAAGAATTAGCATCAAAAAAATTTCCATGAGGTTGGTTTACATCAACCTCAAGTGGTGGAGGGAAGGAGAAGAGATTGCACTAAAGTAATTATTTAAGCTTGATGTGTGGACAATAAGGTAACCACGTAAACTTACATCAAGGTTGAACACAATGTTACAAATGGATAGGATCTCTTGAGAAAATATAAGTAGAACCTTGTTGATGACATCACAAACTTGCAAGCATAAGGGTGATACCCATAACATGTAACAAATATTTCCTTAGGAGAATATTGTAATTAGTATTATTCACGATAACATAGTATAAAGTGTCAAGGGTCTTAGGACTGACAGTAATGGATAGGGTGATTTGGTTGAGTACTTGAAGAGGTACACTTGTAAAGTCATTAACATGTATAGGAGAACGAGAGAGATCCTTAGTAGACATTCCTAAATGATGAAGAAAATAAATGATGCAAACATCAAGGCATAATCTATTGTCAATAAGAATACATTTTACCAATGTAGTATGGACCATGAATTAAACAAATAGGGGATGTCAACTATTAATAACATCTTGGTGAGGAGTGATAATAGAGTCATTATCCTTATCAAAAGAGAACTTTGATTGAAGGATAGATCTAACATAGTTATAATGTGTGAAGATGAATCTAAGAATTTTGAAAGACCTCATAGATGATATCCTTACATGTGAAATTCAGTTGAATGTGATTAACTAAAATAATAGATTTTAGAAGTTAATCTAAACAAGTACAGTAATAAAATAACTGAAGTAGAAATGCTAGATAATTTTATTTGATATTTTAAATAAAATGAAATATTTGAAATGGGATGGAAAAGGTACTAACCTGAAAATGATTTACCTCATACTGATCTGAAATTGGATTGGTTGATGCATAGGCGAAACAAAGTACAACAACACACCTCATGAAGTTGGAGCATATGAATATTTGGTCAGACAGGGGCACCTGTGGGAGGATTAGGGCAACTGTGTGCACCCTGGTCTGAGTATGGGCGCCCTGGTCTACAGAGCAGCTCGGAACCTGAGTCTGAGTTGGTCACTAGTTCTTCGCAATAACTCAGTCTTTATCATGTGTATGTCACATTATCTTTGCTAATGTCATTGTAAATCTTCGATGAATAATATCCTCTAAAAACCCACACAAAAGCATCAAACCCTAACAAAGAAATATGCAAATGAATGGATTGGATTGTCCTAAGTTGCTAAATGGATGGACTTACGACTGATCATTGCACTACATCTCATATCCGATGTATTTCTATGTGCATGTGTGTACAATTATGTGCCTAGGGTGCCCTAGCGATAATGACGCCAAAGAAGCGGGTAATATCTAGATCTAAAATGCAAATGGTGGATGGAATAGAAAGAATACAACCCTTCCTATAAAGTGTGTGTTGCAGAATAGTGCCCAAATGTAGTCACTTTCCTTAGTAGATAGTTATCCCTTAGTAGAGATAGTTTTTCCTTAAGATAGTGTGTATGTTGTGTTCATATAGGGATCTCTTGCTCAAATTTCGACACTAATGATTTGATATGTTGACTAGTATGTAGTGGAATAAGAGGGAAAACTACAAAGACCATCCTCGAGACTCTAAATGAGAACCAAGTACAACTGGGACCAGGGTAATTAAAAATGAGTATTGGGTTGCTAACATGCACCCCAATCCCTTCCTAAGCACCCTAGTCAAATACCATAGATGACCACTGAGTAAATAAAGATAGTTGAGACTCCATGATAGATTACCAAAATTTTGCAAGTAACTGATGATTGTATAAGACACTTAATGACAATGATTGACTAAACTAATGATAGGACTAGGGGATGAGCCATTAGTGAATAATTTTCTTACACAATATCCATATATAAAACAACATATTTCGCAATATAATAGTAGTACTAAGTGCATGATTTTGTGACTACATTTTCCCCCACTTTATGTTGGTGAGCAAAAAGCTTGGTAACATAAATTCGATAGAGATGTGTACCTGAGAGAAATCTAGAGAATCCCGTGTTGTAGTAGAACACAGATGTGGTAGTAAAATCATGTCAAAGGAGCCACATAATGTGTCAAACCATGGATCGGCGCGTTAATCCATGTAACATAAAAAAAAGTGTAATGTTGTGATGAAGTGCACTAAATAAGAGTGATAATTATAATTCTCAATGATTGATGATTTTGAATGCATATGATGATGATAAGATGGGGTAATGGGTGATTAATTCCCAACCCAATTATGTGTATATGAATAATCGACCAGAGGATTTGGGCATCTTGCCGCTAGAGGAAAAGTGTAGGGAGATAAGTGTGTTATTCTCTAACTTGTAACTACATCATCAAGATCTAACCAGTATAGACAGGCTTAGATCAAACATTTGTGGATTTTTGGATCCAGATAATCTCGATCAAACATTTGACCCATATAAGAGTGGTATAGGAAAGGCACTCTTGCCCCCACTCCACGGGTGTCACCGCAATGTAATGGCTTCTAAGTTAGGTCATCTAGAAGAAAACATGAAATGTATGATGGGCTCTAAGTTAGGTCATCTGGAAGCGAATGCCAAATATATAATAACTTCCCAAGTTAGGTCATCTGGGAAAGTAATGAATGTAACTCCCAAGTTAGGTCATTTGGGAGGCCGTATATGTTATATCCTCTTGATTGAATGATTGTTGTTAGAGGTTTGAACAAATTAATAGATTGATTGATTGATTGTCTTGATTGATTACTCGTAGAGATGTTTTATGCTAGTTACCCCTAGGTTAGGTCATTATGGGGAATATGTAGAAATTGATTAAATATTGCATGGAGAAGTTTTGAATTTGTTGCTCCCATGTTAGGTCATTAGGGGGAATCGCTTGAAATTGATTAAATATATCATTATAGAATATACGCTTGTTTCCCCCATGTTAGATCATTAGGGGGAAGTAATGAAATGTCATATATATAAATTGTTCATTTGTTACCCCCAGGTTAGGTCATTAGCAGGAATCGATGGTGAAATATCACGCGGTAAATTAGTGAATGTTTGAAAATGACGAATTGGTAGTTTTTAGTAACCATATGGTGATGTAAGGGGGATTATATGATGACCCCAATTATATGCCCCCTTTTGGTGAAATCGGAAGTGATGATAGGAATGAATGCTAAGATGAAAGTAAGGACTAGATGGATATGAAGTGATAGAAATTGCCAAAATGTGTACAGATTGAAAAAAAGACAATGTTGAGAAGATATGATGTGCATGTAATGTGTATTATACAATGGTAGGAAATTTTCTAAAAATAATTTCAAAAATGGGGTATAAATTGGAGTAGAAATGCTAAATATATGATAAAATTCCACTAGTGTGTATTAGTTGTGAGAATAAGCACGAAATAATGACCATAGTAAAGTAGGTGATGAAAAGTAACTATAAGTAGTGAAGTGAAAAATTGATTAGTCACTTAATTCATCTTAGACGTGATTTTGAGATGAGTGCTAAGTGAGTGATGATGTTGAAAGTAAGAGCAGCACATCCTAGCCAATTTGAGAGGGTGGCAACCTTCATAGCATCACGAATGACTGCGGAATTGGTAAGTACGATGTTTTTTCAAAAAATGTGTATGTACTGGTTTTTGTTGAATTTTTGTAAATTCGAGAGTTTGAGTTTTTTTGGTGTTTTATACCTGGAAAAAAATGGTGAGGGCACTACTGGCCCTTGGGACAGGAGCTCCTAGACCTGGGTGTTTGTGTCCTACTCCTAGGTGCCCCAGTCTTGCATCTAGGCACCTTGGTCCAAAAAGTATATATTTGGTCTATAAATGTGCAATTGAGATTTATTATATATAGTAATGTGATAAGTGAGTGTATTTGAACTTACATAGTGTTCTAACATTGTGTTTTTTGTCATTTTGTGGTGTGTACAGGGATATTCACTCAAGGGAATTCTACAATGGTCATCATTTGAGTACTTTTCTTGGGTTGGGCTTTTCAGATGATGAGTGGGATGTTATGGACCGTGTCAGCCTATAACACAGCACAGATGGGGAATGTGCCCCATAATATGCATATGTTGATAACTTTAGGTAAGAGGTGGTGTACGGATACATGTACATTTTAGTTGCCTACGGAGAGAGATGACAGTGACTTTGGAGGATGTGTATCGCATAATGCAATTACTAGTTGATGGGGAGAGAGTACAAGCTATGTCATTAGAGGACATGGAGGGACAAATGCAAGTTGCTAGATGGTATTTTGTGGGGACTCAAGTACCTATCAAGGCCCATATCAGTTTGGAATTTATCTTGAGATCTAGGTGTAGACACCTAAAATTGGTTATCTAATTTAGTGTCCCTCGTGCGCATTTGCTCTCTCAGGTAACCTGAGGCACATTTATATCACCACTATCCCCTTGGGGTATTATTCAATTTGTGATTTAAACACCTATCCTAAGTTTAATTCACCCCATTATGTTTTACCCGTGAGTAATTAAACATTAACTATTTAATTACACCTTTTCACATGTATCCTAACCACTTAGCCACCCCATATCTATTCTATCCATACATCCCCCCTATTTCTCCTCCTCGCAAAGCGGGATATTTCCCGTATTTGAGGTGGAGGGATCACTCTTATCTTTCCAAAAATCGCTCCTTTTGGCCATCTCGGGACTCTGTTCCGTGATCGGCGCCGACCAGTACTCGGTCAACGCCAATTTTTCGAAGCGGGCGCCGATTATAAATAGAGGCCCAGAACTCAGTTCTAGGGACACACAGATTGTAAGAGAGAGAATGAGAGATCTTTGAGCATCAAGTGTGAACATTATCTATCGAATGAGAGTGGATCTTGTCCAAATCAATCCCTGAGAGGAGCACCGTTACTCTGCTCTTATCACATCAACATCACACGTCTCCATTGATTTTCTAGTGACTCTGTTCCTGCATCCAGCATAGGTGGAGCCTTGCTCGTATCTCTCCGGCTTCTGCAAATCCAAAAGACGTTGATGATCTTTCCTTTGTTTTTCGATTCCCGAATCTTCTCACACTTTGTCTCGGATCGATGCCGATCTGGATCAGTCGACGCCGATCTGGACCAGTCGACACCGATCTGAACTAGTCGATGCCGATTCTACATAATCAACGCCGATCATCTAAAAAGACACAGGTAACACAAATCTAGCTTTGTTTTCACAGTTCCCTATTTTCTGTTGCTTTCTGTCTGCTATTTAGATTATGTTTATTACTTTGATCAGAAAATCTAGTCCTATATGTACATCTTTTATCATGTATGCTTCTTTACTTAATTGAAAATGTGGACTGACATCCGCCGAGGGAGCTTATCGCTTCCCGGATCTGCTTCTCGGGTAGTCCACCTAAATATCTTTTAACGTGGTCTTTTTATGTCAAGCATCGGTGTCTCGCAGGCTACTCGGATCTACTGTGCAGAATTGCTCGTGTGTGCCCATCTTATCTACATCAGTTTCTTTTTCCGTCTACATCTTCGGATCTTGTCCATCAGGTATCAATTTCATTTGAGTTTTTCAAGGTTTTTGTGTTTAGTTTGGTACATTAACTCAGACAGGTAACAAGCAGAAATTCTTGATCAACATTCTGGCACACCCGGTGGGACACAACCAAAGTCCCTTATTGGTAAGTTCATCTCTTTTTTCTTTTTTTTTTAGTTTTGAGCTTTGTTCTTTTTCTTCACTGATTTTTATCAGTTCTGCTTGAGCATTTCCTTTCATCGTTTCAATCTTGCTCTTTATGCCTAATTTTTATTTCCTTGAAATTTTTCTAGTTCCTTAAAATAGAAATTTCCGTTTCACCATTATCTAGATATATCTTTCTGGATTTTGTTTGGTGTTTGCTTAACCTTTTCTTGCGGAGCACTTTGCTTGTTTGTGGGGTTGTTCGAGGGGAAGATCTCAACAACGTGCTTTTTGAAGTCCACACACCTTGGAGAGCTAAATCTACAGGTATTTCTCTTTTACGGTGTTTTCTCCTTTTTAGGAACTAAAAAAAAAAAAAGATTTCTTTGTTTGTTGTCTATCACATTCGAACATTTCAATTTTTGGTGCTTAAAAAGAATTTAATCGCATTTGGGAAAGAATTTGTTTGACTTGTCTTCATCGAAATCAAACACTTCATTTTTAAGTGCTTAAAAAAGAACTCTTTCTTTGTCACTTCTGCTGTATGTTTTTCATCTAGTTTTAATTAGGCTGGAAAATTGATCAAAATCAGTAGTGACACTATTTGATTTTTATTTTTCACCCTTGCACACAAAGCCAAAATCACCAGGTATAAAGCATTTAAACAAAAAATTCTTTCCCTGGCCTCGCCTACTTGGAATTGACATCCAAGAGGAAAAGCCTACACGGTACTCGGGCCGCGCTATAAATTCACAGAAGTTCTGGTATATATTGGCAAAGCACCCAACTCCCTTATCGCAGCGGTGTGTGAAGTGCGGGGGTAGGCCCCTATATCAAGCCACGTACCGGTCTTTTACTGAAGTGCCTTCGGGACTCCTCACCAAAACATCCCCCAAACCATCCTTAGTTTGGCTATCTGAGTAGTTCCTGTTCTAAAAGGCCTTCCCTAATATTTTCCTTCTTAAAAGCATAAAAACTTAAAAGAGATAATCACCTACGCTGCTTGAATTATTTGTGCATTAGTTAGGTCAATCTTATTTTCTGCTTGTTTATGACGGTCATCACTCGGTTACAATCTAGAAGAATGGCTCAATTAGCCCCTTCCTCCTCCGAGATCACCACTAGTGTGGATATTTCGGCACCCCCTAGGTCTTCCTCGGGACCGCTGTTAGTTGGTTCCCCATCCTAGTCATATAATCCTTTCTATCAGGCCAAAGCAACCCCTTCACATCCAGCTTCCCCTAGTCCTTCAAGAATATCATCTACTTCCGACTCAGAGTATGTTCCCCACGGGGATCCTGAATTTCAGGCACTCCTTGATCGCAATCCGGTAGCCCTCATGGACTACCTAGTACACAAGTCTATTCAAATATCTGATCAGGGACCACCAATCCAGCAAGTGTATGATTATCCTCGTGAACCATCCCAAGCCTTTGTAGAACAGTTAGCATCATTTTTCTCACCTCGAGCCATGGAGGAGGGTGGCGCACCTGTGCCTCCTTTTTCTCTTCCACCGACCATATCGACTAGTTCTCAAATAGTCTTACCTATTCCTAACGCCGCAGTTACCTCGACTATTCCACAACCTACTTCTGAGAGGTCCTCTTCTCTGGCTATAATGAGTGCGTATATGCACCCGCATATTGCTGTTAATTCATCTATGCCATCCATTGTGTCCCAGGGTCAATACCCCTTTATGAGTCAACCCCCTTTGACTAGTCAGTTGGTTCCTGCTTCTCATCCTCCAGTGGGTTTTTCTTCCAATGTTCCAGCAACAGCAACCTTCACCCATCCTCTAGCATCGGCACCCTTAATAACTAATCCAGCAGTAAAAATCCTCTTTCAGGTCTTGTTCCCCACCATGTCCAATCAAATCGGCACCCATGTTCCTCAATATGTTCCGATTCAGTCAACAAGCATAGGATTCCACCAATCATAGGCTCCGTCCGTCATCCAACCTTCATTTTCCCAACCACTTATTATCTCACAGCCTGCCTATACACAGGCTCCTTTACAGCAAATACCCCACCAAGCGTCACCCAGAATGCCTGGTTACTCCTCTTATCATCCTATCAATCAACAGATGAATCCCCCATTGACACCTCAACAACATCCACCATTTACTTCTTATGTAGGACATGCCAGTGTGCCTCCTCAATCTGACGTGGTTCAAATTCTTTTCAAGAAAATCACAGACTTGGAAGCCTCCACCAAAGGGGCTCGTCCTTCATACTCTTTTGAAGAAGTGTGTAATGAACCCATTCACCCCTCAGTGGCTTTTAAGCCTTATCCTCCCCAATGGGAACTTCCTAAATTTTCAAAATTTCATAGTCGGGAGGACCCTCAACAGCATTTGTGAGCATTCAAACATGCTTGCTACCTCATAGTCCAGGATCAGGAGCTTATGCTCCGTACTTTTCCTATGTCTCTAGCAGGTCCTGCTTTAGACTGGTACAATAACATTCCTCAACATTCCTTGTTTTCTTTCTCTCAATTGGCCCAGATGTTTGTTGAAAAATTTTCAATAAATATCACGCATAAGATCTCGATTACAGATCTTTATAACATTCGTCAATTCGATGATGAGTCTATTGCAAACTTTGTCGCTCGTTGGAGAGGGATAATCAACCAATTGTCTTTCTCCCTTCCTCAATCCCAACAGATCGAGTTGTTTACTCGATCTTGTGCTAATCATATTTCTTCCACTTTAAGGATCTAGACTTTTCATACATTTGAAGAAGCCTTTACGATGGCACGCAAACTTGAATCCCACGCCATTGAACAAGGGAAGTTAAAACTTCGCTCCAAATCTAAACCGGATTTTTCTCGGTTTACCAAATCAAATCCTTCCACTTCTAAAGACAAGAATCAGGGATCCACCAACGCTATCGTATTAAAAACATCACGATCCGATACCACTTCTAATCAAACACCACGAAGAGACTCCTCATCTTCTCGAAAAGGGTCCTCGTCATCTCGATCTTACACTTCGTTGGGGGAATCATATGCTTCTATCCTGAAAAAAATGTTGGAAGTCCACATGATCGAACTTCCCCCCATTAGGAATATTGATGAAAGCCAAGAACGTCCATTCTGGTATAGGGAAAATGACTTCTGTCATTATCATAGAACCAAAGGTCATGACATCGAACGATGTCAGACCTTCAAAAATCTTGTCCAGAAATTCATTGATAAAGGCGAGCTCATTCTGGATAACCCAAATGCTCCCCCAAATCAAGCGTTGGATGTCTTTAAACAACCTTTTCCTAATCATTCCCCGAACCATGATGCTTCAGAGTCTCAAAAACCAAACACTCATACTATCAACTTCATCTCTACTGAAGAATCTTCTTCTAAAACTAAGCCATCTGCGAACACATCGACCGAATCAGAACCTCCTTCCGCTTCGTTAATCGTTGGGATTCCACCATCTTCAGATAGTCCGTCTTTGAATATTCCAACATTGTTAGATATGGATTCACCTCTCTCTGCTTCTTTGTCTGATCTTCCGTCCATACCCGAGATAGTGTCATCCTCATCTGTCTCATCGTCAGACATTCTTTCAATGCTCGAGGTAATTACATCCCTTCGAGTTTCCACCGCGGATACATCTACTTCTATTTCTCCCATTTTTGCTGCGACTATGCCATTGGTGAACGTACCTATAGTTGTGCTGACTTCGACGGAAGCGTCTTCGATTTTGACTCTTCCTGTTTCCTTTCCTACAGTAGTTTCACCCACAATTACTATACCAGAAGAAGTTCCCTCGCAAGGAACTGCTTCTTCATCACTCACTTCTTCCATCACAAATGCTACTTTGCCTATTAAGGGGAAATCTAAAGAAGTAGCACCAACACCTATACGCTCAGTTCCTGAACTTAGACCGAGACAACCGAAATCTAACGTTGCGTCATCAGTACCACCCCATTTGCTTCCCCCGAAAAGGTTACAATCACCTTATGCGGTTGAAATTGTCACCATCCCTGAAAAAGGAAAGCCCATATTTCGAACCATCAAGACTCTTGGTGCTTTCCCACAAAAATCTCTCTCTGCGCCTCATAAAAGATTGGATTTGTCCACTGAGAAGGCGTCTTCTTCTACACACTTATCAAAACCATCATCTTCTTCTACAACACATTCTTCACTAGCACCTCGAAAAGTGGACTTACCTACTAAAGAGACGTCACCTCTTTTATCAGAATCATCATCTTCATTACCAAAAACCAGGGCACCCTCTGTTCCCTCCGATTATACCTACTTTGGAAGCTTCTCCCTCATCTAAATCGACATCATCTAAATCATCATTAGTTTCGACCAAGCAGCCTCCCTTATCTCTGAAGACCACAACACTTGTCACATCTCCATCATCTTCAAAATCTATTTTAGGGGCTCCCCCTCCACCAAAATCAATCATGTCTCACTTACTTCCATCTCAAGTGCCCAAGGCTGCTCCTCCAGATGTCCAAAAAAATAAGATGATCCCTAAAAAGACTGTCAAACCAAACATGCAGGTTCTTTTACCTCGGCAGTCTGTTAAAGTAAAAGAGGCGCCTTCATCATCTCTGTCCTCATCTTTGTCTACCGGGTTCTATACTGAAATCCTTCGCCAACTTATCCAATCTTCATCCATATCTCTTCCTCCGATTAAACCCTATAACCCTAAAGGAGTTAAACCTACCTGGTTTAACTCTGATTTGATTTGTGCTTACCACCGTACCCCGGGTCATGATACTGAGGGATGTAAAGCTCTTCAATCTGTCGTCAACAACCTTTTGGAAGAAAGTGATCTTTTGCTGGAGGAGGAGAAACAAGCACCTCCTGTCATCTTAGCTCCATCTAAACCCCAACGATCTACTCAGGCCTCTACTTCTAGTGATTCCACTCCAAATGATCTTCCACCTTCTCAAATCGACACAATCCATATCGCCACTAGAACCCAACATTATGATAATCCATCCTCATCTACAGCATCTCGACCACGGGTTGTCATTTTTATAGCCCCTGAAGGAGTTCCTCCTTCCTCATTAGCCCCGAGACCTCGGGTCTCTATTCGTGCTGCACCTCGGGCTCAAATTCCCGTGTCAGTTGAGGAGAGTGTTATGAAACAACTCACCCAGGCTCCGGTCAAAATGTCTCTTTTTGACCTCATTCAATCCTCTCCGCAACATCGCCAGGCTCTGATTGATAATCTGCGTCGCATCGCAGTGAATTCAGATGAGCCCCAGCCTTTCGAGATGGTTGTTGGATTGAATAGACCATCAACCACCATTTCTTTTGAAGATTCAGAAATTCCTTCTCTTTCTTCCGAGGATTTGGAGGCTCCCCTCTTTATCACAGTCCAAATCGACAACACTACATTAAAACGCATTATGATCGACAGTGGTGCTGCACTCAACGTCATCTCCTCACACACATTCGAGCAACTTAAGTTACCAAAGAACGTAGTGTCACCCCCGCCTTTCGCTCTTCGATCATTTAACGATCAGCTAGCAGTTACTTTAGGAACTGTGGTCCTACCCATTCGAGTAGGTAAGAAGTTGCTTCACGAACTCTTTTACATTGTTGAAGGGAAATTCCACTATAATATGATCCTCGGACGCTCCTGGATTCATGCAATGCATTGTGTCCCATCCACCCTCCATCGATGCTTAAAATATCAATATGAGGGCAAAATATATACTCATCCAGGAGATCCTTTTCCTTCCGCGCAATGCGACATGACCACAGGGTCTGCCCCTCTAAAGGAAAATGCCTGTTCTCCTGACGGGGCCTCATCTTCTTCCATACCTGCAACCAAACTACCGGATGTACAAAATTTAGAAGAGACATTGCAGCGTTTCTCACTAGGAGAGCTTCCTCTCCTTTCTTTTGACACCCATCTCAAACCTAGTGAGTATGGTAGACCAGACAAACAACCTGAATATCAGCCAGGTCTTGGTCGCATCGTCACCATTGGTCTGCCCAATCAACAGACTAATTTCATTTACGGTGGTCTTGATACACCTCACTATCACCCGGATTCTCCTCCTAGGGCCAAACCTTATCTAACAGGGTTTGATTGTCTACAGAATCCCACGTTTGCAAAAACTTATTTATATCGATGCGCATGGAAGGGCTTTGGCTTAGGTAAATATGAACAAGGTGTGCATGACCTCGCGTCCATTCCAACTCTCAAGCCACATCAAAAATTTGGTTTAGGATTTAAACCTCTTTCAAAAGCCACCGTCACTGTTCTCGATGAGCCTCTTCCTATTGAGGAACCATCTTCTCCCGCTAAGTCAGAAGCATCACTCGATGTGGACGACGCCATTTCCATCCCGTCTAACTTTTTTTTTTATCAATACCATTTCCTTAGGGCCACTAGCCTATAAGACTAATGACAGGTCCACTTCCATACCGTTAATTTTCCCTGAAATAGTTGGAGACGACTCTCCTACTATCAACACTATCCACTGTGCGGATGATGATTCTGTCCTCACCTATCTGGGGGCAGAGGATTCCTATCTTCCCAAAACTATTCCTTCTGACACGTCTACGCTTCTCAACGAAGCCACTGTCGACCTTAATATAGGGACTTCTAAAGACCCTCGCATCATTAAGGTCGGCCAATCCCTTAATCCACAGGAATTAGGAGACTTTACCACTTTTCTTTCCAACCATCGTCAAGCTTTTGCTTGGGCATATGAGGATATGCCAGGACTCGATCCCGATATTGTGGTCCACAATATCGTTACTCTTCCCAACATCAAACCAGTTAAACAAAAATTACGTAAAATGCACCCTAGAGTAGCCCTTCTTGTTAAAGAAGAATTGCAGCGCTTGCTCTCGGCTAACTTCATCCAACCCATCGATTATCCACAATGGGTTTCCAATGTAGTACCAGTAACTAAAGCTACTGGGAAAATTTGAATTTGTACCGACTTCCGGGATCTTAATCTTGCTTGTCCAAAAGATGATTTTCCTCTACCTAATATCGACCAACTCGTGGATTTAACTGCGGGTCATGAGATGCTTTCGCTTATGGATGGTTTCTCTGGATATAATCAAATTCTCATCGCACCAGAAGACCAACATAAGACTTCTTTCATAACTCCTTGGGGGACCTTCTGTTATCGTGTCATGCCTTTCGGTCTTAAGAACGCAGGAGCAACCTATCAGCGAGCAATGACCTACATCTTCCATGATCTCTTACACAAAACTGTGGAAGATTACGTCGACGATCTCCTCGGTAAATCCAAACGTCGTCAGGATCATCTTTTCATTCTTGCACCTCTCTTTGAGAGGCTTATTCACTTTTGTCTTCGTCTAAATCCATCTAAGTGCGTGTTTGGCGTTCTCACTGGTAAACTTTTAGGTTTTATCATTTCCATTAGGGGTATTGAAGTAGACCCCGCAAAAATAAAAGCTATCCTTGAGATGCCTCCCCCTTCTAACTTAAAGCAACTCCGCAGTCTCCAAGGACGTCTTCAATCAGTGCGTCGTTTTATCTCACAATTGTCGGACCGTTGTCAACCTTTTCATCATCTCCTCCGTAAGAATGTTCATTTTGAATGGGATGAGCATTGCCAAAAGGCCTTTGATGATCTCAAAGCTTATCTTCTTTCTCCACCTGTGCTTACACCTCCACGCGAGGGGGAGCCTTTCTATCTTTATATCTCTGTGACTGACCATGCTCTGGGAGCCATGATCTCGCATCGGGACGCTTGCGGTAAAGAACAAGCTGTCTATTACATCAGTCGCACCCTCCATGAGTATGAAACACGTTATTCCGAAGCTGAAAAGCTGTGTTGTGCTCTCTTCTTCGCAACTTCTAAACTTCGTCATTACCTTCTTAATCACAAAACTTACATTGTCACAAGTGTCAATCCACTCAAGACAATTCATGCGAAGCCTTATCACAATGATCGTATCACTCGTTGGCTCATGCTTATGACAGAATTTGATCTCGAGTTTATCCCGCAAAAGTCTATCAAGGGTCAGGTCATTGCAGATCAATTAGCTGATGCTCCTCTTCCGGACACTCAAGTCCCCCTTGCTCAATTCCCCGATGAATATATCCAACAAATTGATTTAGGTCTGTCTCCATTTAAAGTAAAGCTCTTCTTTGATGGATCCAAATGCCAGCAAGGGGGAGGTGCAGGTTTCGTGATGATTCCTCCTTGGGGTACGCCTATCCCAGTCGCACACAAACTAAACTTTGAGTGCACCAATAATATGGCTGAATATGAAGCTCTTGTCTTGGGTCTTCAAAATGCCATTAATCTCGGCGCTCGTCATATTGACATCTTTGGTGATTCTGAACTCATCGTTAATCAAGTCACGGGTGTCTATCAATGCAAGAATGATATCCTTCAAAAATATCGTGATATCGTTCTCGTTCAACTCCAATCTTTCGATAAATTCACTATCCAATCTATTCCTCGCACTGCGAATCGATTCGCAGATACAATGGCTTCGTTAGCCTCACTTATCCCGCCTTTTACCGAGGACTCGCGACTTTATGTGGCTGTGCAACGATTAGATCAACCATCTCATCTTAGGCAACTAACTTCAATCCATGCTATCACAACCCATACTCAGGATGAGTGGTATCAACAGATCGTTGATTATCTATCTCATTCAGTGCTTCCTCCAGATCTAACTTCCAATGGTAGAAGATCTTTTATCCTACGCGCTAATCGCTATACTATTCTAGGAGGGATCCTCTACAAACGCGGCTTTGATGGCATTTTGCTTCGGTGCCTCAAATCCCTTGAATCATCTAAAGCTATCCAGGAGGTCCATGACGGTATCTGTGGTGGACATTTTAGTGGCTTGGCCGTAGCTAAACGCATCTTACGTTTGGGATATTATTGGCCTTCTCTTAATCGAGATTGTTGTGAATACACTAAGAAATGTGTCAAGTGTCAACAACATTCCAATCTCACACATATCCCTAGTCAAGCTTTACAACCTACAGCGGATTTGTGGCCTTTTTCGCAATGGGGTCTTGATCTTATTGGTCTCATCAATCCCCGTTCTTCACAGCGTCATCATTCTATCATTACTGCCACTGAGTACTTTACTAAGTGGGTGGAAGCTATCCCTCTTTCTTCAACAAAAGCTAAACCCATAGTTGATTTTGTCTATCAACACATCATTTGTCGCTTTGGTGTTCCACACAAACTCATCACAGATAACGGTAAGTCTTTCAAAAACGTTGATTTGCAGAACCTCTGCGACGCTTTCAATATCAAACTCAGCTTTTCTTCTCCATACTATCCTCAAGCTAATGGCCAGGCCGAAGCTTCCAATAAAACTTTGCGTAATATCCTCGCAAAGGTAACTAGTCGAGCTGGTAGGGATTGGCATTTACATATCCCTTTTGCTCTCTGGGCTTATCGGACTAGCATCCGTACTCCTACTGGTGCTACTCCCTTCTCTCTCGTCTATGGGTCTGAGGCTGTTCTTCCTTTGGAAGTCCAAATCCCATCTCTCCGTGTTTCTCTTAGAGAATTCATCTCCGATGAGGACTATCGTCAAAATCGTCTAGCACAACTTGAATTATTAGATGAGCGGCGTCTCAACGCTCTTGAACATCATCAAGTCTATCTTGAGCGTGTCAAACGTGCTTATAACAAGCACTTGCAGCATCGTGACTTCAAAATTGGTGATCTTGTTCTTAAAGAAAACCAAAATGTCACTACACTCGAAAGGAGTCAGCGTGGTAAGTTTGCTCCCAACTGGATGGGTCCGTACGTTATCACCCATAAATATGGGTCTGGGGCTTATCGTCTATCTTCCATGGATGGTATACCTGAAGTGGAACCTCTTAATGCCTTGCATCTAAGGCCCTTCTACTGTTAAAATCTATCTTACACAAATCTAGTCGCAAGACAGATCTTTCATCCGTCTAACAACCAGTCATATACTTTCATGGTGATTCGAAATTATGTGGTTCTCCACCTATTGTCTTTTTTACCTTAAATATGAGTATCGCGGCTCTACTCATAGCATTTTTCTTCTGGATATGTTTCTCCTCATGGTAGGAACACCTTAATCACCGTTTCATTTGTCCCAAGTGCTTATCTTAATCGGATCTACTCGGGGCATGAGTGCATGCTCTTTATACGTTTTCTTCCCCTCTATCTGATCTATCTAGGTCTAAACTCAGCTTCTTCCAAAAAGCTTTTCAAAAAAAAAGAAAAAAAAGAAATAAGATGCTATCCAAAAAAAAAGATAGACTGATCCCTTGAAGGACAGCTATCCATACATTATCAAATGAATCAAAAGATATAGACCATACCCTCGAAGGATGGCTATCATTAAAATTCAAAATACGGACCGCTCCCTTGAAGGACGGCTGTTTCTCAAAGGAATACTCAAGGCTTCTTGCATTGATCAGCCTTTCAATCAGTTTCTACACTTTTTAGCATCACTGAAAGACTTCCCGTATTGATCAGTCTTTCCATATCTAGCAAACTTCCCGCATTGATCAGTTTGCTTTTCTGCCAGAAATCATGAAGCTGAGATATAAGACCTTTTTGTCGATCATATGGAGAATCCTATTTTCCCAGTATAAACATGTATTCTGTCCCTTGTAAATTTCGACAAGATACTTACTTACTGCTCCTTCCGTTTCCCTCCTAAATCTGGTTTGCGACTAGTTAGTGTCAGGTTTATTTTAACCTCATGTAGGGCCTTGTATGCACGATCTTTTGGTTTCTTATCCAGATTCTATTTATGGTCGGTTGAGAGTCCAACTTATCATTTTTCCTCTTATCTGGGTGTATTTCCTTTATTTCTAATCAAGGTCATTTTCATTACATCCTTGACTCTCACAGAGAGTATGTCCGATTATTTCATCCAGTTAAATTGACATTTCACATGTTAATTTAATCAAAATTTATCATCTATCTAATTTCATCTTATCTACTTTGACATATCAAAGCATGTATTGTCAACACATGTGAATCTATCTATCTATTTTCATCAAAATTTAATCAAAATCTCAAAAATATCAAATCCATTTCAACTATCAAAACCCATCTATCCATCACATCATCTAAACACATCCAAGTAACACTACATCTATCTATATCTATTTTCATCAAAATTAAATTAACATCTCAAACATACCAAATCTATCAATCACATCTATCCATCTATCCATCAAAACATCTAAAAACTTGTACATCCAAGTTACACTACATCTATCTATATCCATTTTTCATCAAAATTGTATCCACATATCAATCACATCAAATTTCACATCACATCTATCTATCCTCTATGTCTATGTTCATCCAATCTCATCTATTTATCATCTATCAATCTATGTCTACATCCATCACAATTATGCTACATCTGTCCATGTATATCAAAATTAAAAACAGGAGAACAATCATATGACAAAAACAATGATAAATCTATATATATACATAAGTGTCTGTACAACAAAAAAATGGGTGGCTCTCAATCAAGCCATCTATACAATGCCTTCCAATCGAGGCTACATCACTACACTGATACAAAATATAAAAAAATCCCTATATAGTAAAATCTGATGCATGGAGGACACTATCTCCTCCACCCTCCTCTGGACCAGGCTGTCTCTCCTGGCCGCCGCCTATCGAGCTAGATGCACCTGCTGCTGGAGGTCTCTGCCCACCTCGGTCTCTCCCGGTGCTCCCTCCACCTGAGGCCCCGCTCGCTGTGGCCGTCGCTGATCTCCTCCTCGCCCCGTACCGAGGCACATCTGGGGCATGCTGCGCTAAGGCATCCTCATAGTATCTCACCTCAGCGAGGAGAGACTGATATGTGCTCAAGCTCACGGTACCCGGTGCTCGTAATGGTGCTGCTGGTGCTGCTGGGGCTGCTGGTGCTGCTGGTGGTGCCCCTCCTAGGGTCGTGCCCTGTGTACCAGACTCTGACGTGGTACCTGTCTCCCCATATTTGGCCCTGAGGGCCTCCCTATGTCGAAGGTAGCGATCCCTCTGCTGGATCGCTGTATCTCACTCCTGGCGAGCGGTGTCTCTCTCCAAAATCAGGGCATCCCTCTCCTCTGTCAGAGCTCGAATCTCCTCGAGAGCCACCTGGTGTGTCTGCGTCAGGGTGGCGTGCTCTCCCTCCAGTCTCTCTAGCACTGTAGCCATATCCTCCTCGTCGGCATCTATAGATGCCGGGAGATGTCGTGGTAGCTCTGTCGCATACCATGCAGCATAACCATCACCTACTCCAGCATCATCATCACTGTCTGTGGAGGGTGGGGCCTCTCTCAATGGATCTGCCGGGATCAAAATCGGCAGATCAGTCTCCCTGCTATCTCACCTATAAGGCCTGTAAGTAGTCGGCACTGTCTGCACTAGGCCGAACTGTCTCAATACCCGCATAAACGGGACTCGCTCCCACATATCAGGCCTGCGGCCCCTAACCACCCTGCTCCGTCTCAATGCCACCAAGTGAGCATCCTGACCAACCCATGTCGGAAATACCCGATATGGCCTCCAGATAACCTGATCCGGTGTCAGCGTCCTGAAACGCTCAGTGTACCAATCTGCAGATCTCCCTGTATCCCCAGCGGCCATATCGGCCCGCCATCGCCGGAATCCATAATCAATAGCTCCCACTGCTGCTGGCATCCAAGGAAGCCCGGATGGCCTGATCACTGCTATATGCTCATATGCCCAGCAGTGGAGCACAAAACTAACATCAATACCTGTCCTCCGGCCAGTGGTATACATCCATAGCTCGTGATATATCTGAGCTATCAGAGCATCAGCAAAAGCAAATACCTGTCTGAACTGCAGGATGTCGCAAACGCAATCTAATAATAATAGTGGGAATCTCCCACCTCCTGAATCTGGCAGAGCGAAATAGGATATCGCCATCTGAATCAAAACTATCCGTCTGCTCCGGGGGCTATCCTGTCTGTACTGCGAGGCTATCCGCACTGCCCCAGACACTATCTCTGAATCATCTGCCCTATCTCCATACAATCGAACTAGGGCCCTCTGCTGCTGCTCTCGTGGTGTAATCTCTATCGGGTCCCCAGTGATCGGCAGTCTCAAAATCCTGTATATATCCTCATGGGTGATGGTCATCTCACCCGTCCTGAACCAAAAAGTGCACGTCTGGCTATCCCATCGTCGCACTAGTGCTCGCATCAACTCTACATCTCGCGGCACTCGTCTGTAGTATCTAAAGCCCCCGAGCCCGGCTAACTCTAAATGCCGCCAATCTGCATCAGTCACATCAGGAAGAATAGTCTCTAGTAACTCGGGAATAGCATCCCTCATGTGTAGAACCTCTCGTGCCTGCATCCACGACATCAAGAGCAATATTAGTCTCATATTTACCCAAATCAGAACATCCAAAAAAAAAAAAAAAAAAACATTACAATCTATTCACAAGTCTATACAATCGGCGTCGATTAAATATAATCGGCGTCGTTTATTTATAGTCGACGCCGATTAACATAAATCGGCGCCGCTTGAATATAATCGGCGTCGACTATACCAATCGGCGCCGATTGCTCGGCACAGATGTAAAAAAACACCCTGGCCTCCCACCCGGCAAAATAGAAATTAAAAATAAAAATAAAAATAAAGCAAAAGTAAAACAACGGGTTCACGAAGAACCACTTACCCCAGGTCGTGTCCTCCTGCGCTTCTGACCGCTCCCAGAGGCTTCCATGGTGCTCAAATCCAACTTTTGACTCTCTCTGAATCAATCGTCACGGAGTGAATAAATCGTTCACGTTTTCCGTTCACATATTTATATGTGCGGTGCAAGGTCGGCGCCGATTGTTTTGGTCGACGCCGTTTATTTAAGTCGACGCCGATTTTTTATATCGCCGCCGATTTTCCATCTCTTTGCCTTAGTGTTGATACTTGGCTCATTTATCTATCTGATCATTATTGTGCGTTGAATGTTGCCTTTTGGCACATATTTTCGATATCACCGTCCATTTCGAGTTTGTTCCCTTTGCATGGGGCACTCGTACTTTTTGGCAGCTTAGAGTTAAACGGGTCTGTAGGCACTAACGTCGTCTGCTTTGCAGACCGTCTAGTTGTCCCTACCAATGTGTCTCTCTTTAGATGCTGACTATTTTGCAGCCCTCCTTACACTCATGGGTCTGTAGGTACTAACGTCGTCTCATGAGGAGACCGTCTAGTTTGCCCTACCAATGTGAGTTCCTTAGGTTGCTGCCTTTTTATTTATTTTTATGCGTCATCAATGATCAGATCTACTCCAGACATCCAGCTGGGGCATCCCGCGTTTTCATCTACCTTTTTTCAAACTTGGGATCGTTTGTTCTATCATCCATCCCATCCCTAGTTTGAGGGGGATCACATCATCACTTTTTCTTCCCTTCTTCCATCTCCTTGTTTTTGTCTCATAACCTTGCTTATCGCAAGTTACTTGACAAAAAGGGGCAAAATGTAGACACCTAAAATTGATTATCCAATTTAGTGTCCCTCGTGCGCGTTTGCTCTCTCAGGTAACCTGGGGCACGTTTATATCACCACTATCCCCTTGGGATATTATTCAATTTGCATTTTAAACACCTATCCTAAGTTTAATTCACCCCTTTATGTTTTACCCATGAGTAATTAAATATTAACTATTTAATTACACCTTTTCACATGTATCCTAACCACTTATTTACCCCATATCTATCCTATCCATGTGTCCCTCCTATTTCTCCTCCTCACAATCAAGCAGCGGGATATTTCCCGTATTTGAGGTGGAGGGATAACTCTTATCTTTCTAGAAATCGTTCATTTTGGCCATCTCGGGAGTCTGTTCCGCGATCGGCGCCGACCGGTACGGTCGACGCCGATTTTTAGGAGCGGCGCCGATTATAAATAGAAGCCCAGAACTCAGTTCTGGGACAGACGAAGAAAAAAAAACACACGCACGAACACGAAGGACAGACAGAGACAGATCGCGAAAGAAACACAGACCGTGAAAGAGAGAGAACGAGAGATCTTTGCGCATCTAGTGTCAACATTATCTATCAAATGAGAACGGATCTTGTCCAAATCAATCCCTGAGAGGAGCACCGTTACTCTGTTCTTATCACATCAACATCGCACGTATCCATTGATCTTCTGGTGACTCTGTTCCAGTATCTCACCGGCTTCGGCATATCCAGCAGACGTTGACGATCTGGCCTTCACTTTCCGATTTCCAAATCTTCTCGCACTGTCCCCGATCGACCGATCTACTTTCAGTCGACGCCGATCTTATTCAGTCGACGCCGATTCTTCATAATCGACGCCGATCACATCAGTCGACGCCGATTCTACATAATCGATGCCGATCATCCTGCAGACAGGTAAAAGGACACAGGTAACACAAATCTAGCTTTGTTTTCACAGTTCCCTGTCTTCTGTTGCTTTCTGCCTGCTGTTTAGATTCTGTTTATTACCTTGATCAGAAAATCTAGTCTTGTACGTACATCTTTTATCATGTATGCTTCTTTACTTAATTGAAAACGTGGACTGACATCCGCCGAGGGAGCTCATCGCTTCCCGGACCCGCTTCTCGGGCAGTCCACCTAAATATCTTTTAACGTGGTCTTTTTCTGTCAAGCATCGGTGTCTCGCAGGTTACTTGGATCTATTGTGCAGAATTGCTCGTGTGCGCCCGTCTTATCTACATCGGCTTCCTCATCCGTCTACATCTTCGGATCTTGTCCATCAGGTATCAATTTCATTGGAGTTTTTCAGGGTTTTTGTGTTTAGTTTGGTGCATTAACTTGGACAGGTAACAAGCGGTGTCCTAATGGGACCCCTAGGAGGAGGCCCCATTCTCCGCCCCCTCTGTGCATCAAATCTTTGTGAAGGCGTGTACGGTGTGTGGGTCTACTGCTGATGTTGTTGTGGCCTAAAAGACGATTGTGTTGAACCTTTTCCACCACGAGGAGGAGGAGCTAACCCCTTCAACCTTCTGTCCTGCATCTTCTAGATATGGCTCCATACTCTGTCTCTAGCTTGCTCTGTCTTTCCCTGAGTCTCCTCTGCTATACAAGCTTTCTCAACAGCCTCAACTAATGTTTGCAAGAAATGGATATTCACCGCACCACCCAAATCTACATTCAAGCCCCGGATGAACCTATGGACCCACACATGCTCATCCTGCATGTAGTTGACATAGTGGAGTAGATCTAGAAATTGACTCTCATACTCATCTACTTTCAAATATGCTTGTCGTAGGTCGTGAAACTCATCTATCCTCTATTGAATGAACCTCTATTATAAGTACCTACTCCTGAACTACTTCTCAAAGATCTCTCTGGTCACTGTCTATGAATCAACATGGAGCTTCTGCTCCTTAGTCCTCTACTGGACACCACATCTATCCCTCAGAAGATGGATCGTGACACGAGCTTTTGTGTTGCTACTACAAGGGCAGAGCTTGAAGCACCCGCTCAAGCTCACCAACCAGGCCTCTGCCTAAAACCCACATGTATCCCTAGAATAGTGAGATGGTCATAGCTTTAGGATCTCCTGATATGGTCTGTAATTGTGGTTTGATGACCCCTAGGCCTCTCTATATGCTCATCTCTAAGCCTAGGGCTGCGAGACCTATCCATGTGTCCAAAAATTCGGTCTCCCTATCCCCTCTGCGGTGACTTTTCTCTTCCTAAATCCACATGGGAGTTCTCTCCTCTATACTCCTCACTATGTCGAGGAGATGCATGAGCCTCAATGGATGGCTCCCTATCATGTCTAGCTGACCGCCCTCCTATGGACCCTACGCGTAAAGTGGCATTAACATCTTGAAGCATCTGTAAAACCTGAGGTAGGATGGTTGCTATAGCATGATCTGGTGGTGGTAAGTCTAGATCTATGTGAAAGGACCCCTCATCTTGTACACACCTCATGCACAGACCAAGGTGAGAGTTAGTTCATTTTTCTAGGTTTTATTCATTTTTCCATGTTTACTAAAATATGCAATTTTCAAACAAAGTTGTTTTCTAGATTTAAAAGTGTTATAGGTTTAATATTGCACTAGGTTTAGTATTCATGTCTCAAGTTTTCTGGTGTGCCCAAGGGTCCAAGTTTTGAACCCACATCTATGATACTAAGTATAACGTCCGCTAAAGAGACCACTCGAGACCCAAGAACAACGTAGGTTTAGATAGAAAATTTATAGAATAACTATTTTTTTTGAAAAGTGTGACCACTACCAGGTTTCAAGCAACAATCATCACAGCAAAGATTCAAAGTCAATTATAATTTAATAAATGAAATTTTCCCGTTGTAACAAACATTAGATCCACATTAAAAAACTAATGAGTGTAATTAATCCAAACATAGTTAAGGTTCTCTTAGGTGTTAGTTTAATAAATAATTAAATTAACACTATAGTTAAATATTCCTTAATTAGTTTTAGAGGGTCAAGGGGCCAAAAAAATTAAATGCCCAGGGTTTTTAATTCCACTAGGTCTAAATAATAACCAAGGTTCTTACTTACATGGGTTAGAAAAACATTCCCTTACCCCATAAGGTGACCCCTTAAAGTCACCTCATGTATTTGAAACCAAACATTTAAATTAAGGAGGTAATTAATTTATATTTCATGCACTTAACACTTTATAAAAACATTTCCATTAGATAGGAAATTTCTTCCCCTTTCCAATGATATAAATAAGTCCTCCTAACTCCTCATATTTGTTAAATTACAGGCCGGCGGGCCTGGGAGGAAATTTTTCGCAAAGCGGGCCTAGGGAAGAAATTTCACTTGAGGAAGGTTTCGGACCAGTGGACCTATGGAGACATTTGGCACTTTGCACTCTTAGCTAAAAAGTGTAATTTTCATTTGCGTGCCCATGAGCCCGCGGTGGGGCTTCACGCCAAGGGAAGAAATTTTTCCCCAAGCTGCAAGGGACACTTGGCACATTTTTAAGCTAACGTAGGAAGGCGGGTCATCGGAGGCAACTAGGATTTTTAGGCTTTTTGTTGAAAAATCAAAAAGGTTTAAAAACATCCACACCTCCGCTGACACTCAGAGAGGTCATGTGTCATGCCCAAAAACACAAGTGAGGAAATGGTTTGATGTGAAAGCTTAAGAATTTAGACTTTTGTGTTAAAAGCCTGAAGGTTAAAAATAACCCACGCCTCTGCCGACACCTAGCAAAGCCACATGTCAATCCAACAGTGACCTGCGGGAAGGTGGGCCGGCTGGGAAACTTATGAATTTTTACCAATCTTTTCCAAAAGTGATAAGGTCTAAAACAATCCATGCCTCCATCGACGCTTGAAGAAGCCACGTGTCAGACCCACACTGACAGGAAAGGAAGCAGACCGACGGGGAGACTTAAGATTTTGTGTCAATTTTTCAAAAAGAAAAGTTTGAAGGTGCGGGCCCGCGAACCTGCGGAAGTATATTTTTTTTGCCAAAGGGAAAGATCGGGCTTGCAGAGCCGTGAGAGAACTTGTGACTTTTGGATTTTTTCAAAAAGTGCCCTAAGTAATTTTTGGGCCTGGGGATTTGATTTACAAAAATTTGCCCCCTTTTTTTGATACTAAACGAAGTAAACACTTCAAAAGGCCATAACATTTGACTACAAGCTTGCATTTGAGAAAATAAGGACATTTTGGAAAGGGCTCAAATTCCTCTTTGCATAGGAAGCACAAAATCTTATTTTCAAAAAACATAGATGGGTGAATTTTAAGAAAATGTCTTTCCTACCATTAAAATGTGAACTAAACTTTTTCAACTACCAGAATTGGTCTAATTTTCTATTCTTTCTTCTTCAACACACCAAACAGGCGGGGAGAAACGTACTTGAATGGATTGCAAGGATTACTTGATTAACAGATGAGATTACAATATGAATTTCTTTTTTTTATGTGAAACTATATTATTATGCCTCTTATCCAATTACTGGAGTTATGAATAAATTACTAGGGCATTGTAATTGTTTCATGATGTTCTTTTTTCATCCTTAGTTCATTTTAAATTTTCATTTTGCCTTTCATTATTGCAGGGTACTCTGTATATTTTTTTGATATTGATTTTCAGGTTTGAAACAATCTAACAGAGATCTACGTATTTCAAACTAGAAATTTATCTATTTCATTTTCCATACTTTAAACATTTAAGTTCATTCCATTCAAATTTACAGTGTTCAACTTTCCTTCAATCAACACGTGAAAAGAAAGAATGTAATCCTGTTTCTTTTCAACTATACATTTCGAATAACATAGAGAACATAATACTTCTTAATACATTATTTTTTCCAATCTTCAAATAGAGATTTTTTAGTAATATTACAAACAAAAATTTCAAACACGAGTAACACGATTTTGTAGAAAATAATCAACTTCCATTGAATGAAATAATAATCCCTCCTTTTACAACTTTCCTTTCCCTTCATCACAACAGATTACCGAATATATCTTTCTCATTCAAATGTAAACTTCATATTCAAAACAGAGAAACTTTTCACCCTAACTAATATTACAATGCTATCCACTTAAAGTGGGAAATTTCACAATAAGGGACCCAAGGAGAACTGTAAAATTTGTCTTCACACAAGCTCCACATACAACAAAAAGGGAGCTCTGCCATGTTTCAAATTGGTCACAAAAAAAATAATGGGAGAGGTAATGCTCTCCTCCCAACCAGAATTCCAATGAAGAGGAGAAGCCATCCTCCTCATTGGTCCCCAAACCCTAACAACATTACAATAGGAAAATGGATTCAACTCATGGTAACAAGACAAGCTTCCACAACACAAAACAGATTTCACAATCATATCACATTCCAAAATAAAATGCAGTCACAGTCACAAGAAGGATAGTAACAAAATATACAAGGCCTCATCACACAAAGTCGAAAAGAGCAAGATCTATGGGGGAAGCTAATTATACCTCCCAATGCAGAATGGGTGACCACCTTAAAATCCCATCAAAATATTCACCTCAAACACCTATATACTCTTATGCCTCCCCCAAGTACCTCTTATGCCTCCCCATTCTCTTATCCCTCCCCTAAAAGTAAGAAATGAAAGCTATTTCTTGTCCAAGGTGGAACACCCAACCAAAAGTCCCTCCAAAAATAGCTCGTATGCCTCCCCACAACTCTTATGCCTCCCCACAAAGATCCCCATATTCTTCTCCTACACCACACCTAGGAAATCTACCCAACCAACTAACAAACATACCAAACATTCAAAAACATTCACATAAGCACAATACAGAAAGAAAACCTTTTTACAAGAGTCAAGCTCCCTACCTCTCCATGATAGATCTTAATCCAAAAGTTCAACAATAAGCTTCTTCAAGTCCAAACAGTCCCAAAGCACCAATAATTCCACCAGCATTCAAAATCTTCTAACTCTCTCTAATTCCAAGAGCACCAAACCAACATGAAGTAACCCCCAAAAAAGCAAAAGAATTCGACTAAATAGAAAAGGGAGAGAGGAGGATGAGGTGGCTCCATGTAGGCTTCCACATCAGTCATCCTCAACTCCACCTCATAGGTCAACTTCAAACTCCAAAACACAATTAATAAGTGGGTGAGGCTAACGAAGCCATTGTATCTGCGAATCGATTCGCAGTGCGAGGAATAGCTTGGATGGTGAATTTATCGAAAGATTAGAGTTGAACGAGAACGATGTCACGATATTTTTGAAGGATATCATTCCTGCATTGATAGACACCCGTGACTTGATTAACGATGAGTTCAGAATCACCAAAGATGTCAATATGACGAGCGCCGAGATTAATGGCATTTTGAAGACCCAAGACAAGAGCTTCATATTCAGCCATATTATTGGTGCACTCAAAGTTTAGTTTGTGTGCCACTGGGATAGGCGTACCCCAAGGAGGAATCATCACGAAACCCGCACCTCCCCCTTGCTGGCATTTGGATCCATCAAAGAAGAGTTTTACTTTAAATGGAGATAGACCAAAATCAATTTGTTGGATATATTCATCGGGGAATCGAGCAAGGGGAACTTGAGTGTCCGGGAGAGGAGCATCAGCTAGTTGATCTGCAATGACCTGACCCTTGATAGATTTTTGCGGGACAAACTCGAGATCAAATTCAGTCATAAGCATGAGCCAACGAGTGATACGATCATTGTGATAAGGCTTCACATGAATTTTCTTGAGTGGATTGACACTTGTGACAATGTAATTTTTGTGATTAAGAAGGTAATGACGAAGTTTAGAAGTTGCGAAGAAGAGAGCACAACACAGCTTTTCAGCTTCGGAATAACGTGTTTCATACTCATGGAGGGTGCGACTGATGTAATAGACAACTTGTTCTTTACCGCAAGTGTCCCGATGCGAGATCATGGCTCCCAGAGCATGGTCAGTCACAGAGATATAAAGATAGAAAGGCTCCCCCTCGTGTGGAGGTGTAAGCACAGGTGGAGAAAGAAGATAAGCTTTGAGATCATCAAAGGCCTTTTGGCAATGCTCATCCCATTCAAAATGAACATTCTTACGGAGGAGATGATGAAAAGGTTGACAACGGTCTGACAACTATGAGATAAAACGACGCACTGATTGAAGACGTCCTTGGAGACTGCAGAATTGCTGTAAGTTAGAAGGGGGAGGCATCTCAAGGATAGATTTTATTTTTGCGGGGTCTACTTCAATACCCCTAATGGAAATGATAAAACCTAAAAGTTTACCAGTGAGAACGCCAAACACGCACTTAGATGGATTTAGACGAAGAAAAAAATGGATAAGCCTCTCAAAGAGAGGTGCAAGGATGAAAAAATGATCCTGCCGACGCTTGGATTTACCGAGGAGATCGTCGACGTAATCTTCCACAGTTTTGTGTAAGAGATCATGGAAGATGTAGGTCATTGCTCGTTGATATGTCGCTCTAGCGTTCTTAAGACCGAAAGGCATGACACGATAACAAAAGGTCCCCCAAGGAGTTATGAAAGAAGTCTTATGTTGGTCTTCTGGTGCGATGAGAATTTGATTATATCCAGAGAAACCATCCATAAGTGAAAGCATCTCATGACCCGCAATTAAATCCACGAGTTGGTCGATATTACGTAGAGGAAAATCATCTTTTGGACAAGCAAGATTAATATCCCGGAAGTCGGTACAAATTCAAATTTTCCCAGTAGCTTTAGTTACTGGTACTACATTGGAAACCCATTGTGGATAATCGATGGGTTGGATGAAGTTAGCTGAAAGCAAGCGCTGCAATTCTTCTTTAACAAGAAGGGCTACTCTAGGGTGCATTTTACATAATTTTTGTTTAACTGGTTTGATGTCAGGAAGAGTAACGATATTGTGGACCACAATATTGGGATCGAGTCCTGGCATATCCTCATATGCCCAAGCAAAAGCTTGACGATGGTTGGAAAGAAAAGTGGTAAAGTCTCCTAATTCCTGTGGATTAAGGGATTGGCCGACCTTAATGATGCGAGGGTCTTTAGAAGTCCCTCTATTAAGGTCGACAGTGGCTTCGTTGAGAAGCGTAGACGTGTCAGAAGGAATAGTTTTTGGAAGATAGGAATCCTCTGCCCCTAGATAGGTGAGAAAAGAATCATCATCCACACAGTGGATAGTGTTGATAGTAGGAGAGTCGTCTCCAACTATTTCAGGGAAAATTAACGGTATGGAAGTGGACCTGTCATTAGTCTTATAGGCTAGCGGCCCTAAGGAAATGGTATTGATAAAAAAAAAAAAGTTAGACGGGATGGAAATGTCGTCGTCCACATCGAGTGATGCTTCTGACTTAGCGGGAGAAGATGGTTCTTCGATAGGAAGAGGCTCATTGAGAATAGTGACGGTGGATTTTGAAAGAGGTTTAAATCCTAAACCAAATTTTTGATGTGGCTTGAGAGTTGGAATGGACGCGAGGTCATGTACACCTTGTTCATATTTACCTAAGCCAAAGCCCTTCCATGCGCATCGATATAAATAAGTTTTTGCAAACATGGGATTCTGTAGATAATCAAACCCTGTTAGATAAGGTTTGGCCCTAGAAGGAGAATCTGGGCGATAGTGAGGTGTATCTAGACCACCGTAAATGAAATTAGTCTATTGATTGGGTAGACCAATGGTGACGATGCGACCAAGACCTAGCTGATATTCAGGTTGTTTGTCTGGTCTACCATACTCACTAGGTTTGAGATGGGTGTCAAAAGAAAGGAGAGGAAGCTCTCCTAGTGAGAAACGCTACAATGTCTCTTCTAGATTATGTACGTCTGGTAGTTTGGTTGCAGGTATGGAAGAAGATGAGGCCCCGTCAGGAGAACAGGCATTTTCCTTTAGAGGGGCAGACCCTGTGGTCATGTTGCATTGTGCGGAAGGCAAAGGATCTCCTGGATGAGTATATATTTTGCCCTCATATTGATATTTTAAACATCGATGGAGGGTAGATGGGACACAATGCATTGCGCGAATCCAGGAGCGTCCGAGGATCATATTATAATGGAATTTCCCTTCAACAATGTAGAAGAGTTCATGAAGTAGCTTCTTACCTACTCGAATGGGTAAGACCACAGTTCCTAAAGTAACTGCTAGCTGATCGTTAAATGATCGAAGAGCGAAAGGCGAGGGTGACACTACGTTCTTTGGTAACTTAAGTTGCTTGAATGTGTGTGAGGAGATGACGTTGAGTGTAGCACCACTGTCGATCATAATGCGTTTTAATGTAGTGTTGTCAATTTGGACTGTGATAAAGAGGGGAGCCTCCAAATCCTCAGAAGAAAGAGAAGGAATTTCTGAATCTTCAAAAGAAATGGTGGTTGATGGTCTATTCAATCCAACAACCATCTCGAAAGGCTGGGGCTCATCTGAATTCACTACGATGAGACGCAGATTATCAATTAGAGCCTAGCGATGTTGCGGAGAGGATTGAATGAGGTCAAAAAGAGACATTTTGACCGGAGCCTGGGTGAGTTGTTTCATAACACTCTCCTCGACTGATACGGGAATTTGATCCTGAGGTCTCGGGGCTAATGAGGGAGGAGGAACTCCTTCAGGGGCTGCAGAAATGACAACCCATGGTCGAAATGCTGTAGATGAGGATGGATTATCATAATGTTGGGTTCTAGTGGCGATATGGATTGTGTCGATTTGAGAAGGTGGAAGATCATTTGGAGTGTAATCACTAGAAGTAGAGGCCTGAGTAGATCGTTGGGGTTTAGATGGAGCTAAGATGACAGGAGGTGCTTGTTTCTCCTCCTCCAGCGAAAGATCACTTTCTTCCAAAAGGTTGTTGACGACAGATTGAAGAGCTTTACACCCCTCAGTGTCATGACCCGGGGTACGGTGGTAAGCACAAATCAAATCAGAGTTAAACCAGGTAGGTTTAACTCCTTTAGGGTTATAGGGTTTAATCGGAGGAAGGGATATGGATGAAGATTGGATAAGTTGACGAAGGATTTCGGTGTAGAACCTGGTAGACGAAGATGAGGACAGAGATGATGAAGGCGCTTCTTTTACTTTAACAGACTGTTGAGGTAAAAGAACCTGCATGTTTGGTTTGACAGTCTTTTTAGGGATCATCTTATTTTTTTGGACGTCTGGAGGAGCAGCCTTGGGCACTTGAGATGGAAGTAAGTGAGACATGATTGATTTTGGTGGAGGGGGAGCCCCTAAAATAGATTTTGAAGATGATGGAGATGTGACAAGTGTTGTGGTCTTCAAAGATAAGGGGGGTTGCTTGGTCGAAACTAATGATGATTTAGATGATGTCGATTTAGATGAGGGAGAAGCTTCCAAAGTAGGTGTAATCGAAGGAACATAGGGCGCCCTGGCTTTTGGTAATGAAGATGATGATTCTGATAAAAGAGGTGACGTCTCTTTAGTAGGTAAGTCCACTTTTCGAGGTGCTAGTGAAGAATGTGTTGTAGAAGAAGATGATGGTTTTGATAAGTGTGTAGAAGAAGACACCTTCTCAGCAGACAAATCCAATCTTTTATGAGGCGCAGAGAGAGATTTTTGCGGAAAAGAACCAAGAGTCTTGATGGTTCGAAATATGGGCTTTCCTTTTTCAGGGATGGTGATAATTTCAACCGCATAAGGTGATTGCAACCTTTTTGGGGAAAGCAAATGGGGTGGTACTGATGACGCAACGTTAGATTTCGGTTGTCTTGGTCTAAGTTCAGGAACCGAGCGTATAGGTGTTGGTGGTACTTCTTTATATTTCCCCTTAATAGGTAAAGTAGCATTTGTGATGGAAGAAGTGAGTGATGAAGAAGCAGTTCCTTGCGAGGGAACTTCTTCTGGTACAGTAATTGTGGGTGAAACTACTATAGGAAAGGAAACAGGAAGAGTCAAAATCGAAGACGCTTCCGTCGAAGTCAGCACAACTATAGGTACGTTCACCAATGGCATAGTCACAGCCAAAATGGGAGAAACAGAAGTAGATGTATCCGTGGTGGAAACTCGAAGGGATGTAATTGCCTCGAGCATTGAAAGAATGTCTGACGATGAGACATATGAGGATGACACTGTCTCGGGTATGGACGGAAGATCAGACAAAGAAGCAGAGGGAGGTGAATCCATATCTGACAATGTTGGAATATTCAAAGACGGACTATCTGAAGATGGTGGAATCCCAACGATTAACGAAGCGAAAGGAGGTTCTGATTCGGTCGATGTGTTTGTAGATGGCTTAGTTTTAGAAGAAGATTCTTCAGTAGAGATGACGCTGATAGTATGAGTGTTTGGTTTTTGAGACTCTGAAGCATCATGGTTCGGGGAATGATTAGGAAAAGGTTGTTTAAAGACATCCAACGCTTGATTTGGGGGAGCATTTGGGTTATCCAGAATGAGCTCGCCTTTATCAATGAATTTCTGGACAAGATTTTTGAAGGTTTGACATCGCTCAATGTCATGACCTTTGGTTCTATGATAATGACAGAAGTCATTTTCCCTATACCAGAATGGACGTTCTTGGCTTTCATCAATATTCCTAATGGGAGGAAGTTCGATCATGTGGACTTCCAACATTTTTTTCAGGATAGAAGCATATGATTCCCCCAATGAAGTGTAAGATCGAGATGACGAGGACCCTTTTCGAGAAGATGAGGAGTCTCTTCGCGGTGTTTGATTAGAAGTGGTATCGGTTCGTGATGTTTTTAATATGATAGCGTTGGTGGATCCCTGATTCTTGTCTTTAGAAGTGGAAGGATTTGATTTGGTAAAACGAGAAAAATCCAGTTTAGATTTGGAGAGAAGTTTTAACTTCCCTTGTTCAATGGTGCGGGATTCAAGTTTGCGTGCCATCATAAAGGCTTCTTCAAATGTATGAAAAGTCTAGATCCTTAAAGTGGAGGAAATATGATTAGCACAAGATCGAGTAAACAACTCGATCTGTTGGGATTGAGGAAGGGAGAAAGACAATTGGTTGATTATCCCTCTCCAACGAGTGACAAAGTCTACAATAGACTCATCATCGAATTGACGAATGTTATAAAGATCTGTAATCGAGATCTTATGCGTGATATTTATTGAAAAGTTTTCAACAAACATCTGGGCCAATTGAGAGAAAGAAAACAAGGAATGTTGAGGAATGTTATTGTACCAGTCTAAAGCAGGACCTGCTAGAGACATAGGAAAAGTACGGAGCATAAGCTCCTGATCCTGGACTATGAGGTAGCAAGCATGTTTGAATGCTCGCAAATGCTGTTGAGGGTCCTCCTGACTATGAAATTTTGAAAATTTAGGAAGTTCCCATTGGGGAGGATAAGGCTTAAAAGCCACTGAGAGGTGAATGGGTTCATTACATACTTCTTCAAAAGAGTATGAAGGACGAGCCCCTTTGGTGGAAGCTTCCAAGTCTGCGATTTTCTTGAAAAGAATTTGAACCACGTCGGATTGAGGAGGAGGCAGACTGGCATGTCCTACATAAGAAGTAAATGGCGGATGCTGTTGAGGTGTCAATGGGGGATTCATCTGTTGATTGATAGGATGATAAGAGGAGTAACCAGGCATTCTGGGTGACGCATGGTGGGGTATTTGTTGTGAAGGAGCCTGTGTATAGGCAGGCTGTGGGATAATAAGTGGTTGAGAAAATGAAGGTTGGATGATGGACGGAGCCTGTGATTGGTGGACTCCTATGCTTGTTGACTGAATCGGAACAGATTGAGGAACATGGGTGCCGATTTGATTGGAGAAGGTCACTGTTGCTAGAACATTGGAAGAAAGACCCACTGAAGGACAAGAAGTAGGAACCAACTGACTAGTCGAAGGGGGTTGACTCATAAAGGGGTACTGGCCCTGGGACACAATGGATGGCATAGATGAGTTAACAGAAATATGCGGGTGTGCAGACGCACTCATTATAGCCAGAGCAGAGGACCTCTCAGTAGTAGGTTGTGGAATAGTCGAGGTAACTGCGGCGTTAGGAATAGGTAAGACTTCTTGAGAACTAGTCGATATAGTCGGTGGAAGAGAAAAAGGAGGCACAGGTGTGCCGCCCTCCTCCGTGGCTCGAGGTGAGAAAGATGATGCTAGCTGTTCTACAAAAGCCTGGGGTGGTTCACGAGAATAATCGTACACTTGCTGGATTGGTGGTCCCTAATCAGATATTTGAATAGACTTGTGTACTAGGTAGTCCATGAGGGCTACCGGATTGTGATCGAGGAGCGCCTGAAATTCAGGATCCCAGCGAGGAACATACTCTGAGTCAGAAGTAGATGATATTTCTGAAGGACTAGGGGAAGCTGGACGTGATGGGGTTGCTTTGGCCTGATAAAAAGGATTATATGACCAAGATGGGGAACCCATTAATAGTGGTCCCGAGGAAGACCTGGGGGGTGCCGAAACCTCCACACTAGTGGTGATCTCGAAGGAAGAAGGGGCTAATTGAGCCATTCTTCTAGATTGTAACCGAGTGATAACCGTCATAAACAAGCAGAAAAGAAGATTGACCTAACTAATGCACAGACAATTCAAGCAGTGTAGGTGATTATCTCTTTTAAATTTTTATGCTTTTAAGAAAGAAAATATTAGGGAAGGCCTTTTAGAACAGGAACTACTCAGATAGCCAAACTAATGATGGTTTGGGGGATGTTTTGGTGAGGAGCCCTGAAGGCACTTCAGTAAAAGACCGGTACGTGGCTTGATATAGGGGCGTACCCCCGCACTTCACACACCGCTGCGATAAGGGAGTCGGGTGCTTTGCCAATATATACCAGAACTTCTGTGAATTTATAGCGCGGCCCGAGTACCGCGTAGGCTCTTCCTCCTGGATGTCACTTCCAAGTAGGCGAGGCTAGGGAAAGAATTTTTGTTTAAATGCTTTACACCTAATGATTTTGGCTTTGTGTGCAAGGGTGAAAAATAAAAATCAAATAGTGTCACTACCGATTTTGATCGATTTTCCAGCCTAATTAAAACTAGATGAAAAACATACAGCAGAAATGACAAAGAAAGAGTTTTTTTTTTTTTAAGCACTTAAAAATGAAGTATTTGATTTCGATGAAGACAAGCCAAACAGATTCTTTCCCAAATGCGATTAAATTCTTTTTAAGCACCAAAAATTGAAATGTTCGAATGTGATGGACAACAAACAAAGAATTTATTTTATTTTATTTTTTTATTTTTTGGTTCCTAAAAAGGAGAAAACACCGTAAAAGAGAAATACCTGTAGACTTAGCTCTCCAAGGTGTGTGGACTTCAAAAAGCGCGTTGTTGAGCTCTTCCCCTCGAACAATCCCACGAACAAGCAAAGTGCTCTGCAAGAAAAGGTTAAGAAAACACCAACCAAGATCCAGAAAGATATATCCAGATAATGGTGAAATGAAAAATTTCTATTTTAATGAACTAGAAAAATTTCAAGATAACGATTTCGCATAAAGAATAAGATTGAAATGATGAAAGGAAATGCTCAAACAGAACTGATAAAAATCAGTGAGGAAAAAGAACAAAGCTCAAAACTAGAAAAGAGATGAACTTACCAATAAGGGACATTGGTTGGGTCCCACCAGGCGTGCTAGAATGTAGATCAAGAATTTCGCACTTGTTACCTGTCCAAGTTAATGCACCAAACTAAACACAAAAACCCTGAAAAACTCCAATGAAATTGATACCTGATGGACAAGATCTGAAGATGTAGACGGATGAGGAAGCCGATGTAGATAAGACGGGCGCACACGAGCAATTCTGCACAATAGATCCAAGTAACCTACGAGACACCGATGCTTGACAGAAAAAGACCACGTTAAAAGATATGTAGGTGGACTGCCCGAGAAGCGGGTCCGGGAAGCGATGAGCTCCCTCGGCGGATGTCAGTCCACGTTTTCAATTAAGTAAAGAAGCATACATGATAAAAGATGTACGTACAAGACTAGATTTTCTGATCAAGGTAATAAACAGAATCTAAACAGCAGGCAGAAAGCAGCAGAAGATAGGGAACTATGGAAACAAAGCTAGATTTGTGTTACCTGTGTCCTTTTACTTGTCTGCAGGATGATCGGCGTCGATTATGTAGAATCGGCGTCGACTGATGTGATCGGCGTCGGTTATGAAGAATCGGCATTGACTGAATAAGATCGGCATCGACTAAAAATAGATCGGTCGATCGGGGACAGTGAGAGAAGATTTGGAAATCGGAAAGTGAAGGCCAGATCGTCAACATCTGCTGGATATGCCGAAGCCGGTGAGATACTGGAACAGAGTCACCAGAAGATCAATGGATACGTGCGATGTTGATGTGATAAGAACAGAGTAACGGTGCTCCTCTCAAGGATTGATTTGGACAAGATCCGTTCTCATTTGATAGATAATGTTGACACTAGATGCGCAAAGATCTCTCATTCTCTCTCTTTCACGGTCTGTGTTTCTTTCGCGATCTGTCTCTGTCTGTCCTTCGTGTTTGTGCGTGTGTTTTTTCTTTTCCCCCAGAACCGAGTTCTAGGCTTCTATTTATAATCGGCGCCGCTCCTAAAAATCGGCGTCGACCGTACCGGTCGGCGCCGATCGCGGAACAGACTCCCGAGATGGCCAAAATGAACGATTTCTAGAAAGATAAGAGTTATCCCTCCACCTCAAATATGGGAAATATCCCGCCGCTTGATTGTGAGGAGGAGAAATAGGAGGGACACATGGATAGGATAGATATGGGGTAAATAAGTGGTTAGGATACATGTGAAAAGGTGTAATTAAATAGTTAATATTTAATTACTCATGGGTAAAACATAAAGGGGTGAATTAAACTTAGGATAGGTGTTTAAAATGCAAATTGAATAATATCCCAAGGGGATGGTGGTGATATAAACATGCCCCAGGTTACCTGAGAGAGCAAACGCGCACGAGGGACACTAAATTGGATAATCAATTTTAGGTGTCTACAACAAGGCTAATATGCAGATCTCAGAGCCTACTATTGGTGACATGGGGTGCGGTCATCGAATCTATGCAGTGGTCGAGAACCGCCAGACTGAACACCAAACTATTGTGATTGAGATGACATGTAGCATTGGTGGTGTTCCTACCTCAATTCTATTTGATTCTAGTTCTTTTGATTCTTTTGTTGCACCATCTTTGGTAGAGTGATGCAGGCTGGTGGCTGTTAACCAGGGTCTTAGTTGGGATGTCGAGATGGCTTCCAGAGCCAAAATCTATATAGACTCCTTAGTTAAGGAGTGTGTATTGGATTTGGGACCATTCACCATTACCTCAGATCTTCGTATCCTTCCGTTGGGTTCCTATGGAGTCATCTTGGGCATGGACTAGTTGTCTGCACAAAGAGCCAGAGTGGATTGTTACCATAAGACTATATCATGTGCAAATGATCTAGGAGTTGATTTAGTGATAGCAGGGGTTAGGAGACCCATTTCCATTTGCACCATCTCTGCCATGCAACTTAAGCAGTGTGTGCGACGGGGTTGTCAAATGTATGCTATCACAGTTAGTGACTGATCAAAGGATGGGTCTAGTGGACCATCGCTTGATGACCATCCCATCTTGAGAGAGTTTTCTGATGTCTTTCTAGGGGAGCTACTAGGGTTACCTCCCCTACATGAGATATATTTTCACATAGATCTAGTTCTAGGAACAGAGCCTATCTCACAAGCACATTATTTGATGACCACCCCTGAGGTCTACGAGCTCAAGTTACAGCTAGAGGGCATTTTGGAGAAAGGCCTAATCCATCCTAGTGTATCCCCTTTGGGTGAACCTCTGATATTTGTAAAGAAGAAGGATGGATCTCTACGGTTGTGTATTGATTACTACCAGCTGAACAAAGTAACGATCAAGAATCGTTACCCCCTTCTACGCATTGATTATTTATTTGACGAAATAAAGGTAGCCATAATTTTCTCCAAGATAGACCTTAAGTCAGGGTATCATAAATTGAGGATTATGGAGGGATACATTCATAAGACCACCTTCTGTATGAGATATGGTCACTACGAGTTCACATTGGTGCCTTTTGGTTTGACAAATGCCACCACAGTGTTTATGAGTTTGATGAATGGGGTGTTTAGGACATTCTTGGATCACTTCGTGCTCATCTTCCTTGATGAAATTTTGACTTACTCACGTATGCGTGAGGAGCACGAGGGGCACCTTTGCCAGGTTTTTCAGTGTCTTTGTGAGCAGCAAATTTATGGGAACCTAGAGAAGTGTGCATTCTTTCAGATAGAGGTGTAGTATTTGGGCCACATCATTTCTATGGAAAGTATCATAGTCAATCCCTCCAAGATTTGAGCTATTATGGATTGGCTAGCACCCACTAGTGTGATAGAGATGCGCAACTTCATGAGTTTAGCAAGTTAATACAAGAGATTTGTTTAAGAATTCTCTCAAGTTGCGCACCCCATCACTTCCCTTCAACAGAAAGGGAAGCATTTTGTTTAGTCACAAAAATTTGAGCATGCCTTTAGGACACTGAAGGAATGCCTCATGACAGTGCTTGTTCTTGTAGTGCCAAATTCGCAGGGTGAGTTTTTTGTATGTAGGAATGCTTCTTTGACAGGAGTTGGAGGTGTGTTGATGCAGGAGGGTAAAGTAGTTGCTTTTGAGTCTCACAAACTCAAGGATTATGAGCTCAATTATCCGAATCATGATCTTGAGCTTACGGTAGTTGTTCACACCTTGGTTAGATGGAGGCACTTCCTTCTTGGCTAGAGGTTCACACTCAGGACTGATCACTTGATTCTTCACCAACTCTTCATGCAGCCCAATCTCAATGCTCGTCAGCAGCGTTGGATGGAGTTTCTTTGTGAGTACGATATGGAGATAGAGCACATGAAAGGGAAGGAGAATGTGGTTATAGATGCTCTCAGTAGGAGGATACATGTGGTTATGACCACCTCAGTGAACACATATTTGTGGAGTAGGAATCTACAGTAGATTCCTCAAGATAGTTTCTACATTACAGCTAGAGAAGAGATCAAGTCTTAGAGACCCCTTAAGGGGAAGTTTGATGGTTTTTCATTAGAGGTAGATGGCCTTCTCGGACAGAGGCCAGATTTATGTTCCCAAAGATGGAGGCTTGAGGCATGAATTTTTGACAGAGGCACACTGAGCACCCTATTCAGCCCATCCTAGGTTCAAGAAGATGCACACCACCTTGAGACAGTTGTATCACTGGAGGAGACTTCATAGAGACATGGCTCAGTTTTTGTCACACTTTTTAGAGTGTTAGCAAGTGAAGACCGAGCACAACATCCAACTGGCCTTCTCTTTCCTCATGTTATACCGGAATGGAAATGGGACACCATTTCCATGGACTTCATTGTCGGGCTACTGATGTCGAGATTCCGCCACAACACTATCATGGTCAAGGTGGATAAATTGATGAAAGTGGCTCATTTTTCTCTGGTGAAGACCACCTATATAGCTAGTACAGTGGTAAGGGTATATCTATATAAGATTTTTAGATTGCATGGGATTCCACATAAGATCATTTGTGACTGCGATCCTCTATATAATTCCAACTTTTGGACTACCATGCAACATGCCCTTGGGACGAAGATCAATTTCAGCACATAACATGGTCAAAAAATGGACTCCATGCATACATGGGTGCAAATTTAGTGGAGCGTAGCCATCGCCTGAAAGAAATAATCATAGGTCACCTAACTAATTTGGTACAATTATTAGGACAAAATTATTGCTATCCCCAACTATTTGTATTCACATACTAAACTTGTTTCAAATGTTTATTTAACTAACATATATAATATTTTTATATGGTTAGGCCACTTTCTAACATTTAAGCAGAGGCCTTATATAAAAATATCTCTAAATACTATAAAGTGAACTTAGGAATTTAAAACGTTTTTCCCTTCATGAAGAAAAATATTTAAGGAAGCATTGAGAATATATGTTTATATCAATAGTTATGTCTACCTTACATTAAGTTGGTCAAAATTACAATTTAATTTTACATCTTCCTAATTTAAATTTTAGTCCAATATGGCACATATGATCATTGAATAACCTCACAATAAACTAAATATATATTAAAAAATATAATATATTATGACTCAATCTAAGAAAACATAATAAGAAACAAATAAACAATATTCGACATTTAGTAGTGTTGAGTGAAGAACTATTATGTAGAGGTAGACCAATTTTCATTGTTCCCTAAATTAGTATTTCTTTGACCGGTTGTCTCCATAAGAAAAGGTGATATATTTATCGACAATTGAAAAGCTTGAGGAGTACCATGAAATGTACCTCTTATCGTTTCTAATCTCTAACTATCTCTGTCATATTAGGGGGTTGTTGAGGAAACTCCCTTATGAAAATTAATTCTACTTGCACAAACTGAGTAAGACATGTCAATACCAGTGATATATTTGATTCATTAACATCGCAAAGGATATAATCATCCACCACTTCTATGATTTTATTTGGAAAATTCATACCTACCCATTTTTGTAGATTGGTTCCATCTACAAACTTGTCATATGTTGGTCTCCTCCTTGTCATCAATTGGTCTCCATAATAACCTCACAATAGACTAAACCCATATACAAAATTCAATATATTATTATTCTCTCTTAAAAACTAAGAATTAACAAGAGTATTGTTGATTGAAGAACTAGGATAGATGTATATCAATTTTCATGACTACGAAAAGTAGTATTTATCGTAGTAATTTCCTTCACAAGAAAATGGCTCAATATTTATCAGAAATAATTAAATGTTCTTCGAGTACCAAGAAATATACCTCTTATTTTTTCTAATGTTACTTGGTGGTGTATCCCTTATATAAGCTATGAATGTCTTAGGTTTCTCACAACATGTAAAGGAAATAATCATAACATTTAACTAATTTGGTAGGATAATTGGTTCAAATAATAGCAGTCCCCAATCACTTGGAATCAAATACAAAATATATGTCAAATATTTATTTGACCAAAATATATAATGTTTGTATATTGTTAGTGCACTTTTAAAGTTTTAATAGTTCTCCTCTACACAAAAACAAAATCTTTGAATTCTATAGAGTGGACATAAAAATTGAAAACCTTCTTGCCTTCATGACCAAGAAGAATGAAGAAATGGTTGAGAATATATATATATATATATATTCTGAAATTCCTTTTTATTATGTGTATATCAATAGCTATGTGTACCTTACATATCATTGAATTGACCAAAGAATACAACTTAACCTTACACCTCCCTAATTTGGCCCAACATTATACATATGATCATTACATAACCTCACGATATACTAAAAATATAAAGAAAATCTAATATATTATTATTTAATATAAGAAAACATAATAAGAAACAAGTCAACAATAGCTAACAACTAGGATTGTTGAGTGAAGAGCTATGATGTAGATGTAGACTAGTTATCATTGCTCCATGAATTAGTATTTTTGTTACCATTTGTCTGCACAATCAAAGGTGAAATATCTATTGGCAATTAAAAATCTCTAGGAGTACCATGAAATGCACCTCTTATTTTCTCTAATATCGCAACTATCTCTGTCATATCTGGGTGTTTTTTAGGCAATTCCCTTGTGCAAATCAATCCTACTTGCATAAATTGAGTAAGGCATGCCAATGCCATTGATAGCTCTAATTCATTAGCATCTCTAAGAAGATTACCATCCACCACTTCTATGATTTGATTTGGAAAATTCATACCTACCCATTTTTGTAGATTGATTCCTTCTACAAACATGTCATCTGTTGGTCTTCTCCTTGTCAGCAACTCCAAGAGTAGAATGCCATAGTTGTATACATCTCATCTAGTTGAGAGTATTCCACCAATTCCATACTCTATAGTACAATACAAAACAATTTATTTATTTCCAAACCATTTTTAAATTTTGAATAGAAAATACATATACTATCCAATGATAATATATATTGTAATAATGTAAAATTTGTACCTAGTGAATGTAGCCAATAGAGCCTTTGAGTGCATTTGTAGAAGTCAATGAATCCATAGAATTCCCAAATATTAGTTTGGAAATGCCAAAATCTGCTAGATATGGAGTCATATCATCTCCTAATAGCACATTATTGGGCTTTAAGTCACAATGAATCACTTGTACAAAATAATGATGATGTAGATATGCAATACCATGTGCTATCTCCATTGCTATTTTTAATCGGTCTTTCAAGTTTAATCTACATTCTTCTCCATGAGGATATAGCCATTTCTCCAAACTTCCATTTGACATGAATGGAAGAATTAGTGCTTTAAAATTTAGGTTGGAACAAGATGAAATGATTTTGATCACATTACGGTGCTTGACTCTTTTTAACACCTTGCATTCTGTGATAAAACTTTGGTGAGCATTCTCATCTTGCAAATTGAGAAATTTAACATCAATAGATTACCATTGTTTAGAATCCCTCTATAAACAGATCCAAAGCTACCAACTCCTAATAGATTGGTCTCCATAAACCCATCAGTTACCTCTACAAGTTCTTCATAAGAAATTATTGTCGGTCGTACATGTAGGTCAATGGATTTCTGACTAGTATGTCATCTCTTATAAGAATATAGGAACAATAATAAAGACACGGTGAAGATTGAAATGCCAATCATAAGTGGTACCATTACTTTTTTGGAGAGTAAAAATTGTTTGTGCTTAGAATGAGAGCATGGTTGTGATTTTATCCATGTAACACAAAGACCAAGAGTTGTAAAAAATTGAGCCCTTTGGAACCTCTCTTGTTAACCTGTTTGAGGACAAATTGATATGTTGAAGCATTTTCATCTCTTGGAAAACCATTGGGATTAAACTAGATAAATTATTGTTTGAGAGATCGATGTCTTGAAGATTTTTTAGATTTGTGAGGGATACTGGTATTGGACCATCAAATGAATTCCAAGAAATATTCAAATATTGCAATTCTGTGCAGCTTGACAAAGTCGCTGGAATTTCACTTGAGAAGTGGTTGAGAGACACATCTATAGCTTAGACCATTACAATTTTGCTCATTTCTAAAAGAGAACCACGTAACAAATTGCTGGAAATGTTGAAATAGAATTGGAGATCTAGAAGACCTGCAACTTCTCGAGGTATGTTTCCTGTCAAGTTGTTATAAGACAAATCCACCTTTTCTAAAGTTTTGCATCTCCATAAACTAGCAAGGATTTTCCCTGAGAGTTTATTGTGATCAAGAAGAAGATCTCTTAATTGTGGAAGATTGCCAAGAGTATCGGGAATTTCTTCTGAAAGTATGTTTTCACTCATAGATAACAACCCAAGCCTTTTTGCCCGACCCAAAAATTTTGGAATCCCTCCATATAAATTGTTTTTATCTAGAAACAATCTTTCCAGATTGTGAAGTTGAGTAAGTGTGGATGGGATGGTTCCATTGAAATGATTGTAAGATAATCCTAAGTACGTCAACCCTATGAGGTTGCCAATTTCATTTGGTATGTTTCGCTCGATTTTATTGGAACCCAACTCCAAAAAGGAGAGAGCTTTTGATAGTTGGCCAATAGAAAAGGGCAAGATTCTAGTGAGATAGTTTTGAGAAAAATTAATTTCTTCTAAATAGGAGCAATTAGTCAAGGCTATTAGAATGGATAGACTTCTTATTCCTCTCACTAGATAATTGCCTAATAAATGAAGCCGTCGAAGATGGAACAGTGTCCCAAAATCCAAGGGAATTATATCATTTAGTTGGTTTGAGGCTGAGCTAAGTATTTGAAGGAGAGTACAATTAGAGAGGGAGCTTGGGATTTCTCCAGTGATTTGGTTTTCCCATAAAAATAATTGTCTCAATTCTAGTAGTTGTCCAAACTGGGAGGGAATGTGGCCAGTTAAGTGATTGTCAAGTAATACCAAAGTTTGGAGTTGAGTGCAATTGGAAAAGGTAATGGGTATCTGTCTTGTAAAGTAGTTGTTAAAAAGGGTAAGCCATTTGAGTTGAGTAAGCATACCCAGTTCGACTAGAATACCACCATGGATTCTATTGATACTCAATTCGAAGAGAGTTAAAGATGATAGGTTTCCTAGGGAAGAGGGGATTGTGCCCATCAGTTGGTTTCCTCCTAAACCAAGCTTCTCTAAATTTAAGAGAAGGCCAAGTTGGGAAGGAATGATGCCGTTCAGATGGTTGCTAGACAATCAAAGTATTCGTAGGAGAAAAAGGTGTTAGTTTGTTAGCTTGGATAGTTGTTTGTCCATTTGCTAAGGTTAGATAATAGTTATCTTATTGTTGAGAATGAATTAATTATTTTCTAATTATTGATTTCCTTTAGTGACACCTTGCAACCAAATTTGTTATGGTTGTTAAGTTGTTATGTATCTCAGCCGTCAATTGAGAATCGATCTTGGCCGTTGGTTTTCCAATGAGAGTAGTATAAAAGGAGGTCATTGGGCATTTGGACAACACAAGTTTTTGAGAAGAATTTACAGTGCTAGCAAATGTGTTTGAAAGTTTGCAGTGATAGCAAACAATCTTGCAGTGTTAGCAAGGGTGCAGTGATACTGCTGGGAATAGCAGTGGGGGAATATCAGCAGGAGAAGTTGGGAGATTGTCAGAGTTCTGCCAGTAAGAGGCAAGGAATATTTGTATCTCTTAATTTATTGAAGTTAATATAATTCCTCATCTATAGAAGTGGTTTTCCCTTAGGGGTTTTTCCAAGGACAATTTTTCTGAAAATATTGTGTTCTTTGTGTTACACATTTCTTTCTGTATTTTTATTAGTGAAGTTGCAGTTGTGTTATTTTTCGATATTAGCTGTGAATTAGTTTTTGACAGTTAAATAATCTTTTAAGATAGGAGATTAATAATCAATGACTGCAATAGAATTTTCACATGGTATCAAAGCGGTGTTAAGGGTAGAAAAGGTTTTCCCTAGGAAAGAAATTGAGGGTTTCTATAATCTAGTTTGATCTCTTTAATTTATATTACTTTTATCCTTTGAGATGGCTTCAGCTGGTTTGAGAGATCAGGATAGATTAGATGGTGCCTCAAATTTTGGTGTCTTGAAGGCCATACTTTCTTTATTGTTGGAAGAGAATGGTATAAAGGATTATGTCACCACTATTGTAGTTGTACCTATAGATGCAACACAGCTTGCAGCATACAAGAAATAGGATGTCAAGGTGAGGAGGATTGTCCTTGATGGTTTCAAGGATCATGTTGTTCCACACATCTCTGAGTTAGGTACGGTGAATAAGATCTGGGAGGCCATTCTGAATCTGTACTAGAATGCTACCATCAATAGGAAGATGATTCTCAAAGAAAAGTTGAAGAATACCTAGATGAACAAGGGAGAAGATGTTACAAGTTACCTCACCAGACTTAGACTTGTCAAGGATGAGTTAGCAGCTGTTGGAGATATCCCTAGCAATGATGAGCTGGTACGGATAGCCCTAAATGGGTTTACTAAATAGTGCGATGTCTTTGTTCAAGTTATTAGTGGACAAGACACCTTACTGAGTTGGGATCGACTATGGATTGATTTCACTCAGGAGGCGTTTAGACTAAGTCTTGTCAATGGGGCCAACAAGAGTCAGAAAAGTGAGGGAGAACAAGAAAATGTTGCCCTAGCGGGAAAAGGGAAAGAAAAGAAGGGATTTAGAAAAGGATCAAATTCTCAAAGTGAGAAGAAGAAGGACATGTCTAAGGTCAAGTGTTATGGCTGTCATGAGTTTGGCCACTATGTTAGTAACTGCCTACAAGGGAAGAAGAATGATAAGAAGGGCAAGAACTAGGTGGCAGCTTCAGCAAGTGTAGAGGAGCTCTCTAGGAGATTGGAGGATGAGTCTTCACTCATAGCTTGTATGATCAGCTCAACCTCACAGTGTGTTTGATATATAGATAGTGGGGTGTCATTTCATATGATGGGAGTTAGAGAGTACTTCTCTAGTTACTAGGAGGAGGACACCAATATCCAGATTTCTATGGGAAACTTGTCCAAGCTGAACCCAGTTGGGAAAGGGACTGTTCAGTTTCATAGGGAGAATGGAAAGATAGTTCCACTTCATGATGTCTTGCATGTGTCAGGCTTAGGTATGAATCTGATTTTTGTATCTGTTCTTCAGGATAAAGGGTATAATGTACTTTTTAGAGGGACACATGTGTTGATTAAGCACAAGGATTGGAAATCACCCATAACTATTGGAGTTAGGAGTGGTCACCTTTATAGGTTACAGTTTGATACTCTTAAGGCACTTATGAGTAGTAGTAATCCTAGAGATCTTGGAGAGCTATGGCATAGGAGGATGGGCCATATTCATCATGGAGCACTTAAATTGCTTTGTGAGACAGTGACAGGTGTTCCAGAGGTGAGCACAAAGCATGATGATGTATGTAAGGGATGTGTGTTGGAGAAGTTTGCGAAAGCATATTTTCCAAGGAGTGACAATAGATCTAAGGGTGTTCTTGATCTAGTACATTTAGATGTATGTGGACCAATGTCGACAAAGTCTCTCAAAGGATATGTGTACTATGTTACATTTATTAATGATTTCTCCAGGAAGACCTGGATATACTTCTTGAAGAACAAGGATGAGGTTTTCAGTCACTTCTAAGAGTTCAAGGCTCTTGCGGAGAACTTGACAGGAAGGAAGATAAAGGTTCTTTGGTCAAATAATGGAGGCGAGTACAAAGGAAATGACTTCCAGGATTTGTGTAGCAAAGAAGGAATCAAGAGAGAGTGGATGGTTCCTTACAATCCACAACAAAATGGAGTTGCTGAGAGGAAGAACCGTTCTATATCGGAGGCAACAAGGGCTATGCTACATGACTAGGACTTGCCTCGCTATCTATGGGTAGAGGCATGTAGTACAGTAGTTTACATTCAGAATAGGGTTTCACGCAAGGTACTGTGGAAGATGACACCAGAGGAAGCTTTCACAGGGAAGAAGCCAAATGTACTAGAGCGTGGTATGAGTGCACTGATACATACTTGTAGAAAATGGGCTTTATGAAGAGTGAGGTAGATGGTAACCTCTACTACTTGGTGGTTGGGGGTGAGGCTCTCATTCTTGTTCTATATGTAGATGACGTGTTTCTTACAGGTGCACTAGGGCTCATCGAGGATTGCAATAGGGACCTTGTAGAAGAGTTTGAGATGAAGGACTTGGGACTCATGCACTATTTTCTAGGCATGGAGGTGTGGCAAACAGATGGAGAGATTTTCCTTGGTCAAGTGAAATATTACATTGAAATCTTGAAGAGATTCGAGATGGAGGATTGTAAAGCCATGTCTACACATATGATCACTAATTGGAGGAAGGTAGATACATCTAAGGACAAAGATGTAGATCCCACCTTATACAGGCAGCTAATTGGTTCGCTCATGTATTTGGTCAACACTAGGCCAGATATAGCATTTGTAGTAAACCCTCTTAGTCGGTTCATGGTTGAGCCAAAGAGAGTGTATTGGACAACGCCTAAGCATGTGTTACGTTATTTGTGTAGTTCAGTTGAGTATGGGATCAGATATCTTCGAGGTGAAGGAATCAAGTTGATAGGCTATATTGACATAGATTGGGCAAGCAATACAACAGACGAAAGGAGCACTTTAGGGTGTTGTTTCAATTTAGGATCAGGAGTTGTTTCTTGGTTCAGCAGGAAGCAGAAGTCTGTGGCTTTGAGTTCATCAGAACCAAAATACATTGTAGCTAGCATGGCGACATGTGAAGCTATATGGCTTCGGAAGTTGCTAGTGGCCTTGTTTGGTCAGAAGGTTGAGACTACTGTGATACATTGCGACAATCAGAGTTGCATCAAGTTTTCTAAGAATTCAGTGTTTCATGATAGGTCTAAACATATAGATATCAGGTATCACTTCATCAGGGATTGTGTACAACGAGGTATTGTTCAACTACAATACATACCTATAGAGGAGCAGGTAGCAGACATTCTAACTAAGGCATTGGGGAAGGAAAAAATTATCTTCTTCAAAGATAAAATGGGTGTCGTGTAGAACAACTTCCTCGCTAAGAGGGAGTGTTAGTTTGTTAGCTTGGACAACTGTTTTTCCATTTGCTAAGATTAGATAATAGTTATCTTATTGTTGAGAATGAATTAATTATTTTCTAAATATTGATTTCCTTTAGTGACACCTTGCAACCAAATTTGTTATGGTTGTTAAGTTGTTATATATCTTAGCCGTCAATTGAGAATCGATCTCGGCCGTTGGTTTTCCAATGAGAGTAGTATAAAAGGAGGTCAATGGGCATTTGGAGAACACAAGTTTTTGAGAAGCATTTGTAGTGCTAGCAAATGTGTTTATAAGTTTGCAGTGATAGCAAACAATCTTGCAGTGTTAGCAAGGGCGCAGTGATAGCGTTGGGGATAGTAGTGGGGGAATATTAGCGGGAGAAGTTGGGAGATTATCGGAGTTCTGCCAGTAAGACGCAAGAAATCTTTGTATATCTTAATTTGCTGAAGTTAATATAACTCCTCATATGTAGAACTAGTTTTCCCTTAGGGGTTTTTTCAGGGACAATTTATCCGAAAATATTGTGTTCTTTGTGTATTTTTATTAGTGAAGTTGTAGTTGTGTTATTTTTCGATATTAGCTGTGAATTAGTTTTCGGCAGTTAAATAATCTTTTAAGATAGGAGATTAATAATCAGTGACTGCAATAGAATTTTCACAAAAGGCTTCCCAGTTGAGGTGGAATTTGGCTGTGGAAAAAGTTATGGGAGAGATCGAGACTTCTAAGGAAAGAGAGATTAACAAGAAAGGGGGAGATGGAAGAGGCTGCTACAGACATACCTGTGAGATTCAAGGAAACCACACGTTGTCCGCGATGAGAGCAGGTAACGCCAGTCCAATTGCAGGCGCTGATGTTGTGATTGGGCGACCAATTGTGGAGAGAATTTTGAGAATTGGAGAGTGAATGTTTGAAAGACAGAAGAGCACGTTGGTCGGAATAATAAGAAGGAGAAGCATTTGAGATGTGAGCAGGTAATGCAGAGAGAAACCAGACTAAGAGATAAGCCATCTTCATCAACATCTTCAACTTCCTTTGCATTGCATTGAATTTAATAAAGAAACAACAATATATGTAGATCTTTGGGTTACAAAAGTCTCGGTGCTACCCACAGCTATACGTAAATCTCACGCAAGTTCGCAGCGTGTGGACCAAGGCTGTAAGTGCGTATCAGCGTAGTCTATTGACAACAAAGTTACTGATTGAATGAAATTTAGCGACCATTGTCCACAGCTTTACGTAAATTTCACGAAAGCATAACTCTCAAGCAAGTTCGCAATCACAACCGTAGTCTACACGCTATGTCGAATTTAGAAGTAATTTTGGAAAAATCAGAACATCCAAAGTTCAATGACGTACACAACTTTTAACTATTTGACTTTTAATATTTGTGACGTCATATATGCATTCAAGAGTTTTGGATTTTGAACTAGCACTGAAATATTCCTGAAATTCAAAGGGATTATTTATTTCGAGTATTGTTCATGTCATAAAATACATAGTAGTTAAGATTTCCATGTTTTAAAAGTGAGATTCAAGAAACCACACGGTGTCTTTGATGAGAACGACTTACCGTAAAGAGGACGCACAAACATATGTGGTTCATAATGGTCCCAACACCCTGCAGGATGACCAAATGGAGTGACCAAACAACATCCCCCTGTCTTCCCTGCCTCCCGTTTAAGCTGCATCAACCATTGGGGCTAGGAAATGACAACGTCTATTGGAGGATCTGATGTGGGAAAAGCAATTGCGAAGTGTAATGGGGAATCCGACATGGTGAGGAGTTGTACATAAGCATTACTGATTTATCTTTTATAGCCTTGGACACTAGTGCCCAGTTAGGACAAAAGTGCCCAAGCGCTCCTATCCATCCTGAGTGCCCCTAACCTTCTTTATCTTCTTCTTACTCTTTGGGTCTCTTTTACTTCTTGAACACCTTTCAAAACTTTCAGTCAACCTTTCAGTTGTCAATTATGAAATCAAACAAGGGAATCATATATTTACTTAGTTATTGATCTCAAATAAGGGGCTAAGCATCATAAGCATTATATATCACCACCTAAGCTTGCATCGAAGGCACAAGATCGTGCCATAAAGAATACATCTAGTAAACTCATACAAGGGACAATGGCTACATTAATCTGCATACACAACATAGGGGTAGTTTATTTTATTCCATCACACACATCTTGTATAATCGGTACAGTCTACATCTATCCCTCTATCATCGTACAACTTGCACAAGGAAAACCTAGGGCGTCATTAAACACACAACCACGAAGAACTACATGGAGTCTGAGATGTAGTGCATTGCTTGATCGTTAGTTCACTCTTCAGGTGAATTTCAGGGTCAGTCTGACTCCCCATTTTGCATATTTTTTATTAGGTTTGATGTAGTTTGTGGATATGTGCAGGTAGATATCTATTTTATAGGTTACGAGTATGACCAGAGACATTATAGAGAGACCAAAGCAGTAAAGAGAGATCAACATCGAAACTCCTCCAACCCAAAAAAATACAGAATCTTAGCATCTAAGCAAACACAAGCGCCCATTCTATTCACTAGTGCCCGAGGCGCTCCTATCCCCCTGTTAGCACTTTTGTCCAACATAGTTCTAAGTTCCAGAACCCTCGATGAGCCTTGACAATACTATTTCCAGTTTGTTCTAATAGTTACTGAGTCTAGATCACACAGAATCAAGTAAGTCATCTTCCATCTCTCATTTTCTTAGGGTTTTATAAATTGTTAAATGTTTTTTTGCTTATGCATACTTTACATAATTATCAGAATATCATTTGTTAAAGTAGTTACTATGAAATTAAGGTTTGATTCAATTTAGAATAAATCATTTGGTGATCCCATACGCTCGAATCCTACCTTTCTTCAAGGCCATATTTTTGTGCCCATTACCCATATGGTTGTTTCATTCCTCTTGATAAAAATGATATTCATTTATCTACCCGTAAACTCTTTAAATAAATAGTTGTCTCTGATAATCCCCTGATTAACTTAATCAACATTCCTGTTGAAAACATTAAAACATATGACAGTGAACAGTTATACGATGAGGACACCAATGTTGATCAAGAGCAACTTGACAAGCTTATTAATTTCCGTTGTACTTTACATGACCACCCCAGACATATTCTACATATCCTCAATGCTTTACTCATTGTTAAAAGATCTAGAGATGCTACCACTCTCCATCTCGTGGGTTCCTCATTGGCCACCATGGCATCTACCCCACCTTCTACCATTCATATTTCTATTGCTAATAACATCACTCCTCTTCTCCCTCCCAATGCCTCCCATACACAACCTAACTCCTCTTTAGGCACCCAAGACCTAGCTTCATTATACCATGATTTGAAAACCTAAATTCCTTAATTACCAAAATCCTCTTCATCCTTGTCTCCATCTCTAGACTCCTCACTCCTCCTTCATATCCCTTTTACACCTACTATCTCCTCTTATCCACATCCTCCTAACTTCATTGCACCTAAGTTCCCTATCTTCAATGGCCATGATGACCCTTAGGAGCACCTTTGATCAGTTCCATGTTGTAAGTCTCGACTATGTTGATGACCTTACACTGTTGGATAAATTTTTTCCTCAAAGATTACAGACTATGCTATGCATTAGTTCTATGATCTACCTATCCATTCAGTAACATCTCTTACAAATTTATCTGATGTATTCCTTTCTCATTTTCTATAAATATCAACACTAAGATATCATATGCACAATTTGATATAATCAAACAAGGATCCAATGAATATATTGCAGAATATGTCTTGCACTATAAAAACAACCTTGCCAAAATGACCAATGCCCTTGCTGATTTAGAATTGCAAGATCTATTCATTCAAAGTATTTTACCTCTGCTCCAAGAGAGTGTCATTTTTGAGACCTCTCCTTCCTTTGATTAATTATGCCACACACTCTTGAATTACACGAAATAAAACCACTATATGTGGGAAAATTGAAGTATTATGATACTTCTTCCTCATTTTCCAGCAACATTCAAGCTAAATCCACACTCAAACCATCTACTAATACTACCGATGCTAAAGCTACTGTCAATGTTGTTTCTCCGCCTATCAGGATTCAATTACAACCCATAAGGAGCACCTTTACTAAGCTACCTTGCGCACCTCAATTCCTATTATTGCAACTCACTCAAAGCAATCTGATTACTCTCCCTCCACCGCTATATCTAGATATTTTTCACCCATTTAGCCATAAATACGATGAAAATTCACACTGTGATTACCACCAATGCAATTTCCACTCTACTGATTGTTTTTTTCAGCTCAGACATATCACTCAATATCTTATTGATAATAACACAATCGAACTCCCAGATCCATCTACTTTCAAACCGGTCAATGATAATCAAAAGCTTAAAATATTCAATGACCCATTAGTAAAACATGACAAACTAGCTACTGATTCTTTTGCTAACAACACATATCATGATGTACCTCCTCCATTAGAGCCACTTGATTTCCTCATTGCTACTGTTGACATGCTACCACCAGTTATCACCTTATCAGATCATGATTATCATGTTAAATTTTCCTATGATTCGCTACATAGTATTGCTTCCATTGGTACTCATATATTCAACAATACTATGGTTCATTCCCAAGCATTTTCTAATCCATGCTCTATGGCAATCCTATTAGCTATTAAATATCCAAATTCCCAAATCAAATTTACAGTCCCTAATTCTTATGGACATGTCATCCTTCCCATCACTGTTGGGTCCTTTACCATACTTACATCATTCCTCATTAGATATGAAATACAAGGTTGTCACATGGTTGTAGGTCATCCTTGGCTCCAAGCTACTTAGGTGTAGACAAAAAATCATGCACTTTAGAAATTATTTAGTCCCGATCTCATACTACTATTCATATGGTTTTTGAGTGAAGAAAGTACTAATTAACCTCCATTTTTTTAGCCATTTTACTTTTCTTTCTGTTATTACTACCAACCTTCAACACATACTTTCCCAGTCTATTTTTGTCATGTTTCATCATTTTAGCCTTGACTATGGCCTACATGCTTGTACGGGGGTGCCCACAAGTGCCCTGGTACCAATCGGAGCACCCTGATCCTTTTCCCACTTTCCCACCTCTTTTTGGGCACTTTCTAGCCATTTAAACATTTAATATTTCTTGTGGTCAGCCTTTTCGAGGTTAATGATGAAATTAGAACATGAAAACCATATAAATATAAAGTTATGAGATCATAATGAGTGACCAAGCACTAATCCTTACTATCATCACCGGAGGTTGTATCCATCAAAGGATCCATTTGCATCCATCTAGCTCTAATGCAAGGCACAAGGCTAGTTCATCTGCATCACACAAGCATAAGAGGGAAGTCTATTCTATTCCATCCATAATTTATTACATTTTCTACACGTAGTTATAGCTCACTACTTCACAAATCATGACTGACACAAGACTACCTAGGGCATGATTTCACACACAAGCATATAGAAATACATCTGGCCTAAGATGTAGTGAAGCACTTAGATACTAAGTCCACCATTGTGGCAGCTGAGGACAATCTGAATCGTTCATTTGCATTTTTATTTTTTAGGGTTTGATGCTTGTTTTGGGGTTTTGCAGGTCTTCCCTTCATCACTGATTACTAGCGACATCTAGCACAGTTTGAAGACATGTGATAGGTGGTGAAGGATTCCGATAATCTAGCGACTCTAAAAGTTTGGTTTTCAGACATCCTACATAGACCAAGGTAGGCATAACTCAAACTAGAGTGTCTACAGACACCCTGATCCTCTCCCAAGTGCTCTAGTCCAACCAAACATCTCAGATGTTTCCTTTTTGGGACCTATCCATGTTTGTTCCTACTTCTATAATATTCAGTTTATTTTACGACACAATCCAGATCAGCCTCTGGATAAGCTAATTCATTTCCTTACTCTTCTTTCACATTAGGGTTTCTATTTTCATTAGCCTAGTTGCTTGGGTAACTTTCTATATTTATTTACTCCTTTTATTTACTGCTACTCTTGGTTTAGATTAACTACCATTATACCACATTTTATTTAATCATTTTGGTGAACCCGACATATCCAACCCTTTCTTTTGATCATGTCTTCACCTTATCAATTCATGACTCAATCGTCTTATCCTAATTTTGCACCTATAAAGGTTTCTGGTATAGTGACTATTGCTGATGATTTTATGTGTGTACGTACTCAGCATCCTCCCTGCTTTGTTACACCTAGGGCAGATCCATATATTAATGTAGTTACTACTCATCATACTTGTCTTAATCCACCTATGGCTCCACCCACTTCTATCCCTCAGCCCATTACTTCAGAACCTCCTGCCACTACTTCTAAGGGCTATGACATTATTGAGAAACTTAGAAATACACCTGCTAAGATTTATCTTTATGACTTGTTACATAATGCACCAGACTGTTGTAACACGCTAGAAGTAACCCTTCATGTTATTCATATAGGAAGTGATAACTCTACAATAGCCTTTTAACATCTCATACAGTCTCTTCACAATTTTCCACATGCCATATCTTTCACTGATGAAGATTTTTCACCATTTTATAAAATCAATCTATGTGCACCTTTTCTCATTATTGTCATTTTTAACACCACTTGTATTAAATGAGTACTTATTAATAATGGATCAGCCATAGAATTATGTTCTTATTCTCTTTTACAATGACTGGGTATTAGTGATACTCTCATTTCTAATTTTTTTACTATCCTTTGAGGTTATGACTCCACCACTCGTACATGATTAGGAACTATTTCATTCCACATTATATTTTGGCCTGAGACTATTCTAACTGATTTCTATGTTATATATGCCTCATTTCAATTCAATCTCTGTTTAGGTAGACCTTGGATTCATGCAATGCAAGCAGTTCCATTGACTATTCACCAATGTCTCAAATTTTTACATGATGGCTATGAACATATTATTACTGTGGATCTAGAACCATTCAAATATTTTCACATAGAACCTATTATTGCTATACCTATCCCACCTCCACAATGTATCCCATATAGTAGTCTCGACACATATGAAATTGGTTATTCTAGTCCTTCGCTACCTTCTTCTGCTGATACGCATACTTTGGATGTTTCTACTCATACTACGACAATCATCTCACCCACCATACCCACTCCAGATACCACTTATTATTTATCTATTGAGGAACCTTTAATTCCTTCCCCTATTGTAACTCCTAATAATATACTCAAAAAATCAATACAACATGACGATGCCCACACAAATGTTTCTGAGACTCTGATGAGGAAGTTAACGCTATCAAAATCACTGATGAAGCATTAAGACAACTTAAATTTACTCTTATAGATATAGGCAAATCTTATTTTTAAGAAACCTTTGTGTCCGATGGCCCAGGTGAATATAAATTTGAGATCCCTACCTCTACTAATGCTATGGTACTAGCTATGGAAAATGGTCACTAAATTTAAGTGTGTATCACCGTAGTCAAAGATGAAATTTAGCGATTCCGCGATGGATAATTCTGTGAGCCCTAAGTGTCAAGAGAACCCTAGTAGAAAAAAAAAGCTTGATTAGTGATGGTGGTCAGGAGAGTTTTGATAAGGGTGGTGGGAAATATTCAATCCAGGGTGACACACATTATGTTTCAAACATCAAAGGAGGCAGAGTCTTGTCTGGTGAGAAAGGAGATGACAAATCTGTAGGAGATATCTCATGAAACGGCTATGGAATCTCACAAAATAGAGCCCTCAAAAACTCCTGTAATGGGCTCTTTGACAGCAGACAAAACAACAACGATATATAACAATCTATCGATGAATATTTTTCATAGATTGGGCTTACTTTTAAGGAGAAACAAGGGAAAAGTGGAGGCGGTTCCACTGGTAAAAATGGTGGTAAGGATAATATGAACCCCAATCCTGAGAATGGAGGCTTCAAAAATTCCCATTCCCCTCCTGCAAAGGTTTCCACTGTGTCATTAGATCTGGGCTATGCTTCTAGATTAGGACATCCCAATCAGGGGAATCTAAGCACTAATACCTAGATTGGGAAAAACTTTGGATCTGGTAATGACAAATCTAAAGGAGGGAATTCTAGATCTAGGCATTTCAATCAGGGGAAACTTGGTAGCAGAGCTAAATCCTACGCTGCCGTGGTCTCAAAACAGAAGGAGAATGCACAAAATTTTGACAATCCTTTAACACCATCACATAAGACTCCTGTGCTGAAGATAGAAGAGGATCTAATGCAGAAGGTCCTAAAGGAAGAGGAAAACCTATCCCATCTTGGTCTCATTTAAATGTTTCATAAGTTTTGGCCCAAGCTCTCTTAGCTGCATGATTAGATTACATAAAGATGGAGGCAAACGATTACAAGTAAGATTGAACTCTACCAATGTGCTAAAGCGTATTTTATTGATGTTTTTGAAACCCCTGAAGACATGGATTTAATCCTTAATCAATATTGGGTTTGGGGAGAACATGGACTCAAGCCATGGTACCCATCTTTTGACCTCCTAAAAGACTCCTTTGATACCTTCCCTGTCTGGATCCATTTTCTAGGACTTTCATTACAGCTATGGAACAGATCTTACCTCATTGCCATAGGAGATACCTTGGGATCTTCTATCAAATTTGATGATAAAACCTCCCATCAAACACATACAACTTATGCTAGAATTTTGGTAGATAGTGACACCTCCTAAGCCATCCTAACAGAAATTCACCTGAAAATAGGTGACAGGAAGTGGGTGAAGAGGATAGACTATGAGGGATTAGCTTTCAGATGCCGAAGATGCTTTCAAACGGGACATCTTTCAGATGAATGTGAACATTCCAAACATAAGGAAAATCCTGCTTGGTGGAAGGATTATCTACCAAATCATTTGAAAAATGGACCCCATTCAGAACCGATTGTGGAACCCCTGCAAATTGAATCACCCATCATGGAAGAGATGGCTCAAAATCCCTCTTCTCAAGGTGTTGATTCAGGGATAGATTGTAATTTGACACCCCTTTTTGAGGGTCACATCCCTATCAAGTCAATTGAAGTTGTTCTTCCAATCTCAGTGGAAGATGAAAATGAGGAATGGAAGGTAGTGGATAGGAAAAAAAAAGTCTACACTAAATCTAAACCTTCCATTGCCTCCGATAAGGCATGAGCCCTGTCCTATTGGATGCTCTCATCGCTACATCTAGGATATAGGAATATTCTGTTGTTGTTGAGAAACTATTGTTATAGTGTAGTCATTGTCTACTACCTATTTTCTAGCTATAGGGATGTTGGTTTTAGGATTTGATCTCGGAAGAATGCTTTCTACTGTTGGGCTGATCCGTTTAATCTAGATTTTGATCTCTTTTTGAAATGTTGAATCTTTAAAATCTGAATTTTGAGTCCTATTGTACGAGGGTATAATCCCTTTCAAAAAACTATTTTCCAATAATAAAAAGGTGAAATTTAGCGACCATTTTCCATAGCTATACATAAATTTCACAAAAGCACGACTCTCAAGCAAGTTTGCATCCGAGTCCAATGACGAAAATCAAAATTGTAGTCTACAATCATACTAATTTCCATAAATCCTAAATAGAAAATATAAACACCATACATTAAATCCTTACCACAAATCCTAAATGTAAACATAACATGTTATGTTTTAAACACTTTAGAGACCAATTTATTAAATTGAATAAAATTGTAAACATTTATATGATATCGTAAACTATGTATCGTAAATGTAAACATGACATGAAGGTTTTAAAAACTAATTTCTCTCATTTAATAACAATGTAGAAATTTATATGACATCGTAATATATATATATATATATATATATATATATATATAATATATATATATATATATATATAATCATAGGAACAAAACCTTGCCCACTATATAATAAACCCTAAAGAATGAACATAAAATCTCATCATTAAACACTTAACATAAACCTTAGAACCTGCATACCAAAATAAAATAAACGTAAATGATAACACAGTGCTTCTAACGATATTATTGTTGTGTTTACAAAGTTACATTGGTGATCTCTATTTACGATATTACTTCGTAAATTAAACATTTTGTTTACGATTGTCAAGGTTTAATTTGGTTCTTAGGCATATATTAACACCAAACACATATCTCTATACGTGATGAAAACACTTCTAATGAGAAATGCATGAACATGAGCACAACCATCGATAATGATGATGATGGTGGTGGTGGTGATTAAGGTGTTGCATTAATGTCTATATTTAGTATTTACAATTCATCTTTACTAGATAAAATTTCCTCTTTAGAATTCACTCGTCAACATATAGGGATAAACATTATGAGTATTTCATTAACAAGAAATATTGTCATTTTCACCCTCATCCTTCCAATCGCAAGGATTACGCATATTTCCATGGTTCTTGATTTGATGTTTAGTATTTATGTTTCATGGTTCATGAACATTGTTTCTATTCAAATTGTCATGTTAGTGATTAAGGTGTCGCACGAGTGCTTCACATGGTCAACGAGTGTTTAAGGTGATTTATTTATTTCATGGTGTTCTCATTGTGTATAACATTATCTATCTGTTATTTATGGTTACAATTCATGATTTTGAATGAGCGTTTATGTTATTCAAAGTGACCAACTTATGTTCAGGGGATCACATGAGCACTTAGCATGTTGAATGATTATTCAAGTTAGTTCCTTTATCCTTAGCATTGTCCTCATCATGCACATATAGTTATGTGTTCGGTGCTAAGATCTCATTGTCCATGATGCCACATAAGTGTTTATGGTTGATAGCCAAATTAAACCCCGATGACCATTAACAAGATCTTTAATATGAATTCATATCATAAAAACAGATCACCAATGCAAGTTTGTAAACATGACATTATGATCATATGAAGCATTGTGTTATCATTTACATTTAATTTATTTTGTTATGCGTGTTGCGAGGTTTGTGTTATTTGTTTAATGTTGAGATTTTATGTCGAGTCTTTATAGTTTACGATATAGTGTGCAGGGTTTTGTTATTATTGTTTACCGATATATAGTTTACAATGTCATATAAATTTTTACATTGCTATTCAATGAGATAAATTAGTGTTTAAAACACTAATGTCGTGTTTACATTTAGCGTCCATTCTGAGGACTAAATGTATAATGTTTAAGTTTTGTATTTAGAATTCATGGTTTAATATTTTGGATTTATTCATGTTTACCATTTCAATTCTAGTATTCAACATTAGTATCCATTATTTGTTTATATCGTTTACAATTTTGAGCTTAGGATTTTGGGTCAAGTGTCCAATACTTAAGTCCTATGGTTTAAGAATTTATGTATGAGTGTTGTTATTAATGATGACCATGACAATGATGATCAATATTTTTTCATCATCCTCATCATCCTCATCATCATCAATGTCATCTTCATTGTCATCGTCATCATTTTCATGGTCATTTTGGTTAATGATGATGATGGTCATGATGACGATGATGATGAGGATAATGACAACGATGATAAAGACCAAATGACAGAGGGTCAAAAATTCAAGATAAACAAGATAGCACCAAGGAAAAGGAAACCTAACTGCCTAATAGAAACAGAGGAGGGCTGAAGCTAACCCACAACCAGCCAGCATCCAAAGCTTGGTAGAAAAACAAACCAAAAATAGTAGGCCTCCAGCCCAAATAAACCAATAAGCGCTGATGTGCCAGAATTAGCAGGAACTTGACAAGGTCATAACTTAAACTTCGGTTGTCCGTTTGAGTCCGGTTTTTTTTTAAACCATGTGTTTTGATGAGACGAATGCAGTGGAAACCTGTCCTACCAGTTGGGGAAAGTTTTTGACACGTTTTTAGGTCCTAAATCTGTCATCTTGAGGCCAAAAATTAGGATTTAAGTTATAGTTCAGTTTTTTTCTATTTTTGAGCATTAGTTAATTTTAGTCTATTAGTTGCATTATGAGTTAGAAAGTTGGAAATTCCTCTAATTTAGGGATGTAGAAGATGCGTGGCAATTTCTGTGCCTGTAGGAATAAGCATGTGAACTTACTAAGAATAGCAGGTTCTAGTAAACTGCTAAAATTAGTAATTTCTGCCACCTAGAGTAGATTTAGTCAGAGTTAGCTAGAGTTTACTTGGCAAATCAAGTTGGGAGTTGTTTTCCTATTTAGGAAACATTGTAATTCATTATTTGATAATAAATAAGGAGATCTATTTTCTTTTGTAGTTCATATTATTTGCAGTATATCTGGTTTGGTCATAATTTAGCTACATTAAGAGCAAAACAATAGGACAAGACTCATACCTTGTCCGTGGTGATGGGGGGTTTAGATTTAGCATGTCCTTTCTTTTTCTTATCCACCACCATCCATTCCTCAATTCCTTTTTCCACTAAGATTGGATGAACAACTTTAAGTGTCTTATTAGGGATGTGTCCCTCCACAAGGGGCGATGAGGTACAATCCATCGCTAAAACAATACCCTGGGAAGAAGAATCTTGAGGTTTATTATTTTGTATAAATTTTAATTAATTATAATTTTTTTTATTAATTTTAATTTGTAAATTTAATATTTTAATTTTTTTAATTAATTTCAATTAGTTTTATTATTTAAATTTTTATTTTTATTCATTTTTATCTTTTTAATAATTTAACTTTTAATTTTGAATATTAAACTATTATTATTTTTTATTTAGATTTGTAGAGAGATCTCTCATTCTTTCTCCATGTGGGACGAAAACCCTATATGAGGTCCATTGGAAGGACAAAAACCCTCTCTAATTGACTTTAAACATTTATATTTGCATATTATCATTGAATTAAAGATCTTTTTGAGCATATTCAGATTTAGTGCAATTATTTATACCTATTTGACTTGCATGTGATTGAAATATAATTTGTTAAGTGCAGTAAATATAAAATCAATTCACTATATCAACTCGTCATACATTTTCAATACTGAATCTGTCTTTTCACGTAAATCGAGGCACTATTTCATGCAAATTGAACCATTATATGATTGTTGTGATGTCCTATATTGCACAGTTATTTACAACAGTTCAATTTCTACCTAAATCAATTCAATTTTGCTTGAATTCAATTCAAAATTGTTTAATAATTGTTGCCAAGGGTTTTTTGGATACTTGTTGAAGATTTTGACACTTATTTCCATAATTTTATTCCGCTGTAATAAATTTCCAGTCTGCTGCAAATTAAAATAAGAATTCTAGAATTTATCTAAATATCTCAAAATGGGACATTACAATGGTATCAGAGCATGGATTCTCAAAAGGTTGGGGCTTCGATAATCATAGAGGTGGAAGATCTTTTCAAAATTACCAAGCTCTACCAGTAGACATCCGTAATGCCACACCATTTCCAGATTTCATAAGGTGGGAATTTGATATTCTAGGTGTGCATGGTCATAAAGACCTCCCTCAAAAGATAAATAACATGAGCATTAGTGATGAAATAAAGATTGGAGAACAAGTAGCAGTAATGGAAGAAACCCATATAAGGTAGTCCATTGGACCTCTTGTAGTAGCAGGAAAAAAATAGTCCGAAGATGAAGAATTAAGCTCGAGGAAGGACCACTAAGACATTCCAAGAACTTGTGAACAAGGTGCAAAGGAAGAAGATTTCAATGAAATCTTTGTTAAAGGCCCGAGGATCGAATACAATTCAGATGTGTTGCTCCCTAGCTTGTCTTCACAAAGAGTTGATCACCATCATTAGTTCGATTCAAATATGGGAAGATTACGGAGCACATTGAATGGTAAGGAGTAACCACATCCTATCCATGCATACAACAATTCAAGTACACGAGCTATGATAGAAGTGACAAAGGATAACCATCCCTCCAAAATCCATGGTTTGAAAGCTAAGGTAACCAATCTCTCTTTCAATTTGGTTGGCCATTCTCTTAATACTCTTATGTTGGAAAGAATGATTGGAGTAGTATTGAAAATAAAACTTGTGAGCCATGGAAATGGGAGAAAAATGCCCATAAAGAGCAATATGAAGAGGCTGGACTGATCCTAGCAGTAATAAAAAGAAGGACAATTGAGGGAGATATCAGCATTATGAAAGCACCGGGAAATGGGGGGATTGACAAGCAAGCATCAATGAAGGTAGGCACCTGGAAAGCACAAAATCATGGAGGTATGATGTTTTTGAAATATTTCTTGCATGCTGATTTGAACTCAGAAGATTTGAGCAGCCCTTGGCATGGAAATATTTTATTTTGGGCCTATATATTAATTCAAAATTTTCACCATGAGTGGATAATTAGAAAAACTCAGGTTTCATATATGGTGAGTCCACTTTGGTTACTAATGATGAGATACCTTTGTGCACATCACACTTCATGGGATGAAGAGGAAAAGGGTGTTATTTTTTGCATTATAGTATTTTCAAATTGTGAAGAGGCTAACAAGGAGGGTGAAATTGAACATGATGGCATTTTGGTAGGAGCACCAAATTACAACTCTTTAATTGAAGGTGATACATGGGTACATGGTAAGCTCCACATTTCCATTTCATCAGTCATTTAATATAAAGGATGTGTGCATAAAATTGGTGTGGAATGAATGTTACTCATTTGATCTAGGCATAATAACTCAGCTGAGTTTGAAAAGTATGATGGAGGGAAATCAATGGGTTGGTTTATGGTGTATTAAGCTTGCCAATACAAGCCTATATGCTGCTGATTTGGAACAGTAGACATGTTACAAAATAAATCAGTTCCTTTCATTAGTCATTTATGTTGATAAGATTTTCTTGCACCATATACTTCTTTAGCAGTTACTTTGGGAGACATATCAAGGAAAAATTCCTTTATTTTGGCCTATATCTTCGAAGGATAAGAGCATCTTCTAGAAAAATTTCAATCCATTTCTTCTCAGCATACTAAAACAGTTTACAATTACAGAGAGGGTAGTGGATGGGTTCTCTATGCAATATACAAAAGGGTGCTCTCAACTCCACATCTCCATAAGATCAAATAAGGTATGTGCTGATTTTTTTGGTGATTAATGTGGCTAATTTTAAAGATCAAGGATGGCATTCATTGAGAGAGTTCACTCTCAATTTTCAAAGCAATAAGATAAGCCATGTGGACCAAGGATCATCACACCAAATCTCATTGCAATATTGGGAGTCATAAATATCAGTGGAGTATGTTGAGAACAAGATTGCTAAAGCTATAATTGGTAGAGAAATCCATAAAGGAAGGTACTCGCTGATGGTTGGGATTATTCCTTACCAAAACCAAGTCCAATTTATGCTCGAATAATGGGTGAAGAGTCAGATCTGGAGGGCTGATCATGATACTGTTATCCAAAACAAGCCCATGCTTGTTTTAGTTAACATACCTTCATTCTTTCCTCCTTTTGCTGCAGGCATATTTTTGCAACTTTAAAAGCACTCAAAAGTCCCTAAGATGGTTTCATCAGATAGAGAATTTTTCCACATTTCCAGAAAGGTAAAAATTTCATCCTAACTCGTATTTTTTGAGTTATGGCTCGGCGGAGATTTTTTGGGAAATTTTCCCTGGGTAGGCCCATAGCCAATGAGAGGGTGCCACGTGTCAAGGCAAATTGGTGGGTTGGCGGGAGGACTTTGAGTTTTTTGGTGTTTGGCCAAAGAGTGCAAGGGAAAATTTTGGCCTGCGGGCCTGACAAAGGAAAATTGGAAGTTGGTGGGGGCGTGGGAAAATTGTTGGAACTTAGCCCTTTTGGGCAAAAGACTCGAAGGAAAAATTTTGCCCGCAGGTCCGCGAAGGAGAAATTGGAGGAAAATTTGCTAAGGTCCCTGAGGACCAATTGGAAAGCACCATGTGTCATTAGAGGGGTAGAGGCGCAGGATTTTTTGGGAAAATTTTCCCAAATTTAAAAAAGGGAAAATTTTAAAGTTTGACCTCGCTAACCCAAAATTTTCCCTAATTTTACTAGTTTTGCCCTAAAACCTTCAGAGGGCTATATCTTTCGAACCAAAGCTCAATTTTTTGTGTTTTTGGTATTAGTGGAAATCCAGTGAAATCCTCTACGCCATGGAAGCTTCAATTTTGAGTTTTGGGCAAGTTGGAGAGAGAAAATTGAAGAAATGTCTCTGGCATAGGAAAAAATGCAGAACCAACCCCCAACCACTAAAATTGAATAAGTAAGGCATCTGATTCTTCTCCAGCATGTCCGAATGCATTGAAAAATGGATTTGTGAGGGTGCCTTGTCTTTTTAATGAATCTTGTCTATGGTTGGAGATGTCTAATCAATTTTCCCACATTTTTTCACTTTCCATCGTTCTATTTGATTGATAAAAGCCATATTTGGCTCATTTTGTAGGGGTTGAACATTATTTCTCTTGCAAGCTCTTATTTTCCCTTTAGCAGGTGAATTTGAGCATTTTTAGACCTTGCATATGGAATGCAACATGTTTTTTCCTTCTTGCTACTGTAATGCATCATATCAAATCTTGGAAATGATAATGTATGTTCTGTGATTGACTTTCCAATCCTCTCATGCGTTTATTATTGTCCTCTGATATTTCATTATATTTTGGCAATCTTTGCATGCTTTGTGTTACATTATTATTATGATCTATGTCCACTTTGTAAAGCAAGAAGTTCAACACTTCTTTGGGGTATCACCGTCCTTTTTGCTTAGTTTTGTTTCCATTTCCATGTTTTCTCTTAACCCTGTCTCCTTGGTAGTTTTAGAGTAGGAATTTTGAATCAGAACCTCTGTAAAAAATTGCATACATACATCTAAGCAGAGGATTAAGAACCAACTTCAATCTGGATATTTTTCTCACCTTGTAAGGTCCCACACCTTGGAGAAAACTCAATGTTGTGCAATCACACTAAATGACCCAATTCTAGACTGCAGATCTGAAGATCATTTAGGGGGTGCTGTAGATTTGCACTAATAGTTTTGGCATGCCCGGTGGGACTTTAGAGGTCTTCATCTTCATTACAAAAAAGTTGATGTGCAGTTGTTGTAAGTTATTTTCTTGAAAGTGCCTTGATTTGCACATCTGACGACTCCAAAAGGATAAAATCAACTGGTTTTAACAGTCTAAGCTTGAAGATTCATGAGAAGGATCCAAACAAGGTCAAGGACCAGAGAAGATGGATTGTTTAACTATCTGTAATTATCCCCAGAAAGAAGAGGAAGAAGGATTCAAAGGTCTCCATCTCCACCAAAAAGAACTCTATCAACTCCTCCACCAGGTAGACCTTTCATCCAATTAACAAGGGTTCTCAGGCCAACCAGAATGGCACAACCCAATCCTTATGTCAACTTTACTGGCAGCAGCCCACTTTCTCTCAATGCACAAAACCCAGTTCCAATTACAGCATTGAAGAACATCCCATACTTTACTGGAGAAAATTAGACCACTCCTGGTGATCATGTTAAGGACATTGCTAATGTTTGTGAAATCCATGATATTTTTGAGATGGAAGTTGTTGTCAAGTGGCTGACATCTTCATTCAAAGGGAAATCCTTGCAATGGATCAGGAGCCTTGAGGCAGGCTCTATCCAAAATTGGAACCAGCTGTGCATAGCCCTCCATAACCAATTTGGAGAGAAAGGGGACAAGTTGTCTCTATTGGAGCAACTGACAACTATCAAGAGAGCTCCCAATGAGTAGCTAACAAACTTCAATTTCAGATTTCAAAGAACATGGGATAGAATCCCATTGGCATTGAGGCCAATAGCTCAAGGTTCTTTCTTATACTTTCCCAAGGCTTTAAATTCTAAAATTTCTATGTTGATCCAATCCATGGGAGGTGCAACTATACCTACAGCTTACAACATCACCATTAGGGCTGAGAATTGTTTGATTCAATCTGGTAAACTTGCAACTAGGCCTCCTATGCCCTTATATCCAGAGTTGGGAAGCCCAAATACTAGTCAAGCACCTACTTTAGCTCCTATTCCCACTCCCAGAAATCAGAGTTCAAATGAAACTTCTACTTCATCCTCTAGTGCCTCAAATGAGCTTCAAGAAGTTATGAAACAATTGTAAAATTTGGGTAATGAGCTGATTACACTCAAGAGGCAGCAAGCTCAAAGTTTTAGGTGTTCTTATCAGCCTCAAACTTAGCCTAATAGACAACCATATCTGCCTAATAGGCCACCCAACCTAACTACAAATGAAAATCAAGTAAGGTCTCCTGCCAATAGACCATTTTAACCCTATAACCCTAATGTTGCATCTACCTCTAAAGCCTTACTACCAGTGTAAAATAATATAGCTCAAGAGTATGATTGGTGTTTCCCATGCAATGAACCTCACAACTAATCTATGTGCTTCAATGGTGCTTTGAACCAAGCTTTGATGGTGACAACAAATAGTGTAGAGAGTGAAGTGAGTTTTGAAAAAAACCAACAACAAGGGACATCTCAACAAGATACAACTCCACATGAGACTACACTTGTGAATTGGTAGGTTGAAGATTTTTGTGGTATGAATCAAGCACCTTCTCAGAGTGCAGCAGCTAACACACGGTCAAATAAGAGGAATATTGGTGAAGGGTAGTCATTAGATCCAAGTGATTCACAACCTTCCATCACTCCACAAGGTGTTGGCAAGCAAAATGCAGTTCCAAATGTGTAAGGACAGCCCAAGCCACCTTCTAGACCAGCTCAAATGCCAGTTGTTGTAGCCCATGTACAAGAAAAGAATGTGTAGAATAAAGGGAAGCAAAGAGATGGTTCATCCCCATTTAACATCATTGAATAAATGAATAATACCAATGTGAACATATCTATGTGGGAGTCACTATTCATCCCAAGACAAAGGGATCTATTACAAGCTTCCATGAAGAATTGGTCAACCTCAAATCAGCTAGCTCATATGAAAGAGAAGGTACTCACAAATGCTACTCAGCATGAAGGAAATCATGGAGGACAGCAAGGTAAAAATTTGAATCCCCCTCCATTCTATGTTTCATTGATCATTGGGGATAAACTAGTACATAATTGTATGATTGATTCTGGGGCAAGTAGTTCCGTGATGCCCAAGAAAATAGCTGATCATTTGGGCCTTCAATATGAAGTCATCTCTAGGGGGTGGTGCAATTAGATGGGACAACAATAACAATATTTGAGGTAATTAAATATTTGAGCCTTACTTTGCATGCATGCCCCAATGTCACTGTTTTGCAAGATGTGTCGGTGATAGATTTGCCACCACTCTTTTCCATATGTTTATCAAGGGATTTCATAGCTAGAATTAGAGGCTACCTATCTACTGATTGGTCACACATGTTGTTTAGGAAAAGCCATGGAGCCAAGGCCATAATTAGGTCCAAACCTATTGCAAATTTTCACATTGAGCCTCATACTCCAAGCCCAATCAATGCCAACTGTTCAACATTTGATCAAGAGGATTATCCAAGCACACATGAAGCTGACACCAAAGTTAGAAGCATTTTAGATTTGACTCTTGACAAATGGGCAAGCAAGGTACATGCTCTTGATCCCTACAAGGAAATAGAGGAATCTGAACTAGAAGTCTATTACATGCATGAAGAAAATCAGCCTCTTCCTACCATCACCAAGCCAGACCATAAAGATGATAATGAGGTATGGTAGTTGTTCTTTGATGGATTAAGAAGTAGAAAAGGTGCAGGAGGAGGAGCTATGATTGTTTCACCCCAAGGAATTAAGTATTATTCAGCTTTTAGATTTCAGTTTGCATGTTCTAACAACACTGTTGAATATGAAGCTTTGATACATGGATTTCATTGGTACAAGAAGAGAGGCATAAAAAAGTTACAATTCTTTGGTGATAGTGAGCTGATTGTTAATCAAGTTAAAGGACAACATGTTGCTAAGAATGATCTACTCAAGAGTTATAAGAATAGGGTGTGGGATCTCATTGAATATTTTGAGGGCTTTGACATCAACTCCATCCCTAGGAAAGAGAACCAAGTTGCTGATAGGCTTGCAGTAGTTAGAGAAACTTTTGATGTTGTGGAGAGTATCAAAAGAGATAAAATGCAACCAAACATCCATGTGATTGTGAGGCCATCAGTGCCAGAAAATAATGCAAGTTGGAAAGTGTTTGAGAGTGACCAACAAATCATCAATTTCTTGCAAGAGGAAGTTGAGTTCTCAGCCAAAAATCAAGAAAAATTAGAACAATAGTACGGTGATCAAGTGGTATAGCTGAGAACCAATAAACTACTAAAAGGACTTATGACTTTAGAGTCTATCTTCAATCATAATGATCAATTTAGGAAAGAGAAAGAAAACATCCAAGTCAAGGGAGAAGATTCAGATCCCATCTCAATTGGAGAAGGTAAATCACTTCAAATTGGTAAAGTGGCAACCGAACAAGAAAGGTATGAATTCATGCAACTTTGCCAAGATTTCCTGGATGTATTTGCTTGGAGCTATGAAGACTTGAGAGGTTTCAATCCCAAGCTATCTCAACACACAATTGAACTAGATCCAAGTGCTAAGCCCATTAGGCAAAATCAAAGACCGGTCAATCCACACATTGAGCCTCTCATGAAGAAAGAATTGAATAAGTTAATAGAGGCAAATGAATCTAGCATTCTAGACTTCTATGAGGGGATAACAACCAGATTTGGTATACCTGCCACTATAATATCAGATAATGCATTGGCATTCATAGGATCAAAGGTAACTGAATGGGTTGTTAGAAATGGGATCTATTTGAGCACTTCATCAAATTATTACCCTCAAGGTAATGGCCAAGCTGAATCCACAAACAAGAATATATTAAGGATCATCAAGAGGAATCTAGATGAAAATCAGATGACTTGGCACACTAAGCTCAAATCAGCTCTATGGGTTGATAGGATAACTCCCAAGAGATCCACAGGTAACTCTCCATTCAAACTTGTTTATGGGAAAGAGGTAGTCTTGCCTATATCACTTGAGTTTCCAACATTGGAACTCATGAAGCAATTGGAATTGTTGGAGTATGAGCCCATGGAGGTTAGATATGCAGAATTGATGGAACTCCAAGAAATAGGAGAGCATGCAACCCAAACAATGCAGAAAGACCAAGCATTGATCAAGAGGAGCTTTGATAAGAAATCTAAGGCTAGAACTTTCCAAGTTGGAGATTTAGTGTTGAAATGGGATGTAGACTGAGAAAATCCAAGAAGGCATTCAAAATTTTATGCCATTTGGAGTGGCCCCTACATGGTCACAAAATGCAAAAACAACAATGCCTTCCAATTGTCTACATTGGATGGCGAGGAACTGCAGATTCCAGTTAATGGAATCCATCTAAAGCATTGCTACTAGAAGGGAAACTTCTCACCTTGTACATATTAGCTTATATTTTTCTTATTCCTCCAAGTGCTTATGCACATTGTTTTTTTGTATCTTAGATTTACATTTCCCTAAGTGCTTTGGCACAGGTTTTGTTGCCCCAAGGATACATCTTTTGTAGATCATGTTCCAGGTCAAAGTAATTTTCTACTCTCACAATCTTCATCTTAGAGATATTCTAATGAATTGAGAGTAACAAGCAGTTGAGTTCATGACCCCATGCCCAATGGATTGCTTAAGGTATCTGGTCACTTTATCCAGCAGGTAGATGACCCCTCTGAGTCGCCAAAATTGTTATCCAAAACAAGCCCATGCTTGTTTTGGTTAACTTACCTTCATTCTTCCCTCCTTTTGTTGCATGCAATGTTTTGCAACTTTAAAAGCAATCAAAATTCCCTTAAGATGGCTTCATCAAATAGAGAATTTTTCCACCTTTCTAGAAAGGTAACTCCTTGTATTTTTTGAGTTATGGCTCAATGGAGATTTTTTGGGAAATTTTCCCTGGGCAGGCCCACAACCAATGAGAGGGTGCCACGTGTCAAGGCAAATTGGTAGGTTGGCAGGAGGACTTCAAGTTTTTTGGCATTTGGCCAAAGGGCACAAGGGAAAATTTTGGCCCACGGGCCCGATAAAGGAAAATTGGAAGTTGGCAGGGGCACGGGAAAATTGTTGGAGCTTAGCCATTTTGGGTAAAAGACTCAAAGGAAAAATTTCACCCGCAGGCCCACGAAGGAGAAAATGGAGCAAAATTGGGTAAGGTCCCCGTGGACCAATTGGAAAGTGCCACATGTCATCGAAGGGGTGGAGGTGCGGGGTTTTTTGGGAAAATTTTCCCAAATTTGAAAAAGGGAAAATTTTAAAGTTTGACCCCACCAACCCAAAATTTGCCATAATTTTACCAATTTTACACTAAAACCTTCAGAGGGCCATATCTTTCGAACCAGAGCTCGGGTTTTTGTGTTGTTGTTATCAGTGGAAAGCTGGTGAAATCCTCTATGCCATGTAAGCTTCAATTTTGAGTTTTGGGCAAGTTGGAAAGAGAAAATTGAAGAAATATCTCTGGTAGAGGAAGAAATGCAAAACTGACCCCCAACCACCAAAATTGATTAAGTATGGTGTCCGCTTCTTCTCCAGCATGACCGAATGCATAGAAAAATTGATTTTTGAGGGTACCTTGCTATTTTAATGAATATTTTCGATGGTTAGAGACGTCTAATCAGTTTTCCCACGTTTTTTCACTTTCCATCTTTCTGTTTCATCGATAAAAGCTAGATTTGGCTCATTTTGTAGGGGTTGAATGTTTCTTTCTCTTGCAAGCTCTTATTTTCCTTTTAGCAGGTGAATTCGAGGAGTTTCAAACCTCCCATATGGAATGCAGCATGTTTTATCCTTCTTGCTACTGTAATGCATCATATCAAATCCTGGAAATGATAATGTATGTTCTGTGATTGAGTTTCGAATCCTATCATGCATTTATTATTTTCCTCTAATCTTTCATTATATTTTGGCAATCTGTGCATGCTTTGTGTTGCATTATTATTATGATCTGTGTCTACTTTGCAAAGCAAGAAGTTCAACACTTCTTTAGTGTATCACCATCCTTTTTGCTTAGTTTTGTTTCCATTTCCATGTTTTCTTTTAACCCTGTCTCCTTGGTAGTGTTAGAGTAGGAATTTTGAATCAGAACCTCTGCAAAAAATTACTTGCATACACCTAAATAGAGGAGTAAAAACCAACTTCAATCTGGAGATTTTTCTCACCTTTCAAGGTCCCACACCTTGGAGAAAACTCAATGTTGTGCAATCACACTAAATGACCCGATTCTGGACTGGAGATCTGAAGGTCATTTAGGGGGTGTTGTAGATTTTCACTAATAGATACTCCATGGGCTAATCATTGGGGCCACTTCATGAGACAAAACAAGCGTGAAGAAAATAAGTTTAGTCCTTCTACTTACTTGTGGAATTTAGAAGATACATGCATTATATGTTCAAGAGGCATAATTTTGAGGGAAATTTTGTATATTCTCTATATGGGTGGGCAAAAGGATATTATGGGAAATTTGCAGCTGTTCACATAGTCACCACAGTGGAGTAGGATGGTTCTAATTTTCAATTCTATGACCCCATAATAAGGTATGGTTTTTACTTAGTTTATTTAGTTTACAATACAAAAAAGTCATACAATGTTTGGGAGCATTTAGAGATCCAAAATTCAGAGGAACTTTCTTTCAAAGGTCACATGGAGTATGAGTTCCACTTGGAGAATGATGAAATCAAAATTTATGAGTATGATTTTCTCAAATTTAAGGACAAGACAACTGCTGAATTTAATCATGGGTCTAATGCTCCTAATTTTTCAAGCTCTGTAGATCAAATTTTAGTCCCTTCTTATCTCATGGGATTTCTTTCCTTAGTGATTTTTCAGATTGATGATTGTTATACCATGATTTGAGGATGGAATGTGCAAAAACTAGAAATGAGAAAGAGTAAATTGGTTTTTTTCGAGTGCATTCCTTCATGAGATATCGAGAGAGGATATTTCAGTTGAATAAAGAAATAAAATAAGGTTATGGTGTATCATTTTCAAACTTGTACACCCTAATTTTTGGAGGAGAAATGATTGATTACAGCCATGTTCAGGGCAACTACCAGATGCATGAAGATTGTGGAACTCCCACCAACAAAAATACAATTCCAAGGTCAGAGGGAGTGTTGTTAAACACTCAAGTTTCTTCTAAGGAGTTTGTTTCTTGTGTAGGAACAAATATGAATACTACAAGGATCACATGGGATCTAGGAGACTATGATTGCTTGGGGACAAGCAATCTAGGGGAGGGAGGAATTTCATGTCCCTTTTCTCCAAATTAATAAAATAATTGGAGTTGCAGGAAATTATTCTCCATGGAATGAAAAGAGAAAAGAAAGGAAAAGAATTATAATAAGTCTTTTATTATTTTAAGATGTTTTTTGGTGAAGTTGAACTCAAGTATATGGATTGACCAAGAAAAAATAAAAAAGAAGAAGAACATGCAAGGAGGAAGTCTACAATAGGATTCTTAGTATTTTTATATATGTCTTTTAATAAATAATTATATAGTGTATGGGTTGGCCATGGTGGAGAAGAAGTAACATGAAAGGTCATGTCTTTCCAATTTTGGCACCACCCTTAGAAATTGTATAAATAGGGGTTTAGGGGCAACATTTGGGATAGAAACATTCATTTTGTAAATTCAAATTTTGAGAGAGATCTCTCAGTATTTCTCCATGTGGGTTATGAAAACACCATATGAGGTCCATTGGAAGGATGAAAACCCTCTCCAATTGACTTAAACAATTTATATTTGTAGATTATCATTGAATTAAAGATATTTTTGAGCATATTCAGATTTAGCGTAATTATTTCTACCTATTCGACTTGCATGTGATTGAAATATTATTTTTTAAGTGCAGTAAATATCAAATCAATTCACTATATCAAGTCACCATACATTTTTAAGATTGAATCTATCTTTTCACGTAAATCGAGGCATTGTTTCATGTAAACTGAACCATTATAAGATTGCTGTGATGTCCTAGATTACATAGTTATTTACAACAATTTGATGTCTGCCTAAATCAATTCAATTTGGATTGAATTGAGTTCAAAATTATTTAATAAATGTTGCTAAGGGTTTTTTGGATACTTGTTGAAGATTTTGGTACTTATTTCCTTAATTTTATTCTGCTATAATAAATTTCCAGTCTACTACAAATTAAAATTAGTGTTCTGGAATCTATCTAAATCTCTCAAAAAGGGACATTACATTGAAAATATGTGTCCATTTAACATGTGTAGGATGAAATCCTCAAAGGAAACAACAAGAGAAGAATTGCAATTTAAAAAGTGAGAGTTTCATCTCAAGAATATCAATAATAGAAAGGATTGTAGAATGTGTACTATTGTCAAAATAATTTTTCGAGAGGGAAAATCAGTGATTTCTCACCAATAGTGAATGGGACTGAGTTCCTCTGCTCAAATGGGGCAGCTCCATTTATTGAAAACAAGGAAAGGAAAACAATCTAAACTAATTTTCTGGGTGGCCTGAAGACCGGAGATCACATAGGAATACTTCCCTAAACCAATGGCAATTGCATGTATTCGATACAAGAGAAGAAATTACTTAGTGAGGGAGATAGGAAAAGAAACCAAGAAAATTATATCAACTAATAAATAGCATAGTAGAGTTTTTTGCATCAAAATCAGAGCATTTCACTTGAAATCAATGAGAAGAAACCATTTGCAAAGAAAGAGGAACAATTAACAAGAAACAAAAAGTCTTATTACACCATGCTGCATAATTTACAATGCTCCTAGAGTACATGTTGAGATGGAGAGAGAATAGTAGTAGATATAGAATAGAAGAAATGGAGGCACTTGGTTCTAGAAAGACAGTGAGAGGTAGAAAAAATGCCTTAACCATCATTTGAAATGAGGGTGCCATTCATATTTATAGTGTCAAGACTGTCCTTTTTCTCCCCTGCATGATCTTTTGCCTTCCCTCATGACTGTTGACCTTCTAGGTTACTATTGTAACCTTTGGTTTCCTTCATCACATGTGACCTTTCATCTTCATATATCTCCTGATCACATCATCTCTAGGTTGCTCAAAATCTCTTTGATGCACAACATCATTTTCCATGCCACTAAAAATTTCCTCTGTGCATGACATCATCTTCCTCATGTGAGACATTGGACTAGGTCACAAAAATTATGCTTTAAAAAATGACCTCATTTTCCATGCCACATGATAGCATCTTGACCCTCCTATTGCACATCAGCATCTGACTTCTTGTCGCATGACAACATTTCCCTTCATATCGCACGTCAAAATTTTCATCTTCGCACATCAACAATTCCATTATCACCTAGGGTTCCATGTCACATGTTAACAATCCTCATTTTTCTGAGTCAAGAATCCTTGTTATCACACGTCAAGAATCTTCACTGTCGTGCATCAATACCTTGCCGTTATGTGTCTCGAGCCTTTCGGAATCGTAAATTTTGTTGTTGGGCGACAAAAAGTGGTTGTCAGGCGTCAATGATTTATTTTTCATGCGATAGAAATTTTTTTTTGTCGTGTGTCGACAAAAATCTTCTATTCACGAATCAACAATGGGTTGTTGTCCCACGTCAACAACTGGCAATTTCAGTGTGACCATGTTTTCACCATTTCAAGAGCAATTTTCAACGAAAATAGGTCTTCCAATATATGAATAATAATGGAAAAGGAACAATAAATCAAATGAGAATATCTATAAGTCTTGAAAATGAAATTTTCATCATCATTTACCCAAATTTACACTTTTGCATCTAGGTGTGTGCCAATAGATTGAGTGATAGGAAGAGTTTATGATCACCAAAAACTAACACATCATATGGGCCATGAAGATAATTAAATATAATTTCATTTGAGATTTGATTAGACTCTCAAATATTCACAAGACTCCTGAAACTCTTCTAACAAGTTGTAGCTTGTACCAGGACCTTTGTGTCGCATCATCGGATAAGTTTTCATCTCTTAATGATCCCAAAACCTTTCCTAGATGATTTTAACATGAAGTAGTACCTTTTATCTCTCCAATGCATAGGATATGATAATTTTTTCTTCACAAGGCTTTTGAAACTCTTCGAACAAGGTGACTATCTTTTTCGAGACATGCATTTCCCAGGACCCTACTCCTAATGAACCGGTTTCACACAACTTATTCCTAAACACTGATTTTCTTCCAGAACATTCCTAAAATGACTCAAATGATTTCACATCTCTGTCACACATTTCTTGAAGGCATTATATCTTCTTGAGACATCTCTGGGGGTTCTCTGTAGGTGTAATAAGTCTAAAAATAGGCCCATTCTAGGCCTCTGGGAACAACTCCTTCCAAGTGAATCATAATGAACTCAAAAATTGTTTCTCACCAACTTACCTTCAAATGATTTTTTTTTAAAATCCAGTTAGCACGTCCCTCTCGGCCATGATGGGGTTTACATAGTCAGAGATTGGATGGAGGGAAGGTTCACATTACTTGGTTCAGGAATTTTTTGAGTGTGGGTTTTATTGTCATGGCCAAAATTTTAAAAAATTATTATTGACATTTAGCATGGAAAGAACTTGCTCTAGCTTAAGGACTTGTCTTGGATTGAACAATGTGAAGATGGGGCAAGTAGGAATCATAGAATCTCAAGCCTCTAAGAGGGCTAGTGCCTTATCCCATGGACTATAGGAGTCATTGAAAAACAAGGGTAGATACAACAAAATATTGTTTATTAAACACAACACAAGAAAAACACACAACATAAAGGGAAACACACAAACCTATATTCACCTATGGTACATGCGGGGGAGAACCCACTTTCACTATTTATATAATTTCAGATATTTCCCACTGGGAGGTAATTCCAAGTGAGTGCCATCCAGGTAAGATAGTTAGAAATTTATTCTTTCTACATGTGTCTCGTATCTGAAATGGGCCAATCCAAAATGAATAAAAATTTCCATGGCTTCCTTTTGGTTCTCTCTTGTTATCCCATAATAGGAAAATATCACAAATCTGAAAATCTCTTTTCTTTACTTTCTTGTCAAAAAATTTCTTTACTTTCAACTGATGGTTTTTTATCCGATCATCCACCAACACTCTATCTTCGAATAGCTTCTCTAGGTACAAAATCCTTTTATCCAGTGAGTCTTGAAACTCACCATCCTCCACTGCTTTGATTAGTTGCAATGATGGTAACTCTACATTTATTGGAACTTATACATTTATTCCATATAGGATCGGGAACGGTGACATACCAATGGATCTTTTCGGAGTGATTCGATCAGCCCATAATGCATCATATAGTTTCTTGTGCCAATTTCTCTGATTTTGATCTGTAAACTTCCTCAAAATTGTCACAAGTTCTTATTACTAGATTCTACTTGACCATTCCCTTTAGGGTAATAGTCAAATGCATGGGCTAAAGATATTCTGTATCCATAACAGAACTTAGTTAATTCCATGGAAGATAAATAAGTGACATTATCAACAACTATCTTCTGTGGAATGTCAAAACAAACAATAATATTTTCCTTGATGAAGTTACATACAGTTTCTGAATTGGCTTACTTGACTGGTATGGCCTCCACCCACTTAGTGAAGTAATCCGTTGTTGTGAGCACAAATATATGACCTGTACTAGAATGAGAATTAAGAGCACCAATGAAGTCCAGACTCCATTTTTGGAAAGACTCTTAAATCACCACCGGTTTGAGAGGAAGTGCAGTGAGTTGTGGTCTTCCCACAAATTGTTGGCAAGGCTCACACTTAGATACCCAATTCTAAGCATCCTAAAAGAGATTATGCCAGTAGTACCTCCCCCAAATTATATTGTGCGCAGTGACCATGGAAGAGAAATATTCACTGCAGGCTTGGTCATGATATTCTTTTAGCAACTTCTCATGTTGCTCCTTATCAACACACCTTAAGAAACATCCATCAAGGGCTCTATTATACAATACGTGATTCCAAATCACATACCTTACAAATTTGAGCTTCAGGGTCATTTTATTTTAATCCATATGATTCAGACAATCACCATAAGTGAGGAAGTAAGTAATATCACTGTACCACTCATTAGTTGTATTTACAAAGAGTACATGGGAAGAGATCCTTACTTACACATCCATAACAATGACATTTTTTCTCTTCATACTTATTCATGAGAGAATCATCTTCAACTATCAACCTACATAACCCATTGCCCCTAATTAGATTAGATGGACTTATCTCTAGGTCATAATCTTGAATATTTGACACCTGGTTTCCTCTTTTTGTTCCAAGATCTTGTTGAGTCAAGATGGAATTTATAGATGATCTAGGAACCATTACAATGGTATGAGAGTGTAGGATGTATAATATGAATTTCTTGACTTCTTTGACCACCACATAAGTGTGATTTTAAATGGAAGAGTATTTGAGCTCATGATTCTTAAATGGGAAGCTCATGAAGGCAATAGAAAACTCAAGCCCTTCCTCATTCTTTTTAACTAAAATAGCTTAAATAGTGTGCTCATATGCATAATGTAATACAAAATGAAATATTTATTGAATTCAAGACGTACTAGGGTTGGAGCTTTGGCTATGGAATTTTTGATATCCTTGAATGATTCTTTTCCCTCCTTGCTCCACTTGAAAATCTCTTAAGGCTTCATCATTTTAGTAATATGATTTGTTAACTCAGCAAAATCTAGAACAAAGTGGCGAAGGAATTTTACCTTACCAAAGAATGAATGGAATCCCTTCTTCCTTGTCGCCAAGGATAGGTTTTGAATAGTTTTCACCCTTTCTGGATCAATCTTTGTTCCTTCTTTGTTCATAATGTGTCCCAAGAGATTTCCTTCAGTCACTACAAAGATTGAATTTTTAGGATTCAATGATATGTCATGTTCTCGAAACCTTAGCAAAACGTGTTTAAGGTGTATCAAATGTTCTTTCCTCTTCTTAGAGAAGACTGTGAGATCATCTAGATACACAACAATACATTTTTTCTTCAAATCCTTGAAATCCAAATCCATTGCTCTTTGAAATGTGGCCCCAACATTGATGAGACCAAATGGAATTCTCCTATAGGCAAAGGTTCCCCACGGAGTTGTAAAAATAGTCTTATATTGATCTTCTTGAGAAAATGATATTTGATTATAGTTGGAGAATCCATCCAGTATGGAAAGCATTTCGGAACCTATGATTGCTTGTAAAATCTGATCCATGATTGGAAGTGGGTAATTTTCCTTTAGAGAATCTTGGTTCACATTCCAAAAGTATACACAAATCCTTATTTCTCCATTTTTCTTCTGGACAAGAATAATATTTTCCACCCATGTAGAGTGATGGATTGGAAAAAGGATCCTTGCATTCAACATTTTCAACACTTTCTCTTGGATTTTTCTAGCAATCTTTGGATTATATTATCTTTGCTTTTTCTGGAATGGCTTTACTTAATACTTGAGTGGTATTGTGTGGTACATCTCTTTCAGTTTAAAATATTTTAGTTCATCATAAGAGTATGCCAATACATATGAAGATTTTTTCAACAATGAAATAAAATTCCTTTTTTCCTCAGGTGAACAACATTTTCTTATATTCAAAAACTGAGGTTTCTTTTCTATCCCAATGTTTAATTTTTTGAAATCAACATTGGTCTTAGGATACTCCTTAGCTTTATCTTTCACATATCTATCTTGCATATCCAATAGTTTTTCAACCGAGACTAGGCCCTTAGGAATATTATTACCTTCTAGCTTGAGTACGCCCTCTTCATCATTCCTTTAATTCCTTCTTCATTCACTGAATCCCTATGTGGATTTTCACTCCCTTCAAAGGAGAGGCTATTGAAATTATCTCTCTATTCTAAGAAGGCCAAGAGCTGATTATCATCGTTGAAAACTTTCCATTGATTCACATTATCGGGTACACTGGGTTTGAAAACCATCTCTATGGAATATTTATCTTTATCAAAAGAGGGGTGTAATATCATCAAAGAACTTGACACAACAAGAGAATCTGCCTTTACATTTTGTTCACGGGGAACAACTTGTATAGAGAAATCATCAAAGGATTCAATGTAATCTCATACTCTATTCCTGTAATTTTTTAGCCATGAATTCTTCACTTGGTACTGATTTCAAACTTGTATCATAATTACCTTTACATATCCTAGGCATCTCAATTGTTTAATTCCCATGGACTTAGCTATATGTCCATGCCTAAGAGAAGGGCTTCATATTCTGCAGTATTGTTCGTAATTTCAAATTGGAGCTTGAAAGAAAAAGGAAACAACTCACCTGATGGGGAAATCAAAACCACACCAGCTCCGAATCCTGAACTACAATGGCTTCCATCAAATTCCATAGTCCATAGTCTACTGTTACATTCATCTGATATAAGAGGCACATCATCATTTCCTTTGGAATTCATGAAGTAATTCCCATGTCCACTGTCTTGATAAAGAATATCTTCCCTAGGATCTTCTAATTTTTGCACTGTATATTTCATTTTTCTCATTGGTAGAAACTTTTTTATTTGACCCTTAACTAAAATATTTGCTGAAGACTAGTCCATCTAAATTTCTCCTCCCAAATCTCTATAGAAGCTTCTTCTCAACAACATCCCATATGAGGCCGGCATGTCTGCCACCAAGATAGTCAATAACACCTTCTTCTCAGGAAAATCAGCTAAAATAACTTGGGCATCCTTTATTCTCCCCACAAGTGGGACTTCTTTAGTTTCCATAGAATAACACCGACCTTTAGCTCATGTTAGAGTCAGAACAAGGGCATTATCTACTTTTACTGGCATCACATTATCAGAAGCACCTGAGTCTATGATACCGTTGTTCAATTGGTAGCCCCAATAAGAAGAGAAAGGTAGATGGTTTTAACCTTGTTAGCCTTGAATGCACTTAGGGCTAACATGTTTTGAGATGATGGGGAAGGAGGAGTCAGTATTAACCCTTTGGAAGAGGCCATGACATAATTGGGCTTTGGGTTACTACCTTTGATAAACTGGACCAGTTTATCAAACTGTTCTGGATGGATCTGCAAATATTCATGCTCAGATATTTGGACCTTAGACCTTTTCACATGATCTATGATATCAAAAGAGGATGAATTAGACATATATGAGGTGGTAGAATCTCTGGAAGAAGATACTACTTTGGGCTCGAAGGGGTTATTTTGGTAGCAAGGGTAGATTTGGAGACTACTGCAGGCTTATTAGGTACCTCAAAATATTTTCTAGACACATTTAACATTTTGGAAGTAACATTAGAAACCTTAGAAGAAGATTATTTAACAGATGTAGACTTAGGAGACTTACTTGTTTCATCAGTGGTCCTCTTGGCTGCCACAAGGTCTTGTTTTTCTTTAGTAGAGTCCATATAAGGAGGAAGCTCAACTCCTATGTTGATTATTTTATTAGACGGAGTCACCACAGGAGAATTCACATCTTTCTTCTTCTTAGAAGTAGTAGCAGAAAGACTATGATTTTTTTATTACGAATGAGTGAACACCGCATAAGAAAAACTTGGTGCATCACCTTCTTCACTTTCATCTCCAGATGAGTACTCAAAATACCCAATCTCAACATCATTAACTTCTTCAATTCTAACCCCATATTATTCTTCATCATCATCATCTTGTTCAACAATCCCATCCTCATCATCACCCTATGTATCATAGGCTGCATTGACAAGGGAAGCCTCTAGCACTAGTCTTCGAGGTAGTGGGCCGATCCTTTGTCTATTTTAAAATTTCTTCTTAGGTGCCTCTCTACTCATAGAAACTTGAGTGAATTGATTCTTGAGAGACAAGACATCATTAGCCAATTTCTGAACTAATGAATCTATGGTACCTATGTTTGATATTTTTCTTTTCTCCTTACTTGGAACTTTTTTAATTTTTCCCGACATGATCAGATCATCTTCCACTTCAATTGCAAGATTTTGTGCTTCATCCAACTCTATTGGTTGAGTTCTTCTCAGCATATAACTCACTTCAGGAAGTTGGGTGCTTTTGAAAAAACTTAGCTTGTTGTCCGAAGTAGGTTGGGCCACTTTAGGAAGCTTGTAAAGCATCTTATTGAATTGTTCCATGAACTTCTTCATTGGTTCGAAGGCTTACTTCTTCAATTGAGACCACTTTACCAATAGTGCATGATTATCCACTACAAGTTTGAATCTTGTTTCAAAAGTGGTCTTCATGTCATTCTAATTAGTTATAGACCTAGTAGGTAAGTGGTAAAACTAGTTTGTTGCTGCATCTTTCATAGATTCTACAAAAAGGCGGATTGATACATCTTCATATCCAACTTCTAGTACTCCATAAGACGTGATGAAGGTTGCAATATGGTCATATGGATGTTTCTTCCCATCACCATGGAACTTAGGAAAATTCTTTCTCTACCCCCTAGGAAGGTCATGCAGAGGTGGGTTGAGAGCTAAAGGGCATGTATTTTGTCCCCACAGCAGTGGTGCTTGTTGAGCCATTAGTGGTTCTTCTTCAGATTCTTCTTCTTCTTCTTTAAATCCTTCGAGAATGAATTTGATTCTTTCAAGATATTCTTCAACAATCCCCTCTTGTGGAGGAACGTAGTTTAAAGGTTCAACTGCAACTCCCTCAATAGGGGACTCAAAAGAAGAAGTGAGATCAAATTGTAGGGAGTATTGTTGACATGTTCTTCTTGTAATTTGACTAATAGGAAGTATGAAATCAGCTTGCAACTATTCCTCGAAGTTGGGATCTAACACACCACTAGCTCTTGAAGATTTTGTATATATTTTGTTTGCTAGCTTGAATGTGAAATTTAGACAAGACTCCTCTACACTCTCCTCTGCTGGTCCTGAACTTGTCTCACACTTTACAAGGCTTTTACACATTCTTCTTCAAAATCCATAACTCTTGTAGCAGTGAAGTAATGAGAGAAGATTTCTCTATTTTGCCAAATAGTTTCCCTCAAATATGATGCAATATCTTGTTGTATATGAAATAGAAGCTCAGACCTCAAGACTATGGATTACCATGAATAGCCATCAGTGGAGGACATAAGGCTCAATGACTTTTCAAATCCTAGATATTTTTATTTTTGGAATATATAATTTTTTTGGATGTTGTGGAATCAAAATTGGGTATAGATATGCTAAATTTTCCCCATGGTGGGCGCCAATAACTATTGGTGAAATAAGTTTTCGAGTGGGAAAATTAGTGAGTTCTCACAAACAGTGCATGGGACTGAGTCCCTCTCCTTGAATGGGGTAGCTCCATTTATTGAAAATAAGGAAATAAAACAATCTAAACTAATTTTATGGGTGGCCTGAAGACCGGAGATCACATAGAAATACTTCCCTAAACTTGTGGAAATTACTTGTATTTGATACAAGAGAAGAAAATTGCTTAGTGAGGGAGATAGGAAAAGAAACTGAGAAAATTATTTCAACCAACAAATAGCATAGTGCAGTTTTTTACATCAAAATCAAAACATTTCACTTGTAATCAATCAGAAGAAACCATTTGTAAAGAAAGAAGAAAAATCGACAAGAAACAAAACGTCTTATTTTATCATGTTGGACAATTTACAATGCTCCTAGAGTGCATGTTGAGAAGAAGAGAGAATAGTAGTAGATAAGGAACAGTAGAAATGGAGGCACTTTCTTCTAGAAATATAGTGAGAGCTAGCAAACAAGCCTTAACCATTCTTTGAAATGAGGGTGCCATTCATATTTATAGTGCCAAGATTGTCCTTTCATCTCACCCGCATGACCTTTCACCTTCCCTCATGACTATTGACCTTCTAGGTTCCTGTCGTGAACTTTGGTGTTCCTTCATCACATGTGAACTTTCGTCTTCCTATATCTCATGATCACATCATCTCTAGGTTTCTTAAAATCTCCTTAACACATGAGATCATTTTCTATGCCACCAAAATTTCCCTCTGTGCATAACATCATCTTCTTGACGTGTGACATTAGACTGAGTCACAAAAATTCTGCTTTAAAAAATGACCTCATATTCCGTTTGTCACAAAACAATCTTGACCCTCCTGTCACACATCAGCATCTAACTTCTTGTCACACGACAACATTTCCCTTCTTGTCACACGTCAACATTTTCATTGTCGTGTGTCAACATTTTTCGTTTTCAACTAGGGTTCTGTGTCACATGTAAAAAATACTCATTTTCACGTGTCAAGAATCCTCACTCTCGCACTTCAAGAATCTTCACTGTCGCATGTCAACACCTTGCCATCATGCGTCAACGCCTTGTTGTTGTGTGTCTCGAGCCTTCAAGATGCCTGAAATTCGTTGTCGGGCAACAAAAAGTGGTTGTCGGGCGTCAAAAAGTGGTTGTCATGCGTCAATGATTTTTTTTTTCATTCATCAACAACTTTTTGTTATCGTGTGTCAACCAAAATCTTCTTGTCATGTGTCAACAATGGGTTGTTGTCACATGTCAACAACTGGCAGTTTCAGTGTGAACTTGTTTTCGCCATTTTGGGAGCAATTCTCAACGAAAATAGGTCATCCAATATATGAATATTCATGGAAAATGTCCAGTTAATCAAATGAGAATATCTATAAGTCCTGAAAATGAAGTATCCATAATATTTTCCCCAAATATTAAATTTTTCATCCAGATGCGTGCGAATAGATTGAGTGATAAGAAGAGTTTATGATCACCAAAAACTAACACATCATATGGGTCATGAAGAGAATTAAATATAATTTCATTTGAAATTTGGTTAGATTCTAAAATCTTCACAAAACTCCTAAAACTCTTCAAATAATTTATAGCTTAATATATTGATCTTCATTATATTGACATACACAATACATGGCTATTATATAGCCAAACAAATAGCTAAAACAACCTCCTATAATTTAGGAGTAATTACAAATAATAAACTATATACGTGAAGTTGTTTTAACAACTTCACATATAATACCAAGTAATTATGAGTTGTCTCTCAACAACTCATAATACAATATTTACACTATATTAATATTCCTAACATTCACCCTCTTACTATGAACATGGGGTGAAGTGTAGTTGAAACTAGAATCATATGCCTATGCATATTTTTAGGTTTGCATGTTGTTCCTCTCCTCTGGACACCAGTTGCCCTCTAATACAATTGTTTCACTAACTGACACCTTCCATGCCACATCACAACACTTCAAGAGAACATATAGGAATTCTCGCATGTACCAAGAAAACATATACAAACTATTGCTCTTTATTCTGCACATCAGATAAAAAAACACATAACTGGAAATAAATATGTCACCATCACAAAATGCGACCTTGTCGTTGGCGACTGACAAGAGGCACTGATCGCCCTCCATCCTCTATTTCCTCCTGCCTCCAGTGTTTGGTTATTTTAGTAGAGATAATCTTCATCACTAGGGCAAGAAAGTTCTTCATCAGTTCCATAATCTTCCCAGTCAGTTTCTTCTTCAACAATATAAGCCTTTTGATCAAGCTTATCATCTAGGAGATCTTGTGCCCATTTCTTACAATTTAGTATGACATGTCCTACTTCTCTACAATAATAACATTTGATTTTTCCTCTTGTAGGAATGTGCTTTGAATTATACCTTCCCTTTTTTGATGATGTACTATCTTTAGTGTGTACATATAAGACTTCTTCCTCTAGTTCTAAAGGTTCATTCTGATCAAGAAGAGTAGAAATTACTCCCTTTAAACAAATTTTTAATCTTGCTCAAAGTAAAAACCATATGAGACATTTTTTTAGGCAAACTATTCAAAAGAATTGCTTTGACATCATCATCTTTTACCTTCTCATTAATACCTGTAAGCTGATTGAGAAGAGAGTAGAACTTGCTGATGCGATCTACCATTTTTGCACTTTCATCCATCTTTAATCCATAAAGTCCCTACTTAAGAGTTATCTTAGCACTCTCTGCTTCAGATCCAAAAAGTTTATTTAATGTCTCCCATATTTCCTTTGCAGACTTTGCGAAGTCTATATGGTGTAGATAGGCTTTTGACAAACTGAGACCAATAGTTCCAAAGGCCTTTTGATCCTTGATATTCAACTTTGTGAGATCCGTTGCATTTGTTGGTGTTGTCACATTTGATTTAACAACATCCCACAAATTCTTCTCAATCAAGGTCAACTGCATCTGAATTCTCCATGTATGAAAATATCATCCTTCGAACTTCTCAATGAGACTCAATTTCTCCACTTTTTTTTTAAAAAAAAAAATCCGACAATTTAATGAGTGTCGGTTTCAACCGAAAATGCACCCTCTTACAAACACACAATGACAAAGTGCAAATTACAAGGACTCAATAGATAAATGTCAATACAATTTTTGACAAACATGAAAAAGAAAAAAAATGATAATTAAAAAAAAGTAATTAAAGATTACTTTTTTTAATACAATGATATTTACGAAGAGACTCTTGACCACATATAATTTAACATGTAGGTGTGGGTCTAATGTAATGATTCATTCATTGTTGGAACTGTATGGAGCATATGGATGCAATGTTTTAAATCTAATAATTCTAGAACTCGTAGGTGATAGCGATGTCTAGGCACATAGAGAAGAGCATGGTAATAAAAATATGAGAAAACTATTATACCACAAGTTAGAGAGGAATGACATGCCAATATTCAATGCACACTGACCATACTATGTGTTTGAGCCTCACAAGAGTCCAAATACCTAAAATTTCCATAGTGCATGATTCAGCTAAAACCGATAGCAAGCTTGCCGTCACCAATGTTTTCTAGATTGAGCCCAACCACGTGTCTAGATCTACTTGTGTATTGGTTCAGATTGTTTTGAAACACATTATATTATTGTTTTGGCCTTAGTTGTTTTGTCACGATGTGTTGACTACTCCAATACAGGATTCACGCTTAATAAAGGCTGCACGTTCAAACTACAATGTGCACATTGCCAAAATGGCTTGCAATGCATGGACTTCTCAAAAAATTCAGACTGCTGTAATGCGTGGACTGTGTGGACTAATCTAACGGCACTCCAAACTGTGACTACTCCAAGCGGATGTTGCTACAGTGTTGTTCAAACTACACAAATAACTGTATTCTCTCCAAGATCAACACCGCTCTGGTACCAAATGACAGATTTAGATCATAATAACATAATAAAATAATATATTGATCTTCGTTATATTGGCATACACAATACATGGCTATTATATAGCCAAACAAATAGCTAAAATAACCTCCTATAATTTAGGAGTAATTACAAACAATAAACTATATACGTGAAGTTGTTTTAACAACTTCACATATAATACCAAGTAATTATGAGTTGTCTCTCAACAACTCATAATACAATGTTTACACTATATTAATATTCTTAACATAGCTTGTACCAGGACCTTTGTGTCGCACTGTCAGACAAGTTTTCACCTCTTAATGATCCCAAAACCTTTCCTTGATTATTTAAACATGAAGCATGACCTTTTATCTCTCCAATTCCTAGGATATGAGATTCTGAATCTTCATGAGGCTCCTGAAACTCTTCAAACAAGGTGAGGACGTGCATTTCCCAATACCCTGCTCCCAACGACCTGGTTTTACACAACTTGTTTCTAATCATTGATTTTCTTCCTGAACCTTCCTAAACTACCTCAAATAATTTCTCAGCTCTATCACACACTTCTTGAAGGCATTATATCTTCTTTGGACATCTCTAGGGGTGCTCTGCATGTGTAAGAAATATGAAAATAGGCCCTTTCTAGGCCTTCGGGAGTAACTCCTTCCAGGTGAATCATAATGAACTCACAAATTGTTTCTCCCCAACTTACCTGCACATGAAACAAACTTTAAAAATCTAGTTAGCATGTCCCTCTCAGCCATGATGGGATTTACATAGTCAGAGATTGGCCGAAGGGAAGGTTCACATTTCCTGGTTTAGGGATTTTTTGAGTGTGGGCTTGATTGTCATGGCCAAAATTTCAAATTTTTATGATTGACATTTAACATGTCAACATGTACATAAATTCAAATTCTTTTCCAAAAAATGATGTGAATCAAGTTACAAAAATACAAGTATATGAATTTGAAATATATAAATAAATTCAAATTATTTTCCAAGTAATGATGTGAATCAAGTTACAAATGTGTACACATATAAATTCTTTCTAAATGTGTACATAAATTCCAATTCTTTTCCAAAAAATAATGTGGCATGATTTCCACGGTGGGGGAATTCTTCGTAGAAGAAATGATTAATATTAGGGCATGGAAAATCATGTCGGGTGAAAGTGGATGGGATGGTCTCATTGAAAAGTCGAGAAAACTGGAATTACTGTTTGGAAAACCATAACGATGATGTTTACTTTGGTTTCGAGATTAAAAAAAAATAAAATGTTCTGCTCTATGCGAAAGCATATTGAAATACTTAGATTTTTTTTTTTACATTTTACACACAACAAGTCTACCAGAAAGAGAATATGAGATTTACCATGAAAACGAAGTCTGGAGTGATCAATCTATGACTAAATTTTCAACACTTTCTTCTTCATGCCCAACCATTTTCAACAGTTTATTTCTCCTCAATAATGCTGGTGTAACAGTCATAATCAAAGGAAGTGTGACAATATTTTTTGAGAGATAATGAGGGGTGATATATTATTCCATCTCCAGAGGGAGAGGATAGAAACACCTTACTCAAGAAACATGCACATTACCCTGCTAACTACACAAAAGCTAAAGAAACTAAATTCCTAAGTAGTTCGAATATAGTTCGTAATAATCGTGTCAGCTATGAATTTACAATGGTAAATGTTCTGAAGATTTTTTTGGCGAGGGTGAAAAATATAAGATAATTACGCTGAAGGCGTTCCCCCTATGGAAAAGGCCCCTCTAGACGTTTTGGCAACTATGTTAAAATTGATGTCCGTTTGGACATTTTTCAAGGGTTTTCCTATATTTGAATTTGTTTGAGCTTATCTTATCTCATGCATGCCTTATAAATCAGCCCTTCCATCTGTTGCATGCTGATTTGGATTCACAGTTTGAATTTCAATGAGAATAATGGATTAGGGTTCAATGAGAATTTTTTTTGTAGATAAGGAAACAGTGGATTTAGGGCTTGACTAAAATTTCTGAGGGATTTATTTCTTAACGTAAGCTGTTGCAAAATGGCATCATCAATCGCATAAGGGAATATTCAGTAGCGGTCACATAAATGTCAACATGGTGTGAAAATTAATAGGTATAGTATGACTATCCACTTACTTCTTCCTCTACCCTTTTGTTACAAATTTTTATTGTCTAAGTTATTGCGTGTATGCAGGGGTCCATGATTTATTGAAATTTTTTCATCCATGTGAAACATCTAGGAAAGAGAATTTATGGTTTAGTTTCCCAAAAATCTATTCCTTCAGCAAGGAGAATTTACAGGTTTTCATAAACAAAGGTATGGATAGTATTGTTTTTCATGTTTTCTACCTTTAAATATTAGGGTTTGAGAAACAATCTATTAGAGAAGATAATTTCTTTGTCTCCTTTGTTCCTTAATACTATCCCACCCATAGGAACTTTCATTATCTTAGTACCCTATCCCAGTCAAAGAAAATGAAGTCTAACAACTGCAAAAAATCCATGCATCAAGAATCCCTCCCGTATGAATGAAATCATAGCCAGTCGATGAACACCTGCAAATGTAGAGTGAAAATATAATATCTTTTTGTAAATAAACTTGGAAACTCACCAAAAATATTGGTAGGATATGCAGAAATAATAGACATGACAAATCATAAGAAAATAATAAAAATCCCCTTAAATGGTTGAACAAATCCCAAAGTGTAAAGCTTAAACTGGCTGAAATATCTTTCAGCATTCTAATAAAGCTTAAGAACTGACGGGCATACCTTTCAGAATTGTGATAATTCAAGTGAATTGGGACTCTTAATTGACATTCAATGCATGTAATGTAATGCAAGGTTCCTAATTATGTTTTTCATTAGGGACTCAACTGTCTGTTTATATTTTAGATTTAGAATTGGGATGGATTTAAACAAAGGAACCAAGGTGAGGAGTACTATTATTTTGTAATGAAACTTCATTTGATTTATTTAGGATTTTTTTTAGAGGCTAATTAATATTCGGACATGTGGATACATAAAATGCTTCTCTCATCATTATGAAAAAATGGATATCTATTTTTTCTTTACAACTTCTACCTGGACAATATTGACATCAGGAAAACTAAATCTGTGCGCCTTTTTTTATGGCTACATGAGTATAATTTTAGCTAGCTCAAACACATTTCCATGTCCCTGTAATAATATATTTTGTATTCGCTTTTAAACATTTGAATGCAAACTATAAATATTGTTTTTTATGTAATTAAAAAAAATTAGATCCAAATATGAACATAAAATGTAATTATGATGAATTCCTAAAAAAATGAGCTTCTTCTCAACCTGAGATTTAGTGTATCTATGTCTCATATAAAAAATTAGGTTGGTGTCTAAGATGTTACAGAGAGCACAAGCAACACTTTTGATGAGTATTTATTTGTGAGATTTGGTGATGTGATTTCACAAAACACTATTTGACAGGAATGAGACTAGGACTTGTATTGTGTCGAAAAAACAATGCATCCCCACGAGTCCTCTCTATCTCAGGGTCTTCTTTTCTCAATGGATGAGCCAATTTTCAAGTAAAAAATGACCAATTTTTCCTTTAACAACCAAGAGTTTTCCATACATTATCATCCAGTCTTGTGCAGGGTGGGTAGTTATAATTCATTCGTATCATCTGTGAAAATTTTCCATACATGTTAATGAAGCAATCTGGTTTTAACCCAGCACTCTCCAATAAAATTCACATAACTATATTACTAAGCTTCTGAATTTCAGTAGCGTATTGATCCACTCTGTCTCTGCAACAAATGGGTGGTGCAATCAGATGTAAAGTGAAATTGAGATAAGGCTAATGGACATGAGCATGCTACCACAACAAACAATTATTTTAAGCTAAGACAATGTACCTTCACAGAAAATTTAGGTGCCTGAAGTCTAGAGACCTTGTTGGCCACAAATTCAATTTTCTACTCTCTGGAGGTAAAGTGGTCAAATATATGGTATCTTCCCTATCCATTTTTTGGATGTTAGTGCCCACAAAGGTCTGGCCATAGCCTTCAAGCTCTTGCACTTCATACTTGAGCTTTTCTTCCAATGGTAGCTGAATGAATTCTCTCACAATTCCCTTCATTCTCTCCATCAAAGACATAAATTCAAATTATTTTCTAGGTAATGATTTGAATCAAGTTACAAATGTGTACACATATAAATTCTTTCTAAATGTGTACATAAATTCCAATTCTTTTCCAAAAAATAATGTGGCATGATTTCCACGGTGGGGGAATTCTTCGTAGAAGAAATGATTAATATTAGGGCATGGAAAATCATGTCAAGCAAAAGTGGATGGGATGGTCTCATTGAAAAGTCGAGAAAACTGGAATTACTATTTGGAAAACCATAACGATGATGTTTACTTTGGTTTCAAGATTGGAAAAAAAAAATAAAAAATTGTTCTGCTCTATGCGAAAGCATATTGAAATACTTAGATTTTTTTTTTTACATTTTACACACAACAAGTCTACCAGAAAGAGAATATGATATTTACCATGAAAACAAAGTCTGGAGTGATCAATCTATGACTAAATTTTCAACACTTTCTTCTTCATGCCCAACCATTTTCAACAGTTTATTTCTCCTCAATAATGCTAGTGTAATAGTCATAATCAAAGGAAGTGTGACAATATCTTTTGAGAGATAATGAGGGGTGATATATTATTCCATCTCCAAAGGGAGAGGATAGAAACACCTTACTCAAGAAACATGCACATTACCCTGCTAACTACACAAAAGCTAAAGAAACTAAATTCCTAAGTAGTTCGAATATAGTTCGTAATAATCGTGTCAGCTATGAATTTACAATGGTAAATGTTCTGAAGATTTTTTTGGCGAGGGTGAAAAATATAAGATAATTACGCTGAAGGCGTTCCCCCTATGGAAAAGGCCCCTCTAGACGTTTTGGCAACTATGTTAAAATTGACGTCCGTTTGGACATTTTTTAAGGGTTTGCCTATATTTGAATTTTTTTGAGCTTATCATATCTCATGCATGCCTTATAAATCGTCCCTTCCATCCGTTGCATGTTGATTTGGATTCACAGTTTGAATTTCAATGAGAATAATGGATTAGGGTTCAATGAGAATTTTTTTTGTAGATAAGGAAACAATGGATTTAGGGCTTGACTGAAAATTCTTGAGGGATTTATTTCTTAACGTAAGCTGTTGCAAAATGGCATCGTCAATCGCATAAGGGAATATTCAGTAGCGGTCACATAAATGTCAACATGGTGTGAAAATTAATAGGTATAGTATGACTATCCACTTACTTCTTCCTCTACCCTTTTGTTACAAATTTTTATTGTCTAAGTTATTGCGTGTATGCAGGGGTCCATGATTTATTGAAATTTTGTCATCCATGTGAAACATCTAGGAAAGAGAATTTATGGTTTAGTTTTCCAAAAATCTATTCCTTCAGCAAGGAGAATTTACAGGTTTTCATAAACAAAGGTATGGATAGTATTATTTTTCATGTTTTCTACCTTTAAATATTAGGGTTTGAGAAACAATCTATTAGAGAAGATAATTTCTTTGTCTCCTTTGTCCCTTAATACTATACCACCCATAGGAACTTTCATTATCTTAGTACCCTGTCCCAATCAAAGAAAATGAAGTCTAACAACTGCAAAAAAATCCATGCATCAAGAATCCCTCCTATATGAATGAAATCATAGCCAGTCGATGAACACCTGCAAATGTAGAGTGAAAATATAATATCTTTCTATAAATAAACTTGGAAACTCACCAAAAATAGTGGTAGGATATGCAGAAATAATAGACATGACAAATCATAAGAAAATAATAAAAATCCCCTTAAATGGTTGAACAAATCCCAAAGTGTAAAGCTTAAACTGGCTGAAATATCTTTCAGCATTCTAATAAAGCTTAAGAACTGACGGGCATACCTTTCAGAATTGTGATAATTCAAGTGAATTGGGACTATTAATTGACATCCAATGCATGTAATGTAATGCAAGGTTCCTAATTATGTTTTTCATTAGGGACTCAACCATCTGTTTATATTTTAGATTTAGAATTGGGCTGGATTTAAACAAAGGAACCAAGGTGAGGAGTACTATTATTTTGTAATTAAACTTCATTTGATTTATTTAGGATTTTTTTTAGAGGATAATTAATATTTGGACATGTGGATACAAAAAATGCTTCTCTCATCATTATGAAAAAATGGATATCTATTTTTTCTTTACAACTTCTACCTGGACAATATTGACATCAGGAAAACTAAATCTGTGCATCTTTTTTTATGGTTACATGAGTAGAATTTTAGCTATCTCAGACACATTTCCATGTCCCTGTAATAATATATTTCATATTCCCTTTTAAACATTTTAATGCAAACTATAAATATTGTTTTTTATGTAATTAAAAAAATTTAGAGCCAAAGAGGAACATAAAATGTAATTATGATGAATTCCTGAAAAAATATTAGCTTCTTCTCAACCTGAGCTTCAATGTATCTAAGTCTCGGATAATAGATCAGGTTGGTGTCTAAGATGTTATAGAGAGCACAAGAAACACTTTTGATGAGTATTTTTTTGTGAGATTTGGTTAGGTGATTTCACAAAACACTATTTGACAAGAATGAGACTAGGACTTGTATTGTGTCGAAAAAACAATGCATCCCCACGAGTCCTCTCTATCTCAGGGTCTTCTTTTCTCAATGGATGAGCCAATTTTCAAGTAAAAAATTACCAATTTTTCCTTTAACAGCCCAGAGTTTTCCATACATTATCATCCATTCTTGTGCAAGGTGGGTAGTTATAATTCATTCATATCATCTGTGAAAATTTTCCATACATGTTAATGAAGCAATCTAGTTTTAACCCAGCACTCTCCGATAAAAGTCACATAACTATATTACTAAGCTTCTGAATTTCAGTAGCGTATTGATCCACTCTGTCTCTGCAACAAATGGGTGGTGCAATCAGATGTAAAGTGAAATTGAGATAAGGCTAATGGACATGAGCATGCTACCACAACAAACAATTATTTTAAGCTAAGACAATGTACCTTCACAGAAAATTTAGGTGCCTAAAGTCTAGAGACCTTGTTGGCCACAAATTCAATTTTCTACTCTCTGGAGGTAAAGTGGTCAAATATATGGTATCTTCCCTATCCATTTTTTGGATGTTAGTGCCTACAAAGGTCTGGCCATAGCCTTCAAGCTCTTGCACTTCATACTTGAGCTTTTCTTCCAATGGTAGCTGAATGAATTCTCTCACAATTGCCTTCATTCTCTCCATCAAAGACAAAGGAATTCCATTATTCACACCCTATCAAAAATACATGCATACCATCATAAGTAAGCGAGTGAAAAGGAGTGAGTTAATCTGTAATGAAATACCATCATAACCATATACCACCATTAATGGCTTGTAAATTACTGATATGATACATCACATAGATAACTACTATGGATTGAAGGGGAGGGGCATGCTTGAAAACCCTACAGCTCCACATACCCTTGTTTCATATTGATGTAACTCTTATGTTCCTTTAAATAATATAAGATGTCCTATTAATAAGTACAAAATAGTGGGAGGAATATAACATATTAACCCCAAACCATAACCTAGAAAGAATCCACCAGGAAAGACACTAAAATGTCCTGTAATATTAAGCAAGACACTGAAATGTCCTCCAATATTAGTCAAAAGTGACACAATTATAATTGAATCCCAAAGCTTCTTTTTCAACATTCGCAAAGCTTTTGTTACAAAAACTAATACTTTGTGACAATTGTTGGTCAATTATATTGTTTATAATCAATTTCATTGTACCCACCTAAAAAATTCCCCATTGTTGGCATGCAATTCCAAGTTTATCTTTTCCATTTTCCTGTAGATATCTAAAACTCCCAAAAACATGCCCATATCAATAATGGCAATGTCTAAATGAATATTAGGACATGAATTCAATATCTCTTTCTCTTATCTGATGTGTACCTTTGAGGAAGTCTGTCAAGGTGCTGAGATGCCAATTCCTAAACAACAAGAATTGAAAACCTTTTTGAAGTTCCATCAGATGGATCAAACACCAGGGTTGAATTATACATGATATATAATTGATCTAAAAACTCCATTGGGTTCTACACTCCAACACTACATGTAGCTTTAGAAGTATGTAATGGTTTATATCTGGGATCCTCCCACAACATTGTAGAGAGTTCAATCCACTCTTAAAGACAAGTACATGAGTAACTTTTCATATTTTTCAGAAAGTGTTTCAATAAAACTATAATCTTCCAAGGTAAGTTAATGGAGAGCTTTTCTATTTTTTCCTTTGTTCATTTGTTTTATAATTATTTGGGTGTTTGGTTTGGCAATGACTACCCCAGGGGACTAAAGTGTAATTAATATGCAAATGTATGGAAGTCTTCATGTATTCATGTTTATTTCAAATAAAATAGCCCACAAAACACTGCCACTCATGAAATATGATTTGCAAATGTGTATGTACAAATTTGTAAAAAAATTGAAATGTAGATATAGAACATTTAAATGTAATGCTTTATCTATATTTCTACACTTACAAAATCAATCACACCCATTATCAACATCAACTACAAAAGTAATAACTATCCCTCTAAATCAAATATCATATATAGTTTGACGTTCACATTGCATTGTACACATGCGATTGCTAATCGATATAAGTCTCATTAGTATGGCTCCCATTATTTATGAATAATTAATTTTTTTTGGTTTATGGTGAAGAACTTGTGCTCTTGAAAGGGAGGTGAAAATGGATTAGGGTATGTACACCTTGTAAGTATAAGGTAGTCCCATATACTATAAGCCACATGCAGACCTACATCATAGAATATAGAAAATTATTATTATTATTATTATTATTATTATATGACATGTGTGTTCATAATGTTGATGTGGAAAGGCAACTGTTTTGTAAAAAAAAAATTCATGAATTGAAGGAATATTACACTTTCATGGTCCTTGCAAATTTTTAATTAAAAAAACAATACGCTATTTGTGGACAACAACCAGAATTTTAGAAACCAATGTTGTATATATAGTCATCTTATTCTTATTTCAATCCAAAACAAGTGTTGAATGAAGATAAAGATGGATTCTCTCCAAATCTTGTTTTTTCCTGCAATGCCACTACACGCCTGCATCTCACATTCTTCTCCTTCTTATTATTCCAATCAACATGCTCTTCTCTCTTTCAAACATTCCCTTTCACCTAGAAATTCTATTTGATTTGTATTTCGTCAATTTCATGCCTAAAATTTTGACCCAAAATCCAATCTAAAACCAGAGTAATTTTTTATTTAAAAAAATACTTAATACACAGTAACACCCAGTTTTCTTGCACAACATTACAAAAATACAATTTGCATGAAATCCATTAGCTTCATAGGTTACCAATTTTTATATACCTAGCACAAATTTCATTTTTATTTTATTTTATGAAGTTTAGAGTATAAAAGGATACAAATTACAATGTTTACAAGGTTAGGATTCCATTGGCTAAGTTGTACATGTTTCTCTTAGGAGGAACCCCACTTCACTTTCTAAAAACATTCTAAAGGTTATAAAATGGGTGCAATAAGGAAGCATCTCATGATCCATGGCCTACACTCACCAATTTTTTACTAGGTACAAACAATTTGTTATAATGTTATAAGGACCCACCTAAAAGCACTCCACTAAGACAATCTCAAGTCTAGATTCATCCCACTTTCCCTAAAGGAAAAAAATAAAATCATGGAAAAACATCACATCATCACAAGATTGGTGATTCACATTTGAAAACATATTAATAGTGAAATCCCTAACAATAATCCTCAACAACTATTGATTTCTCACCCTTGAACTGACAATATGACCCCTATTTAATGCCAAAATAAATTAATCTAGAAGACCATGAAGGTACCAACATTCTTTCAAAATAATTGAGGGTTTAATAAAGATATTTAAAAACCCAACAACTCAATATCAAGTTTAGATTGTTTGAACTCCAAAAGGGAAAAGAGTAAATGGAGCATGCATCATATAAACTTGATTATAACTAGATAGAATAGTTAGTCGAGAAGATACATTTAATCTAAGTTGAATTTGAAAGGTGAATGGGGATAATAAATGGTTCAATAGATGTTCTCTCATATATTGTGATCATTTCCTTATATGTATAAAATGGGTTTGTTGATAAGGTTTTGTGAATTTATAAAAAACTATAACCGTTAAGTATAAAACAAGACTTTATAATCTTTTGGGAGCATTCTTCCATCTTGTGTGAAAATGGGACTTTGAGGAGACCATAATGGAATCCTTCAATATATTTTTAAATTTTACTTTTTGATTTAATTTATTTTGGATCAATTAAATATGATTTCAAAGTAACCATTGTATTGTCTGGTATACAAATGGTAACTATACAGTAAGACACAAGAAAGTAAGAATGTGAAATATGTAACCCTAAGAAAGATGAAGAGGCAAGAGGACTTAGCTGATTCCTGAATGAACATGAAGTAATCAGGGCAGCTGCGAGTGCTAAACAAACTGTAAACATGATCATCACTAATCTGTTGTAAAATCTAGAACCCATGAACAGAGCCAGATAAGGTCACCCACGAGAGGGCAGAGGCACCTGGGCACTGGTGACAGATATGGGTGTTGGTGACTATATAAAAGATCATGAACTACTTCCTTCTGTGTCACTGTTTATTCCTATTGATCACCTTGTATTCAGTTAATCACCAAAGATACCTGTAGCATGCAAGAAAGATGCTCACATGCACATACCCACAAATGACATCAAACCTAAAAAGGAAAATAAATATTGGGGAGTTGAAATTACTCGGGAGGTCACCTGAAGAGTGAACTTACTGCTAAGTACTACACTACATCTCAGAACCTATGTATTTTGTGTGTGTGTGTGTGTATGTAAAAACGATGCCCTAGGATGGCCTTGCGTAAGTTACACAAATCATAGTGGCCTAAATGCATAATTTAGAAACGTATAACATGTGTGGATGGAATAGAATAGAATTCCCCTCTTATGCAGTGTATGCATAAGTGATGTAGCCCTTGTCCCTTGTATGAATGTTATATGGATGCATTTGGAGTGCTTTAGTGTCTTTGGATGTAATCTTAGGTGGTAATAGTAATGTTTAGTACTTGGTCCCTCATTTTGAAAACATAACTATGTATTTATATGATTCCCTTGTTTGAATTTCATAATTGACAGCTGAAAGGCCAACCCAAGGTAATAAAATGTAATTAAGAAGCGAAGGGGCCCAAAAGGTGTACGAAAAAGATAAATAGGGATAGGATGACAGGATCACTTGACGTTACTTTTCTGAATTGGGCGCTAGTGTCTAAACCCATAGAAAAATAAAATATTCAAATGCCGGAAAGAGTAATAAAAGTATAAAGCCAATAAAAGTGTAGAAGACAATGAAAAAGGCTAAGGAGAGTTGTCAATTACTAGTTTTCTTGCTTAGGAAGGTCATGTAAATGCTAGCATGCTTTTAGGACCTAAAAGTATACCCAAGTTCGTGATTTTCTGACTACACTTTTGTTAACAATGTGGAATCATAAAAATTGCATGTAAAGTCTTTAGAATAAGTCTTCAAATAATTCATATGCATGAAATGGTGTTCTTGAAAAGGTTTTAAAACGTTTTATAAAAATCTGACATCACGAATCGAAATGATTTCCAAATATGCATACAAAATAGGTAAATTGGCTATACCTAATTGCCATTTGGATTCAAAGAGTATCATATTAACAACTTGAATTTTTGAAATAGAAACTAATATTGTTAAAAATTATAAGGGGAAGTTGGTATTGAGGATTACCCTTGAGGATATATTAAAGGTATTCAATTTATATATATATGGATTTAAATATGGACATAAAAAGGAAATGCATCTAATTCAATATAAGAATCAACGACATGACAAGCCCTTGCAAATATTAATGGTATCACCACCTTGTAATTTTCCATCTTTCACATTTCTACCATGGGATGTAACATTTTCCTTGATAATATCTATATTTTACCCTTACTATGGCCCAACCAATTCATTTATATGCCAAACATTAGTTGATAAGGAATACAATTCCATTGGTCCCCTCCACTTCAAGATCATCATAAGCACATTGAAATAATTTAATTAATTATTAGGTGATAAAGAATACAATTCCATTGGTTCCCTTAACTTCAAGATCATCATAGTCACCTCAAAGTACCATCATCAAAATACTACAAAGTGAGAACTTTAATAAACAAGAGAACATAAATATCAAGAAGAAACTACAAACATGGCGGCAGACCTAGCAAAGGAGGAAAAATATTGGGCTTATCACCCCAGCATGAACCAGAGGGGTGAGCCTCATCGGAGACAGGTTCCCACCCATCCCAAATGTAATCCTTCTTCTTCTCAACATCAATACCATCATCATTCCTATGGGGAGAAATGGCTAAATCCAGCCGAGGGAATTTCCCTTGAGAAATGTCAAGCCAACCAAAATCACCAAGTAGAGAAGATGTAGGAAAAGGTAGCCTCGATTGAGGGGATATCCATCGAGGTGGAGGTAGAGGAATCAATGGATGAAGGTGAGAACCCCTCCTAACCATTAGAAGGAGAGAAACTTCATCAAATCAACACCTACCATTTGGTTTTGCTAAACCATTTTAGATGGAACTATTTTCCAAGTCTTCCATTTCACATACTTGTATCTCTTGAAATTTCTATAAAAGAATTGTCATGGGGTAAAAGAGTATACCTCTTCACCAAGAAGTTATTATTCTCTTGTATCTACACTTCATGAATCAAACCCTAGGCATAATCCTTCTCATTCTCCCTCTATTCCTTCCTCCTCTGCTCCTAGAAATAACAAGTGGTATGGGGAAGATATTAGTTCAACAAGATTTCTTAGAAGTAGCTCAAGCAAAGGGAAAAACATTGAAGGCCCTAGCTCGACCTGACCCATGACAACTCCCAACATGGCCTGGATGGGAAGATGGCTACTATATGTTTTCTTATCCTAGGAAAGAAAGGTGAGAAGGATACAAAATTCTTATTTCAAAATGAGATGGATAATAAAAAGGAAGTTATTAAATGGATGAGAAAGGACATCAAAGTAATCAGAGGTAGCATCAAGGATCTTAGTAACAATAATGCAGACAAGGACAATGAGAACTAGGAAGAGATGAAAGATAAGTTAAATGATGTGAAGAATAAGTGCAACCTTCTTGTGGATGGGTTTCTTCTCAAAATCGGCCTCTTAAGGGCTATTATAAATGAGCTAAATAAGGGTAATAAAGGAAGTATAAGAGAGAATGAGAGGAAAAAGGAAGTTATAAAGAGAGAAGAATATATCAAGGATATTATTCACCTTTCCAGTCAATTGCACAACCAAAATTGATCATTGTCCTATTTTTTAATTTATTTACTTGTTTATGGTTGGTCTTGGGATACACTCGAGCTGTAATTGGAGTGTAAACGGTGGTGCCAAGGTGGTTAACAATAGCGCGAAGACGTATCCGGGGGCACCCAAATGAGATGCTCTACCTACAAGTGCACTTTTTCAACTTCTTTTTTTATCTGAAGCATAACAGTAGAAATCACATCCACCTTTTTAGTAACAGATAAATCATAATCCACAAGAACATTATTAAAAATAGTATTGTTTCTGTCTTTCCATAAATGGAACAAAATTTCATTTTAAAGATGTGCTAGATTATTTTGTAAACTACATGTAGCAAGGCAAAATCCCCCAAAAGAACCACTTTCCAGGTGAAGAACTTGGAAGAAAAAGGCCAAAAAAAGGTGTGAATCCATCTCCAAGTCATCTAGGCATGAGGAAAAAACCAAAACATGTGTTTGATAGACTCTGACTGGTTGTAGCACAAACAGACGGGGTTAAACCCAAAATGTTTAAGATGAGAACTAGTGGGGATATCTTGGTGAAGAATACACCAAAGGAAATGAGATTTTTTAGGCTCAACAATGACCGGCCAAACCCTCTGAAATCGATGGGAATAAGCCAAAGATGAGGAGGAGAGAGAATAATTCCTATTAAGCATGTCACTATTAATAGAATGAGCACCCAAAAGAAAATAACCAAGGGAGGGTTTGTATTTGTGAAAAGGAGTAGCAACAGGCCAATTCCATTCATGCCACTAAGGAACTAGAGAGGAAAGCCCTTTCTTGAGTAAATATACTTCAAGTTTACATGTAATTAATAGTCAGATATGACCAACATCAGTAGGAAGAAAGTGGAATTTTAAAGCCATAATCTTCCTGGAAATCTAGGAGTGGTAGTTCTTACAAAAAAAACCCTAACAAATTTAATCCACTTTTTGAAAAATATGAGTGCTTTAGCCCAAGGATCCAAATCCAGAGGTCAATCATGAAAGGAAAAGAAAGAGGTCCAAAGAGAGAGAATGAATTGATGGAAATGAAAAATCTTAAACCATTTCCAACCCAAAGAAGGTGCAGTCTGAGAGATTCCCAGACCTTGCAAATACTTTACAGAATAAAGTTACCTTAATATTAACTAGCACTGGGAAGAGAAGGAGAGATTGAAATTTAAAACCCTTCTAAACCTGTCAGCCAAAAGGAAAACCCTGACAAATACAATGCCGAAGGATAATTTTCTAAGCTTCATTTCCTTCTAAACTACTCAAGATCCATTTAGCACAAAGAGCCTGCCCCTGGTGATTGACATCAATTAATCCCAGACCACTAGCTTCTTTATGCATACAATAACTTTCTCAAGTAACCATGTGGAACCCCTTGTGCCCTTTAGTGTTGGCCCATAGGAAATCACGAACCAGTTTCTCAAGTTTGGCATAAACAACATTGGAGGGAACCCAACATAAGGAATAATACACATGTGTGACCACCAGAACCTTAAAGTATATGTGAAATTTCCCTGCTAGATAAAGTGGTTTGGTGATCCAAAAAGAGAATTTTTGTTTAACCCGTTGGACCATGTAAGACCAAAGTTGAATTGAATTAGCTTAGAAAGTGAAAGGGATCCCAAAAAATTTTAACTACACCCTAGGTTGGATCCAAATCCATTTCATATCAGCCAGCCAAACAGGAATGAGAGTCTCAAATTTCCAACAACATTGAGTTTTCTCCCATTGAAAAACATACCTCAAAGCAAGATAAAAAATGTCAAGACAATCCAGATCGTGATGAACAGATTAATCTTCCTCTAAGAGTGTGAGAAAATAATCATCAACAAAAAGACCATTAATAAGTTTCTGAGTAGTAGAAGGAAAGAAATACCTTTTACTAGTCCTTTAGAAGCATCGTGAGAAATAAAATAGTGAAATCCTTCAGCAACCAACACATAAAGGGAAGGGGCTAGGGGAAACCTTGTCTAATAAATATGAACAAACCAAATCTAGAAGATTGGTCACCATTAATAGTAATACAATCTCTAGCATTTTGAAATAGCATTTACACAGAGTGCATGAAGCAAGAACGAAACCCTAATGCTTGGATCATAGCTAGGATGAAAGACCATTCAATTTTAGCATATGCTTTAGCAAAATCAATCTTGATAAACAAATCCAGTTGAGAGGAAAGTTTAGCCCATTCCATACCTTCCCAAAAAATTATAATATTATCAATAATATACATCTTTTTAATAAAGCCAATTTTATCATTTATAATAATTAAGGGCGGAAGAGTAGAGATCATGTTAGCCAAAGCTTTAGCAATAATCTTGTATGAAATGTTAAGAAAAGTAATGGGGTGCCAATTGGAATTTTTTTTGGGATCACCTTATTTGGGAATGAATTTAATATTTCCTTGATTGATCAGATCACCCAAAGAATTAGTTTCCAAGGATTCCAAGTAAAAATTTAAGAGATTAGAACTAATAATGTCCCACAAGGCTTGATTGAATTCAACACGGAATCCATACCCTAAGAGCTTTGTATGAATCCATTTAAAATTCATCCTCTTTAAGATCAGAAAGAGATAAAGACCTATCACATGCCACCCACTGGGTTTGAGAAATTTTTTAAGGAACCACTTATAGACATTTTAAAAGGGCCACTTCCTGAGCTAGAGTGGTAGGTTAAGTATAAAATAACCCATGATAATGATGCATAAAATATTGGAGAATCTCAAGCAAGGTTGTAAGCCTAACATTACCTTGATCTTTTCAAAAGACTGTTTGGACCGTAACATGGAAAAGAACTCCTTGGAAGCTCAGTCCCCAATTTAAAGCCAATACAAGTGAGCTCAAAGTTAGGCTCCATGGGATTGATAAGATTCATGGAATTTAATAGTATGCCTCCAATAAGCAACCTGGGTTTTCAAAGCACAATTGAAAGATGAAGTATTTAAATCTTGTGAGATTATAGAGAACTCACGATATGAGGATTCATGCACATGTTTTCTTAAAATAGAAGCATTCTTCCAATATAGGTGCAAGAAGGTGGTGGTATGTTTGATGGCATCATTCTACCAAGTGATCTAGCCAAACCCATTAGAAGGCCTATCAACCAAATTCCATACTCATTGTATGTGTGACACAGTCTAAGAATGCTTTTTACAAGTAAAGACCACGTAATGTTCTTAAAATGAGAAGTGTTAAGTTAAAATCGTGAGGTAACATGATGTTTTTTTACAAGTAAATACCACGTAATGTTAAAAACATTGTAGAACAATCCAACAACAAGGCAGTGTTAGCAACAACAACAAGACAAACAAGAACAAGGGAAAGATAGAAAAATATTGACTGGTCCTGAGGGAGTGTTCCAGCCACTGACTAATTCGATATTTTCCTTCTCTAAAATTATACCAAGTGTACTTGGAAGAAGGGAATTTATGGAGAAAGGGAAAATTAGGATAAAAAAGTATGAGTTTGTTCTTGAAATAAAACCAAGCCTCCCACTCTCCCACACACCAGCACATAGGAAGATGCCCCTTATATATCTTTAGGGATTTCTACCATGTTAAAGTCACCAAAAATGACCTAGAGAGCCTCTGGAAAGGAATTAGAAATCCAAGGAAAAAAGAGATCCCACTCTCCCATATCATTCGAAGCAGTGATGTTGGCTAACCCAAAACTATGTCCATCAAAATTGAAAAGGGACCACACTACTCAATGCGTGGGGTCTGAGCCCCAAGAAATCATATGCTAGGACATTCCATGAGAAATCAAGTTCATGACTCCACCATGGCCAGGATCATGATTAGAGGAATTAAAAATGGCATGGGGATAGATACTACGAGCTACATAGTGTAAAAAAAACCATCCATCTTGACTTCTTGCAAACACAATATTTTCATGTGACAAAAATGAAGACAAATTTCCTTGACGATATATCAATGGTTCAATACACCCACATATATTCGAAGAGTACACAATCATTAAGAATGGTTGAAGTACATGTTCCCTTCATCATCCATATCAGAATTAACAGAAAAATTATAATGAGATGAAGAAACTCTAGTAAGAACTAAAGTTAGATATCCTAAATTCCAAAGGAAACATTTATCTTGTACATACTCACCATCCTCTCTGGTGGGGAAGGGATATGAGAGATGGATAATTAAGTCTTACATGATTGAGATGAGTCGACCATAAAAGGGGACTCAGGTAAGGCCAAAGGAACAATGGATAGAACCTAGGGAAGAGAAACAGGGGAAACAAATGAAGTAGACAAAGGTGTGTTGGAAGCCAAAGGTTTGGGTTTAACATGATCAATTTTTTGGTAGAAGTCATGGACAAAACAACATCATTGTTAACAACTCAACAATAGGTGGAGGTCGAGGGTTTTTAAGGACCCTGTGAAGCACCCTATTTGTTAGTGACAGTAGTCCAACCATCGGAAGTGGGAATGACCTTAGGGTTTGTTGGAGGTTTATCAATGGGAGTAGGATAAGAGTCGACCATAAGAAGACACTCATGAATCATGTTCTTAGATGAATGTCAATGGAAAAAAATATTTCATAAGTTGATGTAAAGCACCCTTTGGGAGAAACAAGTGTCCCCAATATGAATATCAATGGTTTATTTTAAGTATTTTGATAAGTAAATTTCAACACAAACACGGGGTTGAGGATGAGCATGAAACTTTTGGGTTACTCACTGTAGATGATCCTCCCCAAGGGTTTGAGTAAGTCCTCAATAAAACCCGAAAGGGATAAAGGCAGTCTTGGAAATTCAATCCAAACAAGGACTTTGAGCTTGGCTTGCTCATAAACCTAAAAGTCCCGGGTCTAGTGTGAAAAAAAAACCAAGGAATTGTGAATGAACCAAGGACCATGGTTAATAATGGCCTTGTAGTGTTCTGGGTTGGTAAAATGAAACAACAAAACCTTTGTGAGGTTTTGAAGTCCATTGAGTTTAACTTGATGACTTTGTCAGTAGTTGTGGACCCATTGTTTCAAAATGATTTGAGGAGGGACTCAACCAAAAAAATACCTAATCAAGTTATAGTTTTTATAATAATTTCATGCATTATAATAAATAGGAAAATCAAAAGCAACATCAAGTAAAGGAGTATCAATCTCGTTACCTCGTCAAAAACCTTCGCTATGAAATTCCGTGCTTTCTTTGGTGCCATTGTTATTAGTCACTCCATCAACGAGCCTTGCATCAGTAGATGAGGGAGTCGAATTGGAGGCCATTAAAATGGGGATTTTTTCTTCCCAAAGGAAGGAGTAAAAGAACTAGGTAACAAAATTAATGTGAAAAAATCATGTTAAAAACCTGAAGGGACAGCAGTACAGATGACAACGGGAAGGAACATACAGGGAAGACCTAAACCCTAGTAGACATCTTAGATATATATTTTTTGTATATGAACTTAAAGCGTTTAATTATGGGGAAAAAATTACAATCAATTAATAAGAAAATTATGTAACCTTTTGAGTTAAGTCTTGTTTGTCGTTGAACATTACAATCTTACAATATTTCCAATCTTTTGAATTAAGTCTTGTACATTGTTGAACTTTACAATCTTATGATATTTTCAATCTTTTGGGTTAAGTCTTGTGATATTTCCAATATTTTGAGTTAAGTATTGTACATTGTTGAACTTTACCATCTTATGATATTTTCAATCTTTTAGGTTAATTCTTCTGATATTTCCATTCTTTTGAGTTAAGTCTTGTATGTTGTTGAACTTTACAATATTTTGATATTTTCAATATTTTAGATTTAGTATTGTTATATTTGCAATATTTTTTAGTTAATTCTTCTACGTCATTGAACTTTGAAATATTACAATATTTGCAATCTTTGACTTAATTATTTTACATCGCTAAACTTTACAATCCTGTAATATTTCAAATCTTTTGAATTAAGTCCTATACTTTATTGAACTTTATAATTATCTGATATTTCCTATTTTTCTTCTAGATTCCATAGTGTGTATACAACATATTTGATTATCCCCCACGTTCGCTCTAATACAAACTAGTGCCATCCCTTTCTAATAAAAAGGAGTTAGAAAGTAGGATGGCCAACAACGTGTAGATCACGGATTTGCTTACAAATAAGAAGATAGTGTGATATATTTGAATCCATGGTGCGTATAACTTTATACATTTCATTCTATCAATTAATTTCTTGTCATTATCAGTAAACATGTCCATGATTTATGTGTAGCCAAAAGTTCTATATATTTTGTTGTTTCTTTATTAATTTCAATGCAACATAAATTCTCAAGGAAGACAAAGATGTTGATGAAGATGGATTCTCTCCTAGTATTATTTCTTTTTGCACTTCCTTCTCACATCTCACACTAATCTCCCTATTATTTCGATCAACATGCTCTTATGTACTTCAAGCATTCCCTCTCTGTCTCCACTGATCACGGTTCTCTACACAATTGGTCTCCCAATTACAATACCAACACCTGCAATTGGACCGACATTACCTACTATCATCACAGATAACGGGTGGTTTCCTTGAATCTCATAGGTATGTCTTTAGTAGCCTCTTCCATCTCTCCCTTTCTTGCTAATCTCTCTTTCCTTACAATTATCGATCTCTCCCATAACTCCTTCCGTAGTCATATTCCATCGCAATTGGGATGCCTTTATCGCTTACAAATACTTCAATTGTCTTCCATTCATCTCAGCAGTATCATTCCCTCTCGAATCGGCCTTCTATGAAATTTAGAGAAGCTTTTGTTAGGAGAAAACCAATGGACAGGCACAATTCCCTCCTCGCTAGGAAATCTGTCCACTTTAACTGCCTTGGATTTTCCCCTAAACAAACTCCATGGTGGTATTCCTGTTGAATTGGGTATGATTACTCAACTCAGCTGGATTTATCTGGAAAATAACTACTTCACAGGACCTATCCCCACTGTCATTTCCAACTACAAACATATCCAAATTTTGTATTTATATCATAACATCTTAACCGACCACATTCCCTTGCAGTTTGGAAAACTATCAAAGTTGTAAAAACTACATTTATGGGTAAACCAACTCACTGGAGAAATCCCCACTACTCTTTCTAACTTCACTAATCTTTAAATATTGGTTTTGGAACATAACCACCTAACTAGGAAATACTATATTTAGGAGAAAACCATGTAGAAATTAGGCAAATACAAAAACAAACAACATAAATGAAATAAATAATATTGCAAATAAACAAAGTATTCTAAATTCAAATCATCATTTGTGTGCATATATATCTTCTTCTTTGTCAGAGTTTCATCTCAATACAATCTGTGTATAAAAACATTTATAATTGTCTTCAGTACATAGAGGGATTTCATCTAACAATAGAACACTCAACTCTGAAAATATAACATATTAAAAATAGAAATATCATCTATAAACAGTGCATGATTTTGTTCATGTAAACAAAGATATTTTTTAAATTTTCTTTTATCCTAAAAATAGTGACATCTAGTTAAAACTAACCTATGTATGGAAAAGAAAGTTATTTTTTGCTTTTCCTAATAATAACAAAAACATGTGGGGAGAAATTATCTATTTCCAAAACTCCCCCTTAATTTCAACCTTCAATTTTTATTATTATTTTAGAGCTGAGTGTACGTTTCTGGATCTAACATACTCATGATCACAAACTCCCAAACAACTTCTCAAATACTTGATAACTTCATTTCCCAAAGCCTTCATAAAAATATCAACAAATTGATATTTGGATCTACCAAATTCAAGAAAAATTTCTTTTTTGTTAACCAACTCCCTGATGAAGTGATATCGTGTATCTATATGCTTGCTCCTCTTGTGAAAACATTTTTTTTGGACAATGTTATTACTAAGTTGTTGTCGATAAATATCTATGCAACATACTCTTGATTTTGCCTCAAATATTTCAACACTCTTCTCATCCAAACAACTTAACATGTTGCTACATACTCTGCTTCTGCTGAAGATATTGTAACTATGGGATGCTTCTTTGATGCCCACGAAACAACTCTTGTTCCAAAGTGAAAAACATAGCTGGATGTGATTTTTCTATCATCTATACTTCTGTAACTGTCACTATCTATATAACCTATGATTTTGAACTCATATTATGTTGAATACAAAATTCCATGATTCTTAGTTCCACACACATACCTCAAAATACTTTTTCTAGCTTTCCAATGTGAATCTTTTGGATATTCCATGAAACTTGAGATGAGGCTCATACCATACATAATATGACACCTTGTGGCTGCCAAATACATGAGACTTCCAACTAGTATTTTGAACAATGTTGGATCCACAAATGATCCATTGTCATCTTTGCTTAACTTTAAACCTTCTACAACTAGTTCTGGTGCTGACTTCCAATTAAAATTTTTAAATATCTTCACAACATCATTAGCACACTTTGCTTGTGAAATAAATACTCTAGCTTCTTATTGTTTAACTCCAATGCCCAAAAAATAGTGCATGAGTCCTATATTTTTCATCTCAAATTATTTCTTCACAACTTATTTGAATGAATCTGTAGATAGATATAAAAAACAATAAGAATATTACCTTTCTCATTTATCTTGAGTTATGAGGTAGGCTCACTATTTCTCCTACTGAAACCATTCTATATTAAATAAGAATAAATTGTGTTGTACCAAGCTTTAGGTGCTTGCTTGAGACCAAAAAGTGATTTTCTCAACCTGTATACCTTTGCTTCATGACCTTCAATCTCATAACCTTATAGTTGATTCACATACACTTCTTCTACAAGAAAACCATTCAATAATGTTTATTTTACATCCATCTAATAAATAAGCCATTTTTTGAGTTGTGATTGCTTAAACCACTCTTACTGTGTCCAAATGTGTTACTGGTGTAAACATTTTGTTGTAATCAATTGCATATTGTTGTGAAAAAAACTCTTGCAACCAGCCTTACTTTATGTTTATGTACTATACCATTAACAATATATTTTCTTATACTTGTAGACCCACTTCACTCCTATCACGTCCTTTACTTATGGAAGATCTACCAGTTTCCATGTTTGATTCTTATTTATAGTGTCTATCTCATCATCCATATCTTGAACCCAAACTTCATTATTTATATCCTATTCAAATTATACTAGATCCGTAGTTTGAGAAAAACATGCTAAAATGAAAAAGAGTTATTTGTATCAACATCATAAATCTCACTAAGACTCCTTGTTTTCTGATGCAAAGGGCTATCAGATAAAGGACTATTTTGTACTGAAGGATTTTCTTCTGGTGTTATTTGTGGTGTCTCTTGCATGGTTAGAGATGATTGAAATCTTGAGACCTCCTAGTTGTAGATGGTGGTGTAGGTTGTAATACATCTTGTGGTGCATGTCCAAGATTCGAAGAAAATACAATACCTTGTTGCTCTATGGTGTCATCTACCATATCATCATGAGGAATAGATTCTGTTACACTGACTGTAATCTCAATACTTCCATCCCATGGCTCATTTTAAACAAACTGTACATCTCTACTGATTATGAGTTTTCTGGTTACTAGATTAAAGAACTTGTATGCTTTTGTATTCTCTTAATATCCAAAAAATATGTACTTTTATCCTTTATTGTCTAACTTCTTCCTTAGCTCATTATTCATAGGTGCATATGCCACATAATCAAATATTCTAAAATCAGAAACATTGTGTTTCCTGTTAGTCCAAGACTGTTGAGGAACCATGTTTCGAATAATTTTCGTTGGACACCTGTTTAAAATGTAAACAACAATTGCTATTGTTTTTGCCCAATACTCATTTGAAAAATACTTTGCCTTCATCATACTTCTTCCCATATCCATTATGGTTCTATTCTTCCTTTTTACCACACCATTATGTTGTGGTGTATATCTAGTAGTAAACTACTTATGTATACCATGATATTTGTAAAAATTTAAAAAATCATTAGAAACATACTCACCTCCTTTTTCTGTCCTCAGAACTTTGATGTAGTACCCACTTTGATTTTCCAATAAATCCTTGAACTGCTGAAATATATCAAAATCATATGTTTTTTGTCTTAAAAAGTACACTCATGTCTTCTTTATATAGTCATCAATGAATGTCATAAAATATTAGAAACCTCTAATAGAAGTTGTTTGGATAGGTCCACATAAATCTGAGTGAATAATTTCAAGTGGTGCACTTACTCTTACTTTTTTCCAACTGGGAAGGACTCTCTGTGTTGCTTCCCAAAAATACAACCTTCACAAACTCTCTCTTTTTTTTGAATCAAATGAAAACCATTTACCATATTTTTTCTGTGTAATAAATTCAGACCTCCAAATTTTAAATGACCAAACCTTAGATATCATAGACACGATTCATCTTTTTTAGCTGACTGAAAAGTTGATTCAATTTCTTTAGCTTTGGTTTGATTTGTAGTATGAGATCCAAATGTGGCTGGTACATTGATTTTTATCCACGAACAAACATTTTTTTTCTTTAATGTAAATTTTTTTCCCGTTTGTAAGAATTGACCAATGCTCATAAGATTTTGCTTCAAACCTACAGCATAATAAACATCTTGCATAATATTTTTCTCCCCCCTTTTAGTTAAAATGTTGATTGTTCCTTTTCCTTTTAATGCAATGTATTATTATTCCCAAGAGTAACATCTTTCTTTACTGACCCATCCAAATTGGAAAATAAATCTAAGTTACCTGACATGTGAGTACAACAAATAGAATCCAAATACCATACATCACTAGGAATCTCTTGTGATATATTACATTTAGTAGGTGATAAAGAAAGTGTTGATTTTAAAATATTTGTGCATGAAATAAATAAAGAGATTAGTGTAGATATCCCAACTTAATTTTTATTCTATATATTTTGATCATACTGTTTTTTCCTACAATCATAAGTATAGTGGCCATATCTATAATAATAGTGACACTACACATGTGACTTATCCTATCTATAATTAGAAAAATAATTATGATTGTGCTCTTGACTATATCCTCTTCCACTTTAGTTTGATGGACCATTGTTGCGTCCTCTAGATGAACTTACTTCTCTACCTCTAGGGCTAAAGCTTCCTCTTCCTCTTCCACTAATTCCTGATACTTGTGATAAAAAAGATTGATCTTCAACTGCATGTGATCTATTTAAACTTTGTTCATGATTTATTAGTGATTCATGAAATTCATCAATTGAAAACTAACTTAGATCCTTAATTTCTTCAATAACAACTACCAAAGGATCAAATTTTGCAGGAAAACTTCTAAGAAAATTTTCAATAATCCTTTTGTCTTCAATAGTTTCACCATGAGATCTAATGTAATTGACTAAAACAACTATGAAAAGTAAAGAATGTTTCTAGAGAACATGAATCTTTCATTGACATATTTTCAAAATACCTTAAAAGTAATTGTAGCTTTGCAATTTTTACTTTCTCTTTACCTTGATGCACAACTTCGAGAGTATCCCATGTTATTTGTGCTTTACCAGTTTCTGCCACTCTAGGTAGGATGCTTTCATGCATGGCTTGATGAATATATAAAAGATATTTTCTGTTTATCTTTATTAATTCCTTCAAAGTGTCTTTCTTTACCTGTGAGAGTGTGTTATATGTTACTGCATCTATGGGCTTTGTGTACCCATTCTCTATAATTTCCCACACATCTTGGGATATGAATAGTGCCTTCATGGTTAATGACTAATACTCATAATTATTTCCTATAAATTGTAGTGTCTTCAAACAGTATGTAGAAGCCATAACCTGATGTCAATTAGAAACCTACTAGAAAACAAAGCTCTAGTACCAATTTGTATAAATTAGGAAAATAAAACAACAAACAATAGAATAAAATAAATAATATCGTAAATAAGCAAAGTATTCCAAATTCAAATTAGCACTTGTGTGCATATATATATTCTTGTTTGTTAGAGCTTTAGCTCAATACAATCTGTGTGTATAAAAACACTCACAATTGCTTTTAATATATATAGGGTTTTCATCTAACAATAGAACACTCAACTCTGAAAAATAGAACATCTTTAAAATAGAATTATCATATACAAATAGTGCATGCTTTTGTTCATACAAACAAATCTATTTGTTTTATTTTCTTATATCCTAAAAATAGGGACATCTAATTAAAATTAACCTATGCATGGAAAAACAAGTTTCTTTTTGCTTTTCCTAATAATAACAAAAGCATGTGGGGATAACTTATCTATTTCCAACAAACCAACTGACTAGAGAAATTTTAAGCTCCCTCTCGAATTGTATTCTTCTTCAATAGCTTGTATTATCCAAAAACCAACTAAGCAGTATAGTTTCCTCCTCCCTAGGAAAATTTTCCTCTTTATCTCATTTGGATTTACATACAAACAGACTCCATGGTGGTGTTCTTATTGAATTATGTATCCTTTCTCAACTCATCTGGACTTCTCTTTGGGGAAACCAACTTACTAGAGAAATCCTAAGCTCCCTCCCTAATTATACTCTCCTTCAAATGCTTGACTTAGAGGATATCCAACTGACTGGTATAGTTCCCTTGTTTTTTGGTAAATTGACTCATATTTGAAGTTTCTATTTATGGTGCAATCATCTTGTGAGTGGAAGTAGTGGTTTATCTATTCTAATAATCTTGACTAATTTCTCATCTTTAGAAGAACTAGATCTCTCCATTAACAATCTCACTGGGGTATTTCCCTCTTCAGTTGGCCAACTATCAAGGGAACTCTCCTATTTTCACTTGGACTATAGTAAAATCGATGTAATCATACTAAGTGACATTGGAAACCTCATAAAGCTAACATCCCTGAACTTATCTTGCAATTGTTTCAACGTGACCATCCCATCCACACTCACTCAAATATGTAATCTTCAAGGATTGTATGTGGATGAGAAAACAATATGGGGAACTATTCCAAATAAATTGTGGCATGAAAATAGTCTTGGGTTGTTATCAATGAGTGCAAACATGCTTCATGGAAAATTCCTCACATTCTTTGCAATCTTCCACAATTAAGAGTTCTTCTTCTTGATAAGAATCAACTCTCAGGGAAAATACCTATCAGTTTAGGGAGATTCCAAACTTTGGAAAAGGTGGACTTATCATACAACAAGTTGACATAAAATATATCTTCAAAAGTTACAAACATTCCAAATCTCCATTTCTATTTCAACATTTCCAACAGTTTTTTACAGGGTTCACTTTTAGAAATGGGAAAAATGGAAATGGTCCAAGCTTTTGAGGTGTCTTTCAACCACTTCTTAGGTGATATTCCAGTTATATTGTCAATCTACATAGAACTACAATATTTGAATCTTTCTTGGAATTCATTTCATGACCCAATACCATCATCACTCACACATCTGAAACATTTTCAAAGCATTGATCTATCAAGTAATGATTTCTCCAATGTAATCCCAATGTATTTCCAAGATATGAAAACAATTCAACATATCAATATCTATTCAAACATATTAACATGAGAGGTTCAAAAGGGAGGAATGTTTTCAACTCTTAAAGATTCTACATTTATGGGAAATCTTGGTCTTTGTGGTACATTGAAATATTTGTAGCCATGCTCTCATTCCAAACACAAACAATTTTATTTCTATAAAAGGTAATGGTACCACTTATTATTGGCATTTAAATCTTTAGCATATCTTTAATGTTGCTCATATATTATTATAGGAGGAGACAAAAAAACATTGAATTAAATGTAGGACCTAAAATAATTTCGAATGAAGAACCTGTAGAGGAAACTAGTGAGTTTAGGGTGACCAGTCTACTAGGGATTGGTAGCTTCGAATCTTTTTATATAGGGATTTTAAACAACAATACAAATATTTTTGTTAAAGTTTTCAATTTGCAAGATCAAAATGCTTACCAAAGATTTTTCAAAGAATGCAATGTGTTAAAAAGATTCAGACACCACAATGTGATCAAAATCATTTCAGATTTTTCCAATCTAGATGTTAAAGCATTAATTATTCCATTCATGTCAAATAGAAGCTTGGAGAAATGGTTATATCCTAATGGAGAAGATAACTGTCTATTAATTCAGAATGACATATTTAAAATAGAAATGGAGATAACACATGGTATTTCATATATGTGACCATTGTTTTGTAAAAGTGTTTCATTGTGACTTGAAACCTAGCAATGTGCTATCAGGAGATGATACGACTCCATATATAATAGATTTTGGCATTGGAAAACTAACATTTTGGACACCTATGGATTCATTGACTTCAGAAAATGCACTCAAAGGATCTATTGGCTATATTTGTAGATTGAGAAACAGGGACGAAAGCCTGTGTAGATTTTCTTGATCTCAATCAGTAAAACATTACAGAGGATGGGCTGCAATATTTATAGATATTGCACAGCCAAATACATCCGAAAGAATAAGTTGCATAGGTGCAACTACAAACCAGAATAAACAAGCTTCCAATAACATCCGGGAAGCAAAATTACATAAAGACAAATATATTGTTTATAACAATATAACAATGTGCATCCTGACAAATATGGTTGATTAACCATACAACAGTATAACCATTTAACTATTTAAAATTAATTAAATAATAATCCTATGCATAATTAAATAATAGGATAATATAATTTATCCTAACATTCCCCCCCTTAATTGTGCATTGTCTGAAGAGATGAGGAGAGAAATGCTCTGAACAACTCGAACTTGTCACGTGCAAGTGACTTTGTGAAAATATCTGCCTGTTGTTCAACCGTTGGACAAAACTGAAGCTGGATGTTGTGCTTCAACACATGTTCACATATGAAATGAACCTGAACTTCAATGTGTTTTGTTCTCTCGTGAAAAACTGGATTGCGAACAAGTTTGAGAACACCTTCATTGTCAAAATTCATGGTGGTCGGTTTGTCCTGTGGTATTCCAAGTCCTTCCAGTATGTGACGTAGCCAAATCACTTCACAGACAGCTTCTCCTGCAGAACGATACTCGGCTTATGTGGAAGAGCGAGAAACAAAGTGTTGTTTCTTACTTCCCCATGATATTGGTCCAGATCCCATAAAGAATACAAATCCAGAAGTGGATTTTCTATCATCAATGTTACCTGCATGATCTGAATCCGAATATCCAGTCAAGAAGAATTTTTCGTTCTTCTTGTATTCTAGACCAAGATCCACTGATCCTTTGAGATATCTCAAAATGCGTTTTGCTGCTTTCCAATGACAAATTTTGGGTTCCTGCATGAACCTGGATAGATAGCTCACTGCAAAGCTGATATCTGGTCTAGTGTAGGTCAGGTAAATGAGACTCCCAATCAGCTGCCGATAGAGAGTGGCACTTACCTCAGGAGATGGATCTGAACGAGATAACTGTAATCTGTTCTCCATAGGTGTAGCAATTGGTGTGCAATCCATCATCCTAAACTTCTCGAGCGTTGTCTTGGTATATTTCATCTGAGAAACAAAGATGTGATTATCTTTCTGCCATACTTCTAGTCCAAGACAATAGTGCATAAGCCCGAGATCTGTCATGTCGAATGATCGCTTAAGATCTGTCTTCGTTTCATCAATCATCTTCACTGAACTGCCAGTGATGACTAGATCATCGACATAAACTACAACAATCACCATCTCCCCCCCTTGCTTTTTGAGGTAGAGATTGGGATCGTATGGATTTCTGACGAATCCATGTTGTACGAGATGCTCATCAATCTTGATGTACCATGCCCGGGGTGCTTGTTTTAGGCCATACAGAGATTTCCTGAGTCTGTATACCTTTTCTTCTTGACCAGGTAGTACATATCCCTCAGGTTGAGTCATGTAGACTTCTTCTTGTAAATCTCCATTCAGGAAGGCACTTTTTACATCCATTTGGTGAACTTTCCATCCAAACTGTGTAGCTAGAGAAAAGATCATCCTGATCATTTTGATCTTAGCTGTGGGAGCAAATGTCTCCTCATAGTCAATGCCTTCTTTCTGTGCGTACCCCTTTGCTACAAGTCTTGCTTTGTGCTTGTCCACTGTCCCATCTACTTTGTACTTCGTTTTGAATATCCATCTGCACCCAATGGGTTTCTTCCCTAGTGGAAGATCAACAAGCTGCCAAGTGTTATTCTTCATCACTGATTGATATTCAGAATCCATGGCATCTTTCCAAGCTTTTGACTGTAGGGCTTCCTGGACTGTAGTGGGCTCGTCTGATTCAATAACTTTACTCATCAAAGCAAAGTTAACTTCTTCTCTTGCTTTACTACGAGTCCGTGGTCCAGGGGTGGATGTATCCAGTGGAGCATCCAATCTTGCATCTCGTAATGTATTTGTACACCATTTAGGCATACGTTGAACTGTTCCCATGGGTTGTGGTTCTATCTGATCAACACCATCATCCCCATCATCACTTTCATATTCTGAGGGAACATTAGCTTCAACTTTTACAGTAGGTGAAAAATCTACATCTTGCGAGTCCAGAGGAGGAGTCTCTGCTTCCTTCTTCTCGAAAAACTCAACATCTCTGCTTGTGTAGAATTTTCTGGTCCTAGGATCCATCAATCTATACCCAAGAGTCTCTTCACTGTATCCAATGAAGATGAGATTTTGTGACTTCATGTCCAATTTCTTTCTGTTCTGTTTGGGTATGTGCATGCTGGCTTTGCACCCGAATACTCTGAGGTGTGCAATGGATGGTTTCCTTTTTGACCATGCTTCTTGTGGTGTAATTCCATCAAGAGCAGTTGTGGGCGCTTTGTTTAACAAATACACTGCTGTTTTTGCTGCTTCTGCCCAAAATGTCTTTGCAAGTCCGGAATCATCAATCATGCATCGCACCATTTCCATGATAGTACGATTTCTTCTCTCAACAACACCATTTTGCTGCGGTGTGTGTGGAGGAGGCATTTGTCGACGAATCCCGTGAGTTTGTAGATAGTCTCTGAACTCATCACTGGTGAATTCCCCCCCTCGATCTGAGCGGAGAGTTCTGATGTGACGACCAGTTTCTTTCTCAACTGCCACTTTGAACTTTTTGAACGTTTCAAAGGCCTCACTTTTCTTGCGAAGACAAAAAATCCACATTTTTCGTGAGTAGTCGTCAACACAGAGCATGAAGTATCGGAACCCTGAATGACTTGGCTGCATTGGACCGCACAGATCGGTATGAACCAGGTCAAGTTTTCCATGAGCTCGAAAAGTACTTGTTTGGAATGAAACTCTGTGTTGTTTCCCTACTAAGCAGTGAGGACACTTGTCTATATCCTTCTGAAGAGATGGTAGCCCATGTACCATATTACACCGGTGAAGTGTGTCGAGATATTTGAAACTTACATGACCAAATCTCCGATGCCACAACTGAGCTGAGGTGGAGTTTTTAGCCACAAGTGCTTGATCATTTTTGTGAATGAAATCAAGTTGAAACATTCGTCCCACATTTGAGGCTTTTGAAATTATTTTCGAGCCTCTGGATTTATCTCGAATCAAACACATTTTCTTGCCGGATTGACTATCAAAGTCAATTTTCAGGTTGTGTTCTAGGAGTTGACTGACCGAAAGAAGGTTCTTTGTCAACTCAGGGACATATAGAACATCTGATAGTTTGCATTTGCGTGAACCAAGGGGTAGAGAAATGTTTCCAATCCCCTGTACTGTATATGAAGAATCATCTCCCAACGAAACATGATTTTTCGATGACGTGTCCCTCATTGAAATAAACCAGTCTCTGTGGCCGGTCATGTGTCGAGTGGCTCCCGAATCAACATACCAGACTTCACTAGATGACGTGGATGGTTCACTTGATCGAGCAGTGAACAAGAAGTCTTCATTGTCTGACTGATCTTGTTGCTCAGCAATATTACCTTGCTGGTGGGGTCTTCTTTTCCAGTTCCCCTTTTTCTACCCGTGATAATTGTTTGAATGTCCCTTGTAAGTTTGTTGTTGTTGAGGTCCAGCATTGCTTGATGAACCTTTCTTATATGTATTAAACCAACATTCTTACAAGTCATGTCCTCTTTTGCAAATGGGACATCACTTCTTCTGTTGATTGTCCCCATGATACTGATTCTGATGTGGGGACTTCTAATAGGATTTAGGTTTTCCTTTACCTTTTCCTTTCCATTTTTGATGTGAAGACAGTGCCTGCTCCTCTTCATCATCCTTGTTGTGCATTGCTTCCTCTTGTTGCAGTAGGTTTACTAACTTGTCAAAACTAATTGTCGTATCTGACAAGTTTAGAGTTGTGACAAAAATTCGGTAAGAAGAAGAGAGAGCTCTCAGAACAATGGGAACGAGAGACTCATCTTTGATCTCTTCTCCTAGGGCTAGAAGTGAAGCCCTCAACTCTGCAACTCTTCTTAGGAAGGCTTCAATTTTCTCATTCTGTTTGAATTTCAACGTATGTAACTGACTCTGCAAATTGAGTATGACATTCTTGTTCTTGGCCTCATATATTGTGCTCAGTTTATCCCAAGCTTCTTTTGTTGATGTAGCATCTCAAATGTGGACTTGCACATCGTCGGATACTCCAAACAAGATGATGAGCTTTGCTTTCTGATATGCTCTATCAAATTGTCATTGTTGTGTTGCATCCGTTGGTGATCTGGTTAGAGTACCAGTCACAACAGGCTAGATTTCTTCAAACTCAAGCTGTGTCTTGATTTTTGTCTTCCAAGCAGCATAGTTGCTTCCTCTGAGCAATTGTGAATCCGGAAGAAAAAAATTGGGGGCATTGGTGCCCATTTTGCAGAGATCACTGACAGGGTTTGGCTCTTATCACTCCAGGTATAAGGTCTCCCAATCTATATACCGTCAGTCCGATATACCGAACCTTTCTATATACGCGCCCTTCCGATATACCCGTCGGTACGTGGAAGAAGCTCGCCCTTTCTATATACCCGGCGGTACGTGAAAGAGGTGTTAACGTACATGAAAGAATTCGATATGTGGTACCAAGATAGTACTGATGGGGTCTGTGTGATTATTGACACCGACTCAAAGAAATATCCTCATACGCGCGCGTAACTTCGCTATCTACTCGGATAGTTTCTCATTCCGGATTTATGTCTTGCAATCGTTCACAGACGGATGGGATGGTTCATAGTGTGTGCACTGTGACCTTATTACTCCCCATCGATTTATAGGGACGATGCCTAGACGACGTTGTTGCAGCTATATTAGGCGTTAAGTGTAGTAGTAGTCGCAACGGCTTTACCCGTAAGCGCTTCCCAGAGGCACTGTATATACCGAACGCTGCGAATGAGATCTAGGATCTCGTGAGTGTTACAGAACCAAATTTACTATTTTGATTACAATTCTGCTAGTTTCTAAGCAGTTACAAAGTTTTGCAGTTGACTATGGCAACCTGCAAATTAGTACAATATACAATACAATTTGAATGACAGGCAAAAAATTTCAGTTTCGGGGTCCTGGTGACCTCCTGAGCCCTAAATGCTAAAAATTACAAAAGAATAGCTGAAAATGCAATTTTTAGGTGGGTCTCCTTTTGCAAAAAATGTCTGGAATGAGAAAACAGACCAAATAGGAGAAAATTTTTTTTTTACCCTAAATTAGGGATTCTCCGCTAAATTTAGTTAGTCGTAACTAAATTCAAAAAACCTGCTAAATTTAGCAGTTCTGCCAAAATTTCCGCCAGATGCAAAAGGAGAGTTTTTGAGTGTTTTTTGTGGGATTTGATCCTCAAACCTCTCACTCCTAAGGCACATGCACTAACCAACTTGGCCACTTGGGGTGCTTGGACTATGGAAGGAAGAAATTTGAATTTATTGTCAAATAAATTGACTTACCTTTTTAAAAAATGCAGCTTGGTGAGCCTCCACATGGCGCATGCTGGTGAAGGGGCGTTTTTAGGGTTATATTTGCCCAAAAAAAACGGATCTAAAGCATTTTCTCCTTGTTCAGGCCGCATTTTCTTGCTCAGGCCGCATTTTCTCCTTCCTTTGGCCGCGTGTTTGAGTGTTTGGGCGTGTTTTTCCTTCTGGGCCACGTTTTTCTCCTTTGCCGCTGTTTCTTATTGTCCTGGCCGCATTTTTCCTTGCCTGGGCGCGTGTTTTCAATGCCTGGGCACATTTTTTTGTTGCTGACCTTTGTACAGGCCGTGGGAGATTAAAAAAGGCACGTTTTTGCTGTTGTTTACCTTCATTTGCTCACTGTTTTTGCTGGGCGCGTGTATTTACATGCTTGGCCGCACTTTTATTGTTTTCTTTTGTGTGCAGGTGGATGCAGACGTCTAGCAGGCCGTGTGAGACAGCAAAGGCGTTTCTTAGCTCCAAAAACAACACTTCCTTGATGCAGGCCGTGCAGGGACTGAGAATGGGCGCATATGCTAAAAAAAAACTCTTTTTTTTCACCTCCCACTGCATATTTTCCAGCTTGGGCGCCTCTTTCTTCTTTTTTTTTTTAATTTTCTTTGCTCTGTTTGTTCACTGCAGGTGCATATACACAGCAAAGCAATCCTCCAAAACAAAATATACCTCTAAATGCAGTAAAATCAAAACCCTGATTGGGGAAAATTTTTTTTTTTTTAAATTCAATCCCTGTAGCAATTTTTGCCTGGTGCTGAGTGCACCAGTGCAAAAAAAAAATTGCCTTCCAAGTACCTGGAAGGAATAGGCGGATGTGGGGGAGGCAGGGATGGGGCTGGGAGTTTGCACGAGGCTGCACAGGCTCTCGAATGCTGCAAATACGTCTCCAATCTCCTCTCTCTCTGCTGCTCTCTCTTCCACACCTTCACAGGGCCAGAATTTCGCTCTGGTACCAAATGTAGATTGAGAAACAGGGACGGAAGCCTGTGTAGATTTTATTGATCTCAATCAGTAAAACATTACAGAGGATGGGCTGCAATATTTATAGATATTGCACAGCCAAATACATCCGGGAGAATAAGTTGCACAGGTGCAACCACAAACCAGAATAAACAAGCTTCCAATAACATCCGGGAAGCAAAATTACATAAAGACAAATATATTGTTTATAACAATATAACAATGTGCATCCTGACAAATATGGTTGATTAACCATACAACAGTATAACCATTTAACTATTTAAAATTAATTAAATAATAATCCTATGCATAATTAAATAATAGGATAATATAATTTATCCTAACAATATTGCACTAGGTATAGATTATATATTAATACAATATATATTATTATTAGATAGTTTATGTATTTTTTATTCAAAAATATAAAATGGTTTGAAAATAAATAAATATTGTATTGTATTATATTATAGAGTATGTAATGGGTGGAATACTCTCATCCAAAGGAGATGTGTAAAGTTATGGCATTCTACTCTTGGAATTGTTAACAAGGAGAAGACCAACAGATGACATGTTTGTAGAAGGAACCAGTCTGAAAAAATGGGTAGGTATGAATTTTCCAAATAAAATCATAGAATTGGTCGATGATAATGAAGGAGCAGCAACAGATTATCAGATACAATTTACATAATAATAATATATTTCAATCATCTTGGATAATACGTTTGGCTACTATATAGCTAGTACAATAGAAGAACTACTTCCTAGAAACTAGGAAGTCAATCAACAACTTACCTGTTAATAATTTTATGGGTACAACAATATTCTTTCGTATATATTAGAAATTAATAATGTTTGTTTTATTATATTAATATATGAACCACTCACTAACCACATATTTACTGTTTTAACCATATGGTAATTACAAACACATGTAAATAATAATTACCCATACATATGAAATATGAGCACTAGATAATGGATTTCCTAACATTCCCCCCTGTAGTGTGAACATGGGAGAAAAAAATGCACTTCTTTCGTAGAGTGTCGCCCATGCGTGCTCATGATCTAGATGGTTTTTTAGAAGAGCCAACTACCTTCAAGATGGATGGTTTTACAAGACAGCCAACAACCTCAACATGGATGGTTTTACAGTACAACCAACAAACCCCAACAAGGATGGTTTTACAAGACAACCAACAAACTCAACAAAGGATGGTTTTACACGAAAACCAACAACCCAAATATAATGATGATGCTTTTTCTTGTGCTTTTTCCTATCCACTATGTTTTACCTTCAGGGAATTATGTATGAAACACTGCTCACTGAATACAAACTTAAAAGAGGGAAAAGTGTAAATGGAACATTGAGACCATGTTCCCCCCATCAATGTAAACATTTCACTTATTCAATACACAACAGGAACTTTTAAATAGAATCACACTGCACACAACTGAAATTGAAACTCTGAAAAAGAAGAAAACTTACACCACAAATTGCCACAATAGCTCCGTGCGGCCCAATCGTTGGTGACTGACGAGAGGTTGTTGATTGACCTTGAGCCTCCTTTTCCTCCCTCCTCCAGTACCATGCTGCTAGCTCAACTAGATTTGATCATAAAGCTCATATGTTTCCACATTTTACTTTATTTTTCAGATGTTGGGTAACACCGAAAATGCGTCCGTAAGGAAAAAAAAATTACTTTTACAATTTTTGACTACAAATTGACCAAGACATACACTTTAACAAAAACTCTCTAGATAAAATTTTTGACATAGAATGACTCAAATATTTTGACAACTTTATACTAATAATGATTATGGACTATAGTCATATCTTATAAAATGGACTTTATTTTTGACACAGATACAAGACAATTTTATGACTCTATCTCAAATATGATTTTGACACTTATTTTTTGACAAGGATAATAATATTTTCTAGATAAAAAAATTTTAGACCGATGTCAGACTAGATTTTAGAGTTCTAAAACTAATACAAATTGACTTTATCTAATAAAATTTGATGTAAAACAATAAACATTGACTCAACACAAACTTATTTTGACCATTTGAATATTCATTATTAGAAATAATAGACAACCCAACACACACTGACAGTTTCACAAAGACTTCTAAACACTTGCAGTTGCATGAATTTGGTGTGGAGACTAGTCGACTGTACATGTGAATGCTTGCATCAGACAAAAGACTAGATTCCTCTAGTAGAATAGATCCAGAAGTAATCTGACATCTCCCAAACTAAATGGAGATAAACATGGATGCCTGGCGTATAACTTTGCATGTTCAAATCACATATTAGTAACATAGATTGCAGTAAATAACAAAATATTGACGTCATGCACGTGATTCACTTGGCAGAAAAAGTGGATTAGAAAATACCAAACCGATTTAAGTGAAGGTGAATCAAATATTTTGAGATGGGACAGTTATATGCCAACTAGGTGGAAAGATAAGATGAATGTCGCACAACTAGAATGCCACTAGATATAGAAATAAAAAAATCACGGTCGATGTGAGTTGATGCACAAACCAAGTAGGAAGGAGCTTAGTGCAATGCAACATAGATCATGTAACTGCACCTTCTTTGAAACTCATGTTATCTCCGAATCACATTTCCCTACGGTTTACATAAGTGTATGTGCTTGAGCTCATGGTGTGATTGGATAAGATGGGTACTATCTCCAAGTTGTGGGACTTGCTACTTGAGATAGACCTCCAGAGAAAACTGGTTCTTACTCCTAAACTACCTGCCACAATCTACTCTAATGCAGGAAAAACTATCTTGTCCTAATCTAAATTTACAAGGGACCAGGGAGAGAGAGTACATGAAAACAAATCCTATAATAAAGTGGTGATACACTAGAAAAGGAGGGTGTGAGAATAGCCTTTCAATGTGTGAAAAATAGAGGCAAAGTGCATACTAGAAGGGGTGATAACAGTTCTCCACAGTCCAACAAATGCATTCACAACAACATTCCATATACACACAATGCTAATGAATCCCTACAATATCATAAGATAGACACAATATATATACAATGAGATTGAAAGGGAAAGAAGAATGCAAACAAACACAGTAGGGGAAGATATATCCACAAACTTGTATCTACTGCTTTCATTGATATGCACAGTTCAATCTATTATAGAATAAGGGTCTGAATCACCATGTAAGGAGTCCACTACAAGGGGCTGCAACACATTGGCTTCACAAAACAAATTTGATAGAGTTTTTCTACACAAAAACTATCTCCCTTTACAATGAGCCCAACACTCCAATTTATAGAAATCTGAAAGGAGAGAGAGAGAGAGAGAGAGAGAGAGAGAGAGAATAAAAATCCTGAAATTTGTCTTTTAACCACTTGCAAGAGGTAGTAAATGAAGTGAAATGATGTTATATTGCTTGCAAAATTTCCCCCATACTATTCCATAACTTGTAGCAGTGAAAAATGTCTGCCCATGCTTCATTGAATGCATCTCAACTACCAACTAAAACATTGTTTTGAACCTGGCCACATTTTCATAACACTCTCCATCAATTCTTTATAAAATTCTAAATTTATTGATTTTTTTTCATCAGGCTTAGAGCCACAATTCCAACGGTACCAATTTCGTGTGTTTTAGTTAAGAATTGCAAAAGATACAACATTCTGAGTGTAGGCAGTTATTTTGGGTCTGCCAGGCATTTCTGTCATTTAACAAGACTGGGCATTTAATTGACTAGAGCTGAATACATTTTATTTATTTTAACATATCCACCCTCATTAAAATTAATAAATCCATTTTTTGAGGCGCAGAGGACTTCGTGCCCATTTTGAAAAGTCAAATTTCATGAAAATCAGAGCTCTAGGTCAAAAGTTATGACCATTTGAAGTTCGAGAGTCAAACGTTGACTTTCTCTTTGCATTTCGGCTATTGCGGGTTTTCAGGGAACTCATGTCCCAACATCCCAAGGATTGGTTGGGCCTCCTTTCTCTGCCTTTTTTTATTCCCTCTTGGTGCGGCCTTTTCAGATTTTTATGTCCTGACTACCCCACTGTTGACCGGACCGTGAGGGTCGTTGACTTTCACCTTTGCTGCATCTCCCTTGCTCGTGGAGATTTCAACTTTGCGGGTCTGGTGCGTACCTCTATCTTAGTTGTCCCATAGACCACATGGGACAAAAACTTTCACACTTTCTGTAATGAACTAGCTGCGGCAATTTCGGCTTTGCACGTCCTGACTGTCCTAGTTGAACTTGTGTGGCCTGGGACAATTTTTTCTAATTTACCCGCAATACGCTAAAACAAGCCATTTTTTCATATTTTTTCAATTTTTTTCTAACTTCTTGGATTTTTTCCTTGGATAGATAAGTTAGAGAAGATCCAAAGGAACCCTCAAAAATCTAAATTTTTTCCTTTCACCATTTCTACCACTCCAAATCTGTAGAATTTTTCTAGGTTATCAAAATTACCTTGAGGGGTGAATTTTGGATAACATCTCATACATATTCAAACTGGGTTATCAAATGACAAATTAGTCCCTAGCTAACCCCATGCAGGTTTGCATCTGTTTAGACTATAGTTTAGATCAACATGATCGAGATGACCACAAGTAGATCTGCTAGCAAAAAGAGATGTGGGCCATGTAGACTTATAAACTGAACTAATTCAATGCATGGAAGACATCAACATTCTCTCTACAATATGAGTGATTTTGTATCCATATCCAAAAAAATAGAATGAAAACATTGATGCTAACAATTGCATTTCTATTTAGAAAGTGAATTAAATATATTCCTATTCAAATATATTCTAAATTGCCTAGCTAATAGCTCAGAAATAAAGTATACTAACATTACTTTGAGGCAATGAAGAACATAAAAAAATGCCTCTCATATATGTATTAGCTTTCCATGAAAAGCTCACAAGAATGGGATGGCTGCTCTGATACCAAATGAAAGAGCAACAACAGATTATCATAGAGAATTTACATAATAACAATATATTTCAATCATCCTAGACAATATGTTTGGCTAATATATAGCCACTACAATAGAAGAACTACTTCCTAGAAAATAGGAAGTCAATCAACAACTTACCTTTTTATAATTTTATGGATACAACAATATTCTCTCGTATATATAATAAAACAATAATGTTTGTTTTTATTATATTTATATATGAACCACACACTAACCACATTATTACTGTTTAACCATATGGTAATTACAAACACATGTAAATAATAATTAGCCATACATATGAAATGTGAGCACTAGATAATGGATTTCCTAACAGATAATCTCCTTAGAGATGCTAATAACTTAGATATATCGATGGTATTGGCATGCCTTACTCAATTTATGCAAGTAGAATTGATTTGCACAAGGGAAAATCCTCACCAATGCCCATATATGAAAAATATAGTTAAGAGATTAAAAAATAATAGATGAATTTCATGGTACTCCTAATGCTTTTCAATTGCTAATAAATATCTCACCCTTGCTTGTGGAGACAACTAGTAAAAGAAATATTAATTCACGGAGAAATGAAAATTGCTCTACATCTACATCATAGCTCTACACTCAACAATGCTAATTGTGAAGTATTGTTTCTTTATTTCTTATTATTTGTTCTTAGATTGAATAATACTATATTAGATTTGGTATATTGCACAGTTATGTAATGATCATATGTATAATATTGGAAAAATTAACTTGATGTAAGCTTAAGTTGTAATTTTTGGTCTTGATGGTATGTAAGGTAGATATTTTTGTTGATATACACATGTAAATTAATAAGGGAATTCATGAAAAAATGTTGTTATTATCAACCCTTTCTCAATTTTTATTGTTTACTAGCAATCACATGCATACAATGCAATGTGAACACCGAATGGTATATGTTATTTATCTTTAAGGAATAGTTATTACTTTTGTAGTTGATGTTTAATGGGTGTCATTATTCCCTTCATTTAATCAACTTCTTGTTGATGTCATATCAAACCAAGGGTGTGTTTAAAGCTATATGCAACAAGAGTAATCTTATCAATCTAGTAGTTGACTACAGTTATTTTTGTATTTTCTGGGGGATCTTTTCAATGTCTTAAGGACTTCTTGGTAAAACCTTATTTAAATCATACTATGAAAAATTGCTGAAAGTAAACACACTAAAAGATTTGCTGAAAGGAAACACACTTGTTGTTGGAAATAAACACACTTGCTTCTGAAAGTAAACACACTTGCTTTTGGAATTAAACACACTCAATTTAGAATGCCTGAAAATAATTGCAAGAAATATAAGAATCTATCTAAACACTTGCAGGAACAAATATACAACAGAGTTTAACTGAAAGAATTAAAACAATACAGAATTAACAGATCTAATCTATTTATTGAAGAAATATAAATACCAAATAAATGAATATCCTGGTCCTTAAGGGAGTGGGCCCTTGCTCATCCTTGAATCAGGATTTTAACAACTCAGAATTCTCTCAAACAAGAATGGCTATTTTATTGATAAAACATTCAGTATTACAAAACGTACTTGATCTGAGTACTTAGTCTTTTTCCTGTTCTATATCTATTTCTCTTTCATTTTCTACCTACATTTATCTAATGCAGGTCTGATTTTATATTCATTTTACAATCACAGTTGTCTCAACGATTCTGATGAAATTGAATCATGCCCAGAATAGATGCTGAGTTGGATTGTGGCTAATCAGACAACTGTAAGATAACTATCCCTGGATCTGCGTTCAGAAATATTCTCATCCTTTCCTGATTGAAAGGGTCGTAGATAAACTTCCATCGGTTTCAGAACTTCAGAGAATTTCTAGAACCATAGGAAATTGTTAAGGATCAAAACCGTAAGAGTTCTAGAGCTACACCCAAGAGTTTCGGAACTAAGTCCAAAAATTTCGGAACTAAATACTAGAGTTCCAGAACTGGATGATGATTGTGTGATGGAGTTATGAAACTAGCTTGGAAGTTCCAAAACTAAGTTGTGTAGGAACAGATGCTAACAAAAACATACTAAACGCTACCTGCTTCGTTTCCTCAACTAATTAGACCTGCTTTATTACAAAACTGAATTTCAAACACACACTTCGTTAGGAATTTTAGAGCTTTTAACATTAGAATCACAATCAATCAAAAGACAGAAAATTACATCCTAACTCATATCAGATCAAATAAAAGTCACAAAATGCAATCAAACTTAATAAAAAGGAGAGTAAGATGAGATCATATATTATACATTAGTCAGACATATTCTGGCCTCATCATTTCCCCTAAACTTACTTGTTTGTAAGTCCCTTTACAAACTCATTCTTCAAAATTGGGGTCATATGTTCTGCATTCCATTTGATTGCTCAGATCAAATGGCTGAAACTGTATTTCCCAATCCTTAAGCTTAGATGTACTGTACCCAGCTCCTGCCTCTATTTTCCTCTCCCACTTTTCAAATTCAACAGGATCTTGAGGTTCTCTATTTTGCCAAGGAGATGGGGGTGAGAAGTAGAGGGGGCCTTGTTTGCATTCCCATCCATATTTTCCCATAGGTTTCATTGACTTGGGGAATTATTGTGCATAATGTTTTTTCCCTTTCTAAACTCCAGATCAAATTTGTAGGGGAAATTACTTCCCTACTTTTCATGGAAACAGTAAGGAGTTCCCATCTCTTTGAGCATCCTTCATAAATATCTTCAAAATTTTCCTCCTCATAGGAGGTGAAGGCATCAATACTCTTTTACATAATGGCAAGGTAATGTGTCTTGAATCTCATATCAAAGGCATGAGTTCTAAAATAAATGAGGAAGGTAGAAGGTTTACCATAGTGAGCTCTCATACAGAGACCTATTCTACTAGCTTTCAATAAAAATTCAGATTCCCTTTCCTTCCATGCAATTTGGCTTTACAGAATAGAGGCAAATGTATTGAGATGGCTTGTCGACACTAAAATTTTCCTCCGTAATTTCTATTTCATTAATGTATGTATTAGGAATAGGATGTTGTTAAGTGTAATTAGTAGTAGCGTCTGATAGAAGATAACGGCACCGTCAGTATGGTGCCACCAATAATGTAGAGTACGGTAACAGTCAAAGTACAATAGGAATGTTGTAAAAAGTAAAATTTGTCATAAGTGGTCCGGTAATGTTAAAATGTCAAAGTTGGGATAAGTATAGAAGTAGGGTCTACATGATTAGGAATTAGAAATATTATATTGGTAATAAGGACAAGGAGTGAGGTCATAAATATTTTGTGTATTTTATTTGTAAAAAGTCTAAAAATGTGGAACCCATGTGAAATGATAAGGTTTATCTTATCTTCAAAGATAAGCTTATATGTACAGATAAGAGTTAAGGTATGAAATATGATTCGTCAGAGTGGATTTCTTATCCTATCTTAGAGATAAGATGGATAAGCCTGGAAGTTCTATAAATAAAGAGGCCACCCCCCTCATTTAGCATAGAAGGAAGTAGTGAGAAATATTGTATGAAGTGTGTAAAGGAAGCCATCAGTTTAAAGGTGTGTTGAAGAAGCCATTAAGAGGTGTAATTGTAAAGTTTCTGCCATAGTATTGGTGGAAGGAAAGTGAAGTCAATAACACTTGAAGTACCTCATGGGTGAGATTGTAACAATTTCATGTTAATATTATAATTTACTTTGATATTTCAGATTTGTCATCATTCCATCTTATCATAGTCGATGGTATTCTTGTGTTATGTTTGTTGTTTTGTTTCCAGATTACATCCACCAAACTAAAGACTGTGCATTAGTAAATAATCATAGCATGAGGAGTTCCCGGTGAAGAATTATCATAGTGCCGGATTGGTGATGACATTTTGGTTCTATTGCCGGGACCATTCCTCGTTGGTGGATTGTCTGGAGAGATATTCCCACTTAGTCAAAAATCAATTAGAGGGTAACCTTGTTTTTACTGTGCATAGTAGTTACCATGGTAAAGTCATTTTTTCCGTGAATAGTAGTTACCATGGTAAAGTCATTTTTGCTGTGAATAGTATTTACCATAGGAAAGTCACTTTTTACCGTGAATAGTATTTACTGCAGTAACTTCACTTTTTACCGTGAATAGTATTTACCGCAGTAACTTCACTTTTTACTGTGAATAGTGTTTACCACAGTAAAGTCGATTTTTACCGCAGTAAGTCAAGTTTTACCATAGTTTACCGTGGTCATTTCTATTTTCTATTATAGTGATTTTAATTATTGGTGCACATAAGTCTTGTTGATTGTACTTTTGAAAATGGGGAAGATTCCTATTTTTTCAGCCCAATCTAATGACGATGCTTCCTCTTTCATTCAAGAGTTTAAACGATCTTGTATTTGTAATGGCCTTATAAGAAGGGAAAAATGGACTGAATTTTTTCCTACCTTTTTGGATGGTTCATCCCTTAGGTGGTTTGAAACACTAGGTGATAATGTGAAAAAATCATGGGATTTATTAACTGAAAGTTTTCTTGAAGAATTTGGTGAACAACAGAGATATGCATATCTCATGATCGATATCACAAAGCTAACCCAAGGAGAGAAGGAGAAGATAAGGGATTATCATGCTCGTGTTCTAGAGCTAAGGAGAAAGCTCGACGCCCAGATCCGGAAGGAAGGATTAGCGCATGGGTTGATGAATAGCATGGAAAATCTCCTATGTAAGCACTTCATTCTTGGGATGAAGCCAGAGATCAGACAACGAGTGAAGTATGACCACCCAGCTACCATTGAACAAACAAAGGAGATTGCAAGAAGGTAAGAAGAAAGCATGGAAGAGGAGCCCAAAGAAATTGTTGCTAAAGTAGAACCTACACCAGCACCTTTGCTCCAGAATCCACAACCACTCTCGGTGAGCACAAATATTTCTCCTAGTACATCTACTGAGTATGAAGATATTCTCAAAAAGATGGGTTAGTTAACTATTAATCTTCTTCAAGGAAAAGAATTTAGTTCTCAGGGAGGAGATAGAGGTCCAAAAAGAAATATTTCTGAAGTTGTATGTTATGGTTGTTATAAAAAGGGTCATTATAAGTATAATTGTCCAGATAGAGCTTCTACATCTGGTAAAGGAGATAATGATAAAGGAAAAGCACCTGTGAATTCTTTTGATGTAGTAGATAAGAGCATAAATAATGAAGTAGATGTGTTTGTAACAAAAAGAAAGAAAGAAAAAGATAATCAAGATGTAAATGATCCTAAGAAGATGAAAGGAGAAACTAGTAAGAAACATAGGAGAAGAAAGTTGGGTGTGCAGGATTTTCTGATTTCACAGGGGCAAGGACCATACTCCATCTTGGAAGATCTGTCCCAAAGGCTTGCAAATATTACATATGGTCAACTCTTGGCTATGTCTTCTGAGAAGAAGCGGGAGCTGCGAAGTGGACTCAATGCTCGACGAAGGAAGGAGGTTGAGGTCCCTATTTTAGAGGTAGAAGCGGATCCCTATGCTCCACAAGCTAATGTATTATGTAATGGTATTTCAATTCATGATGTCTTAGTTGATGGAGGTGTTGCAGTTAATGTAATGACTGAGTTTGTAATGAATATGTTGGGTTTAAAAATTGATCGCCCTTCAACACTTATGTTAAGGTCGTTAAATAAGGGAAAAACTAAACCAGAAAGTGTAGTTTCAAATGTGGCAATATCTATTATAGGTGTTGTATGTGTGGTAGACTTTTAGTTGATGAAAAATGGTACTGTTTTGTACCCAATGTTGCTAGGAAGACCATGGCTAAGGAGAGTTCATGCAAGAAACTACTGGAATGAAGGCTTCATGACACTTGGATGTGTTAGAGAGAGGGTGAAGATAAACGTGATCCCTCGACATCATAAGGCAGAACCTGTGGATTCAAGTGATGAAACTGATGATTGGACATCCTCTGATTACTGTAGTACCAGTGAAGTGGACACTGAAGATGAAGAAAGTGAGGCTTATGTTTCAGTCATGGATATCCTTCCAGTCACACCGACTTATGACCCCATAAAATTATCTGAAGAAGAAGTTGATGATCATCTCCAACAAATAAAGATTGGTGATGCTGTGATGGAGAGTGAGAAGGAATCCTACCTCCAGCTCTTTCGAAGGTACATACACATATTCACTTTTGATTACAAGGAACTCCATCAAGTAAGTTGGGTAGAACATTCTATTGAGCTGGTAGATGGTGCTAAGCCTATAAAGAAAATGCCATATAGAATGAATCCTAATTTTTCCAAGACTGTAAAAGAAGAAATAGATAAGTTGCTTGATGCAGGATTCATATTTGCTGTGGAGAATTCATAATGGGTTTCTCCCATTGTGATCTCAATAAAAAAGAATGGGAAGCTACGCATTTTTGTTGATTACAGGAAGCTCAATAAGGCAACAAAGAAGGATCATTACCCTCTTCCATTCTCAGATCAGATCTTGGACGAAGTAGCTGGCCAGGAGTGTTATAGTTTTGCTGATGGATATAGCGGATACAACCAAGTCCGTATAGCGGAGAAAGATCAGCTGAAGACCACGTTCACCACCCCTTGGGGAACGTTTTCTTATAGAGTTATGCCTTTTGGGTTGTGTAATGCTCTAGCAACATTCCAGCGTTTGATGAATAGGGTGTTCGAACCCTACATTGGGACCTTCATCAGAGTATTTCTAGATGATTTTTGCATCTATGGGAGCAAGTTGGACCACCTGCACTTGATGGAGACATCATTTCAAAGGTTAAGTGAAGCACAAGCCTCACTAAACCCTACAAAGTGTGTCTTTGGATGTTCTAAAGGTGTTTTGTTAGGGCATGTTGTATCTAGAGATGGTATTGGTACTGATCTTTATAAATTTTCAAAAATCAAAGATTTACCATTTCTTATGAATAGAAGTAAGTTGAGATCATTTTTAGGCCATGTGGGTTACTATAGAAGGTTCATCAAGAATTTCTCAAAGATTGCACAGCCACTAACCTAGTTCTTGAAGAAGGATGTTACTTATGAACCAGGAAATAAGGCACATGAAGCTTTTGGACAACTGAAGGAAGCCCTGGTGTCTTCACCTATTTTAAAGAATCCAGATTGGAGCAAGCCATTCATTATGTACACTGATGCCTCAGATGCAGCACTAGGAAGTACTTTGAGCCAAAAGGATGAAAATGGGAATGAACATCCAATTTACTTTGGGAGCAGAAAAATGAGCAGTGCTAAGGTAAATTATACTGTAACTAAAAAAGAGGCTCTAGCTATCATTTTTGCTGTAAAGAAGTTTAGAAATTACTTGCTAGGGCAGAAATTTATAGTTGTAACACATCATCAGGCTCTAAAATATATTGTCAATAACCCTAACCCATCAGGGAGGATAGCAAGATGGATAATTTTGCTACAAGAATTTGAATTTGATATTATAGATAGGCCAGGAAAGAAGCATGTCAATGCAGATGCACTCTCTCGAGCCTATGATGGTTTAGGATCATCTTGTGATGATGATGATTTCCCCGATGCAGCATTGTTATCCCTTGACACAATCCCTAGTGAATACATAGATATTTGGAATTATCTGAATGAATTCAAGTTTCTTGATGGTGCCAATGCAAAGACTAAGAGAAAGATTACTCAAGCCAATTGTCCATATTCTATTTTGCATGGAGTATTATTTCGAATAGGCCTTGATGGACAGTACAAGAGGGCAGTTGGACGTGATCAAGGGAAGGAACTACTAGAAGAATTCCACAATGGTACATGTGGAGGGTACTTCTCTAGACAACTTACAGCGAGAAGGATCTTGGATGCAGGTTATCACTGTCCCACTCTTTTTAAAGATTGTTATAATTATTGTAAGACATGTGATATTTGTCAAACACATGGTAACCGTAAGACTTCATCAACTCCATTATGTCCTATTCTTCCACTTGGTCCCTTTGAAAAGTGGGGAATAGACATTGTAGGTCCACTTCCAACTACCTCACGCCAAAATAAGTATATTGTAGTTGCCACAGATTATTTAACCAAGTGGGTTGAAGTTAGGCCATTGAAAACAACTTCCATGGATGAGGTATCAAGGTTCATATATGAACGCATTATCACCAGATTTGGTTGTCCATTAGAAATTATAACAGATCAAGGAAGCCACTTCATTAATGAGGTAGTAGAAGCCCTAGTCAATAAATTTTCTACTAAGCACAGGAAGGCAAAAACATACAAGCCAAGCACAAATGGACAGGTGGAACGAACAAATTTTGTGTTGTGTCAAATTCTAGCAAAAAATGCAGCCTTGCAGGTACATAAGTGGGATAAAAGGATTCATGCAACATTGTGGGCATATAGGGCAACATCAAAGTCAGCAACAAGATACTCCCCATTTCAGTTGGCCTATGGCATTGATCCAGTTCTACCTATTGAGTTTGATATTCCCACTGTGAGAGTTATGAAAAATGAAAGGATGGATGAAAGTGATTCAGTAAAAGAAAGGTTGGTACATCTTCATTTGCTAGAGGAAATGAGGGAAATAGCAAAGGATACAAGCCATAAGAAGAAAATGAAGCAGAAGGAATACTTTGATTAAAAGATCCGTTGGTCTCCATGTCATGTGAATGACTTGGTTCTAGTATATGATTCCAGATACAAAAAAAAGAAGACAAAAAATTTCTCCCAAAATGGATGGGGCGCTACAAAATAGCAGCTGTGCATGAAAATGGTACGTACCGACTGGAGGAATTGGATGGCACTCCCATTACGAAATGGGTCAACCACGACAATTTGAAGATTTTCCAAGCACCAGAATAGTCTACTCCGAGGACGGAGTAGAAGCTAGGAAGGTGGAAGATGTCGACAGTAAAATTTTCCTCCATAATTTCTATTTCATTAAGGTATGTATTAGGAATAGGATGTTGTTAAGTGTAATTAGTAGTAGTGTCTGATAGAAGATAACGACACCGTCAGTACAGTGCCGCCAATAATGTAGAGTACGGTAACAGTCAAAGTACAATAGGAATGTTGTAAAAAGTAAATATTTGTCGTAAGTGGTCCGGCAATGTTAAAATGTCAAAGTTGGGATAAGTATAGAAGTAGGGTCTACATGATTAGGAATTAGAAATATTATATTGGTAATAAGGACAAGGAGTGAGGTCATAAATATTTTGTGTATTTTATTTGTAAAAAGTCTAAAAATGTGGAACCCATGTGAAATGATAAGGTTTATCTTATCTTAAAAGATAAGCTTACATGTACAGATAAAAGTTAAGGTATGAAATATGATTCGTCAGAGTGGATTTCTTATCCTATCTTAGAGATAAGATGGATAAGCCTAGAAGTTCTATAAATAAAGAGGCCACCACCCTCATTTAGCATAGAAGGAAGTAGTGAGAAATATTGTATGAAGTGTGTAAAGGAAGCCATTAGTTTAAAGGTGTGTTGAAGAAGCCATTAAGAGGTGTAATTGTAAAGTTTCTGCCATAGTATTGGTGGAAGGCAAGTGAAGTCAATAACACTTGAAGTACCTCATGGGTGAGATTGTAACAATTTCATATTAATATTATAATTTACAGTGTCATTCCATAGTTGTTTGAGTGGAAAATAGGTTAACTCAGTCTGTGCAGAGACTGTGGACACAACACTCTATTTTCTGGAAGTTTGGAATTCTTCCTCTTTTTCTATCAGTTGTTTCTTGGTTGCTGATAATTCCTCAGTCCTGGCTGCAAGCTGAGTTGTTAGCTCTCCAATGAGCATTTCCCTTTGTTCTAATTTGAGTTTGAGGAAATCCAATTCCTCATCCTTTTCTCTGATAATGAGCTCTGCTCTAGACAAGAACAGAGCCTGTTTAACTTGATGTCTTTCTTCTTCCTCTGAAATTACTTGAGGAGTTGGGCATTCTTCCTCTATCAAAGGAAATTTTCCTTTTCTTCTCCAGGATGCCAACTCTTCTTCTTCATGTGGCAATGTTGATGGTTCAGCCAATTCTTGAAAATCCTGCTCTTCAAGTCTCTCATCTCCTCTGTCCATTTCAGCTTGGCTTGGCTCAGGAGGAGTCATGGCCATGCTGCCCAAAATATCAGCAGCTTCCTTTTCCATCCTTTCCTGCTCACTCCTTCCCTCTGGGGTTTCCCTTGACCTCTTATGAATTTTTCTTCTCTGGGGAATTTCAACATGCCCAGTGGTGGATTTCCTTCTAGAGCTTCTTCTTACTATTCTTTCTTGCTCTTGCATGGGTGAGCTATCACCGTCAGAGACAGATATTGGCTCCCCTGAAGCTGTTGCAGAAGAAGGAATTTCCTTCAAAGGTACAGAAGGCTCTGTATTTTTTCTTTCTCACAGACCTTCTTCTTTTTGGTATATTTTCTCTTTCCATTTCCCTCTGTTCTTCTGCAGGGGCATCAATTTCCAGATTAGTTGAAGGAGAGAATGGGGCTGGAATTGTCCTTCTGATAATATTAGGGTTTTTCTTGAACTTGCCAAGAAACTTGTCCCAAATTTCTTCTCCATTTTTCTTTGACAGAAAATGGTGCTGGCATATTAAATGAATTAGACCATGATGCCTGATTGTCCCAACACCCCAGGAATACCTCTGAGCCATGGTCTGGATAGAATAAAAAAGAAACCCTGGAAGGTTTATTATGTACTCAGGTTTTGTGGCTCCATACTTCAGATATATGAGCATTTTTAGGACTTCTTTTCCCACAGACCCAAATTGACCATCACAGGTTAAATATTTCACTATCCAAAATGCTACCCTGTCAAAGGGTTTGGGAAAACTGGCCCTTCTGACCCCTTTTATGATTTTCTTTGTATTGTAGATGTACTGGGGTTCAGTTTCTCCTTCTTGTAGTAAGACTTCAACCAGTTCTTTCAAAGTCCCTTTGGCAGGTTGTGGGACATGCACAATTGGCACTCCAGACACATTACTTACAGTATTTACAGAAAAAGGAATAAAGATATTTCTCACCTTTGTCCTGGATTGTTCTAGGTTTATGATGAATTCTCTTACCAATTCATCATTATGCCTTGAAAATTTCTTCAGGAACTCTAGCCATCCTGCATGCTCAAAGATAGATGCCACTTCTTCATCTGCGAGTAGCTGGGAATCATCCTCTGGTTCTGATTTCTTTTTAATCCCCATATCGGCTCGAGTTCTGTCTCTTTTGATTTTGTGCAAATTGGTTGCAGGCCCTTTTGCTTAGCTGTGGAACTGATGACTTTGGCTGCGGAACCTCTGTTCTTAGCTGCGGAACCTCTATTCTTATGAATTCTCTGTTCTTTGCTACGGAACACAAACTTAATTCGATGCTCCTTCCTCAAAATATCTCTGCAACTTATTTCACTTGATTTTTGCAATAATGATTACTAATGATAACCATGCCACCACTTATTCCATCCAAATCATCTTCATGATTACACACTTGTAATCATAATGTATAAATAGATGACTCATCATACCTACTTTTAAATTAAGTCAAATCACACATGCAAACATTTAATTTAACCCTAAATAAGTTAAAAGATATAATTACCATCCTTGATGATGTAATCCTTTTGCTATGATGACTCGTCATTCCTACAAGTGGAACAAAACATGATTAGATAAGACAGCTGGAATTCAAAAGAATTCCCTTTTATTTGAACTAGCCAAAAAAGAGGTCAACCGCCATTTGCTAGTTTTCAATTGACCTTTGAGAGAATTTTTTTTTTTTTTTTTTTTTTTTTTTTTTTTTTTTTTTGGGGAAGAAAATGCCATTTACTGGTTTTCATCTTCTTCCCTTTATTCTGGATCTATCATCTGGTTATTTGATCATTTTGGAAGAACTGGGTTCTTCCATATGATCAAATTCTTTGTCTGCTTCAATCTTCCTCAAGAATTCATCCTTAGTGGGAGGCTTCCTATAGAGTTTCAGCCTATGTCCATTGACCAAGAGTGTTCTGCTGCTGCCATCAATGGGAAGTAACTGAATAGAACCATTGTCAAATATCTGCTCAATCTGATAGGGTCCCAACCATCTGGTTCTCAATTTTCCCTTGAATTGTTGGTACTTAGAATCAAACAACAATGCCCAGTCTCCTACTTTGAATTGTCCTTTTCTTGATATGTGTGTCATGTCATTGCTTCCTTTGCTCTTGAATTATCTCTGTCTGCTGAAGTGCTTCCATCCTTAATTCATCCAACTCATTGAGTTGAAGGATTCTTTCTTTTTGAGCTGCATTCAACTCAATTCCCACCTTAACTATTGTCCTCAATGTCTGAAGTTCAAACTCTATAGGCAAACAAGGGATTTTTCCCATAGACTAATTCATATGGTGAAAACCCTGTTGTAGTTTTCCAAGTTGTATTATAAGCCCAGACAGCTTCAGGTAGTCTCTTTACCCAATCTTTTCTCCCAGCTTCAACTGTTTTGGTAAGGATGTTCTCCAATTCTCTGGTTGTTACTTCAGCTTGTCCATTTGACTGTGGGTGGTAAGGAGATGACTTCCTATGATTGATTTGGTAATACCTTGTGAAAGCTTGGATCATATTAGACATGAATTGTGGTCCCTGATCTGAAACTATGCTCCTTGGTGCTCCAAACTTTATCATAATTCTGTTCCAAAGGAAATCAACAACTGCTTCTTCAGTGGCATTTGTCAATGCCTGCACTTCTGCCCATTTTGTCACATAGTCAGTACACACAAGAATATATTCCTTCCCTTGTGAAGGAGGATTAAAGGGACCAACAAAATCCAATCCCCATCTCTCAAATGGTTCAACCACAACTTGAGGTTGAAGAGGCATTTCATTGGTGAAAGTTGGTTGTCCCATCCTTTGACAAGGATCACACCTCTTGATATATCTCTTCACATCCTTGTACAGAGATGGCCAATAATAACCAGTGCCAAGTATCTTATGAGTTGTTCTTTTCACTGAATAGTGTCCTCCACTTGGTTCATCATGACATGCTCTGAGGATGTCAAAGATTTCATCCTCTCTTACACACCTGCGCAAGACAAAATCAGGACCACATTTAAATAGCATTCCATTTAACCATTTGAATTGTGCACTAGTTTTAATTAACTTCTTTATTTGTTTCTTAGTGAAAGAAGGAGGAAACTTCCCTGTTGCAAGATAATTTTCCATATCAGCAAACCATGGTGTACTTGCTGAGATTGCAAACAGTTGTTCATCTGGAAAGTTATCCTTGACTGGATCTTGCTCCCCTGTGGTGGTTAGTCTTGACAAAAAATCAGCTACCACATTAGATTTACCTGGATTGTCCACAATGGTAATATCAAATTCTTGCAAAAGTAATAACCATCTAATTATTCTTCCTCCAACCACTGGTTTGTTCATTAAATACTTAATTGTTGAATGATCTGTGTGTACAAATATCTTGTACCCTGTAATGTAATGTCTGAATTTATTGATTGCATAAATCACAACAAGAAATTCTTTTTCAGTGGTGGTGTAATTCTTTTCAGTGGGAGTAAGATTCTTGCTAAGATAATAAATGGCATACATCTTTCCTTCCTCATCTTTCTGTCCCAATACTGCACCAATGGAATAATTTGAGGCATCTGTTTGGATATGAAATGGATTTTCCCAATTAGGTCCTCTCAATATTGGGGCACTGATTAATTTTTCTTTAATTTCTTCAAAAGCATGCTGACACTTTTCATCCCAAAGAAATTCACAGTCCTTGGTTAGCAAATTAAACATGGGGGCAGCAATTTTACTGAAATATTTTATAAAGCACCTATAGTACCCAACATGCCCTAGAAATGATTTGATATCTGTGGGGGTCTGAGGAATAGGTAAATCTGAAATGATCCTAATTTTGTTTTGATCCACCTGAATTCCTCTTTTTGAAATATGGTGTCCTAATACAATCCCCTCATCCACCATCATCAAACACTTTTCATCACTAAGAGACAGGTTGTGTTGTTCACATCTTGTTAACACTCTGTCCAGATTTCTCAAAGCATCTTCAAATGTATCTCCATGTACAGTGAAGTCATCCATATATACCTCAACACAATCATTTGTTAGATCAACAAAGATTGCAAGTACAACTCTCTGGAAAGTTGCAGGAGCATTGCATAAACCAAATGGTAACACCCTATAGGAAAAGGTTCCCCATGGACATGTAAATGTAGTTTTGTCCTGATCTTCAGCAGCAACTCTGATCTGATTGTACCCACTAAAGCCATCCAAGAAAGAAAAGTATTGTTTACCTGAAAGGTTATCTAGGACTTGATCTATGAATGGTAAGGGAAAATAATCTCTCATTGTGGCTTTGTTCAGTTCCCTATAGTCAACACATATTCTCCATTTTCCATTCTTTTTGGGAACAATTACAAGAGGAGATACCCACTGACTATCTGAGATAGGGTAGATAAAACCTACTTGTAATAGTTTTTCAATTTCTTGTTTGACTATATCCCTTAAGGCTGGGTTAATCCTTCTTTGAGGCTGCCTAACTGGTTTAATGTTTTCAGTATAGATGTGATGAGTGCAGATACTTGGGTGAATCCCCTTCATGTCTTTGTAATCCCAAGAAAAAGCTTTAGTATGATTTTTTAGAACATCAAACAATTTAGCTTCTTCATCATCCTTCAACCAGCTGTTAATGTTTAAAGTTTTACCCGGTTGAATTTCAACATGCTTGGTTCCAATATGTGATGAACTGATTTGTGGGAAGGGTTTCATTAAAGTATTTAATGGACATGCATGTGGTAACAACATATGGTATGTAGCAACATCTCCAAAAGTTCCTTGAGACAGAATACTGGAAAAAGGACAGTAATGAGAATTATGATACTTATCTCTTTGCAGGCCAAATTCTTCGTCACTGCTACTTTCCAGAAATTCTTCACCACTTCCTGATGTACTTGAAACTGAAGCTACTGATTCATCCTCTCCCCATGAGAAATCTCATTCCTCTGGAGTGAAATTATTTTCAATCAAAGAGAACTGTTGTTGTCGTGGTTCCAGAACTAAATGTGGTGGTTCCGGAACTATTTGCAGGTTCCAGAACTAAGTTCACAACTAAGTTCACAGGTTCCAGAACTAAGTTCATGGTTCTAGAACTAAGTTCACAGGTTCCAGAACTATTTCTGATTGCTTCGAGGACAACTGGTTCTCATCCAATGGTGGATTAATCATCTCTTCTACTTCTCTTACATGATCCTGCAATGTGATCATAGCCAAAGAAGACAAATTTTTCTTATTAGTTTCAGGAGAATCAACCCACAATTGTTCATGATTGTCAGTAAAAGGTCATGCAGTAGGATATAAGGAAATTTGTTTAGAGTTCTTACCATTCGAGATTGTCATATCACCTGACCTGTAATCAATTAAGGAAGCAACTGTAGCTAACCATGGTCTACCCAAAATAATGGGATAACCCAATGTTTTACCTTTTGGCTGCAGTATAAGGAAGTCAACTGGATATTCCCATGACTCCACCATAACCACCACGTCTTCAATAATTCCTTCTGGTTTTGCTACAGACTGGTCTGCCATCTGCAATATGGTATTAGTAGGTTGTATACCCATTAATGGTAATGTTTTCAGAGTATCCACTGTCATTACATTGATAGCCACTCCCAAATCTACCAAAACATTATGTATATCCTTATTTCCTATAGAGACAGAAATAACAGGACTTCCAGGATCTCCGTATTTGGGAAGTAAAAGTTTTCCTGCTAATAAATCAACAAGTTTCCCATCTACTTTGATAGTCTTGGGGTACTGTTTCTTCCTTCCAGGATTTTTCATACATAACATTTTGATTAATTTGTTCAATTCTGGAATGTCCTTAATTGCTTGTAACAGTGGTATTTCAATATTCAATTTCCTTAGTTCCTGTACCAATTCAGACTCCTTGATTTCTATAGCTTCTTTAAATCTCTCTGGAAATGGAGTCTCAGTAGTGTTGCTATCTGGCTCCTTTTCTTTTCTTTCTATATCCTCTTTTGGAACAACAGTACTAGGGATTTCATTTTCTTCTGTCATTTCAGTGATTATAAGGGGTGGACTGTTAATGATTTTCCCAGATCTAGTTTGAATATCCTTACAATCCATAGCATGTAAATCAACTGATTTTTCTGGTTCTGTTCCATAAACAGGAGTTGTTTGTTTGTTTCTTGGATTTGCTACTGGCTGTGCTGGTATTTGCATTTGGACTACATTCTCAGTTTGTGAATTTTGTGCAGGGGATCCCATGATGGCCTGTTGATTCTGATTTGGATATGTTCTTCCTTGAGCATAATTACTAGGGTTCCATCTAGGTTGTGACCAAGCATAAGGATTTCCTTGACCAGCCCATGGTTGTTGATGTCCCTGAGCATACCAAGCTTGATTTTCCCAATCTTGAGGGTTCCAAGTTGGTTGAGGTACCCAAGGTGGTTGTCCCCAATTTTGTGGTACTGACTGAGCAGCCCATGGCATCGTCCAGGGATTAGGAACTGATCTTGGCATAAACTACCCTTGGTTAGGTTGTCTCTGAACAAAATTCAATTCTTCTGTTGTAGATGAGGCACTGGTTTGTTTAAGCTGATTCTTAATAACAGGAAGTAAAGAACAAACATCAGTATCATGTTCTTTAGATTCACAGATAAGACACATTTCTATTTTATCCAAAGGACAGTCTCTTAGTGCATGCTTCTTCCTACATCTAGGACAATACATAGCCAATGGTTCAGTTTTGGAATTTTCTTTAGCTTGTAATCCATCCATAGTAGAGGTTAATTGCACTAAAATGTCTATTTTAAAGTTTTCTAACTCATCCATTAGTTTGTTCATATCTGGATTCAGACTTTTCACTGATTTTCCTTTTCTAGGTCCACCTCTCATTCTGGAATAGCTTCTACAAATCTCCTTAATTTCATTCATTCTTATCTGATCAATGTCTCCACCTCCTATCAAGTTAAGGGCTTCCCTAGATTCGTCATCCAAACCTTTAAGAAAAATGGTTTTACTTAACTCCTCTTGAAGCACAAATCCACATCTTTTGCTAACAAAGAGGAATCTGTCTAAATAGTCTTCTATGTTTTCATCTTCCTCCTGCTTGATTTTGAAGAATTCTTCCTTCCTATTTCTCCCTCTACAATAATCCTGGTATTTATCTAGGAAGGCAGTCTCCATTTGTGCCCAAGTGCTAATAGAGTTGGATGGTAATCCCATGAACCACCTCATTGTTGCATCCTTCAAAGTGGATGGAAACAACTTGAGTTTTTGATTATCTATTTTATAATCATAGGTCTGACATAGTACCTTGAACTCAAACAGAAATTGGTCAGGATCTTCAGATGACATCCCTCTAAATGTGGGTAAATGTGCAGGTGAGATATTTTTCATTGATGTATCATCATCTCCCAATTGGATTGGATAAGTAAAGGTCCTATCAGGTACTCTCTCAGCTTCTCGTGCCATTTTAAAAATATTTTCTGAATTTTCCTCCCAATCAATGTGGTAAGTGGTATGCCTTGGGGAAGGTGAAAAATCAGGAGTAGGAGGTTGACTACTCAATTGAGAATCAAAACTCACCCTAAATGGATCTTGAGTAATAAGCCTTCTCCTAAAAGTTCCACTTCCTTCAGGTGACTGATCTAAGAATTCCAAAGGTGGCAATTTTGTTTCTTGTCTGACAGGGGATGATGGTGCCTCCAATTCTTGATCAATTTCCTTACTTTGACTAGAGGATGTTATGAATTCTTGTGAAGATGTTTTTGGGAGGAATCTACCCTGTGAGTCTCTTGGTCTACTCATATATTTTATGATATAGTAGGGAAGATCCTTCAACTACTAGATGTATGATTTGTTGCTCTTGCTAACACTTAATTAGAAAGTTCCAACTAGTGTTCCCTGAAAACGGTGCCAAAAATGATGGGTGTCATTATTCCCTTCATTTAATCAACTTCTTGTTGATGTCATATCAAACCAGGGGTGTGTCTAAAGCTATATGCAACAAGAGTAATCTTATCGATCTAGTAGTTGACTGTAGTTATTTTTGTATTTTCTGGGGGATCTTTTCAATGTCTTAAGGACTTCTTGGTAAAACCTTATTTAAATCATACTATGAAAACTTGCTGAAAGTAAACACACTGAAAGCTTTGCTGAAAGGAAACACACTGTGCAGAATGGAAACACACTTGCTTTTGGAAATAAACACACTTGCTTCTGAAAGTAAACACACTTGCTTTTGGAAATAAACACACTCAATTTAGAATGCTTGAAAACAATTGCAAGAAATATAAGAATCTATCTAAACACCTGCAGGAACAAGTATACAACAGAGTTTAACTGAAAGAATTAAAACAATACAGAATTAACAGATCTAAGCTATTTGCTGAAGAAATATAAATACCAAATAAATGAATATCCTGGTCCTTGGGGGAGTGGGCCCTTGCTCCTCCTCGAATCAGGATTTAACAACTCAGAATTCTCTCAAATAGGAATGGCTATTTTATTGATAAAACATTCGGTATTACAAAACGTACTGGATCTGAGTACTTAGTCTATATCTCTTCTCTGTTCTATATCTATCTCATATCATATTCTATATATATTATCTATCTACTACAGGTCTGCTTTTATATACATTTTACAATCATAGTTGTCTCAACGATTCTGATGAAATCGAATCATGCCCAGAATAGATGTTGAGTCAGATTGTGGTTGATCAGATAGCTGTAAGATAACTATCCCTGGATCTGCATTCAGAAATCTTCTCATCCTTTCCTGATTGAAAGGGTCGTAGATGCAAAATCTCTGGATGTGGTTAGAATAGATAACTCCCATCGGTTCCAGAACTTCAGAGAAGTTCCAGAACCATAGGAAATCGTTAAGGATCAAAACCGTGAGAGTTCTGGAGCTATACCCAGGAGTTCCAGAACTAAGTCTGAAAATTCTGGAACTAAATACTGGAGTTCCAGAACTAAGTCTGAAAGTTCTGGAACTAGATGATGACTGTGTGATGGAGTTCCAGAACTAGCTTGGAAGTTTCAGAACTAAGCTGTGTAGGAACAGATGCTATCAAAAACATATTGAATGCTACCTGCTTCATTTCCTCGACTGATTAGACCCGCTTTATTACAAAACTGAATTTCAAACACACACTTCGTCAGGAATTTTAGAGCTTTTAACATTAGAATCACAATCAATCAAAAGACAGACAATTACATCCTAACTCATATCAGATCAAATAAAAGAAAATGCAATCAAACTTAATATAAGGGTTGATTAAAGTATTAGTGGAGGTGTTATCAAAGTAGAGGGTAGTATTTATGACGGGTTGATATTACTGGAGAACAAAATATGATTGGCTTATCAAAAATTTGTTGCAATTCAAACAAAATCTTTAAAATTGATATGTTTTTAGTAGCATGCATAAAATAAGTTTTCTAATCTGTTGTAACACTTGAGTGGGCCTGATGATGAAGGGAGATGTACCCCATAGTGGAAATATATAGGTAAATGAAAAATAATCTATTCGTAGGCTTCCATAAGGGAGGTTTCTTGCTTGGTGGTGACCTAAAATACTACCTTTATCATGCTTAAGAATCATTTCAAATACAATATATTTATAACACCTAGACTATTAGAATAATTTTCTGATCGTATTATCTAAAATTTTAAGTAGAGAGATGATTATAATATCCTAACTCATCATAGTTACAAGAAGACAAATTATAGAAAGTTAACTCAATGGGATTGAAGAAAGATGTTCCTAGTTTCAAATCTAACTCAAGGTCTAGTCAGTCAATTTTACCAAATCAAATGAATTAAATCAATGTGAGAGAAAATCTTAAAATGTCAAACTTTGGCATTTTTGAGTGCTTTCTTTAGACAAAACCCACACCTCTACCTATGTTATGGGTATCATTGGTTACATTGAACCTAAATATGCAAGAACATCAAGAATTAATGAGAAATATGATGTATACAGGCTTCATGGGAATTTTTCTGTTAAATATAATATTGTTGGCAGTGCTGAAACTTCAATTGTTTATAAGTATTATTCTTTTATATTTCAGAAAAGTATTCCTTCCCCATTGCTATGAATTTATTTTTTTGAGGTCTTGGATGATTGTTTTTAGGCCTTAGGCATCTAAAGAAGCAAAACATGTTGATAAGGAAGAGGATTGTATTACATGATTTAGAAGTTGTCAGAGTCTTCCTATTGCTCATAATTACATAAAAAGCTTAAGCTTATACCTTACTGCAGGATTATAACCGAAGTAGTTTAGGGCCTGATGTAGATGAAAACATACAACTAAGCCAATTCAACAAGTAGTTAGTCTCAAGATCATCAAATCATATAATAACTTTAAGAGATTCACAATACAATAATAATATAAATGTTCTCAATTTCCAAATTGTTGGAAGCACCGACTTAAATATTGTTTTTACTTTTTCTTTAAACTTCACACTCCCCTTTCTTGATATGAACATCCACAATAACTCTTTTTGGTGATAAATCATTAGATAACTATCATATTTTCTTAATTCTACCTTATTTGTAGGACTGTCCTATAATGTATTCATTACACCCACTTGCACTTAAATTCAATTCTAGAAATATTGACAATCCAACAGAAAAATATCCACTTCCTGCAAACCCAAAGAAGTTATTTACCCTAACCTGTAGGTATTAACCTACAAAGATCTGAAAATCAGGAACAATATTCTAGTTGATTGTGTTTTATGTCTTACATTTCATATTGGTGTCTTCTCATTGAATTTGGAAATTCTTTAGGTTTCGTGGTTAATAAACTAAGTATTTCTATTTATTACCCAAAACCCCTTTTTCCATTTCCCTTTTCTTTCTCTTACCTCACATGAAATTCTTCTTTCTATTGACCAATCATATGAAATTGGAAATTACTTATTTATATGATGCATGCCTACTTTTCAAATTGGATAATTATTACCCAATCTTTCATTAGTAGCATTTTTTCATTTTTTATGTAGTAACATTAAGACCAGTGGCATTTCTTTTCTTCTATTTTTTTCCCAAGTCCTTTGAAGAAGCATCAATTCAAAATTATCATTTTTTTTCTTTGTTGAGGATATGGTGGAGCCTTTCCTTACCTTACCCCCCCGAGATGGGTTTTCTAGATTGAAACATGTTTTAGATCCCATTAAAAATTTGGCATTCATCTTGCATTCACATTGCCTATGCCTATGCATTGCTCTTCCCATATTGTTTTTTGTAATTTCACATCGTCAAAACATAAACAAATGGCATGAGAAAGCATCTACTTTATCTTATTTAGCAAGTAATTTTGTTTGCCATATGATCCATACTTAGGAAAAAATTCATTTGTACCATATGAAGTATTGCAACAGGTTAATCATGCCAAGAAAGGCTTGCACCAAGTTTAAATTACAGTCATATAACACTATATCAATAGGAGGAGACCTCATGACCATCCTCAAGATTTACATTTTAGACCAGCAAGGCATCGCAGACTCAATAATTCAAATGGCTCACACCTATTACACACTTCTTCACCATTATGAGCATCAAAAGTGTTTCTTGAGAACAAAAAGGTTCAACTCACCACTCAGAACCTCTCTTTCTCATCTTCTTCATGTTATCTCTATTGAAATTTTTCTATTCATTACTCCTTTTTTATTGTCTCTCTTTTGTACTCTTTTGCATGTGCCACTTTGATCTCTTTTTTCTTCTTTGCATTGTATCTTTTGTAGTTGCATGGACCAGTATCGGCCTTTAGTGGACATTATATGTATCAAGTTAAACTAAATTAACTTCTAATTAATAGTTATGAGAAACATTGGAAAAATTATTTCCAATGTTGACAATTAATTATTTTGCTATGGAAACCGGGACTAAATTACCAATGGATGGTGAAATAATATAATATCATTAGAACAACAATGTAAACATACAATTTAGCATCTCAATGAAACCATTTTTTTATAGTTATGTTCATGCAGAGATTGTTTACGACCGTAAATGCCTTACCAAGCATTTTGATCATTAAGCCTTGAAATCGACATTAAAGCAACAAGTCACTACTAGTACGCAACTGTAATAGGGATGTTCCTTTTAAGTAACAATAATAATCAAGCATAAACCACATGTCCATCTGTTGAAATAACATATAAAAATTTATTTCATCTTGGCATTCTACATTCTTCCTATCACTGATAGTGAAAGAACTCCTCACAATGGAATATACAGGAACAAATGTTAAGTGAGATTTTTGTAGAAATTTCTAGCCACCATCAAATTAATCTTCTGTTAGAAGAAGAAAATTTCTATCTCGGTTGGCTCAATTGCAAGTTATTACAGAGACAAAGGAAAAATCTAATGGCTATGTACATTATGTGTTGGAACTTTACAAGAATTCCGAAAGAGATGTCGTAGATAAGGCTATAATAGTTATCATTAATCCAAAGGATATTCCTTTCTTCAAGGAAGGACTACTGTTTGGTAGTGTAGGATATGCATCTCGCGGTGGCAATATACAATCATCACCATTAAAATACTCTCTCTGAGGGAATGCCCATCCCTGTTTGAAGTTGAAGGTTTCCTTATATTTCTTGAGTAGCAATTCAGATTGGAAATTCCCCATTCATCCAACATACATGAGAATTTCATTGTAGTATTTGATGCCCCAAAACAATCATGTATTATCTGCAAAGTGAATAGATGAATATCTTTAACTATTTCAACTAAGAGCATTTGTATAAATCAAATTTCAGAAGTAGAAGGTAGTGGGCTAACTTACTTAGAGATCCATAGGGGTTCACTGACCTGTAGTTAAAGCTAAATATATGGGTCAAATTGTTGAAATTTGGATGCTGAGCAATAATATTCCAATCAGTATAATTCATTATGTAATTAAAGTTTGTAATAGTGATTTTCACTCTCCAGTACTCCTTGTAGTTAAGCTTGACATGCCAATGTATTCTGATTGGGTACATGTGATATGTGCATTGAAAAAGGGGTGTATAGCTATTAGTGGGTGTATTAGCTCCAAATCTCTTGAGGTATTAGGAATCTTTCCTGTAATACATCACAAGATAATGCATTGCATGCATAAGTTGTATATTCCCTAAAGAATTTGTGATAAGAGTTAAAAATCACTTAATATTTGATGCATACATACTCAACATAAGTGCATGGATGTTTGATCTTGTTCTAGCAGCCACAAGTGCATACGGGGTAGGGGATAATAGTGTCATTATAAAAAGATGAGAAGGAGAAACAACACATAGGACTTCTATGAGCCACAAACTGTGAATATGTGCAGGTCACATTCCAGGTCACTGCAAGAAAATCAAAATACAAAATCAAATTTGGTTACATTACACCCAATTCGTAAAAAGTTGAACGGATTGAAATATTAATACTATTCCAATCCCCAAATCATATTTTCAGATGTAGGACTCTACAAAATGAAAATAAGATAAACTTCACAATAAACAAGAACTCCAAGAGTACAAGTAAAACAAATTACACATTACTAATTTTCCAGACATTTTGTCAAACAGTTTACGTGCCTTTTGTATACTGCCATATGGTGCACACATTTATACAGGGGCACTTGCAAATAAAACAAACCAAAATCATTGCAGTCCATAAGTCCACAATCTTTCAGTCATTTTGGAGAACTATTCACATGCTTCCATATTGTACAAAGTCCACGGCTTGTTTGAAAAAGATCTCTGCAAAAACATGGAGGTGGAAAAAGCATATGAAGTGGATGAGCACATGAAAGCTTTTGGTGTGGAAGCAGAGGAACCAGAGCTACAAGGACTCCTAAAGCTCAGTGTTGAAGGTGGTAGAGAAGAAAAACAACATGCAACTGTTAAAAATAAGCCCAAAAAATAGTAAAAATAGCCAAAAAAAGTAGAAACATCTAGATGGCCGTCAAACTGTCAAATTTAACACAGTCACAGAAACGTCTGGAAGGTCCTTTCCTAGGGGGAACGCCTTCAGCATTATGAAGCAATGAAAGTTTTAAATTCTTAGGCCTATTTTATAGCATTTGGAATTTTTTTTAGGTGAATACTATTTAAACTTTTCAAAGTCGCTAACAATATAAAAATAATATATATTTTAGTTAAATAAATATTAGACACATGTTCTTTTTTTACTCCAAATTGTGTGGCGATTGCTATAATTTTTCTCAAATTATTCTACCAAATTAGTTAAAGAGTATGCTTATTTCTTTCACATGTTGTGGGAAAGATCAAACATTCATAGTTTATATAAGGGGAGTGTCAAACAAGATACTAAAGAAAAAATGGTACCTTTCTGGGGCTTCAAAGACTTTTCAATTGCTAATAAATATTGAACCTTTTTCTTTTGAGGACAAGTGTTATGATGAATATTTCTTTGAGCAACAATGAAAATTGTTGTAGGTCTATGTCCTAGATCTTCAATACTAATTGTTACTTCTTATTGCTTTATTTTTTTTATTATTTATAAAGAATTAATAATAATATATTGAACTTTCTATACATGATTAGCATATTTAAGGTTTATCTAATAATGATATGTAAGGTTATTATTTTCTTTACATTGAAATTTAATGTATTAAATTTCTTAAGAACATCATGTGTGTAATGTTGTAGTTTGCAATCCAAACTTGATGATAAGTAAGGTAGGCATATCTAACTCAAATTAAAGAGTTGTTATTTTTGACTGGTCTTGTTTCTTTTTTCTTCTTTATCAAAGATAGATGTTTTGAATTCTTAATTCCACTTTTTAAAAATTAGAATAGATTTTAATATAGAAAAAATATTTAAATTTAAATTTAAAGTGAGTTAATAATGTAATAATAATCAATTATTTAGTCAAATAAAATATTTACATCAAAAATTATGAAAAAACTATAACATTTAAAGAATTTGAGACTTTTAACTCATTTGTAACATCTATTAACATAAATTTTTAATGAAAAACTACTAATATTGAATCCTTTCACTGAACCATGGATTTTGATTAAAAAGACATTTTAATTTTTTTAATTTTATTTTTAAAAAGTGTTTACTAAATTTTGGAAGGTTTTTGTAGGAAATTATAGAAATGAAGACATATCTCTACTTGCTTAGTCAAAAGGAAGGTGTTTTATTTTAAATAAAGGATTTTCAACCTTACTATTTTGTTCTTAAATTTCAAAATTATGCGTCTTAATTATTTTCTTTGTTCTATTAGGTTTTTAGATTTTTTTATGAAAAGGGATCTTATATTATATTAATTCATTAATATAGAAGTTATCTTTTGAAAAAAAGAGGGTGATATGAGTGCATGCCCAAAAACCATAAAAAAACTAGGCGAAGTCTATGAATGTGAAAAATACACTAGGAAATGCCTAGGAATACATCAAAACACAAAATCAAGTTGTTGCAGCAAACATCCCAGAAGCAGGAAGGTCATGGTCATCAGGCCAAACTGAATCAACGAGGTCCTTTCCAAAATTTGGAATGTCCCAACCAGTGGGGTTCTCCTCTTCATTGTCCACCATCAGCCATATAGGAGAGATGTAAAGAGGAAGCCAAGGAAACTTATCTCAAGATGGTGGGGGTGGAGGTGGCAGATTCTAGCCATTCAAGGTGCGTGTCTTGGGGGAGACCGGAGATTCCCACCCAAGTTGGCAAGCAGGGGGGAACCCTAGTCTTACTAGCAAGTTGGCGGATTAACTCTCCTCTATTGTTGACTACAGGGAGAGCGGTGAGCCCAATTGAAATAAATTCATTGAGAGTGGATATTACGAACCATGGCCATGTGGCGGAGAGTGCTAAGATGGAGACAGTGGCTCCCAAGTGACATTACATGGGGCATCCCCCCAATGTCACGGTAGAGTCTACAGGTGGTCTACCTCTAGGGAAACTTTATTAGCCTAGAATTGAATCTACATAAGCACATTGGATATAACCATAGACTTGTTATACACTGAAAATTGTTGATCAACTTCAAAACTATCAAAGAAAAAAGCATTCTGTCCTTTCCATATCCAAAACAAAATTTCCATTATGAAAATATACCAAATATGGCTAAACATGTGTGGAATTTTAGGGTTATCTCCTAAAACAACATGCTGCCAAGTAAAACACTGAGGTCTGAGAGGAAAGAAAAAGGAATGAATCCAATTCCAAGCAAGATGTACTTTCAAGAAAAACTAGAAGAGGTGTAAAAAAGTTTCTAAGTGGCCACAAAATGGACATTTAGGAGCCAGAACCCCAATTTGAACAAGTTGAGATCCAACTAGAAGACCTTGGTGCATAATACACCAAAGAAAGTGAGCAATTTTTGGTTCCACACAGACTGACAAAATAGTTACAAATATTCTTCTCCAGCATGATGGAGTAGATGAACCCCCCATCGAGTGTTGATTTTTTCAACCATGGGAAAATGAGGGGAGAGCCAACAGTAGCCTTTACTGGCTGAATAATTGTAAAATGGGGTATCAACATACCATTTCTAGTCCATCCACCAAAGGCAAGAGGAATGTAAAGAAATTTTGTACAACGTATGATCAGGAACCAAATTGATAATTTTGGTAATACTAGTGTGATCTTGGGTAGTGAGATGAAACCAATATTTTAGTCAAGCCAAGAATACCAAGATTGAGAGCTTTGGCAGAATAAATCTTGAATGGTACAAATTTCTTATTTGAAAAAATTGACCGCAGGAACTCCAGGGACATCTACAAGACACCTATCCTAAGCCTGAAATATCGGTGACCACCATAGAGATTGATGGTTAATGGAGAGATCATTATAGAACATGTTTCCTTTTCATTGTACCCATGGTTTGATGCATTCCCATGCCTTCCATATGCTTTTGAGCACAAAAGTGAAATCAAATTTAATATCAATAGGATAAATAAGAAAATTTATAAACCTTGGAGACCTTTCTAGGCTAGGAGACCGTAGGGTGAACCCTCCTTGATGTCATGGTGCAGAAGCACTTTCCATGATTCTTGTCCCTCAATGCATCCAATGATCCATTTCTCATAGATTTCCCACCCTTGGCGCTAAATTTCAATAAGGCCCAACCCCCCTGAGTCACGGGGAAGGAAACATATATCCCAAGAAACTCTATGGAAGCCTTTTCGAGTGGAATAATTGGCCCAAAGAAAGTCTTTGAGGAGTTTCTCTAGCTTCTAAATGGATGCTTCGGAAGGCACCCAACGTAAGGATTAGTAGACATGAGTGGCTACAAGGACTTTGAAATAAATTTGGAATTTCCTTGCAAAGGAAAATGGTTTGGTGATCTAGTACTCCAATGTTTTGGCGACCCATTGGATTACATATTGCCATAGTTCTTTTGGTGATTCTTGAAAGGAAAAGGGAATGGAAAGAAACTTAAACATTTCATCATAAGCAAAAATATTCCACTCAAAAGTGTTTTCTAAATTTCTCATTCTTAATGAAGTTGAATGCACTAGCTACTGAAGAAACTATCAAACTCAGAAATTATGGAGGGTTTAAGTTACCTCGGATGCAATGTGATGGATATGGGTGCTAAGTAATTGATAGATCCTTGCTGCGATATGAATAAGACTTGCAAATACATTGGTAATGGTCAATGGTGACCCAAACTGTGTAGAGGCAGGTCAACGGTGACCTGGGAGGATGGATCTGAACCTGTAGATAAAATATATAGATTTTTAAGGTATGAGTGCAATCTAGAAGCTGATAAAGGTTTGTAAGTGTTGTAAGAGGATCTTTAGAAAATAATATGAAGATAGAGAAGTAGGAAAAAGGATAGGAAAGAAAATTTTGGATATATTATTGGATGAACATGTCCTTGGTCGATGGAAACCAAGAGGGATCGACGACAACTGCATCAAAGAAATATAAATTCAAGGATATGTGGATGAATATGGAAACCTGTAGGCAAAGGGGCTATAGGAGAAGGTTGTTGAGTGTTCCTTGGATGTTACAGAAGCTGATATGTACATGAAAAATGATAGGAATAAAGAATATATGATAATATGATAGATATACCAAGAGCAAGAGAAAGATGATGAAAAATATCACTAAAGATGATTGTGAGTGATGGAATCTCCCTGAAGGGATGTTTAGAAAGTCTATAAACATCTCAAGAATTATTAGGCGTGAGGAAGGATGCTCAGTTTGAAATAAGGATCCAAAGTGCATGCATTTGATGAAGAATGGAAAGGAAGGATTCTATTTTATAGGGGCAGAAATGAATGGGGTGAGTCACCTCCAACTGTGGGGAAAGTTTCCCCAATGGGATATATTTTGTCTTTTCTAGCGTGATTTCACGTTTTTAAAGAGTTGGAAGGGTGCTTTCAAGTATGTAGGTGGGATTAGATTTATTGGGGATAAATCATGGGTAGTTAGGGAATAAAAATAGATAGGAAGAAATCTAGAAAAAAGCAAGGGGATAAGGATTTAAGATGAAATCATCCTAAATATAAAGTGAATTAGGGCATGGATGGAGTTTAATGATTAATTAATTAATTGATATGAACTAATTAATTAATAGGAGTTAAATGGTCATGATATGTTGTGGATATTAATTAATTAAATATTAATATGGATGAGATAAAAGGCAATTTAATTAAATAAGGGGATGAAATAAATGAATATGCGCATGCGGGCGATAAGGGTAGAGATACCGAATTTAGGTGTCTATATTTTTCCTCCTTTTGGTGAGTGGTTTAAGATTTCAAGCCATGAGATAAAAAAAATGAGAGTTGGATGAGGATTTGATGAAAGGTAGATGAGGATATCCCCCTTAAATAGAGGATCGATGATGCCAAGGGAAATCAGTGACGCATTTGAAAAAGGTAGTTGATGAAGAGCAGGTGGGTGAAGAAAGTATGGGTGAAAGTGTAACCAAGGCAAGATGCCCCAAGCAAATAGGATCACAATATCAATAAAAAAAAATATGGTGGTGACTCCAATATCACTTTGGTAGAGGACAATTGTGGTCTCTACGGACCAGTGAGTGGGTGAAGATCACTTTCGTATGGATGAAATTTGAGATGACCAATGAGTCATAGGAAAGTCATCAAAATATGTGCAACTAAAGGTGAAAGGTATATAAAATCTTTCATACATGAGGAATTGAACGAATAGGTATGCATCCACAAGGGATGAGGATAAAAGGTGTGGTGTGTAGTGGGACAAAAAAAATGGCCGAGAAGGTAAAATGAAAAGTTAGTGATGAAATAATACGCCCCAAAGGGGAAAAATATAGCCGTAAAGGCAAAAATAAAAAAAATCCCCAAGTGGGGAAAGTATGGCCACAAAGGTGGAATTTGAATGAAACTATGGTGCCCCCAAGAAGGGCATGAATATGACCACAAGAGTGGACTTTATGTGATGAATGTAATGCCTAAAGGGGAAAATTAATATGGCCTCAAAGGAGGACTTCGTTCACGGATTAGATAGGATTGTGAAACAAAATTCCTGAAGGAGGAGTAAAGCCAAAAAAGGTGGGCTTAGGGAGTATGAAAAGATTGAAATGCCCGAAGGGAAAATAGAGATGGCCACAAATGTGGACTTAGAAAGTATATATTCCTGAAGGAGGAATAATTTGAATTTTGGATTAAAAATGCACAGAGGGAAAACATAGATGGCCACAAATGTGGACTTAAAGGTCAATAATAGATGGTGCCTAAGGAAAGTATTCAAGAAAGAGGGGGGAAAGCCTAAAATAATTACTATTAAGGGGAGTCAATGGTGATTAGAGCCAATCGATAGCAACCTAAAGTCAGTGGCTATATAAGCTCGGGGGTCGGTCGACAATGCTCATTTTCATGTAAAAACTTATCAAGAGAGAACAGATTCATTAAAGAGAAAACAAAGAGATAGAGGCTACTGAAGTTGCGAGTAAACACCAAAGGGTATGGAGGATGGTGAGTAACAAAACCCATGCTGGTTTTTAATTAAATTTAATATTTTAATTATTTTTTTGCAAAAAGTGGATGACACCAAGGGAAGTCAATAGTGATCTAGGTGGGTTGACATCAACCCAAATCTAAGGTGTGTCAATTAACCCCCAAAATACGTTGACCCGAGTAGGGTCGACATCAACCAGTGTATGATTAGATAAGCTAGGGTTAGATTGAATTTTGGATAAAAATTAATGCATTTTGAATAGATTTGGATTAGGGATATAATGTTTGCATTTTCTATTTGTGATTGTAAGCCAGGGAGACCCTATATTTGAGATATCAGGTTCTTTCTCTATACAAGAAGATTAGAGGAGATGTGATAGATGCTGATTGGGATCATCTATCTTCAGTTGGATTAGGTAGATTAAAGTACTACCAAAGGATCCCACGGGATGTGGGATTGATGATAGCATTGGGAGAGAGATGGGATAGGTAGACATGGACATTTTCACTCGGGACAGGGGAGATGACTATCACCGTAGAGGATATATATCACATCCTTAAGTTACTGATACAAGGGGAGTAGATAGTCCCTATCACACGTGACAATAGATTAGCATTCTTGACGTAGCTATTTTGATCTGATGTGCCCCATATCAGGTTTTCTTTAGGGGGTTTTTCATATGAGTTGGGATATGAGGATAGGGTACCACGCAACCCTTTGATTTATATGGTGATGATGGTTATGTCATGTTATGATTTTTGGGACTCTGGTGGAGATCAGTTTCTATGGGCACTTACTGGTATAGTGACATATATTGTTGATCACCAGAAAATATTATCATTCGGGACTTCTTTATTCGACCAAGTTTACCATGAGCTTTCCATGTACATGGAAGGATGGAGGCCATGCTTGGATGTGGGTTTCTTATTACACTGTTGGGACTATGAGCACATAGCAGTGATTCGGCCATAAGGGCTTTCATGGGCCATTGGTGATCATATTCAGTTACAGGTGGGATTTTTGAGGTGGAGGGTCGATCATGTCTTCGGTGACAAGAGTGAGAGGAGGTTGGATTAGTATGTTGATCGGTTTACAGAGATGTATATCGATCAGATCATATGGAGGCCATACCGAGAGTTCCCTACATGGCCTGATGTAGATGTGAAGTTGGCAGGGATGAGGAGGACAAGGTGGATATAGGGGAGATGGTTGGATATGATCGAGGTCATGTAGTTAGAAAAAGTGTGACAACATTTTGGATTCATCCAGATGGTGCCTTAGGATATAATATTATATAGGAGGGAGGATCTAAATAGAGAGCTTTCGATTCCTACTATTGTAGACCTAGTGGTGAAGGAGGATGCACCATGTGATGATGATGATGATGTAGGAGTAGGAGTTGGATACTCTGATTGGCATGCTACATCATGGGCATCTCAGGCTACTGAGGAGGGAGGAGAGGAGGAGGTAGATGATATGTAGAGTGATGTAGAGGAGGATCCTGGAGGAGGTAGAGATGGTGGAGCAAGAGAGTCTATAGAGGTGGCATGCTTACATGTTGAGTTAGATCAGATGATGGTGGAGAGAGACATAAATCTGTAACAATGGGATGTGGTCACTTAGGAGAGGGACCGAGCTTTACAGGATAGAGAACACTATCGCCAGTAGAGGGAGGACTACAGGGCCCTTTGTGGTGATCTTTCTACTATTTTGGCAACGAAATTGGTTAGTTATGTGTGTAGGTAGCTCCATAAGGGTTAGGACAGGTTGTACCTCCCGACATGATCTTCATGGATAGATATAGAGCACTAGCCACAGAGGCTAGATATTACGATGATATTTTTTTTGAGAAGCTGCCAAGGATACTATGCTACTGAGAGCACCTCTAAAGGACAATGATAAGAGGAGTGGGGCTATCTAGGAGTATGATGAGTGTGTCCTAGCCACAGTGAGAGGGAGGAGGCCACGAGGGTGGAATAGATGTGTAGGGATCATGTGTTATACATGCCCCTGTAGGAGAGGATTTGAGAGTTTAAGATATTCACTTTATAGATTTTGATAACATCTTTGCTTTGAGAGAGGGCCCTTAGAGGCTAGCTATGATGTATTGATACACCTTTTGATATATGATATATGATTTTGTTGTGGATCATTATGTGTTTATTATGTAATGTGATGAATTTAATTTGATGTGATAATGATGGTTTTATATTAGATGTTTTCATGATGGCTTTTAGATTAGATGTTATGATGTTGGGATGTGATGATGATGCAATGGAAAACATATTTTTTTTATAGTCGATGATGGTATATATGTATGATTAGATGGTTATTTTGGATGTGTATTTGTATGGATAAAATAATGATGTAAATGTGTGATGTGTTAATGAGGATTAGGACTATATGTTTTGTGTTTGAACTTTATCATGGTGATTAGAATGTGTATGGATAATATATGATGAAAAAAATTTGACAATGAATGTGATTAATGATGAATATAAGTAAGAATAATTGTGTTGTAAGATGGATAGATAACACTTATCTAATTGAGATAAAGAAAGGTATGTGTTGCAACAAAATGAAATATGGATGAAAGATAGATGTGGTAGGATCAAGGATAGAGTGTAACATGATGGTGGTGACCTATAGGTATGAACAACTTCACATCATATCAAGGAATGTGGAGGAAAAGATGCCTCCAATTGTATTGGATTTAAATAAGAAGAGGATCTAGGTGATGCAAGGCACATGCAACCAAAACCAATATTAGAAAATAACCAACGACAATTAGTTATACAAAAGATCATAAAGAAACAATGGATGAAATGTCGACATGAAAAAATGGTTTGAGATGTACTTGTATAAGGGAAGAGGGTTCTCCAAAAGTGGTGTTCCCTAAAACTATTCCCCAACTCTGGGAAGGGGAAAAGAGAAAACTTATCAATGCAGGGATTCTGCTAAAATAAATTTGATCAATGTGGGAACCTTTCTCAGGATGCTAATAAAGTGGAAGGCTAATCAATACGGGAAGCCTTCAAATGCCAATAAAGAGTACCCATCCTTAGAGGGTATGGTCTACTTTATACATAATATAGATGGAAAGAATAATATGTGATAGCCATCCTTTGAGGGATCGATCTATTCCTCTTTTGATTTATACTTTTGACTTTGATTTGCATGTTTTCTATATTTTTTTCATGAATAAATGTATTTCGAGGTATCAATATATTTTTGATAACTTTGATTTTGACTTAAGCATCCATGATTTTTGAATTTACATGGGGAGAGATGGGATTAGCTAGGTAGACCACTGAGGAGGGAATAATAAATGTACAAGAGACACCCCTGGACCCTTTGCATGGTTCCAATAGGTGAAGAAGAAGGTGATGCATGTAATTATTGTGGATATCTCACGAAAGAGGGAGAACCTATCCATAAGGAATATGCCATGGGTAGAGATGTGGTACCCATATTTAAAGTCACGTCTAGGAAGTGATGGAAGACCAAATAATTTTAAATCATCACGATGAGATATGGAGGAGGCTAGGATGGAGGAATGATCTAAAGATATGAATAAGAGCACTAGAAGAGATGCTAGCAGTATAATGGTCACAAGTGTGATGTGTTAAGAGGTTCCACTTCCAGTTTACCATCAAGGGAGGCCAAACGATATGATCTCAACCCATACTTATGCATGATAATGTATGGTCCAATCTAGTTATGGGAAAAGTTTCTGCATTGGTTCCTTTCTAGAGTAGTGACATTTTGATGGTGAGGTTCCTGATGTTGAAGTCACATTAGGATAGGATAATAGATTACAAAAAATTATAAGAACGAAAAACTATGCGCTTGAGATAATGAAGATATGCATCCCTAATGAGACAGTTTCCTAAAATGAAAATATAATTCCCCAACGGGAGCATAAATATTGCCACAAAAGTAGACTTAGGATGAGAATAAATGATCCCCCAAGAGAGGGAAAAGTATGAAAAAGATCAGTTTTAAATGAGATGAATTGGATAAAGAATGTAAAATATGCACAACACCTCAGAAATGAGGAGTCGATAATAATGGCCACAAAAGTGGACTTAGAGTAAGGAGATGTTGCCTTTAGGATAGGAAATAATATGGCCACAATGGTGCTCTTTAGGTAAATCCATGGTTTTGCTAACGGAAACAAAAATATGGCCACGTAGGTGGTCGTAAGAGGAGAAGATGATAGACATATAAGTTGGATAAGATAGGATTACTATAGGATGGATGAGATGAGATGATGTCAAGCATGGAGAGGAACAAATCCAGAAGTAGATTGATCCTTGAAATAATCCCCCCTAGCATCAAAAGAGCCATGGGCATAAGTCACATGGATTAGGGAGAATACGTGGAAATATCAAGGAGAAAAGGGGGGATGCTCCCCCAGCTAAAGGAATATGGATAAAATAGTGGATGTTAGAAGATATGAAATGGATGTCAGGGGAGTGGTGTAGTAAGGAAAAAATAATCAATTAATAAAGGAGGACCCTCATCAGAAAGAATGATGTGTGGAGGAGGGATAATAGAAGATGATGTGGACAGGTGAAGAGACCGGGGAGGATGAATGGATGGAGATGCGGTAAAAGGAGTCAGATGGGTCATGGATGAAGTAGTAGATGGAGAAGGATACTCGTAAAGGAGGTCCTCTCACTTAATAAGATCATGGATGATAGTATGAAGGGTCTTATAATGCTCAATATCATGCCCTAGAGTACGATGATAGGCACATATGAAGAGGGGATCAAACCATGAGGGCTTTAGATGGTTCTGCTCAAAGGCCCTGATAGGTGGGAACATGATGGAAGAAGTCTAAAGTAGATGTTGAAGGACCTCCACTTATGATTCGATGTATGCACTAGGATAGGTCTTGTGAGATGGTGTGGATGTAGAGGATGAAGGTGGATTACTCTGAGGTCTGGGTGGTATAGAATAAGATGTAGTGGTCAATAATTTAGGATTAGACTAATTAGTAGGTGGAGGCGTTGTCGATGAAGGATTTAGTTCTAAGAGGGAATCATATGGTTTGGATTTAAATTGGTTGATTGATCATGATGGAGGAGGTGGTCCTAATATAGAGGGATGTGGCCCCATAATGGATGATGTAGATTTGGTCTTTCTTGGAGGAATGTCGATCTTTCTATGGGGATGCAAAAGAGATCATTATGGAAGGGTGGTAAGGTTTTTGGGTTTGGATTGTTGAGGAGCACCCTTTGTAAGGATGACAATGATTTAAACCGGTGGATCTAAACATGGGGTTATGGCTGATGGAGGAAGAAATTTTTGCATGATTTGTTCCAAGGAAGATGGATATTGGCTCGATGTGGGAATGTATGGTTGTGCGGATGAGATAGGAGGGCCACGTATAGTTACTGGAAGTTGAAGTTCTCTCCAATATTTTTCAAATAATTAAGGTTGTATAGAAGAAGAGGGAGATAATGGTGATGTGGTCACAATAGTTAATGTGGTAGGTGTAGGCAAGAGTACGGAAAGAGGAATCGATATGGATTATAAGGATAGTATGATAAGAAATGGTGTAATTGATGTGGGTGGGGGAATAGAGTCTAACGAAGTAGATGGGATAGATGTGGGTGTGGAATCAGTAATGGGAGTAGGTGTGGCTATAGAAATAGAAAGGGGTGTTTGGATGATTCGATTGATGAGGTCTATGTGAGAAGTAGGTTATATAGAAATCAATGTAGAAATGAGGGATTGTGTGGGATAAGTATGAATGCCTTTTATGTTTCTCTCAATAGGCATTATGGATGCAGATGTGGGGATGGTAGATGTAGAATATTGGGATGAAATGGATGATGTAGGCATGGGCAAGGAAATATGGGATAAGGATGTCAAGGTATACATGGGTGGATTTGTGGATGTAGCAAATATAAGGGTAGTGATGATTGTTCTCGAAAGAGATTTGGTTAATGGTTTAGGCATGATAAGCATGGATAGAGAGGCGGGTGCATTCAAGGCTGATGCAGATGTGGGAAGAGTAGGACTGGATGTAGATGGAAGAGAGGTAGTGGAAGTTAAGGAGGTAGGTAAGGTGATCGTGGGTATAGTGGATGTGAGGATTTCCCTTAAAGGGGTGGTATGAAAAATATCTAAGATAGAGGTAGATGATGAAGGTGATGAGATAGATGTGGTGGAAGATGTCTGATGTATGGTGTTGATTAGAAATGGATTGAATTGATATGGTGTAGAGGATGAAAATGAATTTGTTGGTGGTGGATTAGGAAATGGTTGTTTGAAGATATCAGGTGGTGAATATTGGATTGATTGAGGTGATATATAATGGGGAGAATCATGATCATGATAAGATGATGGGGATTAGATGGGAAGATACGATACAAGATAGAGGATTTTCAATAGGCTAGATAGACATGGTCATGCTAGATGAAGCAGGGATGATATAAGATGACGGGGATGGAGTGGAATCACAGGGGGTTCATTAGCTAGGCAATATACTAACACGTGGGTTCATATCGAGGTAATTAAAATTAATAAAATCAAAGTCAATATACCAGTAGACATAATGGGGTGAAAGGGTTTAATTTATTAATGTTTTGAATTAGGTATTGGGGGTAGGTTAGAGAGGTGGGCCAAAGGAAAGGGAAGTTTAATTTTAATATAAAACTAAAACATTTGAACCCTAGTTTTTAAAAGTATATACCTTAAAATTGCAAAAGGAGTGTGGTCATAAATTAAATTATAATAATTTTTTTAATAAATAAATATCAATTAAGATATTCTTAACCAAGAAATAATAAGATGATAGAAAACTAGGATTGAGTATTCTTTTCAACACAAGTGATATTATTTCGCCATCTTAATTATTTGAAGAACTATTGATAAATGTTTAAAGCTTGACATTTATAAGGTGATTTGTAATAGGTCTTCAATGGCTTCAAACTATCTTTCGAGAGGAAATGCATTTTTTTAAAAATGAGTTAGAAATATAATATATTTTTTGTTTAATATATTAGGGTAGAAATAAAATGGGGTAAATAAAATTGTAATTGAAAAATGGGTAAGGTACATGGAAAAAATAGGGAGTATTTTCATTCTAATAATATAACAGGAGGGGGTATTATCAATTGAATAATTAGAGGTAGAAACTAGAATTAAGCGTATTCTTTAATACCATTTGAATGCACGTGATATACCATACTTTTACTAACTGAACCCTCCGTGAGTGGAATCTACTAGTAGACGTGGTCAAGAAGTAAAGGGTATAAGGTGAAGGTCTTCATAGATGGGCTTGGAAGAGGGCCTAGGAGAAACCAAGGGGTTGGATGAGGTCATGGTGGATTGTTGAGAACTAGTCGAGGAGAATTTCGATTCCATTTTAAACAGACAAGTCAAGCAAACAATTCCTTTTATGTTTTGATTAATAAAGTGTGAAATAAAAATGGGGATGGATCACGAGGAACCTAGGAGAAGGAAAATTGTGTCTGGTTTCAGGTAAGTTATTATTAGGGAATGTCTAAGGTGGATTCTTGTTGGGAGATCAAATCCCAATTAGTCTACCTAGAAAGGAAGTGTTTTGATGTGTGATTTGGTTTGTGAGTTTTAGTTCATGTGTGATGAGATGTGATATGCAACAAGTTAAACCCCTAATCAAGCTATATAAGCAAGCAAGATGCAAAAAGAATGTTCTTTTTAAACCCAAAACAAAGTGTGATGTTCGATGAAGACATAGAGAAGAATGGAAAATTATGATGCAAAAAGGAGCAAATAGGGAAAAAGAAAGGAATACCTGGATAGCGCTTTTCCTATTTATTTGCACTCTTGAGCAATGAGTGATCCATAACACAAACCTAACATGAGCAAGAAATAAAGTAGAGCCTCATGCTACAATATTAGTGGAAGATAGAAAAAGAAAATTATAAACAAAAAAGAAAGAGATCACCAAAATGGTGGTCCCACCAGGTGTGCTAGAAATGTTTGCCAAATTTCCCATTCTTAATGAAGTTGAATGCACTAGCTACTTGTAACATCCCAAAAAAAATTGTACGTTAACATTACTACGATTAAGTCTAATCAGGATTAGATGAGATCATCATTGTGTGTAAAATTCATTTGGTTTGTCATGTCATGACCCATAGCTTCTGTTGCGGGGCATCACACTGCGGAACGAATGACCTTGCACCCACCTTGATGATCCTTCCTAAAATGCGATTAGGCCTTAATCGTAGGTAAAATAGTTATTAAATGATAGTGAATCTTTCAATTTTTTGTATTTATGTTACATTATTTTATTTGTTTTTGTCATCTTTTGTTTTTTTCGACTTTCACATGACCACGATGATAACTGCCTCTCTTTATTTGATAATACTATATCAAGCTAGCTTTATGAGAATATTTGAATTACTATTTACGGACTTGGCAATTTTCGTTGTTGAAATGTTTTATATAAACTAGGAAATTCAACTAAATATTATGGTAATATATTGTGGGAAATATGTGGACTTGTATTATGAAGGTTAATTTTAACTTAACCATTAAGTTCGGTAACAACTAAAATAAAAATAAAAATAAATGAAAAATTAATTAGTAAATATATATGTGAGAAAGATTTGGCATGTAAGCCAAAAATTTTTATTTAGTTATTGATATTTATGGGTTTCATAAAGTGAAACACCTTCACATGGCACAATTGTGTGACATGTACTAATACATGTACCAGCATTGGAAAGGCCAAAAATTCTCCAATATGCTGCCCAACTATAGTTTCTTTCATTAAATTTTTGTATTATTTCTCCTTCCTCTATTTTCATTTTTCCTTTCTGGGATACATGCGTGAGTTTTGGAGGAAAGAAGAATTCAACTTGTTGGATCTGGAAGAGTAAGAGGTTGTTGATTCTGGGTTTACTTCAGGAATGATTATATTCTCCTTTATCTGCTACATTGTTTGTAAAAAAAAATGAGGAAATACACATTCTGTTTTTAATGGCAATCAGGGAATTTGTGGACAAATTTTGATTTAATTGTTTGGAGATGAAGTTTGAAAAGGAAATTGATGAATTCTGTATTCTTTTTAGTTTTCTTTGTGTGGTTTTAACTAAACCCAGAAAAAAACGCATATGGGGTTTTGGGTTTTGACCTGCAAAAATAAAGTAAAAGAAAGGTTACAAATTCGTTCTTTGCATTAAAATAAATTGTACCCGAAAGGAAAAGAGTTGGTTTTTTCCTATACTGGAAGAAGGAAAAATTATGTGAATTTATGTGTTTAAAATTGACTTGTGCTTGTGGGTTTTCATTTTGTTAACTGAATTTTGGTTGTGTGTTTTCTGTAAACAAATCGATTTGGGTATATAAATCAATTTTCATAAAGGAATCAATTTGGGTAACCCAATCGATATAGGTATGCAACCGGTTCGGGGTTTGTATTTTTCTTCTTAGCTGTTATATGCAAGTCTGTTTATTTTAATTTATTGAGTCCTTTTGAATGATAATTTGTGGATGTCAAAGCTCTTGCATGGGGCTACAATTTGAAAAAAAATTATCATTATGGACATAAGTCGGATCATGTATAAATGAGGGTGTGTTGTTATGTGTGAATACTTACCAAAAAAATGGCATTTAGCCTGTAACTTCTAGCCTGACAATATGACTTGGATTCTTGTAATACTATGAAAAAGAAATTGCTTGTCTTGGTAAGGACATGAAAACCTGGACAACTTGACCGAGATGCACCAAGGAGTAATTGGTGGCATGATTGGGTTTAATAAAATGATATCTTATGAAATAAATTATTAGATGATCGTTTACTAAAAGAGTATATTTAAATGATGTAATCATCGTGCTACTATATTGTTTTGTTGGGTTGTTCATTTACTAGATAGAACATGTTAAAATGATTTAATTATGGTGATATTTGTGCTAATTTGTAGAGCTTCTCATTGAATGAAAAGGAATAAGTTTTATTTTTCTTGATTAATGATGTTTTTGGATGATACAATGAGCTACTCATCACCTTGAGAAAATATGTTTAATTGGTATTTGGAAATGATGACTTCAAACAATTTTGTTAAGCTGCTCGTTGATTTGGAAGATAAGAAAAATAGTATTTAAATCTATACCAAGTAAAGTATGATTTTATTGTGGTCATAATCTGAATTTGGAGGTTGAATGATTATGGTTTGATTATTATTTTCGTGTTAGAAACGTATTAAAAATAAGGGGGGAAAAATACTCTTCTTAATCATATTGTTTTTATGACTTATGTAGAAATTTTAAATATCAAATACATTTTGTTTGAAGCTGAAAGACAGATGTATTGACCTTTGTGATTAAAGGGGAACATGATCGCTGAAATAGAAATTGGTCATTTTATTTCTGTGCATCCATAGTTGTATCTTTATAGAAAACATGTTGTAATACATTCTCAGTTGTATTACCATGTGCTTGTTGATAAAACAACATGTATATCCTTTCATATTTTATTAATTAATTACATCTGAAAATGGAGTTAATATTCATGCCAATTCATTTTGAACTGACATCATACCACTACTCCAATCTTGTAGGACCATTATCCGTTACATTCGGATGTGCGGAAACTCATGTCTTGAGAGGTTTTATCGTAGCATGGATCTAAATGACATACTTGGATTTCAATTGATAGAGGGATGATATCCTTTAATTTTGAATGAATTATTGGGATCTTCGACCCATTGTAAATATTCAAACCTCACTATGTGAGAATTACTATACTGGTTATATATTTTGCCTTAATGGCATATGTAATTTATGATTTTAATAAAGAGCTTATTACTTTGTGTGTAATAATATCTCAATATGAGTAAATCATAAATACTAGAATTGTGAAATCTTACTTTTCGTAAGTTGTTAAATATATTTATTTGATAGTTATTAATGTATGAAGCCAATAATTGGACAATTATTGTAACAATCAATTGTCTTTTAATTTCTAAATTAAATATCTATTTAGTGGCGTAGCTAATTAAAGGAATAATTAAATATATATTTAATTTGGCCTTTCAGTAAACTTGGTATTAATAAGTTAAGAATGTAAATCCTATTGTTTAGAGGATGAAAGGATATCGTTATAAAAAGGTAATTTAAGGTTAAACAATCAAACATTAGGAAAATAGAGACTAAATGGAAAGGTAAATAGATGAAAAGATCCATTAGGCATATTAAGGGATAAGTATGTGCAGAATGCTGATATAGTTACATTTCAGCATAACAAATGTACTTATCTCATAATGATCCTAGTTGGCCTTTGGCATCTATCCCAATATAAACTCTTGCAAGATAGGTTAAATTGGAAATAAAGTAAATACAAACTATAAAGATCTAGATAAATGTGAAAGGGATAGTTGTGAGGTGGCAGAAGACTTAAAACTCATAAGACTAGTGTGATGTCTTGAGTTTAGCCATAACCTACATGGCAGATAACTTTGGCCAAAGTAATGCATTGATTGTTGTGCATTGTCTGATCACCTAGTCCTCTAATTAAATTAAAAAAATTGTCACTAGCCTGATCATGGGAAGTTGAACACTGAAAATGAGGTAGAAAATGATCAGATACTGGAATACGAAGCTAGTAAATTAGCTTCGTGGTAGACCCAATTACTTTCACATGGTTCCCATGGCCTCTATAAAGGTTGATCCAAAATGCTAGTAAGCATTGTCACTCGAAGTAGTGACGAAGGGAGATCGTGGAGATTTGGATACACCCTTCTCAACTGCACATGGCTTATATGGATGTTATCAGATAGATCAAAAGAACAAATTTGATTTAATAAATTTGATTAAATAAATCTATATGATTACAGTTGTGTAAATTGTTATTATAATTCTTTTTATAAAAAAACCTCATTTTTCAGCTCTTGTAATTTTGTGTGTTACATTTTTCTATCAGAGCCAGAGGCTCAAACACTTAGACATTAATGGGACACACGTTCTAATAAAAAGTATCCACTCTTATTAAATAGGAAACTATGGCTAGGTTGGCAACAAGAGTTAGTATGGCGAGTGACTATGGGGTAAATATTGATGACATGCTGGATAATACGACTACTAAGTTAGAAAAAATCCTCAACCTTTTGAATGCCACCCGAAACCAAGTTGCTAACATAGAACAACAACGTCAGGGTGGTGAAGAAGATGAGGATCGTAGAGATGAGAATCAACCCAAGCACCGGAATGAAAGGGCAAATAAGAAAGCAAGGTTGGTTGTTGAGTTAGCAAGGGACATTAAAATAATATCCCCACCTAAATTTGATGGTACAACTCTTGGGGATGGTGCTGAAACTTGGATCTCTAAAATGGAAAAGTATTTTGAGATTAGGAAATTTTCAGAGGAGACAATTGTAGTATGGGGAGCCTACCAATTGTCCTATGAAGCATCTTCCTAGTGGGATAACTGGAAAATGGAATTAGGAATTGATTCTGGTATGATCACGTGGGATCAGTTCAAGGCCTACTTCTTTCAACGATGGCTACCTCAACTATACTTTGACCAAAATATGACAGAATTCCAAAATATGACTGAAGGAAAGTACTCAGTTACAGAATATTGGGAGCATTTCACTCGATTGCTGAAATATGTTCCTTTGTATCAAAAGGATGAGAAGTTTAGAGTGAGAAAATTTATAATGGGATTTAATCCTAGTATTGGTGGTGACGTAGATGTTCATGGACCTACCTCGATGGAAACATTGTTTGAAAAATCTATCAAGCAATAACTAAAGCTGCAAAGTATTTATGCCTCTAAAGAGGAAAGTAGAAGGAAAAATAGCAAGTTTCAAACACCAACTACAAATAAACCAAAATGGAAAAAGGGAAACAACAAGTTTAGGCCTGTTAATAAAAGAGAAATAACGGGTAGAACTGTTGTGAATAATAATAAAAATGGGCAATAAGGAACAAGTTTTAGCTAGAATAATATTGAGAGAAAAGGACCACTGGGAGGATGTTTTATGTGCGGTGGTGATCATTTCGCTAACAACTATCTACAAAGTGGACAATGAAATAACCAGCAGAAGGGATCTACTACAGTAAATAAAGAGGGGAAACAACATAAGATTTATGTTGTAGTCCATAATAAGCAAATGGAAAAGCAAGTGACTCTAATAGAAAATTTAGATAAGCTTTTTAGAGAACCTATTTCTGTTTTATTTGATTCTGGTTCAACAGAATGTTTTGTTTCATCTGAAGTAGCTGATAAAATCAAAATAAGAGTTGGGTACATGGAACACACTTGGACTATATAGTATGGAAATAATTTTGTACATAGAGTCAATCAGTGTTTGTTTGAGGCACCATTAGAATTACCTAAGTTGATGACAAGATTAAACCTGTATGTGGCACCTCTTGGATCCTATGATGTTGTCATAGGTATAAATTGTTTAAGTCAACATAATGCAACCTTGGATTTCTTAGGAAAATGTGTAACCTGTTGTGATGATCAGTAGAAAAATAGAAAGTGTTCAGGGTATTAGAAGAGAGTTTTTCACTAGGCAGACTTCTGCCATGTAGCTAAAAAACCAAAGTGAAAGGTCTGCCATCTATATGCTATAAAAATAACAAATTCAGGATAGGAAATTGAGCCTGAAATTAAAGCATTTCCCATCCTAAGGGAATTTAGAGATGTGTTTCCAAATGAGTTGCCTGGACTTCCACCTAAGTGTGAATTTGACTTCACAATAGAGGTCAAACCAGAAACGGAACCGATCTCTAAGGCACCGTACAAAATGAAAACAACCAGATTAGTTGAGTTGAAAGCTCAATTACATGAATTTTTGACCTTGGGTCTGATTAGACGAAGTATATCACCATCGGGTGCACTGGTTATCTTCGTGAAAAAGAAGGATGGGACCCTCAGAGTTTGTATTGATTACCGAATGCTCAACAAGGTAACAGTGAAGAATCGGTACCCACTGTCCCGAATCAATGATCTTTTTGATCAAATGGGGGGTGAAAAAGTGTTTTCCAATATTGATCTTAGATCCGGTTATCATCAACTGTGAATCAAGGATGAAGATATCCATGAAACCACTTTTAGAACAAGGTATGGGCATTACGAGGTTACAGTTTTTCCCTTTGGTCTAACAAATGCACCTGCTACTTTCATGAACTTGATGAACAATGTGTTTAGGGAATAATTAGACCAATTTGTACTTATCTTTCTTGATGATATATTAATATACTCCAAGAATGAGGAATAACATGATGAACATTTAAGGATTGTGCTGGGAATTCTCAAAAAATAAATTATATCAAAAATTATTTAAGTGTGCTTTCTATCAATACAAAGTACAATACTTAGGTCCCTTAATAAATAAAGAAGGAATCTCGGTGGACCCTTCGAAGATTAGTGCCATCATGGAATGGCCAACACTGAAGGATGTGCAAGAAGTGAGAAGTTTTATGGGTCTAGTAGGCTACTATCGAAAGTTCATAAAGGACTTCTCTAGGTTAGCAAGACCTATCACTTCTTTGCAAAAGAAGGGTGAGAAATTTGTTTGGGACAACAAGTGTGAAGAAGGATTTAAGGAGTTAAAAGGTAGACTTACAAGTGCTCTGGTGTTGAAGATTCAGGATCTAAATGGGAAATTTTTGGTGCTAACCGATGCTTCAGGGGAAGGTTTGGGTGGAGTACTACTATAAGATGGGCATGTGGTATCTTTTGCAAGTAGGAAGTTGATGGTGCATGAAGTAAATTACACACCACATGATATTGAGCTTGCTGCAATTGTTCATGTGTTGTAGGTATGGAGGAACTATTTGCTAGGAAAACCTTTTGAACTCAAAATAGTTCATCTTGGGCTCAAGTACATTTTTACACAGCCGAATCTAAATGCAAGGTAGCGAAGATGGCTAGAATTCCTAGCAAATTATGACTTTGATATAAATTACATTAAGGGAAAAGAGAATAGGGTGGCTGATATATTAAGTCACAAAAATCATATTGTTGTTATAATTACATTAAGAACCCAATTAAAATATGAAGTTAAAAATGAGTTAACCAATGACCCCTACTACAATCATGTTAAAACAGCTCTAGAAAAAGACCCGAGAGACAAAAGGTATGATTGTTTCAAGATGGAAACAGATGGGATTTTACATTATAACAAAAGAATATATGTACCAAAAGGTAAATAACTCAGAAATAAAGTCATGAGAGAATTTCATGATGCTCCCTACTCGGGACACCTAGGAGTAACAAAGATGATGGTGGACATCAAAAATCAATACTTCTGGAAAAATATGAAAAATGATGTGATTCTTTACATCTCACAATGCCTAGAATGTTAGCAAGTAGAGGATGAACATTCACATCCAGCAGGACTATTATATCCTCACAACGTGCCAGAATATAAGTGGCAAGTTATAAGTATGGATTTTGTCCAAGGTCTACTTATGTACCAAAATAAACACGATGTTATACTTGTAGTTGTAGACAAGTTAACTAAAGTGGAACATTTTATAGTACTTAATTTAATGGATAATTCACCCATATTGGCAAAAACGTTTGTGCAAGAAGTTTTCTAATTACATGGAGTTCCAAAAGTAATAATTTCAGACAGGGACTCAAGGATAACTTCCAGATTTTAGTAGACTTTATACACTACCTTAGGGACAAAATTTAACATAAGTTCTACCTACCATCCTAAAACTGATGGTCAAACCAAAAGAGTAAATCAAGTGTTAGAAGATTTACTAAGAATGTATTGCATGGATCAGCAATACAAATGGGAATAGTACCTTCCCTTGGTTGAATTTTCCTATAATAACACTTACCATTCTTCCATTCAGATGGTTCATTTTGAGGCCTTATATGGTCGTAGGTGTAGAACACCTATAAGTTGGGATAATCCTGAAGATAGAGTACTGATTGGACCAGAAATGCTTTCGGAAATGGAAAAAAAGGTTAAATTAATCCAAGAAAGATTGAAAGATGCAACAAATAGAAAGAAAAGTTATGCTGATTTAAAAAGAATTGACATAAAGTTTAACATGGAAGATAATTTTTTTCTTAAGGTCAAACCTAAAAAGAGTTCCATTTCATTTGGCAAGTCAGCCAAAATATCTCCTAGGTTTGTAGGACCATTTGAAGTACTAGAGGTCATTGGTACAGTAGCCTACAAGCTAACACTGCCTCCCAATCTATCCAGACTACATAATGTATTTCATGTATCCTTGCTTAAGAAATATGTACCTGATTTAACACATCTACTTAATTAGGATTCATTGTAGGTTCTGGATCCAAGGGTAATCGTGGTTGATCCTATAAGGATACTAGAAACTCGGAAGTTACACTTGAGAAACCACGAGGTTTCACAATGTAAGGTCCAGTGGGACCAATATTCTGAAGAAAGTGTCTCTTGGGAGAATATAGAAGATACCCAGACTACTTTTTCGAATCTGTTTGACTGATTTTTATAAACATGTTTTGTTATAGTGTTAAATTCATTTCTTTTGTAAAGTGATAGATATGAAAATTTTGTAGATAAGCCTACAACTGAATATTGGGACTAAGATACTCTTTGGTTAGTAGTTACTATTGAAGATCTTGTTAATGAACCTGAAAAATCTGTCATTAGGCAGCAATGGGTTATGTCTATAGATTACATAGTGACTAATTTTTTAGATATATAAGGGTTGTTGTGACCTTTATGATTCAACTGAAATAAGATTGTTACAAATTCTAAGCTGATTTGAAATATATTTATGCAACAACTAAATAATGGGTTAGTTTATCTATTCATCCTAAAATCATTGAGACGATGATTATTCTAAGGGGTGGAGTATGTAACATCCCAAAATTTCTTATAAGTTAAATTAACTATGGTTAAGTCTAATCAGGATTAGACGAGATCATCATTGTGTGTAAAATTCATTTGGTTTGTCATGTCATGACCCACAGCTTCTGTTGCGGGGCATCACACTACGGAATGAGTAACCCCACACCCACCTTGATATCCTTCCTAAAATGTGATTAGGCCTTAATCATAGGTAAAACAGTTCATAAATGATAGTGAATCTTTCGGTTATTTGTATTTCGGTTACTTAATGTTTTTCGGTTTGGTCGTTTTTGTTTTGTTCGACTTTTGCATGACCGCGATGATAACTACCTCTATTTATTTGATAATACTATATCAAGCCAGCTTTATGAGAGTATTTGAATTATTATTTACGGACTTGGCAATTTTCGTTATTGAAATGTTTTATATAAAGCGGGAAATTCAACTAATTATTATGGTAATATATTGTGGGAAATATGTGGACTTGTATTATGAAGGTTAATTTTAACTTAACCATTAAGTTGGGCAACAACTAAAATAAAATAAAAAATAAAAGAAAAATTAATAAGTAAATATATATATGAGAAAGATTTGGCATGTAAGCCAAAAGTTTTTATTTAGTTATTGATATTTATGGGTTTCGTAAAGTGAAACACCTTCACATGGCACAAGTGTGTGGCATGCACTAATACCCGTACCAGCATTGGGAAGCCCAAAAATTCTCCAATATGCTGCCCAACTATAGTTTCTTTCATTATATTTTTATGTTATTTCTCCTTCGTCTGTTTTCATTTTTCTTTTCTGGAATACCTGCGTGAGTTTTGGAGGAAAGACGAATTCAACTTGTTGGAGCTAGAAGAGTAAGAGGTTGCCGATTCTGGGTTTACTTCATGAATGAATATATTCTCCTTTATCTGTTGCATTATTTGTAAAAATGAGGAAATACACATTCTGTTTTTAATGGCAATCAAGGAATTTGTGGACAACTTTTGATTTAATTGTTTGGAGATGAAGTTTGAAAAGGAAATTGATGGATTCTGTATTCTTTTTAGTTTTCTTTGTGTGGTTTTAACTAAACCCAGAAAAATATGCAGATGGGGTTTTGGGTTTTGACATGCAAAAATAAAGTAAAAGAAAGGTTACAAATTCCTTCTTTGCATTAAAATAAATTGTACCCAAAAGGAAAAGAGTTGGGTTTTTCCTATACTAGAAGAAGGAAAACGTTTTGTGAATTTGTGTGTTTAAAATCGACTTGTGCTTGTGGGTTTTCATTTTATTAACTGAATTTTGGTTGTGTGTTTTCTGTAAACAAATCAATTTGGGTATACAAATCGATTTGAATAAAGGAACTGATTTGGGAAACCCAATCGATATGGGTATGCAACCAGTTGGGGGTTTTGTATTTTTCTTCTTGGCTATTATATGAAGGTTTGTTTTTTTAAATTTATTGAGTCCTTTTGAATGATAATTTTTGGATGTCAAAGCTCTTGCGTGGGGCTGCATTTTCCAAAAAAACTATCATTATGGACATCTAAATCCGATCATGTATAATTGAGGGTGTGTTGTTATGTGTTAATAATTACAAAAAAAATGGCATTTAGCCTGTAACTTCTAGCCTGACAATATGCCTTGGATTCTTGTAAGACTGTGAAAAATAAATTGCTTGTCTTGGTAAGGGCATGAAAGCCAAGATAACTTGATCGAGATGCACCAAGGAGTAATTGGTGGCATGATTGGGTTTAATACAATGATATCTTATGAAAGAAATTATTAACTGATCTTTTACTAAAAGAGTATGTTTAAATGATGTAATAATGGTGCTGCTATATTATTTTGTTGGGTTGTTCATTTACTAGATAGAACATGTTAAAATGATGTAATTATGGTGATATTTGTGCTAATTTGTAGAGCTGCTCATTGACTGAAAATGAATAAGTTTTATTTTACTTGATTAATGATGTTTTTGGACGATATAATGAGTTGCTCATCACCTTGAGAAAATATGTTTAATTGGTATTTGGAAATGATGACTTCAAACAATTTTGTTAAGCTGCTCGTTGATTTGGAAGATAAGAAAAATAGTATTTAAATCTATACCAAGTAAAGTATGATTTTCTTTCAAGGTCATAATCTGAATTCGGAGGTTGAATGATTATGGTTTGATTATTATTTTTGTGATGGAAACTTATTAAAAATAAGGGAAAAAATACTCTTCTTAATCATATTATTTTTATGGCTTATGTAGAAATTTTAAATATCAAATACATATTGTTTGAAGTTGAAAGACGGATGTATTGACCTTTGTGATTAAAGGAGAACATGATCGCTGAAATATAAATTGGTTGTTTTATTTGTGTGCATCCATAGTTGTATCTTTATAGAAACCATGCAGTAATACATTCTTAGTTGTATTACCATGTGCTTGTTGATAAAACAACATGTATATTCTTTCATATTTTATTAAGTAATTACATCTTAAAATGGAGTTAATATTCATGCCAATTAATTTTGAATTGACATCATACCACTACTCCAATCTTACAGGACCATTAGCCGTTACATTCGGATGTGCAGAAACTCATGTCTTGTGAGGTTTTATCGTAGCATGGATCTAAATGACATACTTGGATTTCAATTGGTAGAAGGATGATATCCTTGAATTTTGATTGAATTATTGGGACCTTGGACCCATTATAAATATTCAAACCTCACTATGTGAGAATTACTATACTGGTTATATATTTTGCCTTAACGACATATGTAATTTATGATTCTAATAAAGAGATGATTACTTTGTGTGTAATAATATCTCAATATGAGTAAATCATAAATACTAGAATTGTGAAATCTTACTTTTCATTAGTTGTTAAATATATTTATTTGATAGTTATCAATGTATGAAGTCGATAATTGGACAATTATTGTAACACTAAATTGTCTTTTAATTTCTAAATTAAATAGCTATTTAGTGGCGTAGCTAATTGAAAGAATAATTAAATATATATTTTAATATATATTTAATTAGGCCTTTCGGTGAACTTGGTACTAATAAGTTAAGAATGTAAATCCTATTGTTTAGAGGATTAAAGGGTATCATTATAAAAAGGTAATTTAAGGTTAAACAATCGAACATTAGGAAAAGAAAGGCTAAATGAGAAGGTAAATAGAAGAAAAGATCCATTAGGCATATTAAGGGATAAGTTTATGTGGAATGCTCATATAGTTACATTTCAGCATAATGAATGTACTTATCTCATAACGATCCTAGTTGGCCTTTGGCATCTATCCCAATATAAACTCTTGCAATATAGGTTAAATTGGAAATAAAGTAAATACAAACTATAAAGATCTAGATAATTGTAAAAGGGATAATTGTGAGGTGGTGGAAGACTTAAAACTCATAAGACTAGTGTGTTGTCTTGAGTTTAGTTATAACCTGTATGGCAAATAACTTTGGCCAAAGTAATGCATTGATTGATGTGCATTGTCTGATCACCTAGTCCTCTAATTAAATAAATAAATAAAATCAGTAACCTGATCATGGGAAGTTGAACACTGAACATGAGGTAGACAATGGTCGGATACCGGAATACAAAGCTGAGAAACTAGCTTTTTGCTAGACCCAAGGACTTTCACATGGTTCCCATGACCTCTAAAAAGGTTGAGCTGAAATACTAGTAAGCATTGTCACTCGAAGTAGTGACGAAGGGAGATTGTGGAGATTTGGATACACCCTTCTCAGCCGTACATGGCTTACATGGATGTTATCAGATAGATCAAAAGGACAAATTTGATTTAATGAATTTGATTAAATAAATATGTACGATTGCAGCTGTGTAAATTGTTAATATAATTCTTTTTTAAAAACAAACCTCATTTTCCAGCTCTTATAATTTTGTGTGTTACACTACTGAAGAAACTAGAAAACTTAGAAATGATGGAGGGTTTAATTTACTTTGGATGTGATGTGATGGCTATGGGCACTAAGTAATTTATAGATCCTTATTGTGAGATGAAGAAGGCCTGCAAACAGACTAGTCTGGGTTAATGACATTCCAGACTATACAGAGTCAGATCGACGACAACTTGGGAGGATAGATCTAAACCAGTACATAAAATATGCAGATCTGCAAGGTTTGAGTGTAATCTAGAAGCTGATAAAGGTCTGTAAGTGATGTAAGAGGATCTATAGAAAAGAACCAGAGACAGAGAAGAAGGAAAAATAATAGGAAAGGATATTTTAGATAGATTATTAGATGAACAGGGCCCTGGTTAACGGTGACTAGGAGAGATCGACGATAACTGTATCAGAAAAATATAAAGCTGAGGATAATTGGATGAATATTGAAACCTGCAGGAAAAGGGGCTATAGGAGAAGGATGCTGAGTATTCCTTGGATGTTTCACAAGCTAATCTCTACCTTCAAAAGGTTAGAAATAAAAAATATATGATAATATGATAGATATACCAAAATCAAGATAACGATGATGGAAAATCTCATGAAAGATGATCCTAAGTGATGTAAGTGCACCGAAGGGATGTCTAGAAATTTTATAAACATCTCAATAATGCTCAGACATGAGGAAGGATGCCCAGTTTGCAAGAATTGTCTAAAGTTCATGCATCTGATGAAGAATGGAAATAAAGGATTTAGTTTTATAGGGACGATGGCGACTGGGTTGGGTTGCCGCTGAATGTAGGGAAAGTTTCCCCAATGTACTAGCTTTTTAGTTTTCTGGCATGATTTCACATTTTTTAAGAGTTGGAAGGATGTTTTAAAGTATGTAGGAAAGATTAGATTGCTTGGGCACAAATCATGGGTAGTTAGGGCATAAAAATATATAGGAAGAAAGCTAGATAAAAAGCGAGGGGATAATGATTTAAGATGAAAGCATCTTAAATAGAAAGTGAATTAAGGCATGGATGAAGATTAATGATTAAATAATTAATTCATATGAACTAATTAATTAATATTAGTTAACTAGGCATGATATGGTGTGGATATTAATTAATTAAATGTTAATATGAACGTGATAAAAAGACATTTGATTAAATAAGGGGGATGAAATAAATGAATATACATATGCAGGTGATAAGGGTAGAGATACCAAATTTAGATGTCTACAAAATGATTCCATCTAAATGGGTGCATGGAGGAATGATTTCCTGTAACACTGAGTTTTTTGCCATTGAATAGAAGAGCCAGAAGCTAAACAGAAGATATCGAGGAAATGCATGGCATTGTGTGTAATGGATTCTTCCTTAATGAGAGTGAAAAAAGAGTCATCTACAAAGTGACCATTAAGCAATTAAGAATTGGTCAAAAAAGGCAGCGTAATTCCCTTTATGATCCCTTGGGATTTGGCCTGGGCCATAAGATACCCAAATCCTTAAACATTAAGAACATAGAGCATAGGCACTAACGGGGCCACTTACCGAATGGAACAAAATAATCCAAAGGACTTAGAAATGATGCCATTAATAGTGATCTTGGAAGAGGCGTTGGAAAACAACATTCAGACGAATTGAATGGAGATGGGGCTAAATCCAAGAGCTCGAAGCATAGCAAAAATAAACACCCATTCAATCTGATCATAAGCTTTCTCAAAATCAATTTTAATGAACATAGCAGATTGATTGGATCTTCAAGCCCATTCCATTCCTTCCCAAATAACAATTATGTTATCAAGAATTATCACCCTTGAATGAACCCATTTTGTTCTGGTTGGATGATAACGGGAAGAATATGACGCAACCACATAGCTAAAGCTTTAGCAATAATTTTGTAGGAGACATTAAACAAGGTGATTGGCCACCAACTAGTAATTTTCTCAAGATCCCCTAGTTTTGGGATTAATTTAATGTTCCCTTTGTTGATACACAACCCCAATGACTAGTTCTCAAAACCCTTGAGATAAACTTGAAGAAGATCTGGGCCAACAGAGTCCCATAGGGATTTATAACATTTGCATGGGAATCCATGGCATACATGGGCCTTATCATTGGCCATTTTCATGACCGCTTCATGGAGGTCATCAATGGTGAGCACACAATCACAGACCACCTTGTGAGTAGCACAAATCTTATACAACACAACAGCTAGACATTGATCAAGAGTTACTTATCGTTTGGCAGAGGGTTATTGAGCCTGAATACCCAACTTATAATGGTGCACAAACACCTGCAGCATGAGCTTGGGATTAGTGACCCGAACCCTACCATCAGTGATGGCTCAAATTTTTTGAGAAGGTCTTTTGGCTTTGAGAGGAAAAAATAATTCTTTCGAAACTCGATCACCAATTTTAAATCAATGCATGTGGGCACAAATTTTAGAACGAGCATTGCAATTGTCAGAAATTTGAATTTGTTGGCAAATATATGAAACTTGAAGTTGTAGAGTTTCAGAGAAGGGGTTTCCTTGGAGTGCCAACACCACTTGGCTAAGAGCGGAGGTGTTAGCGAAGTATGAGCAGCGTCTTGTTGGCGAGAAAATTTTTCTTGTGGACAAATTGGTTGGTTTCAAGCCAACACTATGGGAATCTAAGTCCCTCTACTTGAACGGTGCAGCTTCCGTATGTGCATGTGTGAAAAAGTGGATTTCAATGGTGGCATTTCGACCAGAGATCCAACAGGGGAACTCCACTGACCCTGTGGCAAAGCTAGCAATTTCTCACTAGATAAGCACTTTGTCTGAAAATGGGAAAGGGGATGAGAATGGAGGTAGGAGAAACTAATGTTACAAGTAGAATATCCGATGCCGACAAACATTAATTAGAAATTTCATTTACATGCATTTATAGTTAAAAGAAAAACAAATTCACAGGAGAAGCTGTAAGATCGAATGAAACTCATTGGTCGCAAAGTACTAATTAATTCCTCAATCAAAGAGGTAAAAATTCCTTCTTATATTATTAAAGCTCGAGTAGATTTTGTACATAGCTTGAGAATGGAAGAAATTCAAGGAAGAAGAGAAAACAAAAGAAGAATGGCGTTTTCCATTTTTTCTAGGTACAGAGCACTCTGGTCTTTTTGAAATCAATCGCTAGCCTTTTGGAATGGATCTGAGGAGCCATTATATCCTTTGCCTAAATGGTTACAACTTTATAAATCATTTATGCCTCTTCAGATTCCTCTGTCGTGAAGAAAACATTCATGGTAGGTTAAAAAATAGATCTTGCAAAGCATTCATTACATTCGATTTTTCAGTTTAAATATAGACAATTTGATTTTCTCCTCTAACTCTAAATTTGGGCCATCCACGTGATAGGAAGGGATTGGAGCGGTTATGGGGAAAGCCTTTCACATTTTGTGATTTTTCATGAGATTTGGCAATTTGGAACAAATTGGCCCGTAGCCCCGCTTTGACTTTTCAACTTAGACATGTGGCATGTTCTTATTGGAGACAGGAGTGCGGCTCTTTTCTAAACATTTTGACCTTTTTGGAAAAAAGGCTCAAAAACTCAATTTCCTCCACTGGCCCGCTACTCTGATTCAAATTTTCAATGGCGAGCTTCACCTTTGACTTTTCAACGGTGGGTTTTGCCTCTCTAATGACTTTGACCACGTGGTGATCTGGCACTGATTTAGTAATTGGCCCTTTCTACCCCACCTTCAGAATTACACCATTACAACAAGTGGAGCCATCTGCTGAGCCTTCTATACTTAGCTGATTTTACCTTCATTTTGCTCCTGGGACACATGGAAATCTTGCACTTAATTGAAGACTATCCCTTGGTCCTTGCCCCTGGAATTGTGTTGTTGCGACACGTGGAGTTGTCCACTGAGCCTTCCATACTTAGCCAATTTTACCTCCATTTTATACCTGGGACACATGGAAATCTTGTGCTTAATTGAAGACTGTCCCTTGGACCCTGCCCTTGGAATTACATTGTTGGGACACGTGGAGCCATCAGCTGAGCCTTCCATACTTAGCCAATTTTACCTCCATTTTGTACCTGGGACATGTGGAAAGCCTGTGCTTAATTGAAGACTGTCCCTCGGACCCTGCCCTTGGAATTGTGTTGTTGTGACATGTGGAACCATCCACTGAGCCTTCCATACTTTGCTGATTTTACCTCCATTTTGTACCTAGGACACGTGGAAAGCCTACGCTTAATTAAAGACTATGCCTCAGACCCTGCCCCTAGAATTCTGTCGTTGCGACACATGGAGCTGTCCACTGATATTTTAAAGTATGACCGAACTGCATCCAATCAAAGAGATGCACGTATCACTCAAGGATGCTGAGGGAAAATTTGATGGGGAAATAAACGGCCATCATTCCCGACTGTGGAAAAAAACACACAAGAAGAGACATTCGTCATTTTGAGTCCAATTTTTTGAATTTCCTTCACGAGCCAGAGGCATGGAGGTAAAACAATGATTTGAAAACCTAGACCATAGAAAAAGTGAACACTTTCAATCAAACAAGATATTGAAAAGAGGATATTACATGCATAGACCGGGAAATGGAGGATTTCTAAAAATGAGAAAAATATAGGTTTTAACCAGCTCTAGGGCATGAATTTTTATAATTTCTTGAATCTCTAACTTGGCTTAAACACCAACGAAGGGCATGAGCTCAAAAAATTTGAATTTGGCTATGAAAATATAGAGTAGTTTTCGGGAGACAACAATTGGCTCTAGCTTGGGGACATGGCGTGAACTAGGCATGGCTAGGGCACAACATGAGGATCCAAAATCTCAAGTTTCAAAACATATTACGTTGACTAGTTCCTTATCCATTGGGCCTTGCGGAGTCATGTACAATTCTAAAAAAGAATGGAAGAAGGAGGAAACACACAAACCAAACCACACACAACAACAACCAAACAAAACAAAACCAAAATCACACAACAGAAAAGGGAAAAAGCACACCTATGAAAACACCTATGGTACAAGGCAGGGGACAACATGCTTTCACTAATGATACAGTTTCAAGTATTGTTAGCTTCGATGAAATTCCAATGGCATTCCATCCAAGTATGAGAGGAGAAAAAACATTCTCACCACAAGCTCCATGAATTTGGAATGGTCCGAGCCATAATGAATCAAAATTTCCATGGTTTCCCTTTAGTTCTCTTCTCTTGTCCCAAAGTAGGAAAAAATCTCCAACCTTGAATTCTCTTGCCTTTTCCCTCTTGTTGAATATCTTCTTCACTTTCAATTGGTGCTCTTTAATTCTATCCAGCACTTGGCATCTGCTTTCCTCCAGCTTCTCCAGGAAGAGGATCCTCTTGTCAATGGAGTCATTGTATTGACCATCTTCTATTTCTTGCAACAACTTGAGAGTTGGCATATAAATTATGAGAGGAATCTATGCCTCAACTCCATACAACATTTGGAAAGGTGACATACCTATTTCCTTCTTAGGAGTAATCCTATCGGCCCACAATGCATCATATAACTTCTTGTGTCAGTTCCTTTGATTCTCATCTACCAGCTTGCGAACAATGGTCACCATGTTCTTGTTGCTTGACTTAGCTTGACCATTTCCCTATGGATAGTAGTCAGAAGAGTGAGATAAGGAGATTCCAAAACCATAACAAAAATTTGTGAGCTCCTTTGAAGAGAAATAGGTGGCATTTTCTACAACAATCTTTTGTGGTACTCCAAAACAAACAATGATGTTCTCCTTGATGAAGTTACAGACTGTTTCAGAGCTGGCTTGCTTGGTTGGAATGGCTTCCACCCATTTATTGAAGTAATTAGTTGTAGTGAGTACATAAGTATTCCCTGCACTTGAATGAGGAGTCAAAACACCAATGAAATCTATCCCCCATTGTTGAAATGGTTCTTCAATCACCATAGGTCTGAGTGGCAATGCAGCTAGTTGTGTCTTTCCAATAAATTGTTGGCATGCTTTTCATTTGGAAACCCAATCTTGAGTGTATGAAAAGATGAAGGGCCAATAATATCTCCCTCTGAGGATCTTATGTGCGGTGACCATTGCTAAGAAATGTCCACCACAAGCCTGATCATGATATGCCCTGAGTAACTTTTCTTGTTTCTCCTAGTCTACACACCCAAGGAAACAACCATCTAGGCCTCTCTTGTAAAGTGCATGATTCCAGATCACAAACTTTTCTTCCTTTAGCTTTAGTGTCCTTATTTGTTTCTAGTCAAGATGAGGAGGGAATTCTCCATAAGTGAGGTACTAAGCAATATCAGCATACCACTCATTAGTAGTGGTGACAAAGAGCACTTGTGGACTGTCTCCTAAAAAGGTTGAGAAAACACCATCTTTTTCTCCCTGTTGAGCTTTGAGAGCTTCATCTTAAGTAATCAGCTTACACAAACCATTTCCTCTTACCATATTATATGGTCTAATCTCCAAGTCAAACTCTTGGGTCTTTGCAATCCAACTTCCTCTCTTAGCCCCAGGATCTTTTTGAGTCAAAATGGACTTGATTGCACTTATAGGGACCATCACCACTGTATGGGAATTGAGAATGTAGAATCTGAAAATTTTAATAGCTTTAACCACTGCGTAGGCATGCTTCTCCAGTTGGTTGTACTTTAGCTCATGATTTTTCAAAGGACAACTCATGAAAGAAATGGGTGCTTCCAAACCTTCATCACTTTTCTGATCAAGGACAGTAGAGAGTGTATGTTCTGATGCATAGCAATACATGATGAAATCCTTGTTGAAATATAGAGATACAAGAGTTGGAGATTTGGAAATGGCTTTCTTGATATCCTCAAACGTTTTTTTTTTCCTTCCTTATTCCATTTGAAACTTGCTTGAGGCTTCATCATGGAAGTTATATGCTTAGTCAGTTTAGAAACTCAGGAACAAAATGACAGAAGGAAGTTTACCTTTCCAAATAATGAATGAACTCCCTTCTTGCTGGTGGGTAACGCTAGTGCTTGGATAGCTCTGACCCTCTCAAGATCAATGTGTGCTCCATGTTTGTTCACAATGTGTCCCAATAACTTGCCCTTTGTGACTCCAAAATGCACTTCTTTGGATTTAGAGAAATGTCATGTTTCCTACACCTTGCAAGGACTTTCTCTAAATGACATGATATGATCTCTCCTCCTCTTTGAAAAAACTGTGAGGTCATCAAGGTAAATGAAAATGCAGTGTTTCAAATCTATAAAGTCCAAGTCCATTGCTCTCTGGAAAGTGGCTCCAACATTGATCAAGCCAAAAGGCATTTTGTTGTAGGGAAAAGTGCCCCAAGGTGTTGTGAAGAATGTTTTGTTGCAATCCTCTTCTGCCACCTTGATTTGGTTGTACCCTGAGAATCCATCAAGCAAAGAGAGCATCTCAGATCTAGTGACTACTTGCAAAATATGATCCATGATTGGAAGAGGGTAATTTTCCTTGAGAGATGCCTAATTAAAATTTTGAAAGTCTAGACAAATCCTTATTTCCCCGTTATTCTTCCTTGCTGGAACAATGTTTGCCACCCATGTTGAATGCCGGATGGGGAAAATGATTCTAGCATTGAGAATCTTTATCACCTCTTCTTTGATAACATCAGTAATATTTGGATTGTAGGGCCTTTGTTTTTCCCTGAAGGGCTTGGCTCCTTGCTTCAAAGGAATAGAGTGATGCATTTCCTTTGGCTAAAAAGATTTGAGTTCATCATAGGAGTAGGCTAGGACATCTGAGTACTTTCTTAGTAGAGTGAAAAACTTTCTCTTCTCTTCTAGTGAGCAGTATTTACCAATGTTAACCATCCTTGGATTCTCTGAAGTGCCAATTTTTTCTTGATCAAAATCAGATGGGCACCAAGAAGACTTTTTTTCTTTCTCTTGGATGAACCTATCATGCTTGTAAAAGAGGTATTCCAAAGAAACTAGGCCTTTATGGGATTTTGTTTCCTTTTAGTTTGATTACTCTCTCTTCATCAATTCCCTCAATTCCTTCCTTCTCTTCTTTGGAGATTGATTCACGGTGTGGATTTTCACTTCCTTCAAAGAACAAATTATTGAATTTATCCCTTTTTTCTAAGAAAGCTAGGATCTGATTATCATCATTGAAGACTTGCCATTAATTTGCATTGTCTGGTATGTTGGGTCTGAACACCATCTCAATGGTCACTTTATCTTTTCCAAAAGAAGTATGAGGTGTTACTAAGGAAGCTGACACTGCTAGAGAATCAACCTTTTTATTCTACTCCATAGGGATAGCTTCAATGGAGAATGCATCAAAGAATTCAATGCAGTCCCACACTCTATTTCTATAGTGCCTAAGCCTTGGGTTTTTCACCTGATATTGTTGGCAGACCTGCTTCACCACAATCTCATGCATCATCTTTACATATCAACTTCTTGATTCCCATGTCCTTTGCTACATTCATGCCTAAGAGTAATGCTTCATACTCTGTTGTATTATTTATATTATCAAATTGTATCTTTTAAGCAAAAGGATATACTTCATTGGAGGGAGAGTATAATACTACACCATGCTCCTGAACCTGCTCTAGAATGACTGCCATCAAACTCCATTTTCCAAATCTGATCTTCTTCTTCCTCCATGAGGAGTGGCAAGTTCTCTTCCTTTTGTGATGTAAGGAAGTAGTTTCCTAGCCCACAATCTTGAAAGAGGATGTTAGCTCTTCGATCATCATAGATTTCCTTACTGTGAATTTCATTTTCCTGACTGGTAGTAACTTCTTCATTTCTCCTTTCACTGGGATAGTTGCGGATGACCAATCCATTTTTATTTCTCCACCTAGATCTCTACAAAAACTTCTACTCAATAGCATACCAAAAGATGTTGGGATGTCTGCCACCAAAATGGTCAAGAGTATCTTCTTATCAGGGTAATCAGCTAGTGTAACCTGAGCATCCTTGATTCTTCCTACCAATGGAACTTGTTTGGATTCCATTGAATAGCATGTACCATTTACCTGGGTCAAAGTGAGGCCAAGAGAATTTACAACTTTTGCTGGCATCACATTATCTGAGGCTCCAGAGTCTATGATGCAATTGTTTAACTAAAAGCCTTTGATGAGAAGTGACAGGTAAAAAGGCTCAACTCTATTGGTGTTGGAGGCACTGAGGGATAACATGTTTTGGGAAGGTGGTATGGATGGTGTGGGTAATAGGCCTTTAGAGATTGGGCTTGGGAAAAAGGGTTGCTACCACGAACTACCTTGATGAATCTGTCAAATTGGGTAGGATGTGTTTGTAGGTATTCAATCTCAGGGAGCTGAAACTTTGGTTTTACTTGCATGCTCCACAAAGTCAAATGGAGTTATGGTAGATGAGGAAGAGAGTAGTGGGAGAGGATTTGAATGACACAGTTTTTGTTACTTTAGGTCTTGGGTTCTCCTTTTCAAATGTAGAAATTGGCTTGGAAGGAGGTGAGGGTGTAGCCTTTGATTGAAATCTAGATGTTCTTGCAGAAGAAACATTTAGAAGAGAATTTCTCTTAATAGCTTTTGAGTTAGAGAAGAATCAGATAACTTACTTGGCATAGCAATGTGGTCCTTTACAACTGGTGAATTTGATTTCTCTCTAGCTGATTCCATGGAAGGTAGGTAATGGTGATCCCCTACTGATGATCTTTTTTAGTGATGGCTTTGAAGAGCTATCTTCTTTGCTCCTCCTACTCTCATTTGTAACTGTTGAGGCTGAAAACACCATTCTTAGATTTTGCACAAGTAAAAACAAAACATGAAAAAATTTGAGCTTCTTTATCACCTTCCTTCTCGTCATCAACGTATTCAATTAGGACATTGTGCATGCCAACCTCTTCAATTTCAAGATAGTTTTCCGTAGTCGTCCATGTTTTCTTCTTCAGTTTCCTCAATGTCTGTTCCTTCTTTCTGATTCTCTAGTGTCGCAGACAACATTGAATGATGGTGCTTCAAGAGCAAGCCTACGAGGAGGTGGAGCAACTCTTGGTCTATCAGGAGGAATTTAGTCTCCTTGGAGCATTCTTCATTGTGATTTATGATAGCTACTTCTTCAAAATAACCAGGTCATTTGCCATTTTTTGGAACATTGGATTAGTGGTGACTAAAATTTGAACTTTGAAATTTTTTCTCCCCATTTTGGTCCTTTCACTTTGCCAGAAAGAATTAGATCATTATTTGTCTCAACTGTGAAGTCTTGAACATCCCTCAAGGTTCTTGGTTGGGATATTTTGAGGAAGAAACCAACTTCTGGTGGTAAAGCAATGAAGAAGAATCTTTTCAAGTTATTTTTTCAGGGGGCAACAAATCTTCTGGGATTGTTCTTATCAATCTATCATACCTTACTAGAAAATCTCTCATTGATTAAGAGGTCTCCTTATTCATTTGAATCAATTAGACCAGCAGGTCCTGAAAATCTTCTGTGCTCTTGAACCTATGTTCAAATGCACTTCTTATATCTTCCTAGCATGTGATAGATCTTGGGGATAACATGTAGAACCATTCAACAACTCTTTTCTTGGAGTGAATCCACAAAGAGCCTAACTGAAACATCTTCATCTTCAACTCCCAACACTCCATAAGCAGTGATGAAAGCTACTACATGTTCTTCGGGGAGCTGAGAACTATCCCCTTTGAATTTTGGGAAGTTCTTTCTTGAATCTCTTGGGATCTCATGGAGTTGTTGAGCAAGAGCTAGTGGACTAGGTATTTCTCCACCATTGTACATTGGGCCTGCATTCCTCACACTTATGATCACCCATTCTATTCTTATTTCTATCCTTCAGTCTTACTAAGGCTGCTTTTACTGCTACTCTTTCTTTTACTTCGATTTGAAGTCTTTCTATTTCTTCAAGTTAAGCCCTTATCTCCTCCTCAGCAGTTGCCTTTCTTTCAATATCTTCAAATGTGGGATCAATTTGTCCTCCTTGCCTCAGTTACCGGGTATATCTTCTATCAGCCAGCTTGAAAGTTTATGCTCTCCTCTGGGGTGTTGGAATTTGTCTTTACCTTCCCAATTTCGACAACGCATGTTCCTCTTCTAGGTCCAGAATCCTTATGTCGATGAATTATTGATTGACACTTTGTTTCTTCTGTAAAGATAGCTTCTCTTAGATGGGAAGTAGTGTCTTCTTGGATGTGAAATATTAAATTAGGTCTCCCAATAGGAGGATTTCCTAGAATAGCCATGATTTACATCCATGTAGTTTGTGTGATTATTCAATCTCCGAGAAGATTTTCTTCTATTAGAATCGTTTTTGTATTTTATGACCTTGAGGTCATTTTTTGGTGCAGATACTACAAAAATCTGCCCCATGATGGGCACCAAAAAATGTTAGCGAAATAATTTGTTCTTGTAGACAAATTGGTGAGTTTCAAGCCAATGCTATGGGAATCTAAGTCCCTCTACTTGAACGGTGCAACTTCCGTATGTGCATGCATGAAAAAGTGGATTAAAATGGTATCCTTTCAACCAGAGATCCAATAGTGGCACTCCAATGACCCTGTGGCAAAGGTAGCAATTTCTCACTAGAGAAGAAATTTGTCTGAGAAGGGGAAAGGGGAGTGAGAATGGAGATAGGGGAAACTCCATGTTGTGGGTAGATGGTATATCAGATGCCCACACACATTAATTAGAAATTTCACTTAGAGAAGTAACTATAATTAGAAGAAGGGGAAATCCGCTAGTGAGAAGCTATAAGACCGTAGGAGAAACTAACGTTGGTCACAAAGTACCAATCAATTAGATGCACACACACATTAGTTAGGAAATTTCATTCACTTGCTTTTTATTAATGCAGAATAAAAAGCAAATCTTTGTAGGAGAAGCTACAAGATTGAATGAAACTAAATTGGTCGCAAAGAACTAAGAGATTCCTCAATTAGAGGAGGCAAGAATGGCGTTTTCTATTCTTATCTAGATACAAAGAACTCTGGTAGAGTTTGAAAATCAATCACCAGCCCCTTGAGAATGGAATAAATTCGAGGAAGAAGATTATATTCTTTGCAAGAAGAATGGCATTTTCTATCATTTACAGTTAGAGAGCACTCTGACGCCTTTTCAAAATCAATCGCTAGCCACCATGGAATGGATTCGGGAAGCCATTATATTCTTCACAAGAAACTGTTACAACTTCAAAAATCCTCAATGCCTTTTCAAATTCCTCTATTGTGAAGAAAACACTAGATGGTGGGTTAAAAACTAGATCTTGCAAAGTAACTGTTATATTTGATTTACCAGCTTAAATATAGACCATTTGATTTGCTCCTATAGCTTTGAAATCAGGTCGTCCACATGGCAAGAAGGGATTGCATCGCAGTCATGGGGGGGAAGCCCTTTTACATTGTGTGATTTGTTAGAGATTTGGCAACTTGGAACAAATTGACCCACACCCCCACTTTGATTTTTCAACTGGTGACATGTGGCACCCTCTGATTGGAAATGGGGTGGTGGCTCTTTTCTCAACATTTTAACAATTTTGGGACTTACCCAATTTTCTAAATAGTTTAACCTCCGATTTTGAAGGACATGTGACACTGTCAACACCAATTCGGCACTATGATAATTCTTCATCGGGAACTCCTCGTCCGATATGATTATTTACTAATGGCACAACCTTTAGTTTGGTGGATGTAATCTGGAAACACAACAACAAACATGACACAAGAATACTGGCACTATGATAAGAAGGAATGATGACCGGGAATCTGAAATATCAGTGTAAATCATAATATTAATAAATATTGTTACAATCTCACCCATGAGGTATTTCAAGTGGATGACTTCACTTGCCTTAAACCAAGACTATGGGAGAAACTTTACAATTACACCTCTTAATGGCTTCTTCAACACACCTTTAAACTGATGGCTTCCTTTACACACTTCCTACAATATTTCTCACTACTTCCTTCTATGATAAATGAGGGGGGTGGCCTCTCTATTTATAGAACTTCCAGGCTTATCCATCTTATCTCTAAGATAGGATAAGAAATCCACTCTGACGAATCATATTCCATACCTTAACTCTTATCTGTACATGTAAGCTTATCTTTTAAGATAAGATAAACCTTATCATTTTACATGGGTTCCACATTTTTAGACTTTTTACAAATAAAATACACAAAATATTTATGACCTCACTCCTTGTCCTTATTACCAATATAATATTTCTAATTCCTAATCATGTAGACCCTACTTCTCTAATTACCCAAACTTTGACATTTTAACATTACCGGACCACTTATGACAAATATTTACTTTTTACAACATTCCTATTGTACTTTGACTGTTACCATACTCCACATTATTGGCGGCACCGTACTAACGGTGCCGTTATCTTCTATCAGACGCTACTACTAATTATACTTAACAACATCCTATTCCTAATACATACATTAATGAAATAGAAATTACGGAGGAAAATTTTAGTGTCGACATCTTCCCCCTTCCTAGCTTCTACTCCGTCCTTAGGAGTAGACTATTCCGGTGCTTGGAAAATCTTCAACTTGTCGTGGTTGACCCATTTCATAATGGGAGTGCCATCTAATTCCTCCAGTCGGTACGTACCATTTTCATGCACAACTGCTATTTTGTAGGGCCCCATCCATTTTGGAAGAAATTTTCTCTATCTTCTTTTTTTGTATCTGGAATCATATACTAGAACCAAGTCATTCACATGAAATGGAGACCAATGGATCTTTTGATCAAAGTATTCCTTCTGCTTCATTTTCTTCTTATGGCTTGTATCCTTTGCTATTTCCCTCATTTCCTCTAGCAAATGAAGATGTACCAACCTTTCTTTTACTGAATCACTTTCATCCATCATTTCATTTTTCATAACTCTCACAGTGGGAATATCAAACTCAATAGGAAGAACTGGATCAATGCCATAGGCCAACTGAAATGGGGAGTATCTTGTTGCTGACTTTGATGTTGCCCTATATGCCCACAATGCTGCATGAATCCTTTTATCCCACTTATGTACCTGCAAGGCTGCATCTTTTGCTAGAATTTGACACAACACAAAATTTGTTCGTTCCACCTGTCCATTTGTGCTTGGCTTGTATGTTGTTGCCTTCCTGTGCTTAATAGAAAACTTATTGACTAGGGCTTCTACCACCTCATTAATGAAGTGGCTTCCTTGATCTGTTACAATTTCTAATGGACAACCAAATCTGGTGACAATGCGTTCATATATGAACCTTGCCACTTCATCCATGGAAGTTGTTTTTAATGGCCTAGCTTCAACCCACTTGGTTAAATAATCTGTGGCAACTACAATATACTTATTTTGGCGTGAGTGTAGTTGGAAGTGGACCTACAATGTCTATTCCCCACTTTTCAAAGGGACCAAGTGGAAGAATAGGGCATAATGGAGCTGATGAAGTCTTACGGTTACCATGTGTTTGACAAATATCACATGTCTTACAATAATTATAACAATCTTTAAAAAGAGTGGGCCAGTGATAACCTGCATCCAAGATCCTTCTTGCTATAAGTTGTCCAGAGAAGTGCCCTCCACATGTACCATTGTGGAATTCTTCTAGCAGTTCCTTCCCCTGATCACGTCCAACTGCCCTCTTGTACTGTCCATCAGGTCCTATTCGAAATAATACTCCATGCAGAATAGAATATGGACGACTGGCTTAAGTAATCTTTCTCTTAGTCTTTGCATTGGCACCATCAGGAAACTTGAATTCATTCAGATAATTCACAAATATCTATGTATTCACTAGGGATTGTGTCAAGGGATAACAATGCTGCATCGGGGAAATCATCATCATCACAAGATGATCCTAAACCATCATAGGCTCGAGAGAGTGCATCTGCATTGACATGCTTCTTTCTTGGCCTATCTATAATATCAAATTCAAATTCTTGTAGCAAAATTATCCATCTTGCTATCCTCCCTGATGGGTTAGGCTTATTTACAATATATTTTAGAGCCTGATGATCTGTTACAACTAGAAATTTTTGCCCTAGCAAGTAATTTCTAAACTTCTTTACAGCAAAAATGATAGCTAGAGCCTCTTTTTCAGTTACAGTATAATTTACCTCAGCACTGCTCATTTGTCTGCTCCCAAAGTAAATTGGATGTTCATTCCCATTTTCATCCTTTTGGCTCAAAGTACTTCCTAGTGCTGCATCTGAGGCATCAGTGTACACAATGAATGGCTTGCTCCAATCTGGATTCTTCAAAATAGGTGAAGACACCAGGGCTTCCTTCAGTTGTCCAAAAGCTTCATGCGCCTTATTTCCTGGTTCATAAGTAACATCCTTCTTCAAGAACTGGGTTAGTGGCTGTGCAATCTTTGAGAAATTCTTGATGAACCTTCTATAGTAACCCACATGGCCTAAAAATGATCTCAAATTACTTCTATTCATAGGAAATGGTAAATCTTTGATTTTTGAAACTTTATCAGGATCAGTACCAATACCATCTCTGGATACAACATGCCCTAACAAAACGCCTTTAGAACATCCAAAGACACACTTTGTAGGGTTTAGTGAGGCTTGTGCTTCATCTAACCTTTGAAATGTTGTCTCCATCTGGTGCAGGTGGTCCAACTTGCTCCCATAGATGTAAAAATCATCCAGAAATACTCTGATGAAGGTCCCAATGTAGGGTTCAAACACCCTATTCATCAAACGCTGGAATGTTGCTGGAGCATTACACAACCCAAAAGGCATAACTCTATAAGAAAACGTTCCCCAAGGAGTGGTGAACGTGGTCTTCAGCTGATTTTTCTCTGCTATACGAACTTGGTTGTAGCCGCTATATCCATCAGCAAAACTATAGCACTCCTGGCCAGCTACTTCGTCCAAGATCTGATCTGAAAATGGAAGAGGGTAATGATCCTTCTTTGTTGCCTTATTGAGCTTCCTGTAATCAACACAAATGCGTAGCTTCCCATTCTTTTTTATTGAGATCACAATGGGAGAAACCCATTCTGAATTCTCCACAGCAAATATGAATCCTGCATCAAGCAACTTATCTATTTCTTCTTTTACAGTCTTAGAAAAATTAGGATTCATTCTATATGGAATTTGATTTATGGGCTTAGCACCATCTACCAGCTCAATAGAATGTTCTACCCAACTTACTTGATGGAGTTCCTTGTAATAAAAAGTGAATAGGTGTATGTACCTTCGAAAGAGCTGAAGGTAGGATTCCTTCTCACTCTCCATCACAGCATCACCAATCTTTATTTGTTGGAGACGATCATCAACTTCTTCTTCAGATAATTTTATGGGTTCATGAGTTGGTGTGACTGGAAGGATATCCATGACTGAAACATCCACCTCATTTTCTTCATCTTCAGTGTCCACTTCACTGGTACTAGAGTAATCAGAGGATGTCCAATCATCAGTTTCATCACTTGAATCCATAGGTTCTGCTTTATGATGTCGAGGGATCACGTTTATCTTCACCCTCTCTCTACCACATCCAAGTGTCATGAAACCTTCATTCCAGTAGTTTCTTGCATGAACTCTCCTTAGCCATGGTCTTCCCAGCAACATTGGGTATGCAACAGTACCATTTTTCATCACCTGAAAGTCTACCACACATACAACACCCATAACAGATATTGCCACATTTGAAACTACACCTTCTGGTTTAGTTTTTCCCTTATTTAATGACCTTAACATAAGTGTTGAAGGGCGATCAATTTTTAAACCCAACATATTCATTACAGACTCGGTCATTACATTAACTACAGCACCTCCATCAACTAAGACATCATGAATTGAAATACCATTACATAATACCTCAGCTTGTGGAGCATAGGGATCCACCTCTGCCTCCAAAATAGGGACCTCAACCTCCTTCCTTCGTCGAGCATTGAGTCCACTTCGCAGCTCCCGCCTCTTCTCAGAAGACATAGCCAAGAGTTGACCATATGTAATATTTGCAGGCCTTTTGGACAGATCTTCCAAGATGGAGTATGGTCCTTGCCCCTGTGAAATCAGAAAATCCTGCACACCCAACTTTCTTCTCCTATGTTTCTTACTAGTTTCTCCTTTCATCTTCTTAGGATCATTTCCATCTTGATTATCTTTTTCTTTCTTTCTTTTTGTTACAAACACATCTACTTCATTATTTCTGCTCTTATCTACTACATCAAAAGAATTCACAGGTGCTTTTCCTTTATCATTATCTCCTTTACCAGATGTAGAAGCTCTATCTAGAAAATTATACTTATAATGACCCTTTTTATAACAACCATAACATACAACTTCAGAAATATTTCTTTTTGGACCTCTATCTCCTCCCTGAGAACTAAATTCTTTTCCTTGAAGAAGATTAATAGTTAACTGACCCATCTTTTTGAGCAGATCTTCATACTCAGTAGATGTACTAGGAGAAATATTTGTGCTCACCGGGAGTGGTTGTGGATTCTGGACCAAAGGTGCTGGTGTAGGCTCTACTTTAGCAACAATTTCTTTGGGCTCCTCTTCCATGCTTTCTTCTTACCTTCTTGCAATCTCCTTTGCTTGTTCAATGGTAGCTGGGCGGTCATACTTCACTCGTTGTCTGATCTCTGGCTTCATCCCAAGAATGAAGTGCTTACAGAGGAGATTATCCATGCCATTCATCAACCCATCCACTAATCCTTCCTTCCGGATCTGGGCATCGAGCTTCCTCCTTAGCTCTAGAACACGAGCATGATAATCCCTTATCTTCTCCTTCTCTCCTTGGGATAGCTTTGTGATCTCGATCATGAGATCTACATATTTCTGTTGTTCACCAAATTCTTCAAGAAAACTTTCAGTTAATAAATCCCATGAATTTTTCACATTATCACCTAGTGTTTCAAACCACCTAAGTGCTGAACCATCCAAAAAGGTAGGAAAAAATTCAGTCCATTGTTCCCTTCTTATAAGGCCATTACAAATACAAGATCGTTTAAACTCTTGAATGAAAGAAGAAGCATCTTCATTAGATTGAGCTGAAAAAATAGAAATCTTTCCCATTTTCAAAAGTAACCACCAGTGAAATACCAACCCACAAGTACAATCAACAAGACTTATGTGCACAAATAATTGGAATCACTATACTAGAAAGTGACTTTACACCTTTCTACAGTAAAATAGAAATGACCACGGTAAACTATGGTAAAAATTGACTTACTGCGGTAAAAACTAACTTTACTGTGGTAAACACTATTCACAGTAAAAAGTGAAGTTACTGTGGTAAATACTATTCACGATAAAAAGTAACTTTACTGTGATAAATACTATTCACAGCAAAAATGACTTTATCATGGTAACTACTATTTACGGTAAAAATGACTTTACCATGGTAACTACTATGCACAGTAAGAATAAGGTTACCCTCCAATTGATGTTTGACTAAGTGGGAATATCTCACCAGAAAATCCACCAATGAGGAATGGTCCCGGCAACGGAACCAAAATGTCATCACCAATCCGGCACTATGATAATTCTTCATCGGGAACTCCTCATGCTATGATTATTTACTAATGCATAGCCTTTAGTTTGGTGGATGTAATCTGGAAACAAAACAACAACATAACACAAGAATACCATCGACTATGATAAGACAGAATGATGACAAATCTGAAATATCAAAGTAAATTATAATATTAACATGAAATTGTTACAATCTCACCCATGAGGTACTTCAAGTGTTATTGACTTCACTTGCCTTTCACCAAGACTATGGGAGAAACTTTACAATTACACCTCTTAATGGCTTCTTCAACACACCTTTAAACTGATGGCTTCCTTTGCACACTTCCTACAATATTTATCACTACTTCCTTCTATGCTAAATGAGGGGGGTGGCCTCTCTATTTATAGAACTTCCAGGCTTATCCATCTTATCTCTAAGATAGGATAAGAAATCCACTCTGACGAACCATATTCCATACCTTAACTCTTATCTGTACATGTAAGCTTATCTTTTAAGATAAGATAAACCTTATCATTTTACATGGGTTCCACATTTTTAGACTTTTTACAAATAAAATACACAAAATATTTATGACCTCACTCCTTGTCCTTATTACCAATATAATATTTCTAATTCCTAATCATGTAGACCCTACTTCTCTAATTACCCAAACTTTGACATTTTAACATTACCAGACCACTTACGACAAATATTTACTTTTTACAACATTCCTATTGTACTTTGACTGTTACCATACTCCACATTATTGGCGGCACCGTACTGACAGTGCCATTATCTTCTATCAGACGCTACTACTAATTATACTTAACAACATCCTATTCCTAATACATACATTAATGAAATAGAAATTACAGAGGAAAATTTTAATGTCGATAGACCCTACCCCTAGAATTGCATTATTGTGACACATGGAGCAGTCCACTGAGATTTTGAAGTATGACTGAACCGCATCAAATCAGAGAGACCCACGTATCACTCGGGGATGCTGAGGCAAAATTTGACAAGGAAATAAATGCCCATCATTCCTGATTATAGAAAAAAACACAGAGGAAGAGAACTTCGTTGTTTTGAATCCAATTTTTTGAATTTCCTTCACAAGTCGGAGGCATGGAGGAAAAACAATGATTTGATGACCCAGGCCATAGAACAAGTGAACAATTTCAATTACAAAGGAGATTGAAAAGAGGATTTTACATGCACAAAATAGGAAATGGAGGATTTCTAAAAACGAGCAAAACAGAGGTTTAAACAGCTCTAGGGCACACTTTTTCTAATTTCTTTAATCTCTAACTTGGCTTAAACACCAATGAATGGATTGAGCTCAAAAAAATTGAATTTGGCTTTGAAAATGCAAAGTAGTTTTTGGGAGACAACACATCAAATTTTGGATAGTTATTTGACATAGATTTTGAGGAATCTAGTAGTCTGATCCATAACGTCCACCCACCATTGAGTCCAACTAGCATGCATAGGTGGATTAAAGTTATAAAAATGACTTGGCTGAGGGGCTAGGTTCCACACATGCTTACTGTGATTGAGATTGGGCCCATGTTGCATCAAGGTGGTATTAAGAAAGAATTGGCCTTTATGACAAAAAGTGTTCCTATCATGCCAAGTGATATGAAATCGAATGGGGGAATGTTCTGAAAGGAAAAAATTAGGCATGATCTCCACAAGTAAGGAAAAAATGTTGTATAACATAAAAAATATTTAGTTGAAAAGATAGGTCTTTCGAGCCATTTAAGAACCTGATCTGATCTACCTCGAAGGTTAGACCAAGTAAACCAAGCTTCAGAAGTGGGAATAAGAGAGGAATTAGGCTCTAAAAACCTAAACTTATTGCACATGAAAAACCATGCCTCTCTTTTTCCAGTTGTCCAATGCATGGGAAAGTGCCCACACTGATCAAATTGGGTAGCTCAACCATATTAAAATCAAAACTTATGACCAAATAAGCATCAGGAATCAACCATTCTATCCACCATCATAGCTCGGAAATTTGAGTCGCATCGTTAGAGGCATAAATATTAATGAGGCCAAAAGGGCGACCGTCAATATTAAATAAGACCCATATGGCACGATTGGTGGGGTCGAAGCCATGCTCCATAAAAAAGGGCCACCGTTTGGGAGAAAAAAATGAAATTAAACCCCCATGCCCCCATTCATGATTACTCAAAGAAGCTAGGTTGTCAGGCTAGATGGATTTACAAACCATCTGTAGCTGAAAACCTATAATTTTCACTTCCTACAAATAGAACACATCTAGATTGGAAAATTTATGTTGAACATCATGAAAAATATACTTGTGATTGGATTATGTAAGATCCCATGCATTTCATGATATAAAATTCATTCCAAATGGTGGTCGAGTGCCATCCCATCTAAGTCCAAGCCATATAACATGTCAAATTGGTTTTGCAGTAACTGAACAATGTTGTGTATCAAGAAATCCTACCGATAAATTTTTTCTACTCGACATGCTCAACATTGTATTCCTCCTCCACATAATCCACACCGCGTATTGAGCTATGATCTTGAGAGTGGAAAGAAGGACTTCGAACCCTTTTAGAAGGGCCCTTTAAATTGCTGGTTAAAAGCAATGACAGTTGTTGCGGAATGGCGACATTGTTAATAGAATTTATCTTATCCATGAGAACCAGGGCCAACTTGGGCATGCTAGAGAATTAAGTCAACTGGATTGTCGAGTTGGCAGTAGTAGTTGGCTCTTTAGCTTCTGGGCTATGGGGTTGTTCCTTAATAGTTGACTCATGTGGGCCATTTGAACAAGAGGCATTAGGTTGCTGAGTTTTATTCCTATTTTGATGGCCACCAGCTATTTGCCACCCTTCCTCCTGAGTGGGTTTGGTAGTTTCTAGAGCCACTTTAGCTGTTGGGTGATTGTGAGGGACATAAATAAGATAGTCCTTGATCTTATTATTAGATGCCTGACACCAAAAGCAAGTATTAGGGAAATTGATATATAAGCTACGTTAGGAGTAAAGCTTGTCTCCCATCTGAATTTCCATAAATTCTTTCAATTCCATAGAAATATATACTTCAACACATACATGCTTCTTTGGATGAGAATTGTAAAAATGTTTTTGTTCCAGGTAGACCATCCACCAGATAGAAGATGCAATCTCAGGAAAGAATTGAACATAAGTCAATGGTAAGCCAGGAAATTCCACACAGACTGACACTTTAAGTGTAACATACTCAAAAACCAAAAAGCCTTTGGTCCATGGAGATAGGACCAACAAGGAATTACAAACATACCAAGTGGCCTTTTCGGCCAAATTGTTGGGGGCATTAGCTGGGTCAGAGAAGTGAAAAAGGAAGAATCCTTTGGTCATATTCTATACACTCTGAAGACAAACTCCATGATGAGTCTAGGCCAAGTTGACCAAATATTTGAGCATGCTTTCATAGGGGATGCGACCCACGAAATACCCAATGAAAAAGAATTGTTCCAACCCTCGAAAAACAAAATTAAACTCAGGAATAGGAAAAACAACATCAGGAGGAGAACCATTACCTTGTGGAAAAATTTTAGGATGAACTTCCGAGGGTGTTTTGGTGGTTGTGCCATTATTCAAATCTCCACTATCTCTAGCTACAGTTACAACAACTAGGATTGAAGTGGGAGAGCTCATTATTTAGAGGTTCCTAAAGGTTGAGAAACCCTAGAAAATATTGATAATATTACTATCTCGTAGTTCTTGAAGATGTCGCAGAATGATATGTGTGCGTGGAGGAAACCCTAGCAGATCCAACTCCATTTTTTTCCTTCCCCCTTCAATTATAACTAATTTCAAGTTTTTAAAATTTCACTATTTTTACTTTGTATAAGAAAAAAATCACACAACTTATTTTTTTACAAAATAAAAAATAGTAGCATCGTCTAGTATCATGTAATTACAACATATTTGTGTAATGATGCATTGAGCAGCTAGAATGTACTTTAAGCTAGTATCATGTAAATTCAAAGATTCATTAATATTGTTTTTATCTTTAATATACATATTTAAGGTTCAAATTGTGTAAACCAAGTTCAGTTGTAGATTTAAATAAATTGGTTATTCCTTGTTTATAAATAATTATAAATCTACAAGAACAAACCCGTGAGAATTTCCTATAACTGTATTATTGCAAATACCATTTTTACTCTTAAGTCACATAAATATTTAAATGTTACTAATCTATGATGTAAATGATTTTTTTCATTTGTGAAGAAAACACACTCTTTATTTTATTGTACATTGATTAAAAATATCTATTGGTGCACAACTTAAATTTTATAATAAAAAATTCATTTAAAGCATTAGACTATGTTGTAAAGATAACACAACTTCTCTCTCAAAAAGATCCGCCAATTTATTAAAGATAATTAAAGAAATGTATTTATTTAAGGTTCAAAATAGACCTCAAATAATTATTGCATAGACACACATAATTCTCATGAAAATTTAAATTAATTAATAAATATTAATATAATATCTAAAGACTAGTGTGTTATTATATATTAGGAAACATCTAAACATTTGATCACAATACTTCAAGACATCTTTGGAAAAAAAAATCTAATGCAACACAACTTCACATAAACACATGAAAAATAATAATCCTTGCATAAGAGAACCATTAATCATTTAAAATACTTAATGTAGTTGTAGACACTCAAATTTGGAAACTAATATGTTATAATGATAAGTTTGGCTCTTCTCCTATGCTATGAAAAGTTTTTGTACCCTAAACTTCATTGACGTACATGCTTATATCTTATTTTTTACTTTCTTGTCTCTACACACTTATTTTTCATTCATCTAGAGAATATTATTCAACCAAGGAAGTAATTCAACTCCACTAATCATTCCCAAACATTGAGTTTTTCATCAATATGCACCTGTCCAAAACCCTACTTCTCAAGTCCATAATGGTGTACAGTCCTAATCGACTTATAAAATATTGGACCCTCCCATCTGATGACCTTTTATTTTAATTTAAAAATTATTATATGAATCGATTCATTTTCTTAGGTTTACCATAATGCTAATATATAACATATGGAAGCCTATCTTAAAAAGTCAACTGCACTTTATAACTCACATGGCATTCTCATGAGATTCTATTGAAAATATCAATACTAAAGCACCGAAGGCTCTCTTAAATAGTCTTATAGTAGTTTCACACCAATTATATAATCCACCACATAGATCTAAAGCACTCAAACTAGGTTAAAGGGTAAATCTTCCCAATCTAAAGATCTTCTAAATCTAAGTCAAGCTCAAGAATTCCAATCCATCCTTCCTCATTGTAAAGTGATCAATTTACCAAATTAGTATTGTGTGTGTGTGTGTGTGTGTGTGTGTGTGTGTGTGTGTGTGTGAGAGAGAGAGAGAGAGAGAGAGAGAGAGAGAGAGAGAGAGAGAGAGAGAGAGAGAGAGAGAGAGAGAGATATGATATTTGGAGAACCACATGAAATTTGAGGGATATTTAAAGTAGTGAAGATGTAGGAAGTGCACAAATTACACTTCAACCCAAATATTAACCTTTTTGTAAGGTCTCCTACACATAGTTAGGATTTGATGTTGTTTCTAATAATTTAAAGGGTTTCAAAAATGTGTGACACATAACATTTCAAATATAAGGTCATCAGATTCACTCCTAACTAGAAAAAAAGTTATAGATGCCCACTATGTATACATCCAAGACTTTATAGAAGAGGTCAAGACCTTAGAGTAGTCATATGGTCCTAGATAGGGGAAGTTACCAATGTTATTTCTAGAGACTAAGAATTTTAATATCCATAACAAACCTCTCACCAAGTCTAAATCCATGTACCACTATAGATGTAACTAAGTACTTATCTTTTGGTGTAGTTTTAAGAAATTGTCTTATCTTTTAATAATTTCTGCAATTATGAATGATTTATTCTGAATGTGTATGATCAATGTTTAGAAACTAATTCAAAATAATCATCCTATAACATCACCTTTACATTTTCCATTCTAAGTTAATCTATATTTTTAGGAATTTCTAATAAAATTTAGTGAACCTAACTCTTATTCAAATATTTACCTTCATTAAAAACATATTTTCCCTATAACATCATTTTTGTGTTTGTGTTTATGGTGATTTTTTGCTAGTTGATATTATGTTGAAATACCAAAAAATATAAATAAAATAGGGTTTACTGAAACCTGCACCGATAAACAAAAATTTGGGATGAATGAATAAGCGAACAATGCAAGAGACTCCTCCTTTCACCAAGTGAGAATATATATATACAAATATGGATAGACAAGAAAAATATTAGATAATGATTAAATGAGTTTCTCAGTAAAGGTCGATGTCGAGAATCCAAAGGGATTTCTTGAAGGGTGTCAACTCGTGTTTTAAAATCAAGTGATTTGATAACTTAATAAGATATTGATAACAAAATTATAATTCAAGAGGGGTAGAAAGAGGATTCTCTACTTGATAGGCAACCAAGGCTAGAGCTATAACGAGCTCGAAGTCCAAGAAATAGTTGAGTCAAACTTGTTCTTTTGCGTCTTGTATTTCACATATGATATCAAGTTGTTTCTCGATGTCCTCAATCTCAAGTGTCAAGGCATTGAAACACAAGCTAAGCTCATGTGAAATATTAAACTACTCCTACACGAAAGGTTTTTGAATGATTAGGAGGTCGTAGATTCTTGTAATGGGGTGTGATGAACCTAGAACTATCATCTACAGAGAATACATCTTGTAATAAAATAGATTAGGCTGAAATAGAGTAAGAAAGATATGATAATTGATAAAATTACTGAAATGATAGAGATCGACGATGATTAGCAATCAGCTGTGATAGGGGACAAAGTAATTTTCTTTAACCAGGACTAATTTAAACATATTGTATTTGATGCATGTCAGAGTTTGGAAATGCTAATATGAAATACATGGGCAATAGATACAAAATGAGTACAGAAACTTAGTAGTTTGATATGCATAAAGATATAAATAAGTTCTGAAGGGATGGGGACTTGATTAATGATGATCAGGGATCAGAGGCGATCCCTGTTAATATTGACTGATATGATAAAAGATTGATTAAATAATGAAATGGGAGAGAGAGTATGATGGTTATCAGGGATGCAAGACACATTTTTGTAGGATATGACTAATGTGAGAAATGATTTAAAATGAAAAAAAGAAATGCACTAATTTTTTTGAATGTTTTTATGGCTGGTGGATCTCCAAGGAGGTGGCAGCAGGTTGTGAAAGATATTTAAATGTTGTGATGATTGCATATGGTCTCAGAAATTCATCCATGAATCCAATATATGTCTAATTGAGAAATGGGGAAGGAGGGAAATTAAATATAATCAATGACATCTGTAATGATCTATGGCAATAATGGATTGTCGTCGATTTTGGTCAAAATGGTTAATAACAAACAAGAGATGATGGAAAATGGTTAAAACCATTTTCCATCTGAGGTTTGTAGTTTTTTTTAGAGCGGTGGGAGGTTAAGTATTTAAGTATGAAGAGGTTAGGGGTTGGGATGGTTATGGTAATTTAGGATAGGTTTGGTTTTAGATGGTTAGGGAGGGTAAATGCAATTCTACTTGGGTAAATGAGGTTTTTTACGCTGGTAAATTAAATTAAGGGATAATGGAATTAGGAGAGTGATAATGATAATGTAAATAATGATACTATAATTAATATGTGTAGGGTAAACTAGGGGTAAAAAATTGGTTTCTACATTTTCCCATTTTTGTTGAGCTATTTGTAGGCACAGGGAGTGAGACAAAAACTACTGTTCAAATGCCCCAGTTTATTGATAAGGATATTGTTCCCTCTCAGGACAATGGCCAACTTTGTTGGTCATTGTATTGAAAAGAGTGAGACGGATTGAATATTTTTTCTTAAAGATGATCCAGGGATTGAATGTAGTATAAAATGAACATGTTGGAGGAATATGATAGAGATGGTAGTAGTCTTGGAAACACTTGGTAGGGGATATTATATGGCCTCAAGTGGGAAATGTTAATGTGGTAATACTAGAAATGCATGCTTTCAGAATATTACTGCAAGGAGAGAGTCTAATTGGAGTGCTGTTGCATGGATGTGTGAACCTGTGGGACCAATGGGTCAAGGCATACATCCAAAATGTGTTTAAAATTAGTCAAAAAAATAGTTTTGACAAGGTGTTAGGCATCAAAGAAAAAGCATATGGGCTCTATATGGTGTGGAAGTGTAGGTTGGAAAGGTATATGATAACAAAATTGATACAATGTTGTAAAAATGGATGGAATCGATGGTGATTAATGATCTTCGGTGGTTAGGGGACCCAATCAACATGAATTTTTGATCAGCAGTGATCCTATAAATAGGGTTTATATAAGTTGAGTCAGACGTGCAAATGGATCATTTACACGTATTGATTTCTTATTTCAGATCTCTGAGAAATAAATTTTAAGTATTTTGAGATATGGAGGTGAACGGAAGTAGCCAAAAGAGGCAACAGGTGAGATGAGGGGTAAGTAGCTTCGAGATTTGTGATTTTTCTATTTTTGTGTTTTTATCATTTTTTTTGCATTTTTGGAATTTGTTGGACGAGAATGCCTATTTTTTTCGATCGTATGATCTATAATGATTGGGACGATCGTCATCGACCAGTGTGTGTAAATTATTGTTGGTTTATAGTCAGCAACAACTGGTTATTGATTGGATGAAATTGCTAGTGGATGTGATTTTTTTCTTGTTTTACAGGAGACAGATACAGTTTACGTGAACGTGATAGAGTCCTTGACATGCTAGAATACATTATAGGTGATGTGATAAATGTGGAGTGGGCTCATTTGATAGTCATTGGTTTCAGAGGATTTTGTCACTACCTGTAGATACTGAGAGATGGGGGATTGATGGTTGATTTGCTGGATAGATGGGACTGGAGTACATGGATATTATGGTTTCGTACTAGCAACATGACAATGACGTTAGAGGATGTGAACCATATACTGATACTTCCTATTCAGGGGGAGAGATTAATTCCTATCACATGAGAGGAACATCTAGATGTTAGGAGGAGATTATATAGATATGTTTCCCTAAACATCATACTACAGAGGGATTTCACATTGAGAGTTGTTATGATGTAAAGGTGTTAGGGAACTGATTGATATCGATGGTCATGCTGGTTATTTCTTGGTATGCATTTCTAGACTCAAGAGAAGGCCAATTTTTAAGACACTAGTATAGGTTGTAGATGGGATCATGGAGCACCAGAAATTGTATTCCTAGAGGTGTGCTTTGCTAGTTGAGGTATACCATGAGCTATAGATGTATGTTATAGGGAGGATGTGTGGTTTGGATTTGGGGTTTCTATTGCACTATTAGGTTTATGAACACATTAATGTGGTGAGGCCATATGGTATACCTTGGAGGGTAGGGGACCTAACAGAGTATGTGGTGGGGTTCATGCAATGGAGGTTTGAATGAATGACAGACGACAGTGTGCAGTGGGATGAGGCATACTATTCTAAGAAACTTAGTAGTTTATTAGGAGATGATGTTGTATGGAGGCCATATGTTAGATTTTTTGCATGGCCTGGTATGGATGCATAGTTGGATTATTTGAGAGGGGTATGGTGGATTCAGGGGTGGCGAGTGAACATGATTGATTTTGTATAATTCCCTAAGGTTCATAGGTAGTTTGGGTTACCTTAGTAGATAGATGGTGGGTATATTTTCTATTGGGGAGAAGATTATGAGAGGGACCTTCCAGCACTAGTGATGGATAAGACACAATAGGAGGAGGAGGATGGGGAGACCAAGGGTGTAGATGTTGATGATGCTTGGTTTGTTGAGGTGTTCAGTGAGTGGTGGATGTAGCAATAGAATTCCTAAGGAGATAAACTGGGGTAGAGACAGAGAGGTTTGGAGGTAAAGGAGGATGGTGATGAGGAGTTTGATAGATTGCAGGAATCATTTGATGCACTTTAGATAGAGAGATATCAGTTGAAGTAGAGTGAGACATAACTCACAAGTAGAGGTATGATCAATGAAATGAACGAGTTCATGAATTCCTAGAGCGTGATTCCATACAACAGTAGAGGGACAGATAGCACCGAAAACTAGAGGCATTGTGGGTGAAGTATGGGGAGACAAGAACAAATTATGAGGCCTTGGAAATTGGAACATAGGGAGAAGCAGGGCCATATGTGGGCAGACCATAGTTCGTATAGGATGACTTTTGGAAGCAAGTGCAGGTCAGATGAGGTGTCAAGGTTTTGTGACTGTGTAGAAGTATCTTGCTTTGGGAGATGAGATGTGATACTATGAGTGGCTTGTGACAGAGAACCTCCAAGATGCACCTCGTTACGCGGAGTATAGATCGAGTGAGCATAAATCAAGCACTAGTTGTGTTGCATATCCCCGAAGAGATCTGGGACATGATGGAGGGACAGAGGGAAGTCAAGGTTGTGATAGGCTATCTAATTTTCATTTTACCACATAATATGTGTATTTTGTATATGAACTGGATGCATAGAGCCCTTTTGAGGCATTGTTTTATCAAATTTCAATGATATATATATATATATATATATATATATATATATATATATATATATATATATATATAGATGATTTTGGATTCATATGTTATGATTGATTTTTATTTGATGTTATATATGAATTTGTGATGTGGTTTATAGATGTTATATAGATTAAATGTATGGATATGATGTTAAGTGTTAATGTGATGTGACTTAAATATAATGATATTTATATGTTTTTAATGTACTTTAACATGGTCAAGAGTTAATGTACAATGTTTACTATTTAAATAGATTTGATATATATATGATATGATTTTAAATTTAATATGTATGACAATTCACTTAAGGACTTGTAATAAATGTTAACATATAAGTAACAATAGTTAGTCACATGTAGCAGGATGGATATAATGAACTTATATACCTTATTACAACATGGAAAGGGTTCTTATGTGGTTTTTATGGGGGGAGTGGGTTATCCTTTGAGGGTTTTGTAATCTTTATGCCCCAACTGTATTTTATTGTTGTAAACTGATCAATGTAGGAAGTTTTCTTTTTGATAGGAAACCTGATCGATGCGGGAAGGTTTTCTACGATGATTTTGATTATTTTGACTTTTGATGTGAAGGATGATCGATGTAGGAATCCTTTTGTAGCCATCCTTCAAGGGAGTGGTCTACAATTTTTTTATTGTGATATTAGATGGCCATATTTTTATGTAATTTTAATTGATAGTTGTCCTTCCAGGGATCAGTCTGTGTTCTTGCCATAATATGTTGTTAATAGATTTCCTTCAAGGGATTAGTCTATATTTTTGATATTATTCATCGATACATATATTTTTGACTTGGTTTAAGCTTAGGGTAGGCCTATTACATGATTTACAGAGGGAAAAATACATGTGTACAAACTGCACATGTGATCCCTCTAACATGTATTCAATTAGTAAAATAAGAGTCCAAGAAGAAAGTAATGATTACGGGGTTCCTACCTTTGAGGAGGAACTTGTCCACGTGGAAAATTTGATGAGCAAAATCATGGTTCTCGTATTGAAGGTCATAAATATAGGATAATGATAGAAGGAATTTTATTTATTTCATTTAACATTTTACTTTTAATGGTTCCATTTGAATTTTCTCATTTATCTTATCACAATTTATCTATATAACATGATTGTTGATATGAAAATTTAATCACACATGAGGCTACTAGCACTTGTTTATAGGATTCGTTACTAAAGAGTGTGTTTACTTGGTTTTGTAATTTACCTTCATTGTAAGAAGGGATATTCCTTTGAAATAAAAGAAAGTCTATTAGGTAAAGTGTGGACAGATTTCGTGTTCTTTTCAGAGTAGCATTTAAGCACTAAGATTACACTCTTTTAATTTTTGAGTTTTTACAACTATGTATTCTAACTACTGAACACTTAAATACTTAGTTTGCATCGTTCGTGATAAGCAAAAGATGGTTTGCATTGAGTCAAAAGGGACAAGTCTCAAATTCCCCTTTTTATATTTTTAATCATTTAAAATTTTTGTTTAAACCACGATAAGGGGTATGGTGAATATGTTCATCCCATAAGTATTGAAACTTTCAAATTTAATAGCTTGAATGATCACTAATGAGGCAAAATTTTAATTTTATTTGTTATAACAGTTATCTTATTCATTTTAGTCATGTTGGAATTATTCAAGGTGTATGTGACATTTAACAATCATTCCAAAAACTCCTCTCATTTACTCATGTTCTTATAACCATTACGTCATTACATTGACTTCCTTTTATAACAACTAAGGTTTATGTAATACTTGTCCTTTACTTAGACATCAAGATTCTGAGGAGTATGATTTCACACTTAACAACATTTATATTATTCATGGGCAATTTAAGTATTAGATGCATGTTACAAGGAGACATTCACTTAAAATTTTATACACCCTATATTACCTTATATCCACTACCCTTTTCATTGGTAAAACATACAGTAAAGTGTATTTCACCCCAAATATCATTAGAGGTCCACCATAGACTACTTTCATTAACACCTAAAAGGATTCCATGCCAAACTAATAGGAAAAACTTAGGAAAACCAAATATCCTTACCTCGTAACCTTTACACAACCAAAGTTACTTCTTGCCAAGGTAACACTTCTATTTGTGAGAAAAATAAGGGATTCAACTCAATAGTTTCATACATAGGTAACTTACAACAAAATTTCCACTCATTTGATTTAAATATCTTTAATGAGGTCTTTTTTATGGTAAAAACTACCCCAAAACATTCATAAAGCTTTGGCTACCCACTAGAGCACCAAAGACAACACACACGAATAATAGATTGTTCAAGACGAGACTAGAATTACAAAACCTAGGGAAAAAAATTGTACTCATACCCAATGTGATAGGGTATGCATAGTGCAACCCTTTCCTCACATGAATGTTCCTAAGTTATGGACACATGTTTGCAAGGATTGACCCAAGTATAAATAGGGACATAAATGGTAATAGTCTTAAGTATTTTCTTAGCATGACAGGGGTTTTCTAGGTCCAATCCATCACTAGAAAGTAGATTACACACATTATTATCAGTTTATTACCATCCACATGCATAAATCCAGTTCCTAAGATGAAACCCACATACTCAAGATAGTGTTTAAACATTACCATTCTTATAGGGGGTTTTGTGATGATGTCGATATGTGTATATGTTATTATGGTATCCTAAATTTGGAATCTTATTTCCCTTAAGCTATGAGATTCCATTAAATATAAGGAACTAGGATTATCCTAAAATCTCATTTTTTTATGTCATGAAGGTGATCACACAAGAGGGGTAAATCATATAAAATTTTAATCTAAGGTTGGCCTTTTGTTTAGGTTTCTTTATTACAATTTCCAAGGTAGTTCATACAACACACACACACACACAAGGTTCATTTATAAATTTTCATACTAGAGAAAACTATAAAGATTAATTCATTTCAAGCTAGCATATACATCTACCCCCTTAACAATACAAAATTCAAAATTAGGATAAAACCCATGACCACATGTTAATTTTCCAAACACCCTAAAATGCTAAAAATTTGATTTTTATTCATATTGAAATACTCCCTTCTACCATACATGATGTAGCTTTCACAACATAACTACAAATGAAATCAATAAGAGCATTTGGTAAAATTAGGCTAATTCTTTAAACTTGGTATCAAAGGACAATTACGAGTTTACTAAAACTTCATGCACAACAAGGAATTTTTTTAAAAAGAAAAAAGTGCAATGACAGTTTACTGTGAATGTAGAAATAAATTTTTCCCAATAACATATATATATATATATATATATATATATATATATATATATATATAAATTACAATAATACAAAAAATGAATTACAACCATGTCATTTCACCATCTTCTTACATCTTGCAAAACCATGTGAGCATGAGTCAGTGAAAATTGATGGCATGGATCCAACCCCCTTCTAACATGCTATCATCATTCAAAAACAATATTAAAGGAGAGAAAAATAACATAACAAGTTTTCATATTTTCAGAGCATGATTTAAATTCAAATTTAAGAGTGAGAAAGGGAGGGTAGAGAGAGAAAAAAATTCTTATTTTTGCACAAATAGAGGGGTGAAAAAATTATCCTATCAAGTGTTACATCTAGCAAACATACATTAACATATATATCATAGTAGCTTACGGTTTCCAATACATATCTGTTTTCTTTGATCACAAGGGAGGTCAAGGATGTGTCGCATCACACAAGTCTAGAATTTTTCTAACCATTTATTTATAGTCTGTGAACAACATATTTTAATTACATATGCATGTAATCAACTATTATACTATTCTTATCCCCAACACAAAATTTAGAGGGCCAACATGGGTCCACAACCTCATATTGCGTTGTTGCACAATTTGGTCTAAGCGGACAAAGAGTGGGCTCATAAAAAGAGCATCCAATATCATGAAGAGGTTTTTAGCTCATCAAAATGACTATCTAATATATAATGAATTATGAAAAAAAAAAGATGGATTGTAAAAATGAAAAATGAAGCTCAAACTAGACGCAACATTCTGGAGTCAGTTGGCTAAATTTATTTTTTTTCCTTCAGCAATTAAGGCTAAGTGGCCTAAAAAATGAACCCTACATAAGGGAGGGAAAAATATAAATTGAATGTTTAAAAGTCCATATTCTTCTTTAGTAAACAGAGAAACAAAAGGAACAAATGGTATCCAAAAAGGATAAATGACACTTAAATAGGGAGTATTCTTCAGGGGGTCACTTAGATGAATTTAAATTCTTTCCAACAGCAATGTAAGCCAAGTTGGCTCTAAAATGGTTATGCAAAAGTTTGTTTTTGGAGAGTGTTTTTCAAATGAACCATGCAATATGATTATGTGTCTAACAAACAAGAAGTTTGAGGTTTCACATCTCATTTTTAGGGACCATAGGCACTAAAACTGAGGTGGTTTCAAAGGGATTCTACTTTTTTTGAGAATCTTTCTCCAAAAGAATTTTTTTAAAAATAGCCTCGAGTATTCTAGGAAAGAGATTAGTAATTAGCAAATCATTATAATCATAGTCTAAGAAAGTGGTGTGAAAATCATGAAGATGTTTAGGATTGTTATTTTCATTATAGATAGGAATATTAGGAGAAATCATGTGGCAAGAGGTAAATGATAGGAATCCACTACATGATTAAGTGGGTTGTGAAGAATTTGAATAGAGTCTATGACAATAGAATAGATAGGGGAACCTTATTGTAATAGTAACAATTGGGCTTGTGAATTATGTACTAAACTCTTAAGAGAAATTATATTAGTAGAGGAATGGGAAGTTCTATAAGTATACATACTAAATGTAGGAAAAGTAATAGTCATAGGAAATGGAAATTGCAACATATTGAATGGGAATACGGGATTCCCCCATACTAATAGTCATAGTGGAAAAATTATTAGGGCATTCAAGAAGTTAATGATACCATTTATTTATAATGTAGTAACCCACCCATGGTTTAATTCAAGGAAACATTTATTGGAGAATATTCATTAATTCACGAATATTCTGGATTTTGAAATTTGAAATTGGTGAATTTTTTTAGCACCAGCTAGGACCAGTTTGCCAAAAATTTTGGGGTAGAAGTCAATTTTAGGGGTCAGTTCACCAAGGAGTTTACACCAATAGCCAGCTGTTATCATTCAAATTTCCCTTAGCATGAATTTTAAAAATTCCAAATTCCCCTCATATATATACTATTTAAGTATTTAAAATTCATTATTCATAGTTGATAGTTCCAAACATCCAATTTCTCCTTCTGTAAAATTACCATTATCAAATATTCTTCACAAATTTGTAATTCCTTTTTATTAATCATTATTCACCCCACGACCGGTCACCAGATATTTCCTTTCTACTTTCAAAGTACTTTAAAAAAATTTGTAGATTTTGCATAGTGTCTGATATCTACATGTAATAGGCCTTCTTCATGCGCGACGAGGAATATTTTTTTAAAGAAAATAGTGTAATGACAGTTTACTGTGAATGTAGCAATATGTTTTTTTCAATAACACACACACACACACACACACACACACACACACACACACACACACACACACACACACACACACACACACACACACACACACACACACACACAAATATATTACAATAATAAAAAAATGAATTAAAACCATGTCATTTCACCATCTTCTTGCATCCTGAAAAACCATGTGAGCATGGGTCGGTTAAAATTGATGGCATGGATCCACCCCCACTCTAACATGCTATCGTCATGCAAAAATAATATTAAAGGAGAGAAAAATAACATAAAATTTTTCCATTTTTTAGAGCAAGATTTCAATTCAGATTTAATAGTGAGAAAGGGAGGGTAGAGATAAAAAAAAAATCTTATTTTTGCACAAATAGAGGGGTGAAAACATTATCCTATCAAGTGTTACATGTAAAAAACATACATTAACATATATATCATAGTAGCTTATGGTTTCCAATACATATCCTTTTTCTTTGGTCACAAGAGAGGTTAAGGATGTTTCACATCACACAAGTCTAGAATTTTTCTAACCATCTATTTATAGTCTGTGAACAATGTATTTTAATTCCATATGCATGCAATAAACCACTATATCATTCTTATCCCTAACACAAACTTTAGAGGGCCAACATGGGTCCACGACCTCAAATTGCGTTGTTGCACAATTTGATCTAAGCAACCACGGAGTGGGCTCATAAAAAGAGCATCCAATATCATGAAGAGGTTTTTAACTCTTCAAATTAACTCTCTAATATATAATGAATTATGAAAAAAAGATGGAGTGTAAAATTGATAAATGAAGCTCAAAATAGACCCAACATTCTAGAGTTAGTTGGCTAAATTTGTTTTTTGTCCTTTAGCAATTAAGGCTAAGTGGCCTCAAAAAAGAGCCCTACATAAGGGAGGGGAAAATATAAATTCTACGTTTCAAATTCCATATTATTCTTTAGTAAATAGAGAAACACAAGGAGCAAGTGATATCTAATAATGATAAATGATGCTTAAACATGGAGTATTCTTCTGGGGTTCACTTAGATGAATATAAATTCTTACCAACATCAGCGTAAGCCAAGTTGGCTCTGAAATGGTTATGCAAAAGTGTGTTTTCAAAGAGTGTTGTTCAAATGAACCATGTAATATGATTCTGTGTCTAACAAACAAGAAGTTTGAGGTTTCACATCTCATTTTTGGGGACCATAAGCACTAAAACTGAGGTGGTTTCAGAGGGATTCTACTTTTTTGAGAAATTTCCTCCAACAAGAAATTCACTAAATTAGCCTCAAGTATAACAGGAAAGATATTAATAATTAGAAAATCATTCTAATCATAGTCTAAGAAAGTGGCATGAAAATCATGAAGATTTTTAGGATTGTTATTTTAATTGTAGATAGGAATATTAGGAGAAAACATGGCAAGAGGTAAATGATACGAATTCACTACATGCTTAAGTGGGTTGTGAAGAAGTTGAATAGAGTCTATTCAAAAAAAATAGATAGGGGAACCTTATTGTAATAGGAACAATTGGGCTTATGAATTATGTACCAAATTCTTAAGAGAATTTATATTAGTAGAGGAATGGGAAGTTGTATGAGTATAAATAGTAAATTTAGGAAAAGTAATAGTCATAGGAAACATAATTTATAATGTAGTATGAGCATTCAAGAAGTTAATGATACCATTTAATTATAATGTAGTAACACACCCATAATTTAATTTAGGGAAACATTTAGTGGTGAATATTCATTAATTCACAAATATTCCAAATTTTAAAATTTGAAATTGGTGAATTTTTCGAGTACCAGCGAGGACCAGTTCGCCAAAAATTTTGGAGTAGAAGTAAATTTTAGGGGTCAGTTCGCCAAGGTGTTTACACCAATAGCTGACTGTTATCATCAAATTTCCCTTAGCATGAATTTAAAAAATTCCAAATTCCCCTCATATATATACTATTTAAGTATTTATATTTCATTATTCATAGTTGATAGTTCCAAACATCCAATTTCCCCTTCTGTAAAATTGCGGTCATCAAATATTCCTCGTAAATTCATAATTTCTTTCTGTTGATCCTCATCAACCCCATAACCAGTCACCAGATATTTCCTTTCTACTTTCAAAGTACTTTAATTTGTTCTGTAGCATTTTCCTAGTGTATGCTATCTGCATGCAATAGGCCAGTAGCAGGCAACATGCTCCCAACCGACAACATGCAGTATGCTACCAACCAACAACATGTAGTATGCTACCGGCCGGTAGCATACTGGAAGCTGTCGACTGGTAGCATACTACATGCTGCCCTCTAGGATCATATATTGCATGCTCCCAGCAGGTAGCATACTGCATGTTGCCAACTAGCAGCATCATGTATGCTCTCGACTAGAAGCATATTGCATGTTGTCGGTCGGTACCATCGTTCATCCTACCACCAAGTAGCATAATATTCATTCTGAATTTGGTTTCATTTACATATTTTAAAATATTGTTTAGATTTTCATTAAACTGATCCATTTTAAAATTTCTCATGGATAGGTACAATGGCTTCTCTGAATAATCAACAAAAGGCAGATAAGATAAAAAGAAAAATTAGCACTATCATATTAAAGTTTTTCATCCAACTAAAAAAATTTGAGACCCAACATGCATCCACCAGAAAAATTAACATGGGTACTGGTAAGTTGTAACAGATTGTCATAAAAAAATCCTCTTTTTCGTCAATTCAGTTTAATTTTTCTATATCTTTGTAACAATCAAAATATTTTTGGTTTTTGAATACATAAACCCTTAGGGTTAATTATATTCAACTTGAAATAGTAAACCAAAACATAAACCCTAAAGAAACAATTATTTCATTAGATGAAGATATAATTGACCGGGACCCAGACATGTCAGAGCTAGAAGATTGTACCGATTGCCAAATGATTTCAATACATGAATGTTCATAAGAAAACATTCCAACAGAAGATGATATTGACACAATACATGAATGTTCAAAATAAAACATTCCATTAGGAGATGATATTGATAGGACACTTGAAAAAAATAAATATGTGAGAAAGAATAAAACATCCTGGACAATAGGAGGGTTTTTTCAGGTAGATTGGGCAGAAAAATACCCATTCATTGAGCATGTACAACCAGATAATGGTAGTGATACTCCCAAAGAAGGTAGATGTACTATTTTTATTTGGAAATTAGGTAAAGAACATAAAATGTAGCTAAAATTGGACACTATAGAGAAACATTGTGGAAAAGTATATTACACAGTCACTGAAAATGATGGAAAAAAAATGAATACTCATAGACTGAAAAATGCAAAAGAGTGTATGCATGTAAATTATAAGGAGGAGTATGAAAATAAAATTAAACACACTCAAAAAATTTAGGAGAAAGGAGAAACCATTAATGCAAATTTTGGAAAAAATTGAAATGAAAATCTCAAGGCAAAAACTACCTAGTTTTCAACCATATTCTTTATTCTTAAAATGGGCAGACCAATTTCAAATTTTTCAGAATATAAAAAATTTATTCGAGTTCAATGGGTTTCCAAACCTTCAACTTTCACATTGGTCATAGAGCAGTGCTTAGGATATGACAAGATGTTTCACGATGATTTAACAAGAAGATTTGAAAGAAAATGTCAGTCTCCCTTTAAATAGATGAGGTTACAACTGTTGACAAAAATTCTTAGGTTTGCATTCATGTATGTAGTTTCTAGAACCAAAAAAGGATACCTCATCTGTTATATGTTCATAAAATTTAAGAAAATTACAATACTGAAAATATTTGCAAATTGGTTATATCTAATTTGAATGACATAATAGGGATCGATAATAATTTTATAGCTACAAAGCTTATTTGTGTTGGTGTTTATGGTGCATCAATGATGCAGGGTCATAGAAATGGTCTATGTGTGCATATACAAACATATGTTGCTCCTTATATGATTCTTATTCATTGCATGGCTCACAGGATGAATCTTGCATATAGGATAGTAAGCACATTTGAATGTGTTGAAAATTTTGAAGAGCTTATCTGTGAACTCCATGCCTATATGTCAAGTAGTCCAAAAATATTTCTAGAGTTTTAGAAGTTTTCACACGGGGTCACAGATGGTAAGAAACTTCTTAAAGATGTTGATACTAGATGGATTTCTATGTATGACCCCGCACACAGAGTTTTTGAGGAATATCCATCTTTAACCAGTTTCATGTTTAAGAACTGTAGGCAAGTTGAAAGGGAAAAATATTTTCTTTAACACCTAAAAGACTTGGAAATATTGTTTACACTTTCTGGGATTCTTCCAATGTTGCATGAAATGAATTGCATAGCAAAGCTTGCTCAAGAATGAAACATCTATAGAGCATACTTCATTAGGTTCAGGAAAAGGCTGTGTCAGAATCTAGATACGTTATATAACTCTATTGAATGCTTTAAAGGACACATTTTTATTCATTGGAAAGCTCTGACATATTTAAAGGATCCTAAAATCTACTTCAAATTCAATATATGTGGTAATCTTTATAGCTTTGTTAACGATAAGGAGATTCAAATGCACACATTCAAACAATGTATGGATATTGTTGGATCATGGATTGAATAAGTGTCATTTACACATAATTTATTTGATGCTATTATACCTAAAACAAGAAAATAATTGTGGAAAATATCACAATTCTTATCCAGTGAGATCAGAGATTATTTTTAAAAAGGTGAGATTCTAGATGCCATGGGAGTGGTCAATCATAACTTTTGGAATCATGTAGGAGGCAAAGCTATAGATGATTCATTTAAAAGACACATAGGTATTATCATAAAGCATTTTGGACAATCAATTGAATGTAATGATTTTCATATTAATGGTGTTATTAAAAAAGAATCACTTGCATTGCAATCAGCTAATTTTGGCTAGGTAATGAGTGAACAATTTGAGTAATTGAGTGAACCAACTAAGAAAGGAGAAATTACACTTCTATGGAAAAACTTGTATCCTAGTTCCATCCTTCATGAAAGTATTAGTAAATATTTCTGATTGTATGAATTATGTCAAACAATGATATTGGGATCAATTGAAGATGAAAGATTTTTCAACTTACTTACATTTATAAAATCAAAATATCTGAATAGATTGGATTAAAATCTTGATACTTGCTTGAGATTATGTGTTTCATGATATGACATGGATATAATTCCGTATGAATGGGTAATGGTAGTATGGAATTATCTTGCAGAGAGGAGAGGAATCAATCATTTCAATACAGGGACTGTTGATAACAACGAAACTGTGACTAAAAATAGTAGCGAAAAATTAGATAAACGTGTTGTGAACAAAAAATATATGTTTTAGTTTGAGCTAGTTGATTTAGAGTAAAGAAGAATGAATGTACATTTTAATTCTGGAAAGAAAATCCCATATTAGAATATAAGTATGTATATTATTATTTTTTTGTACACATGTTCATTATATTTATTGAATAAAATTTTCAATAATGTAATTTTTTTAGAGTTCTTAAATGAAAAATGTCATTCTTATTTTTATTTTGTATTTCAAATGATAATAATATCATTCCATATTTGGTAGATTTTTCAGTCTTATACGTGAACATAGTAGTTTAAATACAACATCATATAATTTTTAAATTTAATATGAAATAGTAATATCAAACACAATTGAGCATAATTTCACATTCAAAATTCACTTGAATAACTAATGCACTAATATAACAAAATTAAAATTAAAATTCCACATCGATATAAGTTTGAAACTTTCAATATTTTCATTAATAAGTATATGTATTTATATGTTGGATTTGTAACAGTTTTACAAAAATATTCTAAAACTTTTTTTTCACAAAAATGAAATCATCCTTAATAAGATTTTTCTCTGTGGGCTTTTGTTTATGTCTCCTTTGCAACAAAACTTTCTTTTACAACACCCGACTGAACAAGATCCTTTGTTACAACTTCCATATTCGCAAGAATTTCTTGTTCTAGATTTGCTGCATCACCAGGAGACAATAATGTTGTATCATGTTCTACTTGCTTCTTCAACAGTATCTCTGAATCCATTCCATGGGCCTTTATGATCCTTATCAAGGTATTATTCTACTTGTTTAATATAACAAGTTTTTGCTTCAATTCAATTGTAGAATTTAAACTTTTTATGGCACTTTGTAAATGCACATCAAGCACTGTAGCCTCATTTTTCAAATTTTCGTAATCTGACTACATTTCAAAATAGAAAAATAATTAATAAAGTTACAAAAAATGTTAAAAAAATATTTGAAAATTTAGTGAGACTTACCAATGCCTTATCTCGTTCTACATTAGCAATAACTACAAGGCCCTTTTCTCTCGACCACATATGGTGGTAGGATTGTGCTTCTACATTTAAATTCTCAATTCTATTCAACATTATATCCAGCAATTCATCATCATAACTATTTTCAAAAGAAACAAAACTAGACACAACTTGATTTAACAAAATATCAATCTTAGCTGACTCGTTTTGAACTAAAGACTACAATATATGTCTTTGGTTGTGATTTTTAAATTGTGAATTTATTTCTTTAATAAGAAATTTATCCCTAAACTTCTACAATTTAAATTATTCAATATAACATCAATATTGGCTTCACAATTATTATCCAAAAGAGAATTAAGTGCGAAAGTAGTTTTTTGGTCATCGTTTAAGGTAGTATGTATTGGAGAAGTTGTGCTTGATCTATCCACTCTTATTCAAGAAGACAACCTTGTCCCATGAATTATATTGGGGATAAAAATTTCCATGGGCCCGAACCCTGCTTTCAATCCCTAGATATTCCTCATCTAAATAAATTTCATTCAAAATAGATACACCCTGCCCACTAGGAATATTTCCCAACGAAATCGTTGGAAACTCAGTTGTAAAATTAAGGGTGCCCCTGCTTGAAGCTAGAGGAGTAAATGAAATATGCTTTCCACTGCACCTGGTCCTAATATTTTTTGGTGGAGGTGGATGAGGTGGCATCTTCCTCTTCATAGTAGTTGGCTTTTGAATTGGATGTGGAGGAGGCCCTGCAACAATCAAATGTAATTTTGTAAATAACATAAGAAAATTCAAATTAAATACATAATAGGATTGAAATAATAATAAATTTAACATTATATCATATATGATTATAAATATTACTTTGTTGAAAGGATTCCATCTGAGGTGCAAATTGGTGTTGTTGTAGTTGATGTGGTTGTTGTAGAGAAGTAGACTGAAATGTTTGGGAGTTTTAATGGTAGGTGTGTCCTAAAACATTATTAAGCATCAACGATTGATGATCTTGTCAAATTTTTGTTAAAAATAATAAAAGCAAAAAAATACAAAAATGAAATTCATACATGGAGCCAAAGAGTGAGGTACTGAAGATATTTCTACGTCTTGTTGTGTTTGATCAAATTCAAATAAATTTTTCTATGGGCTACCATGAGTCTGACGATATAATCCTATATTGCTAGAGATTTCTGCAGCAAGGCAATATAAGTTACAAAAAATATTGAAACACATACAAGCTATTAATAATTAATTACATCTATTTTCAAATATATTGAAACATATGTCATATATACATCATAAATAAAAATACATGCTATTAATCCCTGTGTTATGGTCAATGTGTCAGTTTCAGGGTTTAAGGAACTCATCTATTTGACATATAGTGGAGTAGTTTCTTCCTCGTGTTGATCATTTGATACAGTAACTTAATCTCTTGAACCTGGTGGGAAATGTACTCTAATAGTAGTGTCCCTTCGCAATGCAATCATTGTAGCTATTTTCTATTATAATTCAACAGTAAACTGTTTATTAACCAAAATAAAAAATAAAGTAGATATATATTACAAAAAATTATTATTATTACAACAAAATAATCAAAAATTAGGACTCACCTCCTGCGCTTGAATTGCTAATGATAAAGCAGATATCTTTGCATTCATTTCTTTTGGTGGAGTGGTGGCACATAAATTATAGAGGGATTCATAATATAATCCAAAAATAAAATTTATGCAGCTTGTTGGTTTTTGATTTGACACTTTAAGTGATCAGCAGTTAGGGGACAACAAGTCCCTCCTCTTTAATGGGAGAGGTTCCCTTATTGAAAGCAAGCCACAAAACTTATGTACAAATATACAACTTTCATATTAACGAGGAGCTTTGATATCTTAAAAATGTTTTAATATAGAGATAGATTATCAATAAAAAAGAATAGAAGAACTAAGAAACGGGAAAATGTAGAATATAACAGTACTTTCAAGAAATATAGATAGCAAAATATAACCTTATACGTATTGAGCAAGGGTGATACAAAAAAAAATCATTCATATTAAATCATAAGACATTATTTCATAGACACAAAGTTCCAGAAACCACATCTAATAAGAACACAAAGTTTCTTAACATAAAAGATTAATGATCCACAGATTTTAGATAAGAAAGAGAGGATAATAGATGAAGATTGAAACAAGAGGGAAATTATTCTGTATTGATTACTTTCAGTTCTATTTACACTTTCAAAAGTATCAGAGTCCATCCCCTTACAATGGTGTGGAGAGCCCAATAAATAGCTTACCAAAGTGGTTACATTCAATTACCACTTCTTTTAATCAAAATATTTAAAGACTAATTAAGGAAATGCATTGATAGAAATTCCTTAATTAAATTTACATCAAAATTTCCTGACTTTAAAATAAAATAAGTATTTCAAGATCCCGAGGTAGAAACATCCGGTTGAGGCTGAGGAGGACCAAGCAACTTAAGGATCTGATGCCGGAATTTCTTCAATGCATCAGCAATCTCCATGCCTTTTGGAATTGTAGTGTTGTAAGTATCATGAGTCCATGTGCTAAGACTCTTCTCCTTGTCAAATTCAGTAATCTCCAGAAATTCTTTGCTGGCCTCGGTTATGGCTGACTGGAGGGAGCAGACATTCTTCATTTTTTCCTTGGTGATTGGCTCCTCCTTGAATAGATCTTCTTTGACAAAGGCTTTAAACTGAGCCTTGATTTCCTGAAGAGAAAAAGGGACACCTGTGGTTTCATTTTAAATCTATAAGTGAATATCTTTGAAGGCAGACAAAACACAATCCTTGAAAGATTCTCCCTTTTTCCGCATATTATTCAGCTCCCCTAGTGCTTCTTCCAGAACCTTTATCTTCCATTCAATACTAAAAATCCATGTTCTTGATAAGTTATTCTTGGCATCATCGAACATTTTACTAACCAATAGGATTTCCTCATCTGTTTTCCCCATAAAACGGAGATCTATAATAAATCCACTCCAGAGTTTCAATTCTTTGTCCAGAACTTTGATTAATGTTGTGAACTTCAGCTGTAACTTGGACACCTTCTCATAAGTTTTAAAAGCCTCGTCAATGAAGTTTAGTACAGCTACTGTCATGTCATCCACCATTGCCTCAATGGCCTTCCCCTAGGTGGTATATTTGTGGATGTTCTTGATAGTCTGGACCTCGTCTTTGTTGAGAACTATGGGAGGTGGAAGGGTAGCCAATGGAGTTGGGTCCAATACTTTATCCTTTTCCAACAATGATCTTATGAAGTTAGAAAGAACTTGGTTATGTTCTTCCAACTGTTCCAAAGTATGCTTACCTTTTTCCACTCGTTCAATAACCTTGGTCACGGTTTCTCTGAGGTTGTGAACCTCACTTTCAAGTGTGGAGTCTCCCATTGGAATTCTGGTAAGCTCTAAGTCTACATCCAAAAGATCCTTCTCCTATTTATCCACTCTGGGCTTTGCAACTTCCAAGAACTGTTGACCTTGTGCATCTGTTACTAGCCTTGAGGTTGTCTTTACTTTCTTTTCTGGAGGTGGAGGAGTAGTACCAAGTAGTGCTACCACAACATCAAAATTGGGCACTATCACTTGAGAAGAAGCTTTCCTTTTCTTGTTATCAACCAGAGGTTGAACCCAAGCAAAGGAAGAAGAGGAAATAGATGGGACAATATGTCTGAGTGTGAGTGAGCTCATGGTACTCAAGGTCTGCATTGTTGATGTCTCCATAAGGGAGGCTGGTACAACCTCAGAAGCGTCTTTAGAGGAAGAATCTGTTAAACCTAGAGGCTCAGTCATTTGTTCTACCTTCTCCGTCTCGGCAGTGACTGCAGGGGTTTCTTCTAGATCTTTCATCTCTTCACTATCATCTATACTTAGGTCAATAATTTTTTCTGGCCCAATATGTACTTTTGGCTTCTCTAGAAGAGCTTCTTCCTCAACTGGTTCTTGTTTGATGCCTTTATCTTTCTTCTAGTACACTTTTGTGGAGGAGGATGGGGTGGACTACTCAGGTACCTTTGCTAAAGAAGAAGGGGTAGATTTCTTAAGTACCTCTGTGTTGGGTGTATGCTCCCCCTTCTTAAGAGAGGAAGTTCCTCATGAAGAATACTTAGCTTTATTCATCCTAAAGATCTACATCTTCCTATCGAACCAGAGTTTGGTTCTGACAATAATAGGATTGATTACTTCTTTCAAATCATCTCTCTCTTTCACAAACCAATCAATAGTCTCTAGAGGAGTGTGTTTGATAGATCTTTCAAATTCAAGGGACTGCAAATCTTCATTATCATCTTGGAACCCTTTAGGCACTATATAGAGGTCAAATTCTATGACTTTCTGAAGGGCAAATCTACCAAAATGTCTTCTTCTTGCCTCAAAATCATCAATACAGTCAACCCAATAATCTTCAGTGCCGGGATGATGATGATAAACTATTTTGAGGTTCTTGGAAATATAGCCCTTGAGATCAAAGCAAGTCCTGGGTTTGAAGAAATGAAAAGTGAGAGGAGCAATAGTCCTATCAATATTTTTTGCATCTAAAGTTGTCTTGCATGTATAATTTCCCAAAGAGATAGGGAAATGAAGGCCAAGAATATTATTATCCCTGCAGGTTAAGTGGAGTTTATCTAGTTTCCTGAAAATCTCAACCAGATCCATCTTATGATTGTATAACATGGGAAGCTTTAGGGGTGCTACCTCGAAACTGGCCAACCTGATATAGGAGAACTTTCTGAATTGAGTGAAGAAGGCTCCATATTCAGTTATTAAAGTTTTGGCTTCATCAAAAAATCTTCTAGCAGTGTTACCCTCTAGGAGTATTACAATGTACATGGTGAATGCATCATTTACCCTTATGAAATTATGGTTACTGACCTTGAGGGTGAACTGAGGGCAGTATTCATATATGGGAGCATCCTTACTGTCTGTAATGAAAATGAAATCAATCTACTCTCGAGATGCTGCTAGAGTGTACATGAAGTAGGAGGTCTTATAGAACTTTTGGGTTCTATGAACATTTACTAGCTGTTCTGTTAAATTCCCACAAATGATCTCGCCCCAGTTCAAATTTTTCTTTCCCTCGCAAATGATGTTAAGGAAGGGACACATCCAAAAGTGAAATTCATTGGTAGAGGGCATTCCCATGATTCTAGCAAGTAGAGTAATGATATCTGACATCTCTTCTTTTAAATCAACCCTGAATAATGATTTTGACAGTCAGGACGCCCCCTTTTTAGGGTTCTTCAACCATGATTTAGCTACAATAGCTTTGTATCTTTCACTATTTTGATCAAACAACTCCCGTGCTTGGGTAAGATTGAAAAAATTAGCTTCTTCTACCTCAGCAATGTGTAGAGCAACAACAATGGAAGCAACATCCAGTCATGCAATCAATTCGCTGTGTACATCAACAATTTCCTTGGAGTCTGGGTTAAAGCAAGCCACACATGTGAGCATGGTATCAGCACACTGTACAGAGATTGAGAAACCAGTAGCATATGAAATCCTGCTATCCTTGATCATTTGATCCATGGGGGTAGGGTTATCGTATCTCAATCTGCTCCAAAAGTCATCAAAATCTAGATGTTGAGCCTCACTATCACCAATTTCTGATACAAAAGTCTCCAGGGAAGAAATATGTTTGTGCCCTTAATAATTTATCTTCATTGTGGCAGAGATAAGAGAAATATAGCTTTCAATGGAGTGAAAATACAGTCCAAAATAATTCCTATAAGAGAATATGTGAAAGCACATACCCTAACAGGCAACGACTCAAATTGGCATAGGCACGAGCAAGGAGGATGAGAAAGCAAAGTGAAAAATGAATAAACAGTCATCCCCTTTAAATATCCTGAAGGAGAGAGAAAATCATAAATGCATAATTAATATCCCTTACACCGACTCAAAAAGGTAAAATGTAGAAAAAGTGGAAAAGACTAGCCCAGACGGTCCATGGGACATTGGGACATGAGGGACACGCAAAGCCGAAAAAACTAATCCAAGAATAGTGTGGATAATGTGGGTCCAGATGACACAAATGGTCCATGGAACATAGGGACGCAAAGGATGCGCAAAGCCAAAAAAGATGATGAACAAAACAGTGTGGGAAAAGTGGTGAATCAGTGAACAGAAGGTCTGAGCACACTTGGGACACGTGGGTCGAAAGTATCCGATAAAGCCAACAAGTAAGGTATTGCGGGCAAAGTGGCGAATCGACAAACTGGGGGCCCATGATTACTTGGGACATGAGGGAAAAAAATGTCTGATAAACCCACAAAACACCAAAATGACTTTAAGGAACAAAATTTTCCTATCTTTTTTGAACCTCTTACTTCACTTTAAACACTTCTGAAGGGCACCAACTCAAAATTTTTGAATTTTTGACTTTCAAAAGAGGGGATTTTTTAGGGGGACAACATAGTTGATGGTAACATTGTCATTTAAATGAACGTTGGCCAAATCACCTCTAATCCTGGACAATAAGTAATTGCACCAGTCAAGTTTCAGCCCACTTAGGGTATGAACGATATAAGCCAAAGCCCACCATGGAATATATGTATATCAACCTTGCAATATAATTATGTCCTGGAAGAACTTCACCACGACCTAAAGAAATGGGTTACTAAAATCCTTTAGTTGAATTCCTCTTTTTGAAGGGTTTTGGGAGGTTATAAGTGTAAATACAAGGAGACATAGACTATAGTTAGTTAATACTGAAATGAAACGTAAAATTGAAAATAGTCAAAATGAAATGTAAAACTGAAAATAAACTTACAAGCTGTAGCAGATGTAATTGCATCAATAGATAATTGAAAATGAGACTCCAAATACTTGCAATCTTCATCTAATAAGACATCCTTGGTCGTGACAAAATCCATGTCCTTGTGTGGTAGTCCTGTCAGACACTCAATGTTCTCAGATGAATTTCTAAATGAATTTGCATGAGATGGGAGTTGATAATGATAGGTGAAAGTGGAAGTGTCGTAGTTGAGTAGAAGATTGTTTAGTGATTTCTAGTCTTTAACAAATTGGGGCATATACACCAAACATGTGAAACTGGATGCTTCAATCCATTGGGAAAATGCATTAGTATCCTCAAGAAATGTGTACAATTAAGGAAGGAAAAGTCTCTTGTACGAAAAACTTCTTCATATTTGTTTTTGAGGCAGTTGGGCTCTTGGGATGTGTGGAAATTGTTTTTCTTCTTGGCATTTTTGATTTGTTATGAAATTATTGGCACTTGCTTCCTATTTTTAACTGTCATTTGGTGTTCTAGTTTCTCCTTTTGGATTTTATAGATCACCTTGTTTGTTGAGTTTTTTTCTCGTATGCTCTAGCTTCTCTAGTTTGTGTAGAGTGAAAATGAAATTATGACTTCCCTTCATTTATATATAGGATTATTTCATATAGCTACCATCCTGTTTCATAAAATGTAACACCCTTTCGTGCACTATCTGGAAACATTCTTCATGCTACTGACTGGTAGCATTAAAAATACAACCAACCGACAACAGACAAAATGCTAACAGTTGGTAGCAATCATGATGCTAACGATTAGTAGCATTTAGAATGCTATCGTCCATTAGTATTGTACATGCCACTGACCACTAGCATCCATATTGCCACCGGCTAGAACATTATGTTTACTACCGACTGGTAGCATTCAGAATGCTACAGGCCGGTAGCATTTTGTACCCTACCGGCTGGTAGCAAACATAATGCCACCAGGCCAGTAGCATTTTATATGCTACCGGCCGGTAGCATTCTGAATGTTTTTGGTCTATATATTTCTTCACAGAAAATTTTTTCATGTATTCCTTCTGCCACGCCTACCTTTCCCAGAATGATTTTAAAAAAAATGCCTTACGTATGAAAGAAATTTTCCTAAGATTCACCATACATGCGAATGTGGTTTTACCAATATTTGCCAAATATTTTCTAAGACTTTTTTTTTCAGAGGGACCCTTAAAAATTTTCTTGATTTAGTTGGGTGGATTGGTATCTCAAATCAGGAAACACTTACATAAGAATTTATGGATCTATTTCTACTCCCTAAATTATTACTAGATATGATGTTTGTGCTAAAATTCGTGAGGAGATTAACTAGTGCAAATGATGACTTTGTTGGGGTCTCAAAATGAACTAGTCACGGTTTATTACACGATAAAAATTGAAATCCCTAACATTAATCATAAGCACGTCTAGAATTCTCACTGTTGAACTTACACAATATAAACTGTAATTATTGCCAAAAAAAAATCCTGTGAAAGACCGTGTAGGTGCTAACATTTCTTCAAAATAATTGAGGGGTTAATAAAGAAATATGAAAACCCAATGGCTCAATATCAATTTTTGATAGTTTGAACTCCAAAAGGGAAGAGTGAATATACCACATATATGTATATGCTCTTGCTCGATACTTTCATACAAATCTTTATTTTTATTAAGAAAAGTGTGACACAATTATTATTACTAGCAACCGCATGTGTACAATGCAATGTGAACGCCAAAAAATATATGTTATTTGATTTAGATGGATAGTTATTACTTTTGTAGTTGATGTTGATAAAGGGTGTGATTGATTTTGTAAGTGTAGAAATATAGACGAAGCATTAAATTTTGTATCTATGTTTTAGTTAGCTATGCAAAGAGAATTGAAACTAACACCTTAGTAGTTTCAAAACATGAACTAACTAAAAAAATATCATCATGTTAAGAGCTAAAAAAAGACTGAACACCAACATCATGCATTAAATTTGAAATAGTAATAAAAATAATACGCTAAGAATCAAAATCTCTATTCTCTAGATCACCAAATACTAAATGAACCTAGATAGATCCATGACAATCAAAGTTGATTGTTCGATATTCAAGGGTTTGGGAATGGAGGCTTATCAAAGTATGGCTATAAGACCCTTTTAATTATCTCCATATGACCCAAAATCTTAGATGCATGAAATGCAAGAATGAGGCTATTAGCTCAAATGAAGGATGCTCTAAGATGAGATGCCTATATGTTACCTATAAGCATGTAAGGTGTAAGAAGAAAGGTAGAAGGAGGGATCCTTATATAGCCAAATGGATAAAATAATCTCTACATCCCTTTACATGTGGTACAATAGAGAGGTTGGGTTAGTTGCGGATAAGGGACGTTTAGAAAGGGTTGAGTTAACTTTATGAGAGTTTATTTTGTCCTTTAGTGACTCATGAGGTTTGAGGGGGTTTATTAATTAACTAAAGTGGTTAATTAATAGGTGTGCAAGCTTATAGAAGCTTTTTAGAGGAATAATTAGCATGATTTAGACCATAGGAGTAATTAAATCAAATAAATAATGATTTATTGATTTAATGAAAGGGGAAGCTAATTAATTAATAATAATTAACTAGTCTAGATAGAAGGGAGGATTAATTGATGGAAGGTCGTTAATTGGGATATTTATTGGATAGAAGGGTTAATTAACTAGCATAATGTAGTTAATTAACTACGATAGAAGATAAAGTGTGTTATATTGACGTTATGTCGTCACTTTGCAGGAAAGGGGATAATTAACGTAATTTAAGTATTTAAATTACTCGGGTGAAATTGTAGGTAGTCTGTGGGATTTTGAAAAGTTCTCAGGATAATGTATAGGAGGAATATACTTTTTTTGGATTGATGCAATTATTTTTGTAAGTGAATGAGCAATGTGAATAGAGAATAAATTCATTCAAAAGAGATATTAATATGCCACCTAGTATTGAAATGTGTGTGCATGTTATGCTTTAAGTGCAAAACTAATATTTCCATTGCCAAATGATAAATTTCTGAATTTATATGTCTATAAAAACTTTATGTTTAGATTTTCATGTCACATTTTTTTTATGATTTTAGCATTTGTCCCAAAATCATTTGTACAAGAAAGGTAGATGCTGAGAGAATTGTGTAAAGTCTTTTTTTATGATTTTAATTACACAATCCCAAAACCATTTGTATGAGAAAGGTAGAAGTTTGAAAAAATGGCACTTTGAACATTATTATTCGTTTAAACATTTTTATTAGAAATGTAGATGTTGGGTTTAGCACACCGGTTGTATAGATAATACATCAGATCTAAGCATACATGCAAATAAAAGTGGATATTCTACCAGAAGAAATACACAAAACAAGAGACATAAATCAACACCACATTTAACATGGTTCACCCAGTGTGGGCTACGTCCACCAAGAAACAAGTCAATCTATTATCCAAAACTTTGACAAGATATATAATGAAGATTTACAATCTTCCACACCTCTCAGATGTACAGTACTTTCTTTCTTTCAAGATTTTGCTTCTTCTCCAAGAATTCTCTCTCTCACATTTATCCTCACAACAATCATCAACTATTGCAGGTTCTTCTTAATTCTTAAAATTCTTAATTCTAAACCCTAGCTTTCATGCTTATATAGGCGTATACAAACTTAGGGCACTTAGCCATGTAATTACAATCAATAGATCTTATTTAATACTAAAAATAGATCTAATTCTCGTGAGTTAACGCACAGGTAAATGACACCAGTTATCCCTAACCGATGTCAGTTTCTCCTTGCCTGACCGATGCCTGTTATAAGTGACCAATGCCGGTCCCTCCATAACCAATGTCAATTATTGTGCTCTCCAACAAGTTTCACATTGCATGCTAATCCGAAGTAATTGAGCTCCACAACTCAACAATATCCCACTTGGAGATTAATTCTTACACCATACCTATATAACGTCATTCTTGGATCCTTTTTTAGCTTTGTTTCTTCCTCTTCAAATCTCAAACACAGACCAACAAAAGTGGAGTGTAGCTCTAACCTATCCTTTTCTAATGGCTTTGTTATCATATTCGTAGGGTTCTCACTCATATGAATTTTTTTCAGATTCAATTTTCCATCCTCTAATACCTGTCATATAAAGTGATACCTCAACTGAATGTGTTTCATTCTCGAATGAAACACTGAGTTCTTTACCAAATGAATTGCACTCTGACTTTCACTGAACAACTTACAATCATCTTGCTCCTTTCCCAACTCTTTCATGAACCTACTCATCCATATCATCTCCTTTATAGCCTTTTTTTTTGCAACATACTCTTCCTCTACAATAGACAAAGCCAAAACCTTCTGTAATCTTGAAATCTAGGTAACTATCATTCCACCTACTATGAAAATATATCCAATGGTGCTCCTCCTACCATCCAGATCTCTAGCCATATCCAAATCAACATAGTCACACAATGAAATATCCAAACCTCCATAGCATAACTGCATGTTAGATGTCCCTCTCAAATACCTGAGTATCCATTGGACTACTTTCCAATGCTCTTTACCTAGATTGGCCATATATCTACTCAACACCCCCACTGCCTGTGCAATGTCTAGTCTGGTACAAACCATAGCATACTTGAGACTCCCAACTGCTGAAGCTAAAGCATATGGGAATCATATCATGTATTTGACCTCCTCTTGTGATGAAGGAAATTGATCTTTTCTCAATTTTAAGTGTCTGGCCATAGGTGTACTAACAAGTTTCACATTCTCCATCTTGAACCTTTCTAACACCCTGTAGATATAATTTTCCTGAGAAAAATACAATTTCTTGTTCTTCTTGTCTCTGTGTATTTACATGCCAAGGATTCTCTTTACAGCTCCTAAATCCTTCATTTAAAATGTGTGGGATAGATTTCCCTTAAGCTCACCAATGTCCTCCATATTAGATCCTGCAATGAGCATATCATCCACATACAGTAACAAAATAATATAGCTCCCATTTCCAAGCTTCTTGAAATAAACACAATGGTTAGATTCATATTTCAAGTAACCATGTTCATGCATAAAACTATCAAATGTCATGTACCATTGCCTTGGATCTTGCTTGAGCCCATATAGGATATTTTTCAACCTATACACTAATTTCTCCTTACCCTTGAATTCATACCCAAGCGGCTGTTGCATATAAATCTCTTCATCTAAATCACCATGAAGGAAAGCCATCTTCACATCTAGTTGCTCTAAATGTAAATCTTCTATTGTAACTAAACTTAATACAGTATGAATAGAATTCATCTTAACAACAAGAGAAAATATTTCATCAAAGTCAATACCTACTTTCTGTGTAAATCCCTTTACTACAAGCCTTACCTTATACCTTTTCTGTCCAGCCTCTTCTTCCTTGATCCTATAAACCCACTTATTCTACAATGTCCTCTTACTTGCTTGAAACTTAACCAAATCCCAAGTCTGGTTCTGTTCCAAGGAACCCATCTCCTCATCCATGCCATGCTCCCACTGCACATTGGTCTCCTCCTGCATTGCTTCTTCAAAACTCTCTGGTTCACCATTATCATTTAAAAATAAATAAAATAGAGGTGTAAATATTTCTAGAGGTTTACTTACCTTTTATGACCTTCTCACAGGAGTTTGGGGTACCAAAGGATCATTCTGGACCTCCTGGACATTTGTATCCAAATCAGTCAGTGACCGACGCTGATCACCTATAACCGATGTCGATTCTGCAAACTGATGCCAGTTTGGATCTTCTGTGAACGATACCGGTTCTGCTAAAGGATGTTGTTCTGGGGTCAACTGACACCGATTACTGTGTAACCCTGTCGGTATTAATTTTAAATCTGAGCGTTCATTTTCACCCACAAACTTCTCAACCGGTTCATCCTTGGGAACCAAAATTTGATCCTTGTACATTCTCCTTTGATTCCATTCAACATCACGACTCCTAATAATTTTAGAATTCTCTAAATCCCAAAAATGGAATCTGAAATCACCAGATCCATAACCAATGAAAGTGCATCTCTTGGATTTTGCATCCAACATTTTCCTATTTTCCTTATAAATATGTACAAAAGGTTCTGAACCAAAAACTTTAAGAAAAGAAAGATCTACCTCTTTTCCAGTCCAAGCTTCCTCTAGTATTCCTCCATTTAGTGAACTTGAAGGCCCATGGTTAATCAAATAAACCATTGTATCAACTTCTTCTGCCTAAAACTACAAGGGCAATCCAGAATGTATCCTCATACTTCTAGCTTATTCCATGATTTTCATGTTCATTCTCTCTGTAACACCATTCTCCTGTGGTGTTATTGGAACCGTTCTTTCTCTATATATCCCATTAACTGAATAATAATCATTGAAATCCTTGCTACAGTATTCACCACCATTGTCATATCTAAGGCATTTTAACTTTTAATTTGATTCGTTATCATTAAGGGCTTTCCATATTTTAAAAGTTTCAAAAAAATCAGATTTATGTATAATACAATAAACTCATACGTTTCTTATAGCATCATTGATGAAAGTAACATAATATAGGGATCCTCCATGAGAAACTACCTGAGTTGGTCCCCACACATCTGAGTGTACAAGATCCAATTTCCGCTCCTTCTTAGTTTCCCCAACTTTGAGAAATTTCACTCTCTTTTGATTTCCAAAGATACAATGCTCATAGAAATCAAGATCTAAATATTTCAAATCTAATAACTTACCCTTAGCCTTTAAGATCTGCATTCCTTTTTGACTCATATAGAGTAACCAATTATGCCACATACATGCATCTAAATCTGAAGTAGATAATGTATAAAAGGAATCAGTAACACATGTAGATAAATATAAAGTTCCTACCTTCTTACCTCTAGCCACAATAAAAGCACCCTTGGTTCTTTCCAAGAGTCTCCTATAAAAGTAACCATGTAACCAGCTTCACCTAGTTTTCCTGAGGAAATAAGATTTCTCCTAAGGTTTGGCACATGCCTCACATATTTCAATACCCATGTATTCTCATTCTCTAATTTAAGATGAAATTCCCCTTTACCAGTAATACTACAAGGTTCATCATCACTCAAATAAACATGCCCAAAATTACCCTGGACATAATTTCTGAAATAACCCTTATTAGGGGTTGCATGGAAAGAAGCTCTTGAATCTAAAACTCATGATTCAATTCTATTATATAAAGAAATAATAAGAGTATCTTGCATTACCTCTAATCTAGCAAGATTTTCTTCTTTACCTTTTTCTGGTTGTTGGTTCTCTTTATCCTTTGACCAACAATCTTTCTTTGCATGTCCTTTCTTTCCACATTTCCAACAAGTAATTCCCTTACGTTTGTATTTAGATCTGCTATCCCTTGACTTTTATTTCCCATTACTTTTACTCTTGGATCTCTCCTTCTACCTACCCCTGCTTTCTACATTCAAATCATTCCTAGATGATGATTCCTCTGTACTCTTCCTGTGAATTTCTTCATTCAAGATTATAGTAACCACATTATCAAACCTCAAAACCTTATTAGTAGATGTTGTATTAATAACAACCATTACTAAGTTATCCCAACTATCATGCAAAGAACATAAGAATAAAAGTGATTTCACTTCATCATCAAATGGTATATCAACCGATTTTAACTGATTTACAATAGATCTGAAATCATTCAAATGACTAGATGTAGATCCACCTTCATGCATCTTAGAACTAAATAGTTTCTTCATCAAATAAACTTTATTTAAAGCACTAGGTTTTTCATATAAATTAGCAAGAGATTTCATTAACCCTACCATAGAAGTCACTTCTGTAATATTGGAAGCCATGGATGCTGCCAGGCTCAATCTTATAGATACCAGAGTCTTTCTGTCAATAATATTCCATTCTTCATCAGTCATCTTTATAGGTCTAGACTTCTCATCCAACGGTAAATACAAATCTCTTTGACATAGATAATCCTCAATTTGAATCTTCCATACTTGATAATTTTGGCTGTCAAACTTCTCTACCTTGTATTCATTTTTTTCTACCATTACTGTAGCTCCCACTCAATAAAAAAACCTCTGTGAATAAATTTGTCAACACAAAAAACCCTCAAACAAATCTCTGATACCAATTTTTGAGGTTAGCACACCAGTTGTACAGATAATACATCAGATCTAAGCATACATGTAAATAAAAGTGTATATTCTACTAGAAAAAATATACTAAACAAGAGACATAAATCAACACCAGATTTAACATGGTTCACCCAGTGTGGGATACGTACACTAAGAAACAGTACAATCTATTATCCAAAGCTTTGACAAGATATACAATGAAGATTTACAATCTTCCACACCTCTCAGATGTATGGTACTTTCTTTCTTTCAATTTTTTGCTTCTTCTCCAAGAATTCTCTCTCTCACAATTATTCTCACAAAAATCATCAACTTTTTCAAGTTCTTCTTAATTCTTTAAATTCTTACTTCTAAACCCTAGCTTTCATGCTTATATAGGCATATATAAACTTAGGGCACTTAACCATGCAATTACAATCAATAGATCTTATTTAATACTAAAAATAGATATAATTCCTGTGAATTAATTAAAACATCCAAACACAGGTAACTGACGTTGGCTATCCCTAACCGATGCCAGTTCCTCCTTGCCTGACTGATGCCAGTTATAGGTGACCAATGCCGGTCCCTCCATAACTGATGTCAGTTACTGTGTTCTCCAGCAAGTTTCACATTGCATGCTAATCCGAAGTAATTGAGCTCCACAACTCAACAGTAGATGTTTGAGAAAATTGCATCTTAATTTTTTGATTATATGAATAAAAATATTCTTTATCATTCCTACATAAACCATCAGTTGGAAAACAAGTATTATGTATTTTAACAACCGGGGCAATCACCCATTTCCATCTAATTATTTCTAAAAAAATACATCCTCAATTTTAAAGAAATTGTTTGCTACTTCTTGGGTTTTTGGAATATTAATTGAATTTGGTAATTGGTAAATTCATTAACCACAACATGATTTCTTAAAAATATGTGTGTTTTGACATTTTATGAAGGTTTTAACATGGGTATTGGAGAAAATAAATCAATTTTTATCATTTATTTCTAATTTCCTATAGGCATGACTATTGCATCATTGTGTCCAATTTGTAGTACAACAAGATTTAATGTCCCCACTAATATAGTCCTTAATAATACACTATGCATCAACAATACAAATTAAGTGTTTAGTATATATTTTGGTTATTTATTTACTATCGACAAGGAAATGGACAACAAAATACCATAAACAAGACTATGTTGAATATTATGAGAATATGGAAGGGGAAACAAATCTAACGATTTTTATTTGGGTAGATAGGATAAATTATAATAAATCTATAGGAAGGATCCTTTTTGAAGTATTATATGGAATGAATGTAAATTTTCTTATTCAATGGGATCCATATTTCTTCATGTTATTAAAATAAGAGACATAAGATGGAATGGTGATGCTTTTGTAATGAGGATAAACTAACTAATATGAATGGATGAAAGTAAGAGAGCGCTCATGAGATGTGTCTAAAGTATAATGATCAAATGAAACAACTATTTGACAAGAATGTCAACCCTAAAATTAGGTAAGTGATGCTATTATGTGATAAAAGATATGAAGATAATGGAAATAATTGGTAATTTTATCCATTATGGATAGAAATTTAGTCCATTTATAGTAGGATTGGGGACAACATATTCTTCTTGATTGGCATTTTTGGAGGTCTACTAGATTTTCTTGCCACTGTGGAAAATATATAAGGGACCTCATTGAGGAAAGAATCCATATCAATTGTATGGTGTAGATAAGGTCCTTTTCTTCCCCTTTATGTATCTTTGTACTACTTTTTCTACCTTATATGCCAAAATTGATTTATTCTTTAATGCTCTTATCTTGTATATGTATCTCTTTATTGTTGTGTCATTTTCATATGTATAAAATTTTTCTCATGGGTGTATGTATATATTTTTGTATTTTGTAATATATATATATATATATATATATCTATGTGTGTGTGTGTGTGTGTGTGTGTGTATATATATATATATATATATATATATATATATATATATATATGTTCTCACATCCCCTTTTTTCCATTGGGTATGTGTTATCTATTCTAGATAATGGCTCTATTATATGTAAGATTTTTTAAAGTAACATTGGCACCAAGCTCTTGTGATTCAATAAATTTGTTTAGAAAATTATTCGTTATAATACTTGTTCCTACACACAAATAGCATTTAAGGAATATAGAGTGATGTTTTAGAAATGGTTGTTTTATTAAATCCAATTTATCGATGTCAATAGTTATAGTTGATGAGGGTATGTGTTTTTATCAAAACTATATATCTTGCATGCATGTTGTTAAGATATGTTAGTGAGTTTATATAATTGTGCAATTCTATTATCATTTATGAATATAAACCATGACATATTGTCATACAGGCATCGATTAATATGTTCCGTTGATCTTTTATGACTTAATATAATTCAATAATAGGTCAATTAACACTTTGTAGTTAGGTGACTAATATTAAGTATTCGAATGTAGCCATTGAATTATCAATGGACAATTATAGCCACTTATTGTTAATTTGAAAGTATATGGTGTGTATGCAATTGTTGAAACAATTCAACATGTTTGTGCTAAAATTCATAAGTAAATTAACAAATGCAAAATATGACTTTGTTGGGGCCTCAAAAAAATAAACTAATCATGGTTTACTACAAGATTCATGACTCACTTTAGCACATATGGTATTCTTACCCTTTGAACCTACAAAATATGAACTGTAATTAATGGCAAAATAAATTCCTGTGAAAGGCCATGTAGGTACCAACATTCATTCGAAATAATTGAGGGGTTAATAAAGAAATATGAAAACCCAATGTCTCAATAGTTTGAACTCCAAAAGGGAAAGAGGTAGCGTGAATATACCACATATATATATATATATATATATATATATATATATATTATATATATATATATATATTATATATATATATATATATCAAATCTTTATAGGTTGATACTTGAATACAAATCTTTATTTTTAATGAAGGAAAGCATGACAATAGTACTTAAATTATTATACGTAATTATTAAAAATATTGTCCTAGCTGGGGCATCAATAAACTTGTGGGTGTTATATATGTTATTCCACAAGATGATGATGCTAGTTTATTTATTTATACACATACTCATGTCAAACAGAAGCACAGTGGGCAGGAGAAAAGGAGAGAATGTGGTTGGCATTATCTTAGAGAATATGATAATTCTGTTGCTGAAGATTGCCAAAGATGGCAACCGCATCTGAAGATTCACCCATGTCCAGTGTGAGGAAACACAAGGAGTTGTTATCGCTGACCATACCAAAGCTATATTCACCCCTAATTACATAATCCGCACCACCGCCAAAATGATAAGTGATGTCAGGAATGGCTACATCATCAGTTGATCCGGATGGTAGTTGGTAGAATAGATCGAAGTCTGAATCACTGCTTCTGGGTAATCCCATGGTGGAGTCCAAAAGTTGAGCCACCGCAGTGAATGCGGCATGGGGCAAGAACGTTAGTGTTGTTCCTGAATCGATGATGAACCCTCCATTACAATCTCCTTTGAGATCAAACGTTCCCTCTGGAATGTTGGCCACCAAATTTCCCATGGTGATTCCTTCAATAGAGAGGTAATAGAAGGTATTTATGGATGGGTTTGTAAGAATGGGAGTAGACTTGGCTCCCTTTGGAGTAGTTGTACTGCCGAACAAGAGCGGGCTCGTTTCTGAGCCGCTCTGCAATGGGACTAGATAGTATGAGAATTTGGAGTCGATGAGGGAACCGAGCTGTGAGATTAGTTATAACTTGCCCCCTCCAAGCCCCACTATACCATTTGTTCCACTAAAGTCTGATCCTTCCCGATCATGGATGCAACCAAAGGCAATGTTTGGGATGGAGTACGGGTTTCCATTTATGTCTGACATGCTCAATGTTTCACTTTTGCATACTTCATTTGGGGCGAATTCTTTTGTTGTTTTGAGCTCTTGATTTTGGAGAAAGTTTGAAGACTTTTTACAGGCCTGTGTTTTGTTGATCTTGGGATGTTTTACATTGGGAAGCTTGTTGTTTATAACTTGGAACAAACTCCATTATGGAGAGGAAAGAGCTTGGCTCTTGAAATTCTCTTCTCTTATTTTTGTAAATGTTATTGTTGTGAATGTTTTGGCATGTGTGTTGGTTGTTTGGGTAGATGGCCTAAGGATGGTGTAGGAGAAAACTATGGGGTACTTTTGTGGGAGGCATAAGTGTTTTGGGGAGGTATAAGTGTGGAGGGAGTTGGGATTTTGGTTCCACATTACAAATAAATAGCTTGCATTTCTTTACTTGTTATGGGGTGCCATAAGAGGTAGGGGAGGCATAAAGAAATGTGAAGATTAAGGGGTACTTGGGGGAGGCATAAGGGCATGTCAGGGATTTGTAATTTTATATATATATATATATATATATATATATATATATATATATATATATATATATATGGCAGTTGTTCTCAGGTGGTATTACCCATTTCCCTTTGGGAGATATAAGAAACATCCCCCATAGTTTCTTACTCCTTTGGCTTGAATGAGGAAGCCTAAGTGTTTTTTGTTGTCTTTTATCTATGGTTGCAAACTGCAGTTTTGTTTTGGACCATGTTTTAAATGTGAAATTTCATGTGTGTTGTGGAAGCCTAATGTTGCCATGAGTTGAAACACATTTCTTATTGCATTGTGGTTGGGGCTCGGGGGCCAATGAAGAGGGTGGCTTTCCCTTTTCATAGGATTTCTTGGTTGAGTGGAGAGTGTTGGCTTTCCCCCTGTTTTGGTTGTGATCAAATTGATACAAAGAAAATTGAGGATATTCATGCTGTTGTTCTAGAGCAGGGGAAAAAGACAAGTTTTACAGTCCTTGTTGAGATTATTCTTATTGTAACAATTTTCCACTCGAATTGGATGACCTTGTACATCATTGGTGATGGAAATATGTCTTGTATTGGCTATGAAATATGTAATTCAAAATGTGAAGGAGATATACTCTGGTTTCTGGTTTTTAATAAATGTGGAAGAAATTGTATTCTGTACATTGTAATTGAGGAGGAAGACAGAGTTCTGACAATCCCTTGTGAAAATTATTTTGTAACCTCTTCCACTTGAAGTGGCTAATCTTGTATATTAATGTGTTGGAAAGGCTACTCTATTTTATTCATGAAAGTTGTTGTGATTATGGAAGAATATATCTTGTATTCAGTCATGTGAACATGAAAGAAAGATATGCATTTTGTACGTTATATTCTAAAAATAAATGGGAAAGAAGTCGTACAAGATTCATTTTTATTTAAGGGAAGTTGTGTACCTTTTTCAAATTATTATTTTTTCATTGGAAATATGTGTTTGAAATATAGTGTAAAATCTCTAGTTGGAAAATTGAAAAGTAAATATGCATGAATAAATGTTATATTGCTCTTTACTTTTGAAATGCATGATTTAGAAATCAGAACTGTATGTTGGCTTTTGAATACTTGAATTGAGAACAAAATTCATATGTTACATTTGATTGAGATTGAATTTCTTATATCAAGTTGGTAAAGGAAAACTGGATCTGTTTAAGATCAAGTATAAACTCCATCCCTTATTTCTTTGTATACTTGCAAAATTTTATCAAAAAGTACAGAGAGACCCTGTAACATTGAAAGGATAAGTTGAAATACCATTTGAACTTATGGGATCAAATGATCCCAAGCAAACAAAAATACTTAAGTAATTTCCATAGAACCTTTCAATTCAAGCTCAAACAATTTCACAATCGTTGTTGTCAAATTGGGAGATTTTCAAAATGTAAATCAATCAAACAACTTAACCCTTATAATCTATCCTATAATCTTCCAAGAAAAATCCTACATGCCTGTTTGGTAAGTTGAGAAGTAATTATGGAAAATTTGAACAAATTTTATAAGTTGTATAGTCTAGTTCATGTTTTAGGTGACATAAATACTTATTCTTAAACTTGACCTTTCAAACATCTTCAAAATTTAAATATTGAGATTCTTAGTCATGAAGTTTTCCCACCGCTCCGCTGACCCGCAAGCCTTCATTTTGTCAAAAAATGATCTAAGTCAAAAAAAAAAATTATTTCACAATTTTTCCTCCGTGGCCCCGCCACCTGGCAACCAATCCTTGATCGACACGTGGCTTCGTTGGGTGTCGGTGGACGACATGATCGATTTTAACCTTTCGCGCTTTCAAAAATAAATTTGGAAAAATTTGTAGTTTCCTCCGCAGCCAATCAGGTGCTGTCGCATTGCTTCACAAGGTGTCGGCAGAGGATTGGATATTTGTAAGCCTTAATGCTTCGAAAACTTTTGGGAAAAAATTCTAAAATATCCCCGCTGGCCCACCAACCTGCAGCTAATGGGTTGCTAACATGTGGCACCTTCTCACGTCGGCGGAGGCGTAGGTGAATTTTACCCTTTTTTCCCTTCGAGGAGATAAATTTATCTTATCCCTGCTGGCCCACTTTATCTGCGTTGGCTTAGGAGGTGCCACGAGTCCCTTGCAGTCTTGTACACTTGTGGGTGCATGGGTGCAAAGGTTGCTTTTCACCCCATGCGGGAAATTTTCCAAAAATTCTCCCCCACTCAGTCGGCCCACGTCTGGGGAGAGATTTCCTTCCCAGTCCCACCAACCCAACTCTCCTCCTCTTGGAAAAACTTCTCCCTGCGGCCCACCAACCCGCCCCGTGGGAAAATTTTCTCCCCTAGGCCCGCCAGCCCGCCTTGGGAAATTTTCCACACAAATTCTGCCGACCCATAACTTTTGAAATACAGGGAGTTAGGAGGAGTTATTTATATCAATGGAAAGGTGAGAAAATTTCCTCTCTAATGGGAATGCTTTCAAAAAATACCAAGTGCATTAATTTTGAGAAAATATAGGTTGAATGTCTTAAGCCTGTCAGGGGGTGGGAGAGTGTGAAATTGCCCTCTTAATCTTAATGATTATTCTAACCCTGTAAATTTAATAATTGTTGTAATGGGAAAACTATGAGCTAATATTTTTTTTTTCCTTTAAAACTTGCTTGTGGCAACTGTTGTTTTGCAACCTGGTAGAAGATACTTTTAAACAAAAAAAATTATCCCATAATTTTTCTAACTAACCCTAAGATGTTCTTGGGTCTCAAGTGGGTTCTTATAGCAGGTGATTAACCTGGTATCAGAGCGTGGGTTCAAATCTTGGACCCTTGGGCACACTATAAAACTTGAGACATGAAATGTAAACCTAGCACACTTTTAAAATTAGAAAACAACCCTGTTTGAAAAACTGCATATTTTAGTAAACATGAAGACTAAATCAAACTTAGAAAGATGAACTAACTCTCACCTTGGTCTGTGCAGGAGGCGTGGACAAGACGAGGGGTATTTTCACATATACCTAGGCTTACCACCACTAGATCATGTTGTAGCAGCTATCCTACCATAGTTTTTACAGAAACTTCAGGATGTTAATGTCTCTTTACGCGGAGGGACCGTAGGAGCACATTCAGTCAGACATTGTAGGGTGACATCCATTAAGGCTCATGCATCTCCTCGGCATATCGAGGAACATAGAGGAGAGAACACCCATAAGGATTCAGTCAAACCAGAGTCACTGCAGAAGGGATAGGGAGACCGGGTTTTAGGACATAGAGATAGGTCTCAGAGCCCTAGGCTTAGAGATGAGCACGCAGAGAGGCCTAGGGGTCATCGACTACAACATAAGATCACATCAGGGAGATCCTGAAGCAATAACCAGCTCATTATTCTAGTGGAATAGTTGGATTTCAATAAGAGGCCTAGTTGGTGAGCTTGAGCATATGCTTCAAGCTCTGCCCTTGTTCTAGCAACATGAAAGATCATGTTCTGATCCATCTGTTGAGGGATGGAGTAGGTGTCTAGTGGAGGATAAAGGAGTAGAAGCTCCATGTTGATTTGGAGAAAGTTACCTAGGATCTCTTTGAGGAGCGGTTTGGGAGCAGATATTTATCTCGGAGGTTCATAAAGCAAAGGATTGATGAGTTTCATGACCTCTGACAAGTATGTCTTACAGTGGCTGAGTATGAGAGTAGATTTCTAGATCTACTCTAGTATGTTGATTACATGTAGGATGAGCGGGTGCAGATCCATAGGTTTATTCAGGGCCTGAATCTGGATATTAGAGGTGCAGTGTGGCTCCATTGTCCACAGACATTGGCTGAGGCCGTTGAGAAGTCCTATATAGAAAAGGAGACTTGGGGAAAGACCCAACAGGCTAGAGATCGAGTCCAAAGCCGTATACAGTAGATGTAGGTTAGCAGATCGAGGGGGTCAGTACCTCCTCCTCATGGTGCATAGGGTTCAACACAGTCATCTTTTAGACCACAGCAATAGCAACAACAGTCTCTCCCACGATATAGACCTCCACAGAGATTTGATGCACAGAGGGGTCGGAGTATGGGGCCTCCTCCTAGGGGTCCCATTAGGACACAGTGAGCACCTAGAGCTTAGTCAATAGGAGCTCGCCAGCAGAGAGCAGTCCATAGTCAGGTCATCTAGATCCACAGCACACCCCTTTAGGGTAGCGACTGGAGCTTCTACTCATGGGAGAAGATCATATGATTGTTTTGGATGTGGTATTACTAGAAACTTTTGGAGAGACTAACCATAGAACCATAATAACAAGGGTAAGACACAGATCTTAGAGCCTACTATTGGTGATATGGGGCATAGTCATAGGATGTATGCATCAGTCGATAACTTCTAGGTAGAGCATCAGAGTAGAATTATTAAGACTATAGGTAGCATTAGTGGTATTCCTACCTCCATTTTATTTTATTATGGTTATTCTTATTCCTTTATTGCGCCATCTTTAGTAGAGCGATGCTGGCTGGTGGTAACTAGGTAGGGTCATAGTTAGGATGTTGAGATGGCTTCTGAAGCCAAGATCTCTGTAGACTTCTTAGTTAAGGAGTGTGTAGTGGATTTGGGACCTTTTACCACTACCTCGGATCTTTGTATCCTTCTGTTGGGCTCTTACGGAGTCATCTAGGGCATGGACTGGTTATCGGCACATAGAGCTAGAGTGGATTATTACCACAAGATCATATCTTGTACAAATGATCTAGGAGTTGAGGTAGTGATAGCAGGGGTCAGGAGACCCATTTCTAATCACACCATCTCCGCTATAAATCTTAAGCGGTGTGTATGACGGGGTTGTCAGATGTTTGCTATCACAGTTAGTGACCGATCAGAGGATGGGTCTAGTGGACCATCGCTAGATGAAAATCCCATCTTGAGATATTTTTCTGATGTCTTTCTAGAGGAGCTACCAAGGTTACCACCCCCACATGAGATAGATTTTCATATAGATCTGGTTCCGGGAGCATAGCCTATCTCACGAGCACCTTATCGGATGACTATCCCTGAGCTCTACGAGCTCAAGTTGCAGCTTGAGGGCCTTTTGGAGAAATTCCTAATTCATCCTAATGTATCCCCTTGGGGTGCACCGGTGATCTTTGTAAAGAAAAAGGATAGATCCTTGTGGTTGTGTATTGATTACCGCCGGATGAACAAAGTAACGATCAATAATCGTTATCCACTTCCACGCATTTATGATTTGTTTGATCAGATGAAGGGAGCCACAGTTTTCTCTAAGATAGACCTTAAGTCAAGCTACCATCAGCTGAGGATTTTAGAGTCAGATATTCATAAGACCGCCTTCTATATGAGATATGGCCACTATGAGTTCACAGTGGTACCTTTTGGCTTGACCAAGGCCCCTGCAATGTTTATGAGTTCAATGAATGGGGTATTTAGGACCTTCTTAAGATCACTTCATGCTCATCTTCCTTGATGAAATTTTTATTTACTCACGTACACGTGAGGAGCACGACGGGAACCTTCGCCAGGTTCTTTAGTGTCTTCAGGAGCAGCAACTTTATAGGAACTTGGAAAACTGTGCATTCTTTCAGACGGAGGTACAGTATTTGGGTCATATGATTTCTAGGGAAGGTATCACCATCGATCCTTCCAAGATTAGAGCTATTATGGATTGGCTAGCACCCACTACTATAACTGAGGTGTGCAGCTTCATGGGATTAGCAAATTACTACAGGAGTATTGTTCAGGACTTCTCTCGGATTGGGCACCCCATCACTTCCCTTTAGTGGAAAGGGAAGAAGTTTGTTTGGTCAGACAGGTGTGAGAAGGCCTTTAGGACACTAAAGGAATGTCTCACTACAACACCTATTCTTACAGTGCCGGACCCACAGGGTGATTTTTTCGTATGCACGGATGCTTCTTTGGCAAGACTTAGAGGTGTATTAATGCAACAGGGCAGAGTGGTGGCTTTTGAGTCTCGCAAACTCAAATATTATGAGCTTAATTATCTGACTCATGATCTTGAGCTTGTGGCAGTTGTGCATGCCTTGGTTCTATGGAGACACTTTCTTCTTAGCCAGATATTCACACTCAGGATTGATCATTTGAGTCTTCGCAACCTCTTCACGCAGCCCAATCTCAACATTCATCAGTGGCATTGGATGGAGTTGTTTTGTGAGTATGATATGGAGATAGAGCATGTGAAAAGGAAGTAGAATGTGGTTGTAGATGAGCTCTAAGCAGATAAAGGCATGTAGCTAAGGCCACCTCAGGGAGCACAGATTTGCAGAGGAGGATTCTACAGCAACTTTCTCACGATAGCTTCTACATTGTAGCCAGAGGATAGATCGAGTCTCAGAGACCCCTTAAGGGTAATTTTGATGGTTTATCTTTAGAGGCAGATGGCCTTCTCAGGCATAGAGGTCATATTTATGTTCCTAGAGATGGAGGCTTGAGGCAGGACATCTTGGCAGAGGCACATTGTGCACCCTATTCAGCCCATCCCGGGGTGAAGAAGATGCATGCCACCTTGAAACAACTATTTATCTAGAGGGGACTTCATAGAGACGTGGCTCAATTTGTGTCACACTATTTAGAGTGCCAGAAAGTGAAGGTTGAGCATTAGCATCCAGCTGGCCTTCTTTATCCTCATGCATAGGACAGGCAGAAGAAGTACGTGGATCAACATAGGACTGATCATAGTTTTGATGTGGGAATGAAGGTTTTCCTTTGTGTCAGGCCACACAATATCCCTATCCGTTATGGAAGAGGTTCTAAGTTAGCTTCTATATTCATTGGTCCTTTTGAGATCTTGGAGGATATCGGCCCTTTAGCCTATCATCTAGCGTTACCACCTAAATTTTCTCACATACATGATGTGTTTCATATTTTAGTTCTTAGGAGATATGTTGCAGATCCTTCTCATGTGCTAGATTGGACATCATTGCAGGTGTAGGATCAGGGGCAGGTGATGGTGGAGCCCATTCATATTATAGATCACAGGACCCTGGGCCTTTAAGGAAGAGAGATTGATCAGGTCCAGGTGCAGTGGGACAGATATGATGAGACTACAGCTACATGGGAGGATGTTACTTTTTTACGAGTTCAGTTCCCACATTTGTTCCAATGAATTCTAGGAGGAAGTCGAGTCTAAGGGGAGGGGGATGTAGTGCCCGCTTCCCTTCGACACCTTGTGATATTGATCCTGATACTGCTTACTATATTATGGACATTGTTATAGTTAATTTAGTATGATATTAGATGTTAGATCATGGTTTATTGTGGACTTTGATTCAAATATGGTGCATGATGACTATTAGAGACATTTTAGATATTGATGTGGATATATTGTTTGACATGGTTATATTATAGATGTTGACCAGACTTGTGATATTTGGATATTTTGAGTAGACCTAGAAAATGAGAATTGAATTAAAATTGATGATGAGATAGTTGTGGATGAAATTGTAAGTGATATTGGTGATTGTCTTGATGATTCTGGTGATTGACATATATGCTGATGATAATGAAATTATATTTATATTCATTTGGATGTTCTAATATGGCCACAAGGCTGAAGGAGGTATTTGCATTTTGTAGGTTTAAAATATCACAACAAACATCGGGGGATCAAAGACCAACCACTTTAGAATTCTAGATGAATTCAACAAGGTCACCATGGAAACTGTATTGTTTGTGTGTGTTTGATTGTGTTAGGGATTCCCATGGGGGGGGGGGGGGGGGGTCACCTTTAAATGTGACCAAGGGTTTTATGTGTTTTCTTTTATTGGGTCCCTTTGTTAATGTTTACATGTGTTTATTTTGTGGTGCTTTGACCCCTTTAATTATTTATTAAATGGTGTGTAATATTGTGAATAATCTTGTTGTTAAGTTAATTAATTAAAATATGTCATAAGAAAGTAATTAATAGAGTTGTTGGCCTTGAATTAAAGTGTTGTAAGAAATGCGTAAGAAATGTGTAAGGGATATGTAAGTTGATTGTGGAGTAATAAACACTTCATCTTCTTGAAAATTCTATTTTTTCCTTGGAGGCTGATTCTAGAGGCTTGTGGGACAAGTTAAACTTGTCCCATACCTCCTAAATTTATTTACCAACCTTGCCTATGGTTGGAGGGTTAAATTTAGACCTTCTTTGTGCATTTTTGTAAGTCAAGCTAAATGCTTTAATTGCACTTTCTTACATATTTTTAATTTAATTCATTATGGGGCGTGGGCTTGTCTTGAAGTTTGTAAGTAAGTTGTCATATTATTCACCCCCCTATTTATTGTGCCTTGGAGATTGAAGTTGAATTTTGAGTTGGAGTTGAGGATGTGTGACGTGACATCCCTCTTGGATCTCCCTCATCCTCTCCTCTTCCCTCTCGATATATTTAAATTCCTCAGCTTGTTTTTGGGGTTGCTTCACTTTTGCATACTTCATTTGGGGTGAATTCTATTATTGTTTTGAGTTCTTGCTTTTGGACAAAGTTCGTAGAATTTTTATAGGCCTGTGTTTCATTGATATTTGGCTATTTTGCATTGGGAAGCTTATTGTCCAGAACTTGGAATAATCCATTATGGAGAGCTAAGATCTTGGCTCTTGAAATGATCTTCTCTTATTTGTGTAAATGTTATTGTTGTGAATGTTTTGGCATGTGTGTGGGATGTTTGGGTAGATGGCCTAGGGATGGTGTATTAGAAGACTATGAGGTATTTCTATGGGAGGCATAAGTGTTTTGGGGAGGTATAAGTTTGGAGTGAGTTGAGATTTGGGTTCCACCTTACAAAGAAATAACTTGCATTTCTTTACTCATTATGGGGTGCCATAAGAGGTTGGGGATGCATAAGTAAATGTGAGGAATAAGGGGTACTAGGGGGAGGCATAAGGGCATGTCAGGGATTTGAAATTATATATATATATATATATATATATATATATATATATATATATATATTATCCGGAGTTTTTCTCAGGTGGTGATACTCATTTCCCCTTAGGAGGTATAAGCAGCATTCCCCATAGTTTCTTGCTCCTTTGTCTTACATGAGGAAGCCTGAGTGTTGTTTGTTGTCTTTTATCTGTGGTTGCAAACTGCAGTTTTGTTTTGGACCGTGTTTTAAATGTGAAATTGCATGTGTGTTGTGGAAGCCTAATGTTGCCATGAGTTGAAACACATTTCTTATATCATTGTGGTTGGGGCTCGGGGGCCAATGAAGAGGGTGAATTCCCCTTGTCATTGGATGTCTTGGTTGTGTGGAGAGCGTTGCCTTTCCCCCTATTTTGGTTGTGATCAAATTGATACAGAGAAAATTGAGGATATTCATGTTGTTATTCTAGAGCAGGGGAAAAGGACAAGTTCTACAATCCTTGTTGAGATTATTGTTATTGTAACCCTTTTCCACTTGAATTGGATGACCTTGTACATCATTGGTGATGGAAATATGTATTGTATTTGCTATGAAATATGTAATTCGAAACGTGAAGGAAATATACTATGGTTTCTGGTTTTTAATAAATGTGGAACAAATTGTATTTTGTACATTGTAATTGAGGAGGAAGACAGAGTTCTGACAGTCCCTTGTGAAAATTCGTTTGTAACCTCTTCCACTTGAAGTGGCTGATCTTGTATATTAATGTGTTGGAAAGGCTACTCTGTTTTAGTCATGAAAGTTGTTGTGATTATGGAAGAATATATCTTGTATTCAGTCCTATGAACATGAAAGAAAGATATGCATTTTGTACATTTTATTCGAAAAATAAATGGGAAGGATTTCATAAAAGATTCATTTGAATTTAAGGGAAGTTGTGTACCTTGTTCAAATGATTTTGTTTTCATTAGAAATCTACATTTGAAATATAGTGTAAAAGCTCTGGTTGGAAAATTGAAAAGTAAATACACATGAAGAAATGTTATACTGCTCTATTCTTTTGAAATGCATGATTTACAAATCAGAATTATACATTGGATTTTGAATACTTGAATTGAGAACCAACTTCATATGTTAGATTGGATCGGGAATGAATTTCTTATATCAAGTTGGTAAAGGAAACCTAGATCTGTTTAAGATCAAGTATAAACTCCATCCCTTATTTCTTTGTATACTTGCAAAATTTTATCAAAAAGTACAGAGCAACCCTATAACATTGAAAGGATAAATTGAAATACCAATTGAACTTGTGGGATCAAATGATCCCAAGAAAACAAAAAGACTTAAGGAATTTCCATAAAACCTTTCAATTCAAGATCAAACAGTTTCACAATCGTTGTTGTCAAATTGGGAGATTTTTGAAATGTAAATCAATCAAACAACTTAAACCTTGTAATCTATCCTATAATCTTCCAAGAAAAATTCTCCATGCCTGTTTGGCATGTTGAGAAGTAATTATGGAAAATTCGAAAAAAAATTATAAGTTGAACAGTCCAGTTCACGTTTTAGGTGACAAAAAGACGTATTCTTAAAATTGACCAAAATTTAAATATTGAGATTCTTGTTCAAAGATAACTTTGAGATCTTTCCAAAAACTCCTCGTTTGCCAAAAATGGAGTTCCCTATCAACAATTATGGCCTTCTAAAGATTTTACTTCATTCATCTTCAAAAATAATCTAACTGTCAAATTGAAATGAATAAAATATATTCTTGGGTGGACCCACCGACTAAAACTTTCTCTTTTTTTTTCTTCTTGGCAAAAAAGCACAAATTCATGAAGTTTCCCACCACTCCGCTGACCCACAAGCCTTCATTTTGTCAAAAAATGATCTAAGTCCAAAAAACGTTATTTGGCAATTTTTCCTCTACGGCCCTGCCACCCTGCAGTCAATCCTTGATCGACATGTGGCTCGTTGGTCGCCAGCGGATGCTCAGATCGATTTTACCTTTCGTACTTTCAAAAATAAATTTGGAAAAATTTGTAAGTTTCCTCCGCAGCCCCGTCGGCCCACAGCCAATCAGGGGTTGCCACGTGGCTTCACGAGGCATCGGCGGAGGAGCAAATCTTCGTAAGCCTTAACGCTTCGGAATTTTTTTTGGAAAAATTTCCAAAATATCCCCGGCGGCACGCCAACCCAAAGCTAATGGTTGGATAACACGTGGCATATTCTTGCGTCGGCGGGAGGCGTCGGTGAATTTTACCCTTTTTGCCCTTCGGGGCGATAAATTTCTTTTATCCCCATCGCCCCGCTTTCTCCACGTTAGGTTAGGAGGTGCCACGTGTCCCTTGTGGTCTTGCAGAATTGCGGGCGGTCAAGTGCAAAGGTGGCTTTTCGCCCCATGCGAGAAAATTTCCAAAACTTCTCCCTCACTCTATCGGCCCTCGTCTGGGGAGAAATTTCCTCCCCAACCCCACTGACCTGACACCTCCTCCTCTAGGAAAAACTTCTCCCCGTGGCCCATAGACCCGCCCCTGGGGAAAATTTTCTCCCCTAGGCCCGCCGGCCCGCCTTGGGAAATTTTCCTCACAAGATCCGCCAACCCATAACTTTTGAAATATAGGGAGTTAGGAGGACTTCTTTATATCAATGGAAAGGTGAGAAAATTTCCTATCTAATGGGAATGTTTTTAGAAGGTTTCAAGTGCATTAATTTTGAGAAAAACTTGGTTGAATATCTTAAGTCTGTCAGGGGGTGGGAGAGTGCGAAATTGCCCTCTTAATCTTAATGATTATTCTAACCCTAAGTTTCAACCCTGTAAATTTAATAATTGTTGTAATAGGAAAACTATAAGCTAATATTTTTTATTTGGCTTCTAAAGCTTGCTTGTGGCAACTGTTGTTTTGCAACCTGGTAGTAGACACTTTTAAAAAAATAAAATTATCCCATAATTTTTCTGACTAATCCTAGGATGTTCTTGGGTCTCAAGTGGGTTGTTTTAGTAGGCGTTACACTTGGTATCAAAGAGTGGGTTCAAAATCTTGGACCCTTGGGCACACTAGAAAACTTGAGACATGAACTGTAAACCTAGCACACTTTTAAAATTAGAAAACAACCTTGTTATCTATGTGAGTTAATGTTATGCAAACATAGCATATGTTGCGTGTAGTCCTAAGTGGTCTCTTGTAGTGTCATGTGTACTACAATGTCAGTCAAAAAAAATATTCTGGTATTTGATTATTGTAATTATGTGTGTAAAATTTTTGTGTTACATACATGAAATCCTATATAATAAATTCTAATGCACTCATATACTCAACTCAAAGCAACTAGGGCTTCAAAGAACCCCCCCTAGAAAATATAAATAAAAAGTAAAAACAAATATCTTTTAAAATTCTATAAATAATAATCAAACATTAGGAGTATCCCCCACATAGGTATGAAGCAATATAAACAAGGTTCAACATTCAAGCTTCTCAAATTATAAACCCTCAAAGCTAAGTCTAAGAACATGTAAACATAATTATAGTTAGAAAAGAATTATGGCAAAATTTTCTTCCATTTCTAAATCTGAAATTGATACAATTCAATTTCATATGTTGCAAAGAATGTTAGTCTTAATGAAGTATTTTATATCAATAATTAAGGCTATAACTATTGCAAATTTGTAGAAGTGTTTCTCGGTCTCACTAAGATTAAAATCATCTACTTTACATTAAAATAGAAAGCTATAATATTTCAAATAATATTGACCTCAATTAATTTACTTGATTTTATCATCTACAAATAAAACACGATGTATATCCATTCTTCTTAAAAATTTGAAATTTAAAAAAAAATATCGTCATACACAATACAATTAATTTCTAGCTAATATGGTTTTCCCCCAAATCTTTGGAAGGCTTGGACAAATGAATCTAGTTATTGTGTCAATTCTTTTCTTTCTAATGGGAAATGATGGCAGTTCTTCACCATCAAATAGTGGTAGATATGTGTGAGTTTAGTGTAGTCCTTCCTAATAGCATGGATAAGTTCCTCCATCATATATTTTCAAAAATTATATTCATTCTAATGAGAGCACAATATATATTGGAATACCCTCTATAGATTAGATGGGAGCTTTAGAATACCATAATGGCATCCGTGAATATAATGTTGAAAGCAGAATTTTGTTAGCAACGTTGACTCATACACATTGCATGTAAATTCTTTATAGTAAATTTTCAGAGAAGACATGCACAAAAAGATGTTCTCAAAAAGGTTTGGAAACTCTTCAATGATTATAAAATATGCACACAAAATAAGTTTATTAAAAAGGCCTTAACTTTTTCTACACAAATTCAATTAACAAAATTTGTTTCCACAATTTTTGCCAATATCCTCCTATTAATATGTTGTAGATTCGAAGTGCCATAATAGATATGAATAGCATATTTCCACATAGATGCTTTGAAAATTTGTCTAAAAACCTTGAAAATTATAAGAAATATTTACTCTTGCTCGCTACTTGAATACAAATCTTTATTTTTAATGAAGGAAAGCGTGAGAACAGTACTTACTATTATAAGTAATTAGTAAAAATATTGGCCTAGCTGGGGCATCAATAAACTTGTGGGTGTTATATATGTTAATCCACAAGATGATGATGGTGGCTGTTTATTTATTTATACACATACTCATGTCAAACAGAAGCACAGTCGGCGGGAGCAAAGGAGAGCATGTGGTTGGCATTATCGTAGAGAATATGATAATTCTGTTGCTGAAGATTGCCAAAGATGGCAACGTCATCTGAAGATTCGCCCATGTCCAGCGTGAGGAAACACAAGGAGTTGCTGTCGCGGACTGTAGCAAAGCTGTATTGACCCCTAATTACATAATCCGCACCGCCGCCAAAATGATAAGTGATGTCAGGAACGGCTACATCATCAGTTGATCCGGATGGCAGTTGGTAGCATAGATCGAAGTCTGAATCACTGCTTCTGGGTAATCCCACGGCGGAGTCCAAAAGTTGAGCCACCGCAGTGAAGGCGGCGTGGGGCAAGAACGTTAGCGTTGTTCCTGAATCGATGATGAACCCTCCGTTACCATCTCCTTTGAGATCGAACGTTCCCTCTGGAATGTTGGCCACCGAATTTCCCACGCTGATTCCTTCAACAGAGAGGTAATAGAAGGTATTTATGGATGGGTTTGTAAGAATGGGAGTAGACTTGGCTCCCTTTGGAGTAGCTGCGCTGCCGAACAAGAGCGGGCTCGTTTCTGCACTGCTCTGCAATGGGACTAGACAGTAAGAGAATTTGGAGTCGACGAGGGAACCGAGCTGCGATATTAGTGATAACTCGCCCCCTCCGAGCCCCACTATACCGTCTGTTCCACTGAACTCCGATCCTTCCGAGTCATGGCTGCAGCCAAAGGCGATGTGTGGGATGGAATACGGGCTTCCACTAGTGTCCGACATGCTCAGTGTTTCCACAGATAAGATGCCACTAGTCCTCACGGAACCGCTGCCGTATCCGTATGAATACTCACAGTCGGGGGTGCATGATTTTCTGCGGAGGGAAGAGCAGAGGGAGGTGGCATCGCAGGGCACCTTGGCGTAGGTGGTGGATTTGGAGGGGTCGAAGATGGGGTCGGGCTGAGAGAAGCAGGCGGTGCAGGGTTGGCATTGCGTCCATATCAGATCGCTGCCTGTGTCCATGATGGCAGCCACTTTTGTGGGCGGGGTTCCGATGCTGATTGTCACTGCAAACTCTCCTTTCCCATAGTTGAGGGGAGCCTCGATCCCACCTTGAGGAGAAAGAGAAGGTGAAGGAGATGATAATGCTTTGGAAGCTGGTTTGAATAATGCAGAAGCTATGGAGGTTTGGATGGTTTTGAGCCTTGTGATGCTTCTGTGGACGGCGCCACGAAGGTGGTGTTGAGGGTGCAGGCGCTTCATATTGGCTCTCAACCCCTTCACCATTGGCCCGTCTTCTGCATTGGCCATGTTATTCAGAGAACATAGCAGTAGCAGCACCGCCACAATCACCACCTTGTAAGCCATTGCTACTTACTAAAGCACCGATGAGCTCGATAACTCCACACACAGCAATTTATAAGGCTTTGTTTTGGTCCCGAGCCGATGCAGGGTGGGCTCCGTAGCGAGTCAATCGCAGGAGACTCGAACATAACGTGAGCGAGAAGGTAACGAAACTTCCGTTTCATACAGTGATTGGGTATTGAAGGAACATTCTTGACGGAGGGAGGAAAAACGTTCACACGACTTGGTTTTCCTTAGCTAGAAAGAAAAATAAAAGCCAAGACAAAGTAGTCATCCCGATCATGAAAAGCGACACTCTTGACAAACGGAGAAACGACATACCTTTCTCGGCATATTCAAGACACTCGAGATAATATAATCAATAAAGGATTTAATACTAGCAATTGCAAATGAGTTGCAAGTTACGTCGGAGAGGGATTGAGGTTTTCCCAAGACAAATAAAAGCCAAGACAAAGTAGTCATCCCGATCATGAAAAGCGACACTCTTGACAAACGGACATACCTTTCTCGGCATATTCAAGACTCTCGAGATAATATAATCAATACAAGGATTTAATATAAACATTAGATAATCTAATCAATAATGACACAATGGTCAAATCCAACACCGAAGATGTCGGAACAACAAAATTACTAATTAAAAATGGAAGCATTATTCTATTCATTACAAATGTATGGAAAAATTAAGTAATCACAATAATACATGATACTACTAACACCCATACAATGCGTGGTTTGGGACCTATGTTCATTTATAATGATGCGCTGTCATGGGTGGAAGATTGTTTGGTGATTAAAAAGCCATATGGTAACCTACATCTCACACTTTTTTTGAACGTCTTTTGGGGAAACTATAAATCCTTGTGACACCCTTTCTTTTTGTTTTTGGGACACATGATTCCCTCGTAGCTTAACTTACCTATTATAAAAATTAGGGACTAATCACTACCAATCATCCATAAGTACAAGTTTAATCTTCATATCTTTAAGCACTATTTGGCACTTGCCACTTACAATATTCTTTCCCTATCTTTGTATGGGACGATCAAGGACTCACATTGTTTGCCATGCTTTTGTTATTCTCTTAGTGTGTTGGTATAAGGTTTTCTACTTTGACATTATCAATTATTCTCTCTTTTCTCCTTTAACATAGAAAGTGGTTGTCAACTTTAACAAAAAGAAAATTAAAAATAAAGGGGTAGTCAACGAGTATGATAGGAATGAAGTGGCGTGAGTAAGTGGAGTAGAAAGTGGGTTTGGTGGAGCACGTGGGCAGCTCAACCACCCATTAAAACTTGTCATTATCTTTGAAAATGATTCAACCACATTATTTAATCCCAGAAGCTTAACTTGCCTATTATAAAAATTAGGGACTAATCACTGCCAATCATCCATAAGTACAAGTTTAATCTTCATATCTTTAAGCACTATTTGGCACTTACAATATTATTCCCTATCTCTATATGGGACGACCAATGACTCAAATTGTTTGCCATGCTTTTGTTACTCTCTTGGTGTGCCAGTAGGTTTTCTAGTTTAACACTATCAATTACGCTCTCTTTTCTCCTTTAACGCAGAAAAACTTATTTACTATATTATTAAAGGGGGAAATGTAGATATGTATTTTGGCACAAACTAATATTATATCGCATGTTTATAAAATAATATGTACATGGATCTTCAACAATGAAACTAGAACTTAGTGGCACAAGTACTTATTAGTTTGTTTTTCATATTAATTGGTTCATTATTTTCTATCCACTTCAATTCTTCTATATTTTTGGCGTCTTATCACAAAGATTACTAGTTATTGATTTTTATATTTATTATTGTTGAATATTTTTTGGGACAATATAGCTTGGCCTTGGTTATTCTACGGTATGGTCTTAGGAGAAACAATATTGTCTCTCCTTTACTTTTATTATTTTCTTCCTGTAACACCCGCTAAAATACCCCACTTGAGAACCAAGAACAACCTAGGTTTAGTTAGAAAAATTATGGAATATTTTTCTTTTCTTTTTAGAAAGTGTTAACAACCAAAGTCTCAAGGACAATTAAATTCAACTAATAAAATTTCCCATTAAAACAATTTCTAATTCCACATTATAAGGCAATAAGAGTAATAAATCCACACCTAGCTCAAATCTCCTTAGGGATTAATTTAATCATTGATTACATTGACATTTTACCTAAATATTCCTTGAATAAATTTTTAGGGTTAAGGGACCAAAACAATTAAATACCCAAGGAATTTAATTCTAGAAGATCCAAGACAAGAGAAAGGTTTAATTACAGGGGGAAGGAATACATGTTTACAATTATCAGAGTAAAATTTTGCTTACCCACTCCCAGAACTCTCTTAAAATATTCAACCCAATTTTTCTCGCATTCAACACACTCAAAAATTCTTCAAAACATTCCCATTAGATAGGAAAATTTCTCACTTTTCCATTGATATAAAGAAGTCCTTCTAACTCCTCATATTTCTCGAGTTATGTGCCGATGGGCCTTGAGAGGAAAATTTTCCCAAAGGCGGGCTTGTGGGCCTGGGGAAGAAATTTTTCCCGAAAGAATTTGGGCCAGTGGGGCTCGGGGAGAAAACATAGTGCTTCACATCTTTGGGTGAAAATCACCAGTGACACGCGCGTGCTCGGGTGTCCGCGGTGGGACCTCACGCTCGAAGAAGGAAAGTTTTCCCGAGTCCACTAAGGGACACGTGTTCAAATTTTACCCTGGACGGGAAGGTGGGTTGCCTGAGACCAAGATGAATTTTGACTTTTATCTTAACAGGGAAAGAAGGATCATTTTTACCCGCTCCTCCGTCGACGCTTAGAGACGCCACATGTCAGCCAACCATTGGCTATGGGTTGGTGGGCCAGTGGGGATATTTTGGAAATTTTACACAAATGATTTTTGAAGTGTTAAGACTAAAAAGATTCACTCCTCCACCGATGCCTCACGAAGCCGCATAGCTGCCCCTGATTGGCTTCGGGCCGACGGGGCTGCGGGGAAAACTTACAAATTTTTCCAAATTTATTTTTGAAAGTGTAAAAGGTTAAAATCAATCCGAGCATCTGTCGGCACCCAACAAAGCCACGTGTCGATCAAAGATTGGCTGCGGTGTGGTAGGGCTGTGGAGGAAAAATTGTCAAATAAATTTTGTTTGAACTTAGATCATTTTTAAACAAAATGAAGGCTTACGGGTCAGTGAAGCGGAACGAAACTTCATGACTTTGCGCTTTTTTTCAAAAAGCAAAAAAGGGAAGTTTTAGCCTACGGGTCCGCCCAAGAATATTTTATTCATTTAAATTTGATAGTTAGATTATTTTTGAAGCCAAACAAAGTAAAACCTTCAGAAGGCCATAAATTTTGATAGGGAACTCAGTTTTTGGCAATCGAGGACTTTTTGGAAAGCTCTCAACGTCCTCCTTGCATAAAAACTTTAAGAATTTTATTTTGATAAATTTTAAATGGTCAATTTTGAGAAAACGTCTTTCTGTCACTCCGAAGCAAACTGATATTTTTAACTTATCAATTTTGTTCAAATTTATTATTAATTCTTTTTCATCTTGCCAAACAGGCATAAAGGATTTTACTTGAAAAATTTAAAAATAGATTGCAAGGTTAAAATTTTCTTGATTGATTTCCATTCGAAAATTTTCCAATGTTTACAAAATAGAAAGCCTGCAATATCTTCAGTGTTTTAGATTATTTTGGGGATCATTCTGATCTCATTAAGTCCAAATGAATATTTCATTTGTCTCTTATAAATTTGAAGGGTTGTTTTGGACATTTGATAAAATGAAATTTGTGAAATATACAGTGAAGTAGAAATGAGATTTGTACACTTCAAGAATAGAGATTAACTATCTCTTTTGTCATGCATAAAAAAATGAATTTATTCCATGCTAGTTTTAAATAGTTTTCTTTCCTTCAATCAACTGATAGAGGCAAGAATGCAACTTCTATTTTTTTAGTTAAACATTTCAAATGAGACAGAGCAGTGTAATATTTCTTCATATGTGCTTCCTTTTCACTTTTACAAACACAAATTTCCAATGGAAATAATATCATATGAACAAGGCAAAACACTTCTATTAATTCAAAGGAATATCTTACAAATTATTTCCCATTTATTATAAAAATACAACATACCAAATGCATATCTTTCTTTTCTATTCACATAATTGAATACAAGATATATTATTTCATAATTAATTACAACTTTCATAGCTAAAACGAAGTAGTATTTCCAACACAATAATATACAAGATCATCCACTTCAAGTGGGAAAGGTTACAAAAGAAGTCTCACAAGGGACTGCCAGGACTTTTTCTTCCTCCTCAATTACAATGTATAGAATACAATTTCTTCCATGTTTATTCAAAACAAGAAACAGGGTATATCTCTTTCACATTTCGAATTACAACTTACATAGCCAATACAAAACATATTTCCATCCCCAATAATGTAGAAGGTCACCCACTTCAAATGGAAAGGGGTTACAATAAGAATAATCTCCACAAGGACTGTCAAACTTATCTTTTTCCTTTGCTCCAGAATAGCACCATGCACATCCATCATTCCCCAATTTGATCCCAACAAAAGTAGGGGAAATGAAACGCTCTCCAACCAACCAAGACATCTAATGGAAAGGAGAAGCCACGCTTCTTCATTGGCCCCCGAGCCCCAACCACAACGCAATAAGAAATACATTTCAAGTCATGGCAAAAGTAGGCTTCCACAACACATATGTAATTTCACATTTAAAACACAGTCTGAAAAAAAATTGTAGTTTGCAACTACAGATAAAAAAAACAACAAAAAACACTAAGGCTTCCTCATGGGAGCCGAAAGAGAAAGAAAATATGGGGGATGCTACTTATGCATCCCAAGGGGATATGCGTATCATCACCTTAGAAAAACCACCAAATATATATATATATATATCATTTCGAATCCCTGACATGCCCTTCTGCCTCCCTCAAGTACCCATTATTCCTCACATTTCCTTATGCCTCCCCAACCTCTTATGGGACCCCATAATGAGTAAAGAAATGCAAGCTATTTCTTTGTAAGGTGGAACCCAAATCCCAACTCCCTCCACACTTATACCTCCCCAAAACACTTATGCCTCCAACAGAAATACCCCATAGTCTTCTCCTACACCATCCCTAGGCCATCTACCCAAACATCCCACACACATGCCAAAACATTCACAACAATAACATTTACACAAATAAAATAAGAGCATTTCAAGAGCCAAGCTCTTACTTCTCCATAGTGGAGTTTTTTCCAAGTTCTAAACAGCAAGCTTTTCGATGCAAAAAAACCCAAGATCAATGAAACACATGGCTGTAAAAATTACAAAAACTTTCTCTAAAAGAAAAAACTCCAAATAGAAAAAGAATTTACCCCAAATGAAGCATGCAAACGTGACGCAACCCCAAAAAACAAGCTAAGGAATTCCAATATATAAAGAGGGAAGAGAAGAGGATGAGGTGGATCCAAGTGGGAAGCCACATCACACATCCCCAACTCCAACTCATAAGTCAACTTCAATCTCAAAGGCATAATAAATAGGTGCATGAATAATATGACAACTTACTTACACACTTCAAGACAAGCCCACACCACATAAGGACTGAAATTAAAAATATGTAAGAAAGTGTAATTAAAACATTCAGCTTGACTTACAAAAATACACAACGAAGGTCTAAATTTAACCCTCCAACCATAGGCAAGGTTGTTAAACAAATTTAAGAGGTATTTGACAAGTTTAACTTGTCCCACAAGCCTCCAAAATCAGCCTCCAAGGACAAATTTGAATTTCCAAGAAGGCGTAGTGTTTCATACTCTAAAATCAACTTACATATCCCTTACACATTTCTTACACATTTCTTACAACAATTTAAATCAAGGCCAACAACTCTATTAATTACTTTCTTATGACATATTTTAATTAATTAACTAAATAACAAGATTACTCTCAATATTACACACCATTTAATAAATAATGAAAGGGGTCAAAGCGCCACAAAATAAATGCATGCAAACATTAACAAAGGAACCAAATAAAATAAAATACATAAAACCCCTTGGTCACATATAAAGGTGATCCCCCCATGGGAATCCCTAACACAATCAACCACACACAAACAATACAGTTTCCATGGTGACCTTGTTGAATTCATCTAGAATTCAAAAGTGGTTGGTCTGCAATCCCGTGATGTTTGTTGTGATATTTTAAACCTGTAAAATACAAATACCTCCTTCGGCCTCGCGGCCATATTAGAAAATCCAAATGAATATAAATATAATTTTAAGATCATTGACATATATGTGAATCACAACAATCAACAGTATCACTTACAATTTCATCCACAACTATCTCATTATCAATTTTAATTCGATTATCATTTTCTAGGTCTACTCTAAATGTCCAAATATCACAAGTTCGGTCAACATCTATAATATAACCATGTCAAACAATATATCCACATCAATATCTAAAATGTCTCTAATAGTCATCATGTACCATATTTGAATCAAATTCCAAAATAAACCATGATCTAACATCTAACATCACACTAAATTAACCTATAGCAATGTCCATAATATAGTAAGCAGTATCAGGATCAATATCACAAGGTGTCGAAGGGAAGTGGGCACTACATCCCCCTCCCCTTAGACTTGACTTCTTTTTGGAAGTCACTGGAGCAGATGTGGGAACTGAACTCATAACAAAGTAGCATCCTCCCATGTAGCTGCAGTCTCATCATATCTATCCCACTGCACCTAGACCTGATCAATCTCTCTGCCTTGAAGGCATAGGGTTCTGAGATCTATAATGCGAATGGGCTCCACCATCACCTACCCTTGATCTTACACCTGCAATGATGTCCAATCTAGCACATGAGAATGATCTGCAACATATCTCCTAATAACTGAAACATGAAACACATCATGTATGCGAGACAAGCTACTTATTAACACTAGATGGTAGGCCAATGGACTGATACCCTCCAAGATCTCAAAAGGACCAACGAATATTGGAGCTTACTTAGAACCTTTTCCATAATGAATGGGGCTCTTGTGTGGCCTGACACAAAGGAAAATGTTCATGGCCACATAAAAACTATGGTCGGTCCTATGCTGATCCGCGTAGTTCTTCTACATGTCTTGTTCCTCTTACAGCCTTTTTCTAATCATAACCACATGTCGCTCCATGTTCTGCAATAAAGATGGTCCTAGAGAAACCTTATCCTCTAACCTATCCTAATTAAGGGGTTTCCTGCACTCTTTACCATAAAAATCCTGAAAAGGATCCCTGCCTATAGAAATCTAAAAAATATTATTGTAGGAAAATTCTACCAAGTACAGGTTCTCATCCCATTTGGACTGCTGGTCCATAACGTACATCCTAAGCATCTCCTCCAAGATGTGATTCACTCGCTCAGTCTAGCCATCAATCTCAGGGTGATATGTTGTGTTGATGTTGATCCTCGTCTTGAGGGCATACTACATGGTGGTCCAAAAATGGGAAGTATACAAAGGATCGCGGTCACAAATGATCTTCCATGGAATCCCATGTAACCTGACAATCTCATCAGGACATACCCGTGCCACTGCACTAGATGTATAATTGGTCTTTACCACAGAGAAATGAGACACTTTTTTCAATTTATCCACCATGACCATGATGGCGTCGTGGTGGTATCTCGACATCGGTAGCCCAATATTGAAGTTGATGGAAATGGTATCCCATATCTATTTTTGTATAGCATGAGGATAGAGAAGGCTAGCTGGATGTTGATGCTCAACCTTCACTTTATGGCACTCTAAAAAGTGTGACACAAACTGAGCCATGTCTCTACAAATTTCCCTCCAGATAAATAGTCGTTTCAAGGTGGCATGCATCTTCTTTACCCCAGGATGGGCTGAATAGGGTGCATGACGTGCCTATGCCAAGATGTCCTGCCTCAAACCTCCATCTCTGGGAACTTAAATCTAACCTCTGTTCCTAAGAAGGAAATCTACCTCTAAAGAAAAACCATCAAAATTCCCTCCAAGGGGTATTTGAGACTCGATCTCTACTCTTGATGCAATGTAGAAGCTTTCGTGAAGAAGATGTTGTAGAATCCTACTCTGCAAATCTGTGCTCACTAAGGTGGCCATAGCCACATGTATCCATTTGCTAAGAGCATATGCAACCACATTCTCCTTCTCTTTCACATGCTCTATCTCCATATCATACTCACAAAGAAACTCCAACCAATATCGTTGGTGAGCATTGAGATTGGGCTGCATGAAGAGGTGGCGAAGACTCAAGTGATCTTTCCTAAGTGTGAATCTCTGACCAAGAAGAAAGTGCCTCCATCAAACCAAAGTGTGCATAACTTCCACAAGCTCAAGATCATGAGTTAGATAATTAATCTCATAATTTTTTGAGTTTACGAGACTCAAAATCCACCACTCTGCCCTCCTATATCAATACACCTCCAAGTCCTGCCAAAGAAGCATCTTCACATACAAAAAATTCACCCTGTGGATCTGACACTACACGAATAGGTGTTGTAGTGAGACATTATTTCAATGTACTTAAGGCCTGCTCACACCTATCTGACCAAACAAACTTCTTCCCTTTCCACTGAAGGGAAGTGATGGGGTACGTAATTCGAGAGAAGTCCTGAACATATCTCCTATAGTAACTTGTTAATCCCATGAAGTTACGCACCTCAGTCATAGTAGTGGGTGCTAACCAGTCCATAATAGCTCTTATATTGGAAGGATTGATGGTGATACCTTCCCTAGAAATGATATGACCCAAATATTGTACCTCCGTCTGAAAGAATTCACACTTCTCCAAGTTCCCGTAAATCTACTGCTCTAGAAGACACTAAAGAACCCATTGAAGGTGCCCCTCATGCTCCTCACGCGTACATGAGTAAATCAAAATGTCATCAAGGAAGATTAGCATGAAGTGATCTAAGAAAGTCCTAACTACCCCATTCATCAAACTCATAAACACTGCAGGGGAATTCGTCAAACCAAAAGGTACCACTATGAACTCAGAGTGGACATATATTGTATGGAAGGTGATCTTATGAATTCCCGCCTCTGAAATTCTAAGCTAATGGTAGCTTGAATTAAGGTCTATTTTAGATAAATTTTTGGCTTCCTTCATCTGATCAAATAAATCATCAATGCGTGGAAGGGGATAATGATTCTTGGTCCTTACTTTGTTCAACTAGATGTACTCAATACACAAACGTAAGGATCCATCCTTCTTCTTTAGAAAGATCACCGGTGCACCCCAAGGGGATACACTAGGATGAATTAGGCCTTTCTCCAGAAGGCTCTCAAGCTGTAACTTGAGCTTGCAGAGCTCAGGGGTAGTCATCCGATAAGGTTCTCGTGAGATAGGCTCTGATCCTGGAACTAGATCTATATGAAAATCTATCTCCTTTGGGGGTGGTAACCCTGGTAGCTCCCCTAGAAATACATCTGAAAACTCTCTCAAAATGGGATGGTCATCTAGTGATGGTCCACTAGACCCATCCTATGATTGATCACTAACTATGACAGAAAAAAATATGACAACCCCGTCACACACACCGCTTAAGCTACATAGCGGAGATGGTTCGAATAGAAACAAGTCTCCTGACCCCTGCTATCACTTCCTCAACTCCTAGATCATCTATACAAGATATGATCTTGTGGAAACAATTCACTCTGGCTCTATGTGTAGATAACCAGTTCATGCCCAAGATGACTCCATAAGAGCCCAACGAAAGGATACCAAGATCTGAGGTAGCGGTGAAAGGTACCAAATCCACTACACACTCCTTAACTAAGGAGTCTACAGAGATCTTGACTCCAGAAACCATCTCAACATCGCAACTATGACCCTACCTAACTACCACCATCCTTCATTGCTCTACTCAATATCATGCAATAAAGGAATCTGAAGAACCATAATCAAACAAAATGGAGGTAGGAATACCACCAATGATACTTGTAGTCTCAATAACTGTACTCTAATGCTTTCCCTAGTGGTTCTCGACTGCTGCATACATCCTATGACTGTGCCCCATGTCACCATCAATAGGCTCTGAGGTTTGTTTCTTACCCTTGTTATTAGGGTTCTTTGGGCAGTCTCTCCAAAAATTTCCAGAAACACCACACCCAAAAAAACCCTCTGATCCTCTCCCCTAAGTATCAGCTCCATTTGGTGCCCTATATGGGTGTGTTGTGGATCCTGATGACCCGACTGTGGACTACTAAGGTATCTATTGGTGAGCTCCTGCTGACTGAGCTCTAGGTGCTCCCTATGTCCTAATGGGACCCCTAGGAGGAGGCCCCATACTCTGAACCCTTTGTGCATCAAATCTCTGTGGAGGTCTATATGGTGGGCGAGACTACTACTGTTATTGTTTTCGTCTAAAAGATGACTGTGTTGAACCCTATCCACCACAAGGAGGAGGTACTGAACCCCTTGATTTGTTGTCCTATATCAATTGTATATGGCTCTGGACTCGGTTTCTATCCTGTTGGGTCTTTCCCCAAGTCTGCTCTACTATATAGGCCTTGTCAATGGCCTCAGCCAATGTATGTGGAAAATGGATCCGTAATGCACCTCCAATGTCCAGAATCAGGCCCCAGATGAACCTGTGGGTCCGTACCCACTCATCCTACATGTAATCAACATACTGGAGTAGATCTAAAAATCTACTCTCATACTCAGCCACTGTAAGAGAGGCCTGTCAAAGGTCATGAAACTCATCAATCCTTTACTACGTGAACCTCCAAGATAAATATCTACTCCTAAACAACTCCTCAAAGAGCTCCTAGGTAACTTTCTCATAATCAACAAGGAGCTTCTTCTCTTCTTTCCTCCACCGTACACCTACTCCATCCCTCAGTAGATGGATCGCAACACGAGCTTTCGTGTTGCTAGAACAAGGGTAGAGCTTGAAGCATCCGCTAAAGATCACCAACAAGACCTCTTCCTGAAATCCACCTTGGCAGCTTGGCGTAGGTGGTGGATTTGGAGGGGTCGAAGATGGGTTCGGGATGAGAGAATTAGGCGGTGCAGGGTTGGCATTGCATCCATATTAGATCGCTACCTGTGTCTATGATGGCAGCCACTTTTGTGGGTGGGATTCCGATGCTGATTATCATTGCAAACTCTCCTTTCCCATAGTTGAGGGGAGCCTCGATCCCACCTTGAGGAGAAAGAGATGGTAAAGGAGATGATAATGCTTTGGAAGCTGGTTTGATTAATGCAGAAGCTATGGAGGTTTGGATGGTTTTGAGCCTTCTGATGCTTCTGTGGACAGCGCCACGAAGGTGGTGTTGAGGGTGTAGGCACATCATATTGGCTCTTAACCCCTTCACCATTGGCCTATCTTCTGCATTGGCCATGTTATTTAGAGAACATAGCAGTAGCAGTACTACCACAGTCACCACCTTGTAAGCCATTGTTACTTACTAAAGCACTGATGAGCTCAATAACCCCAAACATAGCCATTTATAAGGCTTTGTTTTGGTCCTGAGCTGATGTAGGGTGGGCTTCATAGCAAGTCAATCTCAGGAGACTCGAACATAACGTGAGTGAGAAGGTAACGAAACATCCGTTTCATATAGTGATTGGGTATTAAAGGAACATTCTTGACGGAGGGAGGAAAAACGTTCACATGACTTGGTTTTCCTTAGCTAGAAAGAAAAATAAAAGGCAAAACAAAGTAGTCATCTCGATCATGAAAAGTGACACTCTTGAGAAACGGAGAAAAACGATATACCTTTCTGGGCATATTCAAGACTCTCAAGATAATATAATCAATACAAGGATTTAATATAAACATTAGAAGAAGATAATCTAATCAATAATGACACAATGGTCAAATCCAACACCGAAGATGTAGGAACAACAAAATTACTGATTAAAAATGGAAGCATTATTGTATTCATTACAAATGATGGAAAAATTAAGTAATCACAATAATACATGATACTACTAACACCCATACAATGCGTGGTTTGGGACCTACGTTAATTTACAATGATGCGGTGTCATGGGTGGAAGATTGTTTGGTGATTAAAAAGCCATATGGTAACCTACATCTCACACTTTTTTTGAACGTCTTTTGGGGAAACTATAAATCCTTGTGACACCCTTTCTTTTTGTTTTTGGGACACATGATTCCCTCGTAGCTTAACTTACCTATTATAAAAATTAGGGACTAATCACTACCAATCATCCATAAGTACAAGTTTAATCTTCATATCTTTAAGCACTATTTGGCAGTTGCCACTTACAATATTCTTTCCCTATCTTTGTATGGGATGATCAAGGACTCACATTGTTTGCCATGCTTTTGTTACTCTCTTGGTGTGTTGGTATAAGGTTTTCTACTTTGACATTATCAATTATGCTCTCTTTTCTCCTTTAACATAGAAAGTGGCAGTCAAATTTAACAAAAAGAAAATTAAAAATAAAGGGGTAGTTAACGAGTATGATAGGAATGAAGTGGCGTGAGCAAGTGGAGGAGAAATTGGGTTTGGTGGAGCACGTGGGTAGCTCAACCAGCCATTAAAACTTGTCATTATATTTTAAAATGATTCAACCACATTATTTAATGCCAGAAGATTAACTTACCTACATAAAAATTAGGGACTAATCACTGTCAATCATCCATAAGTACAAGTTTAATCTTCATATCTTTAAGCACTATTTGGCACTTACAATATTATTCCCTATCTCTATATGGGACGACCAATGACTCAAATTGTTTTCCATGCTTTTGTTACTCTCTTGGTGTGCCAGTAGGTTTTCTAGTTTAGCACTATCAATTACGCTCTCTTTTCTCCTTTAACGCAGAAAAACTTATTTACTATATTATTAAAGGGGGAAATGTAGATCTATGTATTTTGGCACAAACTAATATTATATCGCATGTTTATAAAATAATATGTACATGGATCTTCAACAATGAAACTAGAACTTATTGGCGCAAGTACTTGTTAGTTTGTTTTTCATATTACTTCATTCATTATTTTCTATCCACTGCAATTCTTCTATATTTTTGGCGTCTTATCACAAAGATTACTAGTTATTGATTTTTATATTTATTATTGTTGAATATTTTTTGGGACAATATAGCTTTGGTTATTCTACGGTATGGTCTTATGAGAAACAATATTATCTCTCCTTTACTTTTATTATTTTCTTCCTGTAACACCCACTAAAATACCCCACTTGAGAACCAAGAACAATCTAGGTTTAGTTAGAAAAATTATGGAATATTTTTCTTTTCTTTTTAGAAAGTGTTAACAACCAAAGTCTCAAGGACAATTAAATTCAACTAATAAATTTTCCCATTAAAACAATTACTAATTCCATATTATAAGGCAATAAGAGTAATAAATCCACACCTAGCTCAAATCTCCTTAGGGATTAATTTAATCATTGATTACATTGACATTTTACCTAAATATTCCTTGAATAAAATTTTAGGGTTAAGGGACCAAAACAATTAAATACCCAAGGTATTTAATTCCACAAGATCCAAGACAAGAGAAAGGTTTAATTACATGGGAAAGGAATACATGTTTACAATTATCAGAGTAAAATTTTTCTTACCCACTCCCAGAACTCTCTTAAAATATTCAACACACTCAAAACTTATTTAAAACATTCCCATTAGATAGGAAAATTTCTCACTTTTCCATTGATATAAAGAAATCCTTCTAACTCCTCATATTTCTCAAGTTATGTGCTAGCGGGCCTTGGGAGGAAAATTTTCTAAAAGGCGGGCGTGCGGGCCTGGGGAAGAAATTTTTCCCGGAAGAATTCGAACCGGCAGGGCTCGGGGAGAAAACATAGTGCTTCACCTCTTTGGGAAAAAAACACCCGTGACGCGCACGTGCTTGGGGGTCCACAGCGTGACCTCGCACCTGGAGAAGGAAAGTTTTCCTGAGTCCACTAAGGGACACGTCTCCAAATTTTAACCAGGGTGGGACGGTGGGTTGTCTGAGACCAAGATGAATTTTGACTTTTATCTTAACATCGCAAGAAGGATCAAGTTTACCCACTCCTCCATCGACGCTTAGAGACATCCCATGTTAGCCAACCATTGGTTGCTGGTTGGCGGGCCAGTGGGGATATTTTGGAAATTTTACCCAAAAGCTTTCTGAAGTGTTAAGACTAAAAAGATCCACTACTCCGCTGAGGCCTCATGAAGCCGTATGGCAGCCCCTGATTGGGTTCGGGCCAACGGGGCTGCGGGGAAAACTTACAAATTTTTCCAAATTTATTTTTGAAAGTGCAAAAGGTTAAAATCTATTCAAGCATTTTCCAGCACCCAACAAAGCCATGTGTCGATCAAGGATTGGCTGCGGTGTGGGAGGGCTGCAGAAGAAAAATTGCCAAATAATTTTTTTTGAACTTAGATCATTTTTAAACAAAATGAAGGCTTGTGGGTCAGCGGAGCGGAAGGAAACTTCATGACTTTGTGATTTTTTTGTAAAAATCAAAAAAGGAAAGTTTTAGCCCGCGGGTCTGCCCAAGAATTTTTTACTCATTTAAATTTGATAGTTAGATTATTTTTGAAGCCAAACAAAGTAAAACCTTGAGAAGGCCATAAATTTTGATAGGGAACTCAGTTTTTGCAAAATGAGGACTTTTTGGAAAGCTCTCAATGTCCTCCTTACACAAAAGCATTAAGAATTTTATTTTGATAAATTTTAAATGGTCAATTTTGAGAAAACGTCTATCTGTCACTCAGAAGTGAATTGATATTTTTAACTTATCAATGTTGTTCAAATTTATCATTAATTCTTTTTCATATTGCCAAACAGGCATAAAGGATTTTACTTGAAAATTTAAAGATAGATTGCAAGGTTAAAATTTTCTTCATTGATTTGCATTCGAAAATTTTCCAATGTTTACACAATAGAAAACATGCAATATCTTCAGTGTTTTAGTTTAGTTTGGGGATCATTCTAATCTCATTAAGTCCAAATGAATATTTCATTTGTCTCTTATAAATTTGAAGGGTTGTTTTGGACATTTGATAAAATGAAATTTGTGAAATATACAGTGAAGTAGAAATGAGGTTTGTACACTTCAAGAATAGAGATTAACTATCTCTTTTGTCATGCATAAAAAATGAATTTATTCCATGCTAGTTTTAAATAGTTTTCTTTCCTTAATTCAACTGATAGAGGCAAGAATGCAACTTCTATTTTTTTAGTTAAACATTTCAAATGAGACAGAGCAGTGTAATATTTCTTCATACGTGCTTCCTTTTCACTTTTACAAACAGAGATTTCCTACTGTATATTAAACACAAATTTCCAATGGAAATAATATCATATGAACAAGGCAAAACACTTCTATTAATTCAAAGGAATATCTTACAAATTATTTCCCATTTATTATAAAAATACAACATACCAAATGCATATCTTTCTTTTCTGTTCATAGAATTGAATACAAGATATATTATTTCATAATTAATTACAACTTTCATAGCTAAAACGAAGTAGTCTTTCCAACACAATAATATACAAGATCATCCACTTCAAGTGGGAAAGGTTACAAAAGAAGTCTCACAAGGGACTGCCAGGACTTTTTCTTCCTCCTCAATTACAATGTATAGAATACAATTTCTTCCATGTTTATTCAAAACCAGAAATAGGGTATATCTCTTTCACATTTCAAATTACATCTTTCATAGCCAATACAAAACATATTTCCATCCCCAATAATGTAGAAGGTCACCTACTTCAAATGGAAAGGGGTTACAATAAGAATAATCTCCACAAGGACTGTCAAACTTTTCTTTTTCCTTTGCTCCAGAATAACACCATGCATATCCATCATTCTCCAATTTTGATCCCAACAAAAGTAGGGGAAAGGAAATGCTCTCCACCCAACCAAGACATCCAATGAAAATGAGAAGCCACGCTTCTTCATTTTCCCCCGAGTGCTAACCACAATGCAATAAGAAATACGTTTTAACTCATGGAAAAAGTATGCTTCCACAACACATACGTAATTTCACATTTAAAACACAGTCCGAAACAAAACTGCAGTCTGCAACCACAGATAAAAAAAATAACAAAAAACACTCAGGCTTCCTCATGGGAGCCAAATGAGCAAGAAGCTATGGAGGATGCTACTTATGCATCCCAAGGGGGTATGCATATCACCACCTGAGAAAAACCACCAAATATATATATATATATATATATATATATATATATATATAATTTTGAATCCCTGACATGCCCTTCTGCCTCCCTCAAGTACCCATTATTCCTCACATTTCCTTATGCCTCCCCAACCTCTTATGGTACCCCATAATGAGTAAAGAAATGCAAGCTATTTCTTTGTAAGGTGGAACCCAAATCCCAACTCCCTCCACACTTATACCTCCCAAAACACTTATGCCTCCCACAGAAATACCCCATAGTCTTCTCCTACACCATTCCTAGGCCATCTACCCAAACATCCCACACACATGCCAAAACATTCACAACAATAACATTTACACAAATAAAATAAGAGCATTTCAAGAGCCAAGCTCTTACTTCTCCATAATGGAGTTTGTTCCAAGTTCTAAACAACAAGCTTTCCAATGAAAACAACCCAAGATCAATGAAACACATGGCTATAAAAATTATACAAACTTTCTCTAAAAGAAAAAGCTCCAAATAGCAAAAGAATTTTCCCCAAATGAAGCAAGCAAACGTGAGGCAACCCAGAAAAACAAGCTAAGGAATTTGAATATATAAAGAGGGAAGAGAAGAGGATGAGGTGGATCCAAGTGGGATGCCACATCACACATCCCTAACTCCAAATCATAAGTCAACTTCAATCTCCAAGGGATAATAAATAGGTGCATGAATAATATGACAACTTACTTACACACTCCAAGACAAGCCCACACCCCATAAGGACTGAAATTAAAATTATGTAAGAAAGTGTAATTAAAACATTCAACTTGACTCACAAAAATACACAAAGAAGGTCTAAATTTAACCCTCCAACCATAGGAAAGGTTGGTAAACAAATTTAAGAGGTATGGGACAAATTTAACTTGTCCCACAAGCCTCCAAAATCAGCCTCCAAGGAAAAATTCGAATTTCCAAGAAGGCGAAGTGTTTCATACTCTAAAATCAACTTACATATCCCTTACACATTTCTTACACATTCTTACAACAATTTAATTCAAGGCCAACAACTCTATTAATTACTTTCTTATGACATATTTTAATTAATTAACTAAATAGCAAGATTACTCACAATATTACACACCATTTAATAAATAATGAAAGGGGTCAAAGCACCACAAAATAAATGCATGCAAACATTAACAAAGGAACCAAATAAAATAAAATACATAAAACCCCTTGGTCACATATAAAGGTGATCCCCCCATGGGAATCCCTAACACAATCAAACACACACAAACAATACAGTTTCCATGGTGACCTTGTTGAATTCATCTAGAATTCCAAAGTGGTTGGTCTCCAATACCCTGATGTTTGTTGTGATATTTTAAACCTGTAAAATACAAATACCTCCTTCAGCCTTGCGGCCATATTAGAACATCCAAATGAGTATAAATATAATATTAAGATCATCGACATATATGTAAATCATAACAATCAATAGTATCACTTACAATTTCATCCACAACTATCTCATGAATTTTAATTCAATTCTCATTTTCTAGGTCTACTCTAAATGTCCAAATATCACAAGTTCGGTCAACATCTATAATATGACCATGTCAAACAATATATCCACATCAATATCTAAAATGTCTCTAATAGTCATCATGTACCATATTTGAATCAAAGTCCACAATAAACCATGATCTAACATCTAACATCGCACTAAATTAAACTATAACAATGTCCATAATATAGTAAGCAGTATCAGGATCAATATCACAAGGTGTCGAAGGGAAGAGGTCACTACATCCCCCTCCCCTTAGACTCGACTTCCTCTTGGAAGTCACTGGAACAGATGTGGGAACTGAACTCATAACAAAGTAGCATCCTCCCATGTAATTGCAGTCTCATCATATCTATCCCACTACACCCTGGACCTGATCAATCTCTCTTGCATTGAAGGCCCAGGGTTCTGCGATCTATAATGCAAATGGGGTCCACCATCACCTACCCCTGATCTTACAATTGCAATGCTGCCCAATCTAGCACATGAGAAGGACCTATAACATATCTCCTAATAATTGAAACATGAAACACATCATGTATGCGAGACAAGCTAGGTGTTAACACTATATGGTAGGTCAATGGGCTGATACCCTCCAAGATCTCAAAAGGACAAACAAATATTGGAGCTTACTTAGAACCTTTTCCATAACGAATGGGGCTCTTGTGTCAAACCTGACACAAAGGAAAACGTTCATGCCCACATCAAAACTATGGTCGGTCCTATACTGATCCGTGTACTTCTTCTGCTTGTCCTATGCCTCTTGCAGACTTTTTCTGATCATAACCACATGTTTGCTCCATGTTCTGCAATAAATTTTGTCCTATAGAAACCTTATCCTCTAACCTGTCCCAACTAAGGGGTGTCCTGCACTCTTATGTACCATACAAATCCTGAAAAGGATCCATGCCTATAGAAATATGAAAACTATTATTGTAGGTAAATTCCACCAAGTACAGGTTCTCATCCCATTTGGACTGCTAGTCCATAACGTACATCCTAAGCATATCCTCCAAGATGTGATTCACTCGCTCAGTCTGGCCATTAGTCTCAGAGTGATATGTTGTGCTGAAGTTGATCCTCGTCTCTAGGGCATACTACATGGTGGTCCAAAAATGGGAAGTATACAAAGGATTGCGGTCACAAATGATCTTCCATGGAATCCTGTGCAACCTGACAATCTCATCAGGACATACCCGTGCCACTGTACTAGATGTATAATTGGTCTTTACTAGAGAGAAATGAGACACTTTTGTCAATTTATCCACCATGACCATGATGGCGTCGTGGTGGTATATCGACATCGGTATCCCAATAATGAAGTCGATGGAAATGGTATCCCACTTCTATTCTGGTTTAGCATGAGGATAGAGAAGGCTAGCTGGATGTTGATGCTCAACCTTCATTTTATGGCAATCTAAATAGTGTGACACAAACTGATCCATGTCTCTATGAATTTCCACTCTTAGAACTCTCTTAAAATATTCAACTCAATTTTTCTCACATTCAAAGCACACTTAAAACTTCTTGATAACATTCCCATTAGATAGGAAATAATTCTCACTTTTCCATTGGTATAAAGAAGTCCTTATAACTCCTCATATTTCTTGAGTTATGGGTCAGCGGACCTTGGGAGGAAAAGTTTCCCAAAGGCAGGCCTAGGGAAGAAATTTTTCCTAGAAGATTTCCGGTCGGCGGGCCTTGGGGAGAAAACATAGTGCTTCACCCCTTTGGGAAAAAATCTCCAATGATGCCCGCGTGCCTAGGAGTCCACGATGGGACCTCGTGCCCAAAGAAGGAAAGTTTTCCCAAGTCCGCTAAGGGACACATGTCCAAATTTTAACCAGGGTAGGAAGGCAGGTCACCGGAGACGAAGAGGAATTTTGACTTATATCTTTACATGGCAAAAAGGATCAAGTTTATCCGCTCCTCCACTAACACTCAAAGATGCCACATGTTTGCCAACCATTGGCTATGGATTGGTGGGTCGGCATGGATATTTTGGAAATTTTTCCCAAAAGCTTTCTAAAGCATTAAGGATAAAAAGATCCACTCCTCCTCCAACACCTCGTGAAGCCACGTGGTAGCACCTGATTGGTTGATTAGGCCGGCGGGGCTGCGTGGAAAATTTACAATTTTTTCCAAATTTATTTTTGAAAGTGCGAAAGGTTAAAATCGATCTGAGCGTCCGCTGGAACCTAATGAAGCCATGTGTTGATCAAGGATTGTTTGCGGAGCAGCGGGGCCGTGGAGGAAAAATTGCCAAATATTTTTTTTTGTAACTTAGATCATTTTTAGACAAAATGAAGGCTTGCGGGTCAGCGGAGCTGTGGGAAACTTCATGACTTTGTGATTTTTTTGCAAAAAGCAAAAACAAGAAATTTTTAGCTCCTACGGGTCTACTTGTCAAGAATCTACTCTATTACAGTTTAAAACTAACTATGTTAATCTAATTTTGCAAGGGAAACAAAGTAAAGAGAGTTCATAAGGCCATGAAATTTTACACTAAGGTGACTTACTTTTTAGAAAATGAGGGGTTTCTGGAGTAGTGTTGCAATGTCCTCCGTAATAGCAGCAAAACACATTTACTAGAATGGGTGATAGCAGTTGGTATCCACAATCTTGTTCAAAATTGCATTTACTTGGACAACAATTGGTTTCATACATGCAATTTCAACTTGATTTGAAAGGTTCTTTAACAATTTCTTCAGTGCTTTAGTTTATTTTGGGGATCATTCTGATCTCATTAAGTCCAAATGAATATTTCATTTGTCTCTTATAAATTTATAGGGTTATTTTGGAAATTTGATAAAAATAAATTTTTAAAATATACAGTGAAGTAGAAATGAGGTTTGTACTTCAAGAATAGAGATTAACAATCTCTTTTGTCATTCATAAAAAAAATTGAATTTATTTCATGCTAGTTTTAAATAGTTTTTCTTTCCTTAAATCAACTGATAAAGGCAAGAATGCAACTTCTATTTTGTTTAAAACATTCCTTTTCAGTTTTACAAACAAAGATTTCCTAATGTATATTAAACACAGATTTAGAATGGAAATAATATCATATGAACCAAGGAAAAACACTTCTATTAATTCAAAGGAATATCTTACAACTTATTTCCCATTTATTATAAAAATACAACATACCAAACGCATATCTTTCTTTTATGTTCACACAAATGAATACAAGATATATTATTTCATAATCAATTACAACTTTCATAGGAGTAGTCTTTCCAACACAATAATATACAAGATCATCCACTTCAAGTGGGAAACTTTACAAAATAAGTTCCACAAGGGATTGTTAGAACTCTGTCTTCCTCCTCAATTACAATGTACAAAATACAATTTCTTCCACGTTTATTCAAAACTAGAAATGGAGTATATCTCTTTCACATTTCAAATTGCAACTTTCATAGCTAATCATAAAACATACTTCCCTTACCAATGATGCCTAAAAGGTCACTCCAATTTAAGTAGAAAGGGGTGAGAAGAGAGAGAGAATCTCCAAAATGGACTATCCTAAAATCTGTCCTTCAACCTTTGCTCTAGTATAGCAGGCATTAACATGTGAGTGACTCTCCAATTGTGATGTTACCTATAGCAGGGGAAAGGCAACACTCATACTATCAACCAGGTACTTCAACAGAGAAAGAATGATGAATCCATGCTTCTTAATTGGCACTCCCCACTACCACAATGCAATAACACTATCATGTTTCAACTCATCGAAACAGTAGTTTTCCATGAACACACATGTAATTTCACATTTATCTCTCAGTCCAAATCTAGAATTTCTGTGATTTTTTTGACCATGGTCTCAAAGCCACGATAAGCAACGACTTACCAATTTTGTCATGCAATTCAAAGGAGAAATACAGAAATTTATGGGGGATGCTGCTGATGCCTGCAAGCAACTGAGTATCACCACCTGGGAACTGCCAGACGTAATATATCTGTCATTTGAAATCCCTGACATAAGCCCTTAACTGACTACCCAAAGTACCCCATATTCCTGAAAATTTTCTTATGCCTCCCCAACCTCTTATGGCACCCCATAACAAGTAAAGAAATGCAAGCTATTTCTTTGTAAGGTGGAACCCAAATCCCCACTCCCTCAACACTGATACCTCCGCAAAACACTTATGCCTCCCACAAGAATTACCCCATAGTCTTCTCCTACACCATTCCTAGGCCACCTACCTAACCATCCAAAACACATGCCAAAACATTCACAACAATAACATTTTCACAAATAAAAGAAGAAGAGCATTTCAAGATCCAAGCTCTTACCTCTCCATAATGGAGTTTGTTCCAAGTTCCAAAACAACAAGCTTTACAATGCAAAACAACCCAAGATCAATGAAACACAGGCCTGTTAAAATTCTACAAACTTTCTCTCAAAGTAAGATCTCCTAATAATAAAATAATTCACCCCAAATGAAGCATGCAAAAGCGAAGCAACACCCAAAAACATGCTAAGGAATTCTAATATATAGAGAGAGGGAAGAGAAGAAGATGAGGTGGATCCAAGTGGGATGCCACATCACACATCCCCAACTCCATCTCATAAGTCAACTTAAATATCCAAGGCACAATAAATAGGTGGCTAAATAATATGGTAGTTTTACTTACACACTCCAAGACAAGCCCACACCCCATAAGGACTGAAATTAAAAATATGTAAGAAAAGTGCAATTACAACCTTTAACATGACCTACAAAAATGTACGTAAAGAAGGGTCTAAATTTAACTCTCCAACCATAGGTAAGGTTTTTATATAAATTTAAGGGGCGTGAGACAAGTTTAACTTGTCCCACAAGTCTCCCAAAATCAGCCTGCTAATGACAAATTCGAATTTTAAAGAAGATGAAGTTGTTTCTTACTCCAAAATCAACTTACATATCTTTTACACATTACTTACACATTTGTTACAAAATTTTAATTCAAGGCCAAAAACTCTATTAATTACTTTCTTATGACATATTTTAATTAATTAACTAAACAACAAGATTATTCAAAATATTACACACCATTAAATAAATAATGAAAGGGGTCAAAGCACCACAAAATAAATTTATGCAAACATTAACAAAGGAACCAAACAAAATAAAATACATAAAACCCCTTGGTCTCATTTAAAGGTGATTCTCCCCCATGGGAATCCCTAACACAATCAAACACACACAAACAATACAACTACCATGGTGACCTTGTTTAATTCATCTAGAATCACAAAGTGGTTGGTCTCTAATTCCCCGATGTTTGTTGTGATATTTTAAACCTGTAAAATACAAATACCCTCCTTCAGCCTCACAACCATATTAGAACATCCAAATGAATATAAATATAATTTTATGATCATCGACATAGATGTGAGTCATAAAAATCACCAAGACAATCAGTAGTATCACTTACAATTTCATCCACAACTATCTCATCATCAATTTTAATTCAATTATCATTTTCTAGGTCTACTCTAAATATCCAAATATCACAAGTCTAGTCAACATCTATAATATAACCATGTCAAAAAATATATCAACATCAATATCTAAAATGTCTCTAATAGTCATCATGCACCATATTTGAATCAAAGTCCACAATAAACCATGATCTATCATCTAACATCATACTAAATTAAACTATAACAATGTCCATAATATAGTCAGTAGTATCAGGATCAATATCACAAGGGTGTCAAAAGGAAGAGGTCACTACGCTTCCCATTGGGATTCTTCATTACACTTTTTCATTTTGTATCTTTTGTTTTAGGTTTGCATTTTGTGCCACTATTTTTGAAATTTCAAAGTAAGAGGCTCTTATATATACAAATTTATTATAACCATTTATCACCTACCAATCACCTATCTACTTATCCATGCAAGATCTAGGAACAGGTAACAACTTATTATAGCACATCTCATGAGAACATCACAAGGGGGAAATTATTGATTTCAACGTATGCATATAAGGGTTTCAATTGGGACAATTAGTTAGCTTACTATTGGTGTTGAGGCATGCAAGATAAGTTAGGAATATAGATATATGTGTTTACAATATATGTGTTTGGGAATTTGTTAGAATTTTTAGTAGGTTGTGTTGCATGTGAAAGTGTCAAGTAGGTGGTGTAAGACTGTGTAAGATTTCTGTTATGAGTGCACACAAGAGAAATGTTTCATGTGATGGTGTGTGATATGTTGTAAATGTGTTGACTATGTTGCGTTGATTGGGCACGAGAGGGATGTTTAAGAGAGGTATACCAGGAATGCATTGATTGTGTAATATTTTTTTCAAGTATGTTGTCTATTTTTTTTATTATGTGTTGTTGTTGTATTGATAAATAGGTGTGAGAAATGTGCGTTGTGATTGTATTTAGTGCGTAGCATGTTATGTGTATTAAGAATAAAGTTTCGTAAGTGTGTTGACTATATAGTGATGAACATGTGTGAGAAGTATGTGTTGTGATTTTATCAAATGTGTAACTTGTAATGTGTGAGGTTCATGTTATAGTATGCCCTCAAAAATCAAGTGTGAACCATAACACAAGAGTGCATTGTCCAAGAATGATGATACGAGAGTCTATCAAGATGCGTATAATGAATGTGAAAGACTATATGTGATGTGCTAGGAAGTGGGGGGAATAATTGCAATGGCCCCCAATTGTGTGGTGATGAGGATGTATTTTGATGATAGATAAATATGCAATGTATGAAGATGATGAAAGATAATGTGTAGTTGATTGAGTGATGTGTTAAGTGATGAAAATTTTTATTATATGTATGGCTAGTGATAAATGCATGTATGTATGAGTGTGTATGTAAGAGATAGATATGTTAATGTAGGATGAAACAAGGTTCTTATTGCAATAGATAATTCAACAGTCATGTAAGAATCACAAGAACAGGAGTGTGTTAGCATGGTGTGGTGATGGATGAATGTATCAAGACCTACATGATGTAGTTAATTGAAGTATAGATGTAAGAAAACTAAGAATGCTAGTGGGGGGAGAATACGTGTGATACCCCCTAGTGCATACTGGTGAGAGTGATCAAGTAACACCATCTAAGAGGTTGTCATTTTCATGGTCAAAACCAAATGGTGAAGAATCTAAGGCTTGATAATAAATTGTGTCATGTTGGTTGAGTAAGGAGCCATTACATGCCCATATAATATTCTTCATCAATGAAGGGATGTAATGGACAACCATGTGCATACCAATGAGTAAGGTTTTACGAATAATGAATAAAGAAGTGATTACAAATGAAAACTTGACCAAAGGGCATGGGAAATGTGATATCAGTGTGATTAGGGTATAGTGTGCCCCTAATGTAATCAAGCCAATATTTTCCAAGTGTGAGTGGATGAGTTTGAGGAGAACGTGTAATAAGTAATGTGAGATAAAATATGAGTAGACCATAAGTAGCATTGATGAAAACAAATCCATTGTAGTGATGATGATCATGAGATGGAGGGAAGATGTCGTCAACCATAAATCCTAATTGAGTCAACCCATCATGTGTACATATAGTATCAATTTTTTTTTGGATCAAATGGAATGTGTTCCCAATAAGAATCATTCATGAAAGGTGTGCATGTAAATGGATGACATACTAATGGAGGTTTTTCATGAGAAGGTGATGAAATGACGTCCATTGTCTAGACAAGAACCTGATAAAGAATCATATCATTAGTAAAAATATGAGGATGCGATGTTGACAATATATAACATGTAAATAGAACCTTCAAGTGATGGTAAATGATCTAGAGTATCCATATGTTGTGGCTCATCAATGGTATCAGATGTTGGAATAGGAAGTGTGATGGTGGGATCACGGTTGCAATCTTTGAATGGTTTACGATCAGTAGGAATTATATATTCTATGCCCTCATACAAGAAATTAACATGTCGATGTACTGTAGAGAGAATGACTTGCATGGCATGAATCCATGGCCTACAAAGTAATAAGTTATATTGAACCAAAAAATCCATGACAAAAAAGACCATAGGAAAAGTCTTAGGTCTAAAAGTGATAGGAAAAAAATTGTGACATATGCATGGACGAACCGAGGCATCATAAGCATGAAGAGAAATAGATGATGGAATAACATCAGTAGCAGAAAGGCCAAGATTTTTGATGAATGATAAAATGTAAAGGTTAATCTAAAATCCATTATCAACTATAGTTCGCTTGACACAAACATTATTAATGTGAATCATGATATACAAATGTGGATCATTTTGGAAAGTAGCAAGACCAACAACAATATTAGATGGAAAAGAAATATGCAGATAAAATGTATCTACGAATGTATTATAAAGTATATCTGGAAGAAGATCAAAAGGAATGTAAATAGTATCCAAGAGATTAATGATTTTAGCTCTTAATTCAAGTTCGATGAACAGGAAATCATGAATAGAAATATCCATGATGAGAAGATCCTGGGAAGATAAAAGTAATAGAAGAATGAGGATCCTAAGAGTGCTCAGATCAATTTCAGGTTCACCAAATGATTAAGAAAATATGGAAATAAATGCCTAAATTTGATTGCGATTATGTAGCAGTAAATGAATTATCAATCGAGTACGAAAAATTAACCCAATAAAATAAGCAATTAATGTTAGAAACCCTAAGTGAAAAGAGGAGATAAGATGACTTAATTGATTCTTTAAGATCTAGAAGGTGCAAAGATATGGAAAACTAGAAAATTTGAAGCACAGGCTGTCACAATAAAGCTCATAAAAATGTAGATCTTGAGGAATATATTGGACAAGGGTGCTTAGAAATGGGCAAGGTCACCTGTGGGCTCCCTAGACTTGCTTCTGGGTGCCTAGGTCTACCGAAAAGCTTCGAAAACAATCTTTGGCCTGTCACAAGGTGTTTGATGTCCTTCTCCTTTTGTTGCTAGTATGTCGCACTATGATCACCGATGTTGCTAATAACATGCAATGAAATATTGACCTGCAAAACCCTCAAGAGTGCATAAAATTCAAAAAAAAAAATGTAAATGAGGGGTCAAAATGTCCTTGGTTGTTAAACGAGTGAAAATATAACTGAGCATCACACTACATTTAAGATCTAATGTAGTTCTATATGTGTGTGTGGGATTGTGCCCTAGGTGGCTCTTGTGCATGTCAAACTTAATAGCAAGAAAGTGGCTAGATGTAAAGAAATATAGTAGATGTGTCCATGGAATAGAATAAAATTCCCCTCCTATGAAAGTCCCTTTGTCCCTTGGATGGCTATAGATGGATGCAAGCTTAGGTGGTGATATATAATGCTTAGAGTTTGGTCCCTTATTAAGATCACATAACTTTATATTTATATGATTCCCTTCCTTGAATTTCATAATTAAACTTGAAAATGCTAACTACTAAAAATATAAGATGCTTAAATGGATAAAAAGGACCCAAAAGATGTGAACAAAGTATATAGAGGTCAGGGGCACCCAGAGGGGATGGGGGTATTTGGTGTTAGCATCATGGTTGGGCGCTGGTGTCTAAGATGAGAAATATTGATGTATGAAAAGGAAGACTGAGCTACAAAGAATGTAAGACCAAAAGTGGCAACAAAAGGAAAGAAAAGATGGGAAAGGACATGGGTTGATTAGTAATTTTATTACTTATGAATCATATGAGTAGTAGTATGTAATCAGGATTAGATAATTAACAAAAGTGTGTGATTTTGTGTCTACATTTTCCCCCACTATGTTTTTCAATAGATTCTCAGTAACATAAGGATCAAAGCATATAATTGTGTCCTAATTTTTTGCAGTTTTTATACTTTTAACAATATATGCCCGGCAACAAAAACATGAATAGATGCATATTAAATAATCAAACATATATTTTTAAGTGCTTATAAATACTTAGGTGCGGGGAATCCAAAATGTACGAATTTTTAAAAAGTTTTCAGAGTATTTTTTAATATTTTTTTACTAGTCATATTTTAAAATATTTTGACCACCAAGTGGGATAGTATTATATGCTTTAACCCATAAAGTAAATAATATATGCATACCTGCTAACTAATGTAGATTGATGATGAAAGTGTGCCAAGAGACAACAAAATTTTTGAAGTGATAAAAATGTGAAGCGTGGATGCTAAGGAGGATAAAGTACAAAAAGTGATGATGAAAATGACCCTAGGGAGGAAATGCATGTGTATATGTCACCATTGTACTTGTTTTTTATGGCATTGCTGATGTGATTGATGTTATTGATGTTCTTTAATGATGGATGATGCTGACTTCCACTTCCCATAAGGACAAATCTGCAAAAGAGAAGAACGATCAAGTAGTCAAATACACGTGTATATGATCAAAATGTGTAAAATGTATGTAGAAAACATGTAAAATGTGAAGAAGGAACATGTTCACCTGATCCATGATGAGGAAAGATCGTGGAAATGATCCCCTAGATGATGTTGTAGAATAACAATTTTTCAGGTGATCTCATGCCAATTGCTCTGGCTGCGAGTTTTTTGGGTGATCTCACGCCAAGACATGGAATAAGTTTATGGGGGAAAGTTTGGTATCATCCTCCAACCTTTAAATTCTTCTAGCAATGTAGAACACCACTACAGATGGTGTGTAAAATCTAATCCGATTCGAACAATTCAATCCAACATGAAAATAGAAAAGAATATTGTAATGCATGCATGTCGAGTGCTAAGGACTATATGCCCTGTAAAATCCACTATGTGAAGTGTTGTAGATTGTATTTCACTAAAATACGTTGTATAACTGCCCCATGGTTATAGGTGTCCAAGAAGGGCCAGGGGTGCTGGTGACTGTAATGTTCTAAGGACCCAAGTCTGATTTTGAGCTCTGAAACTAAAGACTTTTTTGTATTGGTACTATGTTTTGTTGTGTAGTAACTATGAACTATTTTATAGGGTGACTCATTCACAAGAATTATTCCCCCCTCGTTTGGGGTGCATGTGATGTCACTGAAGGAGTATGCAGCCCAAAGGAGTACCGACCATTGTGTTGAAACTATTCCTTGTAGGGGGAGGGAGTGTGCTTGGTCGACACCAAGGCACGTGAAAACAAAGTGTCTAGGAGGTGAGTGTTATTACAAGAAAATAAAAACATGTATGTAAAAGATAAGATATAAAATAAGCAAACAATGTGCAAGATAAAACACAAGAAGATAATGTAAACATGCAAGAATGCATAATAGAGCGCAAAAAGAGGGTTTTAAACATGGGACATAAGGAAATCAGTAGTTAATGGTTACACTTATGAATTATGGAGTATCAAGATGAATAATTATTTCATTTACTTGGGATTTGACATATGGCAATCACTAGTTGATGGTTACACCATTCCAGCTACACCTCTAATTGATGTAGTAGGCAAGATAGCTAGTGAGAATAACTACAAAGCCATGAATGCAATCTTTTGTGGTCTGTCAGAGGTATAATTTTCAAAAATTAATCACTTTACCATGAATAAAGATATTTTGGAGAAGTTAAAGACCATCTATGAAGGGGAAGACAAGGTTAAACAAGCTAAATTATAGACCTGCCATAGTCAATTTGAGAGCATGAAAATGAAAAAAAGATGATAGTATTGCATCATACTTACAAAGAATTGATGAAGCCATCAATCTCATTAGAAAACTAGGAGAAAAGGTGGATTAAATAGTAGTTTTTCAAAAGGTTTTGAGATCCTTAACTCCTAGGTATGACTCCAAAGTTTGATCAGTGGAAGAAGTAAAATATTTAACCACTCTAAAGATAGATTAACTACATGGCACTTTAGCTACCTATGAAATGAGGAAAAAGGAAATATAATTAGGTAATAAATAGGTTGCTTTAAAATATAACAAGGAATCTCAAGCCAGGAAAAGAAAAGACGAATCTGACATGGAGGTGGATGATGATAAGTTTTAAGTTATGTTTTTCTAGAAACTAAAAATAGGATCATGCAATTAAAAGATAAAACTACCTTTCAAGTGTTTCAATTATGGATTATTTGGTCATTTTACATCCAAGTGTCCTAATAAGAAAAAGGGAGATCAAGATGATCATGATGAAGAAACATCCCATAAACACCAAAATAAATTCAAGAAATATGAAGGTAAGAAGGAGTACTTCAAGAACAAGAAGAAATTCTGTACCAAAGAAGAATCAAGTTCAGCTGAATTTAGTGACTCCAGAAAGTATGAAAGTGAAGATGAAGGTATCCAAGATGAGACTTTACTCATGGCCATGGAAGTGGCCTCTACAAGTAACTCAAAAGGTAAAACTTAGTTTGAATATGATATATCAGATGAGGAAGATGTAGGAGTAAACCTTGAATTTGAACTAGTAAGTGCTCTTGAAGAATTAAAAATCCAAAGGAAGAAGAATCAAAAGATGAAGTCACTATTGAGAGACTATGAAAAGAAGATCAATATTCATGAGAAAATTATAGTAAAAAAGGATCAAGAACATGATGAGATAATCAGGTAAATTGAAACAAAAATAACGTTGATTGAAGCATTCTTTAAACTTAATTAAATAAGAGATGGAGCTAATCAGAGATGGATATTATGTAAACTTAATTAGATCATACTTCAAATAAATTTAAGACCTATCACAAATTTGATAAAAATATTAAATGATCTGGATGAACTTCTAAGCAAGCAGAGATCTTTTAGTGACAAAACTAGCATAGGATTTAAGGGAAAAACATAAGGATATTAAACCAGCTAATAAGAATGTGATCAATACCACTCAAGAACCACCTAAAGAAAGGAATGATGATGTCAAGAATGTCAATAAGATACATAATTCAAGCAAGCAATACCATATAATAGCGTATGCTCACTCTTTCTATGGCTATTTGTTTCATGCAATATATTTGGAAACAAAGATTTAAGGTGTAGGAGGCATGAAAAAGGTCAGGGAAGACATCTCAATTCATATCACATGTGAAACAAGATTAAACTAATTTTTGACAATTGTCAAAATTATGATCACATAACAAGGTTTTTCTTTCAAAAACCCCCAAAGCAAGATAAGAGAGTCTAAATAGTGAATTTAGATCGTATGAGTAAGAAGGAACAAGTTTTAATAGCCCAAAAATTACTTTCACTTTCAAAGTGAAGACATGGAATGGTATATAAATAGCAGATGTTGAAGTCATATGACATGAAACAAGGGAAATTTCAGCTCTTTCGAAGAAAATGCATTAATAATAGTGAGATTTGGTGATGATATATCAAATATCATTGTAGGAAAGGGAACACTAAGTTGTGAAAATGGAAAGACAATAACTAAAAATGTTTTGTATGTAGAAGGTTTGAAACACAACCTCTTGAGTTTTATTCATATGTGGAAAAAAGGGTATACATCGGTGTTTCATAACAAGGGATGTGATGTAAATAAAAAAATCAGGAAAATTTGTTGGCAAGGCCAAAAGAACAAATAATAACATGTATGTCCTAAAAGAGATCAACAAAGAGAAATGCTTTACCAATCAGGTGGATGATAGTTGGCTTTGGCACAGAAGGCTAGGACATCTTAACTTTGGCAATCATGTTAAGATCAACTCCAAGGGATGTGTAATAAACATGACCTATATTACTAAACCTAATAAAACTCTTTACAAAGCATGCACACATGGCTAAAAAAATAGGAGAATCTTCCAATCCAAAGAGTATTCTACTACAAGGCCTCTAGAATTGATTCATATTGACCTTGTTGAACCAACCAGGACCGAAAACATTGAAAGAGAGAGCTACTTCATGCTCTTTATTGATGAATTCACAAGGATGACTTTGGTTTCCTTCTCGAAGATAAATTATAAGCACTAGAAATGTTCAAGACATTCAAAGCACTAGTTGGTAATGAGAGAAATTCAAAAATTAAGAGCTTGAGCTCTGACAGAGGAGGAGAATTTTGTTCAAATGAGTTTGATGAGTTTTGTGAGACTCATGGGATAAGAAGGAATTTATCATTTGCAAGAAAACCTCACAAAAATGGGGGTAGTGGAGATAAAGAATATGATAGTGCAATAAATGGAAAGAACCATGTTGAATGAATAAAAAATGTCAGATGGATATTGGAGAGAGGTAGTTAACACAACATTATACATCTTGAATAGAGATAAAATCAAAATAAATAACAATAAGACACTTTATGATCTTTGGAGAGGAATACTTGCAAGTGTAAAGCACCTAAGAGTTTTTGGAAGAAAGTTTTTCATTAAAAGAGATGAAGACAGCCTTAGAAATTTTGATTCAAGGTGTGATGAAGCCATATTAGTGGGTTACTTCGTAGTTAGTTCATCATATAGGTTCTATAATAAAATCCAACAAAATATAGTAGACAGAAAAAATCTCACAATTGATTTATCATTCCCAAGGAAGACTAAAAATCGACCCAAGGAGACTCCCTAAAGCACTGAAAATCAGGATCATGATAAAATTGTAGAAGCTGATCAAGAAGAAGAAGATGAAGATGAAGAAATATTTGATCTAAATTCTCCTTTAATATAGGTTAAGAGGGATCATCCACCAAATTATATCATAGGAAACAAAGAAGCGGGCATACAAACAAGAAAAATGTTAAAAAGCATTCAAGATCAATAAAATATTTCTCTCTTATCTAAATATAACCAAAGAATGTTATAGATGTCAGCTAGGAATAAAATTGGATCAAAGAAATGAATGAAGAACTGGAACAAATAGAGAAAAATTAAACTTGGGAACTTGTCCATAGGCCCAAGAATAAAAACATAATTGGAACTAAGTGGGTATTTAAAAACAAGCTAAATGAGAAAGGTGAAGTTACAAGGAACCAAGAAAGGATGGTTTATAATGGGTATTCTCAAGTTGAAGGAGTGTATTTTGATGATAAATTTGCTCTTGTGGCTATGATGGAGGATATTAGGCTCTTCTTGGCATATGCAGAAAAGAATGGATTCAAAGTATATCAAATCAATATAAATTCAACATTTATGAATGGGAACTTGAATGAAGAAGTCTACATTGAACAACCTGATGGATTTTCTCTCACTAAGGACAAGGATTGTGTTTATAGGCTGAAGAAGGAATTATATAGTCTCAATAAATCCTATAGGGCTTGGTATAGCATGTTGGATAAGTACTTAGTTGATCAAGGTTTCATGAAAGGAGTAGTTGATATCAATCTATATATAAAAGAGGAAGAAGGCCATTTATTACTTGTTGTTTATGTTGATGATATAATCTTCGGAAGTGATAGTTAGACTATGCCATATGGATTTTCAGAGGCCACGAAGAAGGAGTCTAAAATGTAAATACTTGTAGAACTTTCATTCTTCTGAGGGCTAAAAATTAGGCAATCCAAAGAAGTCATCTTCATATCACAGATAAAGTCCATCAAGGATATGATCAAGATATTTCAAAAGGAAAATTACAATCCAGTAAACACTCCAATGATTATAGAATGCAAATTAAACAAGGATTACATCTCACCAAAGGTAAATAAAACCTCATATAGCTCTATAATAGGAAGATCCTCTTGTATTTAATTACATCTAGGACTGATATCATGCAAGCAATTGGTTTCATTGGAAGGTTCTAAGAATATCCCAGGGAAGTTCATCTCGAATTTGTCAAAATAATATTTAGGTATCTCATGGGGACCATGTAATATGGGCTTTGGTATCCAAAATGTAACGAATTTCAAATCAAATCATTCACAGATGCAGATTGGGAAGGTAGCATATGACAATAGGAAGATCACAAATGGTGGAGCCTTATTTGTGGATAAGTGCCTTGTTTCTTGGTTAAGTAAGAAGTAGTCTCATGTAGAAATTTCCACATGTGAAGCTGAGTATGTAGAAACAACCTTATTTTGCACTCAAGTGATGTGGATGAAGTAAAAACTTGAAGACTATAAAATTGAAAATGAAGGTCATATACCTTTGTATTGTGATAGCACAAGTGCTATAAGTGTTTCCAAGAACCCAGTGTTGCACTCCAAGAAAAAAAATGTACCAATTAAGTACCATTTCTTGAAAAAAAAAGTGAGTGAGAAAATAATCAAGCTTGAACATGTATCCACAAAGGAGGAATTGGTTGATATCATGACTAAACCTCTACCAAAAGTAGATTTTTGCATTTAAGACACAAATTTGAGGTATTCCCTTCCCCAAGAAATCATTAAAGGACTCAAGTAATCAAGGGGGAGCAATTCAAGTGCCATATTTTCTCTAAGAAGGTTCAAGAAGTGTTAAAAAAGGGGTAGCTAGTTCACTAGTTCACTAGTTCAAGGTACAAAGTGGAGAACACCAAAGAAAGGTATAGGCAAAGAGTGAAAAATATGAGTTTCAAGATAATAGATTTAGGGGGTATCTTTGAGGTTGATTGGTGTAGAAAACCATGTATCCTTTCAATAGCTTTAATGAAAATACAACCATCCTAATCAAGGGGGAGCTTGAAGAGTTAAGTCTAGACCTTTCTTTTGATTGCTTGCATATATTTTCTTAATGAAACTTTTCCATAGACATCAAAGGGGGAGAATTCCTTTAGAAACAAGGAAAGAGAACTTGGAAGGTATGATATGGATTCTTGCCATCATATTTTCTGGTGTTTTGTTCCATCAATGACACAACCCCATGTGATTCTTGTTTCCCCAGAAGTCCTCAGCGGCGTCTCTCTCCACAGGCACTCGCCCTTTTAGTCTTGGGTGCATCTCCAGTGGTGTTTATTCTTGCTAGGTGTCTCGTGTGTTGCCGTCTCTCATGCGAGAGAGCTCAGACTCACCTTTACGCTTTCTTCCAGTTTTCCTTCCTCCTAGCCTCTCTTTTTATTGTTTCTATTTAGCTTTTTTCCAGTTTGTTGATCTCTTTTCTCATCACCGATGTACCACTTCCCACCCCCACTTTAATACTTTGTTAGTCTTCTCCTCCTAGCCACGTGTGTGTTGTTGTTTTTTTCTTGTTGTATTTTTCTCCTCTCATTCACCTCTTTAACCTCCCGATTACGCATCTCTCCCAACTCCCACCATCTTTTCTTCCGCGCCCCTATTTTTTATAGCCCAACCCCCACCCCCACTCTCATCCACAGCTCCTTCCCCCCCCCTACTTATTTTAACAAACCACCTCCCCACACCCCCCCCAATGGGTTTTACGCTCTACACCCACCATGTTTCCCTCTACTTAAGAGTTTTGATCTGTCACCCTTAGACACTCCATTGTTTCTCCCTCCCTCAACCACGCATAGACCACCCCTCCTGTTACCCCCCCCCCCACAATCTTCTCTACTTAGGACGATTCCCCGGTTACAGTTGTTTTGTCCGCTTTTTTGTACAACTCGTTGAGAATGGGATACCAAACTTGTTTAACGTTCCGACACTGTTCTTTTATCCATCTCTCCGTTTATTAATTCGGACCACAACCACTAAAAGAACTCCATAGCAGCAACATTCTCCCCAGAACATCAACAGACACTGCGACTATAATCAATCGATTATCCGACCAACAATCACCCCACAACCTTCCTTAGTACTATATGCCTCAACCCCTTGTCCTTCTCCACGATCCCTCACCTGCCATCCACCCCCCCCCCCGCCCCCCTATCTCTGATACCAATCACCCAAAGATCACCTTACGAGGTATGGATACTTGGTGGGCACTTCTTAGGTGTCCTACAAGTATAAAATGATGTTTTAAGAGTGTGAAAGGGCTTATAGGATGGTCATCAGGTCAAATATTGCAAGTCATGGTTAGAACTAGCCCACTTAGGCCTAGTTCAAGGACCTAATGAGATGGATGAATAAAAATCAGGCCATATCAAGACAATGCAAGCATGGGATGTGTCTAGGAACATTGTCTAAAGTCATCATGAGAAGATACAAGTCATAATTTATTAGTTAGAGGAAAATTTGAGGTCTTTCATATGACTTCCCTTGAGAAGAAGTAGTATAAGCATAGAAAAATTATATTGATTATGATGGTACATGCTCATTTATGTGCAAATAAGAGGTGGGGCATGTGTAGGAATGTGTTGCAGAGCTATACGTCAAGTTTCATGCAAATATGAAGATGGTTTTTGAATTTATGAAGGTTTTAGCTCTATCGAGCTTCTAGAAAGCACTCTCGCAGCTCGAAGGTCATTTCTTAATATATAAAAGGCACATAAAATGTTTTCATGGTTTCTGAAGTCCTTTCCTAGTGTTAGATCACTGAGTTAAGAACATGCCAGAGAAGGAATGAAGTAAAATGATGACCTATACTCTATGAACAATCCTTAAGAGTGAAAACCACTTCAAACCATCCCCAAACTCTAAGTCTGAAGCGATGGATAAGAAATGATGTTTTTGACCTTAAAATCACTTGTGAAATTTAAGAGAACCACTCAAGGTTTTTAATAAATCTTTCTTATCTAAGTTGGTTGAATTAGTGTACTTCAAGCATGACTGTACCATACATAATCAACCCTAGTTTGCCAATTTTTAGCTATACGATCATGTTTATAAGGTTATAAGTTGAAAACAGTGATATGGAAGGTTACATGGATCTTTTCCATGTTTTCCATAAATAAATCAGGGTGATCCATGTGTAATTTTTGAGTGAAATATGTCTATCTCAGTCATCTACTGTTACGTTCTAACATTTCAAAAACCAATCTTTTGGGAATGAGGGGATTTTGGATGAAAGAGATTGTATTCAAGAGAAATATGATTATAAATAGGTTTAATGAGTTCTAAAAAATGTGTTCACTGTAATGTCCCTCTTTTGGGGCTAATAGATAATTGCATCAGATTTAAATAAAATATACCCAGTCAGCTGAAACCTGGAAAAATTAATAACTTGCTCAATTCCTCACTTTTTGTAATGAAATAAAGTGCATAGTAATATAGAAGGTTAGAGATTTGAAATTCCCTATAAAATGAATATTTATAAGCATTGAAACCTTATCAACACATCCCCATAAATTTCAGACCCAGTCACTGCACTTAGATCACTCAAAACTATTAATAAAATACCCCTAAGACTCCTTCAATCACAGAACTATGAAACCACTATTGTTAGGAAGGAAATATATTGCAAAAAAGACTCACAATACTCTCTCACATCCTTTAATAAGAAAGAAACCTAGATCATTATGATAAATATGCCACAAACCCCACATAAAATTAGATTGTTGTGCCCATATAATGATCACAAAATTACCAAACAAGTCGCAGATAATGAAGAACTTTATAGCTGCCAAAGGATATCAATAAATGCACTCAAAACTCATATTTATATTTCCAAATATAGATCACTTTTATCATTTAATCAAACATTGAATTCATTGCCAAAGAGTATTTAAATTTTTTGTCTCAATACCCTCACAAATATTTTTGTAAAAGAGACTACAAACACTACAATACCATGCACTCTACAACTCGTCGAACATGTAAAATAATAGCCGACAAAGAGGATATTTATCTAGATGGATTTTCTACAAATAAATATAGCCTCACACACAGATTTACCTTCCAAACCAGTCAATCTACTTTAATAAATAGCAGCAATTAAATATTAGTCATATATTTTAAATAAGACACTCCAAACTAAGGCAAAGCATACATGAAAACCCTTACAAAGGAATCGCTGCCAAAGATGATTCAAACACTAGAAAATATGGCATTTAATTTCCTCAAAATAGTTTCTACAGTAATTGGTGCCAAGAGAAAGATTCCTCTATGCATAACAAGAGAATATACTTGCAAAGGATGTATTCAATTAATTCTTCAACCAAAAGAGAGATATTCTTCAACAATGAGAGAGAAAGAGTATCAAATTTAGGCATACATCCATTTCTCCATACAGGGAGTCAAATTTAATAATTCAACAACATGCCCATCCAAGGAAATGTGACCCCTCTTTTATAGAATTAAGTGGTGCAATCTCCAATAACCAACCATTTAATGTTTTCACATTAAAATAAAATATTTAATGACTACTACCATGTGCACTATATTATTTTAATTAAAGAATAAATATATTATCCTATGTCCACATTGAATAACTAAAGAGCCCTCTAAGGGATTACAAAAATAAATAACAAACATCTTAGTAAAAATATCAAGCTCAATCCTTGAACCCATTGGGTTGAAGGTCTTCAAATCTTTAAAGTGGAGTGTTATTGTTGGTCGGTGAGGTGTCTATGTAATGGGTGGAAGCAAATTTCAGGCATGATAAGCCCTACACCTTAATTCTTCTGCTTTTATCTAAATGTTTTATTAAATGAACTTGTTTTTCATGAAAACACCTCCTTGAGTGGGGTTATAGTGTGTGTTTTTTTTTAAATGTGAACTTCTCTAATTATTTTTTAAAGGAAACATTTTTTTTATCCTCATAACTTGGACCCTAATTTCTTTCATGAGAAGGATGTTTTTTTTTGTGATTTTTTTTGTTGATTAGAACAGTTGGCATCCTTGATCCTGTAGACCCATGTAGAAATTTGCTTGTGTATTCAATATGTAGCTTGATCACTTGAAGTGCATGTTGTGTTATAATTCTCTCTCTGTCATCTTGGTTATATTAGTATGAGTTGATTTGGTGGAATTCTTGATTTTAGTATCTTAGCAGACCTTTCTGGAGTTCTCTATCCTTATGTTGTTGTTTCTTGTAAATGCTAGAATAGACCTCCTATAGGCATGCTCAGTGACTACATTTAATTCCTGTGGAAATTGTTTATCTATTTGATAACATCAATAGTTAGACCGTGAAAGGGACTTGGTTTTAAGGGAAATAGGTGATAGACTCGCATTCATGTTAACCCATTTGTGATTGTATACAACTTCCTGTAAATAGCTGATAGGATGTGGATTTTAGTATAGTGGAAAACTTATGGCATGATTGAATTGATGGATATTGATGAAGAATGATTAGGAGTTATTTTCTTGTTTTTTTTAAATTTCCTCCCTTTAAAATATGGTTGTAGTTTTAAACATCATCGTATTGGAAATGATTCTCATAATGAACACACCGATGAAATTAATAGGTTTGAAATTATTGACTTATTTTATAGGAAATTGTTGTCTAATGAGTATTAGTGAATTCTTTTCCATTGTTGGCATGATGGATTTTGAGGAATCTACTTAATCACCCTTAACTTAAAAACTTCATATGTAATTTATCTAGTCTTGTTTCAACTAACGGAGTCTTCCTCACCTTAGTGTAGGAACTTGTCCTAGATCAATCCCATTTTTTACTCTGAGTTAGGCCCTAAAATAATATAGTATTTAATGAAATGTATTTAGCTTCTGGTTTATCTTTCAGTGCTTCTAGGTCACAAAATTTTGAATAAACATTTCTATACTGATTAGAGAATGGTAGTTGTTATCCAAAATTCACCCCTAAGGTAATTTTGATAACATGCATCAAATTCTTTAGTCCCAAGCAATTATATTGATTCAAGGTGAAAAGTCATGTTTCTAGGGTCCCCTCATATTTTTCTAACTCCCCTGTCCAAGTAGAAGAGAGCAAGTTCTGAGGAAAGGTAAGAAAAATTGCAAAAAACAGGCTCGGGCCAGAAAAAATCATGAAAAATGGCTAAGTCCTAGTCCCTGCGACAGTCAGGACAGTTGGGACAAAAGGACGTGAACTGGCCGAAAGGCTGAAAGGCGGTCTGCGCAGCATTTGGGACATTTGGAACAAAAGGACGCGCGGGACGCGGAAATCCGAATTGGCTGAAAAATGGAAAAAATTGACTAACTGTTGAAACAAGCATCTGGGACATCTGGGCAGTTAGTACGTGGAGGATGCAAGTCGGCCGAAAAGACTTAAGGCAGCCCGAAATAGTTGGGCCGAAGGTACGTGAAGTACGTGAACCAGACGGATCGGCCGAAATGAGAACTTAAAGTCTGGGACAGTTGGGACAAAGGGCGCGAACCGGCCGAACTGGGAGAATCGGGAAAATTTGTCCCAGACAGTCCGGGACAGTTGGGACGAGAGTACGCGAACCGGCCGATTCGGCTGGAACAGGGAACTTCAGCACTGGGCCAAATGGGACAAAGGGACGCGTGGGACATGGATAGCCGAAGGAGCCGAAGGAGAAGAAGAAAAGTCAACGTTTGGTCAGGAAACTTCAAACGGCCATAACTTTTGACTCCGAGCTCCGATTTTCACAAAATTGGACTTTCTGGAACAAGCACGACGTCCTCTATGCCACAAAAACTGGATTTCTTATTTTTAATGAGGGTATATATATTTAAATAATATAAATATATTCGGCTCAAGTCAATTGATGCTCATTCCCGTCAAATGACAGAAAACGCCTGCTAGGCCCAAAATAGCTGCCCGCACTCAGAAGGCCATAACTTTTGCATTTCTCAACGAAATCACACAAAATTGGTACCGTTGGAATCGTGGTTCCGAGCCCGATGTAAAAAAATCAAGAAATTCCATATTTTATTAGAAATTGATTTATTTTTTTAAGAAAACGTGGCCTGGTTCAGAACAGTGTTTTATTTGGTAGCTAGGAGTGCAATTAAGAGGCATGGTCATCCTTCTTTCTCTGCTGCAGCACATGGGACAGTATGGGGAGCATTTTGCAACTAATCTATAACCATTTCACTCAATTTAATGCCTCTTACAGGTGGTTGAAGGACAGATTTCGGGATTTCCATTTTCCCTTCTCTTTTCCTTCTCATTTTTCTATAAATTGGAGTGTTGGGCTCATTGTAAAGAGAGAGTTTTTGGGTAGCAAAGCTCTGCCAAAATTGCTTTGTGAAGCCAGTGTGTTGCAGGCCCTTGTAGTGGACTCCTTGCATGGTGATCCAGGCCCTTATCTTGTAATAGATTGAACTGTGCATATCATGAAGCAATATAATACCAGTTTGTGGATGTATCTTCCCATGCTGTGTTTTCTTGCATTCTTCTTGCCCCTTTAATCTTTCTATAAGAATATTGTGTCTATTTATTATGTTCTTGCAGGGATTCATTAACATTTTGTATGCTTGGAATATTGTTGTGAATGCATTTTGCTAGATTATGGTGAACTGTCATCACCTCTTCTAGTGTGCACTTTGCCTTTGTATTTCACACATTTGGAGATTACTCTCACACCCTCCTTTTATGGTGTATCACCGCTTTAGTGTAGGATTTCATTTTATGTATTCTCTCTCCCTGGTCCCTTGGAAATTTAGATTAGAACAGTTAGCTTATCCTGCATTAGAGTAGATTGTGGCAGGTAGTTTAGGAGCAAGAACCAGCTTTCTCTGGAGGTCTATCTCAAGTAGCAAGTCCCACAACTTGGAGATAGTACCCATGTTATCCAATCACACCATGAGTTCAAGTATACGCACTTGTATATGCACAAGGGTGCTGTGATTCGGTGATAACAGTAGTTATTCAAGACTTGTGCTTCTTCCTGAAAAGTTAGAGTATGTTTAGTTGAGGGACTTGGGTTGTGATTTGACTGGAAGGATAAGGTTAGTATAGGACACATGAATTCCTTCCTTCCTAAATACCCATGTTTAGATGATTAGCAATTGGTAAAAGTACATGTTGGTGTTTGAAATAGACTCAACATGATTGAATTGATGAGATCATATTTAAATTCTACTCCTTGTTGGATCTATGAGATTTCTTTTTCTTTATTGTTTACTGGAAAGTATTTTCACAAAATTTTAACCTACCTTTCTAGGGTTGTTTCATTAACAATGGTTTTATTTGTATAAAACAATTAGGTAACAACACAATGTCTTATGTTGTATCTCTTATCATGCCCAGTTATCGTGAACTGACTCAAATTAATACTTGCGCATATGTCTCGGTTTTGATTTATGATGTTTCTTGTGTGAATTTCTAATGTGTTTTAAATCTTGGAATGGTACTTGTGAAGGAGTTTGGAAGGCCTCTTGACTTGGTTTTTTGAAATAAAGAGGTCTTATCCTGTTGTAGCAAAACTTGTAATTATCTTTGTCAGGAATAAAACTCGATCATCACCTTGTTATGTGTATTTTCTTTATTACATTATGGATGTCATGAAAATATTGTAGTGTGCCTTAACTAATTTTTTTACCTTCTTTTTCTCATCCAATTTCAATTGAATCTTTTGACAATTTTGGATTGTGTGCCATGTCAAGTATAAATGTTATAACCATGTTTAGTTTTCTCAATGAGTAATGGTAATTTCTTCTTTCCGGTCATAAAATTTTCATGTTTAATAACCCTTCATGGAATCGGTATAAATGTTATTCTAGGCATGTTTTAGTGGTTGGTAATCCTTTTCTAAAGATGATCAAAATAATGAAGTAAATTGAATACATAGATGTATAAATAAATAAGATAATAATGAAGTTTTGCTTGGTTGATAAAATTAAGAGTCTTTAATTGGGAAGAAAGTGGTTATCTATTGGTGTAAAATAATCTACCCTCGCTAACCTTAAACTACAAATTAAACTTTGGTTGTGAAACAGTAAGTATTCAAAGAAAAAAAAGTAAAATCATTGTTGGTTTTGGGGTTATAGTTAAGTCTAAGTTAGTAGGGGAGTTTAAACAAGAACACTTTAAGTATAATACTTCCATTTTGGGAACCCCTTGTGCATCCTTTAGCGAACTTAATCAAGGAATGCTAAATGAGGTTTTTACCCAAATCCAGTTAAACTCTTAAGTCTCATTAAAATACCAGCTAACAACTAAAGATATCATGATGATGAAATAAATTGACCTTCTCACTTTAACTCTTGCCATAGTATATTGTAATCTTTTCATAAGCATGGTTAATAGTTGATTCTTGCACAAGAATGTTGTAGTTCTGAAACCTTATGGCACTCCACTTCAGTTGCACCTTACACTCGTCACCTTATGCAAGGGAGGTCTAAATCAAGTTTTTGTTTCTTGTGTTGGTTTATGGTAATCTTGTGGGGATTGGTTCACCCCACCTCCCTTCTATTTTTAACCTAATAAATAATCAATCCAATAATTTTCACATTAAAGATGATCCTCTTTCAGAAATTTTTACCCAACCCTAATGTCTCTAAGTGTAAAAGAAAGGATTGTAACCCTTGTAAGAAGATTTTTCTCAAATCAAACCTGAATCTCCTAGAACGTAAGTTAAATTTTGAAGGGCGTGTTTCAGTAAAATAAATAACCTAAAGAAGATGTTCACAGTGGGTTGTCCTGAAGTGTAACTATGTATTGTAGTTAGGTTCCTTGTGGTGTCTTGTCAGAGAGAAAAGTAAACTGTCCTTGATGGGAGTTAGATGTTCCGTGTTGCCTATGTGGTCATAGTTGTGTCAGGTTTTTTGAAGAGTTAGTTGTAACCTTTGTGTCCTCCTGTAATGTCATTCTACACTTCGAACAAGTCAAAAAAAATTATCCTGTATTTTTCTTTGTTGTCTTGTGTGCTTGAAATAGTGGTGTTTACAAATCTGAACATTTATTCCCCAAACATTAATATTAGCATGTTGGGTAGCAAACCAAAGAGATATTTGGATGAAAATCGAAGGTATAAAAAACAAAAAAATCGAACACTCATCTTTCTAGTTATCCTTCCAAGTTCCCACATCTACTCTTATAATATAAAACTGAAAATCAGTCATACATACAACTGGAAAGGAGTGGAAGCAAAGAAGATTAGTTTACATAAAACTATAACTTCCATTGTGCTTCACCAAGTTCTCACCTTTACCATTTGTTGGAATCTTTATTTTCTTTCCATGAACTTGCATCTCCCAGCATCTCTTGAATCTAGCATAGAATGGACAAGGTAACATACTTGTTTTTTTTAAAATGAACCAATAAAAAATATTACCTTGTTGTAGAGAATCATTTTATTTCCTATATGTGAAAGCTTGGAACATGGAAAAGGATCCTTCAGGTTGTAAAAATTTTATTGTTCATGATCCCCATGCTTTTCCCAACTCTTGACTGAAATTTTTTTTCCGATAATCTCAAGGAAAGGAAACATCTAAACATGCATGAAAACATATTAGAACAATCTTGGAAGAATGAAAATTCTCAATATTTATGGCTACCACATCATGCATATTTTTTAGTCTTCCTCCTTCCTTCCATGCAACATATCTTGGAATCATCCCTTTGTTACTTTTACTCTCTCTTGGTCTTAAAATTATGGGGTGTTTACTTCCTTGAAGATATTGAGAAACATACCCATCATACATGCAATAAAATCTCCTAAGGAAAGATGAAATAATTGAAAATACAAGGTTGAAACCTACCCAATCAAAGGTTTCCTTTTACGAGTAAGAATTGTAACATGGTAAAAAATAGGATACCAAATTATGAACCTAATCATACCACCCTATATGCTACCCAAGAAGATGCCCATGTACCTTTTCTTTATCATAAATAATCATATTTATCTTAAAAGGAAGACAAAATGGAAATGGAAAAGTATGCAACCCTTCGTACCTTGGAATGATGACATGTGTTTTACCCCCATAAATGTGTGACTTACACATGCTGCCTATAAACTCTTCATGACTCAGAATTTTAGACCTCTTCTTTTTGTAATTTCCATCCAACAAAGCATCCTTTATCTTGAATATATTGTTAGCATCATATTCATAATGTACAAGGCACAACAAAGATAAAATATGCAATCATAAATCATCCTCTTCATACCTTGAAATGTTACCATGTGAACAATCCCTTTTGGTTGAATGAAGAGTTTCTGATATGCCCTCTTCATGCTCAAACTATCTTCCAACATTATCACCCGAAATGGTGGCTTCAACCACTAAGATATCTTTACCTTCTTGTGGATCTGATTTTACTTCTTCCTTGATCCATCCTTCTTACATGTTGTCTTGTGGATATAGATTCGACAATTCACTCGAAGAAATATCCTCATTAGTGAAATAGGGCCCCAACTTCTCTTTACATCGATCTATCATACTTCGAGCTAGTGTTTCTGTTGTGGGTGACACTTCCTGCTCCTCCTTTCTGATATAGGCAATTAAAATCATTAGAAGTGGCATCAAAATATCATCCTCCTCATTCAAAATTTAAGACATAATTATTTGCATTGAGGAAACAGCAAATTCTGCATGATCTTTATGAATAGTAGTAAAAAAATTATCAAACATTTGAAAAATGAGTTCATGACATTCCACATCTACCATTAGTACCCAAGATCTAATGTTTTCCATAATTTCCATAATAATGACCCTCTTGGCAAAAAGAGCTTCTATGGTGTCACCGAGACCCTCAAAAATTTCCACCATGAGCTAAAATATTTCCTTCGTGATTTTGTCACTATATGGTGGTTCCAGAGGTGTAATCCTCATAGTTTCAATGATATAAGTGACAACTACAAGCCTCACATCCAAATTTGAATGTCTCAAAAATCTAAGACTAGCCAAATGTGCCCCGAAAGGATATAAAAATAAAACCATCAAGCCACAATCTAATTTCTTAACCAAACATAAACAACTTTCCACATATTCCAAAGTGTTGATCAATACACTCTTCTTAAGTGAAGGACCCTTGAGCAGTTTCCCAAGCTTATAGAGCTTGATCCTCAAACCTCCATCACTATAAAGATCCATGATTCAATATTTGCAAACAAAACCCACAAGGAGTATAGGAAAGTAGCTCTGATACCACTGTAAATTCCCCCTTTTGAGGCTAATAGATAATTGGAGCATATTTAAATAAAATAACACACAGTCAGTTGAAACATATAAAAATTAATAACTTGCCATGTTGGTTTCTTTTATCCCCTCATATGGTTTGAACCCCCTTCCCCTTCCTTGGAGTGGAAACCCAATTTGTTTTAAAATCCTCCCAAGGAGGAATCTAGGCGAATGGTAGGAGTAATAAGGAGGGGTGATTGTTATGGAGGGATAAGGAGGATTTTGAAGATATAGTAAGTGTGCACCCTATGGTTTGACCACACTATATTACACTATTGAATGTCTCATCTACTCTTCCCCTTGTTGAGGATGGACTTGGTGTTCTTAACTTTTTGTTTAGTTGTCATTCGATGTGTTTTATTGTGCATGAGTTTGGTCTTGTATGTGATGTGCTTTTTATTACTCCTCCCTTATTCTTATGCACATTTGTGGAACCTATCTCTCTCTCCCATGGGATTGGGGGAGGCTAGAATGTCTTCCAACCTTTGGAAAGGAATGTAATTATGCCGAAAGGTTGGGTGGTAAATCAAGCCTTTCTTCTTGTGTTGAAGACTTTGTTGAGTGAAAACCATGAAGACTAAATCTTGAAGATGGATGTAACACTCTTGGATACTTGGCATTTTGTTTTTCCCCAATTTTGGGAGAGTTCTACCTTCTTGATCTTATTTGGTTATGGTAAAATCATGTTGAAATTTCTCCTTTGTAAGTCTCCCATATTGGGATATGGTTGTAGCTTGTGCCAACTAGTGTTGTACTAGTGTTGTGAATCTCTTAAATCATGGAAGAGCCTTGTAAAGCCTTGTTTTGTGTTCATCTTAGAGACTTGTAGATTTTTTTATCTTTTGTGACAAACTCATGATTAGATTCCCTTGTAATGTGAGGCTTTGTATGGAAATTTTTTTATGGAACTTGTATAAAAAAAGGGAAATATTATTGAGTTAAAGAAATATGTACATTGGTGTCTTGTTTGAGATAAGAGTATGTATTCATGAGAAATGAAAAATTATTCTCGCCATATGTAAAATTATTATTCTTGCCATATGTAAGTTTATTGACATAACAAAATGAAAGGATATGTGTAGGTTGAAATTTGTTGAAACAAACTAAATAGTTTAAGTTATGGATGGAAAATTGCTTCATTTTTAATGTTGGAAAGGATAATATAAAGAAAAGGATGAAATGTGGATTTCACCAATTATGAATAATTTTTCTCTATTATTTTTCTTGTTGGTAAAGATTTCACATTTAAGAACATTGTGATTTATGAAATGTTAGTTGTATTAACATAAATAGGGAAACGAGAGAGTGAAATTTTGTTGAAAAGAAAATTATTGTTGTTAGATCTCTTGCACTTCCTTTTTCCAGATTTTTGTCTAGGTATTCTTGGAAAAAAATGTTACAGAGATAAACCTATTGCTTCCCATCGGGTTGAATAAATGAAATATTCCAATTAATAAGAAACTATTGCACTTCACTCCATTTTAAAAGTATATGTTGAGACTTATATATTATTACATATTTAGATTTAATCTAGTTTAATATGGTGAAGGTATTTCTTATTTATTCATGTTAAAAGTTGTGGATCAAAGCTTGGAAGAGTCATTTTAATTCCCTGGTTCATTGAACATACATATGTCATGTTTATGTGTGTAAGTAAAATCATTTATGTATATATTCATATGTAGATTTACCCTCATATATCTTGAAAAGACTATATTTACTTGCAGACAAAATTTGTTTGAAATGTACCCTACCATCTACACTTGCCCTTGTACCCAGATATATATATATATATATATAACTAAACTAAAAAAAATGGTTTGAATCCTACTTATTGAAATGGGTAGAGTGATGCCTCTATTATATATAAAAAAAATTATAATAATAAAAAATTACCCTTAGGCGGGGGAGGGGTGAAACCCCTTCCCCCACGTCTTTATACTCTCCTCATTACGCAACCACAGTGGTGGCTCTCTCTGTGCCTTCGTGGCCATACAACACTTTGCTTCCCCAACAATTATAAATACCCCTCCATTGATACAAGTCAACCCCTATGCAGGCTAAAGATATGTTTTTAAAAACAAGCAAAAATAAATAAATAAATATCCATAAACATATGAGTATATCTTGTTTTCAAAATCGAACAATTTGTAAAGGAGGGTAAATCGATTTACCCAAAATCCAGAGCCCTCTGGTAAACCATGTTATGTTTGTGGAGCCTATTTTCATGTTAGAGTATGGTACACCTTCCATGTGTTACACTCGGGTATTTTTACGGCGGTCCCGCTCACCGATGAGCGGGTCAGGGGGTTCGGGGGGTTGAAGCCCCCCCGATGAAAGGGGGTTCGGGGGCAAAGCCCCCGAAGCAAATTTTCATGGGTGGTTCATTAACCCATGGGTAATGGGTAACTGTTATGGGCTGTTTTTGGGCTCATGGTTTTTTCGGTCTTTTGCCCATTGTTTTGATACCCACGGTTTTTGCCCTTGGTTTTGATACCCACGGTTTTGTATCAAACTGCTTAAGCAATTTTCTATTTATATGGTCTTATGCATATGATAGATGTACAAGAAAATGTATTACAGATGTGTTTTGAATTTGGGTTTGAATTCTGTAGAGTTTGTTGAGCATAGCTCCAAATGGATCTGGGTATTGTATTGAGAGAGTGAAGGCTTGTAATAAAATATAAGCAAGTGATTCTTGGTGAACGTAGCCCAAATTGGGTGAACCACGTTAAATATTGTCTCTCTGTGTTGTGTTATTTATTCTGCACTTTTATTTGAGATCTGTAATAATTTCTGCATATTAGTTTCTTCTGTTGCTGTGAGGGATTATTCCGCATATTTTATCTCTTATTTCCTAACAAACCAATCTGCAAGATAATAAAATAAAAACTAAAATATCTATTCATAATATTCTTATAAGAAAAGATCCCCCCCCCCCACCATAAATCTGAGATAACATGCACAAAATAAAGAAGGAGAAAAAAATAAAAAATAAAAACAAATATTATCAAGCTTGAAACCTAGCTGCCATGGTGCTGCCTCCCTCAACCTGCAACAGACAAAAGAAAACAAAATAAGAAATAAACTCACAAGGCATTGTTACAAACAACAAATAAATAAAATCCCTAATTTGTTTAGGAGTTGCGGTTAGGTAGTGCATATAATATTGGGTTAGGGTAAGGTAATTTAAACAAGTATAAAGCTATAAAATTAAAAGTATCTTTTATTTTATTTTTAAAAACTAACTCAAATATTATTAAGGTATTCTTACCATTATAAGATTTTCATAGACTAAGATGTATGGAAGATACACCTATTTGGAAGAATATATACCCCTTCAAGGCTCTACAATCATCCATGAGGCTATGTGAATTCGAGATCCAAACCACTTGGTATGCACATTGTATAACTTTCTTCCAAAGCATCAAATTGGATATCGATCACCTTCCTCCTCTCACATTCTCTATTAATTATCCTGACATGCCTAAAAGGGAAATTCATAGAGGGATTAGAGAGGATATCTACAAATCTTACATAAAATCAACATGGATTGAACCATTAGAACCATTTCCAACAAAAATGCACCACTATCTAGAGCATTATCTCCAAATTGAAGAGGGATGTGTCATTTCCCCCAAATACATCAGGTTCCCACTTGGTTTGAGATTCCCCTTGGGTCAACTACGAGTTTACTCTCATCAGCTTTGCATGGAGACAAAGCACTACATTCCTAGAGACCAACACACTTGCACACTTTGCAATAATGAACCTGAATCAAAGAAGCACTTTATATTTCGTTGTCCTGTGTACCATGAGATCCATGGTAGGTACTATTGTCTCTTTCGAGAAACTCAAGGTTCAATACGTGCCCTTATTCATTATGATGACCAGAGGTGTGTAGCTTTATTTATGAGGGATATGACCCAACATAGATATGGCCTCCTTAAACATCATCATGGCAGCCTTCGGTCCCAGAATATTGGTGCATTCCTTCATCCTTCTACACAACACTGAAGGCATAAACGGGCACATGACTTCACACATCAGTCACGATCTAGCAAGCGTAGAACCTCTTAAGCATGGCACTTGTTGTGTCCTATGTCTTTCCTGTTGCTTCTTGTATTTTTTTTTGTATTTACTTTTTTTTCCCTTCATGCATTGTCTTGTTCTCTTTGCCCCTCTTATATTCCCTTTAACCTTTATGGGTACTTCTGAACATTAATTTTAAATTAAATTAAATTAATATATCATGGAAGTATCTTTATAAATTATTTAATGTGTTTAGATCACATTGTTGTAATGGAATAGAAGGATTAGACAATGCATTTACACTTATTAAATTTATAATGTGTCATTGTGCACAAAACTAAAATATTTACTCAAATAACAATCATAACGCGTTTAAGAGCTAACATATAACGAAATTTAAATATCATGATGATTGTAATAATATTATAAGATTATAAGGTTTAAACTCGTAATAACATATATTGGTGAAGTTAATGGGTATAATGGAATCAAATCACGTACATGGCGTATATATGCTTTTGAAAAAAAATGACCGATTTTTCAATAGTATTACATTGTTTTCTGGTAGGGTTAAATGAGGCATTACAATTAGTGCTTATTTTTAGTTGTTGGCTAATATTAAAGTAGTTACTGTAGGAATTTTTCATTTCTGTAGAGGTTTGTCATGTTGAGTTAAGTCCCGCATTTGAGAGAAATTTAGGCTATATTTTTACTGAGTTCATGGGTGCACGTTTCAAATGGCAATAATTTTTGGCATGCACGGTGGAACCTTTATTTTGGTCACTTCATTTAAACTTGGTTTTCAATTTTGTTAAGTGTTCCAGTTAAGACATATTTTTGTTCTTGTTAAGTTAATTGCAACATTTTCAGACAATGATACAAGTTTTTTTCCTTATTTTATAGCTAAGTTTAGGTATTTTCTTAACTTATTTTACAGTTGATATTTTACCGACTTTCTCATTTACAAAGAAACTTTCCATAAATTTTCATATCTAATGTTTACACTCTTTAATAGATCTTATAAGATCTCTTTCCATCCCTCATTTCAATTCCAGTCCCCTCCATTTGCAAAAATTGGATCATATCCCCGAAACAAATCCTTGAAAAACCCTCCCTCTCTTTCATGGAAATGATGGCATAAATCGTATAGAGCATATCCAATATGTATCCAATCATTGTGCCATACGTAATATCATAGAGGAAAACATTTACATCAGACTTCTTATTTTTTCCTCACAAGAAAAGATCAAGAATGATACCCGAATTTCTCTTCAGGATACATTTCCACATGGGATTAGATGGGAGAGAAGCTAGATAAATGGTTCAAGGAGAATGCATACATTATATATCTCATGGAACACATGGAAACCATAAGGAGATCCTCAACAAATTTTATCTCGAACTTCAATCTAATTTCCAAAGGACTTGGAAGAGAATCCCTCAACAATTTAAATGCCAGTCCGGTATGGCACTCGTATACTATTTGAAATCCTTTTACTATGATCTTTTTGTCATGATTTATTCCCTTCAAGTAAATTTTATTCCTCATGCATTTGATGTTGTTATGCAAGTTGATAAGAATCTTGTTCAGGCCGGAAAAAGGATACCAATCCCCATCTCTCTGATTCCTCCCTCATTTGTGAATTTCCTCAAGCTCCTCATGTAATTTTTGAGTCTCCCAATGTTAATATTCATATCTAGAAATCCCCTAGGGTTCATAATCCTCTAGTTTTGGTCCTAGTAGAGGCACATTCCATCCAAAATACCCCCTATGTTTTGTAAACTTCCCTCCCACCCCCACTTATGACATCACCTAACCCTCCAAAGCCTTGTCACAACGTTGTGGTATCTCAAAGGTTGTCCCAATCCTTTTTCCAACATTGAGCAAGCCAAACTATCCCATAGTGTTGGTAGATTAGGGTGTTTTTCACTATCATGAGGAGTAGAATAATTTCCAAAAAATGCAACACTCCAAGTAGATTTAAATGCCAAACCATGTAGTTACCTTAAAGTATCAACACAAAGAAGAGAGAATCAAGAAAGGTTTTCTCAAATACCTTAGGTTAAAAATTTCATAATATCTTTTAGAGGATCATTTTTCTTTTTCAAATCAAAGGATCATATAAAAAAGTTTTAGCTTTAACCAATTTTTTCTAAAAGTTAATCAATGAACATCCCCTTGTAAACATCTCATATCCAATTAAGACCAGTTTCAATAAAGGAAACAATGTCATAACATTTGTAGATTGGTGTATATCCAATTTAGATGATGAGAGTGTTCAAAATGTGGAAACAAAGGCATCCATTATGGAGAGATATCAGGGTAATTTTGATGATGATCAAAGTTATCTTGAGAAGGATATAGATCAAATCTAGTCTGAGTCTGACACTGCTAAATTAAGGTCATCACCTCGGGAGGGTGGTTGCTCACGTGGAGCACACGTAGTGTGTAGAAAATTTTGGAATATCCACATTATATGAACAATCAACCTCTCCATTGTGATGACATCAACTATAGAAGAAAAGGCCACTCTCACTTCAGAATAATTAACAAAGGTTTTTTTCTCTAGATTTTGTTAGTAAGAAATTTGTGTATAAGATCATTAACCATTCCTACACTTTTAATTTTAGAATAAGAGATGTAAACAATCGTGCATAAATCCTTATGCTAGAAAGCCACTGACATACAACCAAAACTATTTAGAAACATAAATGTCATTCCTTGTTCCCAAAAAATCTACGTTTATCATCATCGTCTATTGTATAATTTAAATTTTTCAGATCAGGAACCATCTTCTACAAAATATTTGTCTAATACGGAGGAAGATATTATGGTGGAGTCATTTGGGCATGCCTACGCCACACGGGCATTTGAGGAGGGCTACGAAGAAAGGTATGGGTGATATGTAAATGTCATTTTAGAGAAGCTCGATTCACATTACACCATCAAACATCTCATAGGTAACCCTAGATCTTTGGATTGCACTACATTATTATTATTTTAATGTATTTTTTTCATATAAAATATAACAAATATTATAAAGAGGGCTATGGAAAATAATTCAAAATATATTTGAAAATAATTTAAATGTGAAACATAAATCAAATTAAAAAATATATAAACTGGTTTATCGGAAATAAAAAACCAAATCAAGATACTCATATTTACTAAATAGTTTATAGGACCTAAAATTGAATGAAAATATTTTAAAATTAACTTACCTCCAAAGTCATGTTCTAAAATTCTTCACAGTACTCAATCCATCCATCTAAAGATGTCTAAGAGAAGACAAAGCATACTAGTTACGATCATAGGCATGAAACAAAACAAAGTTATTCAATCCTTTCAGGAGGGAGGTTTCATAGCATAATGGGATTTGTAACCCCAAACGAAACAATCCATACATAAATATGGAGTTTCAACAGCTTAATGATGAAGTATTATTTAAATACTTTACTCATCATTTGATCCCTTACAAATAATCAAATCCAGGAATCTTTCTTAATAAAATCATGGGTCAGAACGTAGCCTTTAGCCTATATGAAAAGGAAATATAACTATTTTTAAAATGTTACGCAACACCTCAGAAGGTTCACATGCATAGAATTTAATATTTCTTTTAGGACATGGTAATACCTCCATATAGCTCGAGTCACTTACTCCACACAAGTATAATGAGTTGATTGAGCTCTTATTATGCTATTAAACAAACTAGAGACACTAACTGGATCCCCTTGCTTACATATTTCCCTTTATACAAAAGAAGATAAGGTATACATATATGAAAGCTCATCGTACACCCAGAATATCAGGTTAAGTAATTACTACCCGTGATTAACTTGAAAAGTAACTAGGCAGACATTTGGGTATGGCTCGATTTATAAATTACACATTCATTTAAATGCAAAAAGGTTATCTGCCAAGCTTAGTCAACAGCTGTAGTCGAAGGTTTGTTTAGTGATCACACAACCCCCAAGCAATGTATCAGACCATACTCAACCAAGGATGACAGTTACAAATCCAACTTAGTTTATTTTAATTGCTGATGCCTCTCATAATTAATTCTTACTAGTATTATCCTAAGTAGAGGTAATATATCATTGAGAGTATAAATTTTTGAATTACTTTCACCTTAAATGGCATATGGAGAGGGAAATTAAAATCATGATACCCAAAATGGCATACACATTTTATTCTCCAAATTCCCAATCCTACTTTTATAAAAACGCATTCATTCCAAAAGTCCATTTGAACCCGTAAAAGAACTAGAAGTTCTGTGGCATATTATTCCTAGGCACCCCAATAAGATATGGGTATTCAAATAAATGGAAACCATGGAATCCTAGAAGAAGGGTTTAATTTATCCAACCAAAATAATAACATCACACAAATTCTACCATTATACATTAGGCTATCGAATTGCACATACAAAACCAATTTACAAATCCCTAGATTTGCAAACCAAGTGACGGATATACACAAGCCATCGTCCATAAAACCTGGAAAAAATTTTTTTGCTATCAAATGAAATATCAAGGAAAATAGAGATTGCCCAAGCATGAATAAACTATTAGTTCACTATTTCCAGCAAAATCCAAAGAGCTATAAATTTATATTACATTTATGTCTCCTCGCATCCAAGAAAAAGAATAAGTATTAAGAGAAGCTATGCAATCATACCATCAAAATCCCATTACATGTTTTCCCTAAGGGGCGGTGAGTGCAAGAATTTTCCAGCTGTAAAACATTGCTCATGTCCAACCAAAAATAACAGAGTAAAAACAAAAGTAGTTTCCCCTTTGCAAGCCAAATCATCCAAAAAAAAACTAGTGATTTGGGAGAAGGAACAAAGGGACAACTAGCATACTCAAGGAATTCAAAAATCAACCACAATATCCCATTTCTAGACATCATTTCAGGAAGAGAAACATTTATTTCATGGAATTACAAAAAGGTAGAAAAATGCTTCGAAGTCTAGACTTAACATGCATGCAATAAGCTTCCACAATGCAGCCACGAGCTTGTTGGGAATCCCCACTTCATTCTAGGATCCCTTGAGAGGCACAGGAAGGAAGAAAAAGGAAGAAGGAGGGAAGGGAAGGGAAAGAGGAAAACAGTAGCAACAACAACAACGTTGATTGGAAACTCCTCCTAGCTTGCACTTCTTACCAGCTACTAGCATAAAACTAGGCACAAAAAGGACCCAAAGTTGTAAGTCATAGTAGAAGTAGAAGAAGACGCCATAATTAAATGGTAGGATTTCACCCACCCCCAATCTCCCTCATGCTAAGAAGAACATTAATGATCATAATGATTTGTAGGTTGGTGGTTGAGAGAAAACCAATTTCCTTTAACTTACAATAAGATCATGTGTAGATGCCTGAAAAGGATTGATAAATTAAATAAAAGAAAAATTTATTATTTACATCCGGTTATCCAAAATTCCCCCGCCTAGAATATTTGGTCAAGACAACTCCTGCACATAAGGAAATTATGAAGGAAACGACTCATACCCACCACGAGCTCACATTCTAGGATGACAAACAAGTTACAGGTGGGCTCAGAAATGAAGGATCAATGTCACAGAGAAGCTGGGAGCAAGAAGGAAAAGAAGCGGTGAAGTTTCAAGGTCCTCGGGCTCAAAATCATTTAGGAAAGAATCCAGAATCAACTAAGTATGGAAGAGCCAGTAGAGAGACCAACGTGTCCTAGCGGTGCTTCTCCACATATGAATCCAAAAAGGGAAGTGCAAACCATCGTCAGGCTGCCGTGTGGCCCTAGTAGGTGAAAAATGGAGAAATGTCTTTGTTCCTTTAATACATGATCTTCTTGCTCTTCAACTACCATATCCAATTCGATTTGATCCGCTGGGGAACTAGAAGAGACATATTGTTGGTGGATTTGTAGAAGGCATTGATATTAAGTGGTTGAACTTTCAAAGTGGGATTTGATGCGTATCTCATGGTGGTTGGAGCAAGATTTGACTTTTCCCTCTTCTCTCTATTTTCTTTCTATATATACTGTAATACTTCTCGTTTGAGAAGGAGAGACAATCTGGGCATAGAGAAACTCTGTCAAATATGTTTCTCGCCACCATTTTTGAGTAGCGAACCTTCTCCCATGCCTAGAAAATGTATTTGTGCCTCTATTCTAGAAATATAATGGTCTGTGCACCTTCTAGAGAAATAAAAAACATGTTATTGCGGTGTTCTTCAACCCTTTGCATCATTTTTTGTTTCTCCGTGCCTCTCCCTTCCATATTTATTTTTCTATGCATGTATTTCACATTTGCAGGTGTAGGATGTTGTGTTTCATGGTGAATTTGGAGATCTGGGCTATGTTACTTTTGTTTGACCTCCCTCATCTCCTTTTTTTCTGTTTCTTTCTCCCTCAATAGAATATCTCGCTTCCTTTACTGGTGTATCATCGCTTTAGTGTAGGCTCTATTTTTTCCCTCTTTCTCTCTCCTTGGTTCCTTGGAATGGTTAGATTAGGTTACATTTAGTTTTCCTACATTGGAGTAGCTCATGGCAGGTAGTTTAGGAAGAGGAACTAGCCTTCTCTGGAGAGCTTTCCGAATTTTTCAAGGTTCCACAACTTGGGGAAAGTTCAATGTTATACAATCACACAAAATGAGTTTTCCTTAGAAAAGTGTATTTTTAGAACTCATTTGGGGGTGTTGTGATTTCGCACTAATAGTTTTGGCACACCCGGTGGGACCTTAGAGGTCTTCACTTCATTGCAACAAGGTTGATGTGCGCTTGTTATAATTTCCATCTTTTGAGAAGCAACAGTTTGCACATCTGGTGAATCGATCTGGTAAATAACTCATTCCTTGAGTTGCAGACCTGTTTTCCATCCATTTCCATTCACTCTGCTTTCCATATCTTTCATTATTTTCCATCATTCCATAAATTTGTGCAATCATGACTTCATTTCCATCATGGAATTAACATTCACAGCAACAGCAGTATAGTCCACCTCCAATGTATTTCCCAACTCCTCCAGATTAGCATTATAATCAGATCTAGGACCATTCTGCTTACCCATATGAGCAATGTCAAAACCAGTTTGACTATAAAGTTTATCAGGAACATGGATATGCATATAATAACAACAATTAAATGGAAGATGTTGGTCTACTGGAGAAGATTCAAAAAATGGAGGCTAGCATGGTGCAGTCCAGTGCCATAGCACAAATGAAGGCATTCAAGATTGGTTGCAGGGCACCTTGTCCATGGGAAGGCCCTTTTCCAAGACATTACAGCCCTCATGAGAAGTTATACTTCATGGTTGAAATGCTGCCCAAATTGCACAATGGACTGAGGATATCGGGGCTTATGAGTTGGAGTCAAGACAACCTCATCAATGGGTAAGTCCAACATCTCATAGCTTTTCTTTTTCTCTTTCTCAAGCAGGCCCTCTCAACCCAAGCTCCAATTTCCAAGCTTCCTAGTTGTTTCCCCAAGCATTGATTCCATTTCTCCATTCCCTATTTTTCCACCCCATTTCATTTCTTCTCCGTTTTCCTTTCCCAAATAGTCATCCCCTCCAAAAAAACAAGAATTTCTACCTCCCTCCCCACCACAAAAAATTGCAAAGATGGTTAAACCCCAACCTACCACTCCTCTTACTTTCCCAAGTCCATGTTGGGAAGATACTCAAGAATCCAGTCAAGTAGAGGAAGAAGAGGAACCCAACATAAAAGAAATAACCAAACATATGATGAGTTGGGATGCTAGATTTGGGTCTACAAAGATCCCCTTGATGGTCAAGCCAATAGAGGAGGTCAAAGTCGAAGAGCCAGTGGTGGCTGAGTTTGAATTTGTAGTAGAGGAGGAGGACCATACAGTTTCATAGGCCCCAAGTGTGGAGTAGGCTACAGAAGAACCTTCAGTTCTTCCTCCCACTTAATCCCCTTCAAGATATGATGTTAAAGAAGAGTTTGATCTTTCAAACTTCATGTTTGAGAGTGACGGGATCCATGGTGATCAAGTTGCAAATCAGGAAGGCACCATGGAGGAGGTAGAGCACATGCAATAGGACAACAAGGAGGAATACTGCCTATCAGACTTGGAAGATTTCTTTAATGAAGAGGGGCCTAAGGAGATAACATCATTTTTTCCTCCATATTCAAATTTCAAGCACATAAACCTACTGCCATGAAGGAGAACATCCAAGAGCAATAACCTGCATTGCATAATGGCCCTTTGGAACCAAGGTTTGAAGATCTTGATCTTCCATGTTCTTCAAAGGAGTAGGAAGAGAAAGGGCAGGAGGATGTCATCATCCCTCTCACACCATCCACTCAATAAGGTCCACAAGAAGAATCCATTCTTAGAGTTGAATTTCGCACTAATGGGCACATCCAGAGGATCAGATTGTGCCCAATCAGGGACTTGGCTTCATTGGAGCGAAAGGAGAAACCAAAACTAGTCATGCCTACTTTAGGGAATGAGGATGAGCATCAAAGTACCAAGGGTGACCATCAATACCTTTAGGAGTCCAATGCAGGTAATCTTGAGGAGGTATTTTCCATTAATGTTGATACCTTGATGATTTGGGTGCAGGATGGGCTTATAGCTAGTTTTTCACTCATATTGGCAACTATATTTAGTGTCAAATCATTTACACAGCTGCCTCTCTTGAGAAAAGGAAGTTACTTCTCTCTGTCACTTGTAGGCTTTGTTTAGAATTCTTTCTCTCTAGTTAGTTTAGGAGTAGGAGTAAATTTTCTTTTAACAGAAGAAGTGATTATGCACACTCTGCATGTCTCGTTTGAGGCATGTATGATTTGGTCTTTGTATATAAGTTTTGTCCATTTTTCTCCAAGGGTGCTTGAGGCCAGGATCTTCAATATTCATGGTGAGAAGACTCATAGCATTATATAACAGTTGCTAGCTCCAAAAGGGAACAAATCCAGAGCAACTTAAGCTATTTTGAAATAGTCCATTTCAGGGACAGGTAAAAGCCTGGGTCAATACAATTTTCTACTCTCAAAAACTCCATTTTAAGATTTTCTTATGAAAATTAAGAGTATCGACGTGCGGGTGGATTCAGAGTCAGGTAGAGGTCAACAAAGTGTAGAGAGTTGGGGAGTCCATTTTATAAGAAGGATCGCTATCAGGCCATCATTCTTGACTCCATCCTCAATGGATGATCCAAGGCCACTAGTCTTTTCATCTAGCAGGAAGATGTCCCCGTGAGTCACCAAATTGTTATCCCAAATTCGCCCCCCGACAAATTTGGTCAAGACAACTTCTGCACATAAGGAAATTATGAAGGAAACTACTCAGACCCACAAGCTCACATTCCAAGATGACAAACAAGTTACATGTGGGCTAAGAAATGAAGGAGCAGTGTCGCAGAGAAGCCAAGAGAAAGAAGGAAAAGAAGTGGTGAAGATTCAAGGTCTTTGGGCTCAAAACCGTTTAGGAAAGAATCTAGAATCAACTATGGAAGAGCCAATAGAGAGAGCCACGTGTCCTAGCGGTGCTTCTCCAACGATAAATCCATAAAGGGAATCCCAAATGAGTGTTAGGCTACCACGTGGCCCTGGTAGGTGAAAAATGGAGAAACGTCTTCGGGCCTTTAATGTGGGATCTTCTTGCTCTTCAACTACCAAATCTGATTCGATTTGATCCACTGGGGAACTAGAAGTGACATATTGTTGGCGGATTTGCATAAGGCATTGATATTCAGTGGTTGAACTTTCAAAGTGAGATTCGATGCGTATCTCATGGTGGTTGAAGTAGGATCTGACTTTTCCCTCTTCTCTCTCTTTTCTTTCTATATATATTGTAACACTTCTCGTTTTAGAAGGAGAGACATTCTGGTCATAGAGAAACTCTATCAAATTTGTTTTGCGACACCATTTTTGAGCAGCGAACCTTCTCCCACGCTTGGAAAATGTATTTGTGCCTCTATTCTAGAAATGTAATGGTCTATGCACCTTCTAGAGCAATAAAAAACATGTTTTTGTGGTGTTCTTCAACCCTTTGCATCATTTTTTTGTTTCTCCGTGCCTCTCCCTTCCAGACTTTTTTTTGTGCATGTATTTCACATTTGCAGGTGCAGGATGTTGTGTTTCATGGAGTTTAATGGTGAATTTGAAGATTTGGGCTGTGTTACTTCTGTCTAACCTCCCTCGTATCCATTTTTTCTATTTCTTTCTCCCTCAATAGAATATCTCGCTTCCTTTGCTGGTGTATCACCGCTTTAGTGTAGGATATGTTTTTTCCCTCTTTCTCTCTCCTTGGTTCCTTGGAATGGTTAGATTAGGTTAGATTTATTTTTCATACACTGGGGTAGCTCGTGGCAGGTAGTTTAGGAAGAGGAACCAGCCTTCTCTATAGAGCTTTCCCACTTTTACAAGGTCCCACACCTTGGGGAAAGTTTAATGTTATGCAATCACACCAAATGAGCATGCCTTAGAAAAGTATATTTTTAGAACTCATTTGGGGGTGCTGTGATTTCGCACTAACCGATCCGTACATCTATAAAAATATAATTGGTACCCATTCAAAAAAAATTTAATTATATTCTAAAACGTCCTATACCAAAAAAAGGGGATTAAAAAAGAAAGAAAATCCTTTAGAACCCAAGATGATAGCGTCCAAACACAAAAAAGGAATCACTTAATCGAGAGCTCGAATACGAGAGCGGTCAATAATAATATAGCTTGAAGGTAAAAGGTAACAATATTGATAAAACGAATTGACACTAAGAAAATAGTCGTCAATCAAAGAATTAAATTATAATGTTATTATTATCATTAATTTTTTTATATGTATTATAAATAAAATTAATAAGGACCAACAGGAAAGCTCAAAAAACCAAGAACATGATTTTCCTTTAATAGGGAAATCATAACGGTCGTCACAGGTACTAACAAATACACAAGTAGGCACGAAGAAGCGGGAGAATATTGATCATTCTCTATGACAAGGCGAAGCCAACTAATGATCAACGGAAGCACAACGGTGTTCCACACTTAGCAACATGGTCACCGAAGAATGAACAGGTGTAACAACGAATGGGGCATTACAGTTTCAGATGGCATAATAGCATGATGAAGGATGGATTCTACATGATCATATATATTGGACCTACCCCTTTTACATAGTGGTCTTGCTAATATGGTCTAATCTTCTACAATATTAGGTGTTAATGTTTCATTTACTACATAGTGATCTTTCACATCTTAGTTATCATTATATTATATGTTATTTATCTCAATTTATGGGACTAAAAATGCGTATTGTATAATACTAGTATATGTTGTTATATGTGCTTATGTGATACTATTTATTTTTCACCATTACGCATTTAACTATTTGTATTTTTGTGTTGCGTGTCCATCCATTATCTTTATCTATATGTGTGTGACCATATTTTTCTCTTGTTTTTGGAATTGGTTTCCTTTTTATTTTGAATCATTTTTCTCTTCTTTGCGAGTGTGACACTAGTGTGTCCCTTATATACATCCATTGGTCTTCTCTATGAAAATATTTGTGACATTATTTTCTGTTCGTGAATACTATCTGCTTTGATACTTGTATGATCTTATGATTTTTATGTCTTATTTTTCTGTTTTGGGCATGATTTTAATCATACCATATTATACAAATTTAGTTTCTACGTGGTGGCCACCGATAAATATATTTTTTGTTTCAATGATGATTATATGCAATATGTGACAACAAAAGAATTTAAATATTTTTATTTGATCAATCTAAAGAATGTGTAAATCACCTAAAAAGAGGAGGAATCATTTTAGTTATCATAATAATCTTATTGTAGAACATGACACAAATAGATTATATATTAAAAAATAGTGTAACATGTTATAGGAAAAAATAACAAGAACAATAAAAATGAATTTATAATACATTTATATAGACAAAAAACATTCAATAGAAGATGGAACTTTCAAATGTTATTATCTGGAATAGTGTTTGACATCCAATTCCATAATTTTATCAAAAATACATGTTTTCACATATCATTGGTACATGTTTAGGCATTAAAACATAAGTTTAGTGAATAATACACTCCATCTCATTATATAATGTAGGAGGCATAAAAATAGTTTTAAATCCAATATCAAATGACACATTTTCTATTTGGTATTAACAAATTGAAGCTATTGCAATTTACATAGTTGGTGTATGAGTATACTTTAATTAGTTTCAAATTTTAACATTTGGAACATTGACACCCATAGAGTGCACAATGCGGGAATGACTGTACATAGACACCTTCTAGCCTTACACAAGGTTTCACATTTTTGATTCTAGATCCATCTTCAATAGTGTGGTTCAATGAATGGATGGTTTTATTTTTGGTTAGATAGTGACATCCTCAATACATATGGTATGAGTGATATCACGAGACATCAATCCTTGCACTTCCTTTTGGTGCATTGGTACACCCAATTACCATTTTGTTCAATTATTTTTTATTCATTTGGTGTTCGAACACACAATTCCCTTTAAGATTCACATCTCTCAGTCAAATTACGTACCGAATACATTTAATCCTCCAGCATAATAGCTTCAACCCCTCTTTACAAATTCTTCAACATAAAACACAAACCTTTGGGAAAAAAAGTAAGTGTACTCTTTCCACGATTTGTAAGCTTTCAATTTACAATTTTCAAGTTCAATTTCAATTTAGAGTCAATATTAAATTGTCTTATAGACACTAATTAAAAATATTGTCCTGGCTGGAGCATCAATAAACTTGTGGTTGTAATAGATGTTACATCCACAAGATGATGATGCTAGTTTATTTATTTATAGACATATAATGTTAAACAGAAGCACAGTCGGCGGGAGCAAAGGAGAGCATGTGGTTGGCATTATCGTAGAGAATATGATAATTCTGTTGCTGAAGATTGCCAAAGATGGCAACGGCATCTGAAGATTCGCCCATGTCCAGCGTGAGGAAACACAAGGAGTTGCTGTCGCGGACTGTCCCAAAGCTGTATTCACCCCTAATTACATAATCCGCACCGCCGCCAAAATGATAAGTGATGTCAGGAACGGCTACATCATCAGTTGATCCGGATGGCAGTTGGTAGCATAGATCGAAGTCTGAATCACTGCTTCTGGGTAATCCCACGGCGGAGTCCAAAAGTTGAGCCACCGCAGTGAAGGCGGCGTGGGGCAAGAACGTTAGCGTTGTTCCTGAATCGATCGACGAACCCTCCCGTTACCATCTCCTTTGAGATCGAACGTTCCCTCTGGAATGTTGGCCACCGAATTTCCCACGCTGATTCCTTCAACAGAGAGGTAATAGAAGGTATTTATGGATGGGTTTGTAAGAATGGGGAGTAGACTTGGCTCCCTTTGGAGTAGCTGCGCTGCCGAACAAGAGCGGGCTCGTTTCTGCGCTGCTCTGCAATGGGACTAGACAGTAAGAGAATTTGGAGTCGACGAGGGAACCGAGCTGCGAGATTAGTGATAACTCGCCCCCCTCCGAGCCCCACTATACCGTCTGTTCCACTGAACTCCGATCCTTCCGAGTCATGGCTGCAGCCAAAGGCGATGTGTGGGATGGAATACGGGCTTCCACTAGTGTCCGACATGCTCAGTGTTTCCACAGATAAGATGCCACTAGTCCTCACGGAACCGATGCCGTATCTGTATGAATACTCACAGTCGGGGGTGCATGATTTTCTGCGGAGGGAAGAGCAGAGGGAGTTGGCATCGCAGGGCACCTTTGCGTAGGTGGTGGATTTGGAGGGGGTCGAAGATGGGGTCGGGCTGAGAGAAGCAGGCGGTGCAGGGTTGGCATTGCGTCCCATATCAGATCGCTGCCTGTGTCCATGATGGCAGCCACTTTTTGTGGGCGGGGGTTCCGATACTGATTGTCACTGCAAACTCTCCTTTCCCATAGTTGAGGGGAGCCTCGATCCCACCTTGAGGAGAAAGAGAAGGTGAAGGAGATGATAATGCTTTGGAAGCTGGTTTGATTAATGCAGAAGCTATGGAGGTTTGGATGGTTTTGAGCCTTGTGATGCTTCTGTGGACGGCGCCACGAAGGTGGTGTTGAGGGTGCAGGCGCTTCATATTGGCTCTCAACCCCTTCACCATTGGCCCGTCTTCTGCATTGGCCATGTTATTCAGAGAACATAGCAGTAGCAGCACTGCCACAATCACCACCTTGTAAGCCATTGCTACTTACTAAAGCACCGATGAGCTCGATAACTCCACACACAGCAATTTATAAGGCTTTGTTTTGGTCCCGAGCCGATGCAGGGTGGGCTCCGTAGCGAGTCAATCGCAGGAGACTCGAACATAACGTGAGCGAGAAGGTAACGAAACTTCCGTTTCATACAGTGATTGGGTATTGAAGGAACGTTCTTGACGGAGGGAGGAAAAACGTTCACACGACTTGGTTTTCCTAGCTAGAAAGAAAAATAAAAGCCAAGACAAAGTAGTCATCCCGATCATGAAAAGCGACACTCTTGACAAACGGACATACCTTTCTGGGCATGTTCAAGACTCTCGAGATAATATAATCAATAGAAGGATTTAATATAAACATTAGAAGGAGATAATCTAATCAATAATGACACAATGGTCAAATCCAACACCGAAGATGTAGGAACAACAAAATTACTAACTAGCAATCGCATGTGTACAATGCAATGTGAACGCTGAAAGGCATAAGTTATTTGTTTTAGAGGGATGGTTATGATGTTTTTTAGTTGATGTTGATAAGGGGTATGATTGATTTTGGTTGTATAAAAATATAGGTGAACCACTTCATTTAAATATCGCAAACATGAGGTCTAACCTTTAGAACAATTCAATATGAAAAAAGTGATATAATTTACAAAGCTGTGGATGGATACAAGAGTGCTAGACAAATAATCCTAAGCCTAGCATATAGTCGTAAATTAGTCACAGCCCTTTGAATTCAAGTATAGCTTAAAATCAAAGGAAAACACTATACCCTCGTGAATCAATGTTTCTAAACAACATTCAGACAAAACTAAGCCTATGATGTATCTAAACTCTTTTAATATTATAAAACCACAGACTTGTTTACATTGATAAAGTGGAAAGTAGTGCCTAGGAGGTGTGCTGGCTATATAGTGACCTCAAGACTTACCTTATGTTGAAAGTGAAACACCTATCTAAACACCAAAAATTGCATCCATTAAAATAGACTTCCATGGAAAATAATGAAAGTCCTATAGAGATTGTTGTAGGTTTATGAACAAACTCTCAGCTACTAGACATATGATCAATTTGTTCACTATGTTGGTTTATACTTGTTTGTAAGGATACTAGTTTAGTCGTAAGAGTACTGGAGTCCGTATTCCTCCATTCAATCCCAAGTAGAAAGGAAAAGACAATCAAAACAAAAAAATCATTTCTTCATCTTCCTTCATATTTATCTTCACATCAGAATCATGTATTTATTCATAAAAAGTTTATTATTGTTTGCCATTGAAGTAGAGCATGCAATGGTATACTTTAGCCACGCGAGCACTCCAATGTCAAATCATTGATTGCAAATGATCACATTCATAGAAGTATGAGTTGCAAGAAGAGGCTATTGAAAGCATTCACAAAACAGTGACACCAGTGGAAAAAAACCAAGTTCAAGCTTATCTAGCCACCCCCATACACATGGTCAAGATCAAGAAAAATTTACTGGCTTTGCTAACTAGTAAAAAATAACAAATTAAATTTAAAAATCACCTAAATTTATTATATTGTCCAATCTTACTATATTTCACAAAATCTACCAGTACTAATTGTAAATGCTATACATTAGAATATAATGCTTATAGATCATGTGCACTATGATATTATTTTCCATTTTAATCTATAAGTGATTGGATATTTGGGCCTAATTTTGCATTTAGATGAGGCTTGGTCCCGGTTTCCAAAGTTCAGGCCACTAAGTTGGTGTTGCTTCCCCAAAGGAAGTAGTGGTTCCTTCTGAGCCTGTTTAGGCAAGCACCAAGGCTCACAATTCTTCCCATGTTGATAGGGTTCATATTGTTACTGTGAAGTAGGTAGCCAAGTCTCCCATGGAAAAGGGCCCTTAGCTCCACTCCTTCCAGCCTCTTGAGAATTTTGTTGGGATATTTCTAGAGCTGCTGGTTTTAGAAAAGATGATTTGGCCCTTGAGTTATATGACCCCTATGCAATCTCCCTTAGAGGAGTTTGTTGGGGAGTCTTCAATTCTTGTGGAGGATTGAAGTCAAGAATAGAAAGGAGTCTACAAAATTTCTCTCTTCCAGCCATAAGACTCTCGAATTGAGTGAAGATTTGGTTAATTACCTATTTGTTTTAGATCTAGAGTGGCTTGTTAATGGGTGCAGTTGGAGTCTTGCTCTTATGTTTGGTATTTCATTTTCATGTATTTCAGTTGGGAAAGCTCATCTTTTCTTCCTTCCAATGATCGGGCGAGGGCCCGAAGTGAACCCCTAGTTTTACCTATTAAAATAAAATCATGCAAAGAAATAAATAATACACAAAAAAGGGGAAAATTCAATGTCCGGTGTTAAAAATAAATGAAAATCTAATACATCTATCTTTCATAAAATATTTAGAGGCGTATGACCTCTTGAAGGACCTTGAGACTCTAAAATGACAATTAAACATCATCATAGCCAAAATCAGTTACATGATCTAATTCATGACCATTAATACAACTTGTGCTAACATCCTGATCAATTGCGTCTGTATCACTACTGAAATAATCTCATTTCTAAATCTATATGTTCAACATGATTGTGAAAGCATATAGGCTAGTGAGAGCTAGAAATAAGAGACATTAGGTGTGCAGACTAAAAAGTACATTTTATGGGACAAACAAAAACATGGTTCAGCCTTCCAGACAGTTCAATGTTTGGAAAAATCCTTGAGGTTCAGTCAAACCATGTGCTCTAGAAGGGATAACATAGAAAAGTCCAAGATGCTAGAAAGATGTGGCATTCAGACAACTTGATTTTCATAGCGGAGAAAAAATAAGTAAATGACTTTTTCAAGAACATCAAAGACCAATGTCTCTCAAATACAATTAATTCATGATTCATAATCAGCATGTACCACCCTGCTATAAGGATTCATACGACAAATCACATTATAGATTTGCTTTTAGGACTCATGGTTTAAGATTTGAACCTTGTTTCTTATCAAAGAATTAGTTATATTGTTTGGAATCTGTGCACTATCCCCCTTAACCTACAAATGTATGTTTTCTAATTCTACTAAGGGAAACAATATGCAACGCCAAAATTATGATGATAAGTGAATACGAACTTGTAGCTTATTTGTTGCTCAACTCAACATTCCCAATAAGTTCCACAATGGCAGTCCACCAATGAATGATGGAGCAGGTTATAGGGGTCTCCTCTTCCTCAACAATATTTAAAGCACTGCAATATCCATAATAAAGAGAATGGTATAGACCTGTGTAGGAAATTGTTACCATGCAAGATGGTCTTTGTTGCTTATTTAGGTAATAATCATCGGTAATCCAAAGAACACTGTCAATCAATAAAATGATTGAAATGATTTGCATCCCTGACAATAATTTATCACACAGTGAATTTGGAGATGAAGTGAGTGACCGAGATTCAATCACCACACATGAATATTTATTATAACCCAAAGCATGTGTTGAGTTAGCACAAGAGTGATGGCCAGCTTCTCACTGTGGCAAGACATAATTTAGGCATCCTCCACTTTTCCAAGATCGGGGAAAATAGTTTGTTTCAGGAATAATCGCTGACATCCTAATCTACCCAGCTAAGCTGTCTAACACAACATATGTGTCGTCCATCTGTGGATGTGATTCTTCTCCCTGAACAAATGTGTACATTTTGTTCTTAACCTCAATCCAACTGCATCTTGGAGGTTTCTTCAATCCAACCTCTTCCATCATTTTTCTTACCTTTGCTACATCGTTCCATCAGCCAACTGCTGCATACATGTTTGACATCAACACATAATTGGCAGCATTTTCAGGTTCTAATTTATAGAGCTACTTTGCAGTAGATTCTCCTGCTTGAATATTGGAATGCATCCTGCATGAACCAAGAAATGCTCCGCACAAACAAGCATTAGGTTGAAAAGGCATGCTTTCAATGATCTTCTGGGCCTCATCCAACCTTCCCGCACGGCCAAGAAGATCAACCATGCAGGCATATATCTCCATACTAGGCTTTATTTGAAGATCTCGTGTCATGAAACTGAAGTATTGCAAACCTTCATCCAACAGGCCTGTATGACTGTAGGCAGACATGATGCAAGTAAACATGATGAGGTTTGGTTTCATGCCTACTTGCTGCATTTGGCGAAAGAGTGAAACAACATCTTCACCCAGCCCATGCATGCCGTAGCCTCCTATCATTACAGTCCAGGACACCACGTCTCTTTCAGATATGTTGTCAAAAACCAGACATGCATACCTTATACTCCCACATTTGGCATACATATCTATGAGAGAATTTTCCACAAGAATGCCATAGACAAAACCACTTCTAATCACATAAGCATCAACTTCCTTACCTTGTTTCAAGATCGCCAATCCAGCACAAGCAGGGAGTATGCTCGCAATAGTGACCAAGTCAAGTTTCACACACCCCATTTGCATATTTGTTAAAAGTTTCAATGCATGGTTACTGTGCCCATTTTGGCTATAACTTGCAATCATTGAATTCCACAAGATCAAGTGTCTATCACTTTCAACTGTTTTGTCAAATACTCTGTGAGCATCTGCTATGATCCCACAAGCACTATACATTGCTACAAGGGCGCTGCATACAGAAGAATGAAACTCAAAACTACTTTTGACTATGTAACCATGGATTTATTTTCCATTCTGCAGAGCTCCAACATGTGCACATGCAGAGAGCACATTAGAGATGGTGACCGAGTCAACCTTCATCCCTGCTTGTTGCATCTCATAGAAAAATTCCAAAGCCTTATCATGAAGCCCATTCTGGGAATACCCTGCAATCATGGCAGTCCATGAAATCACATTGGGTAACAACTTAGCCTATTGCATTTGATGAAAGAAACCCAATGCCTCATGGCACTGTCCACTCTGTGCATAGCTGGTGATCATAGTATTCCATGTGGTCACATCTGGTTCTACATCTTCTTCCTGCATGCAGCATCAATGTGCCCTTTATGTGTATACCCTGCAATCATGGTATTCCATCACATAGCGCGTGTTTAACTGAAACTACCGCTGTATTTTCTCTATATTTCTGACAAAATATATACAAAATTTAAAATCCCTAACTTGTGGACAAAATTCTTCCAATTAAATACAAGAAGCGTTACGGAATAAGCCTAAACCCTTGAATATTAAATGAAGATGTATCACATAGCACGTGTTTAACTGAAACTACCACTGTATTTGCTCTATATTTCCGACAACCATAAAGGCAATATCGCATTGCAAGTTTTAAACAAACAGTGTGGACCGTGGCACAGCAATAAAGCTAAACCAACATGCAACTGCGGATTGTTATACAATAAGTGAAATCATAATAATTATTGAATTTTGCACTAAATAATATAATTTACCAAAATAGCTTAAAGTTGTCGCAGAGGAAGGTTAATTTTAGCGACTCAACATGTAAGAAAGGACTCAATGCGAATAAAAGGACCTCAAATTTACCGTTGATAGGCAAAAAACCTAAATCCTTGTAAAAACAGACATGAATATTTTGGTCCTTTTCAGATAATTAAAGCTTGCCAATTTTAGTTCTAAGTCACCTAAGCTTTGATCAGAACGAGTAACTTACAATATCGAACAAAAAAAGCATTAAAGTAATGAATGATAAACCAAAACACGGTAAATTTCAGGCAATTTCTAGGAAATATCAATTGTCGACACAAATTTAAATCTAATTTTGTAAAGTTCAGGAAAACGAGCTGCTGAAGAAAATTCTTAAAAAGTGCGATTAGTCCAAAAAAGCTTTATCACAAAAAATTTCCAAAAATAGCACAAATGCAGCCAGAACAAGAACTCACTCACCAACCTTAAATTAATTTCGAGGAAATTGAAGCTGTAGACCAAAATTTGTTCTGAAACTGTCAGACGAACATTAAAGTACCCAGAAAATGATTGCAAATTCCTTCCGCGTTTGCTTAAAAGAAAATCTCATCCGCATGTTCTTGGAAGAAAAGCTCAGGAAAAAACCTGTAAGCATAAGCCCCGGTTCAGTCGACCCATCTAAAAACTATTAAAAAGTAAAAACGTCCCAAAAAAACTATTAAACAGCAAAAACGTCAAGATGGCCGTCAAACCGTCAACTTTAAGATTGTTGCAGAAACGTCTGGAAGTCCTTTACCATAGGGGGAAATCCTTCGGCATAATTAAAAATGGAAGCATTATTGTATTCATTACAAATGTATGGAAAAATTAAGTAATCACAATAATACATGTTACTACTAACACCCATACAATGCATGGTTTGGGACCTACATTCATTTATAATGATGCGGTCTCATGGGTGGAAGATTGTTTGGTGATTAAAAAGCCATATGGTAACCTACATCTCACACTTTTTTTGAAGGTCTTTTGGGGAAACTATAAATCCTTGTGACACCCTTTCTTTTTGTTTTTGGGACACATGATTCCCTTGTAGCTTAACTTACCTATTATAAAAATTAGGGACTAATCACTACCAATCATCCATAAGTACAAGTTTAATCTTCATATCTTTAAGCACTATTTGGCACTTGCCACTTATAATAGTCTTTCCCCATCTTTGTATGGGACGATCAAGGACTCACACTGTTTGCCATGCTTTTGTTACTCTCTTGGTGTGTTGGTATGAGGTTTTCTACTTTGACATTATCAATTATGCTCTCTTTTCTCCTTTAACATAGAAAGTGGCAGTCAACTTTAACAAAAAGAAAATTAAAAATAAAGGGGTGGTTAATGAGTATGATAGGAGTGAAGTGGCGTGAGCAAGTGGAGGAGAAAGTGGGTTTGGTGGAGCACGTGGGCATCTCAACCACCCATTAAAACCTGTTATTATCTTTGAAAATAATTCAACCACATTATTTAATGCCAGAAGCATAAATCACGTTGAAACCCAAGTTAACAATGTAATTTAGCAGTAATTGAATAGTTTCAGCAAGTTCAAAACCTTACACACCTATCTTTTTCCCTTTCTTATTAATTCAAACGCCGTATTTGGGATCTAATGCGTTCAGACATGTGATTTACCTTGCAGAATATTCCAAGCACTTCATTAAAGATCCAGAGGCACTATCCACGCAAACCCTGGCTCACATTGTAAATTTAGTAGAAAATGGATAGTTGCAGCGATGGCAGAATATAGAGGACACGGTTTCCTCTCGAGACAGACACACCATTTCAATATGTAAAAAACAAATCTCTAACTTGATCACTTTTCATTTGTCTGCTCAATCCCAACCTCTACAAAATGCAAGTGCTAGAACAGGGTATTGATATCCACATGTAAAGGGATCAGATTCCAATTTCCATGGTTAAAAAAAACCAGGTGAGATTCAATAGTTTTGGAAGAGGTCAATCTTATCCCAGGAAATCATTTTTTTTTATTTGAAAAATAGTAGAGAAGAGTTGATTAGGAGATTATTGCAAACTAGTCTTGTTGTGATTTTCTCGACTGTGTGTACTGCTACCTTTGTGTCCACCCAGGCAGGAAGCAGTGTTATTTTAAGTTTTCCATTTTTGAACAATGAGAATGTTTAGAATCCTGAGCCTGAAAGGAGGTTTTTTTTAGACGTGGGTTTGTGGAGGAGGAAGGAAATGATCAAGCTTTTATTCATTGTGGTGTTTGGAGAGATAGTGGTGGAATTGTTGTTGATGATTAAATTGGGGCCCTTGAGGAAGCTGAGCATGAATTCTCTATATCAGCTCAAGACAAGGAAAGGCCCTGCAATGGTTAAAACAGTCGCATACTCTCTCTCTCTCTATCATCATGATGTGTCCAACTCTATTTTACATGGATTAGGTTATTCATTCCTAGGGGGGATCAAGGAAAACCATTTCAATGGCATTGATGTTCTAAGACAATGTTATGGAGATCAGAAAGGAAAGAGATTCTGAATTTGGAATGATAAGATCCATTCTATGAGACTTTCCTCTAATATTTGGCTTGTAAGCTTTGATAAATAGGAGCCTTTCTACTTGTTAAACTTCACTTTTTTTTTGTTATTTAGCTGGCAGCATAGGTATAACATAGGATGGCAGCCTTATACATGTCATCCACCTCAAGGAAAATCAAATCAATTACCATTAACACACTAGTTAAGCCTATGGTGGTTTTGTGGAATGGATCTAGTGGAAAGATGTTTGGGAACTTCAAGAAAGTGCAAAATAAGGAAGCTTAGCTAAATCCTCTAAACCATTTGATGGAATGCCTGGAAGAACAATGAAGTCGTGTGGAATACGGGTGAACACTCTTGGAGAACCTCATGTTCATTGGATGCTAATATTTTCAGGCATGGTTCATCTGCCCTTATCTTGCATAATTCTCATACTTTAGTTTTTCTTTTGCAACGAAATATAATTTTTAAAAGCTTACGATTATCATACATTTAATTATTTTATAATAACTTGTTAAAAAACAATAAAATGTCGCATCGTAACTCACACAATCAAAATAATCATTTTGTAGTTAACCATAAACTTCAACCCTCATTTTGAGGTGATTCAAAAAACTTCCTAGCCAAACTAGATCACTACAGTATTGTTTTATCGACAAGTTGGAGTTGATTTCCTAGTAAATATGTTGACCATCTCCTAGTTTAAATAGATAAATTGTCACTTCTGGAGACTCAAAAAGTAACCTTTGTAACTCCAAAAAGGGGAGGTTAAGCTTCCTTCGTGTACATTTTTATGTGAGGTGTCACTTCAATCTTTGGATCGGCCTCGAATAAAATTTTGTGACCTTTTTGATGCCCTTATAGGAGCCCTGCCACACTGTTTTGTAGCAGTAGGAAGCTGCTGAATCTAAAAAGTTGGCTTTCGTTTCGAACCACCATTTGAAACCTGGATAAAGAAATTATTATCCGTCTTCACAAAACTCTAGTGTTTTTACTAGACAATTGCATGGAACCTTTAGTTCAGGGAAAAACACTTTTCTGTATAGTTTCGAAAAGCCATTTTATAGGCCTTTGGTCATAGTTGGACTATGTCAAACTGGACCAATTAGGACCAGTGGCCTCAAAAATCATGTCGCCATTTGAAAACAATTTCTAGTTGTGAGTTCCGTCGAATCTGATGAATTATCCATATATGGGGGAACTTATAGGAATTTTATCATGGCACGTACATCCTTCAAATGTTAGTTTTGGAAGTGGTTTACTGAACCCTTGAGCTAACTTTTAATCATTTGCAACTAGGCCAATTGTGACCAATGGCCCCAGAAAACTAGCCGCCAATCGTAAACCATTGGCTAGTTTTGAATTCTGTCAGTTCCTATGAACTCTTGGTATATAAGTGGGCACGTAGAAATTTAACTATGGTGTGTTTTCTCATCGGAAGACAACATTTGAAAGTGGTTTCTTAGCCTTCAAGCCTAATTTGAATGTTTTTGTAGCTGGCAAGAAAATGTTAAAAGAAAGTTGTAGGACCTCTTTCGGGTTGCCAATCCACTGTGGAAACTTTTGACACATGTAAATAACTGTTTGAAACTCTATAGTGTAACTTGTGTGAAATAGAACTTTTGACAAAATGGTGTTTCTCTCTCTTCCCTTCTCTTTTTCTCTCCTTGGTTGCGAAATGAAGTGAAATGAAATCAAATGAATACATGTTTCTACACCTTTTCTTTCTAATGAAAATTATAATTATGATTGTATGTAAATGGGAAACTAAAGAAATTAATTATGTTAGATTAGGGTGGATTCCATGTTAGTGATTTATCACTGATTTCATGCTCACATGGTTTTGCAGGATGCAAGAATAATGGCAGAAAGGCGATGTGTAATTCATTATTTATTATTGTAATTTATATAGGTCATTGTAAAGTGAATATATGTACGATGCAGTCTCATGTTACAGAAAATTTATATTTGAAATTTACTAATATGTATGAGATGCTAATTTTAGGGATAACTAAGGAAATGCACATATAATCATATGTTCAATTTGATACATAGTTATGTATGGTAAAAAGGTTTGATATATATATGGTATATGCATTTGAAGTTAATATCTTGTAGTGCCTTTTCAGTGTTCAATAAATGGTTAATTAATTAACATGTTGTATTCTTACCTTGTAAATGTAATAAAGAGATTTAATCGAAACACTCAACCCTAGAATAAGATTCCTACATAACTTGTCTTCATCTATGATCCTTCTTAGTGTAGAATAAATTGGAATCATATAATGAACTTAAAATTTTTTACTTGATAGAACCTCCCAGCTTAGGTAAATAAGTTCCCTAGATTGTGTTATCGTCATTGTAGTGCCCACTTCCCTTTGACACCTTTTATTATTGATTTCGATACTGTCGACTATACTTATGGATATTTTTGTAGCTTTTGATTTAGCATGATGTTAGATGTTAGATATACTGGATTGTTGTTGATTTCAATTCATAGATGAGGTGTGTGGATCATTAGAGACATTTTATATTGATGTTGATATGTTGTTGACATGGTTATATTTATATATTTCAGAAATGCAATATTTCGTCATATTGAGTAGACCTATACAATTGAACTAATCTTATGATCATATGGATATTGATTAAATGTAAACTTGAGATGTTGTTAGAAATTGTAAATGATATCGTTACTTGCCTAGATGATGTTTTGATTCATATATAGATGATTGTGGAGTTATATTGTATATTTATTTTAGATTTTTTGATGCAGCCACAAGGCCGAAGGAGGTGTTATGTGTTTTGTAGGTAAACATGTCACAACAAACATCGGGGGGATTAGAGACCAACCATATTGGAATTCTAGATAAATTCAACAAGGGTCGCCATGACAACATGTATTTTGTTATGTGTATGTGTTTGAATTGTTGTTAGGGGGCTCCCATGGGGGAATCACCTCCAATTGTGACCAAGGGGTTATGTGTTTTCTTTCATTTAGTTTCCTTTATTTAATTTTAATATGTGATATTAAAGTGATGTATTCCCCTTCTATTAATCACTTGATTTATGTCTAGATTAGTAAATTAATTAGTTTACTAAATTAATTAAGAATGGGTCAAAAGAATTCATTTATTAGAATTGATAGCTCTTGGTTTATGTGTTGTGAGTTCAGTGTTTGTGACCTTGAGTGTTGTACACTCTACCGCTTCATAAAAATTCAGATTTGGCTTGAAAAGCCCATTTTGGAGGCTTGTGGGAAAAGTTAAACTTGTCTCACACATCTTAAATTGCTATACCAACCCTACCAATGGGTTGGGGGTCTAAAATAAACCCTATTGTGTGTTTTAGGAAGAAAAATTGTAAGTTTTTATTGCAGTTTCTTTCTTGAAATTAATTTTTGTCCTTAGGGGTGTGGGCTTGGATTGTGTGTGTAAGTAATTTGTCATTCCTCTCTCCCACCAATTTATGGTGCATTGGGGTTGAGGTTTGACTTGTGAGGTGGCATTGAGGATGAGTGATGTGGCATCCTACAAGGAGCCACCTCACCCTCCTCTCTCCCTATTCTATGTATTCAATTTCTTTTGTTTGTTTGGGGGTTACTTCATTCCTTGTGCTCTTGCATTTTTGGGAGTTATAATATTTTGGAGTGTTTGTGGATTTGTTGGAGCTTCTTGGTTATTTTTTGGGGCTTGAAGAAGCTTGGTGTGGTACTCTTGGATAAATCTCTACCATGGAAAGGTAGGAGCTAAACTCTTGTAAAATAATTTCCTTTTATATTGTGTATATGTGTATGTGTTTTTTGAGTGTTTTCGTATGCTTGTTGGCTACTTGGGTAGATTAATTAAGTGTGGTGTAGGAGGATACTATGGGGATCTTACATGTGGGGAGGCATAAGAGCTCATTTCATGTTTTGGAGGGAGTTGGGTTGGGTGCCCCACCTTGGACAAGAAATTTCTTGTATTTCTTACTTGGTATATTTTTATGAGGGAGCCATAAGAGATCTGTAGGGAAGCGTAAGAGAATGTTGGAGGCATAAGAGGTACTTGAGGGAGACATAAGAGTGTGTAGGTGTTTGATGTTTTTATTGGAGGTTTTGTAGGTGGGCACCCATTTCCCATTGGGAGGCATAAGTGACCTCCCCATAGATCTTACTTCTTTGGCTTTTGCATGATGAAGCTTTGTGTATTTTGTTGCTTTCCTTCTTGTGATTGTAGTTATATTGGTTGGATTTTGGTATGGTTGTTGAATCTTGTATTGTGATGTCGAAGCTTGTTTTTTAGCCATGAGTTGAATCCATTTTTCATTGCAATTTGGTTGGGGCTCGAGGGCCAATGAGGAGGATGGCTTCTCCTCCTCATTGGAATTCTTGGTTGGGTGGAGAGTGTTGCTTCTCCCCCATTTTTTGTTGTGATCAAATCAAGCATGGTGGACCTCTCTTGTTGGTTTCCTTGAGAAATATTTCCTTGTGAGAAAACCTTTTTGTTATTCCCACTTAGGGTGGAAGACTTGTAATATTGTATTCCTTTTAGCTTTCATTCTTGTAAGTTTTTTCCACTTCAAGTGGAAGACATTGTATGAGTATTTGTGAAGAAAAAAAAAGTTGTTTTGATTATTAGATTTCAAATTTGAGTTGTATATTATAAGGAAAGGAAAGAATTGTGTTAGTAAAGCTAGTTGTTGAGATAGAAAAGAAGTTTTTAAAGAGGAAATATTTCATTCCATTGAAGTTGATATTATTCCCACAAAAATATGTTGTTCTTGTTCAAGAAAAACAACTATTGGAAATTTAGTAGCTCTCATCTTATGATTTATTGAAAAAAAAGGACTTGGTTATAATTGTGAGTGTGAATGGTTGGAAATTAGAAGTTTGAAAAGAAAAACGATGGTTACTTCTTTGTATTCCATGAAATTTATAAAGTTGTAAAAAATTACATTTGTTTATTCTCTTATAGTAGTTGAAAGAAAGTTAAATTTTATCCAAATGGATGGAAGAGCTTAAATGTTAAATTGTCTTTCATTTGGTCAATCAAATAGCTAAGTTCCTAAATCTAGTGGAGAGAAGAAACTACCCATTTACAACTTAGGCTTTAGCCTCTTGGATTATGTAAAATCAATAGTAAGATATTGTAAATTTTCTTATAAACCCATTATAATATTGATATAGTAATAAGTAAAATTTGAGTTGCTATTCTTCTCATGCCTCTTATTAAAAAAAAAACTACCCAATTTTTATAAGGACATTTTAAATTTAGAACTAAAACTTGATGACCCTAATAACGATATCAATCTTACCACTTTGATAATAATGTTAAAACTAATGTATTGTAACATTAAAGTGCCCATAATATCCATTATTTTTACTATTTTATATATTACTAATTACCTAAGCATTATTATTATATATATTACTAACGTTATAATATTATTACTAAGATATAATATTAATAGTGGTAATAAATAAAAGTTGGAATTTAAAAGTTGTTTGAATTAATTTTAAACCCTTTTTGACTACGGTCACTTTGTGGTAAGTAAATGGATTTGGGGTGGGGAGGGATCGACGACCCCAACCCCCACCCCATTTAATACTAAATAGGGTTGGGGTTAGGGTAGCTGACCCCTCCCCACCCCCCCAAAACTTTAACCCCATGTATATTGCAACATGTATAGTCTCAAAACCTACGTATTTTCTTTTATTGTTTCCACGGCATGTGCTTGGAACCTGCAACCTGCTCGTTAATTGATGCATGCATATATTATATATTATATATATATATATATATATTATATATATATAACCCAATATATATATTTTGGGTGAACCTGGAATTTAAAATATATGCAAATATTATATATATATATATATATATATTTATCTTGCCCAAATGGAAAAAAAATATGAATCCAAATCTTAACGTTATCAAAATGGGCAAGGACCCACAATCTTTTGGGCAAACCCAAGAAAACTAAGCTAAATAAAATATACAAATGCATTGAAACCATAGGAGAGGGTGTAAACAAAATAAGTAAATAAATGAAATAGTTTTCCCTTCCAAGTAAAATAAGTGTTTTCTTCCTTCTAGGGGAAAATGTCTTCTCAATCATTAGAGGGCATGATTTCATCTCTCCTAGCTGAAGAGAAAAGAACTAAAGAGTGATATAGAAGAGGAAACTGCTTTGTGATGGTTACAAAGAAATACAAAAATTTCTTGAAAAAAAAGGTCATGAATCCCCTGAAAAATGTTTCCTATTACAAGAAAAAGTCTGTCATACTAAGTATTTTTCTAGAGATCGTTGCTAAAGACTTGCTCAATGGAAATCAATTTGGATACCAACATGAATGCTAAATATAGTTGAAGTGACAATGGTGTAGGAGCGGACTATGGGGATATTACATGTGGGGATGACATAAGAGTTATGATTTCATATTTTATGAGGGATTTTCTATTGGGTAAATCTCTTGGAGGAAGGAGGCACAAGAGGTTGGAGTTCACTTCAGTGACTTCTCGTTAGTCACCAACAACGGGGCTATATCAGCTATAGTGATTTTTTTTTTATACAGTGTGTTCCTTGTTGTTTTTTTGTGTCATGACAGAGTGTGTAGTGGTTTTGCAGTGTTCCTATATTTGGGGTTTGCAGGATAAAAGGAACCCATTTCACATTGAGGGGGGGAACATGATCTTAATGTTCCATTTCCATAGTTTTCTACATCCTTTGGTATTTTTCTATATGTGAGCAGCTATATTTCCTATATTTTTTCCATGCTTGTGAATGTGATAAGAGCTAATAATTGGTATGATTGTACACATCATGATGTGGTTGTAGGTAAACCACTTGAAAACCTTCATTTTTGGTTTGTGGTACATCCACTTGTCATTGCCACCATTTTTTTGGTTGTTGGTAAACCCTGATGAGGATGGCTTATCCTATCATTGGAATTTTGGTTGGGTGGTAAACTAGTTGTCTCTTCCATCATTTTTTGGTTGTGATAAAATGAACCCCTATGGTAAAAACCATCTATTAGGTTTATGATCATGAGAAGATGTAAAATGTTTTGTGTCCTCAACAAATCATGAAAGTAAGTGCAAGTGCAAAGAAAAAGTTTTCCCCATGTCTGCACTAAGGGGGGGAATGTTAGGAAATATATCTTAGTAATCCATTTGCATGTATGGGGTGAATAATAATTACATGTATAATTATCACACTATGGTAAATTAGTGAAATCACATTGTATCTATGTAAATGTAAATAGTAAATATAAAATGTGGTTAGTATGTGGTAAGTTAGTAGTTAGAATAATAAAACAATTAGTATTGTTTTATTATTATATTGGTGAGAGGTTGAAAACAATACAGGTGTATGGTTGTATATGCAGAGAAAGGTTGTTCCATTGAGGATTGTTATTATACAATCTCCCTATATAAATGGAGTTTAATTATTGGAAATAGTGAATCTCATAAAAAATATGAGTGTGAGAATAATATAGTGTTGCTGATTTTAAATTAGTGTCTGTGTAGTGATACTTTTATTTCATGAATTATGTGTATTGAGATCAGAGTTGAATTTTCACATCAAAGGCATGTAGTGAAATAAGTTGCATTGGTTCAATGGTTGTCATATAATGGATGAAATATATTTATATACTTTCTCGTCAAATAGATGGAAATTAACTTAAGTTTTAATTAGTCTTGAAATAGGCCAATGAAGTGAGATCGAATTGTCCTACATTTAGTATGTTATCCTCATTTAAAATTTAATGTAAATCTATCACAAATTGTTAAGGGAAAAGAAACTTAATCCTCTCCTATCTCCCAAACAATTTTTTATCAAATTGTTATAAAGAAAAGGGAGTTTTAGTGTGTGTATATATATCCTAGCTTGTTACCATATTACCATCTATAATTTCATTATTATTTGTTAGTGATAGTAATATAATTAAATATTATTAATAGCAGAATATTATTATTATTGATAATAAAAATGGGGTTATAGTAATATTATATAGTATATATTATTCTATACTATAGTGATATTACATATAAATTACATACCGTATATTATATATATGTATGTATATAGAAAAGTAATTATTTTAAGGCAATCCTAAAAGGATTATTTTTTTTAAAAAACAAAAGAAATAGGATAGCATTAGGGGGGTGCCGCGGCCATATGTCTTTGGTTATTTTTAGAGAATAGTGGGGGGGGAGGGTCGGTGAACCCCAGCCAACTGTTGTTCTGGTTTCTAACCCATATATCTTGGGCTCGGCGCCCTTTTATAATGTGGCCGCGGGTGTTGGAAACCTCCCCATTCATTTTAAAACCAAACCAAATACATTTATATGCAAGCCAATGTAAAAAACACCTACCAAGATTTTCTTTTACCTTGCGGCCTATACAACATGTAAAAACTGCGGCCTTCCTTCAATGCGTATATATATATGGAACAAAGTTGCTTTTTTGTTACTTTATATCCCATATATATATATATATATATTAGTGATTTCGGATTTTTAGGTTTCCTTTTTAAATCCTTAAAAGATAAATTTATATAAATGAAAATAAATGCAAATGTTTATATATATATATATATAAATATATGTAAATTCACATACCTAAATGAAAATATGAATCAAATCTTGACTATATCAAAATGGGCAAAAACTCACAAGTCCCATTTGGGCAAATCCAAGGAAAACTGAGCTAAATAAAATATACGAAATGCATTTAAAACCCTAGAAGAGGGTGTAAACAAAATGAGAAAATAATGGAACTTGTAAGCCTCTTCCAAAAGCTTGGAATAGCCTCTCAATGGCTTCCCTTCCTCCTCCAATAACCTACAAAACAAAGCAGAAACAAAAGAAAGAGAAAGAAGCCTTCATAAGCATGCTTTAGGGTTAGTTGTTATTTTTCCTCATCAAGGGTCCTAATTGAATCCATACAAGGGATGAGATTCATCCTCTACAAAAAGTAGGTGAGAGAATGGGTGAGTGGAAATTAACATTTTAATTTAAATGTTTTAATTTCAAAAAGTATGGGTTGACGTTTTAAGGGGTTACTTATGGGGTAAGGAAGTGTTTATTGTCTTAACCCAATATTAAAGGAGGGACCTTGCTAGTTGTTTCAACAGTGTAGAAATTAGATAACCTTGGTATTTAATTACATTGGCCCCTTTTTACCCTTGACATCCCTTGGGGAATATTTAAATATAGTAGGATTTAAATTGGGTATTTAATTAACACTTAGGGGTGATAAAACATGCTTAGTCAAATCAAATGTATTAAAGATATAATGGGGATTTTAAATATTGTGTTATCTTGGGAAATTACTTATTAAAACATTATTACTGGAGAAACATTAATGTGGCAACTATTGTTTCGAAACCTTTTATGGGCACGCTTTTCAAAAAAAATCCATAATTTTTATAACTAAACCTAGGTTGTTCTTGGGTGTCGTGCAGGTGTTTTTAGCAGGCGTTACACTTGGTATCAGAGATGTGGGTTCAAAGTTTGGACCCTTAGGCACATAGAAAAACACGAGACACGAACATTAAACCTACTACAATATTAAACCTAGCACAATACTAAACCTAGAAAATAACTTGTCTGGAAAAATTTATATATTTTAGTAAACATGGAAACTGAAGAAAACCTATAGTAATGAACTAACTATCACCTTGGTCTGTGTAGAGGCACAGACTAGACAAGGGGTCCTTTCAAATAGACCTAGAATTGTCACCTCCATAGCATGCTGTAGCACCATTCTACCTCAGATTTTACAGACGCTAGCAAAACATCAATGCCACTATACACGGAGGGTCCTTGGGAGGATGATTCAGCTAGACATGATAGGGAGCCATCTGTTGAGGCTCATGCATCTCCTCAACACAACGAGGAGTGTAGGGCAGAGAACTCCCATTTGGAGTTAGCCAGAGCAGAGTCATCATAGAGGGGACATGGAGAACGGATTTCAGGACATAGGAATAAGTCTCTAAGCCCTAGACCTAAAGAGGATCATGCAGAGAGGGCTAGGGGTCACCAATTGATAGATGTAGACCATATCAAGGAGATCCTAAAGCTACAACCATCTCACTATTCTGGAGATATATGTGGATTTCAGGTAGAGGCTCTGTTGGTGAGCTTGAGTGGGTGCTTCAAGCTCTACCCTTGTACAAGAAACATGAAAGGTCATGTTATGATCCATATTCTGAGGGATGGAGCATGTGTTTAGTGGAGGACTGAGGAGAGAAGCTCCACATTGATTCAGAAATAGTTACCTAAGAGCTCTTTGAGAAGCGGTTCAGGAGTAAGTACTTATCCTGGAGGTTTATTCAGCAGTGTATAGACGAGTTCCATGACCTCCGTCAGGCATCTATGACTATAATTGAGTATGAGAGTCAATTTCTGGACCTACTCCATTATGTCAACTATATGCAGGATGAGAAGGTATGGATTCACAGGTTCATCAGGGGCCTAAATTTTGACTTGGGTGGTACAGTGCACATTCACTACCCATAGACCTTAGCATAGGCCATGCAGAAGGCCTATATTGTAGAGGAGACACGGGGAAAGACGCAACAAGATAGAGATAGAGATCAGAGCCGCATCCAGTAGATGTAGGATATCAAATCGGGGGGGTCATCTCCTCCTCCTCTTGGTGGACAGGGTTCAGTATAGTTTTCTTTTAGGCCACCATAGCAGCCACCTCAATAGCGGCAGTAGCAGACTTGTCCACCGTTCAGACCTACTTAGAGGTTCAACACACAGAGAGGACAGAGTATGGGGCCTCCTCTAGGGGTCCCATTAGGACATAGGGTCCACCGAGAGCTCAATCAGTAGGAGCTCATCAGTAGAGACCTCAGCAGTTCATAGCCAGATCATTAGGATCCATAGCACAGACCTCTACAGTACCGGTTGGAGTTACATCTCATTGGAGAGGACCCAGCAACTGTTATGGTTGTGGCGTTGTTGGACATCATTGGAGAGAGTGCCCACAGAACCTTAGTAACAAGGAAAAGGTGCAGAATTTAGAGACTACTATTGGTAACATGGGATGTAACCATCGAATCTATGTAGTGGTCAAGAACCACTAGGCTGAGCACCAAAGTATCATCATAGAGATGACAGGTAGAATTGGTGGTATTCCTACCTCTATTTTTTTTATTCAGGTCCATCAGATTATTTTAATGCACCATCCTTAGTAGAGCATAGGAGGTTGGTTGTAGTTAGGTAGGGCCTTAGTTGGGATGTTGAAATGGCTTCTAGAGCCAAAATTTCTGTAGACTCCTTAGTTAAGGAGTGTGTAGTGGATTTGGAAACCTTCACCACTACCTCAGATCTTCGTATCCTTCCATTGGGTTCGTAGGGAGTCATTTTGGGAGTGGACTGGTTATCTGCACATAGATCCATAGTGGACTATTACCATAAGACTATATCATGTACAGATGTTCTAGGAGTTGAGTCAGTGATAGCGGGAGTTATGAGGCCCATTTCTATTCATACCATCTCCGCTATGCAGCTTAAGCAGTGTGTGCGATGAGTTTGTCATATGTATGTTGTTACAGTTAGTGACAGATCAGAGTATGAATATAGTGGGCCATCCCTTGATGACCATGCATACTTGAGAGAGTTTTATGATGTCTTTCCAGGGGAGCTACCGAGGTTACCTCCCCCATGTGAGATAGATTTTCACATAGATTTGATTTCGGGAGCAGATCCTATCTCACGAGCACCTTATAGGAGCTCTATGAGCTCAAGTTATAGCTTGAGGGCCTTATGGAGAAAGGCATAATCCATCCTAGTGTATCCACTTGGGGTGCACCGGTGATTTTTGTAAAGAAGAAAGATAGATCTCTACAGGTTGTGTATTGATTACCACCATCTGAGAAAAGTAATGATCAAGCATCGTTAACCCCTTCCATGCATTGATGTTTTATTTGATCAGATTAAGGGGGCCACAGTTTTCTCCAAGATAGATCTTAAGTTAGGTTATCATTAGTTGATGATCAAGAAGGCATATATTCATAAGACCGCCTTCCGTACAAGATATGGCCACTATGACTTCATTGTAGTGCATTTTGGTTTGACGAATGCCCCTACAGTGTTCATGAGCTTGATGAATGGGGTGTTTAGGAAATTCTTGGATCACTTCATGCTCATTTTCCTTGATGACATTCTGATTTACTCACATACGCATGAGGAGCACCTTCACCAGGTTCTTCAATGTCTTTGTGAGAAACTCTTTATGTTAACCTGGAGAAGTGTGCATTATTTCAGACAGAGGTGCAATATCTGGGCCACGTCATTTTTGGGGAAGGCATCGCAGTAAATCCTTCCAAGATTTGACCTATTATGGATTGGCCAAAACCCACTAGTGTGATATATGTGTGGAACTTCATGGGTTTAGCAAGATATTATAGGATATTTATTCAGGACTTCTCTCAGGTTGCGCACCCCATCACTTCCCTTCAGCGGAAAGGGACAAAGTTTGTATGGTCAGAAAAATGTGAGAAGGCCCTCAAGACACTAAAGGAATGCCTCATGACATCACCTATTATTGCAATACCAGATCCTCAAGGTGAGTTCTTTGTATGCACAGATGCTTCTTTGGCAGGACTTGGAGGTGTGTTGATGCAAGAAGGCAAAGTAGTTGCTTTTGAGATCTTGAGCTTATAACAGTTATGCACGCCCTTGTTCGGTGGAGGAACTTCCTTCTTGGCCAAAGATTCACACTCAGGACTGATCACTTGAGTCTTCACCACCTCTTCACGCAGCCCAATATCAATGCTCATCAGCGGCATTAGATAGATTTTCTTTGTGAGTATAGCATGGAGATAGAGCATGTGAAGGGGAGGGAGAACATGTTTGGAAACGCTCTTAATAGACAAATACATGTGGTTATGGCCACTTCAGTAGGAACAAATTTGTGGAGCAGGATTTTACAGTAGCTTCCTCATGATGACTTTTACCTTACAGCCAGAGCAGAGATTGAGTCTCAGAGACCCCTTGAGGGGAATTTTTATGGGTTTTCATTAGAGGCAAATGGAATTCTCAGGAATAGAGGTCAGATTTATGTCCCTAGAGATGGATTCTTGTGACAGGACATTTTGACAGAGGTTCATCATGTACCCTATTCAGCCCATCCTAGGGTGAAGAATATGCACGTCACCTTGAGACAGTTGTACCATTGGAGGGGACTTTCGAAGAGAACGTGGCTTAGTTTGTGTCATGTTGTTTAGAGTGTCAGAAGGTGAAGGCTGAGCATTAGCATCCAGATAGCCTTCTCTTTCCTTATGCTATACCAGAGTGGAAATGGCACACCATTTCCATGGACTTCATTGTTGGGCTACTGACGTAGAGATACCACCATGACGATATCATGGTCATGATGGATAAATTCACGAAAGTGGCTCATTTTTCTCTAGTGAAGACCACCTACACAGCTAGTACAATGGCATGGGTATATCTAGATGAGATTGTTAGATTACATGGGATTCCATGGAAGACCGTTTGTGACCATGACCCTTTGTACACTTCCTTTTTATGGACTACTATGCAGTATGCCCTTGAGACGAAGATCAATTTCAGCATAGCATATCACCCTGAGATAGATGGAAATACTGAGCGGGTGAATAAGATCTTGGAGGACATGCTTAGGATGTATGTCATGGATCCTTAGTTGAGATGGGAGGAGTACTTGTACTTGGTGGAGTTTGCCTACAATACTAGTTTTTCAGAGTTCGATAGGCATGGCTCCTTTTCAGGCATTGTATGGCAGAGAGTGCAAGACACCTCTTTGTTGGGACAAGTTAGAGGACAAAGTATCTCTTCGGATAGCTTTACTATAGGACATGGATCAGTAGGTTGTTGTGATCAGGCAGAGATTGCAGGGGGCACAAGATAGGCCAAAGAAGTATGCGGATCAACATAGGAAAAATATTAGTTTTTATGTGGGCATGAAGGTGTTCCTTTGTGTCAGGCCACATAAGAGCCCTATCCATTACGGAAAATGTTCTAAGATTGCTCCTAGATTCATGGGTCCCTTTGAGATCTTGGAGCGTATCAGGCTCTTTGGCTTATCATCTAGCATTGCCACCTAGCTTGTCTCACATCCACGATGTTTTTCATGTTTATGTACTTAGGAGATATATTCAGACCCTTCTCATGTACTATATTGGACCTCAGTTGTAGGTGAAGGATCAAGGGAAGGTGATGGTGGAGCCCAGTCTACATTTAGAGCGCAGGACCCTAGGCCTTCGAGGTAGAGAGATTGACCTAGGTTTGAGTCTAGTGGGATAGATATGATGAAACTGCAGCTACATGGGAGGATGCTACATTTCTATGAGTTCAGTTTCAACACCTGTTCGAGTGAGTTTTAGGAAGAAGTCAAGTCTAAGGGGAGGAGTATGTAGCACCCACTTCCCTTCGATACCTTTTGTTATTGATTTTGATGCTGTCGACTATACTTATGGGATATTATTATAGCTTTGATATAACATGGTGTTAGATGTTAGAGATATTGGACTGTTGTTGATTTCGATTCATAACATGATGCGTGTGGATTATTAGAGGATATTTAGTATTGATTTTGATATGTTGTTGACATGGTTATATTTATATATTTTGGACATGCGATATTTCTTCATATTGAGTAGATCTAACAATTGAACTAATCTTATGATCATATGGATATTGATGAAATATAAAATTGAGATGTTGATAGAAATTGTAAATGATATCGTTACTTGCCTAGATGATCTTTTGAGATGATTGTGGCATTATATTGTATATTTATTTTAGATTTTTTGACGCGGCCATGAGGCCAAAGGAGGTAGTATGTGTTTTTAGGTTAAACATCGTCACAACAAAACATCGGGGGGATTAGAGACCAACCACATTGGAATTCTAGTGAATTCAACACAGGTTACCATGGCACATGTATTTTGTTATGTGCATGTGTTTGAATTGTTGTTAGGGGTTCCAATGGGGGGAAATCACCTCCAATTGTTGACCAAGGGGTTATGTGTTTTCTTTCATTTATTTCCTTTATTTAATTTTAGTATGTGATATTATAGTGATGTATTCCCCTTTTGTTAATCACTTGATTTATGTCTAGATTAGTAACTTAATTAGTTTACTAAACTAATTAAGAATGGGTCAAAAGATTCATTTATTAGAATTGATGGCTCTTGGTTAATGTGTTGTAAGTTGATTCTTGTGACCTTGAGTGTTGTACACTTTACTGCTTCATGAAAATTCGGATTTGGCCATATGGGCCAATTTTGGAGGGAATCGTCACCCTGGTAGGGTGGTAATCCCAGCACTACCGACTTGCTCTGGGCGGCGGTTTTCTCACTTTCTGTGAAAAACGTAAATCCGCGCATGTGCAAATTTTCACTTGGTCAAAAAAAAAATTTAAGCATGTAAAAATTTAGAAGAAACCTCCAGCAATCAAATAATGGCTAATCTCCTTGTTTAAAGCAATTAAAATTTTCAAATGGTAAATTCAAAATACTCAAACTTTTATATATTAATAGAGGTAGGGTTTTCCCCAAATGGAGAACTCCAAATACAAATAGTTTTGTAATAAAACCAAATTTTAAAAGGAAACCCCCTCCAATCCATGAATGAAATAAATTACAATGATAAACCTACAATCTTAACTAATCTAAGCTTAATTTCCTTGTAGACGTCTCCATAGTTTTTCCTTTCTTTCTCCCATGGGTTCCTCCTCTACAACCTGCAAATTAAACAAAGGAAAAGTGACCAAATGAGGAGACTCGAGTAAAGAAAGAGATTAAATAAATATTCATAAGGATATTTACGGTTAGCTTAGAATCCCTAGGATCTAGTGGCTACAATTGAGTTGATCCGAGGGTTGAGGATCAAACCTACATTTTTTTTGGTAGAAATATACTTTTATAGATGTTTTAAATAAGAATTAAAGGTATGTGTAGATGGGTGAATGGGGCCATTTAATTACCTTGGTGTGCAAAGTCACTAATCTAATTCCTAGTGTATTTTAGAAAAGTAATGAAATGAAATTTTAAGTTATTTAAATAATAGAACTATAATAGCTAAGTAAGGTAAAGTATTGGGGTAGAGATGTTAGTTAAAGAGAAGAAATGATTTAACCAAGTAAATTAAACTATGGCACCTTCCTAGTTGAATGTTAATAAATTGACCTTAGAGATAAATCAAGAATATTTAATCATTCAACCTAGGCCTAGTCCATCCTTTGTAAAGTAAATATTATCAATGTAAATAAATTTAGTGCACACTAAGGGTTGACAACCTTGTAACCTTTTAACTTAAACCAAAAAAATATATATGCCGCAACTTTCGGGTTAAGTGTTTAGGGTTTTTAACGTGTTCCTATAACGTCATTTAAGGTGGGCGTTACAACAAGGGAAAGGTGCTTGATGTTTCATTTTCCAAGCATTGCACTAAGACCAGTCATATAATTTTTTTTTTTGGTTTTAAGTTAAAAGGTTACAAGGTTGTCAACCCTTAGTGTGCACTAAATTTACTTTACATTGATAATATTTACTTTACAAAGGATGGACTAGGCCTAGGTTGAATGATTAAATATTCTTGATTTATCTCTAAGGTCAATTTATTAACATTCAACTAGGAAGGTGCCATAGTTTAATTTACTTGGTTAAATTTTTCTTCTCTTTAACTAACATCTCTACCCCAATACTTTACCTTACTTAGTCTACTATAGTACAATTCCATTATTTAAATAACTTAAAATGTCCATTTCATTACTTTTCTAAAATACACTAGGAACTAGATTAGTGACTTTGCACACCAAGGTAATTAAATGGCCATTCACCCATCTACACATACCTTTAATTCTTATTTAAAACATCTATAAAAGTATATTTCTACCAAAAAAATGTAGGGTTTGATCCTCAACCCTTGGATCAACTCAATTGTAGCCACTAGATCCTAGGGATTCTAAGCTAACCGTAAATATCCTTATGAATATTTATTTAATCTCTTTCTTTAATCAAGTCTCCTCATTTGGTGACTCTTCCTTTGTTTAATTTGCAGGTTGGAGAGAAGGAAGCCATGAGAGAAAGAAAGGAAAAACTATGGAGACGTCTACAAGGAAATAAGCTTAGATTAGTTTAGATTGTAGGTTTATCATTGTAATTTTTTTCATTCATTGATTGAAGGGGGTTTCCTTTTAAAATTTGGTTTTATTACAAAACTATTTGTATTTGGAGTTCTCTATTTGGGGAAAACCCTACCTCTATTATATATAAAAGTTTGAGTATTTTGAATTTACCATTTGAAAATTTTATTGCTTTAAAAACAAGGAGATTTAGCCATTATTTGTTTGCTGGAGGTTTCTCTAAATTTTTACATGCTTAAATTTTTTTTTTGACCAAGTGAAAATTTGCACATGCGCAGATTTACATTTTTCACAGAAAATGACAAAACCACCACCTAGAGCAGGCCAATAGTGCTGGGATTACCACCCTACCAGGGTGATGATTCACGAACCGCCGCCTTGTTGGAGCGATAGTTCTGAGACTACCACCTTGCCTGAGTGGAAGTTACGAGACTGCCGCTCTGCACAAAATGATGGTCCATGTTTCTTAGAAACAGAACCTTAAAACCTGAGATTTCACAAAAAACAACAGTCACTAAAGTGTTCTAAAATTCATTCTAAACTTGATTTTATGTGCCTAAAGTTTCTAGTTGTAAGATTTAGTTTTATTTATTCATTTCTTAGTTTCAATTACTCTTTTTAAAACGTTATCTATTCCAATAATAACAACTACAAGATCATTTCCATTTTCTTGAATAAATTTTCTTATAAGTCCAAAAGTAAAAAGGATCTAAATCTACTTCTAATATTGTTATTTTTCCTTTCCCATTGAGCATAGCTCATTTTCATAAAAACAAAAAACTTTTTTTCTCACAATACAATCTAAGACTAAGCTTCTAAGCATGATTTACATTTTGGTCATTTTCTTTCCATATTACAAATTAAAGAGAAGGGAAATTTCACAACTCTTCAATGAACTACTTCAAATAATATGACTACTTACAAAACTACATCTCCCTTACACAAAATACAATAATACAAATCTTCCACCTTGAGTGGGAATAACAAGAAGGCTTTATCACGAGTAAGGATTTCTTGAGGACACCAATAATTCTCCATGTTTCACATCAAAAATGGATTCAACTCATGGCTAAAAAACAAGCTTCAACATCACAATACAAGATTCAACAACCATACCAAAATCCAACCAATATAACTACAATCACAAGAAGGAAAGCAACAAAATACACAAAGCTTCATCATGCAAAAGCCAAAGAAGTAAGATCTATGGGGAGGTCACTTATGCCTCCCAATGGGAAATGGGTGCCCACCTACAAAACCTCCAATAAACACATCAAAACCCCTACACACTCTTATGTCTCCCTCAAGTACCTATTATGCCTCCAACATTCTCTTACGCTTCCCTACAGATCTCTTATGGCTCCCTCATAAAAATATACCAAGTAAGAAATACAAGAAATTTCTTGTCCAAGGTGGGGCACCCAACCCAACTCCCTCCAAAACATGAAAAGAGCTCTTATGCCTCCCCACATGTAAGATCCCCATAGTATCCTCCTACACCACACTTAATTAATCTACCCAAGCACCCAACAAGCATACGAAAAAACTCAAAAAACACATACACATATACACAATTTAAAAGGAAATTATTTTACAAGAGTTTAGCTCCTACCTTTCCATGGTAGAGCTTTATCCAAGAGTACCACACCAAGCTTCTTCAAGCCCCAAAAAATAACCAAGAAGCTCCAACAAATCCACAAACACTCCAAAATATTATAACTCCCAAAAATGCAAGAGCACAAGGAATGAAGTAACCCCCAAACAAACAAAAGAAATTGAATACATAGAAAAGGGAGAGAGGAGGGTGAGGTGGCTCCTTGTAGGATGCCACATCACTCATCCTCAATGCCACCTCACAAGTCAAACCTCAACCCCAATGCACCATAAATTGGCGGGAGACAGGAATGACAAATTACTTACACACACAATCCAAGCCCACACCCCTAAGGACAAAATTTAATTTCAAGAAAGAAAGTGCAATAAAAACTTACAATTTTTCTTCCCAAAACACACAATAGGGTCTATTTTAGACCCCCAACCCATTGGTAGGGTTGGTATAGCAATTTAAGATGTGTGAGACAAGTTTAACTTTTCCCATAAGCCTCCAAAATGGGCTTGTCAGGCCAAATCTGAATTTTTATGAAGCGGTAGAGTGTACAACACTCAAGGTCACAAACACTGAACTCACAACACATAAACCAAGAGCTATCAATTCTAATAAATGAATTCTTTTCACCCATTATTAATTAATTTAGTAAACTAATTAATTTACTAATCTAGACATAAATCAAGTGATTAATAGAAGGGGAATACATCACTTTAATATCACATATTAAAATTAAATAAAGGAAACTAAATGAAAGAAAACACATAACCCCTTGGTCACAATTAGAGGTGATTCCCCCATGGGAGCCCCCTAACAACAATTCAAACACATACACATAACAAAATACATGTTGTCATGGTGACCCTTGTTGAATTTATCTAGAATTCCAATATGGTTGGTCTCTAATCCCCCCGATGTTTGTTGTGACATGTTTACCTACAAAACACATAACACCTCCTTCGGCCTTGTGGCTGCATCAAAAAATCTAAAATAAATATACAATATAACTCCACAATCATCTATATATGAATCAAAACATCATCTGGGCAAGTAACGATATCATTTACAATTTCTAACAACATCTCAATTTTACATTTCATCAATATCCATATGATCATAAGATTAGTTCAATTGTATAGGTCTACTCAATATGACGAAATATTGCATGTCTGAAATATATAAATATAACCATGTCAACAACATATAAACATCAATATAAAATGTCTCTAATGATCCACACACCTCATCTATGAATTGAAATCAACAACAATCTAGTATCTCTAACATCTAACATCATGCTAAATCAAAAGCTACAATAATATCCATAAGTATAGTTTACAGTATCGAAATCAATAATAAAAGGTGTCAAAGGGAAGTGGGCACTTCAATGACGATAACACAATCTAGGGAACTTATTTACCTAAGCTAGGAGGTTCTATCGAGTACAAAATTTTAATTTCATTCTATGATTCCAATTTATTCTACACTAAGAAGGATCATAGATGAAGACAAGTTATGTAGGAATCTTATTCTAGGGTTGAGTGTTTCGATTAAATCTCTTTATTACACTTACAAGGTAAGAATACAACACGTTAATTAATTAACCATTTATTGAACACTGAAAAGGCACTACAAGATATTAACTTCAAATGCATATACCATATATATATCAAACCTTTTTACCATACATAACTATGTATCAAATTGAACATATGATTATATGTGCATTTCCTTAGTTATCCCTAAAATTAGCATCTCATACATATTAGTAAATTTCAAATATAAATTTTCTGTAACATGAGACTGCATCATACATATATTCACTTTACAATGACCTATATAAATTACAATAATAAATAATGAATTACACATCGCCTTTCTGCCATTATTCTAGCATCCTGCAAAACCATGTGAGCATGAAATCAGTGATAAATCACTAACGTGGAATCCACCCTAATCTAACATAATTAATTTCTTTAGTTTCCCATTTACATACAATCATAATTATAATTTTCATTAGAAAGAAAAGGTGTAGAAACATGTATTCATTTGATTTCATTTCACTTCGTTTCACAACCAAGGAGAGAAAAAGATAAGGGAAGAGAGAGAAACACCATTTTGTCAAAAGTTCTATTTCACACAAGTTACACTATAGAGTTTCAAACAGTTATTTACATGTGTCAAAAGTTTCCACAGTGGATTGACAACCCGAAAGAGGTCTTACAACTTTCTTTTAACATTTTCTTGCCAGCTACAAAAACATTCAAATCAGGCTAGAAGGCTAAGAAACCACTTTCAAATGTTGTCTTCTGATGAGAAAACACACCATAGTTAAATTTCTACGTGCCCACTTATATACCAAGAGTTCATAGGAACTGACAGAATTCAAAACTAGCCAATGGTTTACGATTGGCGGCTAGTTTTCTGGGGCCATCGGTCGCAATTGGCCTAGTTGCAAATGATTAAAAGTTAGCTCAAGGGTTCAGTAAACCACTTCCAAAACTAACATTTGAAGGATGTACGTGCCATGATAAAATTCCTACAAGTTCCCCCATATATGGATAATTCATCAGATTCGACGGAACTCACAACTAGAAATTGTTTTCAAATGGCGACATGATTTTTGAGGCCACTGGTCCTAATTGGTCCCGTTTGACATAGTCCAACTATGACCAAAGGCCTATAAAATGGCTTTTCAAAACTATACAGAAAAGTGTTTTTCCCTGAACTAAAGGTTCCATGCAATTGTCTAGTAAAAACACTAGAGTTTTGTGAAGACGGATAATAATTTCTTTATCCAGGTTTCAAATGGTGGTTCGAAACGAAAGCCAACTTTTTAGATTCAGCAGCTTCCTAGTGCTACAAAACAGTGTGGCAGGGCTCCTATAAGGGCATCAAAAAGGTCACAAAATTTTATTCGAGGCCGATCCAAAGATTGAAGTGACACCTCACATAAAAAGGTACACGAAGGAAGCTTAACCTCCCCTTTCTGGAGTTACAAAGGTTACTTTTTGAGTCTCCAGAAGTCACAATTTATCTATTTAAACTAGGAGATGGTCAACATATTTACTGGGAAATCAACTCCAACTTGTCGATAAAACAATACTGTAGTGATCTAGTTTGGCTAGGAAGTTAGTCAATTTTTTCCATTTTTCGGCCAATTCGGATTTCTGCGTCCCGCACGTCCTTTTGTTCGAAATGTCCCAAATGCTGCGCATACCGCCTTTCAGCCTTTCGGCCGGTTCGCGTCCTTTTGTCCCAATTGTCCCGACTGTCGCAGGGACTAGGACTTAGCCATTTTTCATGATTTTTTCTGGCCCGAACCTGTTTTTTGCAATTTTTCTTACCTTTCCTCAGAACTTGCTCTCTTCTACTTGGACAGGGGAGTTAGAAAAATATGAGGGGACCCTAGAAACATGACTTTTCACCCTGAATCAATATAATTGCTTGGGACTAAAGAATTTGATGCATGTTATCAAAATTACCTTGGGGGTGAATTTTGGATAACAACTACCATTCTCTAATCAGTATAGAAATGTTTATTCAAAATTTTGTGACCTAGAAGCACTGAAAGATAAACCAGAAGCTAAATACATTTCATTAAATACTATATTATTTTAGGGCCTAACTCAGAGTAAAAAATGGGATTGATCTAGGACAAGTTCCTACACTAAGGTGAGGAAGACTCCGTTAGTTGAAACAAGACTAGATAAATTACATATGAAGTTTTTAAGTTAAGGGTGATTAAGTAGATTCCTCAAAATCCATCATGCCAACAATGGAAAAGAATTCACTAATACTCATTAGACAACAATTTCCTATAAAATAAGTCAATAATTTCAAACCTATTAATTTCATCGGTGTGTTCATTATGAGAATCATTTCCAATACGATGATGTTTAAAACTACAACCATATTTTAAAGGGAGGAAATTTTAAAAAAACAAGAAAATAACTCCTAATCATTCTTCATCAATATCCATCAATTCAATCATGCCATAAGTTTTCCACTATACTAAAATCCACATCCTATCAGCTATTTACAGGAAGTTGTATACAATCACAAATGGGTTAACATGAATGCGAGTCTATCACCTATTTCCCTTAAAACCAAGTCCCTTTCACAGTCTAACTATTGATGTTATCAAATAGATAAACAATTTCCACAGGAATTAAATGTAGTCACTGAGCATGCCTATAGGAGGTCTATTCTAGCATTTACAAGAAACAACAACATAAGGATAGAGAACTCCAGAAAGGTCTGCTAAGATACTAAAATCAAGAATTCCACCAAATCAACTCATACTAATATAACCAAGATGACAGAGAGAGAATTATAACACAACATGCACTTCAAGTGATCAAGCTACATATTGAATACACAAGCAAATTTCTACATGGGTCTACAGGATCAAGGATGCCAACTGTTCTAATCAACAAAAAAAATCACAAAAAAAAACATCCTTCTCATGAAAGAAATTAGGGTCCAAGTTATGAGGATAAAAAAAATGTTTCCTTTAAAAAATAATTAGAGAAGTTCACATTTAAAAAAAACACACACTATAACCCCACTCAAGGAGGTGTTTTCATGAAAAACAAGTTCATTTAATAAAACATTTAGATAAAAGCAGAAGAATTAAGGTGTAGGGCTTATCATGCCTGAAATTTGCTTCCACCCATTGCATAGACACCTCACCGACCAACAATAACACTCCACTTTAAAGATTTGAAGACCTTCAACCCAATGGGTTCAAGGATTGAGCTTGATATTTTTACTAAGATGTTTGTTATTTATTTTTGTAATCCCTTAGAGGGCTCTTTAGTTATTCAATGTGGACATAGGATAATATATTTATTCTTTAATTAAAATAATATAGTGCACATGGTAGTAGTCATTAAATATTTTATTTTAATGTGAAAACATTAAATGGTTGGTTATTGGAGATTGCACCACTTAATTCTATAAAAGAGGGGTCACATTTCCTTGGATGGGCATGTTGTTGAATTATTAAATTTTACTCCCTGTATGGAGAAATGGATGTATGCCTAAATTTGATACTCTTTCTCTCTCATTGTTGAAGAATATCTCTCTTTTGGTTGAAGAATTAATTGAATACATCCTTTGCAAGTATATTCTCTTGTTATGCATAGAGGAATCTTTCTCTTGGCACCAATTACTGTAGAAACTATTTTGAGGAAATTAAATGCCATATTTTCTAGTGTTTGAATCATCTTTGGCAGCGATTCCTTTGTAAGGGTTTTCATGTATGCTTTGCCTTAGTTTGGAGTGTCTTATTTAAAATATATGACTAATATTTAATTGCTGCTATTTATTAAAGTAGATTGACTGGTTTGGAAGGTAAATTTGTGTGTGAGGCTATATTTATTTGCAGAAAATCCATCTAGATAAATATCCTCTTTGTCGGCTATTATTTTACATGTTCGACGAGTTGTAGAGTGCATGGTATTGTAGTGTTTGTAGTCTCTTTTACAAAAATATTTGTGAGGGTATTGAGACAAAAAATTTAAATACTCTTTGGCAATGAATTCAATGTTTGATTAAATGATAAAAGTGATCTATATTTGGAAATATAAATATGAGTTTTGAGTGCATTTATTGATATCCTTTGGCAGCTATAAAGTTCTTCATTATCTGCGACTTGTTTGGTAATTTTGTGATCATTATATGGGCACAACGATCTAATTTTATGTGGCGTTTTTGGCATATTTATCACAATGATCTAGGTTTCTTTCTTATTGAAGGGTGTGAGAGAGTATTGTGAGTCTTTTTTGCAATATATTTCCTTCCTAACGATAGTGGTTTCATAGTTCTGTGATTGAAGGAGTCTTAGGGGTATTTTATTAATAGTTTTGAGTGATCTAAGTGCAGTGACTGGGTCTGAAATTTATGGGGATGTGTTGATAAGGTTTCAATGCTTATAAATATTCATTTTATAGGGAATTTCAAATCTCTAACCTTCTATATTACTATGCACTTTATTTCATTACAAAAAGTGAGGAATTGAGCAAGTTATTAATTTTTCCAGGTTTCAGCTGACTGGGTATATTTTATTTAAATCTGATGCAATTATCTATTAGCCCCAAAAGAGGGACATTACAGTGAACACATTTTTTAGAACTCATTAAACCTATTTATAGTCATATTTCTCTTGAATACAATCTCTTTCATCCAAAATCCCCTCATTCCCAAAAGATTGGTTTTTGAAATGTTAGAACGTAACAGTAGATGACTGAGATAGACATATTTCACTCAAAAATTACACATGGATCACCCTGATTTATTTATGGAAAACATGGAAAAGATCCATGTAACCTTCCATATCACTGTTTTCAACTTATAACCTTATAAACATGATCGTATAGCTAAAAATTGGCAAACTAGGGTTGATTATGTATGGTACAGTCATGCTTGAAGTACACTAATTCAACCAACTTAGATAAGAAAGATTTATTAAAAACCTTGAGTGGTTCTCTTAAATTTCACAAGTGATTTTAAGGTCAAAAACATCATTTCTTATCCATCGCTTCAGACTTAGAGTTTGGGGATGGTTTGAAGTGGTTTTCACTCTTAAGGATTGTTCATAGAGTATAGGTCATCATTTTACTTCATTCCTTCTCTGGCATGTTCTTAACTCAGTGATCTAACACTAGGAAAGGACTTCAGAAACCATGAAAACATTTTATGTGCCTTTTATATATTAAGAGATGACCTTCGAGCTGCGAGAGTGCTTTCTAGAAGCTCGATAGAGCTAAAACCTTCATAAATTCAAAAACCATCTTCATATTTGCATGAAACTTGACGTATAGCTCTGCAACACATTCCTACACATGCCCCACCTCTTATTTGCACATAAATGAGCATGTACCATCATAATCAATATAATTTTTCTATGCTTATACTATTTCTTCTCAAGGGAAGTCATATGAAAGACCTCAAATTTTCCTCTAACTAATAAATTATGACTTGTATCTTCTCATGATGACTTTAGACAATGTTCCTAGACACATCCCATGCTTGCATTGTCTTGATATGGCCTGATTTTTATTCATCCATCTCATTAGGTCCTTGAACTAGGCCTAAGTGGGCTAGTTCTAACCATGACTTGCAATATTTGACCTGATGACCATCCTATAAGCCCTTTCACACTCTTAAAACATCATTTTATACTTGTAGGACACCTAAGAAGTGCCCACCAAGTATCTCCATACCTCTAGTGGGCACTAAACACCCTCAAACCACCATGAGTACTTAAGAAGACATATTGAAATCACCTTGAGAAGTAACTAAACCACTTTGAGAAGGCACTACCAATAAAAATTCATTCCTTTGAATAGATGACACCTCATCACTCACTCTTTTCCATAAATGCTCCATGTCATCAATAAAAAAAATACCCAGATAGGGTTCAATAATCTCCCACTTTGTCATTGATGGAAACAAACACCAGAAAATATGATGGCAAGAATCCATATCAATACCTTCCAAGTTCTCTTTCCTTGTTTCTGAAGGAATTCTCCCCCTTTGATGTCTATGGAAAAGTTTCATTAAGAAAATAATATGCAAGAAATCAAAAGAAAGGTCTAGACTTAACTCTTCAAGCTCCCCCTTTGATTAGGATGGTTGTATTTTCATTTAAAGCTTGAAAGGATACATGGTTTTCTACACCAATCAACCTCAAAGATCCCCCTAAATCTATTATCTTGAAACTCATATTTTTCACTCTTTGCCTATACCTTTCTTTGGTGTTCTCAACTTTGTACCTTGAACTAGTGAACTAGTGAACTAGCTACCCCTTTTTTAACACTTCTTGAACCTTCTTAGAGAAAATATGGCACTTGAATTGCTCCCCCTTGATTACTTGAGTCCTTTAATGATTTCTTGGGGAAGGGAATACCTCAAATTTGTGTCTTAAATGCTAAAAATCTACTTTTGGTAGAGGTTTAGTCATGATATCAACCAATTCCTCCTTTGTGGATACATGTTCAAGCTTGATTATTTTCTCACTCACTTTTTTTTTCAAGAAATGGTACTTAATTGGTACATTTTTTTTCTTGGAGTGCAACACTGGGTTCTTGGAAACACTTATAGCACTTGTGCTATCACAATACAAAGGTATATGACCTTCATTTTCAATTTTATAGTCTTCAAGTTTTTACTTCATCCACATCACTTGAGTGCAAAATAAGGTTGTTTCTACATACTCAGCTTCACATGTGGAAATTTCTACATGAGACTACTTCTTACTTAACCAAGAAACAAGGCACTTATCCACAAATAAGGCTCCACCATTTGTGATCTTCCTATTGTCAATGCTACCTTCCCAATCTGCATCTGTGAATGATTTGATTTGAAATTCGTTACATTTTGGATACCAAAGCCCATATTACATGGTCCCCATGAGATACCTAAATATTATTTTGACAAATTCGAGATGAACTTCCCTGGGATATTCTTAGAACCTTCCAATGAAACCAACTGCTTGCATGATATCAGTCCTAGATGCAATTAAATACAAGAGGATCTTCCTATTATAGAGCTATATGAGGTTTTATTTACCTTTGGTGAGATGTAATCCTTGTTTAATTTGCATTCTATAATCATTGGAGTGTTTACTGGATTGTAATTTTCCTTTTGAAATATCTTGATCATATCCTTGATGTACTTTATCTGTGATATGAAGATGACTTCTTTGGATTGCCTAATTTTTAGCCCTCAGAAGAATGAAAGTTCTACAAGTATTTACATTTTAGACTCCTTCTTCGTGGCCTCTGAAAATCCATATGGCATAGTCTAACTATCACTTCCAAAGATTATATCATCAACATAAACAACAAGTAATAAATGGCCTTCTTCCTCTTTTATATATAGATTGATATCAACTACTCCTTTCATGAAACCTTGATCAACTAAGTACTTATCCAACATGCTATACCAAGCCCTATAGGATTTATTGAGACTATATAATTCCTTCTTCAGCCTATAAACACAATCCTTGTCCTTAGTGAGAGAAAATCCATCAGGTTGTTCAATGTAGACTTCTTCATTCAAGTTCCCATTCATAAATGTTGAATTTATATTGATTTGATATACTTTGAATCCATTCTTTTCTGCATATGCCAAGAAGAGCCTAATATCCTCCATCATAGCCACAAGAGCAAATTTATCATCAAAATACACTCCTTCAACTTGAGAATACCCATTATAAACCATCCTTTCTTGGTTCCTTGTAACTTCACCTTTCTCATTTAGCTTGTTTTTAAATACCCACTTAGTTCCAATTATGTTTTTATTCTTGGGCCTATGGACAAGTTCCCAAGTTTAATTTTTCTCTATTTGTTCCAGTTCTTCATTCATTTCTTTGATCCAATTTTATTCCTAGCTGACATCTATAACATTCTTTGGTTATATTTAGATAAGAGAGAAATATTTTCTTGATCTTGAATGCTTTTTAACATTCTTCTTGTTTGTATGCCCGCTTCTTTGTTTCCTATGATATAATTTGGTGGATGATCCCTCTTAACCTATATTAAAGGAGAATTTAGATCAAATATTTCTTCATCTTCATCTTCTTCTTCTTGATCAGCTTCTACAATTTTATCATGATCCTGATTTTCAGTGCTTTAGGGAGTCTCCTTGGGTCGAGTTTTAGTCTTCCTTGGGAATGATAAATCAATTGTGAGATTTTTTCTGTCTACTATATTTTGTTGGATTTTATTATAGAACCTATATGATGAACTAACTACTAAGTAACCCACTAATATGGCTTCATCACACCTTGAATCAAAATTTCTAAGGCTGTCTTCATCTCTTTTAATGAAAAACTTTCTTCCAAAAACTCTTAGGTGCTTTACACTTGCAAGTATTCCTCTCCAAAGATCATAAAGTGTCTTATTGTTATTTATTTTGATTTTATCTCTATTCAAGATGTATAATGTTGTGTTAACTACCTCTCTCCAATATCCATCTGACATTTTTTATTCATTCAACATGGTTCTTTCCATTTATTGCACTATCATATTCTTTATCTCCACTACCCCATTTTTGTGAGGTTTTCTTGCAAATGATAAATTCCTTCTTATCCCATGAGTCTCACAAAACTCATCAAACTCATTTGAACAAAATTCTCCTCCTCTATCAGATCTCAAGCTCTTAATTTTTGAATTTCTCTCATTACCAACTAGTGCTTTGAATGTCTTGAACATTTCTAGTGCTTATAATTTATCTTCGAGAAGGAAACCTAAGTCATCCTTGTGAATTCATCAATAAAGAGCATGAAGTAGCTCTCTCTTTCAATGTTTTCGGTCCTGGTTGGTTCAACAAGGTCAATATGAATCAATTCTAGAGGCCTTGTAGTAGAATACTCTTTGGATTGGAAGATTCTCCTATTTTTTTAGCCATGTGTGCATGCTTTGTAAAGAGTTTTATTAGGTTTAGTAATATAGGTCATGTTTATTACACATCCCTTGGAGTTGATCTTAACATGATTGCCAAAGTTAAGATGTCCTAGCCTTCTGTGCCAAAGCCAACTATCATCCACCTGATTGGTAAAGCATTTCTCTTTGTTGATCTCTTTTAGGACATACATGTTATTATTTGTTCTTTTGGCCTTGCCAACAAATTTTCCTGATTTTTTTATTTACATCACATCCCTTGTTATGAAACACCGATGTATACCCTTGTTTCCACATATGAATAAAACTCAAGAGGTTGTGTTTCAAACCTTCTACATACAAAACATTTTTAGTTATTGTCTTTCCATTTTCACAACTTAGTGTTCCCTTTCCTACAATGATATTTGATATATCATCACCAAATCTCACTATTATTAATGCATTTTCTTCGAAAGAGCTGAAATTTCCCTTGTTTCATGTCATATGACTTCAACATCTGCTATTTATATACCATTCCATGTCTTCGCTTTGAAAGTGAAAGTAATTTTTGGGCTATTAAAACTTGTTCCTTCTTACTCATACGATCTAAATTCACTATGTAGACTCTCTTATCTTGCTTTGGGGGTTTCTGAAAGAAAAACCTTGTTATGTGATCATAATTTTGACAATTGTCGAAAATTAGTTTAATCTTGTTTCACATGTGATATGAATTGAGATGTCTTCCCTGACCTTTTTCATGCCTCCTACACCTTAAATCTTTGTTTCCAAATATATTGCATGAAACAAATAGCCATAGAAAGAGTGAGCATACGCTATTATATGGTATTGCTTGCTTGAATTATGTATCTTATTGACATTCTTGACATCATCATTCCTTTCTTTAGGTGGTTCTTGAGTGGTATTGATCACATTCTTATTAGCTGGTTTAATATCCTTATGTTTTTCCTTAAATCCTATGCTAGTTTTGTCACTAAAAGATCTCTGCTTGCTTAGAAGTTCATCCAGATCATTTAATATTTTTATCAAATTTGTGATAGGTCTTAAATTTATTTGAAGTATGATCTAATTAAGTTTACATAATATCCATCTCTGATTAGCTCCATCTCTTATTTAATTAAGTTTAAAGAATGCTTCAATCAACGTTATTTTTGTTTCAATTTACCTGATTATCTCATCATGTTCTTGATCCTTTTTTACTATAATTTTCTCATGAATATTGATCTTCTTTTCATAGTCTCTCAATAGTGACTTCATCTTTTGATTCTTCTTCCTTTGGATTTTTAATTCTTCAAGAGCACTTACTAGTTCAAATTCAAGGTTTACTCCTACATCTTCCTCATCTGATATATCATATTCAAACTGAGTTTTACCTTTTGAGTTACTTGTAGAGGCCACTTCCATGGCCATGAGTAAAGTCTCATCTTGGATACCTTCATCTTCACTTTCATACTTTCTGGAGTCACTAAATTCAGCTGAACTTGATTCTTCTTTGGTACAGAATTTCTTCTTGTTCTTGAAGTACTCCTTCTTACCTTCATATTTCTTGAATTTATTTTGGTGTTTATGGGATGTTTCTTCATCATGATCATCTTGATCTCCCTTTTTCTTATTAGGACACTTGGATGTAAAATGACCAAATTATCCATAATTGAAACACTTGAAAGGTAGTTTTACCTTTTAATTGCATGATCCTATTTTTAGTTTCTAGAAAAACATAACTTAAAACTTATCATCATCCACCTCCATGTCAGATTCGTCTTTTCTTTTCCTGGCTTGAGATTCCTTGTTATATTTTAAAGCAACCTATTTATTACCTAATTCTATTTCCTTTTTCCTCATTTCATAGGTAGCTAAAGTGCCATGTAGTTAATCTATCTTTAGAGTGGTTAAATATTTTACTTCTTCCACTGATCAAACTTTGGAGTCATACCTAGGAGTTAAGGATCTCAAAACCTTTTGAAAAACTACTATTTAATCCACCTTTTCTCCTAGTTTTCTAATGAGATTGATGGCTTCATCAATTCTTTGTAAGTATGATGCAATACTATCATCTTTTTTTCATTTTCATGCTCTCAAATTGACTATGGCAGGTCTATAATTTAGCTTGTTTAACCTTGTCTTCCCCTTCATAGATGGTCTTTAACTTCTCCAAAATATCTTTAGTCATGGTAAAGTGATTAATTTTTGAAAATTATACCTCTGACAGACCACAAAAGATTGCATTCATGGCTTTGTAGTTATTCTCACTAGCTATCTTGCCTACTACATCAATTAGAGGTGTAGCTGGAATGGTGTAACCATCAACTAGTGATTGCCATATGTCAAATCCCAAGTAAATGAAATAATTATTCATCTTGATACTCCATAATTCATAAGTGTAACCATTAACTACTGATTTCCTTATGTCCCATGTTTAAAACCCTCTTTTTGCGCTCTATTATGCATTCTTGCATGTTTACATTATCTTCTTGTGTTTTATCTTGCACATTGTTTGCTTATTTTATATCTTATCTTTTACATACATGTTTTTATTTTCTTGTAATAACACTCACCTCCTAGACACTTTGTTTTCACGTGCCTTGGTTTCGACCAAGCACACTCCCTCCCCCTACAAGGCATAGTTTCAACACAATGGTCGGTACTCCTTTGGGCTGCATACTCCTTCAGTGACATCACATGCACCCCAAACGAGGGGGGAATCATTCTTGTGAATGAGTCACCCTATAAAATAGTTCATAGTTACTACACAACAAAACATAGTACCAATACAAAAAAGTCTTTAGTTTCAGGGCTCAAAATCAGACTTGGGTCCTTAGAACATTACAGTCACCAGCACCCCTGGCCCTTCTTGGACACCTATAACCATGGGGCAGTTATACAACGTATTTTAGTGAAATACAATCTACAACACTTCACATAGTGGATTTTACAGGGCATATAGTCCTTAGCACTCGACATGCATGCATTACAATATTCTTTTCTATTTTCATGTTGGATTGAATTGTTCGAATCGGATTGGATTTTACACACCATCTGTAGTGGTGTTCTACATTGCTAGAAGAATTTAAAGGTTGGAGGATGATACCAAACTTTCCCCCCTAAACTTATTCCATGTCTTGGCGTGAGATCACCCAAAAAACTCGCAGCCAGAGCAATTGGCATGAGATCACCTGAAAAATTGTTATTCTACAACATCATCTAGGGGATCATTTCCACGATCTTTCCTCATCATGGATCAGGTGAACATGTTCCTTCTTCACATTTTACATGTTTTCTACATACATTTTACACATTTTGATCATATACACGTGTATTTGACTACTTGATCGTTCTTCTCTTTTGCAGGTTTGTCCTTATGGGAAGTGGAAGTCAGCATCATCCATCATTAAAGAACATCAATAACATCAATCACATCAGCATTGCCATAAAAAACAAGTACAATGGTGACATATACACATGCATTTCCTCCCTAGGGTCATTTTCATCATCACTTTTTGTACTTTCTCCTCCTTAGCATCCACGCTTCACATTTTTATCACTTCACAAATTTTGTTGTCTCTTGGCACACTTTCATCATCAATCTACATTAGTTAGCAGGTATGCATATATTATTTACTTTATGGGTTAAAGCATATAATACTATCCCACTTGGTGGTCAAAATATTTTAAAATATGACTAGTAAAAAAATATTAAAAAATACTCTGAAAACTTTTTAAAAATTGGTACATTTTGGATTCCCCGCACCTAAGTATTTATAAGCACTTAAAAATATATGTTTGATTATTTAATATGCATCTAGTCATGTTTTTGTTGTCAGACATATATTGTTAAAAGTATAAAAACTGCAAAAAATTAGGACACAATTATATGCTTTGATCCTTATGTTACTGAGAATCTATTGAAAAACATAGTGGGGGAAAATGTAGACACAAAATCACACACTTTTGTTAATTATCTAATCCTGATTACATACTACTATTCATATGATTCATAAGTAATAAAATTACTAATCAACCCATGTCCTTTGCCATCTTTTCTTTCCTTTTGTTGCCACTTTTGGTCTTACATTCTTTGTAGCTCAGTCTTCCTTTTCATACATCAATATTTCTCATCTTAGACACCAGCGCCCAGCCATGATGCTAACACCAAATACCCCCATCCCCTCTGGGTGCCCCTGACCTCTATATACTTTGTTCACATCTTTTGGGTCCTTTTTATCCATTTAAGCATCTTATATTTTTAGTAGTTAGCATTTTCAAGTTTAATTATGAAATTCAAGGAAGGGAATCATATAAATATAAAGTTATGTGATCTTAATAAGGGACCAAACACTAAGCATTATATATCACCACCTAAGCTTGCATCCATCTATAGCCATCCAAGGGACAAAGGGACTTTCATAGGAGGGGAATTTTATTCTATTCCATGGACACATCTACTATATTTCTTTACATCTAGCCACTTTCTTGCTATTAAGTTTGACATGCACAAGAGCCACCTAGGGCACAATCCCACACACACATATAGAACTACATTAGATCTTAAATGTAGTGTGATGCTCAGTTATATTTTCACTCGTTTAACAACCAAGGACATTTTGACCCCTCATTTACATTCTTTTTTTTGGAATTTTATGCACTCTTGAGGGTTTTGCAGGTCAATATTTCATTGCATGTTATTAGCAACATCGGTGATCATAGTGCGACATACTAGCAACAAAAGGAGAAGGACATCAAACACCTTGTGACAGGCCAAAGATTGTTTTCGAAGCTTTTCGGTAGACCTAGGCACCCAGAAGCAAGTCTAGGGAGCCCGCAGGTGACCTTGCCCATTTCTAGGCACCCTTGTCCAATATATTCCTCAAGATCTACATTTTTATGAGCTTCATTGTGACAGCCTGTGCTTCAAATTTTCTAGTTTTCCATATCTTTGCACCTTCTAGATCTTAGAGAATCAATTAAGTCATCTTATCTCCTCTTTTCACTTAGGGTTTCTAACATTAATTGCTTATTTTCTTAGGTTAATTTTTCGTACTTGATTGATAATTCATTTACTGCTACATAATCGCAATCAAATTTAGGCATTTATTTCCATATTTTCTTAATCATTTGGTGAACCTGAAATTGATCTGAGCACTCTTAGGGTCCTCATTCTTCTATTACTTTTATCTTCCTAGGATCTTCTCATCATGGATATTTCTATTCATGATTTCCTGTTCATCGAACTTGAATTAAGAGCTAAAATCATTAATCTCTTGGATACTATTTACATTCCTTTTGATCTTCTTCCAGATATACTTTATAATACATTCGTAGATACATTTTATCTGCATATTTCTTTTCCATCTAATATTGTTGTTGATCTTGCTACTTTCCAAAATGATCCACATTTGTATATCATGATTCACATTAATAATGTTTGTGTCAAGCGAACTATAGTTGATAATGGATTTTAGATTAACCTTTACATTTTATCATTCATCAAAAATCTTGGCCTTTCTGCTACTGATGTTATTCCATCATCTATTTCTCTTCATGCTTATGATGGCTCGGTTCGTCCATGCATATGTCACAATTTTTTTCCTATCACTTTTAGACCTAAGACTTTTCCTATGGTCTTTTTTGTCATGGATTTTTTGGTTCAATATAACTTATTACTTTGTAGGCCATGGATTCATGCCATGCAAGTCATTCTCTCTACAGTACATCGACATGTTAATTTCTTGTATGAGGGCATAGAATATATAATTCCTACTGACCGTAAACCATTCAAAGATTGCAACCGTGATCCCACCATCACACTTCCTATTCCAACATCTGATACCATTGATGAGCCACAACATATGGATACTCTAGATCATTTACCATCACTTGAAGGTTCTATTTACATGTTATATATTGTCAACATCGCATCCTCCTATTTTTACTAATGATATGATTCTTTATCAGGTTCCTGTCTAGACAATGGACGTCATTTCATCACCTTCTCATGAAAAACCTCCATTAGTATGTCATCCATTTACATGCACACCTTTCATGAATGATTCTTATTGGGAACACATTCCATTTGATCCAAAAAAAAATTGATACTATATGTACACATGATGGGTTGACTCAATTAGGATTTATGGTTGACGACATCTTCCCTCCATCTCATGATCATCATCACTACAATGGATTTGTTTTCATCAATGCTACTTATGGTCTACTCATATTTTATCTCACATTACTTATTACACGTTCTCCTCAAACTCATCCACTCACACTTGGAAAATATTGGCTTGATTACATTAGGGGCACACTATACCCTAATCACACTGATATCACATTTCCCATGCCCTTTGGTCAAGTTTTCATTTGTAATCACTTGTTTATTCATTGTTCGTAAAACCTTACTCATTGGTATGCACATGGTTGTCCATTACATCCCTTCATTGATGAAGAATATTATATGGGCATGTAATGGCTCCTTACTCAACCAACCTGACACAATTTATTATCAAGCCTTAGATGCTTCACCATTTGGTTTTGACCATGAAAATGACAACCTCTTAGATGGTGTTACTTGATCACTCTCACCAGTATGCACTAGGGGGTATCACACTTATTCTCCCCCACTAGCATTCTTAGTTTTCTTACATCTATACTTCAATTAACTACATCATGTAGGTCTTGATACATTCATCCATCACCACACCATGCTAACACACTCCTGTTCTTGTGATTCTTACATGACTGTTGAATTATCTATTGCAATAAGAACCTTGTTTCATCCTACATTAACATATCTATCTCTTACATACACACTCATACATACATGCATTTATCACTAGCCATACATATAATAAAAATTTTCATCACTTAACACATCACTCAATCAACTACACATTATCTTTCATCATCTTCATACATTGCATATTTATCTATCATCAAAATACATCCTCATCACCACACAATTGGGGGCCATTGCAATTATTCCCCCCACTTCCTAGCACATCACATATAGTCTTTCACATTCATTATACGCATCTTGATAGACTCTCGTATCATCATTCCTGGACAATGCACTCTTGTGTTATGGTTCACACTTGATTTTTGAGGGCATACTATAACATGAACCTCACACATTACAAGTTACACACTTGATAAAATCACAACACATACTTCTCACACATGTTCATCACTATATAGTCAACACACTTACGAAACTTTATTCTTAATACACATAACATGCTACGCACTAAATACAATCACAACGCACATTTCTCACACCTATTTATCAATACAACAACAACACATAATAAAAAAAATAGACAACACACTTGAAAAAATATTACACAATCAATGCATTCCTGGTATACCTCTCTTAAACATCCCTCTTGTGCCCAATCAACGCAACATACTCAACACATTTACAACATATCACACACCATCACATGAAACATTTCTCTTGTGTGCACTCATAACAGAAATCTTACACAATCTTACACCACCTACTTGACACTTTCACATGCAACACAACCTACTAAAAATTCTAACAAGTTCCCAAACACATATATTGCAAACACATATATCTATATTCCTAACTTATCTTGCATGCCTCAACACCAATAGTAAGCTAACTAATTGTCCCAATTGAAACCCTTATATGCATACGTTGAAATCAATAATTTCCCCCTTGTGATGTTCTCATGAGATGTGCTATAGTAAGTACCTGTTCCTAGATCTTGCATGGATAAGTAGATAGGTGATTGGTAGGTGATAAATGGTGTTGTTACCTGTTCCTAGATCTTGCATGGATAAGTAGATAGGTGATTGGTAGGTGATAAATGGTTATAATAAATTTGTATATATAAGAGCCTCTTACTTTGAAATTTCAAAAATAGTGGCACAAAATGCAAACCTAAAACAAAAGATACAAAATGAAAAAGTGTAATGAAGAATCCCAATGGGAAGCGTAGTGACCTCTTCCTTTTGACACCTTGTGATATTGATCATGATACTGCTGACTATATTATGGACATTGTTATAGTTTAATTTAGTATGATGTTAGATGTTAGATCATGGTTTATTGTGGACTTTGATTCAAATATGGTGCATGATGACTATTAGAGACATTTTAGATATTGATGTTGATATATTTTTTGACATGGTTATATTATAGATGTTGACTAGACTTGTGATATTTGGATATTTAGAGTAGACCTAGAAAATGAGAATTGAATTAAAATTGATGATGAGATAGTTGTGGATGAAATTGTAAGTGATACTACTGATTGTCTTGGCGATTTTTATGACTCACATCTATGTCGATGATCATAAAATTATATTTATATTCATTTGGATGTTCTAATATGGTCGTGAGGCTGAAGGAGGTATTTGTATTTTATAGGTTTAAAATATCACAACAAACATCGGGGAATTAGAGACCAACCACTTTGTGATTCTAGATGAATTAAACAAGGTCACCATGGCAGTTGTATTGTTTGTGTGTGTTTGATTGTGTTAGGGATTCCCATGGGGAGAATCACCTTTAAATGAGACCAAGGGGTTTTATGTATTTTATTTTGTTTGGTTCCTTTGTTAATGTTTGCATACATTTATTTTGTGGTGCTTTGACCCCTTTCATTATTTATTTAATGGTGTGTAATATTTTGAATAATCTTGTTGTTTAGTTAATTAATTAAAATATGTCATAAGAAAGTAATTAATAAAGTTATTGGCCTTGAATTAAAGTGTTGTAAGAATGTGTAAGAAATATGTATGGGATATGTAAGTTGATTTTAGAGTATGAAACAATCCACCTTCTTGGAAATTCGAATTTGTCCTTGCAGGCTTATTTTGGAGGCTTGTGGGACAAGTTAAACTTGTCCCATACCACTTAAATTTGTTTACCAACCTTGCCTATGGTTGGTGGGTTAAATTTAGACCTTCTTTGTACATTTTTGTAAGTCAAGTTGAATGTTTTAATTGTACTTTCTTACATATTTTTAATTTTAGTACTTATGGGGTGTGGGCTTGTCTTGGAGTGTGTAAGTAAGTTGTCATATTATTCACCCACCTATTTATTGTGCCTTGGATATTTAAGTTTACTTATGAGATGGAGTTGGGGATGTGTGATGTGGCATCCCACTTGGATCCACCTCATCTTCTTCTCTTCCCTCTCTCTATATATTAGAATTCCTTAGCATGATTTTGGGTGTTGCTTCACTTTTGCATGCTTCATTTGGGGTGAATTATTTTATTATTAGGAGATCTTACTTTGAGAGAAAGTTTGTAGAATTTTAACAGGCCTGTGTTTCATTGATCTTGGGTTGTTTTGCATTGTAAAGCTTGTTGTTTGGAACTTGGAACAAACTCCATTATGGAGAGGTAAGAGCTTGGATCTTGAAATGCTCTTCTTTTATTTGTGAAAATGTTATTGTTGTGAAATGTTTTGGCATGTGTGTGGGTTGTTTGGGTAGATGGCCTAGGGATGGTGTAGGAGAAGACTATGGGGTAATTCTGTGGGAGGCATAAGTGTTTTGGGGAGGTATAAGTGTGGAGGTAGTTGGGATTTGGGTTCCACCTTACAAAGAAATAGCTTACATTTCTGTACTCATTATGGGGTGCCATAAGAGGTTGGGGAGGCATAAGGAAATGTGAGGAATAAGCGGTACTTAGGGGAGGCATAAGGGCATGTCAGGGATTTGAATTGATATATATATTATTTGTGGTTGTTCTCAGGTGGTGATACTCATTTCCCATTCGGAGGCATAAGCAGCATCCCCCATAGTTTCTTACTCCTTTGGCTTGCATGAAAAATCCTAAGTGTTGCTTATTGTTTTTTTATCTGTGGTTATAAACTACAGTTTTGTTTTGGACTATGTTTTAAATGTGAAATTACATGTGTGTTGTGGAAGCCTACTGTTTCGATGAGTTGAAACACATTTCTTATTGCATTGTGGTTTGGGCTCGGGGGCCAATGAAGAAGGATGGATTCTCCTTTTTATTGGATGTCTTGGTTGGTTGGAGAGTGTTGCCTTTCCCCTGCTTTTGTTGGGATCAAATTGGAGAGTGATACATGTGCATGGTGCTATTCTTAGAGCAAAGGAAAAAGACAAGTTTGATAGTCCTTATGGAGATTATTCTTATTCTAACCCCTTTCCACTTTAAGTGGGTGACCTTTTACATTATTGGTGATGGAAATATGTTTTGTATTAGCTATGAAAGTTGCAATTTGAAATGTGAAAGAGATATACTCCATTTCTAGTTTTGAATAAACGTGGAAGAAATTGTATTTTGTACATTGTAATTGAGGAGGAAGACAGAGTTCTGACAATCCCTTGTGGAACTTATTTTGTAAAGTTTCCCACTTGAAGTGGATGATCTTGTATATTATTGTGTTGGAAAGACTACTCTGTTTTATCTATGAAAGTTGTAATTGATTATGAAATAATATATCTTGTATTCATTTTTGTGAACAGAAAAGAAAGATATGCGTTTGGTATGTTGTATTTTTATAATAAATGGGAAATAAGTTGTAAGATATTCCTTTGAATTAATAGAAGTGTTTTTCCTTGTTCATATGATATTATTTCCATTCTAAATCTGTGTTTAATATACATTAGGAAATCTTTGTTTGTAAAACTGAAAAGGAAGCACGTATGAATAAATATTGCACTACTCTGTCTCATTTGAAATGTTTAATTTAAACAAAATAGAAGTTGCATTCTTGCCTTTATCAGTTGATTTAAGGAAAGAAAACTATTTAAAACTAGCATGAAATAAATTCAATTTTTTTTATGAATGACAAAAGAGATAGTTAATCTCTATTCTTGAAGTAACCTCATTTCTACTTCACTGTATATTTTAAAAATTTATTTTTATCAAATTTCCAAAACAACCCTATAAATTTATAAGAGACAAATGAAATATTCATTTGGACTTAATGAGATCAGAATGATCCCCAAAATAAACTAAAGCACTGAAGAAATTGTTAAAGAACCTTTCAAATCAAGTAAAGGTGAAATTGCAGGTTTTCTGCTGTGTAAACATTGGGAAATTTTTGAATGCAAATCAATCAAGTAAAATTTAACCTTGCAATCTATCCTAAAATTTTCCAAGTAAGATGAAAAAGAATTAATGACAAATTTGAACAAAATTGATAAGTTAAAAATACCAGTTCACTTCTGAGTGACAGAAAAACGTTTTCTCAAAAGTGACAATTTAAAATTTATCAAAATCAAATTCTTAAAGTTTCTGTGTAAGGAGGATGTTGAGAGATTTCCAGAAAGTCCTCATTTTCTAAAAACTGAGTTCCCTATCAAAATTTATGGCCTTCTGAAGTTTTTACTTTGTTTGGCTTCAAATATAATCTAACTATCAAATTTAAACAAATAAAATATTCTTGGGTAGACCCGTGGGCTAAAAGTTTCTTGTTTTTGCTTTTTGCAAAAAAAACACAAAGTCATGAAGTTTCCCACCGCTCCGCTGACCTGCAAGCCTTCATTTTGTCTAAAAATGATCTAAGTTACAAAAAAAAATATTTGGCAATTTTTCCTCCACGGCCCCGCCGCCCCGCAAACAATCCTTGATCAACACATGGCTTCATTAGGTTCCAGCGGACGCTCGGATCGATTTTAACCTTTCGCACTTTCAAAAATAAATTTGGAAAAAATTGTAAAATTTCCCCGCAGCCCTGCCGGCCTACAACCAATCAGGTGCTACCACGTGGCTTCACAAGGTCTTGGAGGAGGAGTGGATCTTTTTATCCTTAATGCTTTAGAAAGCTTTTGAGAAAAATTTCCAAAATATCCATGCCGACCCACCAATCCGTAGCCAATGGTTGGCTAACATGTGGCATCTTTGAGTGTTAGTGGAGGAGCGGGTAAACTTGATCCTTTTTGCCATGTAAAGATATAAGTCAAAATTCCTCTTGGTCTCCGGCGACCTGCCTTCCTACCCTGGTTAAAATTTGGACATGTGTCCCTTAGCGGACTTGGGAAAATTTTCCTTCTTCGGGCACAAGGTCCCATCGTGGACTCCTAGGCACGCAGGCATCATTGGAGATTTTTTCCCAAAGGGGTGAAGCACTATGTTTTCTCCCCAAGGCCCGCCGACCTGAAATATTCTAGGAAAATTTTTTTCCCCAGGCCTGCCTTTGGGAAACTTTTCCTCCCAAGGTCTGCCGACCCATAACTCAAGAAATATGAGGAGTTATAAGGACTTCTTTATACCAATGGAAAAGTGAGAATTTTTCCTATCTAATGGGAATGTTATCAAGAAGTTTTAAGTATGTTGAATGTGAGAAAAATTGGGTTGAATATTTTAAGAGAGTTCTGAGAGTGGAAATTCATAGAGACATGGCTCAGTTTGTGTCACACTGTTTAGAGTGCCATAAAGTGAAGGTTGAGCATCAACATCCAGCTAGCCTTCTCTATCCTCATGCTAAACTAGAATAGAAGTGGGATACCATTTCCATCGACTTAATTATTGGGCTACCGATGTCGATATACCACCACGACGCCATCATGGTCATGGTGGATAAATTGACAAAAGTGTCTCATTTCTCTCTAGTAAAGACCAATTATACATCTAGTGCAGTGGCACGGGTATGTCCTGATGAGATTGTCAGGTTGCACAGGATTCCATGGAAGATCATTTGTGACCGCGATCCTTTGTATACTTCCCATTTTTGGACCACCATGTAGTATGCCCTAGAGACGAGGATCAACTTCAGCACAACATATCACCCTGAGACTAATGGCCAGACTGAGCGAGTGAATCACATCTTGGAGGAGATGCTTAGGATGTATGTTATGGACGAGCAGTCCAAATGGGATGAGAACCTGTACTTGGTGGAATTTACCTACAATAATAGTTTTCATATTTCTATAGGCATGGATCCTTTTCAGGATTTGTATGGTAGAGAGTGCAGGACACCCCTTAGTTGGGACAGGTTAGAGGATAAGGTTTCTATAGGACAAACTTTATTGCAGAACATGGAGCAACATGTGGTTATGATCAGAAAAAGTCTGCAAGAGGCATAGGACAAGCAGAAGAAGTACACGGATCAGTATAGACCGACCATAGTTTTGATGTGGGCATGAACATTTTCCTTTGTGTCAGGTGACACAAGAGCCCCATTCGTTATGGAAAAGGTTCTAAGTAAGCTCCAATATTTGTTTGTCCTTTTGAGATCTTGGAGGGTATCAGCCCATTGACCTACCATATAGTGTTAACACCTAGCTTGTCTCGCATACATGATGTGTTTCATGTTTCAATTATTAGGAGATATGTTATAGGTCCTTCTCATGTGCTAGATTGGGCAGCATTGCAATTGTAAGATCAGGGGTAGGTGATGGTGGACCCCATTTGCATTATAGATCGCAGAACCCTGGGCCTTCAATGCAGAGAGATTGATCAGGTCCAGGTGTAGTGGGATAGATATGATGAGACTGCAACTACATGGGAGGATGCTACTTTGTTATGAGTTCAGTTCCCACATCTGTTCCAGTGACTTCCAAGAGGAAGTCGAGTCTAAGGGGAGGGGGATGTAGTGACCTCTTCCCTTCAACACCTTATGATATTGATCCTGATACTGCTTACTATATTATGGACATTGTTATAGTTTAATTTAGTGCGATGTTAGATGTTAGATCATGGTTTATTGTGGACTTTGATTCAAATATGGTACATGATGACTATTAGAGACATTTTAGATATTGATGTGGATATATTGTTTGACATGGTCATATTATAGATGTTGACCGAACTTGTGATATTTGGACATTTAGAGTAGACCTAGAAAATGAGAATTGAATTAAAATTCATAATGAGATAGTTGTGGATGAAATTGTAAGTGATACTATTGATTGTTATGATTCACATATATTTCGATGATCTTAATATTATATTTATACTCATTTGGATGTTCTAATATGGCCGCAAGGCTGAAGGAGGTATTTGTATTTTACAGGTTTAAAATATCACAACAAACATCAGGGTATTGGAGACCAACCACTTTGGAATTCTAGATGAATTCAACAAGGTCACCATGGAAACTGTATTGTTTGTGTGTGTTTGATTGTGTTAGGGATTCCCATGGGGGGATCACCTTTATATGTGACCAAGGGGTTTTATGTATTTTATTTTATTTGGTTCCTTTGTTAATGTTTGCATGCATTTATTTTGTGGTGCTTTGACCCCTTTCATTATTTATTAAATGGTGTGTAATATTGTGAGTAATCTTGCTATTTAGTTAATTAATTAAAATATGTCATAAGAAAGTAATTAATAGAGTTGTTGGCCTTGAATTAAATTGTTGTAAGAATGTGTAAGAAATGTGTAAGGGATATGTAAGTTGATTTTAGAGTATGAAACACTTCGCCTTCTTGGAAATTCGAATTTTTCCTTGGAGGCTGATTTTGGAGGCTTGTGGGACAAGTTAAATTTGTCCCATACCTCTTAAATTTGTTTACCAACCTTTCCTATGGTTGGAGGGTTAAATTTAGACCTTCTTTGTGTATTTTTGTGAGTCAAGTTGAATGTTTTAATTACACTTTCTTACATAATTTTAATTTCAGTCCTTATGGGGTGTGGGCTTGTCTTGGAGTGTGTAAGTAAGTTGTCATATTATTCATGCACCTATTTATTATCCCTTGGAGATTGAAGTTGACTTATGATTTGGAGTTAGGGATGTGTGATGTGGCATCCCACTTGGATCCACCTCATCCTCTTCTCTTCCCTCTTTATATATTGGAATTCCTTAGCTTGTTTTTCTGGGTTGCCTCACGTTTGCATGCTTCATTTGGGGAAAATTCTTTTGCTATTTGGAGCTTTTTCTTTTAGAGAAAGTTTGTATAATTTTTACAGCCATGTGTTTCATTGATCTTGGGTTGTTTTGCATTGGAAAGCTTGTTGTTTAGAACTTGGAACAAACTCCATTATGGAGAAGTAAGAGCTTGGCTCTTGAAATGCTCTTATTTTATTTGTGTAAATGCTATTGTTGTGAATGTTTTGGCATGTGTGTGGGATGTTTGGGTAGATGGCCTAGGAATGGTGTAGGAGAAGACTATGGGGTATTTCTATGGGAGGCATAAGTGTTTTGGGAGGTATAAGTGTGGAGGGAGTTGGGATTTGGGTTCCACCTTACAAAGAAATAGCTTGCATTTCTTTACTCGTTATGGGGTACCATAAGAGGTTGGGGAGGCATAAGGAAATGTGAGGAATAATGGGTACTTGAGGGAGGCAGAAGGGCATGTCAGGGATTCAAAATGTATATATATATATATATATATATATATTTGGTGGTTTTTCTCAGGTGGTGATACGCATACCCCCTTGGGATGCATAAGTAGCATCCTCCATAGCTTCTTGCTCATTTGGCTCCCATGAGGAAGCCTGTGTGTTTTTTGTTATTTTTTTTATCTGTGGTTGCAAACTGCAGTTTTGTTTCAGACTGTGTTTTAAATGTGAAATTACATATGTGTTGTGGAAGCCTACTTTTTCCATGAGTTGAAACGTATTTCTTATTGCATTGTGGTTAGCGCTCGGGGGCCAATGAAGAAGCGTGGCTTCTCATTTTCATTGGATGTCTTGGTTGGTCTGAGAGCGTTTCCTTTCCCCTACTTTTGTTGGGATCCTATTGGAGAATGATGGATATGCATGGTGTTATTCTGGAGCAAAGGAAAAAGAAAAGTTTGACAGTCCTTGTGGAGATTATTCTTATTGTAACCCCTTTCCATTTGAAGTAGGTGACCTTCTACATTATTGGGGATGGAAATATGTTTTGTATTGGCTATGAAAGCTGTAATTTGAAATGTGAAAGAGATATACCCTATTTCTGGTTTTGAATAAACATGGAAGAAATTGTATTTTATACATTGTAATTGAGGAGGAAGAAAAAGTCCTGGCAGTCCCTTGTGAGACTTCTTTTGTAACCTTTCCCACTTGAAGTGGATGATCTTGTATATTATTGTGTTGGAAAGACTACTTCGTTTTAGCTATGAAAGTTGTAATTAATTATGAAATAATATATCTTGTATTCAATTCTATGAACAGAAAAGAAAGATATGCATTTGGTATGTTGTATTTTTATAATAAATGGGAAATAATTTGTAAGATATTCCTTTGAATTAATAGAAGTGTTTTGCCTTGTTCGTATGATATTATTTCCATTGGAAATTTGTGTTTAATATATAGTAGGAAATCTCTGTTTGTAAAAGTGAAAAGGAAGCACATATGAAGAAATATTACACTGCTCTGTCTCATTTGAAATGTTTAACTAAAAAAATAGAAGTTGCATTCTTGCCTCTATCAGTTGATTGAAGGAAAGAAAACTATTTAAAACTAGCATGGAATAAATTCATTTTTTTATGCATGACAAAAGAGATAGTTAATCTCTATTCTTGAAGTGTACAAACCTCATTTCTACTTCACTGTATATTTCACAAATTTCATTTTATCAAATGTCCAAAACAACCCTTCAAATTTATAAGAGACAAATGAAATATTCATTTGGACTTAATGAGATCGAAATGATCCCGAAACTAAACTAAAACACTGAAGATATTGCATGTTTTCTATTGTGTAAACATTGGAAAATTTTCGAATGCAAATCAATCAAGAAAATTTTAACCTTGCAATCTATCTTTAAATTTTTCAAGTAAAATCCTTTATGCCTGTTTGGCAATATGAAAAAGAATTAATGATAAATTTGAACAACATTGATAAGTTAAAAATATCAATTCACTTCTGAGTGACAGATAGACGTTTTCTCAAAATTGACCATTTAAAATTTATCAAAATAAAATTCTTAATGCTTTTGTGTAAGGAGGACATTGAGAGCTTTCCAAAAAGTCCTCATTTTGCAAAAACTGAGTTCCCTATCAAAATTTATGGCCTTCTCAAGGTTTTACTTTGTTTGGCTTCAAAAATAATCTAACTATCAAATTTAAATGAGTAAAAAATTCTTGGGGGGACCCGTGGGCTAAAACTTTCCTTTTTTGATTTTTACAAAAAAATCACAAAGTCATGAAGTTTCCTTCTGCTCCGCTGACCCACAAGCCTTCATTTTGTTTAAAAATGATCTAAGTTCAAAAAAAATTATTTGGCAATTTTTCTTCTGCAGCCCTCCCACACCGCAGCCAATCCTTGATCGACACATGGCTTTGTTGGGTGCTGGAAAATGCTTGGATAGATTTTAACCTTTTGCACTTTCAAAAATAAATTTGGAAAAATTTGTAAGTTTTCCCCGCAGCCCCGTTGGCCCGAACCCAATCAGGGGCTGCCATACGGCTTCATGAGGCGTCAGCGGAGGAGTGGATCTTTTTAGTCTTAACACTTCAGAAAGCTTTTGGGTAAAATTTCCAAAATATCCCCACTGGCCCGCCAACCCACAACCAATGGTTGGCTGACATGGGACGTCTCTAAGCGTCGATGGAGGAGTGGGTAAACTTGATCCTTCTTGCGATGTTAAGATAAAAGTCAAAATTCATCTTGGTCTCAGACAACCCACCGTCCCACCCTGGTTAAAATTTGGAGACGTGTCTCTTAGTGGACTCAGGAAAACTTTCCTTCTCCAGGCGCGAGGTCACGCTGTGGACCCCCAAGCACGCGGGCGTCACGGGTGTTTTTTTCCCAAAGAGGTGAAGCACTATGTTTTCTCCCCGAGCCCCGCCGGTTCGAATTCTTCCGGGAAAAATTTCTTCCCCAGGCCCGCAAGCCCGCCTTTTAGAAAATTTTCCTCCCAAGGCCCGCTAGCACATAACTTGAGAAATATGAGGAATTAGAAGGATTTCTTTATATCAATGGAAAAGTGAGAAATTTTCCTATCTAATGGGAATGTTTTAAAGAAGTTTTGAGTGTGTTGAATATTTTAAGAGAGTTCTGGGAGTGGGTAAGCAAAATTTTACTCTGATAATTGTAAACATGTATTCCTTTCCCATGTAATTAAACCTTTCTCTTGTCTTGGATCTTGTGGAATTAAATACCTTGGGTATTTAATTGTTTTGGTCCCTTAACCCTAAAATTTTATTCAAGGAATATTTAGGTAAAATGTCAATGTAATCAGTGATTAAATTAATCCCTAAGGAGATTTGAGCTAGGTGTGGATTTATTACTCTTATTGCCTTATAATATGGAATTAGTAATTGTTTTAATGGCAAACTTTATTAGTTGAATTTAATTGTCCTTGAGAATTTGGTTGTTAACACTTTCTAAAAAGAAAAGAAAAATATTCCATAATTTTTCTAACTAAACCTAGATTGTTCTTGGTTCTCAAGTGGGGTATTTTAGTGGGTGTTACAGGAAGAAAATAATAAAAGTAAAGGAGAGATAATATTGTTTCTCATAAGACCATACCGTAGAATAACCAAAGCTATATTGTCCCAAAAAATATTCAACAATAATAAATATAAAAATCAATAACTAGTAATCTTTGTGATAAGACGCCAAAAATATAGAAGAATTGAAGTGGATAGAAAATAACGAATGAAGTAATATGAAAAACAAACTAACAAGTACTTGCGCCAATAAGTTCTAGTTTCATTGTTGAAGATCCATGTACATATTATTTTATAAACATGTGATATAATATTAGTTTGTGCCAAAATACATATCTACATTTCCCCCTTTAATAATATAGTAAATAAGTTTTTCTGCGTTAAAAGGAGAAAAGAGAGCGTAATTGATAGTGTTAAACTGGAAAACCTACTGGCACACCAAGAGAGTAACAAAAGCATGGAAAACAATTTGAGTCATTGTTCGTCCCATATAGAGATAGGGAATAATATTGTAAGTGCCAAATAGTGCTTAAAGATATGAAGATTAAACTTGTACTTATGGATGATTGGCAGTGATTAGTCCCTAATTTTTATGTAGGTAAGTTAATCTTCTGGCATTAAATAATGTGGTTGAATCATTTTAAAATATAATGACAAGTTTTAATGGCTGGTTGAGCTACCCACGTGCTCCACCAAACCCAATTTCTCCTCCACTTGCTCATGCCACTTCATTCCTATCATACTCGTTAACTACCCCTTTATTTTTAATTTTCTTTTTTTTAAAGTTGACTGCCACTTTCTATGTTAAAGGAGAAAAGAGAGCATAATTGATAATGTCAAAGTAGAAAACCTTATACCAACACACCAAGAGAGTAACAAAAGCATGGCAAACAATGTGAGTCCTTGATCGTCCCATACAAAGATAGGGAAATAATATTGTAAGTGGCAAGTGCCAAATAGTGCTTAAAGATATGAAGATTAAACTCGTACTTATGGATGATTGGTAGTGATTAGTCCCTAATTTTATTAATAGGTAAGTTAAGCTACGAGGGAATCATGTGTCCCAAAAACAAAAAGAAAGGGTGTCACAAGGATTTATAGTTTCCTCAAAAGACCTTCAAAAAAAGTGTGAGATGTAGGTTACCATATGGCTTTTTAATCACCAAACAATCTTCCACCCATGGGACTGCATCATTATAAATGAATGTAGGTCCCAAACCATGCATTGTATGGGTGTTAGTAGTAACATGTATTATTGTGATTACTTAATTTTTCCATCATTTGTAATGAATACAATAATGCTTCCATTTTTAATTAGTAATTTTGTTGTTCCTACATCTTCGGTGTTGGATTTGACCATTATGTCATTATTGATTAGATTATCTTCTTCTAATGTTTATATTAAATCCTTGTATTGATTATATTATCTTGAGAGTCTTGAATATGCCCAGAAAGGTATATTGTTTTTCTCCGTTTCTCAAGAGTGTCGCTTTTCATGATCGGGATGACTACTTTGTTTTGCCTTTTATTTTTCTTTCTAGCTAAGCAAAACCAAGTCATGTGAACGTTTTTCCTCCCTCCGTCAAGAATGTTCCTTTAATACCCAATCACTATATGAAACGGAAGTTTCGTTACCTTCTCACTCACGTTATGTTCGAGTCTCCTGAGATTGACTTGCTATGAAGCCCTCCCTGCATCGGCTCGGGACCAAAACAAAGCCTTATAAATGGCTATGTTTGGGGTTATTGAGCTCATCAGTGATTTAGTAAGTAACAATGGCTTACAAAGTGGTGATTGTGGCAGTACTGCTACTGCTATGTTCTCTAAATAACATGGCCAATGCAGAAGACGGGCCAATGGTGAAGGGTTTGAGAGACAATATGATGTGCCTATACCCTCAACACCACCTTCATGGCGCTGTCCACAGAAGCATCAGAAGGCTCAAAACCATCCAAACCTCCATACCTTCTGCATTAATCAAAACCAGCTTCCAAAGCATTATCATCTCCTTCACCATCTCTTTCTCCTCAAGGTGGGATCAAGGCTCCCCTCAACTATGGGAAAGGAGAGTTTGCAGTGATAATCAGCATCAGAATCCCACCCAGAAAAGTGGCTGCCATCATAGACACAGGCAGCGATCTGATATGGACGCAATACCAACCCTGCACCACCTAATTCTCTCATCCCGAACCCATCTTCGACCCCCTCCAAATCCACCACCTACGCCAAGGTGCCCTGCGATGCCACCATCCCTCTGCTCTTCCCTCCGCAGAAAAATCATGCACCCCCGACTGTGAGTATTCATACGGATACGGCAGCGGTTCCGTGAGGGACTAGTGGCATCTTATCTGTGGAAACACTGAGCATGTCGGCACTAGTGGAAGCCCGTATTCCATCCCACACATCGCCTTGGCTGCAGCCATGACTCGGAAGGATCGGGTTCAGTGGAACAGACGGTATAGTGGGGCTCGGAGTGGGCGAGTTATCACTAATTCGCAGCTCGGTTCCCTCGTCGACTCCAAATTCTCTTACTGTCTAGTCACATTGCAGAGCAGTGCAGAAACGAGCCCGCTCTGTTCGGCAGCGGCAGCTACGTCCAAAGGGAGCCAAGTCTACTCCCATTCTTACAAACCATCCATAACTAACCTTCTATTAAATCTCTGTTGAAGGAATCAGCGTAGGGATTCGGGGTGGAAACATTCCAGAGGGAAACGTTCGATCTCAAAGGAATTGGGTAACGGAGGGTTTCTCATCGATTAAGGAACAACGTAACGTATTTTGGCCCACGCAGCCTTCACGGCGGTTTGTTTGGCTCAACTTTTGGACTCCGCCGTGGGATTACCCAGAAGCAGTGATTCAGATTCGATCGATGCGACCAACTGCCACGGATAAATGATGATGTTCGCCGTTCCCTGACATTTCACTTATCATTTGGCGCGTAGGTGCGGATTATGTAATAGGGGTCATAATACGCTTTGCCTACAGTCAGAGAGCAACAAAAAGAAGACAGCAATCCATGTGGTTCTCACGCTGGACATGGGCGGAATCTTAAGATGCCGTGCCATCTTTGCGCAATCTTCAGAACAGAATTATCATATTCGCTACGATAATGCACAAACACATGCTCTCCTTGGCTCACGACCGCTGTGCTTCTGTTGACATGAGTGTATGTGTATAAATAAAATAAAACAGGCCACCATCATCATCTGGGTTAACATATATAACACACACAAGTTTATTGATTTGCCCCAGCTAGGCCAATATTTTTTTTAATAATTACTTCATTAATACTAGTTACTGTTCTCAGCTTTCTTCATTAAAAAAAAAAGATTTGTATTCAAGAGTTAGGGAGCAAGAGTAAATCTTTCTTATAATTTTCAAGGTTTTTAGACAACATTTCAAAGCATCTATGTGGAAATAGCTACTTCGACTAAACATATTAATAGGAGGATATTGGCAAAATTGTGGAATCAAATTTGTTAATTGAATTTGTGTAGAAAAGTGAAGGCATTTTTAATTAAACCTATGTGGGCGCATATTTATAATCATTGAAGAGTTTCCAAACCTTTTTGAGAACACCTTTTGTTAATGTCTTTCTTTAAAAATTTCTGTAAAGGAATTTACATGCAATGGTAGGATCAACGTTTGCTAACAAACTTCTGCTTCAACATTTATTCACGGATGCCATTCTGTATCTAAAGCTCCCATTCTAATCTATAGAGGATATTCAATAGAATTGTGACTTCTCATTAGAATGAATATAATTTTTGAAAAATATATGCATGGGAGGAATTATCGACATGATAATTCAGGAGGGACATACACTACTAAACTCACACATATCTAAATATTTGCTGGTGAAGAATGCATCATTTTCCCCCTGTAGAAACAAAAGAATTGAACAATACTAGATTATTGTCCAAGCTTCCAATATTGGGGGGAAAACAATTAGCTAGAATCATTGTATGTGTATGACGATATATTTTTTTAATTTCAAATTTTAAGAAAATGGATACATGAGGCTTTTATTGTAGATGATAAAATCAAGTAAATTAATTGAGGTCAATATTATTTGAACTATTATCCTTCTATTTTAATGTAAGTAGATGATGAATCTTAGTGAGACGAGAAATACTTCTACCAATTTGCAATTAGTTATAGCCGTAACTATTGAATAAAATACTTCCTTAAGGACTAACATTCTTCAACAATATTGAAATTGAATTGTATCAATTTAGATTTAGAAATGGAAGAAAATTTGCCATTAATCTTTTCTAACTTTGTGGGAATTATGTTTTACAGGTCTTAGACTTGCTTTGAGGAATATAATTTGAGAAGATTGAATGTTGAACCTTGTTTCTATTTGCTCCATACCTATGTGGGGGATACTCCTAAGTTCTGATGATTATTATTCAGAATTTAAAAGATTATTGTTTTTACTTATTTATTTATTGTCATAGGGGGGGGATTCTTTGAGCCTCTAAAATTGCTTTGAGTGAGTTATGCGTGCATTAGATGTATTATATAGGATTCATGGATTGTACACAAAAATTGTACAACATAAACAATAATCAAATCCAAATTTTTTTTTTTGACTGAATGTAGTACCACAGACACTACAAGAGACCACTTAGGATACATGCAACATAGTGCTATGTTTGGCAGAACATCAACTCACATAGATAACATGGTTGTTTTCTAATTTTAAAAGTGTGCTAGGTTTACAGTTTCATGGTCAAGTGTTTAGTGTGCCCAAGGTGTCCACGATTCAAAACCCACATTTGATACCCAGTGTAACACCTGCTAAAACAATCACTTGAGACCCAAGAATTCTCAAGAGTAGTCAGGAAAAATTATGGGATTGGGATTAATTTTTTTTTTGAATGTCCTGGTACCAGGTTACAAAAAAAAACAAACATTACCACAAGCAAGGTTTAGAGTGGCCAAATAAAAAATAGTAGACTCTCCTAGTTTTCAACTATACAACAATTATTAAATTTACAGGCTCAAGAAATTCACACAAGCGAGGGGTCTTAGATTAGGATAATAATAAATATTAAGGGAACGTTCGATCTACAAATGAGAAATTGGTAACGGAGGGTTCATCATCGATTCAGGAACAAGCGCTAACGTCTTGCCCCACGGCCGCCTTCACTGCGGTGGCTCAACTTTTGGACTCCGCCGTGGGATTACCCAGAAGCAGTGATTCAGACTTCGATCTATGCTACCAACTGCCATCCGGATCAACTGATGATGTAGCCGTTCCTGACATCACTTATCATTTTGGCGGCGGTGCGGATTATGTAATTAGGGGTCAATACAGCTTTGCTACAGTCCGCGACAGCAACTCCATGTGTTTCCTCACGCTGGACATGGGCGAATCTTCAGATGCCGCTGCCATCTTTGGCAATCTTCAGCAACAGAATTATCATATTCTCTACGATAATGCCAACCACATGCTCTCCTTTGCTCCCGCCGACTGTGCTTCTGTTTGACATGAGTATGTGTATAAATAAATAAACAGCCACCATCATCATCTTGTGGATTAACATATATAACACCCACAAGTTTATTGATGCCCCAGCTAGGCCAATATTTTTAATAATTACTTATAATAATAAGTACTGTTCTCACGCTTTCCTTCATTAAAAATAAAGATTTGTATTCAAGTAGCGAGCAAGAGTAAATATTTCTTATAATTTTCAAGGTTTTTAGACAAATTTTCAAAGCATCTATGTGGAAATATGCTACTTCGAATCTACAACATATTAATAGGAGGATATTGGCAAAAATTGTGGAATCAAATTTTGTTAATTGAATTTGTGTAGAAAAAGTTAAGGCCTTTTTAATAAACCTATTTTGTGCGCATATTTTATAATCATTGAAGAGTTTCCAAACCTTTTTGAGAACACCTTTTTGTTAATGTCTTCTTTAAAAATTTACTGTAAAGAATTTACATGCAATGTGTATGAGTCAACGTTGCTAACAAAATTCTGCTTTCAACATTATATTCACGGATGCCATTATGGTATTCTAAAGCTCCCATCTAATCTATAGAGGATATTCCAATAGATATTGTGCTCTCATTAGAATGAATATAATTTTTGAAAATATATGATGGAGGAACTTATCCATGCTATTAGGAAGGACTACACTAAACTCACACATATCTACCACTATTTGATGGTGAAGAACTGCCATCATTTCCCATTAGAAAGAAAAGAATTGACACAATAACTAGATTATTTGTCCAAGCCTTCCAAATATTTGGGGGAAAACCATATTAGCTAGAAATTAATTGTATTGTGTATGACGATATATTTTTTTAAATTTCAAATTTTTAAGAAGAATGGATATACATCGTGTTTTATTTGTAGATGATAAAATCAAGTAAATTAATTGAGGTCAATATTATTTGAAATATTATAGCTTTCTATTTTAATGTAAAGTAGATGATTTTAATCTTAGTGAGACCGAGAAATACTTCTACAAATTTGCAATAGTTATAGCCTTAACTATTGATATAAAATACTTCATTAAGACTAACATTCTTTGCAACATATGAAATTGAATTGTATCAATTTCAGATTTAGAAATGGAAGAAAATTTTGCCATAATTCTTTTCTAACTGGAATTATGTTTACATGTTCTTAGACTTAGCTTTGAGGGATTATAATTTGAGAAGCTTGAATGTTGAACCTTGTTTATATTGCTTCATACCTATGTGGGGGATACTCCTAATGTTTGATTATTATTTATAGAATTTTAAAAGATATTTGTTTTTACTTTTTATTTATATTTTCTAGGGGGGGTTCTTTGAAGCCCTAATTGCTTTGAGTTGAGTATATGAGTGCATTAGAATTTATTATATAGGATTTCATGTATGTAACACAAAAATTGTACACACATAATTACAATAATCAAATACCAAATTTTTTTTTTTGACTGACATTGTAGTACACATGACACTACAAGAGACCACTTAGGACTACATGCAACATATGCTATGTTTGCATAACATCAACTCACATAGATAACATGGTTGTTTTCTAATTTTAAAAGTGTGCTAGGTTTACAGTTCATGTCTCAAGTTTTCTAGTGTGCCCAAGGGTCCAAGATTTCAAACCCACACTTTGATACCAAGTGTAACACCTGCTAAAACAACTCACTTGAGACCCAAGAACATTCTAAGATTAGTCAGAAAAATTATGGGATAATTTTTTTTTTGAAGTGTCTGCTACCAGGTTACAAAACAACAGTTACCACAAGCAAGGTTTAGAGGCCAAATAAAAAATATTAGCTCATAGTTTTCCTATTACAACAATTATTAAATTTACAGGCTCAAAACTTAGGGTTAGAATAATCATTAAGATTAAGAGGGATGAAACGCCACTAAAAGACAGCGACGCTACACTCGATGATGACAACGACGACGCCGCGCAACAAACAAACAACCCGAAAATGCGACAATTTTTATTTTTTTTAAGGTAGTGGTTCTTGTTTGATTTATTTTATCCGCAAGTTTTGTGCCCTGCTTGATATTGGGAACTGATAAGCTTCAATCTTTTACTTTGTATTCCGATCGCAAATCTATAACTACATGGTTGTCGCAATTCCATTCGCTCGAGATTTACTTCAATATTTGTTGTATTCGTCTCTTCCTTAGCGGAGAATTTCCAGCTTCATGCATGGTGATACTAAATCGAATATGGTTGTTGTTTTTTTTTTCATATTTTTTAATATATATATTCGTAGAAATGTGTTACAAAGAATACACATTTATTGCTATTGTGTTGACTATTTTAGAAATCTGTAAATGTATGTTCCTAGATGTCTCTCGGAAAGGTTAAGTGTTTTAAATTAAGAAATATTAAATTGGAAATTAAGAAAGGCCTCAATCTTGCTCACTATCCCTTTTGTATGTATAACTATGAATTAGACAAAATACTTTAAGAAGCGAGTAATAAAGTATTAGTTAGTCTTTTTGAGTAAGGGTCGAATCTAGAGAACCTATGTTTCTTTTTGCCTGCCCACACCTAACCTCATTTAAATGCTATGCTACTTACAAGTTTTGGATGGGAATTTATGCTTGGGAGGCGTGGTAGACCAACCAGTTGCTACCTCATCATTTAACCTTGTCCCCTTGTGCGTGTTGACCAAATCCTAACTGGCCGCACCAACAAAATCACTTAGATTTTTTTTTAAAAACACCATATCTTCTTTGCCAGCCTGTCGAGCTTAAATTTTCTGGCCGTGCGGTGAGAGTGGTAGCTGAGGGTGGAGTTTCAGACCGAAAGCAAGCGTAAATGCTGGTCCATTCACCCAGGCCGCGTAGGAGACAGAACGGTGGTCGAAAAGGAAGCTACAGGCGTATGCACAGGTGTTTTACCTTTTTCATCTACCCCTGGCTGCGTGACTTCCATGGAGATTGTCAACAAATAACCCTCATTAACGCGTGTGAATAGACCTTAGTGACGCGCGTCAACAACACGTGTTGACGCGCGTCACCTGAGGTCTATTGACGCGCAATTTACTGAGCGTCTGTTGAACATGCAGCATCAATGCATTTATGTTGTTATCTGCGCAGACAACAAATGCATCTTATCGCGCGTCTGTAGCCTCTGCCCTCTGAGGTCTTGCTCACTTCGAAAAAAACTCCATTTCCCTCGATCAACAAAGGGCGTTTGTCATGCATCTACTATGCGTCAATATCTGCAGTATCTCCTTGTCTGCATAACCCTCCTTGTCGCGCGTCAATAACTTACCCTCAAACTCAGAGTCGTGCGTCTATAAGTACAGGATAAATATGCATCCATTCGATTGAAGGGAAATGTTGAAGTAGCTAGTGTTCTACCTTTGGCGAATTAATCTGAGGTTTATATAGGGGATATTTGCTGCAAGGGTAGGCGAAGCCGACCCCAGTTAAGCGTGTAGAGATATTAAAGATGTAATTTTTAGGTCAGTGTAGCAGGGTCATGCTGGTACCCGTCGCCAAAAAAATTCACCTTTTCAAAATTTTTCAAAAATGGACTATTCGCGCAGGTATTACGAATTTAGTGGTCGCTACTAACCGATAGACTGTCCCTGAAACAAATACATAGTTAAAGAGAAAGAAAAGAATCGAATGACAAGCTACTAATCAGGTTCTGTCGCAGAGTTCAAAATCGGCTCCATGGAAGGAGTCATATTAGAGGAGACACCAACAAGATACATGCTTCGAAATCAGAATATGCGGAGAACCACAGAAAACCATTGTAAGTTAAAACAACAAGTTATTGACAAAGGGGCTAGTTTACAGCACTAGGCATTAAGTGCAACCCATGATACAGATCATTATATAAAGGGCTAAGTTTGAAACACAATGAATAATCAATTCCATCTACTTGGTAAGATCCACTCTAATCTAAATGATCGAGTCACTTATCAGGATGACACAACTTAAAAATTCATAATAGAGGGCAGAGTTAGATACAAGACCATTGAGTAGATTAAAGCCAGGTCAGCCATTTTTAGAAATGATGCACAAAGGAGCCCATCTTTGCAAGAAATTTGATGACCTGGTTCAGGGTAAAAAAAATGTAACGCCCACCAAAAATCTTGGTAAGTTTTTTTTTTTTTTTTTTTTTTTAGTTTTTTTTTTTTTAAGTATTTGTATTAACATTTGTTCCTGTCCAACTTTAATAGACATTGCATGGGGTTTTAAGTAAGTTGATTTCATTTCCTTCTAATAATTTGTCAATAATTTTACAATGGATTTCATAAATGAAGAAAGACATAATGAGAGCTAGAGCTTAAAATGTTTCATTGTCATACTAAAAGCCATTTGAAAACTCAAGTCTTTCCATCAAGTATAAAAGAAGGGATAATACACTATTTTTCCAACCTTTCCAACACATCACTTTCAAGTACTTAAACAAAATTTCAAAATATTTTCTTTTGAAATTTCTTTCCAACATTCCACCAAAGAATTCAACAACATTTCCAATGATTTTAGAGTAAGAAATACTATCATTTCAATGCAACTTTCCTTCAAAATCTTGTTACAACATATCCTACTTCATGTGGAAACAAATTTACAATAATGGAAGCTAGAGAAAGCAAAGTATTATTACATTTTTCCTCCACTCAAGGTGGGTAAATACATGGTGTTTTTACATTGTCTACGACAAGGCTCTTGTGCTCCAAATATCAACAAGGTGGCTCCTCCATAGTTTTCTTGATTCACAACAAAATAAGGGGAGAGGCAACGCTCTCCTCCCAACCAAGATACCCAATGGAGAAGAGAAGCCATCCTCTCCATTGGCCCCCGAGCCCCAACCACATCACAATGGGAGAGAATCCAACTCATGGCAACTACTAGCTTCCACATGACTAAACATAACATTTCACACGCATTCCATATTCCTTCAAAACAAGAGAATCCATAATCACAACAAGAGGGAAAACATTCACAAACAACTAGTCACAAGGCTTACCAAGAAAGCCACAAGAGTAAGACATATGGGGAAACCACTTATGCCTCCCAATGGGAATGGGTGCCACCTAAAAGCCTCCAATGCAAAACACAATACCCCTAACAACTCTTATGCCTCCCTCAAGTACCCCTTATCCCTCCATTCACTCTTATGCCTCCCTCAACTCTTATGGCTCCCTCAAAGTAAAACAAGAAGAAAATGCAAGCATTTCTCTTACAAGGTGGGCACCCAACCCAAGATACCTCCTCAAGAACATGATCTCTTATGCCTCCCTCAATTAATCTCCCCATAGTCTCCTCCCACTCACAACTTAGGCATTCTACCCATTCCCAACAGGAATTTCAAACAACAACATTCAACACAACATAAAAACTACATTCATATGACAAAAGAAACATAATGCAACAAAGGTGAAGCTCCTACCTTTCCATGGTAGAGCTTGTTCCAAGTATGAAGTCTCAAATCCCTCCAAAGGATCAAGCAAGCATCCACAAGCTCCAACAAAGTTCTCACAAGCATCCACAAGCTCCAAAAATTCACAAGCTCCTTCCAATTCCTCTCCTCTCCAAAATACAAAAAAGACTAAAACATGAAAACTTCCAACCCCCAAAACAAACAAGAGGCTCCAATAAATAGAGAAAAGAGAGGGAGGGATGATGTGGCTCCAAGTAGGATGCCACCTCCTTTTCCCTCCACTCCACATCATTTGGTCAACATCAAATTCCAATGCACCATTAATAAGTGGTTGAAAGAAAGGTAAGCAACTTGCACACTCCAACTAAGTCCACTCCCTCAAAGGACAAAATTAAATTTGAAAGAAAGTGCAATTAATATTTTTTTTACCCTTTTATCCCCCCAAAACACCTAAAAGACCCTAAATTTGGCCTTCCAACCCATAGGTAGGGTTGGCATGGGGTTTTAAGAGGTGTGGGACAAGTTTGACTTGTCCCACAAGCTTTGAAATTTGGCCTCAAAGGCCAAATTCGAGTTTCCCATGTGGGGTAGAGTGTGCTACACTCAAACTCAAACACACATCAATCCACACAAAATCCAAAGTAAATCAAGGTTAATAAATGAACTCTCTTTTGGTCACATCTTTTAATTAGTTTAGGACAAATTTCAAATTAACTTAATTAACCCACTACAACCCATGGCTAACAAAGGGGTAAACACCAATCTAAGAAATATGAATAATAACCTAAGTAAAAATTTCACTTACTAAGAGAAACACATACTAACATAATAAAGAGGGAAAAATTAAAACAAAACAACACATGATCCCTAGGTCACAATTTTCCCTTTTTACCAGATAATTCTAACACACACACAATTACTTGTTGCCATGGTGACCTTAGCTGGATTCTTCTCGAATTCCGATGTGGTTGGTCTCCACTCCCCAATTTTGTTGTGAATATAATATACCTGCAGAACAGAAAATACCTCCTTTGGCCTATTGGCCGCATTAAAACATTCATGCCAAATATACAGTATAATCTAAAATAATCAACACCTGATTCACTATCATCTATGCAAGTACGATATCACTTAACACTTTCTAGCACATTTCTATTCCACATATCATTGATATCAAAATGATCATCACATTAGTCCAATTATCAAGTTCTACTCAAAATGATTAAACATATCACATGTCATAATTAAGATAAATAATCCTGTCAAAATATACAAATATCGTCATCAATGTCCACCAGTAAACCATATGCATCATATAAAGATCAAATCAATAACAGTCTAATGTCTATGATATCTACTAGCATGCTAAAACAATAAGTTATAATAATCCATAAGTGAAGTAATCAGTCTCGGAAACGAAAAAACAAAATGAGGTCGAAGGGAAGTGGGCACTACAAGGGAAATTTCGCACTCTCCCACCCGTTGAAAGGATTAAGAGATTCAACCTAGTTTTTATCAAAATTAACACTTGAAACCTTCTGAAAACATTCCCATTAGATAGGAAATTTTCTCACATTCCCATTGATATAAAGAAGTCCTCCTAACTCCCTGTATTTCAAAAGTTATGGGTCGACGAATCTTGTGAGGAAAATTTCCCAAGGCGGGCCGGCGGGCCTAGGGGAGAAAATTTTCCCCAGGGGCGGGTTTGTAGGCCGCGGGGAGAAGTTTTTCCTAGAGGAGGAGGAGTCGGGTCGACGGGGCTGGGGAGGAAATCTCTCCCCAGACGCGGGCCAATGGAGTGGGGGAGAAGTTTTGGAAATTTTCCCGCATGGGGCGAAAATCCACCTTTGCACCTGACCACTTGCAAGTCCGCAAGACCACAAGGGACACGTGACGCCTCCTAAGCCAATGTGGAGAAAGAGGGGCAGCGGGGATAAAAGAAATTTATCACCCTGAATGGTGAAAAGGGTAAAATTCACCCATGCCTCCACAGTCGTGAGAATATTCCACGTGTTAGCCAACCATTGGCTATGGGTTGGCAGGCCGTCGGGGATATTTTCGAAATTTTGCCAAAAAAATTTCCTAAGGATTAAGGCTTACAAAGATCAGCTCCTCCGCCGACGCCTCGTGAAGCCACATGGTAACACCTGATTGGCTGCTGATCAGCTCGGCAGCGGAGGAAACTTACAAATTTTTCCAAATTTATTTTTGAAAGTACGAAAGGTTAAAATTGATCCGAGCATCTGCTAGTGACCAACAAAGCCACGTGTCGATCAAGGATTGACTGTGGGGTGGGTGGGCTGTAGAGGAAAAATTGTCAAATAATGTTATTAGGACTTAGATCATGTTTTGACAAAATGAAGGCTTGCAAGTTAGCGGAGCGGCGGGAAACTTCATGAATTTGTGATTTTTTGGCAAGAAGCAAAAAAAAGAGAGAAAATTTTAGCTGGTGGGTCTGCCCATGAATATATTTTATTCATTTCAATTAGACAGTTAGATTATTTTTGAAGCCGAATGAAGTAAAAACTTCAAAAGGCCATAATTATTGATAGGGAACTCTGTTTTTGGCAAACAAGGACTTTTTGGAAAGATCTCGAAGTTCTCTTTACACAATAATCTCAAGATTTAAATTTTTAAGAAGTTTGAAGGGTCAATTTTAAGAATACGTCTTTCTGTCACCTAAAACGTGAACTAGACTATTCAACTTATAAAATTTGTTCGAATATGCCATAATTACTTCTCAACATGCCAAACAAGCATGGAGAAATTTTATTGGAAGATTATAGGATATATTACAAGGGTTAAGTTGTTTGATTGATTTACATTTTGAAAATCTCCCAATTTGACAACAACGACTATGAAACTGTTTGAGCTCGAATTGAAAGGTTCTATGGAAATTCCTTAAGTCTTTTTGTTTGCTTGGGATCATTTGATCCCACAAGTTCAATTTGTATTTCAATTTATCCTTTCAATGTTACAAGGTTGCTCTGTACTTTTTGATAAAATTTTGCAAGTATACAAAGAAATAAGGGATGGAGTTTATACTTGATCTTAAACAGATCCAGGTTTCCTTTACCAACTTGATATAAGAAATTCATTCCCGGTCTAATCTAAAATATGAAGTTGGTTCTCAATTCAAGTATTCAAAATCCAACGTATAATTCTGATTTCTAAATCATGCATTTCAAAAGAACAGAGCAGTATAACATTTCTTTATGCGTATTTATTTTTCAATTTTCCAATCAGAGATTTTACACTATATTTCAAACGTAGATTTCCAATGAAAAAAAATCATTTGAACAAGGTTCACAACTTCCCTTAAATTCAAATGAATATTTTACGAAATCCTTCCCATTTATTTTCAGAATATAACATACAGAATGCATATCTTTCTTTCCTATTCACAGGACTGAATACAAGATATATTCTTCCATAATCAAAACAACTTTCATGACTAAAACAGAGTAGCCTTTCAAACAATAATATACAAGATCACCCACTTCAAGTGGAAGAGGTTACAAAATAATTTTCACAAGGGACTATCGGAACTTTATCTTCCTCCTCAATTACAATGTACAAAATACAATTTCTTCCACATTTATTCAAAACCAGAAACTAGAGTATATCTCCTTCACATTTCAAATTGCAGCTTTCATAGCCAATATAAAACATATTTCCATCACCAATTATGTACAAGGTCATCCACTTCAAGTGGAAAAGGGTTACAATGAGAATAATCTCAACAAGGATTGTCAAATGTGTCTTTTCCCCTGTTCCATAATAACAACATGAATATCCTCCATTTTCTTTGTTTCAATTTGATCACAACCAAAACAAGGGGAAAGGCAATGCTCTCCACCCAGCCAAGACATCCAATGACAAGGGGAATTCACCCTCTTCATTAGCCCCCGGGCCCCAACCACAATGCAATAAGAAATGTGTTTCAACTCATGGCAACAATAGGCTTCCACAACACACATGCAATTTCACATTTAAAACACGGTCCAAAACAAAACTGCAATTTGTAACCATAGAAAAAAGACAACAAACGACACTCAGGCTTCCTCATGTAAGCCAAAGGAGCAAGAAACTATGGGGGATGTTGCTTATACCTCCCAAGGGGAAATGAGTATCACCACCTGATAAAAACTCCCAATAATATATGTATATGTATATGTATATCTATATCTATATCTATATATGCATATATAATTTCAAATCATTGACATGCCCTTATGCCTCCCCCAAGTACCCCTTATTCCTCACATTTACTTATGCATCCCCAACCTCATATGGCACCCCATAACGAGTAAATAAATGCAAGTTATTTCTTTGTAAGGTGGAACCCAAATCCCAACTCGCTCCAAACTTATACCTCCCCAAAACACTTATGCCTCCCATAGAAATACCCCACAGTCTTCTCCTACACCATCCCTAGGCCATCTACACAAACATCCCACACACATGCCAAAACATTCACAACAATAACATTTGCACAAATAAGAGAAGAGCATTTCAAGAGCCAAGATCTTACCTCTCCATAATGGATTTTATTCCAAGTTTCGAACAACAAGCTTCCTAATGCAAAACAACCAAATATCAACAAAACACAAGCCTATAAAAATTCTGCAAACTTTCTCTAAAAGCAAGAGCTCAAAAAAGAAACAGAATTAGCCCCAAATGAAGTATGCAGAAGTGAAGCAACCCCAAAAACAAGCTAATAAATTTGAATATATCGAGAGGGAAGAGGAGAGGATGAGGGAGATCCAAGAGGGATGCCACGTCACACATCCTCAACTCCAACTCAAAAGTCAACTTCAATCTCCAAGGCACAATAAATAGGTGGGTGAATAATATGAAAACTTACTTACACACTCCAAGACAAGCCCACCCCCTATAATGAATTAAATTAAAAATATGTAAGAAAGTGCAATTAAAACATTCAACTTGACTTACAAAAATGCACAAAGAAGGTCTAAATTTAACCCTCCAACCATAGGCAAGGTTGGTAAATAAATTTAGGAGGTATGGGCCAAGTTTAACTTGTCCCACAAGCCTCCAGAATCAGCCTCCAAGGAAAAATTAGAATTTCCAAGAAGATGAAGTGTTTATTACTCCACAATCAACTTACATATCCCTTACACATTTGTTACGCATTTCTTACAAAACTTTAATTCAAGGCCAAAAACTCTATTAATTACTTTCTTATGACATATTTTAATTAATTAACTTAACAACAAGATTATTCACAAAATTACACACAATTTAATAAATAATTAAAGGGGTCAAAGCACCACAAAATAAACACATGAAAACATTAACAAAGGGACCCAATAAAAGAAAATACATAAAACCCTTGGTCACATTTAAAGGTGACCCACCCCCCTGCCATAGGAATCCCTAACATAATCAAACACACACAAACAATACAGTTGCCATGGTGACCTTGTTGAATTTATCTAGAATTCCAAATTGGTTAGTCTCCGATCCCCCGATGTTTGTTGTGATATTTTAAACTTGTAAAATGCAAATACCTCCTTCAGCCTTGTGGCCATATTAGAACATCCAAATGAATATAAATATAATTTCATTATCATCGGCATATATGTGAATCACCACAATCATCAAGACAATCAACAGTATCACTTACAATTTCATCAACAACTATCTCATCATCAATTTTAATTCAATTCTCATTTTCTAGGTCTACTCAAAATATCCAAATATCACAAGTCTGGTCAACATCAATAATATAACCATGTCAAACAATACATCCAAATCAATATCTAAAATGTCTCTAATAGTCATCATGCACTATATTTGAATAAACCATGATCTAACATATAATATCATACTAAATTAACTATAACAATGTTTATAATATAGTCAGCAGTATCAGGATCAATATCACAAGGTGTCGAAGGGAAGTAAGCACTACATCCCCCTCCCCTTAGACTCGACTTCCTCCTGGAATTCACTAGAATAGATGTAGGAACTGAACACATAACAAAGTAACATCCTCTCATGTAGCTGTAGTCTCATCATATATGTCCCACTATACCTGGACCTGATCAATCTCTCTTCCTCAAAGGCCTAGGGTCCTACAATCTATAATACGAATGGGCTCCACCATCACCTACCCCTGATCCTGCACCTGCAATGATGGCCAATCTAGCACATGAGAAGGATCTGCAACATATCTCCTAAGAACTGAAATATGAAACACATCATGTATGCGATACAAGTTAGGTGGTAATGCTAGATGGTAGGCCAAAGGGCTGATATGATCCAAGATCTCAAAAGTACCAATGAATCTAGGAGCTAACTTAGAACCTCTTCAATAACAGATAGGGATATTATGTGGCCTGACATGAAGGAAAACCTTCATTCCCACACCAAAACTATGATCAGTCCTATGTTGATCCACGTACTTCTTCTGCCTATCCTACGCTTGAGGATAGAGAAGGTCAGACAGATGTTGATGCTCAACCTTCACTTTTTAGCACTCTAAATAGCATGACACAAACTTAGCCATGTCTCTATGAAGTCCCCTCTAGATAAATAGCTATTTCTAGATGGTGTGCATCTTCTTCACCTCGAGATGGGCTGAATAGGGTGCATGATGTGCCTTTGCCAAGATGTCCTGCCTCAAACCTCCATCTCTAGGAACATAAATCTAACCTCTGTCCCTAAGAAGGCCATCTTCGTCTAAAGATAAACTATCAAACTTACCCTCAAGGGGTCTCTAAGACTCGATCTATCCTCTGGCTGTAATGTAGAAGCTTTTGTGAGGAAGCTGTTGTAGGATCCCGCTTCGTAAATCTATACTCCCTGAGGTGTCCTTATCCACATGCCTTTGTCTACTCAGAGCATCTGCAACCACATTCTCCTTCCCTTTCTCAAGCTCTATCTCCATATCATACTCACAAAGCAACTCCATCCAACACAACTGATGAGTGTTGAGATTGGGCTACGTGAAGAGATTGCGAAGACTCAAAAGATCAGTCCTGAGTGTGAATCTCCTACCAAGAAGAAAGTGTCTCCATAGAACCAAGGCATGCACAACTACCACAAGCTCAAGATCATGATTCAAATAATTAAGCTCATAATATTTGAGTTTACGAGACTCAAAATCCACCACTCTACCCTCTTGCATCAATAAACCTCCAAGTCTTGCCAAAGAAGCATCTGTGCATATGAAAAAATCACCCTATGGGTCCGGCACTGCAAGAATAGGTGTTGTAGTGAGACATTCCTTGAGTGTCCTAAAGGCCTACTCACACCTGTCTAACCAAACAAACTTCTTCCCTTTCCACTGAAGGGAAGTGATGGGGTGTGTAATCTGAGAGAAGTTCTAAACAATACTCCTGTAGTAATCTGCTAATCCCATGAAGCTGCGCACCTCAGTTATAGTAGTGGTTTCTAGCTAATCCATAATAGCTCTAATCTTGGAATGATCGATGGCGATACCTTCCCTAAAAATGATATGACCAAAATACTGTACCTCTATCTAAAAGAATGCACAATTTTCCAAGTTCCTGTAAAGTTGCTGCTCCCGAAGACACTAAAGAACCTAATGAAGGCTCCCCTCGTGCTCCTCACGCGTACATGAGTAAATAAAAATTTCATCAAGGAAGATGATCATGGAGCAATCTAAGAAGGTCCTAAATACCCCATTCATCGAACTCATAAACACTGTATGGGCCTTGGTCAAGCCAAAAGGTACCACTGTGAACTCATAGTGGTCATATCTCATAAGGAAGGTAGTCTTATGAATATACGACTCTGAAATCCTTAGCTGATTGTAGCTTGACTTAAGGTCTATCTTAGAGAAAACTTTGGCTCCTTTCATCTGATCAAAAAAATCATAAATGCGTGGAAGTGCAGAATGATTCTTGATCGTTATTTTGTTCAGCCGGTGGTAACCAATACACAACTGCAAGGATCTATCCTTTTTCTTTAAAAAAATCACTAGTGCACCCCAAGGGGATACACTAGGATGAATTAGTACTTTCTCTAGAAGGCCCTCAAGCTGAAACTTGAGTTCATGGAGCTTAAGGGTATTCATCTGATAAGGTGCTTGTGAGATAGGCTATGCTCCCGGAACTAGATCTATATGGAAATCTATCTCACATGGGGATGGTAACCCTGGTAGCTCCTCTGGAAAGACATTAGAAAACTCTCTCAAGATGGTATTCTCATCTAGCGATGGTCCACTAGACCCATCCTCTGATCGGTCACTAACTGTGACAACAAACATCTGACAACCCCATCACACACACCGCTTAAGATTTATAGTAGAGATGGTGTGATTAGAAATGGGTCTCCTGACGCCTGTTATCACTGCCTTAACTCCTAGATCATCTATACAAGATATGATCTTGTGGTAACAATCCACTTTGGCTCTATTTGTAGATAACTATTCCATGCCCTAGATGACTCCATAAGAGCCCAACAGAAGGATACGAAGATCTGAGGTAGTGGTAAATGGTCCCAAATCCACTACACACTCCTTAACTAAGGAGTCTATAGAGATCTTGGCTCTAGAAGCCATCTCAACATCCCAACTACGACCCTACCTAGCTACCACCAGCCTACATCACTCTAGTAAAGATGGTGTAATAAGGGAATCAAAAGAACCAGAATCAAACAAAATGGAGGTAGGAATACCACCAATGCTACCTATAGTCTCAATAATTGTACTTTGATGCTCTGCCTGGCAGTTCTTGACCGATGCGTACATCTTATGACTGTGCCCCATATCACGAATAATAGGCTCTGAGATCTGTGTATTACCCTTGTTATTAGGGTTTTGTGGTTAGTCTCTCCAAAAGTGCTGAGTAATACCACATCCAAAACAATCACCCGATCGTCTCCCATGAGTATAAGCTCCAGTCGCTACCCTAAAGGGGTGTGCTGTGGATCTGGATGACCTGAATGTGAACTGCTGATGTCTCTACTAGCGAGCTCCTACTAACTAAACTCTAGGTGCTCCCTGTGTCCTAATGGGACCCCTAGGAGGAGGCCCAATACTCCGACCCCTCTGTGCATCAAATCTCTGTGGAGGTATATATGGTGTGCAAGACTGTTGTTGCTGCTACTGTGATCTAAAAGATGACTGTGTTGAACCCTATGCACCACAAGGAGGAGGTACTAACCCCCTTGATCTGCTGTCTTGCATCTATTGTATATGGCTTCAAATTATGTCTCTAGCCTATTGGGTCTTTCCCTGAGTCTCCTTTTCTATATAGACCTTCTCAATGGCCTCTACCAATGTCTGTGGACAATGGAGCCACACTACACCTCCAATGTCTAGATTCAAGCCCTAGATGATCCTATGGATCTGCACCCACTCATCCCGCATGTGATCAACATACTGGAGTAGATCTAGAAATCTACTCTCATACTCAGCCACTGTAAGACATGCCTGTCGGAGGTCATGAAACTCATCAATCCTCTACTTTATGAACCTCTGAGATAAATATTTGCTCCTGAACCACTCCTCAAAGAGATCCCAGGTAACTATCTCCAAATCAACATGGGGCTTCTACTCCTCTATCCTCCACTAGACATCTACTCCATCCCTCGGTAGATAGATCGGAACACGAGCTTTCATGTTGCTAGAACAAGGGCATAGCTTGAAGCATCCGCTCAAGCTCACCAACTAGGACTCTGCCTGAAATCCACCTATGTCACTAGAATAATGAGCTGGTCATAGCTTCAGGATCTCCCTGATGTGATCTGCTATTGTATTCGGACGACCCCTAGGCCTCTCTGCATGCTCATCTCTAAGCCTAGGGCTCCGAGACCTATCTCTGTGTCTTGAAACCCGGTCTCCTTATCCCCTCTACAGTGACTCTGCTCTGACTGACTCCTTATGGGAGTTCTCTCCTCTATGCTCCTCACTATGCCAGGGAGATGCATGAGCCTCAATGGATGTCACCCTATCATGTCTGACTGAATGTGCTCCTATGGTCCCTCTACGTAAAGTGACATTAACATCTTTAAGTGTCTGTAAAAACTATGGTAGGATAGCTTCTAAACATGATCTGGTGGCGGTAAGCCTAGGCATATGTGAAAATACCCCTCGTCTTGTCCGCACCTCCTATACAGACCAAGTCAAGAGTTAGTTCATCTTTCTAAGTTTGCTTCAGTCTTCATGTTTACTAAAATATGTAGTTTTTCAAACAGGGTTTTTTTTAATTTTAAAAGTGTGATAGGTTTACAGTTCACGTCTCGAGTTTTCTAGTGTGCCCAAGGGTCAAAGATTTGAACCCATGCTCTGATACCAAGTTTAACACCTACTAAAACAACCCACTTGAGACCCAAGAACATCCTATGGTTAGTCAGAAAAATTATGGGATAATTTTTTTTTATTTAAAAGTGTTTGCTACTAGGTTACTGTAAGCTAGGAAAAACACACTACTAACAAGGAAGTAAAATATCAATAATCATACCTCCTCCTTTGCGTTCCATAGCAAACCTCGGAATGGGCTAGGAAACTTGGATTGAGCCCAAATTTTGTGATATGTAGGTGCTTTTCTTCAAGACAGAGCAAGACCTTCCTATAACAACGATCCTCTTACTTTGCACTAGATGGGAAAAGGAATTATGAGGCTATTTTGGCATTAGGACGAGGCAAAAAGGATGTTCTTTGCTTAAAGGATGCAAGAAATTAGATATGGCATGCAAGCTTATTCTTCGTGTGTTTAGAGGGGAGGGGTAAGGTTGTATTTATAGCCAGAGGGAGTGATTAACTTAGATTAATTTAAGTAATCATGGTTTGAAAATGTGGGCAAGATTAAGTGAGTGGTTTGAAAATGTGGGCAAGATTAGGTGAGTGGTTTGAAAATGTGGGCAAGATTAGATGAGTGGGGGCCACGAAGAATGGGTGAAGATTTGAATTATATGTTTAATTCATAAGTGGAGGATTTTAGGTGAGTGGGGACCACGAAGGGTGGTGAGGATTTGAATTTGAATTTTTAATTCAATAGTGAAAAAAACATGGAGAATAATGACATGTGATGAGGATTGGGTTATTTTTTAGATTTTTGAAATGTTTAATTAATCAAATTATATTTGATTAATTCAAAGTGTATTTTTGTGGGAAATGAAGAAGGGGAATTAATTGATTTATGATAGATATGAAATTGGGGTGTCTACATTTTCCCCTCTTTGGAAGGGTACTATGAAAGTAGTGTCCTTTCAAAGAAAGTAGACGGTATGGGGGAAGAATTCAATCTACTTTTTAAAAGGTAGAGCGAATGTTTGTTGGGGAGAATAGAAAGTGGTGAGTGACATATGTCATAGTATCCTCCAAAACAAAAATGTCATGAGAAGATTTGATTATGGATAGATGTGGTGATGCCCCCCTCGAGAGGACTAATGAGAATGGAATATACGACAAAAATCTTGAAAAGAAGGGAAATGGATTCGGTGGAGAAGAGGACGATAATGGAGTGGAAGAGACTGGAATGACCGCATGATGCAAATGGATGAAGGATTCAATCAACCGTGAATGCTAGGTGTGAGGGTGTGTGGGAAAGAGAAAAGGGAATGGATAGGATTGGGGGTTGATTATGAGAAGAGTAAGGGAAATAGGGGAGGGGAACAAAAGGAATGAAAGAAGTAGAAATAAGAGAGAGGGATGATAGGGGAAGAAGGGAATGATGAAGGAAAAACAAGGTAAAAACAAAAAAATGACAGAGTAGAGGGTGAAGGGGATAAAATAGAGAGATGGGCAAAATGAAGGAAGCAACAGAGATAGTAAAGAGGGATGCATGGAAGTGAAAAAGTAGAAAATGGGAAACGATAAATAAGAAGGAGAAAATGAGGTGGGAGTAGGGGGTGAAATGGAGGAAAATAGAAAGTGGACGAAAGAAGAAGTAGAACAGAGAAAAAAAAGAAACTATGAGGGGAGAGGAAAGTGTGAAAAAGAGGAGAGAAAGGAAGAGAAACATATACAGAATGAACGAAAAGGTAGGGGTGGTAGAGAAAAAGAGAAGTGGTCAGAAGAAATGTGAAAATTAGGGGAGAGGAAAGGAAGATAGAACGAATACAAGGAGAATATTGAAGGAATCGTGTCATTGCGAGGAAGACCAAGGCAAAGAATATGGAATAGACCGTATGGAGATGCACGTGGAGGGTGGTATGATAAAAAATCATAGGAAAACACTGAACAACCAGGTTATCGATGGGGAAGTAAGGAGGAAACGTGATGGAAAAAGGGGAAGAAGATGATACATGGGAAGGGAAATAAGACGAGGGGTGGGAGAGAGAAGAGGATAACAAAGAAAATGATGTAGAAGGAAGGGAATAAAGAAAGGGGGTAATAAGTGGAAAGGGAACGGTAGAAGGAATTTTCAAAGAAGAAATAGGGGAGGAATGAAATCAAATGGAAAAGATGTGGAGATGCATGAAATGAGGATACTAGGATGACGGGAAAATAAAAAAAGGATGTATGATGAAGATAGTAAAGATATTGAAGAGGGCAAAGAGGAGATGGAGAGATGGGTAAAAAGTGACAAGAAAGGGTGGGAGTGACGGAAAAGAATATGAGAGAAAAGAGAATGGGGGATAGAAGAGGCAATGCCAATGAGGGGACATTAGGGAAATCCTATTGACAATGAGTGGTAGGGAAGGGTGAGAGAAAAAATGAAGAAAAGGAGAAAGGTAATGAGGATTGGAAAGGGTTACGCCAACAAAGGGACGTTAGGGAAAACCCTTTGACAATGAGTGGTGGGCTTAGAGGAAGGAAGGAATGAAGGGAAACTCTAAAAGGTCTAGGGGACTGAATGAGGTCGTGCGGAATGAGGATTGATAATTTTTAGGGAAAACCTGTTGACAATTATTAGCGTGGGAAGAGAAGATGATGATGAAAGAATGATATAGGAGTGTTAACAATAATGGCGAATGTGTGTGTGGGTAGAAATGTGGGGGGAATTTGAGAAGATGAAGTGGAAAGAGTGAAGAAGATGGGAGGGATGAGTTGGGACTAAGTGAAAGTGAGGAGAGGATGCGGGTGATGAGGATGAACAAGGTGAGAATGAAGAACCGAGAAATGAAAATAATGGGAAGAAATGGTATGAAGGGTGATGGATCAAGAAGGGGAAAATGGAGGAAAAGAATGTGATTGTAGGTGGAAGAGATTAGTTTTATGTTGTAAGAGGATATGTGGAGAAAGGATAATGGTAGGAGGAAAAAGTGGGTAGTAGGAGATACAAGGTGGAAGAAGCGATCAACAAAGTGAACGAAGAATGAGGCGGGGGAGAAGTTCATGATGACAAGGTAAGTGTAGGGAGGACCCTGACATGAGATTATCATGTGACGGAAGTGGTTAAGTAAGATTGCCATGTGAAAAAAACTAGAGATGACAAATGGTCAAGTGAGAAGTGGTGTTTGCGAGAATCGAAAAGGAGGTGAAAGGATGTGATAATGGGGAATGCCGAGAAAAAATGAAGGGTGAAGGGTGGGTAGTGATGGGGAAAGGCAAGGAGACAGATCATCCTTAAGAGGGACTCTTAAGTGAGATCGCCATGCCGAGTGAGTGGTTAAGTAAGATTGCCAAGCAAAGGAGGGTGATAGTGGTGGTAAAAAAATATGTGATGAAGGGGAATGAAGAGGAAAGATGGATGGTGAGATTATAGAGTGATGGGCGAGTGTAAGATGACATGTCATACTTAAGAGAATCTCTTAAGTAAGATCGTCATGCTGCTGGAGAGGTTTCGTAGGATCACCCAACTGACAGGGATGATATGCTAGGAGAAAGACAAGATGATATTGGGGACAAGGGTGGAATGGTAGGTTGAAGAAGATGATCGCGACGAGAGGCAGGAGAAATAAGATGGGGGAAATATGATGGGATGGGGGAAGGCCATAGGGCAGATCAGCCTTAAGTGGAAGTCTTAAGTAATATTGCCATGCGGCCGGAATGGTTAAGTAAGATCACTAAGCTGAGGAAGAAGATGGATGATGTTAGAGTTGGTGGGAATAGGGTATGACAAAATGGACTGAAGGGGAACCCTCAAGTGAATTTTCCATACTATGAAAGTGTGTAAGTAGGATGACCAGGCATAAGACGGATTTAGGGAAGGATGAGAAAAGAGTGAGTGGGGTATGCCTGAGTGGTATATGATATGAGATGAGGTGATAATAAGAAAAAAAGGAAAAAAAGGAGTGTAACATGAATGGATGAAGGAATATATGCAGTGGAGGGCGGAGAGTGTGAGGGGAATCCTTAATTGGGATGTCCGCATGGTGAGAGTAATGATGTGAGAATGGGAAGTAGAAGAGGTGGAATGGGAAGATGTGTTTGGTGGTGATGATTGTTTGATGAGAGGGGAGGTGGAGAAGAAGCTTCTACAGCGGGAAGATCTTAGGGAGAGGGTAAACCTCCACTGAGGATCCCATATAGAAGGGGTTATTAAGTAAGATTGTTAAGCGGGAAGCAGAAGGGGGAAAGAAAAGAATACAAATGGGTGAGAGGGGACAGGAATGGTGAGAAGGGTAATATGGGGAGTGAATGCAGAGGAGTAAAAATGAGGAGTGAGGATGAATGGATCAAATACATGGTGATCATGGTGGGGGAGAAGGAGCTGCTGGATAGTGAATGCTACTTGAGAAAGATCGTCAAGTAGGATTCACAAACTGCAACGGTGATCAAGTAGGATTCTCAAACTGGAGACTGTATTAGTATGGGTGAATGGATGGGGTGCAAAGTAAGATGTCGATCATGCAGGAAGATACTCACATGACGAAAAGCATCTTAATTTTAATATAGCACATAACAGGATGCATCGTGATATAAAAGATTAGGATGACTAGAGTGTAATATGTGTGATAGCATAGACAGGGGCCATCAAAAAGGTTTGATGCCCCAGTACAATATGCAAATGGAAGAGAGCATAGACAGAGGCCATCAAGAAAGTATGATACCCCAGTACGACATGTAATCAGATAACATAATAATATTACAAAGAACACCAGGATACATAAAATCAAGATGCCCCCTGTAATATATCAAGATGCAAGAAAGCAATTAATAATTTACAACTAATAATGCAACACAAGAACCAATAAACATGTCCCTAATGTGTTCCACAGTGAGGATTGATTGGATGTGCCCCCAAGCAGGGGTATGAGGACATAGTAAAGTATTGGGTCATTGTCCTTAAACAAGGAAACAATGAGAGTCGGATTTTCCCCAAGCGAGGATTCACGTGAGGAGAAGTGGTTTGAATTTGGTAGTCATAAGGTGATTGGATCATTTGTTGGGGACAATAGTTCAAAGGTTAAATTGTGTTGGTTTTTTTTTTTTTTTTTTTTTTTTTGGCGATTTTGTGGATTTTTTTAATTTTTATTTTTTATTTTTATTTTTAGTTTATATATATATATAATTTATTTTTCTAATGTTTTTGTGGATTTTCAACGATTTGTAAATGTTTTTGATTTTTTTTTACGATTTGCAAATGTTCTTTATTTTTTTGACGATTTTCAAATGTTTTTGATTTTTTTTTTGACAATTTTCAAATGTTTTTGGATTTTTGACAAGTGTTTCTAATGTTTTTGGGTTTTTGACAATTTTCAAATGTTTTTAGATTTTTAGATTTTTAAACTGTTTTTGGATTTTTTTACGATTCTTGCTAATGGTTTTGGATTTTTGACGATTTTGTCTAATGTTTTTGGATTTTTGACGATTTTCAAATGTTTTTGGATTTTTGGTTTTTTACACTGTTTTTGGATTTTTGACGATTTTCAAATGTTTTTGGATTTTTAGATTTTTACACTGTTTTTTGGATTTTTGACGATTTTCAAATGATTTTGGTTTTTTAGATTTTTACACTGTTTTTAGATTTTTGATGATTTTCAAATGTTTTTAGATTTTTAGATTTTTAGATTTTTACACTGTTTTTGGATTTTTGACGATTTTCAAATGTTGGTAGATTTTTACACTATGAGTGGCAATTTATAGACCAGAGTAAAGACTTATCTTTGAGAGGCGATAAACATGGATATTATCTGTATGTACTGTGTTTCGTGTTTTAACTTATTCTCAGAATAACACAAATTCTCTTTCCATTGGCAGGATATGGTGGTGATGATATGATGAAAAGAATTCCAGCACCATTCTTGACTCCACACGACTAGTAAGATGTGTGGGCTCAGCACCGAGAATCAAGAAGGACGCAGGAGGTAGATAATGAATATAGAGACAAATGCTAACAGCAATCCCTTTGGGAAATTGTGACTCCATTCTTCATAACGATACTGAACCAGTTTCAAAAATGGCTTTCACTTTATGAGTCTCCTGATAGACTTAGACAATTATGTGGCCTGCTGATTGGTAAGATATGAGGTTAAGGGATAGTTCTCTCTTCACTTAGGCATCTAAATTATGTGTTTGGAGATTCTATAATTTGTAAGCACTATAAGATTTTGTATTTTTGAAATGACTCCCTATGCCTTGCCCCATACTACTAGTGAGAAGTAAGGGCTCATCACCGAAGGTAAAATATAGGCGAGTGAATTCCCTTTTTACCTCTTTTTTTGTTTTGTTTTTTTTTTTGTTTTTGAATATTTTGCAATGTTTTTATGCTTTTATGAGAATGACCCTCTACGCTTTGCCCCATGCCATTTGTAAGAGGCAAAGGTTTATCACCGAAGACAAGACGTAGATGAGTAAGGGCACCTTCCTCCATTCCCAGTCTCACACTACCAGTAAGAAGTGTGGGCTCAACACCAAAGACTATGAAGGATGAAAGATGTGACAATGAACTATTCATAAGTTATTGAATTGATGGATTTTTTTTACAATAGTGCTTTGTATTTGGGAAGAAACGTCTGCCCCCAATCTCATCCCCACACAACTAGTAAAACGCGAGGGTTCAACACCGAAGACTAAGATGGACGACCAAACGAACTGGGTAACGAAACTTAGAGCTTTGTTATGAAAGAGAGAATGTATTTGAAGGGAATATATTACTATCAGTAAGCTTCTAGGTATGACCATAGAGGAAAGCGACTGAAAATGGAAGAAGTATGACACTCACAAACTTAATAGGATTTATACTAGCACTTGTCTCATGATGATAAATATGAAGATGTGATTTTGATAAAGAAAATATCTGCCAATGGAAATGAATAAATTTAAATTATTCTAAGATATGCAAGACAAAAGGAACAATGTACACGTTGTATCCTAGAATAGTGAACATCTCAAGGATAAAATTTCTTTAAATGAACTGCATTCATTAGTTCATCAAGATCTTGACCATTTGCAGTGGCAAATTTATAGGCTCCAGAGCCAAATTTAGCTATGATTACATAGGGTCCTAACCAATTAGGCTCAAATTTTCCTTGTTTTTCTCGTTCTTTAGTGGTATTCTTTTGATTTTCTTTTAAAACGAGGTCACCAATTTTGAATTCTCTGGGTCTTACCATTTTATGATAACTGCGTCGCAGTCAGTTTTGATAGATGTGAAGATGATTGAGAGCATTAAGTCATTTATCATCGAGAAGCTCAAGCTCTTGAAGCTGTGACTGTTGATATTCATCCTCATTAATTACATCTTTAAGGGAGATCCTCAAGGATGGGAGTTCTATCTCAATGGGTAAAATGGCTTCACAACCATAAACAAGGGAAAATGGGGTGGCTCTGGTAGGTGTGCGGTAAGATGTACGGTAAGCCCAAAGAGCGGGGTAAATTTGAGTATGCCAATTAGGTCCGCGGGTGTTGAAAATATTTTCCATGATGGATTTTAAAGTCTTATTGGTTGCTTCCGCTTGACCATTGCCCTGAGGGTAGTATGGAGTGGACCATTTAAGTTTGATTTGAAAACGTTTGGCTAGGTCTTTTACATCCTGATTTTTAAATGATTTTCCATTATCTATAACCAGAGAGGATGGAATACCAAATCGACAGATGAGATTATTGAAAATAATTTTAGATATTTTGCTACCGGTAACATAAGTGAGAGGCATAGCCTCTACCCATTTAGTGAAGTAATCGGTAACGGTGATGATGAACTTATGTCCATCGGAAGATGTTGGTTTGATTTTACCAATGAGGTCAAGCCCCCATTGAGAGAAGGGCCATGGTGTGGTTATCCATTGTAATCCCTGGGAAGGTGCGTGGATAAGATTTCCATACTTTTGACATGGTTGACAACATTTGACAAAATGACATGCATCACTTTCCATGGTGGGCCAATAATATCCAACTCGCGGGATTTTCTTGGCTAAGGCGATACCATTTGTGTGTGCTCCACAAATACCAGAATGGACTTCAGTTAAGAAACTTGAGGATTCTTCCTGATTAATACATCGGAGCAGGGTGTCACCATATCCTCGTTTATAAAGAGTTTCTACTAAAATGGTGTAACGAGAAGCACATTTTGCTAAAGCACGTTTATGCATTGGTTTCATGTCGGCAGGAAACGTTTTATCACGAATGAAGGTATAAAGGTCGTGGTAACAAAGGTTATTCAGACCCACGATCTCACATACCATAGTGTTTTCAGGAATATCATAGGCAGGCATTAAGAGATGTTCAACAAGAAAATGGGGTTGACTAGATGTAATTTCTAATAGGGATCCGATGGTTGCCATAGCATCGGTAGATTTATTACGAATTCTGGGAATTTGATCAAAGCTAATTAATCGAAAATAGCTTCAAATACTATCCACCATGCGTTTATATGTGATAATTTTTTCGTCCTTGACCTGGTATTCATCGGTAATTTGCTTGATGATAAGTAAAGAATCACCAAATATAGTTAATTCTGTAAGATTCCAAGATATAGCCAGTTTTAATCCTGCGATGAGAGCTTTATATTCTGCGATATTGTTGGTACATGGGAATGCTAAGAGAAATGATTTGGGGATAACATGTCCACTAGGTGTGATAAGTAAAATACCAGCCCCTAAGCCATGGAGATTACAAGATCCATCAAAAAATAGAGTCCAAGCTGGCGTGATGTCTATGTGTAAAATATCTTCATCAGGAAAAGAGAACTGAAGTGGTTCTGTGCCAGGAAGGGGTGCCTCAGCAAGTTGGTCTGCAAGGGCTTGTCCTTTAATTACTTTCTGCAGAACAAATTTGACATCGAATTCACTGAGTAATATGACCCAACTAGACATTCTTCCTATGAGAATGGGTCTGGATAACAAATACCTTAGAGGATCAATTTTGGCAATCAATTTAGTTATGTGATTGAGAAAGTAATGACGTAACTTATGAAATGCAAAGGCAATTACTAAGCATATTTTTTTGATTTGGGAATAATGTACTTCGTACTCAATAAGTGTTTGACTAAGGTAATATACAGCCTATTCTTTTCCTTGATCGTTATGTTGTGCTAGTAGAGCTCCTATGGCATGTTCAGTGGCAGATGTATAAAGAAACATAGGTTTATCGGCAACTGGTGACATAAGAACAGGTGGACTAGAGAGGTATTCTTTTAACTTAGCAAAAGAGTCTTGGCAATCGTGGTTCCAGTGAAAGTGTGCATCTTTCTTGAGTAATTGATTAAAGTGATGGCACTTGTCAGCCAACTATGATATGAAACGCCGAATAGATTGTATCTTTCCCTGAAGACTGTGTAATTGTTTTAGGTTTTGAGGAGGAGGCATTTCCATAATGGCTTTGACTTTGGCAAGATCCACTTTTATGCCTCTTTGTGAGACAATAAACCCTAATAACTTACCAGAGGTTACTCCAAACACACATTTCTTTGGGTTAAGATGAACCTTATACTCGCGTAATCTATCGAAAATGCGTCTCAACACACTTGGATGCCCTATTCATGTTTTAGATTTTGCTAATATATCATCAACATAATCTTCCATGATATCATGTGACATGTCATGGAAGATGACAGTCATTGCTCGTTGATAGGTGGCACCAGCATTTTTCAATCCAAAAGGCATGACCTTATAACAAAAGGTGCCCCATGGTGTAGTAAATTCCGTTTTATGTTGATCTCCTTCAGCAATACGTATTTGATTGTAAATAGAGAATCCATCCATTAAGGAGAGCATTTCATGGCCTGCCGTAGAATCAACAATCATGTCTATATTTGGTAAGGGAAAGTCATCTTTGGGACAAGCCTTGTTGATGTCATGGAAGTCTGTGCATATTCTGATTCTGGGAGTTTTCTTGGCAACAGGAACTATGTTAGATATCCATGCTGAATAATCAATAGGTTTGATGAATTCAGCTTCCAAGAGTTTCTCGAGTTCGGCTTTAACAAGTAATGCAACTTGGGGATGCATTTTGCGTAGTTTTTGCTTTACAGGTTTTACATCCAGATGTACCACAAGATGGTGTACTACAAGAGATGGGTCCAGGGCTGGCATGTCCTTATATGTCCATGCAAATATATCTTGGAATTCGATAAGGAGTGTTGTGAATTCCATGCATTCTTGGTCAGACAGACTAATGCTAAGTTGTAAAATTTTTGGTTGTTCGGTGGTGCCAATGTTTATGTCTTTTGTTTCTTCTACAAGCATTTTAGATGTATTATTTTCAGATAACGATTCTAATGGTTGATGTAGGTCATCAGTGTCGTGTGTTTGTTGGAAATTTTTGACATGTTTATTGGATAGGGTGGTGGTGAGGTTTTTACTATGGGAAATCCTCTATTTGCGCTTTTGATCCAAATTTTCTGAGGGTGAAGGATCTGAATATTTTATCTCTTCACCAAAATAGGCTGATTCATTTAGATTGATTTCAAATCCTTTTCTATGATCGGAAGTAGGTATTTGTTCACGAATTCCAAGGAATTATTCGATGGCTTCATCATTTTGGAACATGTCCATTGCTGCATGATGTGGTTGGCCATGGTCTATGAGACTCGGATGTGTAGGCTCAAAATTGATGACATTAATAGAGAAATGTTCAAAGGCAAGATGTGTTTCAGCGAGGTCCTCAAAAATACTACATGGAGACCTAATGTCATTATCAGAACTGGTGTCATCATTGTCACTCAAAATTATTATGGGAGCGACATCAAACACCTTGAAACCTAGACCATGTTTACTGTGATGTTATGTGTAATTTATAGGGTCTAAACGACCTTGTTCATTTGGACTGAGTCCTTTACCCTGCCATCGCATGTTTTTCATTATTCAGTGAGCTTTAGTAAATTGAGGGGACTCATAACATGGAGCAAAGTCGTCATTATATAACCAAGATCCTGAAGAACTTGGAATATGTTTGTTGTCAAGATGACCGAACTTTTTCCAAACTGACTGACCCATTTGATAATTGGGATGGATTCTCATATGTGGAGCGTTAGGTTTGTCATAGCTATGTGGAGATTTGGTGATATAAAAAGAGTCTGCCATCTTTTGAAATTGATATTCACCATATCCCGTGTCAATGATTTTAAATGTGTGAGATGGGGGACCAATAGGTACCTCATGTGGTGGGGAAGTTAGTTTGGTAGTCTTAAAAGATGAAGAGAATGGGTTATAAGAAGAAGGGGGTGGATTGAAGGATGAAGGTTGGTTGTTCATAGGAGGAGGTATCTTAATAGAGGAGGTGTAGTTGTATGAAGAAGATTGGATCAATGAAGAAGAAGATGGTGTGGTGGAAGAATAATTATTGTTGGAAGAAGAAGCTTGATTAGTGGAAGAAGATGATTGATTAGTGGGAGGAGGACTGGTGGAAGGCGGTTGATTAGCGGATGATAATGGATTGGAAAATGTGTTTTGGTTGTGAGATGATGGCTTTGGATTATTGTTAGGGAGTGTATTAGGATCAATGCGTATTTCAGTAGGGATTATACGAGGTGGAGCATATTTATCTGTTGATGGACAATAGTGATCATGTCGAAACCGTCCTTCGAGGAATCTACAATACTCAAAAGGTTGGGGATCTACACATAATGTAAACTCCTTATCCAAATGAGGAAACTTAATGCATTGGTGGAATGTTGATGGGACTGCTTTCATGGCATGAATCCATGGTCAGCTGACAAGAATGTTATATGCAACTTCTACATCTACCACATGACAAACTGTGTCTAAGGTGATGGGTCTAACTTGGAGAGGCAACGTGATTGTGCCTTCAGACTTTCTTTCGCTATTATCATACCCATGAATGGTTATGATATTGTTTTGTAAATCATTTTCAGTGAAACCTAGACAACATAAAAGTTTCATGGAACAAATATTTAATGCTGATCCATTGTCAATTAAGAAGTGCTTGATTTTACGATGAGTCACATAACCCTCGACATATAAAGAATGATTATTAGCGATGTTGAGATTAAGCAGGTCAGCGAGACCAGAAGATAAAATAGGATTGGGGACTGTAAGATGTGTAATTAAAGCCTGGAATTGTTGTGAATTGATGTCCTCAAGGACACGAGCATTATTCAATGTTTGCATAAGGATGCATTGTAGTGCGGGAGAATATTTAAGTAGTTCCATGATTGAAATTTGTGTGGGAGTCTTCTCTAATTGTTTGACAATATTAAATGACGGTGTAGGTTGTGGAGAGGAATTGGTGGTGGAATTAGATGGTGGATTAGGAGGTGATGCCGGGGACGAAGTGGTAGATTTTTTTGTTGTAGGGACCCATATTTTTTTCTGTCTAATGGTGATCGCACAATCAGTTCTGATCTTTATAGTTGCCACTAAGTCTTGGTCATAATCTATGGTCGAGATGACTGAGTCATACTCAACATTGCTTGATGATTGACCCTTATCTTTTGAATTGTTATCATGGTTAGGGAATGGATTTTTGAACATGTGAAGTTTTTCAGTAGGTGTTTTTGTCTCAGAAGTATTTTCAACTTCTATGTCTCCACGTTTAATCAGGTCTTGGATGTAATGGCAAAGTTACATGCATCGATCTATAGAGTGCCCTTTTATGTGATGGTAATCACAATATTTGTTGTCTTTATACCAATTTGGTTTAGGTTGTCCTTCTTCGAAGGGTCTGACAATGGGATATGTAATCATATTAGCATTTTCCAAATGACGAAAGACACTAGATAGACTTTCTCCCAGAGGAGTGAACTCTCTTCGTCGATCCCAAGAAGGAACTTCCTTTCTAGGGATAATGATTGGTTGTTTAGATTTTAATGTGGTGGTGGGATGGTTTTAGACATTTCAGACATGGCAGGAATTAGTAACACCATCATTGACGATATTTCGATTCCAGTTAAAGAATTTAGATTTGTCCTAGTTCTGAGGAGTGTCTCGATAAGGTTGGTCTCTAAAGGGTGCTTTAAGTAAGCCCTTAGAAATGAGGGCTTTTTCGATTTGTGCCCCTTTTTTGATGACTTCTTCAAAACTATTCAGACAATGCATTTGCATGTGGAATGATAATTCGGCATTGAGATTAGGGACAAAATGCTAACTAGTTGTCTCTCAGGTACTGAGAAGGGAAATCAGCTTGCAATTCCATGCCATCATTGTAAAAAGGAGGAAAAAATTTCATTTGGCCTTTGCCTAGTGTTGCAGAGATCAAGCATAGTTATTTTTGAGTCTAGGTTATAGGAAAAATGTTTGAAAAATTTCTCTGATAAGTCTACAAATGTCATGACCAACCCTTTGGGTAGATGGAAAAACCAGTCTAAAGCCTGTCCTCCTAAACTTTGGGGGAATAATCGTAAAAGGTACATGTCTCGATAGGAAACTTCCTGACATTGCATGTAAAATTCCTTGACATGTTCACGGGGGTCACCTTTGCTTTTGTATTTATCAAAATTATTGATTTCGAAGGATGGCAGAAATGGTAATCGTGATATCTCTGTATCAAATGGATAAGGACACAATTCTTCAAAGTTGAATTGTTTTGATTGTTTTTGTAGTCTTTGAATGGTGTCTTTCATAAGTTTCCATTCTTGTGCAAATGGAGAAGCAGGGGACGGTTTATCAAAAATGTCATGAGTATTGGAATCTAGATTGAGGTCTTTTAATCTTTCGGCTCTAGTCGTTGCTTCCTCAAGTTTCTTTGTTAAGTCTTGGATTTTAGTGAATAATTCTTCGGCTGAAGAACCATTTGGATTGTTCGGTATTTCATTGTGATAACTGGATTCGCCATTATCGATGAGTTTGTTTAAATTTTCCGTCTCGAAGTCAGGGGTAGTTTTTCCCCCATGGCTAGGATGCGTAGCAGATATTCATTTTTGTTTTGTTCTATCACCTTATTGACTTGTTCTTGTTCTTCATTGGTGAGTTCTAGTTGTGTGACTTCTTCATCATCATTTTCATGATTGTGACTGCGATTGATTACCATGATGAAATGTGTCTGATTAAGCTGAACAGTGGGTAGGAATTTTAAACAAGTGTGAGGAAATGAGAACTCTATTACTTTGGATTTATCGCAAATAAGCTCGTGATGACTGATAAGGAGAGTAACTTAAACAAGTTATCTCAATATGATGATGATGTAACTCGAGACGAGTTATTAGAGGATTTGTTGCATGTTGTGTAGATTTGGCTTAAACAAGCTCTGGACTATTGACATGGAGAGTAACATGAATAGGTTAATCATGATATGATTGTGATATAACTCAAAATGAGTTATGAAAGGATTTGTGTTGGCTGTGATTTGGATAAATGTGATGGTGGATAGAATAATGAGTGAACTCAAACAAGTCACTCAATATTAGTTTGATATAGCTGGAAACAAGCTATGAAGGATGTTTTGACAATTGATAATATGGGGAGTGAATGCTAGTCACTCAATATTAGTTGGATATAGCCGAAGACAAGCTATGACAAATGTATTGTTGGATGAGGCAAGCTAATGAAATTGGTGTGATGGTTTGGTCTATGTTGTTAGATTTTTTAGATGTTTTTGCTTGGTATTGAATTGGTCAAGAACTGATTTTTTTGTGGAACACAACTAGGATCTAAACTTTTACAACGAACACATTGATATCAGCCAAGTTTTATGATAAAACAATGCTAAACTATTTTGTTTTCAAACAGCAAGAAATCATGTGGATTCGATTGTTTTGGCTTATGAGGTAACTTCTTCAGGAATGGTCATTGTTTCATGTAATCATACAAGTATGCTGTGAAATGGTGGATGTAGGCTCTTATTACTCTGAGAAGATGTGTCCTCTGATATACCCTAGTCCTGATATACCTAATTCTGTACGGGGACAGAATTGGTATGGGAAACCCTTAGAGCACTGGAGGAGACTCACCAATTCTTACTTTCCTATTTCGGAGTGAATCACCATGTCCAGAATAGGTTTTGTGAAAAGGTGGAAGGTGATGGAGTGATGAATGTGTATGGTGTCCTTATAACTCCCCAAAAATTTACAGGGATGATGCCCAGGCTTCATTGTTACAGCTATTTAGGCGTGACTCACATGCGCTACACAACAGCATTACCTGTAAGTGAAGAGCAATGGCGAGGTAAATACCGAACGCTGTGATGAGACTAGGTCTCAAAGTGCAATGCAGATGCAAATGTTGTTGGTGCGTGGTAGTCAAGTCCATGTCACCGGTGTAGCTTTGGTGGTGATTAAATCCACCTTGTCTGCATGTAAAAACAATATGATAAAGTGATTAAATGCAGGGTTCTTTCCAACTTGAAATAAATCACTAGCAGAAAATAATTACGTACCTGAGTGTACTTTTTTTTTTGGTTTCAGTAATTGTCTTTGAATGGTGGTATTTTTGCAAGATTTTTGTTGTTTTTGTTTTGTTTTTGTTTTTGAAAACATTCCAGCAATGCGGTTCTACAGAAAACAAATTAGTAGTTATCCTGCAAATGAAATGTTAGAAAAGTGATCGTGGTTGTTTTTGATTTGCCAGATCACTCAAAGGCGTAGGAAAAGAGCATATACAACCAACGACCAAAAAAATATTAAGAATATGAAAAAGGAAAATAATTATTAAAATGACAGTTGGAAAACAAAGCTAGAGGATCTTGCAATGTTAGAACAAGAAACTAAAAAATTGTGACCGTTTCTAATTTTCCAGATCGCTCGAAGGCGCAAGAAAAGAGCATACACGGATACAATTGGAATATTTTTTATTTTTTTTAATGTTAATAATTATTGCAATTAATCATGATTATGAAATAGCGATAATGATTATTTTCAAAAAAAAAGAAAGACGATGAAAGAAGAGGGTGAAAACATTACCGAGAAGTGTTGTCGTGGAAAATGTAAATGCAAGGCAGAAAATTAAAAATAAAAATTATTTTCCAGAGCTCGAGTGGCCTCATGTTTCTGATTTCCAAGATCACTTTTGAAGTGCGAGGAAAGAGCATACGTGTGAGGATGTTTCGTGAAATAAAAATAAAAAAATAAAACTATAATTTTGTTGTTTTTTTGTTAAAAAGACAGGTGTTAGAAGAAATGAAACCAAATTTTTTTTGTAAGTCTAAATCTAAAAATTATTTTTTCATTACATAGATATTTTCAATTCCTTTTTGTTAAAAAAAGATGAAGTCATTCCGAGTTTGGGAGAAAAAGTTATGGCTTCCAAAAGATGGGCTACGGTAGCACTCTGAATGAAAATTTTGAACATGAGAAAAACGTCCCGGGAGCTGTTTTTTTTTATTTTCTGACTTCCGTACTTCACCTGAGAAGCTAAAATTTTGACAGAAAGGTTAAAAAATAACAATAAATAGAAATAAAGAGTTAGATCACAAAATGATTGACTAAAATAAAAGAAAAAAAAATGATTAACTTCCTACAAAGTAGTTATTTTAGCAAAAGTAAATAAATAAATACATTTTTCGGATTAGTTGTCCCATGACAGTAAGATGATAAACTAATGATTAGTGCTTGTGTTTCTATATATTACGAGGGAATAGAAAAATCATAACTAGGAACTAAACACCAAGCACCGAGGAGATCAAAGACAGGATGAGCTTCATAGTTTCATTGTTGCTATAACCTGCAGATACACCACAAGACACCACACAACAAAAAATACTACCCAAAGCATGAAGGTTAACCAAAGAAGACCATAAGGAACAGAAAAGGAAATAATAACGAACAATAATAAACAAAGAACATATAAAACCACTAATTGGGAAATTAATGGTAATAGATCGAAAGTAACCAGGCGTGCCAGAATGTAAGCTAGAAAAAATACACTACTAACAAGGAAGTAAAATATCAATAATCATACCTCCTCCTTCGCATTCCGTAGAAAACCTCGGAATGGGCTAGGAAACTTGGATTGAGCCCAGATTTTGTGATATGTAGGTGCTTTTCTTCAAGATGGAGCAAGATCTTCCTGTAACAATGATCCTCTTACTTTGCACTAGATGGGAAAAGGGATTATGAGGCTATTTTTGGCATTAGGATGAGGCAAAAAGGATGTTCTTTGCTCAAAGGATGTAAGAACTTAGATATGGCATGCAAGCTTATAGTCCGTGTGTTTAGAGGGGAGGGGTAAGGTTGTATTTATAGCCAGAGGGAGTGATTAACTTAGATTAATTTAAGTAATCATGGTTTGAAAATGTGGGCAAGATTAAGTGAGTGGTTTGAAAATGTGGGCAAGATTATGTGAGTGGTTTGAAAATGTGGGCAAGATTAGATGAGTGGGGGCCACGAAGAATGGGTGAAGATTTGAATTATATTTTTAATTCATAAGTGGAGGATTTTAGGTGAGTGGGGACCATGAAGGGTGGGTGAGGATTTGAATTTGAATTTTTAATTCAATAGTGAAAAAAACATGGAGAATAATGACATGTGATGAGGATTGGGTTATTTTTTAGATTTTTGAAATGGATAATTAATCAAATTATATTTGATTAATTCGAAGTGTATTTTTGTGGGAAATGAGGAAGGAGAATTAATTGATTTAGGATAGATGTGAAATTGGGGTGTCTACAGTTACAAAACAACAGTTGCCACAAGCAAGGTTTAGAGGCCAAATAAAAATATTAGCTCATAGTTTTCCCATTACAACAAATATTAAATTTACATGGTTAGAATAATCATTAAGATTAAGAGGGCAATTTCACACTCTCCCACCCCCTGACAAGCTTCAGATATTCAACATATTTTTTCTCAAAATTAATGCACCTGGTACCTTTTGAAAACATTCTCATTAGAGAGGAAATTTTCTCACCTTTCTAGTGATATAAAGAAGTCCTCCTAACTCCTTGTATTTCGAAAGTTATAGGTCGGTGGACCATGTGTGGAAAATTTTCCAAGGTGGGCTGGCGGGCCTAGGGGAGAAATTTTTCCCATGGGGCGGGTCGGCGGGCCGCAAGGAGAATTTTTTCCAGGAGGAGGAGTTAGGTCAGCAGGAATGGGGAGGAAATCTCTCCCCAGACATGGGCCAACAGAGCAGGGGAGAAGTTTTGGAAAATTTCCCGCATGGGGCGAAAAGACACCTTTGCACCCGTGTGCCCGCAAGTCTACAAGATCGCAAGGGATATGTGGCATCTCCTAAGCCAACATAGATAAATCAAGGCAGCGGGGATAAAATAAATTTATCTCCCCGAAGGGCGAAAAGGGTAAAATTCACCCGCGCCTCCGCCGATGCGAGAAGGTGCCATGTGTTATCCAACCATTGGCTGCAGGTTGGCGGGCCGACGGGGATATTTTGGAAATTTTTCCCAAAAGTATTCCAAAGCAGTAAGGCTTAAAAATATCCACTCCTCCGCCAACGCCTTGTGAAGTAACGCGGTAGCCCCTTATTGGCTACGGGGCGGTGGAGGAAACTTACAAATTTTTCCAAATTTATTTTTGAAAGCGCGAAAGGTTAAAATCGATCTGAGCATCCACCGATGCCCAATGTAGCCACGTGTCGATCAAGCATTGGTTGCGGGGTGGCGAGGCACGGAGGAAATATTATGAAATAATGTTTTTTGGAATTAGATCATTTTTTGACAAAATGAAGGCTTGCAGGTCAGCGGAGCGGTGGGAAAACTTCATGACTTTGCGATTTTTTGGAAAGAAGCAAAAAAAAAAAGTATTAACCCGCGGGTCTGCCCAAGAATATATTTTATTCATTTAAATTTGACAGTTAGATCATTTTTGAAGACGAATGAAGTAAACACTTTTGATAGGGAAATCCATTTTTGGCAAACAAGGACTTTTTGGAAAGCTCTCAAAGTCCTATTTGCACATGAATCTCAAGATTTAAATTTTGAAGAAGTTTGAAGGGTCAAGTTTAAGAATAAGTATTTATGTCACTTAAAACGTGAACTAGAGTGTACAACTTATAAAAAAAATTCAAATTTGCCATAATTAATTCTTAACTTACCAAATAGGCATGGAGGATTTTTCTTGGAAGATTATAGGATAGATTACAAGGGTTAAGTTGTTTGATTGATTTACATTTTTAAAATCTCCCATTTGACAACAACGACTATGAAACTGTTTGAGCTTGAATTGAAAGGTTCTATGGAAATTCCTTAAGTATTTTTGTTTGCTTGGGATCATTTGATCCCACAAGTTCAATTGGTATTTCTATTTATCCTTTCAATGTTACAGGGTCTCTCTATACTTTTTGATAAAATTTTGTAAGTATACAAAGAAATAAGGGATGGAGTTTATACTTGATCTTAAACAGATCCAGGTTTCCCTTACCAACTTGATATAAGAAATTCATTCTCGATCCAATATAGCATATGAATTTTTTTCTTTATTCAAGTATTCAAAATCCAACATACAATTCTGATTTCTAAATCATGCATTTCAAAAGAAAAGAGTAGTATAACATTTCTTCATGCATATTTACTTTTCAATTTTCCAACATGAGATTTTACACTTTATTGCAAACACATATTTCCAATGAAAAAAAAATCATTTGAAAAAGGTACACAACTTCCCTCAAATTCAAATGAATCTTTTACGACTTCGTTCCCATTTATTTTCAAAATATAACGTACAAAACACATATCTTTCATTTCTGTTCACAGGACTGAATACAAGATATATTCTTCCATAAACACAACAACTTTCATGACTAAAACAGAGTAGCCTTTCTAACACATTAATATACAAGATCATCCACTTCAAGTGGAAGAGGTTACAAAATAATTTTCACAAGGGACTATCAGAACTCTGTCTTCCTCCTCAATTATAATGTACAGAATAAAATTTATTCCACATTTATTAAAAACCAGAAACCATAGTATATCTCCTTCACATTTTGAATTACATATTTCATAGCCAATACAAAACATATTTCCATCACCAATGATGTATAAGGTCATCTAATTCAAGTGGAAATGGGTTATAATAAGAATAATCTCAACAAGGACTGTAAAACTTGTCTTTTTCCCCTACTCTAGAACAATGACACGAATATCCTCCATTTTCTTTGTATTAATTTGATCACAACCAAAACAGGGGGAAAGACAGCACTCTCCACTGAACCAAGACATCTAATGACAAGGGAAATCCACCCTCTTCATTGGCCCGCGAGCCCCAACCACAATGCAATAAGAAATGTGTTTCAACTCATGACAACATTAGGCTTCCACAACACACATGAAATTTCACATTTAAAACACGGCCCAAAATGAAACTGCAGTTTGCAACCACAGATAAAAGACAACAAACAACACTCAGGCTTCCTCATGCAAGCCAAAGGAGCAATAAACTATGGGGGATGTTACTTATACCTCCCAAGGGGAAATGAGTATCACCACCTGAGAAAAACTCCCAATAATATATATATATATATATATATATATATATATATATATATATTATATATAATTACAAATCCCTCACATTTCCTTATGCCTCCCCTACCTCTTATGGCACCCCATAACAAGTAAAGAAATGTAAGCTATTTATTTGTAATGTGGAACCCAAATCCCAACTCCCTCCACACTTATACCTCCCCAAAACACTTTTGTCTCCCATAGAAATACCCCATAGTCTTCTCCTAAACCATCCCTAGGCCATCTACCCAAACAACCAACACACATGACAAAACATTCACAACAATAACATTTACAAAAATAAGAGAAGAGAATTTCAAGAGCCAAGCTCTTACCTCTCCATAATGGAGTTTGTTCTAAGTTCTAAACAACAAGCTTCCCAATGCAAAACAACCCAAGATCAAAAAAACACGGGCCTGTAAAAAATTTTCAAACTTTCTCCAAAATCAAGAGCTCAAAACAACAAAATAATTCACCCCAAATGAAGTATGTAAAAGTGAAACATTGAGCATGTCGGACACAACTGAAAACCCTTACTCCATACCACACATTGCCTTTGGCTGCAGCCATGACTCAGAAGGATCAGACTTCAGTGGAACAGACGGTATAGTGGGGCTCGAAGGGGGAAAGTTATCACTAATCTCACATCTCAGTTCCCTCGTTAACTCCAAATTCTCTTACTATCTAGTCCCATTGCAAAGCATCCCAGAAACGAGCCCGCTCTTGTTCGGCAGTGCAGCTACTTCAAAGGGAGCCAATTCTAGTCCCATTCTTACAAACCCATCCATAAATACCTTCTATTACCTCTCTATTGAAGGAATCAGTGTGGGAAATTCAGTGGCCAACATTCCAAAGGGAACGTTCGATCTCAAAGGAGATGATAATGAAGGGTTCACCATTGATTCAAGAACAACACTAATGTTCTTGCCCCATGCCGTGTTCACTACGGTGGCTCAAATTTTTGACTCCGCCGTGGGATTACCCAGAAGTAGCAGTGATTCAGACTTTGATCTATGCTACCAACTGTCATCCAGATCAACTAATGATGTAGTCGTTCCTGACATCACTTATCATTTTGGCAGCGGTGCGGATTGTGTAATTAGGGGTCAATACAGCTTTACTACAGTCCGCGATAGCAACTCCTTGTGTTTCCCCACGCTGGACATGGGTGAATCTTCAAATGCCGTTGCCATCTTTGGCAATCTTCAGCAACAAAATTATCATATTCTCTACGATAATGCCAACCACATGCTCTCCTTTGCTCCCACCGACTGTGCTTCTGTTTGACATGAGTATGTGTATAAATAAATAAACTAGCATCATCATCTTGTGGATTAACATATATAACACCCACAAGTTTATTGATGCCCCAGCTAGGCCAATATTTTTAATAATTACTTATAATAATAAGTACTATTGTCACGCTTTCCTTCATTAAAAATAAAGATTTGTATTCAAGTAGTGAGCAAGAGTAAATATTTCTTATAATTTTCAAGGTTTTTAGAAAAAATTTCAAATCATCTATATGGAAATATGCTATTCATATCTATTATGGCACTTCAAAACTACAACATATTAATAGGAGGATATTGGCAAAAATTGTGGAAACAAATTTTGTTAATTGAATTTGTGTAGAAAAAGTTAAGGCCTTTTTAATAAACCTATTTTTGTGTGCATATTGTATAATCATTGAAGAGTTTTCAAACCTTTTTGAGAACACATTTTTGCGCATGTCTTCTTTGAAAATTTACTGTAAAGAATTTACATGCAACGTGTATGAGTCAACATTGCTAACAAAAATACACTTTCAACATTATATTCATGGATGCCATTATGGTATTCTAAAGCTCCCATCTAATCTATAGAGGGTATTCCAATAGATTTGTCTAAAATTAATACCAATAGGGTTACATAGTAACCGGTGTCAGTTTACCCCAGACCGACATCCTTCAACAAAATTGGTATCATTCACAGAAGATCTAAACCGGCATCGGTTTGCAGAACTGAAGTCAGTTATAGGTGATCGGCGTCAGTCATTGACAAATTTGGATACAAATTTCTCGGAGGTCCAGAATGATCCTTTGGTACCCCAAACTCCTATGAGAAGGTCACAAAAGGTAAGCAAACCTCTAGAAATATTTACACCTCTATTTTATTTAGTATTGAATGATAACGATGAACCAAATATTTTTGAAGAAGTAATGCAGGATGAGATCCATGTGCAGTGGAAGCATGGCATGGATGAGGAGATGGGCTCCTTAGAACAAAACAAGACTTGGAATTTGGTTAAGTTTCTAGCAAGTAAGAGGAAATTGTAGAATAAGTGGGTTTACAGGATCAAGGAAGAAGAGGGTGGACAGAAAAGGTACAAGGCAAGGCTTGTAGTAAAGGGATTTACATAGAAAACAGGTATTGACTTTGATGAAATATTTTCTCATGTTGTTAAGATGACCTCTATTCGTACTATATTAAGTTTTGTTACAGTAGAAGATTTGCATTTAGAGCAACTAGATGTGAAGATGGCTTTCCTTCATGGTGATTTAGATGAAGAGATTTATATGCAGTAGCCACTTGGGTATGAATTCAAGGGTAAGGAGAAATTAGTGTATAGGTTGAAAAATATCATATATGGGCTCAAGCAAGATCCAAGGCAATGGTACATGATGTTTGATAGTTTTATACATGAGCGTGGTTACTTGAAATGTGAATCTGACCATTATGTTTATTTCAAGAAGCTTGGAAATGGGAGCTATATTATTTTGTTATTGTATGTGGATGATATGCTCATTGCAGGATCTAATATGGAGGACATTGGTGATCTTAAGGGAAAGCTATCCCACACATTTTCTATGAAGGATTTGGGAGCTGTAAAAATAATCCTTGGCATGTAAATACACAGAGACAAGAAGAACAAGAAATTGTATTTTTCTCAGGAAGATTATATCTACAGAGTGTTAGAAAGGTTCAAGATGCAGAATGTGAAACTTGTTAGTACACCTATGGCCAGACACTTAAAATTGAGAAAATATCAATTTCCTTCATCACAAGAGGAGGTCAAATACATGATATGAGTCCCATATGCTTCAGCTTTAACAGTTGGGAGTCTCATGTATGTTATGGTTTGTACCAGACTAGACATTGCACAGGCAGTGGGGGTGTTGAGTAGATATATGACCAATCCAGGTAAAGAGCATTAGAAAGTAGTCCAATGGATACTCAGGTATTTGAGAGGGACATCTAGCATGTAGTTATGCTACGGAGGTTCGGATATTTCATTGTGTGGCTATGTTGATTCAGATATGGCTAGAGAGCTGGATGGTAGGAGGAGCACTACTGGATATATTTTCACAGTAGGTAGAATGACAATTAGCTGGATTTCAAGATTACAGAAGGTTGTGGCTTTGTCTACTATAGAGGAAGAGTATGTTGTAGCTACAAAGGCTATCAAGGAGATGATATGGATGAGTAGGTTCATGAAAGAGTTGGGAAAGGAGCAAGATGATTGTACGTTGTTCAGTGAAAGTCAGAGTGTAATTCATTTGGTAAAGAACTTAGCATTTCATTTGAGAATGAAACACATTCAGTTGAGGTATCACTTCATATGACATGTATTGGAGGATGGAAAGTTGAATATGGAAAATATTTATACGAGTGAGAACCCTACGGATATGATAACAAAGCCATTAGCAAAGAAGAAGTTGGAGCTACACTCCACTTTTGTTGGTCTTCCTGTTTGAGACTTGAAGAGGAAGAAACAAAGCTAAAAAAGGATCCAAGAATGATGTTATATAGGTATGGTGCAATAATTAATCTCCAAGTGGGAGATTGTTGAGTTGTGGAGCTCAATTACTTCGGATTAGCATGCAATGTGAAACTTGTTGGAGAACATAGTAATTGTCATTGGTTATGGAGGGACCAGCATTGGTCACTTATAATAGGCATCGATCAGGCAAGGAGGAACTGACATCAGTTAGGGATAACCGGCGTCAGTTACCTGTGTGTGGATGTTTTAATTAACTCATGGGAACTAGATCTATTTTTAGTATTAAATAAGATCTATTGATTGTAATTACATGGCTAAGTGCCCTAAATTTTTATACACCTATATCAGCATGAAAGCTAGGGTTTAGAATTAAGAATTTTGAGAATTAAGAACTTACAAAAGTTGATGATTATTGTGAGAATAAATGTGAGAGAGAGAATTCTTGGAGAAGAAGAAAAATCTTGAAAGAAAGAAAGTACTGTACATCTGAGAGGTGTGGAAGATTGTAAATCTTCATTATATATCTTGTTAAAGCTTTGGATAATAGATTGGCTTGTTTCTTGGTGGATGTAGCCCACACTGGGTGAACCACGTTAAATCTGGTGTTGATTTATGTCTCTTGTTTTGTGTATTTCTTCTGGTAGAATATCCACTTTTATTTACACGTATGCTTAGATCTGATGTATTATCTGTACAACCGGTGTGCTAACCCTAACATCTACATTTCCAATAAAAATGTTTAAATGAATAAGAATGTTCAAAGTGCCATTTTTTCAAACTTCTACCTTTCTCATACAAATGGTTTTGGGATTGTGTAATTAAAATCATTACAAAAGACTTTACACAATTCTCTCAGCATCTACCTTTCTTATACAAATGATTTTGGGACAAATGCTAAAATCATAAAAAAATTGTGACATGACAATCTAAACATAAAGTTTTTATAGACATATAAATTCAGAAATTTATCATTTGGCAATGGAAATATTAGTTTTCCACTTAAACCATAGCATGCATACACATTCCAATACTAGGTGGCATATTAATATCTCTTTTGAATGAATTTATTCTCTATTCACATTGCTCATTCACTTACAAAACTAATTGCATCAATCCAAAAAAGTATATTCCTCCTATACATTATTCTGAGAACTTTTCAAAATCCCATAGACTACCTACAATTTCACCCGAGCAATTTAAATACTTAAATTACATTAATTATCCCTTTTCTTGTAAAGTGAAAACATAACGTCAATATAACACACTTTCTCTTCTATCATAGTTAATTAACTACATTACGCTAGTTAATTAACCCTTCCATCCAAAAAATACCCCAATTAACGACCTTCTTTCAATTAATCTTCCCTTCTATCTAGACTAGTTAATTATTATTAATTAATTAGCTTCCCCTTTCATTAAATCAATAAATCATTATTTATTTGATTTAATTACTCCTATGGTCTAAATCATGCTAATTATTCCTCTCAAAAGCTTCTATAAGCTTGCACACCTATTAATTAATCACTTTGGTTAATTAATAAACCCCCTCAAACCTCATGAGTCACTAAAGGACAAAATAAGCTCTCCTAAAGTTAACTCAACCCTTTCTAAACGTCCCTTATCCACAACTAACCCAACCTCTCTATTGTCCCACATGTAAAGGGATGTAGAGATTATTTTATCCATTGGGCTATATAAGGATCCCTCCTCCTACCTTTCTTCTTACACCTTACATGCTTATAACTAACATATAGGCATCTCATCTTAGAGCATCCTTCATTTGAGCTAATATCATCATTCTTGCATTTCATCCATCCAAGATTTTGGGTCATATAGAGATAATTAAAAGGTTCTTGTAGCCATACTTTGATAATCCTCCATTCCCAAACCCTTGAAGATCAAACAATCAACTTTGATTACCATGGATCTATCTAGGTTCATTTAGTCTTTGGTGATCTAGAGAGTAGAGATTTTAATTCTTAGCATATTATTTTGATTAGTATTTCAAATTTAATGAATGATGTTGGTGTTCAGTCTTTTTTATCTCTTAACATGATGATATTTTTTCAGTTAGTTCATGTTTTAAAACTACTAAGGTGTTAGTTTCAATTCTCTTTGCATATCTAACTAAAACATAGATACAAAATGTAATGCTTCATCTATATTTCTACACTTACAAAATCAATCACACCCTTTATCAACATCAACTATGAAAGATAACATATATTGTTTGGCGTTCACATTGCATTGTACACATGCGGTTATTAGTAATAATAATTGTGTCACATTTTCCTTCATAAAAATAAATATTTGTATGAAAGTATCGATCAAGAGTATATACATATATGTGGTATATTCACTCTTCCCTTTTGGATTTCAAACTATCAAAAATTGATATTAAGTCATTGGGTTTTCATATTTCTTTATTAGCACCTCAATTATTTTGAAGGAATGTTTGCACCTACACGGTATTTCACAGGAATTTTTTCTAGCATTAATTACAATTTATATTGTGTAAGTTCAATGGTGAGAATTCTAGACGTGCTTATGATTGATGTTAGGGATTTCAATGTTTATCTTGTAATAAACCATGACTAGTTCATTTTGAGACCCCAACAAAGTTATCATTTGCACTAGTTAATCTCCTCGTGAATTTTAGCACAAACATCATATCCAATAATAATTTAGGGAGTAGAAATAGATCCATAAATCCTTATGTAAGAGTTTCTTGATTAGAGATACCAATCTACCCAACTAAATCAAGAAAATTTTTAAGGGTCCCTCTGAAAAAAAGCCTTAGAAAATATTTGGCAAATATTGGTAAAACCACATTCGCATGTATGGCGAATCTCAAGAAAATTTCTTTCATGCGTAAGGCATTGTTTTTTAAATCATTCTAGGAAAGGTAGGCGTGGCAAAAGGAATAGATGAAAAAGTTTTATATGAAGAAATATATAGATCGACAACATTCAGAATGCTACCGGTCGGTAGCATACAGAATGCTACAGACCGGTAGTTTACAGAATGTTATGGGCCTAGTGGCATTATGTTTGCTACCAGCCGATAGCATACAAAATGCTAATGGCATGTAGCATTCTAAATGCTACCAGTCGGTAGTAAACATAATGTACTAGCCGGTGGCATGTACACTACTAATGGATGGTAGCATTCTGAATGCTACTAATAGGTAGCATCATGATTGCTACCAACTATTAGCATTATGTATGTTGTCGGTTGGTTGTATTTTTAATGCTACCAGTCAATATCATGTGAAGAATTTTTCTAGATAGTGCACGATGCATGATACCAACTAGTAGTATTCTGTATGCTCCTAGTTGGTAGCATTGAAAATGCTACCAGCCAGAAGCATGTGGAATGCTACCGGTAGTTGGTAGAAAGGGTGTTACATTTTATGAAATAGGTTGGTAGCTATATGAAATAATCCTATATATAGATGAAGGGAAGTCATAATTTCATTTTCACTCTACACAAACTAGAGAAGCTAGAGCATACGAGAAAAAAAACTTAACAAACAAGTAGATCTAAAAAATCCAGAAGGAGAAACTACTACATCAAACGATAGTTAAAAATAGGAAGCAAGTGCCAACAATTTCATAACATATCAAAAATGCCAAGAAGAAAAATTGTTTTCACACATCCCAAGAGCCCAACTACCTCAAAAACAAATATGAAGAAGTTTTTTCGTACAAGAGCCTTGTCTTTCCTCAATTTTACATGTTTCTTGAGGATCCTAATGTGTTTTCCCAATGGATTGAAGCATCCAGTTTCACATGTTTGGTGTATATACCCCAATTTCAGACAGACTAGAAAACACTTAACAATCTTCTAATCAACTACGACACTTCCACTTTCACCTTTCATTATCAACTCCCATCTCATGCATAGTCATTTGGAAATTCACCTGAGAACATTGAGTGTCTAACAGGACTACCACACAAGGATGTGGATCCTATCACGACCAAGGCTGTCTTATTAGATGAAGATTGCAAGTATTTGGAGTCTCATTTTCAATTATCTATTGATGCAATTGCATCTTCTACTGCTTATAAGTTTATTTTCATTTTTACATTTCATGTTGATTATTTTCAATTTTACGTTTCATTTCAGATTTAACTATAGTCTATGTCTCCTTTTATTTACACGTATAACTTCTCAAAACCCTTCAAAAAGAGGAATTCAACTAAAGGATTTTAGTAACCCATTTCTTGAGGTTGTGGTGAATTTCTTCCGGGACATAATTATATTGCAAGGTCGATATACATATATTCCATGGTGGTCTTTGGCTTATATCGTTCATACCCAAAGTGGGCTGAAATTTGACTGGTGCAATTACTTATTGTCTAGGATTAGAGGTGATTTGGCAAACGTTCATTTGAATTACAATGTTACCATCAACTATGTTGTCCCCCTACAAACTCCCCTCTTTTGAAAGTCAAAAATTCAAAAATTTTGAGTCAGTGCCCTTTAGAAGTGTTTAAAGTGAAGTAAGAGGTTCAAAAAAGATAGGAAAATTTTGTTCTTTGAAGTCATTTTTGTGTTTGTAGGTTTATCAAACATTTTTTCCCTCATGTCCCAAGTATTCACGGGTCCATAGTTCACTGATTCACCACTTTCCTCGCAGTACCTTACTTGTTGGCTTTATCGGATATTTTCAGCCCGCATGTCCCAAGTGCGCTCAAACCTTCTGTTCACCGATTCACCACTTTTGCCCACTACTTTTCTCATCGAATTTTTTAGCTTTGTGCGTCCTTCGCGTCCCTGTGTTCCATGGACCATTTGTGTCATCTGGACCCACATTCTCCGCACTCTTCTTGGATCAGGTTTTTCAGCTTTGTGTGTCCCTCGTGTTCCAACATCCCATGGGCCGTCTAGGCTAGTTTTTTCCACTTTTTCCACATTTTACCTTTTTGAGTTGGTGTAAGGGATGTTAATTGTGCATTTTTGATTTTCTCTCTCCTTCAGGCTATTTAAAGGAGATGACATTTTATTCATTTTTCACTTTTCTTGCTCATCCTCCTTGCTCGTGCCTATGCCAATTTAAATATATATTTCTCTTACCTCTGCCACGATGAAGATACAGTATTAAGGGCATGAACATCTTTCTTCCCTGGAGACTTTTGTACCAAAAATTAGTGATAGTGAGGCTCAACATTTAGATTTTCACTACTTCTGGAGTAGATTGAGATGCAATAACCCTACCCCCATGGATAAAATGATCAAAGATAGCAGGATTGCATATGTTACTAGTTTCCCAATCTCTGTATAATGTGCTGATACCATGCTTGCATGCGGAGCTTGCTTTAACCCAGACTCCAAGGAAATTGTTGATGTACACAGTGAATTAATTACACGACTGTATGTTACTGCCATTTTGTTGCTCTACGCATCACTAAGGTAGAAGATGCTAATTTCCTCACTCTTACCCAAGCACAAGCATTGTTTGATCAATATAGTGAAAGATACAAAGCTACTGTAGCTAAATCATGGTTGATGAACCCTAAAAAGGGGGCGTCCTGACTGTCAAAATCATTATTCAAGGTTGATTTAAAAGAAGAGATGTCAAATATCATTACTCTACTTGCCAGAATCATGGGAATTCCCTCTACCAATGAATTTCACTTTTGGATGTGTCCCTTCATTAACATCATTTGCGAGGGAAAGAAAAATTTGAACTGGGGCGAGATCATTTGTGGGAATGTGACAGAACAACTAGTAAATGTTTATATAACCCGAGAGTGGATTGGTTTCAATTTCATTGTAGACACTAAGGATGCTCCCATATATGAATACTTCCCTCAGTTCACCCTCAAGGTCAGTAACCATAATTTTAGAAGGGTAAATGATGCATTCACCATTTACATTGTAATACTCCTGGAGGGTAACACTGCTACAAGATTTTCTAATGAAGCCAAAACTTTAATAACTAAATATGGAGCCTTCTTCACTCAATTCAGAAAGTTATCCTATATCAAGTTGGCTGGTTTCGAGGTAGCACCCCTAAAGCTTCCCATGTTATACAATCATAAGATGGGTCTGGTTGAGATTTGTAAGAAACTGGATAAACTCCACCGAACCTGCAGGGATAAGAAGATTTTTGGCCTTCATTTCCCTATCTCTTTGGGAAATTAGACATGCAAGACAGATCTAGATGTAAAGAATATTGATAGGACTATTTCTCCTCTCACTATTCATTTCTTCAAACCCAGGACTTGTTTTGATCTCAAGGGCTATATTTCCAATAACCTCAAAATAGTTTATCATCATCATCCCAGCACTGCATATTATTGGGCTGACTGTGTAGATGATTTTGAGCCAAGAAGAAGACATTTTGGTAGATTCTCCCTTCAGCAAGTCATAGAATTCGACCTCTATAAAGTGCCTGAAGGGTTCTAAGATGATAATGAAGATTTGCAGTCCCTTGAATTTGAAATATCTATCAAACACACTCCTCTAGAGACTATTGATTAGTTTGTGAAAGAGAGAGATGATTTGAAAGAAGTAATAAATCCTAATATTGTCAGAACCAAACTCTGGTTCAATAGGAAGATACAGATCTTCAGGATGAATAAATTCAAGTCTTCTTCATGAGAAACTTCCTCTCCTAGGAAGGGGGAGCATACACCAAACACAGAGGTACTTGAGAAATCTACCCCTTCTTCTTTAGCAAAGGTACCTGAGCAGTCCACCCAATCCTCCTCCACAAAATTGTACCAGAAGAAAGATAAATGCATTAAACAAGAACCAGTTGAGGAAGAAGCTCTTCTAGAGAAGCCAAAAGTGCATATTGGGCTGAAAAATATTATTGACCTAAGTATAGATGATAGTGAAGAGATGAAAGATCCAAAAGAAACCCCTACAGTCACTTCCAAGACGAAGAAGGAAGAAAAAATGACTGAGCCTCTAGTTTAATAGATTATTCCTCTAAAGATGCTTCTGAGGTTGTACCAACCTCCCTTATGGAGAAATCAATAGTGTAGACCTTGAGTGCCATGAGCTCACTTGCACTCAAACCTATTGCCCCATCTATTTCCTCTTCTTCCTTTTCTTGGGTTCAACCTCTGGTTGATAACAAGAAAAGGAAAGCTTCTTCTCGAGTGATAGTGCTCAATTTTGATGATGTGGTAGCACTACTTGGTACTACTCCTCTAGAAAAGAAAGTAAAGACAACCTGAAGGTTGGTAACAGATGCACAAGGTTAGCAGTTCCTGGAAGTTGCAAAGCCCAAAGTGGATAAAGAGGAGAAGGATCTTTTGGATGCAGACTAATTCCAATAAGAGATTTCACACCTAAAAGTGAGGTTCACAATCTCATAGAAACCATGACCAAGGTTATTGAATGAATGAAGAAAGGTAAGCATACTTTGGAATAGTTGGAAGAACATAACCAAGTTCTTCTTCATAAGATCATTTTTGGAAAAGGATAAAGTCTTGGACCCAACTCCATTGGCTTCCCTTCCACCTCCCATAGTTCTCAACAAGGACGAGGTCCAAACTATCAAGAACATCCACAGATATACCACCTATGGGAAGGCCATTGAGGCAATGGTGGATGACATGACAGTAGCTATACTAAAATTCATTGACGAGGCTTTCAAAACTTATGAGAATGTGTCCAAGTTGCAACTAAAGTTCATAAAATCAATCAAAGTTCTGGACAAAGAATTGAAATTCTGGAGTGGATTTATTACAAATCTCCATTTGATGGGACAAACATATGAGAAAATCCTATTGGTTAGTAAAGTGTTCGATGATGCCAAGAATAACTTATCAAGAACATGGATTTTCAATATTAAATGGAAGATAAAGGTTCTAGAAGAAGCACTAGGGGAGCTGAATAATATGTGGCAAAAAGGAGAAGCTTTCAAGGATTATGTTTTTTCTGCCTTCAAATATATTCACTACCATATTCAAAATGAGACCACATGTCCCTTTTTCTCTTCAGGAAATCAACACTCAGTTTAAATCCTTTGTCAAAGAATATCTGTTCAAGGAGTCAATCGCCAAGGGAAAAATGAAGGATGTCTACTCCCTCTAGTCAGCCATAACTGAGGCCAACAAAGAATTTATGGAGAATACTGAATTTGACAAGGACATGGAGAAGTGTCTTGGCACATGGACTCATGTTACTTCCAACACTACAATTCTAAAAGGCATGGAGATTGTTGAGGCGTTGAAGAAATTCTAGCATCGGATCCTTAAGTTGGTTGGTCCTCCTCAGCCTCAATCGGATGTTTCTACCTCGGGATATTGAAATACTTATTTTATTTTAAAGTCAGGAACTTTTGATGTAAATTTAATTAAGGACTTTCTATCAATGTATTTCCTTAATTAATCTTTAAATATTCTGATTAAAAGAAGTGGTAACTAAATGTAACTGCTTTTTTAAGCTATTTATTAGGCTCTCCATGCCATTGTAAAGGGATGGACTCTGATAATTTTGAAAGTGTAAATAGAACTCAAAGCAATCAATACAAAAGAATTTTCCTCTTGTTTCAATATTCATCTATTATCCTCTCTTGCTTATCTAAAATCTGTGGATCATTAATCTTTTATATTAAGAAACTTTGTGTTCTTATTAGATGTGGTTTTTGGAACTTTTTGTCTATGAAATAATGTCTTATGATTTAATATGAATGATTTTGTGTTGTATCACCCTTACTCAATACGTATAAGGTTATATTTTGCTATCTATATTTCCTGAAAGTACTATTATATTCTACCTTTTCCCGTTTGATAGTTCTTCTATTCTTTTGTATTGATAATCTATCTTTGTATTAAAACATTTTCAAGATATCAGAGCTCCTAGTTAATATGAAAGTTGCAAATTTGTACGTAAGTTTTCTGGATTGCTTTTAATAAGGCAAACTCTCTCATTAAAGAGGAGGGACTTGTTGTCCCCTGACTGTTGATCACTTAAAGTGTCAAATCAAAAACCAACAAGCTGCAAAAATTTTATTTTTGGTTTTTATTATGAATCCCTCTATAATTTACGTGCCACCACTCCACCAAAAGAAATGAATGCAAAGCTATCTGCTTTATCGTTAGCAATTCAAGTGTAGGAGGTGAGTCCTAATTTTTGATTATTTTGTTTGTAATAATAATTATTTTTTGTAATATATATCTACTTTATTTTTTATTTTGGTTAATAAACAGTTTACTATTGAATTATAATAGAAAATAGCTACAATGAATGCATTACGAAGGGACACTGCTATTAGAGTACATTTCCCACCAGGTTCAGGAGATTAAGTTACTGTATCAGATGATCAACGCGAGGAAGAAAGTACTCCACAATATGTCAAACAGATGAGGAATTCCTTAAACCCTCAAACTGACACATTGACCATAACACAGGGATTAATAGTAGGTATTTTTATTTATGATATATATATGACATATGTTTCAATATATTTGAAAATAGATGTGATTAATTATTAATAGTTTGTATGTGTTTCAATATTTTTTGTAACTTATATTGCCTTACTACAGAAACCTCTAACAACATAGGATTATATCATCAGACTCATGGTAGCCCATAAAAAAAATTATTTGAATTTGATCAAACACAACAAGACGTAGAAATATCTTTGATACCTTACTCTTTGGCTCCATGTATGAATTTCATTTTTGTATTTTTGTTATTTTATTATTTTTAACAAAAATTCGAAAAGATCATCAATCGTTGATGCTTAATAATATTTTAGGACACACCTACCAGTAAAACTCCTAGACATTTCAGTCTACTTCTCTACAATAACCACATCAACTACAACAACACCAATTTTCACCTCATATGGAATCCTTTCAAAAAAGTAATATTTATAATCATATATGATATAATGTTAAATTTATTATTATTTCAATCCTATTATGTTTTTCATTTGAATTTTCTTATGTTATTTACAAAATTACATTTGATTGTTGCAGGGCCTCCTCGACATCAAATTCAAAAGCCATCTACTATGAAGAGGAAGATGCCACCTAATCCACCTCCACCAAAAAATATTAGGACCAGGTGTAGTGGCAAGCATATTTCATTTGCTCCTCTAGCTTCAAGTAGGGGCACTCTTAATTTTGTAGCTGAGTTTCCAACGATTTCTTTGAAAAATATTCCTAGTAGGCAGGGTGTATCTATTTTGAACGAAATTTATTTAGATGAGGAATATCTAGGGATTGAAAGCAGGGTTCATGCCCATGGAAATTTTAATCCCCAATATATGATTCACGGTATAAGGTTTTCTTCTCGAATAAGATTGGATAGATCAAGTAGAACTTCTCTAATACATACTACCTTAAACGATGACCAAAAACCTACTTTTGCACTTAATTCTCTTTTGGATAATAATTGTGAAGCCAATATTGATGTTATATTGAATAATTTAAATTGTACAAGTTTAGGGCTAAATTTCTTATTAAAGAAATAAATTCACAATTTAAAAATCACAACCAAAGATATATATTGTATTCTTTAGTTCAAAACGAGCCAGCTAAGATTGATATTTTGTTAACTCAAGTTGTGTCTAGTTCTCTTTCTTTTGAAAATAGTTATGATGATGAATTGTTGGACATAATGTTGAATAGAATTGAGAATTTAAGTGTAGAAGCACAATCCTACCATCATATGTGGTTGAGAGAAAAGGGCCTTGTAGTTATTGCTAATGCAAAACGAGATAAGGCATTGGTAAGTCTCACTAAATTTTTAAAAAAAAAACTAGCATTTTTTATAACTTTATTAATTATTTTTCTATTTTGAAATGCAATCGGATTACGAAAATTTGAAAAATGAGGCTACAGTGCTTGATGTGCATTTACAAAGTGCCAAAAAAACTATAAATGCTACAATTGAATTGAAGCAAAAACTTGTTATATTAAACAAGTAGAATAATACCTTGATGAGGATCGTAAAGGCACATGGAATGGATTCAGAGATATTGTTGAAGAAGCAAGCAGAACATGATCCAACATTATTGTCTCCTGGTGATGCAACAAATCTAGAACAAGAAATTCTTGTGAATATGGAAGTTATAACAAAGGATCTTGTTCAGTCAAGTGTTGTAAAAGAAAGTTTTGTTGCAAAGGAGACATAAACAGAAGCCCACAAAGAAGAATTTTATCAAGGATGATTTCATTGTTGTGAAAAAAAAATTTAGAATATTTTTGTAAAACTGTTACAAATCCAACATATAAATACATATACTTATTAATGAAAATATTGAAAGTTTCAAACTTATATCAATGTGGAATTTTAATTTTAATTTTGTTATATTAGTGCATTAGTTATTCAAGTGAATTCTGAATGTGATAATTATGCTCAATTGTGTTTGATATTACTATTTCATATTAAATTTAAAAATTATATGTTGTTGTATTTAAACTACTATGTTCATGTATAAGAATGAAAAATCTACCAAATATGGAATGATATTATTATCATTTAAAATAAAAAATAAAAATAAGAATGACATTTCTCATTTAAAAACTCTAAAAAACTACATTATTGAAAATATTATTCAATAAATATAATGAACATGCGTACAAAAAATAATAATATACATACTTATATTCTAATATGGGATTTTCTTTCCAGAATTAAAATGTACATTCATTCTTCTTTACTCTAAATCAACTAGCTCAAACTGAAACATAAATCTTTTGTTCACAACACAGTTATCTAATTTTTTGCTACGATTTTCAATCATAGTTTCATTGTTATCTGCAGTCCCTGTATTGAAATGATTGATTCCTATCCTCTCTACAAGATAATTCCATATTACCATTACCCATTCATATGGAATTGTATCCATGTCATATCATGAAACACATAATCTCAAGCAAGTATCAATATTTTAATCCAATCTTTTCAGATATTTTGATTTTATAAATGTAAGTACGTTGAAAAATCTTTCGTCTTCAATTGATCCCAATATCATTGTTTGACATAATTCATACAATTGGAAATATTTACTAATACTTTCACAAAGGATGGAACTAGGATACAAATTTTTCCATATAAGTTTAATTTCTCCTTTCTTAGTTGACTCACTCAATTACTCAAATTATTCACTCATTACGTGCCCGAAATTAGCTGATTGCAATGCAAGTGATTCTTTTTTAATAACACCATTAATATGAAAATGATTACATTCAATAGATTGTCCAAAATTCTTTATGATAATACCTATATGTATTTTAAATGAATCATCTATAGCTCCTCCTCCTACATGATTCCAAAAGTTAGGATTGACCACTCCCATGGCATCTAGAATCTCACCTTTTTTAAAACAATCTCTGATCTCACTGGATAAGAATTGCAATATTTTCCCAACTATTTTCTTGTTTCAGGTATAATAGCATCAAATAAATTACATGTAAATGAAACTTATTCAATCCATGATCCAACAATATCCATACATTTTTCGAATGTGTGCATTTGAATCTCCTTTTCATTAACAAAGATATAAAGATGACCACATATATTGAATTTGAAGTAGCTTTTAGGATCCTTTAAATATGTTAGAGCTTTCCAATGAATAAAAACATGTCCTTTAAAGCATTCAACATAATTATATAAAATATCTAGATTCTGGCACACCCTTTTCCTGAACCTAATGAAGTCTACGATATAGATGTTTTATTCTTGAGAAAGATTTGTTATGCAATTCATTTCATGCAACATTGGAAGAATCCCACAAAGTGTAAACAATATTTCCAAGTCTTTTAGGTGGTAAAGAAAATATTTTTCCATGTCAACTTGCCTACAGTTCTTAAACATGAAACCAGTTAAAGATGAATATTTATCAAAAACTCTGTGTGCGGGCTCATACATAGAAATCCATCTAGTATCAACATCTTTAAGAAGTTTCTTACCATCTGTGACCCCAAGTGAAAAATTCTGAAACTCCAGAAATATTTTCAAACTACTTGACATATAGGCATGGAGTTCACAGATAAGCTCTTCAAAATTTTCAACACATTCAAATGTGCTTACTATCCTATATGCAAGATTCATCCTGTGAGTCATGAAATGAATAAGAATCATATAAGGAGTAACATATGTTTGTATATGAACACATAGACCATTTCTATGACCCTGCATCATTGATGCACCATAAACACCAACACAAATAAGCTTTATATCTATAAAATAATTATTGATCCCTATTATGTCCTTCAAATTAGATATAACCAATTTGTAAATATTTTCAGTATTGCAATTTTCTTAAATTTTATGAACATATAATAGATGAGGTATCCTTTTGTGGTTCTAGAAATTACATACATGAATGCAAACCCAAGAAGTGTTGTCAACATTTGTAACCTCATCTATTGAAAGGGAGATAAAACTTGCATTCTTGACGTTTTCTTTCTGATCTTCTTGTTAAATCATTGTGAAACATCTTGTCATCTCCTAAGCACTTCTCTCTGACCAATGTGAAAGTGGAAGGTTTGAAACCCATTAAACTTGAATAAATTCTTATATTCTGAAAAATATGAAATTGGTCTACCCATTTTAAGAATAAAGAATATGGTTAAAAACTGGGTAGTTTTTGTCTTAAGATTTTCATTTCATTTTTTCCAAAATTTGCATTAATGGTTTCTCCTTTCTCTTGAAGTTTTTGAGTGTGTTTAATTTTATTATCATACTCCTCCTAATAATTTACACACATACACTCTTTTACATTTTTCCATCTATGAGTATTCATTTTTTTTCCATCATTTTCAGTGACTGTGTAATATACTTTTCCACAATGTTTCTCTATAGTGTCCAATTTTAGTTGCATTTTATGTTCTTTACCTAATTTCCAACTACAAATAGTACATCTACATTATTTGTTAGTATCACTACCATTATCTGGTTGTACATGCTCAATGAATGGGTATTTTGATGCCCAATCTACCTGAAAAAGCCTTCCTATTATCCAGGATGTTTTCTTCTTTCTCACATATTTATTTTTTTCAAGTGTCCTGTCAATATCATCTCCTAATGGAATGTTTTATTTTGAACATTCATGTATTGTTTCACTATCATCTTCTATTGGAATGTTTTATAATGAACATTCATGTATTGAAATCATTTGGCAATCAGTACAATCTTCTGGCTATGACATGTCTGGGTCCTGGTCAATTATATCTTCATCTAATGAAATAATTGCTTCTTTAGGGTTTATGTTTTGGTTTACTATTTCATGTTGAATATAATTAACCATAGGGGTTTCTGTACTCAAAAACAAAAAATATTTTGACTGTTACAAAGATATAAAAAAATTAAACTGAATTGACAAAAAAGAGGATTTTTTTTATGACAATCTATTACAACTTACCAGTACCCATGTTAATTTTTCCGGTGGATGCATGTTGGGTCTTCATTTTTTTAGTTGGATGAAAAACTTTAATATCATAGTGCTACTTTTTATTTTTAGCTTATCTTCCTTTTGTTGATTATTCAGAGAATCCATTGTACCTATCCATAAGAAATTTTAAAATGGATCAGTTTAATGAAAATATAAACAATATTTTAAAATATGTAAATGAAACCAAATTCAGAATGAATATTATGCTACCTAGCGAGAAGCATACTGCACATTTCCACATAGTAACATACTGCATGTTGCCATATGGTAGCATACTGCATGTTGTCGGTTGGTAGCATACTGCATGTTGTCGGCCGGGACCATATTTCCTGCTGCTAGCCTATTGTATACAGATAGCAGACACTATGAAAATGCTATAGAACAAATTAAAGTACTTTGAAAGTAGAAATGAAATATCCGGTGACTAGTCATGGGGTCGATGACGATCAGTAGAAAGAAATTGTGAATTTGTGAGGAATATTTGATGACCACAATTTTACAGAAGGGGAAATTGGATGTTGGGAACTATCAACTATGAATAATGAAATATAAATACTTAAATAATATATATATGAGGGGAATTTGGAAGTTTTTAAATTCATGCTAAGGGAAATTTGAATGATAACAGTCAGCTATTGGTGTAAACTCCTTGGCAAACTGACCCCTAAAATTGACTTCTACCCCAAAAAATTTGGCAAACTAGTCCTAGCTGGTACTCGAAAAAATCACCAATTTAAAATTTCAAAATCTGGAATATTTGTGAATTAATGAATATTCACCGCTAAATGTTTCCCTAAATTAAATTATGGGTGGGTTACTACATAATAAATAAATGGTATCATTAACTTCTTGAATGCCCTAATAATTTTTCCATTATGACTATAACTATGGGGGAATCATGTATTCCCATTCAAAATGTTGCAATTTCCATTTCCTATGACTATTAATTTTCCTACATTTAGTATGTATACTCATACAACTTCCCATTCCTCTACTAATATAAATTCTCTTAAGAATTTGGTACATAATTCATAAGCCCAATTATTACTATTACAATAAGGTACCCCTATCTATTCTATTTTCATAGACTCTATTCAACTTCTTCACAACCCACTTAATCATGTAGTGAATTCATATCATTTACCTTTGGCCATGATTTCTCCTAATATTCCTATCTACAATGAAAATAGCAATCCTAAAAATCTTCATGATTTTCACGCCACTTTCTTAGACTATGATTATAATGATTTTCTAATTACTAATCTCTTTCCTACAATACTCGAGGCTAATTTAGTGAATTTCTTGTTGGAGGAAGTTTCTCAAAAAAGTAGAATCCCTATGAAACCACCTCAGTTTTCATGTTTATGGTCCCCAAAAATGAGATGTGAAACCTCAAACTTCTTGTTTGTTAGACATAGAATTATATTGCATGGTTCATTTGAACAACACTCTTTGAAAACACACTTTTTCATAATCATTTCAGAGCCAACTTGGCTTATGCTGATGTTGGTAAGAATTTAAATTCATCTAAGTGACCCCCAGAAGAATACTCCATGTTTAAGCATCATTTATCATTATTGGATATCACTTGCTCCTTGTGTTTCTCTGTTTACTAAAGAAGAATATGGAATTTGAAACGTAGAATTTATATTTTCACCTCCCTTATGTAGGGCTCCTTTTTTAGGCCATTTAGCCTTAATTGCTGAAGTACAAAAAACAAATTTAGCCAACTAACTCTAGGATGTTGGGTTCATTTTGAGCTTCATTTATCAGTTTTACACTCCATCTTTTTTTCATAATTCATTATATATTAGAGAGTTAATTTGAGGAGTTAAAAACCTCTTCATTATATTGGATGATGTTTTTATGAGCCCACTTCGTGGCTTCTTAGAACAAATTGTGCAACAACGCAATCTAAGGTCGTGGACCCATGTTTGCCCTCTAAAGTTTTTGTTGGGGATAAGAATAGTATAGTGGTTGATTGCATGCATATGGAATTAAAATATGTTGTTCATAGACTATAAATAGATGGTTAGAAAAATTCTAGACTTGTGTGATGTGACACATCCTTAACCTCCCTTGTGGCCAAATAAAAAAGATATGTATTGGAAACTGTAAGCTACTATGATATATATGTTAATGTATGTTTTTTACATGTAACACTTGATAGGATAATTTTTTCACCCCTCTATTTGTGCAAAAATAAGAAATTTTTCTCTCTACCCTCCCTTTCTCACTCTTAAATCTGAATTGAAATCTGGTTCTAAAAAATGGAAACTTTTTATGAACTATTTTTCTTTCCTTTAATATTGTTTTTGCATGACGATAGCATGTTAGAGGGGGGCTGGATCCATGCCATCGATTTTCACTGACCCATGCTCACATGGTTTTGCAAGATGTAAGAAGATGGTGAAATGACATGGTTGTAATTCATTTTTTATTATTATTGTAATACGTGTGTGTGTGTTATTGGGAAAAACGTATTACTACATTCACAGTAAACTGTCATTACACTATTTTCTTTAAAATAAATTCCTTGTTGCGCATAAAAAAGGCCTATTACATGTAGATATCAGACACTATGCAAACTCTATAAAAAAAAATTAAAGTACTTTGAAAGTAGAAAGGAAATATCTGGTGACTGGTCGTGGGGTGAATAATGATCAGCAAAAAGGAATTACAAATTTGTGAGGAATATTTGATAATGTTAATTTTACAGAAGGAGAAATTGGATGTTTGGAACTATCAACTATGAATAATGAATTTTAAATACTTAAATAGTATATATATGAGGGGAATTTGGAATTTTTAAAATTCATGCTAAGGGAAATTTGAATGATAATAGTCGGCTATTGGTGTAAACTCCTTGGTGAACCGACCCCTAAAATTGAATTCTACCCAAAAAAATTTGGCAAACTGGTCCTAGCTAGTACTCAAAAAAATCACCAATTTCATATTTCAAAATCTGGAATATTTGTGAATTAATGAATATTCACCACTAAATGTTTCCCTGAATTAAATTATGGGTGGGTGACTACATTATAAATAAATGGTATCATTAACTTCTTGAATGCCCTAATTATTTTTTCATTATGACTATAACTATGGGGGAATCATGTATTCCCGTTCAAAATGTTGGAATTTCCATTTCCTATGACTATTACTTTTCCTACATTTACTATTTATACTCGTACAACTTCCCATTCCTCTACTAATATAAATTCTCTTAAGAATTTGGTACATAATTCATAAGCCCAATTGTTCCTATTACAATAAGGTTCCCCTATCTATTTTATTTTCATAGACATCTATTCAACTTCTTCACAACCCACTTAAGCATGTAGTGAATTCATATCATTTACCTCTTGCCGTGGTTTCTCCTAATATTCCTATCTACAATGAAAATAACAATCCTAAAAATCTTCATGATTTTCATGCCACTTTCTTAGACTATGATTAGAATGATTTTCTAATTACTAATATCTTTCCTAGAATACTCGAACCTAATTTAGTGAAAATTCTTGTTGGAGGAATATTTCTCAAAAAAAGTAGAATCCCTCTAAAACCACCTCAGTTTTAGTGCTTATGGTCCCCAAAAATGAGATGTGAAACCTCAAACTTCTTCGTTTGTTAGATACAGAATCATATTGCATGGTTCTTTTGAACTGCACTCTTTGAAAACACACTTTTTCATAACCATTTTAAAGCCAACTTGGCTTACGCTGATGTTGGTAGGAATTTAAATTCATCTAAGTGAACCCCAGAAGAATACTCCATGTTTAAGTGTCATTTATCAGTATTGGATATCACTTGCTCCTTGTGTTTATCTATTTACTAAAGAATAATATGGAATTTGAAACGTAGAATTTATATTTTCCCCTCCCTTATGTAGGGCTCATTTTTTAGGCCACTTAGCCTTAATTGCTGAAGGACAAAAAACAAATTTAGCCAATTGACTCTAGAATGTTGCGTCTAGTTTAAGCTTCATTTATCAATTTTACAATCCATATTTTTTTTTAATAATTCATTATATATTAGATAGTCAATTTAACGAGTTAAAAACCTCTTCATGATATTGGATTCTCTTTTTACGAGCCCACTCTATGTCTGCTTAGACAAAATTATGCAACAATGAAATCTGAGGTCGTGGACCCATGTTGGCCCTGTAAAGTTTGTGTTGTGGCTAAGAATAGTGTATACTGGTTGATTACATGCATATGTAATTAAAATATGTTGTTCACAGACTATAAATAAATGGTTAGAAAAATTTTAGGACTTGTGTGATGCAACACATCCTTGACCTCCCTTGTGACCAAAGAAAACAGATATGTATTGGAAACCGTAAGCTACTATAATATATATGTTAATGTATGTTTGCTACATGTAACACTGGATATGATAATATTTTCACCCCTCTATTTGTGCAAAAATAATAATTTTTTTCTCTCTCTACCCTCCCTTTCTCACTCTTAAATCTGAATTGAAATCATGCTCTGAAAATATGAAAAACTTGTTATGTTATTTTTCTCTCCTTTAATATTGTTTTTGAATGATGATAGCATGTTAGAAGGGGGATGGATCTATGCCATCGATTTTCACTGCCTCATGCTCACATGGTTTTGCAAGATGTAATAAGTTGGTGAAATGACATGGTTGTAATTCATTTTTTGTATTATTGTAATATATATATATATATATATATATATATATATATATATATATATATATATATATATATATATATATATATATGTTATTGGGGAAAATGTATTTCTACATTCACACTAAACTATCATTGCATTATTTTCTTTTTAAAAAAATTCCTTGTCGCGCATGAAGTTTTAGTAAACTCGTAATTGTCCTTTGATATCAAGTTCAAAGAATTAGCCTAATTTTACCAAATGCTATTATTGATTTCATTTGTACTTATGTTGTGAAACCTACATCATGTATGGTAGAAGGGAGTATTTCCATATGAATAAAAATCAAATTATTAGCATTTCAGGGTGTTTGGAAAATTAACATGTGGTCATGGGTTTTATCCTAATTTTGAATTTTGTATTGTTAAGGGGGTAGTTGTATATGCTAGCTTGAAATGAATTAATCTTTATAGTTTTTTCTAGTATGAAAATTTATAAATGAACCTTGTGTGTGTGTGTGTGTGTGTGTGTGTGTGTGTGTGTGTGTGTGTGTGTGTGTGTGTGTGTGTGTGTGTGTTGTATGAACTACCTTGGAAACTGCAATAAAAAAACCTAAAAAAAAATCCAACCTTAGAGTAAAATTTTGTATGACTTATCCCTCTTGTGTGATCACCTTTAAGACGTATGAAACTGAGATTTTAAGATGATCCTAGTTCTTTATATTCAATGGAATATCATAGCTTAAGGGAAATAAGATTCCAAATTTAGGATACCATAATAACATATACACATATCAACATCATCACAAAACCCCTCTATAGGAACGATAATGTTTAAACACTATCTTGAGTATGTGGGTTTCATCTTAGGAACTAGATTTGTGCATGTGGATGGTAATAAACTGATAATGATGTGTGTAATGTGCTTTCTAGTGATGGATTGGACCTAGAAAATCCCTGTCATGCTAAGAAAAATACTTAACACTATTACAAGTTATGTCCCTATTTATACTTGGGTCAATCCTTGCAAACATGTGTCCATAACTTAGGAACATTCATGTGAGGAAAGGGTTGCACTATGCATACCATATCACATTGGGTATGAGTACAATTGTTTTCCTTAGGTTTTGTAATTCTAGTCTTGTCTTGAATAATCTATTCTTCGTGTGTGTTGTCTTTGGTACTCTAGCAGGTAGCCAAAGCTTTATGAATGTTTTGGGGTAGTTTTTACCTTCAAAAATACCTCATTACAGATATTTAAATTAAATGAGTGGAAATTTTGTCGTATGTTACCTATGTATGAAACTATTGAGTTGAATCCCTTAATTTTCTCACAAATAGAAGTGTTACCTTAGAAAGAAGTAACTTTGGTTGTGCAAAGGTTACGAGGTAAGGATATTTGGTTTCCCCAAGTTTTTCCTATTAGTTTGGCATGGACTCCTTTTAGGTGTTAATGAAAGTAGTCTATGGTATACCTATAATGATATTTAGGGTGAAATACACTTTACTGTATGTTTTACCAATGAGAAGGGTAGTGGATATAAGGTAATATCAGTGTGTATAAAATTGTAATTGAATGTCTCCTTGTAACATGCGTCTAATGCTTAAACTTACCCACTAATAATATAAACTTTGTTAAGTGTGAAATCATACTCCTTAGAATCTTGATGTCTAAGTAAAGGACAAGTATTGCATAAACCTTAGTTGTTATAAAAGGAAGTCAATCTAATGACGTAAGGGTTATAAGAACATGAGTAAATGAGAGGATTTTTTGGAATGGTTGTTAAATGTCATCATACACCTTGAATAATTCCAACATGACTAAAATGAATAAGATAATTGTTATAACAAATAAAATTAAAATTGTGCCTCATTAGTGATCATTCAAGCTATTAAATGGGAAAGTTTCAATACTTATGGGATGAATATATTCACCATACCCCTTATAGTGGTTTAAACAACAATGTTAAATGATTAAAAATATAAAAAGGGGAATTTGAGACTTGTCCCTTTTGACTCAATGCAAACCGTCTTTTTCTTATCATGAACAATGCAAACTAAGTATTTAAGTGAAGTCGTTAGAATAGATAGTTGTAAAAACTCAAAAATTAAAAGAGTGTAATCTTAGTGTCTAAATGCTACTCTGAAAAGAACACGAAATCTATCCACACTTTACCTAATAGACTTCCTTTTATTTCAAAGGAATACTCCCTTCTTACAATGAAGGTAAATTACAAAACCAAGTAAACACACTCATTAGTAATGAATCCTTTAAACAATTACTAGTAGCCTCATGTGTGCTTAAATGTTCATATCAACAATCAGGCTATATAGATAAATTGTGATAAGATAAACAAGAAAATTCAGATGGAACCATTACAAGTAAAATGTTAAATGAAATAAATAAAATTCCTTCTATCATTATCCTATATTTATGACCTTCAATATGAGAACCATGGCTTTTCTCATCAAATTTTCCACATGGACAAGTTCCTCCTCAAAGGTAGGAACCCCGTAATCATTACTTTCTTCTTGAACTCTTATTTTACTAATTGAATACATGTTAGAGGGATCACATGTGCAGTTTGTACACATGTATTTTCCCCTCCCTAAATCATGTAATAGGCCTACCCTAAGATTAAACCAAGTCAAAAATATATGTATCGATGAATACTATCAAAAATATAGCCTAATCCCTCGTAAGAACATCTATTAACAACATATTATGGCAAGAACATAGACTGATCCCTCGAAGGACAACTATCAATTAAAATTACATAAAAATATGGCCATCTAATATCAAAAAAAAAAAAAATTAGACCACTTCCTTGAAGGATGGCTACAAAAGGATTCCTACATCGATCATCCTTCACATCAAAAGTCAAAATAATCAAAATCATCGTAGGAAAGCTTCCCGCATCGATCAAGTTTCCTATCAAAAAGAAACCTTCCTACATTGATCAGTTTACAACGATAAAATATAGTTGGGGCATAAAGATTACAAAACCCTCAAAGGATAAGCCACTCCCCCCATAAAAACCACATATGAACCCTTCCCATGTTGTAATAAGGTATATAAGTTCATTATATCCATGCTTGCTACATGTGACTAACTATTATTAATTATATGTTAACATTTATTACAAGTCCTCAAGTGAATTGTCATACATATTAAATTGACAATCATATCATATATATATCAAATCTAGTTGAATAGTAAACATCATACATTAACTCTTGACCATGTTAAAATACATTAAAAACATATAAATATCATTATATTTAAGTCACATCACATTAACACTTAACATAATATCCATACATTTAATCTATATAACATCTATAAACCACATCACAAATTCATATATAACATCAAATCAAAATCAATCATAACACATGAATCCAAAATCACACACACACACACACACACACACACACACACACACACACACACACACACACACACACACACACACACACACACACACACACACACACACACACACACACACACACACACACACATATATATATATATATCATTGAAATTTGATAAAACAATGCCTTAAAAGGGCTATATACATCCAAATCATATACAAAATACACATATTATGTGGTTAAAATGAAAATCAGATAGCCCATCACAACCTTGAATTCCCTCTGTCCATCCATCATGTCCCAGATCTCTTCGGGGATATACAACACAACTAGTGCTCGCCAAGGTATCCTGTCGAGTTGATCTATGCTCACTCGATCTATACTCCACGTAATGAGGTACGTCTTAGAGGTTCTCTATCACAAGCCACTCATAGTATCATATCTCATCTCCCAAATCATGATACTTCTATATAGTGACAATACCTCGATGCCCTCATCTGACCTCCACTTGCTTCCAACAGTCATCCTATAGGAACTATGGTCTGCCCACATATGGCCCTACTTCTCCCTATGTTCCAATTTCAAAGGCCTCATAATTTGTTCATGTCTCCCCATACTTCACCCACAATGCGTCTAGTTGTCGGCGCTATTTGGTCCCTCTATTGTTGTATAGAATCACGCTCTAGGAATTCATGAACTCGTTCATTTCATTGATCATCCCTCTTCTTGTGAGTTGTGTCTCACTCTACTATCAACTGATACCTCTCTGTCTAAAGTGCATCAAATGATTCCTGCAATCTATCCAAATCCTCATCACCCTCCTCCTTTACCTCTAAACCTCTCTATCTCTACCCCATTTTATCTCCTTAGGAATCCTATTGCTGCATCCACCACTAATTGAACACCTCAACAAACCAAGCATCATCAACATCTACACCCTTGGTCTCCCCATCCTCCTCCTTCTATTGTGTCTTATCCACCATTGGCACCAGAAGGTCCCTCTCATAATCACCTCCCCAATAGAAAATATACCCACCATCTATCTACTGAGGTAACCCAAACTACCTATGAACCTTAGAGAATTATACAAACTCAATCATGTTCACTTTCCACCACTGAATCCACCATACCCATCTCAAATAATCCAACTATGCATCCATACCAGGCCATGTAGAAAATGTAACATATGGCCTCCATACAACATCATCTCCTAATAAACTATTAAGTTTCTTAGAATAGTATGCCTCATCCTACTCCACCCCGTCATCTATCTTCCATCCAAACCTCCATTGCATGAACCCCACCACATACTCTGTTAGGTCCCCTACCCTCCAAGGTATACCTTATGGCCTCACCACATTAATGTGTTCATAAACCCAATAGTGCAATAGAAACCCCAAATCCAAACCATACATCCTCCCTATAACATACATCTATAGCTCATGGTATACCTCAGCTAGCAAAGCACACCCCTAGGAATATAATTTTTGGTGCTCCATGATCCCATCTACAACCTCTACTAGTGTATATAAAAACCGGCCTCCTCCTGAGTCTAGCAATGCATACCAAGAAATAACTAGCATGACCATCGATATCAACTAGTTCCCTAACACCTTTGCATCATAACAACTCTTAATGTGAAATCCCTTTATAGTATAATGTTTAGGGCACCATATCTATATAATCTCCTCTTAACATCCAGATGTTCCTCTCATGTGATAGGAATTAATCTCTCCCCCTGAATAGGAAGTCTCAGTATATGTTTCACATCCTCCAACGTCATAGTCATGTTTGTAGTACGGAACCATAATATCCCTGTACTCTAGTCCCATCTATCTAGCAAATCAACCATCAATCCCCCATCTCTCAGTATCTACAGGTAGTGATAAAATCCTCAGAAACAAACGACTATCAAATGAGCCCACTCCACGTCTATCACATCACCTATAATTTATTCTAGCATGTCAAGGACTCTATCACATTCAAGTAAACCATATCTCTCTCCTACAAAACAAGAAAAAAATCACATCCATTAGCCATTTCATCCAATCAATAACCAATTGTCGCTGACTATAAACCATGAATAATTTACACACACTGATCGATGACGATCATCCCAATCAATGTCGATCGTATGATCAACGAAGATCATCCCATTCATTATCGATCATACGATCAAAAATAATTAAGCATTTTTGTCCAACAAATTCAAAAAATGCAAAAAATTGATAGAAACACAAAAATTAGAAAAATCACAAATCTCGAAGCTACTTACCCCTCATCTCACATGTTTCCTCTTTTTGGCTACTTCCGCCCACCTCCATATCTCAAAATAATTAAAATTTATTTCTCAGAGATCTGAAATAAGAAATCAACATGTGTAAATGATCCATTTGCATGTCTGACTCAGCTTATATAAACCCTATTTATAGGTTCACCATTGATAAAAAATTCATGCCGATCCAGTCCCCTAACCACCGAAGATCATTAATCACCATCGATTCCATCCATTTTTACAACATTTTATCAATTTCGGTATCCTATACATTTCCAACCTACACTTCCACACCATATAGAGCTCATATTCCTTTTCTTTGATGCCTAACACCTTGTCAAAACTATTTTTTAGAATAATTTTAAACACATTTTGGATGTATGCCTTGACCCATTGGTCCCATAGGTTAACACATCCATGAAAAATCACTCCAATTAGACTCTCTCCTTGTAGTAATATTCCAAAAGCACATGCATTTGTAGTATTACCACATTAATGATTCCCCCTTGAGGCCATATAATATTCCCTACCAAGTTTTTCCAAGACTACTACCATCTCTATCATAATCCTCCAACATGTTCATTTTATACTACATTCAATCCGTCTCACTCTTTTTAATACAATGACCAATAAAGTTGGCCATTGTCTTGAGAGGGACTAATATCCTTATTAATGAACTGGGGCATTTCAACAGTAGTTTTTGTCTCACTACCTGTGCCTACAAATATTTCAACAAAAAGGGGAAAATGTAGAAACCAATTTTTCACCCCTAAGTTACCCTACACATATTAATTATAGTATCATTATTTAGATTATCATTATTAGTCTCCTAATTCCATTATCCCTTAATTTAATTTACCAGCGTAAAAAACGTCATTTACCCAAGTAGAATTGCATTTACCCTCCCTAACCATATAAAACCAAACCTATCCTAAATTACCATAACGATCCCAATCCCTAACCTCTTCATACTTAAATACTTAACCTCCCACCACTCTAAAAAAAACTACAAACCTCAAATGGAAAATGGTTTTTACCATTTTCCATCATCTCTTATTTGTTATTAACCATTTTGACCAAAATCGATGGTGATCCATGATCGCCAGAGATCATTGCAGATGACGTTGATTATATTTAATTTCCCTCCTTCCTCATTTCTCAGTTAGACATAGATTAGATTCATGAATGTATTTTTGAGACCATATGCAATCATCACAACATTTAAATATCTTTCACAACTTACTACCACCTCCTTGGAGATCCACCAGCCATAAAAATGTTCAAAAACGTTAGTGCATTTCTAGTTTTCATTTTAAATCATTTCTTACATTAGTCATATCCTACAAAAATGCGTCTTACATCCCTAATAACCATCATAATCTCTCTCCCATTTCATTATTTAATCAATCTTTTATCATATCAGTCAATATTAATAGGGATCGCCTCTAATCCCCGATCATCATTAATCAAGTCTCCATCCCTTTAGAACTTATTTATATCTTTATGCATATCAAAATACTAATTTTCTGTACTCATTTTGTCTTTATTGCCCATGTATTTCATATTAGCATTTCCAAACTCTGTCATGCATCAAATACAATATGTTTAAATTAGTCCTAGTTAAAGAAAACCACTTTGTCCCCTATCACAGCTGATTGCTAATCATCGTCAATCTCTATCATTTCAGTAATTTTATCAATTATCATATCTTTCTTACTCTATTTCAGCCTAATCTATTTTATTATAAGATTTATTCTCTGTAGATGATAGTTCTAGGTTCATCACACCCCATTACAAGAATCTACAACCTCCTGATCATTCAAAAACCTTTCATGTAGGAGTAGTTTAATATTTCACATGAGCTTAGCTTGTGTTTCAATGCCTTGATACTTGAGATTGAGGACATCGAGAACCAACTTGATATCATATGTGAAATACAAGATACAGAAGAACAAGTTTGACTCAACTATTTCTTGGACTTCAAGCTCGTTATAGCTCTAGCCTTGGTTTCCTATCAAGTAGAGAATGCTCTTTCTACCCATCTTGAATTATAATTTTTTTATCAATATCTTATTATGTTATCAAATCAATTGATTTTAAAACATGAGTTGACACCATTCAAGAAATCCCTTTGGATTCTCGACATTGACATTTGCTCAGAAACTCATTTAATCATTATCTAATATTTTCTTGGCTATCCATATTTGTATATATATATATATATATATATATTCTCACTTGGTGAAAGGAGGAGTCTCTTGCATTGTTCGCATATTCACTCATCCCAAAGTTGTGATTATCGATGTAGGTTTCAGTAAACCCTATTTTATTTATATTTTTTGGTATTTCAACATAATATCAACTAGCAAAAAATCACCATAAACACAAACACAAAAATGATGTTATAGAAAAAATATGTTTTTAGTGAAGGTAAATATTTGAATAAGAGTTGGGTTCACTAAATTTTATTAGAAATTCCTAAAAATATAGATTAAATTATAATGGAAAATGTAAAGGTGATGTTATAGGATGATTATTTTGAATTAGTTTCTAAACACTGATCATAAACATTCAGAATAAATCATTCATAACTGCAAAAAAAAATATTAAATGATAAGACAATTTCTTAAAACTACACCAAAAGATAAGTACTTAGTTGCATCTATAGTGGTACAAGGATTTAGACTTGGTGAGAGGTTTGTTATGGATATTAAAATTCTTAGTCTCTAAAAATAACATTGGTAACTTCCCCTATTTAGGACCATATGACTACTCTAAGGATTGACCTCTTCTATAAATTCTTGGATGTATACATAGTGGGCATCTATAACTTTCTTTCTGGTTAGGAGTGAATCTGATGACCTTATATTTGAAATGTTATGTGTCACACATTTTTGAAACCCTTTAAATGATGAGAAACAACATCAAATCCTAACTATGTGTAGGAGACCTTACAAAAAGGTTAATATTTGGGTTGAAGTGTAATTGGTGCACTTCCTACATCTTCACTACTTTAAAGATCCCTCAAATTTCATGTGGTTCTCCAAATAGCATATCATATATATATATATATATAAAATACTATTTTGGTAAATTGATCACTTTACAATGAGGAAGGATGGATTGGAATGCTTGAGCTTGACTTAGATTTGGAAGATCTTTATATTGGGAAGATTTACTCTTTAACCTAGTTTGAGTGCTTTAGATCTATGTGGTGGATTATATAATTGGTGTGGAACAACTCTAAGACTATTTAGGAGAGCCTTCGGTGCTTTACTATTGATATTTTCAATAGAATCTCATGAGAATACCATGTGAGTTATAAAGTGCAATTGAATTTTTAAGATAGGATTCCATAAGTTATATATTAGCATTATGGTAAACCTAAGAAAATGAATCGATTCATATAATAATTTTTACATTAAAATAAAAGGTCATCAGATGGGAGGGTCCAAGATTTTGTAAGTCGATTAGTACTGTACACCATTATGGACCTAAGAAGTAGGGTTTTCCACAGGTGGATATTGATGAAAAACTCAATGTTTGGGAATGATGAGTGGAGTTGAATTACTTCCTTGGTTGAATAATATTCTCTAGATGAATGAAAAATAAGTGTGTAGAGATGAGAAAGTAAAAAATAATATATAAGCATGTACGTCAATGAAGTTTTGGGTACAAAAAGTTTTCATAGCATAGGAGAAGAGCCAAACTTATCATTATAACTTATTAGTTTCCAAATTTGAGTGTCTACAACTACATTATGTATTTTAAATGATTCATGGTTCTCTTATGCAAGGATTATTATTTTTCATGTGTTTATGTGAAGTTGTGTTGCATTAGATTTGTTTTTCCAAAGATGTCTTGAAGTATTGTGATCAAATGTTTAGATGTTTCCTAATATATAATAACACACTAGTCTTTAGATATTATATTAATATTTATTAATTAATTTAAATTTTCATGAGAATTATGTGTGTCTATGCAATAATTATTTGAGTTCTATTTTGAACCTTAAATAAATACATTTCTCTAATTATCTTTAATAAATTGGAGGATCTTTTTAAGAGAGAAGTTGTGTTATCTTTGTTATCTTTACAACATAGTCTAATGCTTGAAATGAATTTTTTATTATAAAATTTCAGTTGTGCACCAATAGATATTTTTAATCAATGTACGATAAAATAAAGAGTGGGTTTTCTTCATGAGTGAAAAAAAACATTTACATCATAGATTAGTAAAATTTAAATATTTATGTGACTCAAGAGTAAAAATGGTATTTGCAATAATACGGTTCTAGGAAATTCTCACGGGTTTGTTCTTGTTAATTTATAATTATTTATAAACAAGGAATAACCAATTTATTTAATTCTATAACTGAACTTGGTTTACACATTTTGAACCTTAAATATTTATATTAAAGATAAAAAAAATATTAATGAATCATTGAATTTACATGATACTAGCTTAAAGTACATTCTAGCTACTCAATGCATCATTACACAAATATGTTGTAATTACATGATACTCGACGATGCTACTATTTTTTATTTTGTAAAAAATAAGTTGTGTGATTTTTTTCTTATAAAAAGTAAAAATAGTGAAATTTTAAAAACCTGAAATTAGTTGTAATTGAAGGGGGAAGGAAAAAAATGGAGTCGTCTCTACTAGGGTTTCCTCCACACGCACTTATCATTCTGTGACATCTTCAGGAACTACGGGATGGTAATATTATCAGTATTTTCTAGGGTTTCTCACCCTCTGGGAACCTCTATATAATGACCTCTCCCACTTCAATCCTGGTTGTTGCAACTATAGCTGGAGATAGTGGAGATTTGAATAATGGCACCGCCACCAAAACATCCTTAGAAGTTCATCCCAAATTTTTTCCACAAGGTAATGACTCTCCTCCTGATGTTGTTTTTCCTATTCCTGAGTTTAATTTGGATTTTCAAGGGTTGGAACAATTCCGTTTCATTGGGTATTTCGTGGGTCGCATCCTCTATGAAAGCATGCTCAAATATTTGGTTAACTCGGCCTAGACTCCTCATGGATTATTTCTTGAGAGTGTACAAAATATGACCAAAGGATTCTTCCTTTTTTGCTTCTCTGACCTAGCTAATGCCCCCAACATTTTAGCCCAAAAGGCCACTTGGTATGTTTGTAACTCCTTGTTGGTCCTATCTCCATGGACCAAACGCTTTGTGGTTTTTGAGTATGTTGCACTTAAAGTGTCAGTCTGGGTGGAATTTCCTGTCCTACCCTTGCCTTGTGTTCAATTCTTTCCTAAGATTGCATCTTCTATCTAGTGGATGGTCTACCTTGAACAACAACATTATTACAACAATCATCCAAAGAAGCGTGCATGTGTTGAAGTAGATATTTCTATAGAATTGAAATAATATGTGGAAATTTAGATGGGAGACAAGTGTTACTCCTAACATAGCTTATATACCATCTTCCCTAATACTTTCTTCTGGTGCCAGGCATCTAATAATAAGATCAAGGATTATCTTATTTATGTCCCTCACAATCACCCAGTAGCTAAAGTGGCTGTAGAAACGACCAAACCCACTCAGGAGGAAGGGTGGAAAATAGCTGGTGGCTGTAAAAATAGGAATAAAACTCAAGAACCTAATGCCTCTTGTTCAAATGGCCCACGTGAGTCAACTATTACAAAAAAACCCCATAGACCAGAAGCTAAAGAGCCAACTACTACTGCCAACTTGAAAATCTAGTTGACTTAATTCTCTAGCATGCCCAAGTTGGCCATGGTTCTCATGGACAAGATAGATTTTGTTAACAATGTTGCCATTCTGCAAAAACTATCGTTGCTTTTAACCAGCAATTCAAAGGGCCCTTTTAAAAGGGTTCAAATTCCTTCTTTCCACTCTCAAGATCATAGCTTGATACGCGGTGTGGATTATGTAGAGGAATAAAATTTTGACCATGTCGAGAAGAAAAAATTTATCAGTCAAATTTCTTGATGCACAACATTGTTTAGTTATTACAAAACCAATTTGACACGTTATATGGCTTAGACTTAGAAGGGATGGCACTCAGCCATCATTTGGAATGAATTTTATATCGTGAAATGTGTAGGATATTACATACTCCAATCACAAGTATATTGTTCATGATGTTCAACATAAATTTTCTAATCTAGATGTGTTCTGTTTGCAGGAAGTGAAAATTATAGGTTTTCAGCTACAGATGGTTTGTAAATCCATCTAGCCTGATAGCCTTGCTTCCTGGAGTAATCATGACTGGGGGCATGGGGGTTTAATTTCCCTTTTTTCTCCCAAATGTTGGCCCTTTTTGATGGATCATGGCTTCGACCCCACCAATCATGCCATATGGGTCTTATTTAATATTGATGGTTGCCCTTTTGGCCTCATTAATATTTATGCCTCTAACGATGTGACCAAAATTGACAATCTATGACAGTGGATAGAATGGTTAATTCCTTATTCTTATTGGGTCATAATTTGTGACTTTAATATGGTTGAGCTACCCAATGATCAGTGTGGGCACTTTCCCATGTGTTGGACAAACTGGCAAACGAGAGGTATGGTTTTTCATGTGCAATAAGTTCAGGTTTTTAGAGCCTAATGCCTCTCTTATTCCCACTTCTGAAGCTTGGTTTACTTGGTCCAACCTTCGAGGTAGATCAGATTAGGTTCTTAAATGGCTCAAAAGACCTATGTTGTCAACTCAATATTTTTTAAGTTATACAACATTTATTCCTTACCTGTGGAGATAATGCCTGATTTTTTCCTTTCAGAACATTCCCCCATTCGATTTCATATCACTTGGCATGATAGGCACACTTTTTGTCATTAAGGCCAATTCTTTCTTAATACCACCTTAATGCAATATGGGCCCAATCTCAATCACATTAAGCGTGTGTGGAACCTGGCCCCTTAGCCAAGTCATTTTTAGAACTTTCATCCACCTATGCATGCTAGTTGGACTCAATGGTGGGAGGACGCTATGGATCAGACTACTATATTTCTAGATTCCTCAAAATATATGTCAAACAACTATCCAAAATTCAATGTGTTGTCTCCTGAAAACTACTCTATGTTTTCATAGAAAAATTAAAAATTTTGAGCTCATGCCATTCGTTGGTGTTTAATTCAAGTTAGAGATTAAAGAAATTAGCAAAGGTCATGCCCTAAAGCTATTTAAACCTCTGTTTTGTTCATTTTTAGAAATCATCCATTTCCTGGTCTGTACATGTAATATCCTCTTTTCAATATCCTTTGTGATTGAAATTGTTTACTTGTTCTATGGCCTGGGTCATCAAATCATTGTTTTGCTTCCATGCCTCTCGACTTGTGAAGGAAATTCAAAAAATCATGGACTCAAAATGACAAAGTTCTCTTCCTCTGTGTTTTTTTCTACAGTCGGGAATGATAGGTGCATTTCTTTCCCCATAAAATTTTTCCTCAGCATCCCTGAGTGATGCATGTGGTTCTCTCTGATTTGATGCAGTTCAGTCATACTTTAAAATATCAGTAGATGGCCCCACATGTTGCAACGGTGACAATTCTAGGGGTAGGGTCGGAGGGACAGTCTTCAATTAACCGCAGGCTTTCCACGTGTCCTAGGTACAAAATGGAGGTAAAAATAGCTAAGTATGAAAGGCTTAGCTGATAGCTCCACGTGTTGCAACGACACAATTCTAGGGGCAGGGTCTGAGTGATAGTCTTCAATTAAGTGCAAGCTTTCCACGTGTCCTAGGTACAAAATGGAAGTAAAATCAGCTAAGTGTGGAAGGCTCAGCAGACGGCTCCATGTGTCACAACGGCGTAATTCCAAGGGTAGGGTCCAAGGGACAGTCTTTAATTAAGAGCAAGCTTTCCACATGTCCCAAGTACAAAATGGAGGTAAAATCAGCTAAGTATGGAAGGCTCAGCGGACAACTCCACATGTCACAATGACACAATTCTAAGGGCATGGTCCAAGGGATAGTCTTTAATTAAGTACAAGCTTTCTATGTGTCCCAAGTACAAAATGAAGGTAAAATCAGCTAGGTATGGAAGGCTCAGCGAATGGCTTCATGTGTCGTAATAGCGTAATTCTGAAGGTGGGGCAAAAAGGGCTAATTATCAAATCAGCACCAAATCACCACGTGGTCGAAGTCATTAAAGAGGCAAATCCTACCGTTGAAAAGTTAAAGGTGAAGCTCCATAGTTGAAAAGTCAAATCGGAGTAGCAAGCTGGCGGAGGAAATTGAGTTTTTGAGCCTTTTTTCCAAAAAGGTCAATTTTTTTTGAAAAGATCCAGCACCCTCATCTCCAATAAGAATGTACCACGTGTCTAAGTTGAAAAGTCAAAGTAGGGCTATAGGCCAATTTGTTCCAAATTTCCAAATCTCATGAAAAATCACCAAATGTGAAAGGCTTCCCTCGTAACCACTCCAATCCTTTCCTACCACGTGGATGACCCAAATTCAGAGTTAGAGGAGCAAATCAAATGGTCTATATTTAAAATGGTAAATTGAATGTAATGGTTGTTTTGCAAGATCTAGTTTTTAACCCACCATGAATGATTTTCTTCACAACAGAGGAATCTGAAGAGGCGTAAATGATTTGTAAAGTTGTAAGCATTTTGGCAAAGGATATAATGACTCCTTAGAGCCATTCCAAAAGGTTAGTGCAATTGATTTCAAAAAGACCAGAGAGCTCTGTACCTATAAAAGATGGAAAATTCCATTCTTCTTTTTTTGTCTCTTCTTCCTCGAATTTCTTCCATTCTCAAGATATGTACAAACTCTGCTCAAGCTTTAATAATAAAAGAAGGAAATTTTTCCTCTTTGATTGAGGAATTATTTGGTACTTTATGACTAATGAGTTTCATTTAGTCTTGTAGCTTCTCCTGTGAATTTTTTTTTTCTTCTAACTATAAATGCATGTAAATGAAATTTCTAATTAATGTGTGTGGGCATCTAGATATTCTACTCGCAACATTCAGTTTCTCCTACCTCCATTCTCACTCCCTTTCCCATTTTCAGACAAAGTGCTTATCTAATGAGAAATTGCTAGCTTTGCCATAGGGTTAGTGGAGTGCCCCTGTTGGATCTTTGGTCGAAAACGCCACCATTGAAATCCACTTTTTTATGCATGCACATATGGAAGCTACACCGTTCAAGGAGAGGGGATTAGATTTCCATAGCGTTGGCTTAAAACCCACAAATTTTTCCACAAGACAAATTTTCTTGCCAACATTTTTTTGTGCCCACCTTGGGGCATATTTTATAGCATCTGCACCTAAAAATGACCTCAGGGTCATAAAATGCAAAAAGATATTCTAGAAGAAAAGTTTTTGGAGATTGAATAATCACACAAACTACACGGATGTAAATCATGGTTATTCTGGGAAATCCTCCCATTGAGAGACCTGATTTCCTCTTTCACATCCAAGAAGACATTGCTTCTGATATGAGAGAAGCTATTTGGCATAATAGACAAAGTGTCAATCAATATTTCATTGCCATAAGGATTCTGGACTTGGAAGAGGAACGTGCTGCTGAATTGGAAAAATAGAGACAAATTCTAGCACCCCAGAGAGGAGCATAAACTTTCAAGCTAGTTGATAGGAGATACACCTAGAAAAATGAGGTAAGGAGGACAAATTCATGCCACATTTGAAGATCTTGAAAGAGAGGAAAGAGTTGAAGAGGAGATAAGGGCTCAAATTGAAGAAATTGAAAGACTCCAAATTGAAGCAGAAGAAAGAGCAGCAGTAGAATCAACCTTAGCAAGATTTGAGGCTAGAAATAGGAATAGAATGTGTTTTCATGAGGATGAAGTACACATGCATAATGTACAATGGGGAAGAAATAGTGGTCCACTTTCTCTTCCACAACCACTTCATGAGCTCCCAAGAATCTCAAGAAAGAACTTCCCAAAATTCAAATGGGATGGTTCTCAGCTCCCTCAAGAACATGTAACAACATTCATCACTGCTTGTGGAGTGTTGGGAGTTCAATATGAAGATGTTTCAGTTAGGATCTTTATGGAGTCACTCCAAGAAAGAGCTGCTGAATGGTTCTACATGTTTCCCCCAAGATCTGTCACTTGTTGGGAAGATATAAGAAGTGCATTTGAACATAGGTTCAAGAGCACAAAAGATTGTCAGGTATCTGCTGGTCCAGTTGGTTTGGATGAAGAAGGATACCTCCGAATCAATGAAATATTTTGTAGCAAGTTATAATAGGTTGACAAGAAGGATCCCAGAAGATGTGGTACCCTCTGAAAACAACTTGAAAAGGTTCTTCATCAGTGATTTTCCATCATAAGTTGGTTTCTTCCTCAGAAGAGCCCAACCAAGAACATTGACGGAAGCTAAAGAATTTTCAATTGAGACTGATGATGATCTAATTATTTTTGGCAAAGTGAAAGGACCAAATGGGAAGCAAAAGGGTTGAAATTTGAATTTAGTCACCACTAATCCAATGTTTTAAAAAATGGAAAATGACCTAGTTGCTTTGAAGAAATAGCTATCACAAATCACAATGAGGAATGCTCCAAGGAGACCAAATCTTCTTGATAGACCAAGAATTACTCCAGCCCCTCATAGGCTTGCTCTTGAAGCACCACCAGTCAATGCCATCTGTGACACTGGGGAATCAGAAGAAGGAGCAAACATTGAGGAAATTGAAGAAGAAAGAATGGATGACTATGAAAACTATCTTGAAATTGAAGAGATTGGCATGCACAATGGCCTGATTGAATACGTTGCTGATGAGGAGGAAAGTGATGAAGAAGCTCCAAGTTTTTTGTGTGCTGTTTTCACTTGTGCACAATCCAAGAATGGTGTTTCAGCCTCAATAGTTATAGCAGATGATAGGAAGAACAAAGAAGATTGCTCTCTAAAGCTTCCACAAAACAAGATCATCAACATAGGATCACCATTACCATCTTCCATGGAATCAGCCAAAGAGAAATTAGATTCACTGGTTGCCAAGGATCATGCTACTATGCCAAGTAAGTTACCGGATTCTTTTCTCAACTTAAAATTTGTTAAGAGAAAGTATCTTATAAATACATCTAAATTTCAATCAAATGTTATACCCTCACCTCCTTCCAAGCTAATTGCTACATTTGAAAAGGATGATAACTCAACACCAAAAGTAAAAAAAACCCTATCATTTAAATCCTCTCCCACTGTTGGAACCTCTTCCTCATCTACCATAACTCCATTTGAATTTGTGGAGCATGCAAGCAAAACCAAAGTTCAACTCTCTGAGATTGAATACCTACAGACACATCCTTCCTAATTTGACATATTCATCAAGGCAGTTCATGGTAGTAGCCCTTTTTCTCCAATCCCAATCTCTAAATACCTATTACCCAAACCATCCATACCAGATTCTCAAAACATGTTATCCCTTAGTGCCCCCAACACCAACAGAGTTGAGCCTTTCTACATGTCACTTCTCATCAAAGGCTTCTAGTTGAACAATTTCATCATAGAATATGGACCCTCAGATAATGTGATGCTAGCAAAATTTGTAAATTCTCTTGGCCTCACTTTGACCCAAGTAAATGACACTTGTTATTCAATGGAATCCAAACAAGTTCCATTGGTAGGAAGAATCAAGGATGCTTAAGTTGCACTAGCTTATTACCCTGATAAGAAGATACTCTTGACCATTTCGGTGGTAGATATCCAAACATCTTTTGGTATGATATTCAGTAGAATTTTTTGCAGAGATCTAGGTGGAGAAATAAAAATGGATTGGTCATCTACAACTATCCCAGTGAAAGGAGAAATGAAGAAGTTGCTGCCAATAAGAAAAATCAAGTTCACAGTACGAAAATCTGATGATCCAAAAGCAAACATTCTCTTTCAAGATTGTGGGTTAGGAAATTGGTTCCTTACATCACAAAAGGAAGAGAAATTTCCACTCCTCAACAAGGAAGAAAAAGATCAGATTTGAACAATGGAGTTTAATGGCAGTCATTCCAGAGCAGGTTCAGAAGCTAGTGTAGTATTGTACTCTCCCTCAAATGAGGTATATCCTTTTGCCTACAAGCTGCAATTTGACAATATAAATAATACAACAGAGTATGAAGCATTACTCTTAGGCATGAATGTAGCAGAGGATATGGGAATCAATAAGTTGAGATGCAAAGGTGATGCAAAGGTTGTGGTAAATTAGGTCCACCAATAATATCATGTGAAAAAACCAATACTCAAGAACTATAGAAATAGAGTGTGGGACTGCATTGAATCCTTTGATGCATTCTCCATTGAAGCTATCCCTAGGGAGTAGAATGAAAAGGTTGATTCTCTAGCACTGTTAGCTTCCTTAGTAGTACCTCATCCTTCTTTTGGCAAGGATAAAGTGACCATTGAGATTGTTTTCAGACCTAGTGTACCAATCAATGCAAATCACTGGTAGGTCTTCAATGATGACAATGAGATCCTAGCCTTCTTAGAACAAAGGGATACCTTCAATAACATTTTCTTTAAAGGAATTGAAAACCCACACCGTGAATCAGTACCCAAAGAAAAGAAGGAAGGAATTGAGGGAATTGATGAAGATGGAGTAATCAAACTGAAAGGAAACAAAATCCCCAAAGGCCTAGTTTCTTTGGAAGATATCTTTGACAAGCATGACAAGTTCATCCAAGAGAAAGAAAATGAGTCTTCTCAGTGTCCATCTGATTTTGATCAAGAAAACATTGGCACTTCAGAGAATCAAAGGATGGTTAACATTGGTAAATGTTGCTCACCAGAAGAGAAGAGAAAGTTTGTTGCTTTGCTAAAAAATTACTCAGATGTGTTGGCCTACTCCTACGACAAACTTAAATCTTTTCAGCCAAAGGAAATGCATCACTCCATTCCTTTGAAGCAAGGAGCTAAGCCCTTTAGGCAGAAACAAAGGCCCTACAATCTGAAGATTCCTGATGTTATCAAAGAAGAGGTGAAAAATATGCTCAATGCTAGAATCATCTTCCCCATCCACCATTCAACATGGGTGGCTAACATTGTGCCAGTAAGGAAGAAGAATGGGGAAATAAGGATTTGTGTAGACTTTTGAAATCTGAATCAAGCATCTCTCAAGGAAAACTACCCTCTTCCAATCATGGATCATATTTTGCAAGCAATCCCTGGATCTGAAATTCTCTCTTTGCTTGATGGATTCTTAGGGTACAACCAAATCAAGGTGATAGAAGAGGATTGTAACAAAATAGCCTTCATAACACCTTGGGGCACTTTTTCCTACAACAGAATGCCTTTTGGCTTGATCAATGTTGGGGACACTTTCCAGAGAGCAATGGACTTGGCCTTCAAAGATTAGAAATATTGCATTGTCATTTACCTTGATGACCTCACGGTTTTCTCAAAGAGGCGGGGAGATCATATCTGTCATTTGGAGAAAGTCCTTGCAAGGTGTAGAAAACATGGCATTTCTCTAAATCCAAAGAAGTGCATTTTGGGATTCATAGAAGGTAAGTTTCTGGGACACATTGTGAACAAACATGTAGCACACATTGATCTTGAGAGGATCAGAGTTATCCAAGCAGTATCCTTACCAACCAGCAAGAAGGGAGTTCATTCATTCTTTGAAAAGGTAAACTTCCTTCATTGTTTTGTGCCTGAGTTTTTTGAATGGATTAAGCATATAGCTTCCATGATGAAGCCTCAAGAAAGTTTCAAATGGAATAAGGGAGGAAAAACAACATTTGAGGTTATCAAGAAAGCCATTTCCAAAGATCCAACTCTTGTATCTCCATATTTCAACAAGGATTTCATCATGTATTGTTAGGCATCAGAACATACACTCTCTGTTGTCCTTGTTCAGAAAAGTGATGAAGGTTTGGAAGCACCCATTGCTTTCATGAATTGTCCTTTGAAAAATCATGAGCTAAAGTACAACCAACCGGAGAAGCATGCCTACGCAGTGGTTAAAGCTGTTAAAAGTTTCAGATTCTACATTCTCAATTCTCATATAGTGGTGATGGTCCCTGGAAGTGCAATCAAGTCCATTTTGACTGAACAAGATCCTGGGGCTAAGAGAGGAAGTTGGATTGCAAAGACCCAAGAGTTTGACTTGGAGATTAGACCCTCTAATATGGTAAGAGGAAATGGTTTGTGTAAGTTGATTGCTGAAGATGAAGCTCTTAAAGCTTAGCAAGGAGAAAAATATGGTGTTTTCTCAACCTATTTAGGAGACAGTCCACAAGTGCTCTTTGTCACCACTACTGATGAGTGGTATGCTGATATTGCTTACTACCTCACTTATGGAGAATTCCCTCCTCATCTTTACTAGAAACAAAGAAGGACACTCAAGCTAAAGGAAACCAAGTTTGTGATCTAGAATCATGCACTTTACAAGAGAGGCCTAGATGGTTGTTTCCTCAGGTGTGTAGATAAGGAGCAACAAGAAAAGTTACTCAGGGCATATCATGATCAGGCTTGTGGTGGACATTTCTCAGCAATTGTCAGCACACATAAGATCCTTAGCGGGAGATATTATTGGCTCTTCATCTTTGCAGACACTCAAGATTGGGTTTCTAAATGTAAAGCATGCCAACAATTTGTTGGAAAGCCACAACTAGTTGCATTGCCACTCAGGCCTGTGGTGATTGAAGAACCATTTCAATAATGGGGGCTAGATTTCACTGGTGTTTTGAATCCTCATTCAAGTGCAGGGAATATTATGTACTCACTACCACTGATTACTTCAATAAATGGGTGGAAGCCATTCCAGCCAAGCAAGCCAGCTTTGAAACAGTCTGCAACTTCATCAAGGAGAACATCATTGTTCGTTTTGGAGTACCACAGAAGATTATTGTAGAAAATGCCACCTATTTCTATTTAAAGGAGATCACCGAGTTTTGTTATGGTTTTGGAATCTCCTTATCTCACTCTTCTAACTCCTATCCATAGGGAAATGGTCAAGCTGAGTCAAGAAACAAGAACATAGTGACCATTGTTTGCAAGATGGTAGATGAGAATCAAAGGAACTGACACAAGAAGTTATATGATGCATTGTGGGCTGATAGGATCGCTCCTAAGAAGGCAATAGGTATGTCACCTTTCCAAATGTTGTATGGAGTTGAGGTAGAGATTCCTCTCACAATTGAGATGAAAGCTCTCAAGTTGTTGCAAGAAATAGAAGATGGTCAATACAAAGACTCCATTGACAAGAGGATCCTCTTCTTGGAGAATATGGAGGAAAGTAAATGCCAAGTGGTGGATAGAATTAAAGAGCACCAATTAAAAGTGAAGAATATCTTCGACAAGAGGGAAAAGGCAAGAGAATTCAATGTTGGAGATTTTTTCCTACTTTGGGACAAGAGAAGAGAACCAAAGGGAAACCATGGAAAGTTTGATTCATTATGGCTCCAACCATTCCAAATTCACGGAGCTTGTAGTGAGAATGTTTTTTCTCCTCTCATACATGGATGGAATGCCATTGGAATTGCTTTGAAGCTAGCAATACTTGAAATTGTATGATTAGTGAAAGCGGGTTGTCCCCCGCCTTGTACCATAGGTGTTTTCATAGGTGTTTTTTTTCCCTTTTCTGTTGTGTGGTTTTGGTTTTGTTTTGTTTGGTTGTTGTTGCATGTGGTTTGGTTTGTGTGTTTCCTCCTTCTTCCATTCTTTCTCATAATTGTACATGACTTTGCACGGCCCAATGGATAAGGAACTGGTCAACGTAATATGTTTTGAAACTTGAGATTCTGGATCCTCATGTCGCGCCCTAGCCATGCCTAGTTCAAGCCATGTCCCCAAGCTAGAGCCAGTTGTTGTCTCATGAAAACTACTCTACATTTTCATAGCCAAATTCAATTTTTTTGAGCTCATGGCCTTCATTGGTGTTTAAGCCAAGTTAGAGATTCAAGAAATTATCAAAATTCATAACCTAGAGCTGTTTAAACCTCTATTTTTCTCATTTTTAGAAATCCTCCATTTCCCGGTCTATGCATGTAATATCCTCTTTTCAATCTCCTTTTTGATTGAAATTTTTCACTTTTTCTAGGGCCTGGGTCATCAAATCATTGTTTTACCTCCATGCCTCCACCTTGCGAAGGAAATTCAAAAAATTGGACTCAAAATGATGAATGTCTCTTCCTCTGTGTTTATTTCCACAGTCAGGAACAATGGTCATTTCTTTCCCCGTCAAATTTTGCCTCATTATCCCCTAGTGATACGTGGGTCTCTTTGATTGGATGCAGTTTAGTCATACTTTAAAATATCAGCGGATGGCTCCACGTGTCACAATGACGCAATTCTAGGGGTAGGGTCCAAGGGACAGTATTCAATTAAGCGTAGGATTTCCACGTGTCCTAGGTATAAAATGGAGGTAAAATCAGCTAAGTATGGAAGGCTCAACAGATAGTTCCATGTGTCGTAACGACACAATTCTAGGGGTAGGGTTCAAGGGACAGTCTTCAATTAAGTGTAGGCTTTCCACGTGTCCTAGGTACAAAATGGACGTAAAATTGGCTAAGTATAGAAGGCTCAGCAGATGGCTCTATGTCTCGCAATGGTGTAATTCCAGGGGCAGGGTCCAAGGGATAGTCTTCAATTAAGTGCAAGCTCTCCACGTGTCCTAGGTACAAAGTGGAGGTAAATTTGGCTAAGTATAGAAGGCTCAATGGATAGCTCCACGTGTCGCAACAGCACAATTCCAGGGGTAGGGTCTAAGGGATAGTCTTCAATTAAGCACAAGATTTCCATGTGTCCCAGGTACAAAATGAAGGTAAAATTAGCTAAGTATGGAAGGCTCGGCAGACAGCTCCACGTGTTACAATGGTGCAATTCCGAAGGTGGGGCAGAAAGGGCCAATTACGAAATCAGTTCTAGATCACCACGTGGTCGGAGTCATTGGATAGGAAAATCCCACCATTGAAAAGTCAAAGTTGAAGACCGTCATTGAAAATTCAAATCAAAGCAGCGGGCTGGTAGAGGAAATTGAGTTTTTGAGCCTTTTTTCCAAAAAGGTCAAAAATTTTAGAAAAGAGCTATGCTCTCATCTCCAATAAGAATGTGCCACATGTCTAAGTAATGCAAAAGGCTTCCCCCATAACCCCTCCAATCCCTTCCTGCCACGTGGACGGCCCAAATTTAGAGTTAGAGGAGCAAATCGAATTGTCTATATTTAAACTGGAAAATCGAATGTAACAGTTACTTTCCAATATTTGGTTTTTAACCCACCATGAACATTTTCTTCATGGCAGAGGAATCTGAAGAGGCATAAATGATTTGTAAAGTTGTAACCGTTTTGGCAAAGGATATAATGGCTCCTCGGATCCATTCCAAAATGCTAGCGATTGATTTCAAAAAGACCAGAGTGCTCTGTACCTAGAAAAGACAGAAAATTCCGTTCTTCTTCTGTTTTCTCTTCTTCCTCAAATTTCTTCCATTCTCAAGCTATGTATAAACTCTACTCGAGCTTTAATAATAAAAGAAGAAATTTTTGCTTCTTTGATTGAGGAATTAATTGGTACTTTGTGAATAATGAGTTTCATTCAGTCTTGTAGCTTCTCTTGTGAATTTTTTTTTCTTCTAACTATAAATGCATCTGATATTCTACTCATAACATTAGTTTCTCCTACCTCCATTCTCACTCCCTTTCCCATTTTTAGAAAAAGTGCTTATCTAGTGAAAAATTTCTAGCTTTGCCACAGGGTTAGTGGAGTTCCCCTATTGGATCTCTGGTCGAAAGGCCACCATTGAAACCCACTTTTTCACGCATGCACATATGGAAGCTGCACCATTCAAGTAGAGGGATTTAAATTTCCATAGTGTTGGCTTGAAACCCATCAATTTGTCCACAAGACAAATTTTCTCGCCAATAAGATGCTGCTCATACTTCGCTAACACCTCCGCTCTTAGCCGAGTGGTGGTGGCACTCCACGAAAACCCCTTCTTTGAAACTCTACAACTTCAAGTTTCATGGCTTTGCCAACAAATTCAAATTTCTGACAATTACAATGCTTGGGGTTCTAAAATTTGTGCCCACATGCATTTATTTAAAATTTGTGATCGGCTTTCGAAAGAATTATTTTTTCCTCTCAAAGCCAGAAAACCCTCTTAGAAAATTTGAGCCATCAATGATGGTAGGGCTTGGGTCACTGATCCCAAGCTCATGTTGTAGGTGTTTGTGCAATATTACAAGTTTGGTTTTCAGGCTCAATATTCCTCTCCCAAACGATAAGCAACTCTCAATCAATGTCTAGCTGTTGTGTTGTATAAGATTTTTGTTGCTCACAAGGTGGTTTGTGATTGTGTGCTCACCATTGATGACCTCCATGAAGTGGTCATGCAAATGGCAAATGATAAGGCCCATGGATGTGATGGATTCCCATGCAAATTTTATAAATCTCTATGGGACTCTGTCGGCCCAGATCTTCTTCAAGTTTATCTCGAGGATTTTGAGAACTAGTCATTAGGGTTGTGTATCAACAAAGCAAACATTAAATTAATACCAAAACTAGGGGATCCTAAGAAAATTACTAGTTGGTGGCCCATCACCTTGTTTAATGTCTCCTACAAAATTATTGCTAAAGCTTTAGCTACATGGTTGTGTCATATTCGTCCCGTTATCATCCAATCGGAACAAAATGGGTTCATTCAAGGGTGATAAATTCTAGATAACATAATTGTTGTTTGGGAAGGAATGGAATGGGCCTGAAGAGCCAATCAATTTTCTATGTTCATTAAAATTGATTTTGAGAAAGCTTATGATCGGATTGAATGGTCATTTATTCTTGCTATGCTTCAAGCTCTTGGCTTCAGCCCCATCTCCATTCAATCCATCTGAATGTTATTTTCCAATGCCTCTTCCAAGATCACTATTAATGGCATCATTTCTAAGTCCTTTGGATTATTTTGTTCCATTTGGCAAGTGGGCCCGTTAGTGCCTATGCTCTATGTTCTTAATGCTTAAGGATTTCGGTATCGTATGGCCCAGGACAAATCCCAAGGGATCATAAAGGGAATTACACTACCTTTTGTGACCAATTCTTAATTGCTTGATGGTCACTTTTCAGATGACTCTTTTCTCACTCTCATTGAGGAAGAAGCCATTACACACAATGTCATGCATTTCCTTGATATATTTTGTTTAGCTTCTGGCTCTTCTATTCAATGGTGAAAAAATCAGTGTTACAGGTAATCATTCCTCCATGTGCCCATTTAGATGGAATCGTTTTGTAGACATATAAATTTGGTATCTCTACCCTTATCACTTGCATACATATATTCATTTATTTCATCCCCCTTATTTAATTAAATGTCATTTTATCACATCCATATTAATATTTAATTAATTAATATCCACACCATATCATGCCTAGTTAACAAATATTAATTAATTAGTTCATATGAATTAATTATTTAATAATTAATCTTCATCCATGCCCTAATTCACTTTCTATTTAAGATGCTTTCATCTTAAATCATTATCCCCTCACTTTTTATCTAGCTTTCTTCCTATCTATTTTTATGCCCTAACTACCCATGATTTATGCCCAAGCAATCTAATCCTGCCTACATACTTTAAAACACCCTTCCAACTCTTAGAAAACGTGAAAACATGTCAGAAAACAAAAAAGCTAGCCCATTGGGAAAAATTTCCTTGCATTCGGTGGCAACCCAACCCAGTCACCATCATCCCTATAAAACTGAATCCTTTATTTCCATTCTTCATCAGATGCATGAACTTTAGACAATTCTTGTAAAATAGGCATCCTTCCTCGTTCCTGAGCATTCTTGAGATGTTTATAAAATTTCTAGACATCCCTTTGGTGCACTTGTATCACTCAAGATCATCCTTCGTGAGATTTTCCATCATCGTTATCTTGATTTTGGTATATCTATCATATTATCGTATATTCTTTATTCCTAACCTTTTTAAGGTAAAGAGTAGCTTGTGCAACATCCAGGGAATACTCAGCATCCTTTTCCTATAGCCCCTTTTCCTACAGGTTTCAATATTCATCCAATTATCGTCAGTTTTATATTTCTTTGATACAGTTGTCGTTGATATCTCCTAGTCGCCGTCAACCAGGGCCCTGTTCATCCAATAATCTATCTAAACTGTCCTTTCTTATCCTTTTTCCTTCTTCTCTATCTCTGATTCTTTTCTATAGATCCTCTTACATCATCAACTTCTCGATTACATTCAGACCTTACAGGTCTGCATATTTTATCTACTGGTTTAGATCTATCCTCCCAGGTTGTTATCGACCTGACTTTGTATAGTTTGGAATGTCGTTAACCCAGACCAATCTATTTGCATGCCTTCTTCATCTCACAACAAGGATATATCAATTACTTAGTGCCTATATCCATCACATCACATCCATGGTAAATTAAACCCTCCATCATTTCAAAGTTTGCTAGTTTCTTCAGTGGTGTAACGCATAAAATTACAAGAGCTAGAAAATGAGGTTTATTTTTTTAAAAAGAATTATAATAACAATTTACACAGTTGTAATTGTACATATTTATTTAATCAAATTTGTTCTTTTGATCTATTTGATAACATCCATGTAATCCATGTGCGGCTGACCAGATCTCCACAATCTCCCTTCGTCACTATTTTGAGTGACAATGCTTACTAGCATTTTGGCTCAACCTTTTTAGAGGTCATGGGAACCATTTGAAAGTCCCTGGGTCTACCACAAAGCTAGTTTCCCATCTTCGTATTCTGGTATCCGACCATTGTCTACCTCATGTTCAGTGTTCAACTTCCCATGATCAGGTTACTTAATTTTTATATTTATTTAATTGGAGCACTAGGTGATTAAACAATGCACAGCCATCACTGCATTACTTTGGCCAAATTTATCCACCGTTTAGGTAACGACTAAACTCAAGACAACACACTAGTCTTATGAGTTTTAAGTCTTCCGCCACCTCACAATTATCCCTTTCACAATTATCTAGATCTTTATAGTTTCTATTTACTTTATTTCCAATTTAACCTATCTTGCAAGAGTTTATATTGGGATAGATGCCAAAGGTCAACTAGGATCGTTATGAGATAAGTACATTCATAATGCTAAAATGTAACTATATCAGCATTCCGCATATACTTATCCCTTAATATGCCTAATGGATCTTTTCATCTATTTACCTTCCCATTTAGTCTCTCTTTTCCTGATGTTCGATTCTTTAACCTTAAATTACCTTTTTATAGCGATACCCTTTCATCCTCTAAACAATAGGATTTACATTCTTAACTTATTAATACCAAGTCTACCAAAAGGCTGAATTAAATATATATTTAATTATTCCTTCGATTAGCTACGCCACTAAATAGCGATTTAATTTAGAAATTAAAAGACAATTTATTGTTACAGTAATTGTCCAATTATCGGCTTCATACATTGATACCTATCAAATAAATATATTTAACAACTTATGTAAAGTAAGATTTCACAATTCTAGTATTTATGATTTACTCATATTGAGATATTATTACACACAAAGTAATCATCTCTTTATTAAAATCATAAATTACATATATCGTTAAGGCGAAATATATAACCAGTATAGTAATTCTCACATAGTGAGGTTTGAATATTTACAATGGGTCCAAGATCCCAATAATTCAGTAAAAATTCAAGGATATCATCCTTCTACCAATTGAAATCCAAGTATGTCATTTAGATCCATGCTACGATAAAACCTCACAAGACATGAGTTTCCACACATCCGAATGTAACGGCTAATGGTCCTGCAAGACTGGAGTAGTGGTATGATGTCATTTCAAAACGAATTGGAATGAATATTAACTCCATTTTAAGATGAAATTAATTAATAAAATATGAAAGGATATACATGTTATTTTATCAACAAGCACATGGTAATACAGCTGAGAATGTATTACTACATGGTTTCTATAAAGATAGAACTATGGATGCACACAAATAAAATGACCAATTTCTATTTCAGCAATCATGTTCCCCTTTAATCACAAAGGTCAATACATCCATTTTTCAACTTCAAACAATATGTATTTGATATTTAAAATTTCTACATAAGTCATAAAAACAATATGATTAAGAAGAGTATTTTTTTCCCCTTATTTTTAATAAGTTGCCATCACAAAAATAATAATCAAACCATAATCATTCAACCTCCGAATTCAGATTATGACCAAAAGAAAATCATACTTTAATTGGTATAGATGTAAATACTATTTTTCTTATCTTCCAAATCAACGAGAAGCTTAACAAAACTATTTGAAGTCATCATTTCCAAATACCAATCGACATATTTTCTCAAGGTGATGAACAGCTCATTGTATCATCCAAAAACGTCATTAATCAAATAAAATAAAACTTATTCCTTTTCAGTGAATGAGTAGCTCTAAAAATTAGTATAAATATCACCATAATTACATCATTTTAACATGTTCTATCTAGTAAACGAACCCAACAAAACAATATAACAGAATGATGATTACATAATTTAAACATACTCTTTTAGTAAAAGATCAACTAATAATTTCTTTCATAAGATATCATTGTATTAAACCCAATCATGCCACCAATTACTCCTTGGTGCATCTCGGTCAAGTTGTCTTGGCTTTCATGCCCTTACCAAGACAAGCAATTTCTTTTTCACAGTATTACAAGAATCCAAGTTATATTTTTAGGCTAGAAGTTACAAGCTAAAAGCCATTTTTTTGTAATTATACACACATAACAACACACCCTCATTTATACATGATCCTATTTAGATGTCCATAATGATAAAACTTTTGGGAAATGCAGCCCCATGCAAGAGCTTTGACATCCACAAATTATCATTCAAAAGGTCTCAATAAATTAAAAAAAAAAACCTTCATATAATTGCCAAGAAGAAAAATACAAAACCCCCAATCGGTTTCATACCCATATCGATTGGGTTACCCAAATCGATTCCTTTATGCAAATCAATTTGTTTACAGAAAAAAAACAACCAAAATTCAGTTAACAAAATAAAAACCCACAAGCACAAGTCGATTTTAAACACACAAATTCACAAAACATTTTTCTTCTTCCAATACAGGAAAAACCCAACTCTTTTCCTTTTCGGTACAATTTATTTTAATGCAAAGAAGGAATTTGTAACCTTTCTTTTACTTTATTTTTGCAGTTCAAAACCCAAAACCCCATCTGCGTATTTTTCTGGGTTTAGTTAAAACCACACAAAGAAAACTAAAAAGAATACAGAATCCATCAATTTCCTTTTCAAACTTCATCTCGAAACAATTAAATCAAAAGATGTCCACAAATTCCCTGATTGCCATTAAAAACAGAATGTGTATTTCCTCATTTTTTTACAAATAATGTAGCAGATAAAGGAGAATATATTCATGCCTGAAGTAAACCCAAAATTGACAACCTCTTACTCTTCCAGATCCAACAAGTTGAATTCTTCTTTCCTCCAAAACTCACGCAGGTATCCCAAAAAAGAAAAATGAAAATAGACGAAGGAGAAATAAAAGAAAAATATAATGAAAGAAACTATAGTTGGGCATCATATTGGAGAATTTTCGGGCTTCCCAATGTCGGTACATGCATTAGTGCATGCCACACACCTAGTGTCCTGTGAAGGTGTTTCGCTTTACGAAACCCATAAATATTTAATAAATAAATTAAAAAAAATTGGCTTACATGCCAAATCCTTCTAATATATATATATATATATATATATAATATTTTACTTATATTATATATTTTTACTTTAGTTGCTACTTAACTTAATGGTTAAGTTAAGTTAATTAACCTCCATAATACAAGTCCACATATTTCCCACAATATATTACCATAATAATTAGTTGAATTTCCAGGTTTATATAAAACATTCCAATAACAAAAATCACCAAGTCCATAAATAATAATTCGAATATTCTCATAAAGTTGGCTTGATATAGCATTGTCAAATAAAACAGAGGCAATTATCAACATGCTCATTACAAAAGTCAAACAAAACAAAAGACAACCAAACCAGATTAAAATAAAGTAACCGAAAATACAAATAACCGAAAGATTCACTATCATTTATGAACTATTTTACCTACAATTAAGGCCTAATCACGTTTTAGGAAGGATCATCAAGGTGGGTGTGGAGTTACTCGTTCAGCAGTGTCATGCCCCGCAGCAGAAGCTGTGGGTCATGACATGACGAACCAAATGAATTTTACACGCAATGATGATATCGTCTAATCCTGATTAGACTTAACCGTAGTTAATTTAACTTACAAGAAAATATGGGATGTTACATACTCTACCCCTTAGAATAATCATCATCTTGATGATTTCAGGATAAATAGATAAACTAACCCATCATTTATTTGCTGCATAAATATATTTCAAATCAGCTTAGAATTTGTAACAATATTATTTCAGCTGAATCATAAAGGTTACAACAACCCTTATATATCTAGAAAATCAATCACATAATCTATAGACATAACACATTACTGCTTAAACGATAGATTTTCTGGGTTCATTAACAAAATATTCAACAATACCTACTAATCAAAAGGTATCTTAGTCCCAATATTCAGTTGTAGGCTTATCTATAGAATTTTCTTAACTACCACTTTACAGAAAAAAATGAATTTAGCACTATAACAAAACATGTTCAGTAAAAATTAGTCAAAAAGATGCGAGAAAAGTAGTCTGGATATCTTCTAGATTTTCCCAAGTGGCACTTTCTTTAGAATATTGGTCCCACTGGACCTTACACTGTAAAACCTCACGATTCCTCAAGTGTAACTTTTGGGTTTCTAATATCCTTATAGGATTAACCGCAATTACCCCTGGATCCATAACCTGCAATGAATCCCAATTAAGTACATGTGTTAAATCATACATATTTCTTAAGCAAGTATACATGAAATACATTGTGCAGCCTGGATAGAGCGGGAGGTAGTGCTAACTTGTAGGCTACTGGTCCAATGACCTCTAGGACTTCAAATGGTCCTACAAACCTAGGATATATTTTGGCTTACTTGCCAAACGAAATGGAACTCTTGTTAGGTTTGACCCTAAGAAAAACTTTATCTCCCACGTTAAACTTTATGTTAATTCTTTTTAAATCTACATAACTTTTTTGTCTATTTGTTGCCTCTTTCAATCTTTCTTGGATTAATTTAACCTGTTTTTCTATTTCTGAAAGCATTTCTGGTCCAATTAGTACTCTATCTTCAGGATTATCCCAACTTATAGGTGTTCTACACTTACGACCATATAAGGCCTCAAAAGGAGCCATTTGAATGGAAGAATGACAAGTGTTATTATAGGCAAATTCAACCAAGGGAAGGTACTCTTCCCATTTGTATTGCTGATCCATGCAATACATTCTTAGTAAATGTTCTAACACTTGATTTACTCTTTCAGTTTGAGGATCAGTTTCAGGATGGTAGACAGAACTTATGTTCAATTTTGTCCCTAAGGCAACATATTAATTCTGCCAAAATCTGGAAGTTATCCTTGAGTCCTTGTCTAAAATTATTACTTCTGGAACTCCATGTAATCAGAAAAAATTCTTGCACAATTTTTTTTGCCAGTATGGGTGAATTATCCTTTAAATTACCTGCTATAAAATATGCCACTTTAGTTAAATTATCTACAATTACAAGTATAACATCATGTTTATTTTGGGTCATAGGTAGACCTTGGACAAAATCCATACTTATAACTTGCCACTTATATTCTAGCACATTGTGAGGATATAATAATCATGCTGGATGTGAATGTTCAGCCTTTACTTGCTGACATTCCATGCATTATGAGATGTAAAGAATCACATCATTTTTCATCTTTTTCCAGAAGTATTGCTTTTTGATGTCCACCATCATCTTTATTACTCCTAGGTTTCCCGAGTAGGGAGCTTCATGAAATTCTCTCATGTCTTTATTTCTGAGCTCTTTACTTTCTGGTATATATATTCTGATGTTATAACATAGAATCTCATATGTTCCTATCTTGAAACCATCATACCTTTTGTCTCTTGGATCTTTTTCTAGAGTTGTTTTAACATGATTGTAGTAGGGGTCATTGGTTAATTCATTTTTGACTTCATCTTTGAACTGAGTTCTTAATGTAATTATAACAACAATATGCTTTCTGCGACTTAAAGCATCAGCCACTCTATTCTCTTTTCCCTTAATGTAATTTTTATCAAAGTCATAATTTGCTAGGAAATCTAGCCATCTTCATTGCCTTGCATTTAGATTCGGTTGCGTAAAGATGTACTTGAGCCCAAGATGATCTGTTTTGAGTTCAAAAGGTTTTCCTAGCAAATAGTGCCTCCGTACCTGCAGCACATGAACAATTGCAGCAAGCTCAAGATTATGTGGTGCGTAATTTACTTCATGCACCCTCAACTTCCTACTTTCAAAAGCTACCACAAGCCCATCTTGTAGTAGTACTCCACCCAAACCTTCCCCTGAAGCATCAGTTACCACCAAGAAGTTCCCGTTTGGATCCAGAATCTTCAACACCAGAGCACTTGTGAGTCTACCTTTTAACTCCTTAAATGATTCTTCACACTTGTCCCAAACAAATTTCTTACCCTTCTTTTGCAAAGAAGTGATAGGTCCTGCTAACCTAGAGAAGTCCTTTACGAACTTTCGATAGTAGCCTGCTAGACCCATAAAAATTCTCACTTCATGCACATCCTTCGATGCTGGCCATTCCATGATGGAACTGATCTTCGAAGGGTCCACCGAGATTCCTTCTTTATTTATTAAGTGGCCTAAGTATTGTACTTCGTATTGATAGAAAGCACACTTAGATAATTTTCCATATAGTTTATGTTTTCTGAGAATTCCCAGCACAATCTTTAAATGTTCATCATGTTCTTCCTCATTCTTGGAGTATATTAATATATCATCGAGAAAGATAAGTACAAATTGGTCTAAGTATTCTCTAAACACGATGTTCATCAAGTTCATGAAAGTGACATGTGCATTTGTTAGACCAAAGGGAATAACTGTAAACTCATAATGCCCATACCTTGTTCTAAAAGTGGTATTATGGATATCTTCATCCTTGATTTGCAGTTTATGATAACCAGATCTGAGATCTATCTTAGAAAACACTTTTTCACCCCCCATTTGATCAAAAATATCATCAATTCGGGGCAGCGGGTACCGATTCTTCACTGTTACTTTGTTGAGCATTCAGTAATCAATACAAAGTCTGAGGGTCACATCCTTATTTTTCACGAAGATTATCAGTGCACCCCATGGTGATATACTTGGTCTAATTAGACCCAAGGACAACAACTCATGTAATTGAGATTTCAACTCAACTAATTTGGTTGTTGTCATTTTGTACGGTGCCTTGGAAATTGGTTTTGTTGCTGGTTTGACCTCTATTGTGAAGTCAAATTCATGCTTAGGTGGAAGTCCGGGAAACTCACTTGGAAACACATCTCTAAATTCCCTTAGGATGGGAAATGCTTCAATTTTAGGCTCATTTACTTGTCTGGAATCTGTTATTTTTATAGCATATAGATGACATCCTTTCGCTTTGCCTTTTTTAGTTGCATGGTAGAAATCTACCTAGTGACAAACTCTCTTTTAACACCCTGAACACTTGTTTTCTGCTGATCATCGCAGCAGGTTACACATTTTCCTAAGAAATCCAAGGTTGCATTATGTTGACTTAACCAATTTATACCTATGACAACATCATAGGATCCAAGAGGTGCCACATACAGGTTTAATCTTGTCGTGAACTCAGGTAATTCTAGTGGTGCCTCAAACAAACACTGATTCACTCTATGTACAACATTATTTCCATACTGTATAGTCCAAGTGTATTCCATGTACCCAGCTCTTATTTTGAGTTTATCAGCTACTTTAGATGAAACAAAACATTCTGTTGAACCGGAATCAAATAAAACAAAAACATATTCTCCAAAAAGATTATGTAAAGTTTCTATTAGAGTCAATTGCTTTTCTGCTTTCTTATTATGGACTACAACATAAATCTTATGTTGTTTCCCCTCTTTATTTACTACAGTATATCCCTTCTGCTGGTTATTCCATTGTCCTCTTTGCAGATAATTGTTAGCGAAATGATCACCACCACACTTAAAACATCCTCCCAGTGGTCCTTTTCTCTCAATCTTATTCTGGCTGAAACTTACTCCTTGTTGCCCATTTTTATTATTATTCACAAAAGTTCTACCCATTATTCCTCTTTTATTGACAAGCCTGAACTTGTTGTTTCCCTTTTTCCATGTTGGTTTACTTGCAGTTGGTGTTTGAAACTTGTTATTTTTCCTTCTACTTTCCTCTTTAGAGGCATAAATACTTCGCAACTTTTGTTCTTGCTTGATAGCTTTTTCAAACACTGTTTCCATCGAGGTAGGTCCATGAACATCTACCTCACCACCAATACTAGGATTCAATCCCATTATAAATTTTCTCACTCTAAACTTCTCATCCTTTTGATACAAAGGAACATATTTCAGTAATCGAGTGAAATGTTCCCAATATTCTATAACTGAGTACTTTCCTTAAGTCAGATTTTGGAATTCTGCCATCTTTTGGTCAAAGTATAGCTGAGGTAGCCATCTTTGATGGAAGTAGGCCTTGAACTTATCCCACATGATCATACCAGAATCAATTCCTAGTTCCATTTTCTAGTTATCCCACCAGGAAGATGCTTCACGGGATAATTGGTAGGCTCCCCATACTGCTTTTGTCTCCTCTGAAAAGTCCCTAATCTCAAAATACTTTTCCATTTCAGAGAGCCAATTTTCAGCACCATCCCCAAGAGTTGTACCATCAAATTTAGGTGGGGATATTCTTTTAATGTCCCTTGCTAACTCAACAGCTAGCCTTGCTTTCTTATTTGCCCTTTCATTCAGGTGCTCGGGTTGATCTTCATATTTCTCATCACCCTAATTCTCATCCCTACGATCCTCATCTTCTTCACCACCCTGACCTTGTTGTTCTATGCCAGCAACTCAGTTTCGGGTGTCATTCAAAAGGTTGAGGATTTCTTCTAACTTAGCAACCATATTATCCGGCACGTCATCAATATTTACCCCACTGTCACTCGCCATACTAGCTCTTGTTGCTGGCCTAGCCATAGTTTCATGTTTTATAAGAGATGAATACTTTTTATTAGAACGTGTGTCCCATTAATGTCCAAGTGTCTGAGCCTCTAGCTCTGATACCAAAATGTAATGCTCAAAATTACAAGACCTGGAAAATGAGGATTTAAAAAAAAAATATAAAAACAAATTATACAGCTGTAATCATACAAATTTATTTAATCAAATTCATTAAATCAAATTTTTTCTTTTGATCTATCTGATAACATCCATGTAAGCCATGTGTGGCTGAGAAGGGTGTATCCAGATCTCCACGATCTCCCTTCGTCACTACTTCGAGTGACAATGCTTACTAGCATTTTGGCTCAACCTTTTTCAGAGGTCATGGGAACCATGTGAAAGTCCTTGGGTCTACCAAGAAGCTAGTTTCCCAGACTTCATATTCCGGTATCCGACCATTTCCTACCTCATTTTCAGTATTCAACTTCCCATGATCAGGTTACTAAAAAAAAATTTAATTGGAGGACTAGGTGATTAGACAATGCACAACCATCAATGCATTACTTTGGCCAAAGTTATCCACCATGCAGGTTATGACTAAACTCAAGACAACACACCATAGTCTTATGAGTTTTAAGTCTTCTGCCACCTCACAACTATCCCTTTCACAGTTATCTAGATCTTATAGTTTGTATTTACTTTATTTCCAATTAAACCTATCTTGCAAGAGTTTATATCGAGATAGATGCCAAAGGCCAACTAGGATCATTATGAGATAAGTACATTCGTTATGCTGAAATGTAACTATATCAACATTCCGCATGTACTTATCCCTTAATATGCCTAATGGATCTTTTCATCTATTTACCTTCCCATTTAGTTTCTCTTTTCCTGATGTTCGATTCTTTAACCTTAAATTACCTTTTTATAACGATACTCTTTCATTCTCTATACAATAGGATTTACAATCTTAACATATTAATACCAAGTTTACCAAAAGGCCGAATTAAATATATATTAAAATATTTATTTAATTATTCCTTCGATTAGTTATGCCACTAAATAGCTATTTAATTTAGAAATTAAAAGACAAATGAATGTTACAATAATTGTCCAATTATCGGCTTCATACATTGATAATTATCAAATAAATATATTTAACAATTTATGAAAAGTAAGATTTCACAATTCTAGTATTTATCATTTACTCATATTGAGATATTATTACATACAAAGTAATCATCTCTTTATTAAAATCATAAATTACATATGTCGTTAAGGTGAAATATATAACTGATACAGTAATTCTCACATAGTGAGGTTTGAATATTTACAATGGGTCCAAGATCCCAATAAATTCAGTCAAAATTCTAGGATATCATCCTTCTACAAATTGAAATCCAAGTATCTCATTTAGATCCATGCTACGATAAAACCTCACAAGACATGAGTTTCCGCATATCCGAATGTGACGGCTAATTGTCCTGCAAGACTGGAGTAGTGGTATGATGTCAGTTCAAAATGAACTGGCATGAACATTAACTCCATTTTCTGATGCAATTATTTAATAAAATATGACATGTTGTTTTATCAACAAGCACATGGTAATACAACTGAGAATGTATTACTACATGTTTTCCATAAAGATACAGCTATGGATGCACACAAATAGAACAACCAATTTCTATTTCAGTGATCATGTTTCCCTCTAATCACAAAGATCAAGACATCTGTATTTCAGCTTCAAACAAAATGTATTTGACATTTAAAATTTCTACATAACTCGTAAAAACAATATGATTAAGAAGAGTATTTTTTTCCCCTTATTTTTAATAAGTTACCATCACAAAAATAATAATCAAACCATAATCATTCAACATCTGAATTCAGATTATAACCACAAGCAAATCATACTTTACTTGGTATAGATTTAAATACTATTTTTCTTACCTTCCAAATCAATGAGCAGCTTAACGAAACTGTCTGAAATCATCATTTCCAAATACCAATTAAACATACTCTCTCAAGGTGATGAGCAGCTCATTGTATCGTCCAAAAACGTCATTAATCAAGTAAAACAAAACTTATTTTTTTCAGTCAATGAGAAGCTCTACAAATTAGCACAAATATCACCATAATTACATCATTTTAACATGTTCTTTCTGGTAAACAAACAACCCAACAAAACAATATAGCAGCACCATGATTACATCATTTAAACATACTCTTTTAGTAAAAGAACAGCTAATAATTTCTTTCATAATATATCATTATATTAAACCCAATCATGCCACTAATTACTCCTTGGTGCATCTCGGTTAAGTTGTCCTGGTTTTCATGTCCTTACCAAGACAAGTAATTTATTTTTCACAATCTTACAAGAATCCAAGTCATATTGCTAGGCTGGAAGTTACAGGCTAAATGCCATTTTTTTTGTAATTATTCACACATAACAACACACCCCCATTTATACATGATCCTATTTAGATGTCCATAACGATAAAATTTCTGGAAAATGCAGCCCCATGCAAGAGCTTTGACATCCACAAATTATCATTCAAAAGGTCTCAATAAATTAAAAAATAGACCTACATATAAGAGCCAAGAAGAAAAATACAAAACCCCTAACCGGTCGCATACCCATATCGATTGGGTTACCCAAATCGATTCCTTTATGCAAATTGATTCGATTCATTTATGCGCATTGATTTGTATACCCAAATTGTTTTGGGTATCAAATCGATTTGTTTACAGAAAACACACAACCAAATTTTAGTTAACAAATGAAAACCCACAAGCACAAATCGATTATATAAACACACAAATTCACAAAACATTTTCCTTCTTCCAATATAGGAAAAACCCAACTCTTTTCCTTTTGGGTACAATTTATTTTAATGCAAAGAAGGAATTTTTAACCTTTCTTTTACTTTATTTTTGCATATCAAAACCCAAAACCCCATCTACGTTTTTTTTTCTGGGTTTAGTTAAAACCACACAAAGAAAACTAAAAAGAATACAGAATCCATCAAATTCCTTTTCAAACTTCATCTCCAAACAATTAAATCAAAAGTTGTCCACAAATTCCCTGATTTCCATTAAAAATAGAATGTGTATTTCCTAATTTTTTAACAAATAATGCAACAGATAAAGGAGGATATATTCATGCCTGAAGTAAACCCAGAATCGGCAACCTCTTACTCTTCCAGCTCCAACAAGTTGAATTCTTCTTTCCTCTAAAACTCACGTACAGTATCCCAGAAAGGAAAAATGAAAATAGACAAAGGAGAAATAAAAGAAAAATATAATGAAAGAAACTATAGTTGGGCAACATATTGAAGAATTTTCAGACTTCCCAATGTCGGAACATGCATTAGTGCATACCACACACCTGGTGCCCTGTGAAGGTGTTTCGCTTTACGAAACCCATAAATTTTTAATAAATAATTTTTTATTTGGCTTACCTGCCAAATCCTTCTAAAATATATATATACTAATTTTAATATTTCATTTATATATATATTTTTACTTTAGTTGTTACCCAACTTAATGGTTAAGTTAAAATTAACCTCCATAATACAAGTCCACATATTTCCCATAATATATTACCATAATAATTAGTTGAATTTCCAGGTTTATATAAAGCATTCCAATAACGAAAATCACCAAGTCCATAAATAATAATTCGAATATTCTCATAAAGCTAGCTTGATATAGCATTGTCGAATAAAACAGAGGCAATTATCATCGTGGTCATAGCAAAAGTCGAATAAAACAAAAGACGACCAAACTGATTAAAATAAAGTAACCGAAATACAAATAACTAAAAGATTCACTATCATTTATGAATTTTTTTTCCTACGATTAAGGCCTAATCACGTTTTAGGAAGGATCGTCAAGGTGGGTGCAGGGTTACTCGTTCAGCAGTGTCATACCCCGTAATAGAAGCTGTGGGTCATGACACGACGAACTAAATGAATTTTACACACAATGATGATCTCATCTAATCCTGATTAGACTTAACCGTAGTTATTTTAACTTACAAGAAATTTTGGGATGTTACAAGTAGCTAGTGCATTCAACTTCATTAAGAATGAGAAATTTGGCAAACATTCTTAGCACACCTAGTGGGACCACCATTTTGGTGATATCTTTCTTTTCTGTTTATAATTTTCTTTTTCTATCTTCCACTAATACTGTAGCATGAGGCTCCGCTTTATTTCTTACTCATGTTAGGTTTGTGGTATGGATCACTCATTTCTCAAGAGTGAAAGTAAATAGGAAAAGCGCTATCCAGGTATTCCTTTCTTTTTCCCTATTTGCTCCTTTTTGCATCATAATTTTCCGTTCTTCTTTGTGTCTTAATCAAACATCACACTTTGTTTTGGGTATAAAAAGAACATTATTTTTGCATCCTGCTTGCTTATATAGTTTAATTAGGGGTTTAACTTGTTTCATATAACATCTCATCACACATGAACTAAAACTCACAAACCAAATCACACATCAAAACACTTCCTTTCCAGGTAGACTAATTGGGATTTGATCACCCAACAAGAATCCTCCTTAGACATTCCCCAGTAATAACTTACCTGAAACCAGACACATTTTTCCTTCTCCTAAGTCCTTTGTGATCCATCCCCATTTTTATTTCACACTTTCTTAATCAAAACATAAAAGGAATTATTTTCTTGACTTATCTATTTAAAATGGAATCAAAATTCTCCTTAACTAGTTCTCAACAATCCACCATGACCTCATCCAAACCCTTGGTTTCTCCTAGGCCCTCTTCCAGGCTCATCTATGAATACCTTCACCTTAGACCCTTTACTTCTTGACCACGTCTACTAGTAGATTCCACTCATGGAGGGTTCAGTTAGTAAAAATTATGGTATATCACGTGCATTCAAATGGTATTAAAGAATACCCTTAATTCTATTTTCTACCTCTAATTATTCAATTGATAATACCCCCTATTTTTTCCATGTACCTTACTTACCCATTTTTCAATTACAATTTTATTTACCCCATTTTATTTCTACCCTAATATATTAAACAAAAAATATATTATATTTCTCACTCATTTTTTTTAAAATGCGTTTCCTCTCGAAAGATAGTTTGAAGCCATTTAAGACCTATTACAAATCACCTTATAAATGTCAAGCTTTAATCATTTATCAATAGTTCTTCAAATAATTAATATGGTGAAATAATATCACTTGTGTTGAAAAGAATACTCAATCCTAGTTTTCTACCATCTTATTATTTCTTGGTTAAGAATATCTTAATTGAGATTTATTTATTAAAAAATGATTATAATTTAATTTATGACCACACTCCTTTTGCAATTTTAACGTATATACTTTTAAAAACTAGGGTTCAAATGTTTTAGTTTTATATTAAAATTAAACCTCCCTTTCCTTTGGCCCACCTCTCTAACCTACCCCCAATACCTGATTCAAAACATTAATAAATTAAACCCTTTCACCCCATTATGTCTACTGATATATTGACTTTGATTTTATTAATTTTAATTACCTCGATATGAACCCACGTGTTAGGATATTGCCTAGCTAATGAACCCCCTATGTTTCCACTCCATCCCCGTCATCTTATATCATCCCTGTTACACCCTTAATTATATATCTTACATGGGATGGATATAGCCGACTTGTTGTTATCATAACTTAATATCATGATGTATCTCTTTTATATATGATCTATTATCATTGGTTAGTCGGCCTTGCTGATGGCCATAGCATATGAATAGTATAAATAGGGGTTATAGGTAGTGGATGATCATTATGTTGAGTATTTGAGTCTTATTATATGTTCTGGAGGTTACCCCCTCGAAGTGACCAAGCTATTATACTTTCATATTGAGAGAATTTATCTGCAGTATTATGTTATTTGGTGTTCTATTACTGGTGATAATCACAATTAATCAAGTAATTTCATTGCAAGTGGTATCAGAGCTTGATCTTGGCTAGGGCAGTGTTAAACCCTAATTATGAAGTTTCAGATGTATCTCAAGATTGGTAGCAAATATTTCTGAATTTTTTTTTGTGGTGAGGCAAAATAAGTCAAGTAAGCTTCTCTCTAAATTTCAATAAGTTTTGATTGTTTCGCAAAAGTTATTATGGTTCTATATTTATTCATAATTTGGCTCCCTAGGGCATAATTTTTGGAAAATTTTCAAATTTCTTATAATTTCATAAACCCCTCCAAAAAATAGCTAGGGTTTTTTTTGTATAAATTCCTATATTCGGCCAAAAAAATTACGAAACCCTAAACCCTAAAATTCTACCCTATTAAGTCTACCCCCAGGCCCACATCTTTTGTCATGGCTGGTATATCTACCCAAGGCCAAGGAAAAGGACAAGAAACTCCAGGAATGACCCCAAATAAGGAAGATATGGCTTCAGATTCTAGTGGTTCGGGAGTATCTGAGGTGTTCATCGAACTTCAAGAAAGGGTAAACAATATGGTGAGTAAGGATGACCTTAATGTTGAGCTTCATCAACTGAAAGGTAGCCTTAGGAGTGAGATTTAGAAGGATTTTCATGTAATGCAGTAGGAGTTGTTGAATGCTATTTCTAATACAACTTCCAATGCTAGTCATATGGGTTCTACTAGATATAGTCACACATATCCAAATCACTCAAATCAGGGAGGATCCTTTAATCATTCAAGTGGATCTTCTCACCAATGGAGGGGCATGATTCCAAAAGTTGAAATATGCAAATTTGATGGAAAGGATCCACTCAATTGGATTATCCAAATGGAAAATTTCTTTGATCTCCATCAGATCCCAAGAGGACAAAAGGTAACTGTGGCATCCTTATACCTAGAACCTGATCAATTTGTTTTGTATCATTGGTTATGTGCTCAAAGGCAGAAGAATGGCCTAAATTTCACCTGGATAGTGTTCACTGAAGAGCTTCAATTACACTATAGTTCTAGTGTTTCTGAGAATTACTTCAACCAATTAGCAAAAGTTACGCCAAACTGGTTTAGTTAAGGAGTATGTCCATCAATTCCAAACTTTTTCCTTGCGTGTGGAGGATATTACAGAGGAGTATTTGAATGACCTATTTCTGGGGGGTCTTAAGGACAACATTGAGCATGAGGTACGCATTTTTAACCCACTCAAGGTTGTTGATTCTATTATCATGGCACGTCGAGTAGAGGAAAAATTTCTTTCCAATAGAAGGTAGACATTTTCTAGCATAAAATATTGTAACACCTTATCTCCTTCTTACCCTCAGCCAATTCGGTTGACACCTCAACAAATTGAAGAAAAAAGAGCCAAAGGGTTATGCTTTAACTGTGATAGCAAATATGGACCAAATCATAAATGTTCTGAGAAAAAATTGTTCTACATTGAAGGATCTGGTGATGACGAAGAATATGAGGCAACATCAACAGAGGAAATGGAAAAATTAGAGGAAGAATCTGGGGATCCTCAGCCCACTATTTCATGCCATGCTCTATCAGGTATTAGTACTCCACAAACCCTTGAAGTTGTGGGTTATCTTAAGAAGCAGAAGGTAACAGTCTTGATTGATTCAGGGAGCACACATAATTTCATCAATCATAAGTTGGCAACAAGACTAAATTGTTTCATCTACCCAACACCTGAATTTCAAGTAATGATTGTAGATGGTGGCACAGTCCAATGTTCAGGTAAATACCATAAAGTCAAAATCATGATGGGTGATTACACATTGGAATCTACGATGTTTGTTATTCCCATGGGTGGAGCTGATATTGTCTTAGGTGTTCAGTGGCTCACTACGTTGGGCACCATAGAGATAAATTTCCAAGAATTGTTCATGTGCTTTCATTCTGAGGGTAAAAAAATTGAACTTCGATGTCTACAAGCTAAAGATCCTCTAGTGGTGAGTTATCACCAAAAGTAGAAGATTCTTAAAAGGGGGTTTGAAGGCTTTGTAGCATGATTATTCTCTATAGAAGTCCAACCGCAAATGAAGGTATTGCATCCTGATCTTCAAAAGTTTATTGATCAACATGTAGTTGTCTTCAAGGAACCAAGAGGATTTCCACCTGAAAGAGAGCATGATCATGCTATTCAGTTGATTCCAGGAAGCCAACCCCCCAATATCAGGCCTTATAAATATCCATATGTGCAAAAGAGTGAGATCGAGAAGATGGTGGAGGAAATTTTGGAAATGGGTATTATTCATCACATTCAAAGTGCCTATTATGCTCCTGTGGTGATGGTACGTCGCAAGGATGGAAGATGGCACATGTGTCCAGATTACAGAGAGCTTAACAAGTTCACTATCAAAGATAAGTTTCCTATTCCCATCATTGATGATTTATTAGATGAGTTGCATGGTGCCATTTATTTTACAAAACTAGATCTATGTTCTGGGTATCATCAAATTAGAGTCCAGCAAGAAGATATTCATAAGACAGCTTTCAGAACTCATCAAGGCCATTATGAATTCCTAGTGATGCCATTTGGCCTTACCAATGCTCCCTCCACATTTCAAAGCTTGATGAATTCAGTATTTATACCATTCCTAAGAAATTTTGTCTTACTATTTTTTGATGATATACTCATCTACAACAAATCATGGGAGAAACACTTATATCACGTCAATACTGTCTTAGAAGTCTTAGAGAAACATCAAATTTATGCCAAACCTTCAAAGTGTTCTTTTAGGGTACATGAAGTGGAATACTTGGGCCATATTATTTCTCATGAAGGTGTTAAGGTGGACCCTCACAAGATCCAAGCCATGGTGGAATGGGAAACCCCAAGAACCCTCAAACAATTATGAGGTTTCTTAGGTCTCACAGGGTATTATCATAGATTTGTCAAAAACTATGGCAGTATAGTAGCACCACTCACAAAATTATTGAAGGACTCCTTTTAGTGGAATGAGGAAGCATTTAGGGCATTTGAAAAATTGAAGGTAGCTATGTGCACCACTCCAGTATTGGCAACCCCAGATTCGCCCAAAACTTTCATAGTTGAGTGCAATGCTTCAGGAAATGGAATCGGAGCAGTCCTAATGCAAGAAGGACACCCCATTGCTTTTGAGAGCCAACAACTAAAAGGAAATAATTTTTTAAAACCCACATATGAAAATGAAATGATGTCAATACTACATGCAGTCAAACAATGGAGACCATACTTGATGGGTAGACATTTTAAGGTAAAAATTGATCATGATAGTTTGAAATATTTCTTAGAACAATGTCTATCTTCAGAAGAACAACAAAAATGGGTCACTAAGATGTTGGGATATGACTTTGAGACTGTTTATAAGAAAGGAAAGGAAATTTTGGTTTCTGATGCTTTGTCTAGGAGGGATGAGTCTGCCGAAGCATTGTTATGTGCCATCTTTTATACTACATGTAGATTGGGTAGATGAAGCACGAGAAGAATGGAAGAAAGATGCAACCACACATATTCTCATTCAAAATATCCAGGCAGATCTGTCCATATCAGATCAATTTATATGGAAGGGGCATACATTGTGGTACAAATATCGGTTATATCTATGTAAGAACTCTACACTTAAACACCATGTTCTTTCAGAGCTACATTCTTCTCCAATAGGTGGCCATGTTGGGGTCCTAAAAACATATCATAGAGTTAAGAAGGATTTATTTTCGGAGGGGTTGAAAGGAGATGTTCAAAAAATTGTGGCAGAATGTTTGGTTTGCCAAAAAATAAGGGCGATACCATTAAGACACCTGGTCTTCTTCAACCTCTATCTATTCCTAGTGAGAGATGGGAAGAGGTATCAATGGATTTCATCATAGGATTACCTAAATCAGAAGGGAAAAGTGTCATCATGGTCGTGGTAGACAAACTTACCAAATATGCTCATTTTTGTGTCATGGCTCATCCTTTCACAGCTAGTACCGTTGCCATCTCTTTTATGGATACAGTTCAAAAGCTCCATGGCATGCCAAAAATTATAGTAAGTGATCGTGATCCAATAGTTACAAGTAACTTTTGGAATGATCTGTTCTCTTGTCTAGGTACCCAACTAGCCCAAAGTTCCTCTTATCATCCCCAATCAAATGGGAAAACTGAGGTGGTAAATAAATGTTTAGAGGGATATCTTTGATGTTTTACTTCAGATAAACAAGAACGTTGGGTGTAATGGTTTCCACGATTAGAATGGTGGTACAATACTTCATTTCATACCTCCTCCAAAATGTCTTAATTTCTGGCACTTTATGGGTACCATCCTCCATCACTCATATCTAGCTTGAAGGTCAAACCAAAGGTGAGATCAGCCGAAGATCACATTCAACATCAACATGAGGTACTCTCTAGTCTTAGAGAAAATTTGGCACAGGCACAAAACCGTATGAAGCAACAGGTTGATCAACATAGGAGAATTATATTTAAAACTGATCTTTTTCATACTTTTCCCTCTCTTGGGGGATCATTTACTCTAATCCTAAGTCCACTTTTGTGGCCATATTTACACTCCCATTGGGGAATTATATTTTCATTTTAGAAACTGTCACTTTATCTCATTAGGGATGCATATCTTCATTATCTAAAGTGCATAGTTTTTCATTCATCTTCTAATTTTTTGTAATCTATTATCCTATCCTAATGTGACTTCAACATCAGCAACCTTACCATCAAAATGTCACTACTCTAGAAAGGAGCCAACACAGAATTTTTTCCCCTAACTGGATTGGACCATACATTATCATGCATAAGTATGGGTTGGGATCATATCATTTAGCCTCCCTTGATGGTAAACTAGAAGTGGAACCTCTTAACACATCGCACTTGCAACCATTATACTGCTAGCATCTCTTCTAGTTCTCTTATTCATATCTTTAGATCATTCCTTCATCCTAGCCTCTTCCATATCTCATCGTGATGATTTAAAATTATTTTGTCTTCTGTCACTTCCTAGATGTGACCTTAAATATGGGTACCACGGCTCTGCCCATGGCATATTCCTTATGGATAGGTTCTCCCTCTTTCATGAGATATCCACAATAATTACATGCAGCACCTTATTCTTCACCTATTGGAACCTTACAAAGGGTCCAGGGGTGTCTCTTGTACATTTATTATTCCCTCCTCAGTGGTCTACCTAGCTAGTCCCATCTCTCCCCATGTAAATTCAAAATCCATGGATGCTTAAGTCAAAATCAAAGTTATCAAAAATAGATTGATACCTTGAAATACATTTATTCATGAAAAAAATATAGAAAACATGCAAATCAAAGTCAAAAGTAAAAATCAAAAGAGGTATAGATCGATCCCTCAAAGGATGGCTATCACATATTATTCTTTCCATCTATATTATGTATAAAGTAGACCATACCCTTGAAGGATGGATACTCTTTATTGGCATTTGAAGGCTTCCCACATTGATTAGCCTTCCACTTTATTAGCATCCTGAGAAAGGCTCCCACATTGATCAACTTTCTTCTAGCAAAATCCCTGCATTGATAAGTTTTCTCTTTTCCCCTTCCCAGAGCTAGGGAATAGTTTTAGGGAACACCACTTTTAGAGAACCCTCTTCCCTTGTACAAGTACATCTCAAACCATTTTTTCATGTCCACATTTCATCCATTGTTTCTTTATGATCTTTTGTATAACTAACTGCCGTTGGTTATTTTCTAACATCGGTTTTAGTTGCATGTGCCTTGCATCACCTAGTTCATCTTCTTATTTAAATCCAATACAGTTGGAGGAATATTTTCCTCCACATTCCTTGATATGACATGAATTTTTTCATACCTATACGTCACCACCATCGTGTTACACTCTATCCTTGATCCTATCACATCTATCTTTCATCCATATTTCATTTTGTTGCAACACATACCTTTCTTTTTCTCAATTAGATCAATGTTATCTATCCATCTTAGAACACATTTATTCTTAATTATATTCATCATTAATCACATTCATTCTCAAATTTTTTTCATCGCATATTATCCATACACATTCTAATCACCATGATAAAGTTCAAACACAAAACATATAGTCCTAATCCTCATTAACACATCACACATTTACATCATTATTTTATCCATACAAATGCACATCCAAAATAACTATCTAATCATACATATATACCTTCATCAACTATAAAAAAAATGTGTTTTCCATTACATCATCATCACATCCCAACATCATAACATCTAATCTAAAAGTCATCATAAAAACATCTAATATAAAACCATCATTATCACATCAAATTAAATTCATCACATTACATAATAAACACATAATGATCCAAGACAAAATCATATATCATATATCAAAAGGTGTATCAATACATCATAGCTAGCCTCTAAGGGACCTCTCTCAAAGCAAAGATGTTATCAAAATCTGTAAAGTGAATATCTTAAACTCTCAAATCCTCTCCTCCAAGGGCGTGTATAACACATGATCCCTACACATCTATTCCACCCTCGTGGCCTCCTCCCTCTCACTGTGGCTAGGAAAAACTCATCGTACTTCTAGATAGCCCCACTCCTCTTGTCATTATCCTCTAGAGGTGCTCTCAATAGCATAGTGTCTTTGGCAGCTTCTCGAAAAAAATCTTATCGTAATATCTAGCCTCTATGGCTTGTGCTCTATATCTATCCATGAAGATCATGTCGGGAGGTGCAACCTATCCTGACCCTTATGGAGCTACCTGCACACATAACTAACCAATTCCATCTCCAAAATTATAGAAAGATAACCACAAAGGACCTTGTAGTCCTCCCTCTGCTGGCAGTAGCGGTCTCTATCCTGTAAAGCTCGGTCCCTCTCCTGAGTGACCACATCCCATTACTATAGAGTTGTGTCTCTCTCCACCATCATCTGATCTAACTCGACACGTAAGCATGCCACTTCTATATACTCTCCTACTCCACCATCTTTGCCTCCTCCAGGATCCTACTCTACGTCACTCTGCATACCATCTATCTCCTCCTCTCCTCCTTCCTCAGTAGTCTGAGCTGCCTATGTTGTAGCATGCCAATCAGAGTATCCAACTCCTACTCCTACATCATCATCATCATCCCATAGTGCATCCTCCTTCGCCACTGGGTCTACCATAGTACGAATCGGAAGCTCTCTGTTTAGATCCTCCCTCCTATATAATATTGGATCCCAAGGCATCATCTAGATGACTCCAAAATGTCGTCGTACTTTGTATAACTACATGACCTCGATCATATCCAACTGTCTCCCCTATATTCACCCCATCCTCCTCATCCCTGCCAACTTCACATCTGTATCAGGCCAGGTAGGGAACTCTCGGTATGGCCTTCATATGATCTGATCGATATAAATATCTGTAAACTGATCCAAATACTAATCCACCCTCCTCTCACTCTTGTCACTGAAGGCTTGATCATCCCTCCACCTCAAAAATCACACCTCTAACTGAATATGATCACCAATGACCCATGGAATCCCTTATGGCTGAGTCACTGGTATGTGCTCATAGTCCCAACAGTGTAACAAGAAACCCACATCCAAGCATGACCTCCATCCTTTCATGTACATGGAAAGCTCATGGTAAACTTGGTCTAATAAGGAAGTCCTGAATGATAATATTGTCTGGTGATCAACAATATATGTCACTATACTAGCAAGTTCCCATGGAAATCGATCTCCACCGGAGTCCTGAAAATCATAACATGACATAACCATCATCACCATACAAATCAAAGGGTTTTGCGGTACCCTATCCTCATATACCAACTCATATGAAAAATCCCCTAAAGAAAACCTGATATGGGGCACATCGGATCCAAATATCTGAGTCAATAATGCTAATCTATTGTCACATGTGATAGGGACTATCTACTCCCCCTTTATCAATAGCCTGAGGATGTGATATACATCCTCCAGGGTAATAGTCATCTCCCTTGTCCAGAGCCAAAATGTCCCTGTCTACCTATCCCATCTCTCTCCCAATTCTATCATCAATCCCACATCCCATGGGATCCTTTGGTAGTACTTGAATCTACCTAATCCAACTGAAGATAGATGATCCCAATTGGCATCTATCACATCTCCTCTAATCTTCTCATATAGAGCAAGAACTTGATATCTCAAATATAGTGTCTCTTTGGCTTACAATCACAAATAGAACATGCAAACATTATATCCTAATCCAAATCTATTCAAAATGCATTAATTTTCATCTAAAATTCAATCTAATGCTAGCTTATCCAATCCTACACCGGTTGATGTCAAATCTGCTTGGGTCAATGCATTTTGGGGGTTAATTGACATGCCTTAGATTTGGGTTGACGTCAACCCACCTAGATCACCACCGACTTCTCTTGGTGACATCCACTTTTTGCAAAAAAATAATTAAAATATAAAATTTAATTAAAAACCAACGTGGGTTTTATTACTCACCATCCTCCGCACCCTTTGGCATTTACTTACAACTTTGGTAGCCTCTATCTCTTTGTTTTCTATTTAATCAATCTTCTCTCTCTCGACAAATTTTTGCATGAAAATGAGCATTGTTGACCGACCCCTGAGCTTATATAGCCATCGATTTTGAGTCACCGTCGATTGGCTCTAGTCACCATTGACTCCCCTTAACAGTAATTATTTTGGGCTTTTCCCCCTTTCTTGCATACTTTCCTCAGTAACCATCTATTATTGACCTTTAAGTCCACATTTATCGCCATCTATGTTTTCCCTCTAGGTGTTTTTAATCCAAAATTCAAATTATTCCTCCTTCAAGCATATATGCTTTCTAAGTCCACATTTGTGGCCATCTCTATTTTTCCTTAAGGAATAGAGTTTCTTCTATCCTTTCATTCCTTTGAGAAACAGATAAGGGTTAGGGCTAGGAGGAATACCTGTTGAATGTCGAGAGGGTGTGCACGTACCGTAGAGAGAGAGATCAGATCGACTGCGAAGAACTCCTTTTTTTCTTGGAAGGACTACCTGCAAGTAAGAATACAAGACCACCAGATTTTAATTAGATAAGAAATGAGGGAACTGCCTTGGGCCCAAGAAATATAAAACTTCCTTTCGAAGGTGGTCATTTCCCCTGCTAATATGAATTAAAACAAATTATAACAAATAAGCTATTGTCCAATTACAATTTGTTTACCTTGTTAGAACAATAGAGAAATGGCTAGTCTTGGTTTAGAATCACGGTGACCGACGCCGGTCAGTGTCACCGGTACCGTTGATGATAACCGATATCAGTAGGGGTAGTGATTTAAGGGGTTGGGTGAAGGTTGGCTATAAGATGGCTATATGATAGTTATGGTGTTTATAAGGCTGGTAGAATGACTGGGGATAGGTAATGAGGTGATGGAGAAGACTCAGAGGGTATGGGGGCTGTTCTTAGAGCCAAAATAGGGGTAAAGGAATGTAAGTTAGGTGGAGAGTATTACAGGGTAGTGGATCTGGGGGTAGACTTGTAATTACTATGATTCAGAAATCTAAGAAATATTATTAAAAGAACATATAAGACTTACTAATACCTGATGAAAATGCAGGTTCTGGGACTGCGATGGCGAAGACAAGGCTCAAGTGGGATGATCTGACAATCCAAGATGAGCTATCTCCTCTCCTGATGCTTGGATTAGTGTCACTGGGCTCTGGTTATTCAGTTGTAGTCTTGGGCTTGATGTCCTTCTCTGCCAACTCCTCTCTTTCCTTCACTTGTCTCTGTTCAACCAAGTAAATTCTAGATCCTTCCAATGACTTCTGATTCGGATCAACGAAAATCCAACCCCTTGTTTTTGGTTGGGAGAGGTCATTTACAGGGAACCGATGGTGGTTACGTAACTGACGGCAGTCGAGTAGGAACCGGTATCGGTTAGGTAAAAGTGGGCTATTTTTAGTAAAATAGCCAACTTTCCCTCCTTTTCTCCCGAGGGATTAGTTGCGGGCTTGGTCAAGTCATTATGAGGTTGGTTTTAGGTGGGGGTGAGGAGTAAATAGTTATGGGTGTGGATGTAGACCAAGTTATAGGTTTTAATTAGGTTAGTTTAGGGTTAAGAATAGGTCATGATGAGGTGGTGAAATGAGGTGGCAGGTATGGCGATGTGGATTTATTAATTATAAGGTAATTAATAAATAATTGTGTAAGGTTTAGGTGATGAGGTTAGGTTACGAAAATGAGATGCGGGGCACAATGGGGTCGTAAGACACAAATTTGGTGTCTACATTAGCCCCTTATTGTCGTGTAGCTTGTCTTGTAAAGCTGCACGAACAATAATATGAAGTGGTTACCCCTATTAAGGGTATGGTAATCCCCCTCAAATCTATCACAGATGGAGGCAGCGTGAAATCAGGGATAGAGTTGATAAAGGGTAAATGGTATTGAAATAATGGTGAGATGGTGGGGTAGGTCCAAAGAAGTAGACGCACGTTGAAATGAATTAGTGCAACCAGGGTACATGATTTGAAGAGCAAACAAACAATCCCTAGGCAAAGGTCGATAGTTTATCCAAACAAGGGTGATATAATCCTGGTATCCAAGGCATAGGAAGTAGCTCCAGGGGATATAACGGGTAAGGTACAGGAACATTTTAGGCATGTTCGGCAGTACCAAATGGTTGGTTTGGTTGAGATAAACGTCACGGTCTAGGTCTAGGCAAAGTTGGTCAACTGATCAAGTCAAGTACCCTAATCATGCTAAAACACGAACAGGTGAGCTCGATTGAACAAAAAGCTACATGTTGGGTGGATAAAATTGTAATTTGTTGGTTTTGGGTGAGGTATTTGAGTGGTGTGGCCTTGGGTCGGGCCGATTGATGAGTGAGGGCCATGGGTCGGGCCTGATTGGTTGTTTGCGGCCTTGGGTCGGGCCAAATGGTTGGTGGCAGACTTGGTTCGGGCCGGATAGTTGGTTGCGGCCTTCGGTCGGGCCGGATTTGTTGGTTGGGGCCTTGGGTCGGGCCAAATGGTTGGTTGCGGCCTTGGGTTGGGCCAAATGGTTGGTTGCGGCCTTGGGTTGGGCCAAATGGTTGGTTGCGGCCGTGGGTCGGGCCAAGTGGTTGGTTGCGGCCGTGGGTCGGGCCAAGTGGTTGAGTTGCGACCTTGGGTCGGGCCAATGAAGTCAAAAACGGCTAAATAGCAATGGAGTGTATAGGTGATGTGGTGAATAGGCAACGTGGTGAGAAAGGGAGATTGGTGAATAAGGGTAGAAGTTGGGTGAAGTTAGGTATTAAACCGATATCGGCTAGATAGGACCGGTATCGGTTAGGTGACCGATACCGGTTCCTTAGGGCACAATATAACCGGTATCGGTTATAGGTCAAAAACCTATAAAAAGAAAAATACGGCCTGTCATTGTCACATTGTCAATTTGAAAACCCATTTGAGTTGTCTGAGGTGTATTGTTGAGATTGGTGCATTTGTCAGCTGAGGTGGCACTATTTGAGTGGAGAAGTGAGTGGTTGGTAGGCCCTAGCGAGTAGGAGGCAGCAGTTGATTGGTGGAGGACCCAGAAGAGGAGAGGTAGAGTCATGGCACAGCCAGGAGGAGCAGGAGGTGCTGGACCAGCTGGACCACCACCACCTATCCCACCACGATGACGTGTCGTCGTACCGGTAGGTTCGAAACCTTTCATTGTGTGATTTTGATGTTGTTAAGCTAGATTTGGGGGTTTGGGTAGGAATCCAATGTTTTGATAAAATAATGAATAAATTGAAGCTATTTGAAAAATGGAGAGGGTAGATGGGTTAAATAGGCCAAGGCGGCAGGGTGGGTAGGTTTTTAGGGTGTTTGGGTGGGTAAATAGAGATAAATAGGCCAAAAATGGATTTGGGGGGCCGCGTTGGGTTCGGCTCCGTAATTTTACAGTGACCGATGTCGGTCACGAAGCGACCGGCATCGGTCACGAAGTTTTCGGGCGTGGTTGGTTTGTGGTTGACTGGTGTCGGTCGTGGGTCGACCGGCGTCGGTGGAGAGATGATGGAGAGAGGACCGGTGGTGGTCATGGGTGACCGGTACCGGTCCTTAGTTAAGATTATTTATTTTGTTGGTTTGGGTTTGTTGTTGTGTTGAATTGGTGGTTGTTGTTTGGGTTGGGTGTTTTGGTATTGTTTGGGTTGTTGTTTGGGTGTGTTGGTAGTAGTGATTTGGGTTTTGTGTTTATTGTTGGGCTTTGTGTTTTTGGGGGTGGAGAGGGAAGGGGTAGAGGTTGATAGGAAGGGTGATTGGTGGGTGGGGGGGTATAGAAGGTTAAAGTAGTTGTTGTTTGAAAGGGTAGGTCTAATGAAGTGGGTGATTTGTGCAGGCACGTCAGCAGCTGACTATGCGGGATAGGATGCCCCCGCTGTTGAGACGGATGCGGCCACACGTGTCCGCAGCGCAGTGGGCCATCATGCGCGAGGTGGGACTCAGCGGAGTCCAGCGATATAGGGCTATAGATAGGGATCACAGTCTTATGGTTGCCCTCATCGAGAGATGGGATCCGGTGACTAATGTTTTCCATCTCCCGACTGGAGAGATGACTATTACACTGGAGGATGTGTATCGCATCCTTAGACTGCCGATCGATGGGGAGGCAGTATTCCAGGTAGATGCAGAGACAGCCATGGACAACATTCTACAGGTATTTGGGGATGCAGCCGCGCTATTGACTTATCACAGCATGAGCATTGCCTATGGGGACATGTATCATGCCCACAGACATGAGACATGGCTTGCCATGTTGATGATGATAGGCATCACATGCTTCGCCCTCCCAGACTCAGAGGGAGGCCACTTTCCACGGGCGCTGATGGGGGTACTACACGAGATGGTGGAGGAGCATACATGTTATGCTTGGGCACCAGTATACCTGGTGCAGTTATACAGAGAGCTGTGGGGCTATCGCCGGATGAGGCGATTTGGGATTTGTTCCACATTTTTGTTACATTGCTGGGCATATGAGCATATCATATGCATTCGACCAGTAGGGCTGCCCCAGCAGCCGGGGCCACAGGTGATATATAGATATGGCTTTCAGAGGTGGTTGGGGGTCGTGGGCCAGCCACGAGCAGTGCTCGCCGGATGGGATGTAGCGTATTACCGTCATTTATTAGAGGGCGTGACTGCCTTGGATATTGTATGGAGGCCTTACAGAGGTCATCAGCCCCGCGGAGGAGCCCGATCACAGTTGCGTTGGATCCAGTATACATTCTGGATAGTGGGACGGAGGCCGGGAGAGCATGAGCGGATACCCCTGGAGAGGGTACGACGGCAGTTGGGGCTACGACAGGATGAGCCACCGCCCTTCCCTCAGTACCAGAGGGATGATGTAGAGGCCCCACTACCTGCACCACAGCCTGTGGACCCAGATTGGGTAGCAGAGAGGCCAGCAGATGATACCGTAGACGACGCCAGCTGCACAGGATCATTTTTGGTATGGTGGGCAGGGGAGAGAGCCGCGAGGAGAGCACAGCCCGCACAGCCAGACTTAGCGGCTGTTATAGCAGAGAGGGACCAGCTCAGGGGACAGGTACAGTTGTTACAGGGGCAGCTTGCTGCTGCACAGGCACAGATAGGTGTCCTACAGGGGTAGTTAGCCCAGGCGCAGGTACAGGCATAGCCACAGGTATAGCCATAGGCACCACCATAGGAACCACCAGCAGCACCAACACAGACACAGGTAGAGGTACCACCACCGGCGCAGCCACAGGCACAGGGACCGCCACCGGCACCGGCACAGCCACAGGCACAGGGTGTATTGGTAGGACAGGGGCCATTGTTATTAGGAGTCGGGGGACTAGCCCCAGCAGCTATGGTGGCACGGGCCCGTTATATGGAGGCGAGAGCGGAGGCCCGGTACTATCAGGATGTCCTTGATGGTACCGGGGCTGACTATCAGCCGTATGTGGCGCACAGAGCGGAGACCTCGTAGAGTCAGAGATCCCAAGGGGGTGTAGCTACAGCCGGTGGGTCGGTGACAGGGAGGAGGAAGGAGCCAGGGCCAGGACTCGCAGGGAGAGGTGCTGAGGGCGGTGGGGAGAGTTGAGACATCCCTGGGTCAGAGATAGATGTTTTTTTTTGTACATTGGATATATGCACTGGTCTGCGAACTGGTTATTTTTATAGAGGGCTGTGTGCCCACATATGATTTATTCATTCATTTATTCATTTATTGTATATACTGGCCTGCGAGCCGAGTACGGGTTGTATAGTTGATACCGGCCTGCGAGCCGAGTATATTTTTGATATGAGAGACCGGCCTGCGAGCCGAGTCACGATGTTGACAGTTATTGTGGCTTGCATGCCATCTTTTTATTATTATGAGATCACAGAGGCCCCTATGCAGGGCAAGTTGTATACTTGAAACCTTTGATATATAGATATATATGATGATTTTGATCCATATGCTGTGTGTAAAATGTTTTAAGTGTTTTGTCGATGGTTTGTGAATTTTAATGTATGATGAGTTTGATCCACATGGTTTATATATTGATGGGGTTGATGTCTTTTGTTGATGGCTTTTTGAAATGGAATGTATGTATATATAGATTATGAGTTTAATTCACATGTTGTGTATGCTGATGGGTTTGATGTATATATATATGATTTCGTATGTATGTTGTCGATGGTTGTTATAATGTAGATAGATGATGTTGCTGAAATTGTGAGGATATATATATGTGATTTGGATGACAAATATTGATAATGGTGTTGTTATGAAGGAAAAAGAGGCGGGCGCTACAAAAAATTGGGTAGAAATTAAAGAAAAGGCCTATGTTTAAGAATAAGTAGGCATGTGACCGATATCGGTTAGTTAACCGACATCGGTAGATGCTAGACTATTATCGGTCAGGTAACCGATACCGGTTATTCCATAATGATCTTTTCTAAAAATAGAAAAGCTTGGGTGGTAACTTAAGTTCTTATTTTGAGAGCCATGCAAGAAGTTAAATATGTGAATGCGACGCTGTTTGACGACTGAGACAGGTAATTGCATGAGAGAATTGAGTGATAAGGAGGAAAGAGATAGGGAAAGTGAATGTGGGCTGAGATTCAGAAGGCAAAACAACAAGTTATTTGAAGAGGGTGGTGAACATGGTTGAACAAGGAGAAGCATCCAGTAGGTAGGGACGAGAGGGAAGACAAGTTCCACCTCAAGCTGCTGCAGCCCAAGAGGTAAATGTTTTGGTTGTAATTTGATTCTTACATGTTTTGTGAATAGGATGAGAGAAGTGTACATGGGTAGACATGAGAAAGAAAACGTGATAGCAAGGGTTATGGAGGAGGTGAGTGTTATTGGGTAGGTAATTAGGGGTTTCGGGTATGTTGGTATGTACAGAGAGGGGTAAACGATCAAATTATTGTCGTAGGTGGTGTGTTTAGGCAGGGTGTATAAAATTGACAGTGACCGATGTCGGTTAAAGATAACTGGTATTAGTTATTGAACCGCTACCGGTTATCTATAACCGATACCGGTTACTGTAGGAATTTCCAGAATGTGAGAAAAAACCCTTGGGGATTTGATTTATTGAATGGCGGTGTGTCGTTTTGATGTGTGCAGGCAGAGGCAGGGTTAAGGATGAACGATACTGTGCCAGCGTTGTTGTCACAAATCCGAGCGGATGTAACACCAGCGGAATGGGCATTGATAAATCGTTTGGGGTTAAGTGGAATCCGCTATTATTCACGAATCACACGTAACCATGCTATGTTACAGGCGTTGATTGAGAGATGGAATCCAGAGAGGAATACCTTCTATCTACCAACAGGGGAGATGACAGTGACATTGGAAGATGTGTTCCGTATTTTGAGACTCCCAATTACAGGAAGACCAGTATATCAGGCATTGCCTAGCGCGGCGCGGGGAGCGATAACAGCAGTATTTGGTCCATACGCACGAGAGTTGACACAACGAGGTTTGACATTCACTTATGGTATAATGTATGCAGCACACCCTGAGGCAACAAGGTTGGCAGTGGTATTAATGATAGTGGTGGGGTATTATGCGTTACCGAGGGTGGATGGGGGAAGATTTCCAAAAGCATTGATGTGTGTTATTTGGGAAATGATAGAAAGGAACGTGACTTTTGCATGGGCACCTGCATATTTGGCGGAGCTATACAGGGGTTTATGGGCTTGTAGGTGAAATCACAGGACGACACTGGATTGTTCATATTTATTACATTGTTGGGCCTATGAGCACATTGTTTGTGTGTGACCAATAGGCCGACCCATCCAGTCAGCAGAGACAGGAGTACAGAGGTTGGGATTCAGACGATGGGTCCAGACAGAACAAGAGGCAAGATCCCAGGCCGTGACAGGTGACACTGAGTATTATAGGCATGTATGGGAGATGGTGACGATTGCGGATATCTGTTGGAGGCCTTACAGGAACTATATGGTAACAGAGAACATAGCTGAGGAGTTGAGGGGTGTAGAGTGATTGAGGTGGATCGCGGGGCACAGGCCAGGTGAGTATGAGAGGATTCCTCTAGATCACGTGCGGCGACAATTTGGATTTGTGCAGGATATACCCCTGGCTTATAGACCATATATGAGGATCAACGCGGAGGCATCATTCTCACCTTCCCGACCAACACCTCCAGAAGGATCAGAAGAGATAGTAGCCGATCGCAGGGTAATGGATGCAGGAACGACAGAGGCCTATAGATTATGGTGGGTAGTAGAGCTGCGAGGTGCACGTGAGCGCCCTGACATAGCTGTGATTACAGTGGAGAGAGATCATCTACAGGATTTGGTTCACCAGCTTCAAACACAGGTGAATGAGACAAGAGGATTATTAGCGGTTTCACAGTCACGAGCGGAGAGACTAGAGGCGAGATTCCTCCATGCGAGAGAGCATATTCATATGTTACAGGAGAGATTGGCAGATCAGTGGGAGGAACCAATAGCAGTGGTGCCTTTGAGGATGGAGAGGCCTGGTGAGAGGACGTCGACGAGCCCGCTCATCACCTGGTTCGGGATGAGGCAGCAAGGGTCTAAGTGAATTTTATAGGAGGTATATAGAAATAAATAAGGATGCCGACCTGCGAGTCGATGATAGAGAAGATGTATTTGTTGAACATCTAAAAACGAAACTGAATAGGTATGTTGATTTGAGGGATGATAATACTAATGAGAAGGATCGTGTTTTGAATGTTGTTTTTGTTTGTTTTGAAAAAGGATAAAGATAAATGTTGTCGAAATAGAAATACACAAAAATATGTATATTTACAACACATGCTAAGTTATGGTAGGGGATGGTCGAGCTAACCTTGGGAGACACCATGTCTCCTAAGTGCTGCCTACATAGCCCATTGCACAAAGCAAGGAGGGGCCTCAGACCGATGTAGTTCTCCCTTAGGACCAGGGAGAGGTGAATTCAGGCAATTTAGGTATGTTTAGGCAATTTGTTGGTGGGTAAAAGTATTAATTTTGGTAGGGTAATGTTGTTGGTGTTGGTAAGAAATTGGCGATGTTGGAATAGGTATAGGTGAAGCGAAAGTTAGCCTACCCAAGTGGTAGGGAACCGTGTCCTGATTAAGGTCAACACATAATCCTAGATTCGAGTCAAAGAGGAAAAAGTGCTCCGTAGGTGAAAAGAGCTAAACAAACCACAGAATAACGTAGAATGAGCTTGAACCCCTAGGTACCGTGCATAGACGAGAAGTCGATAGGTGAAAAGAGTTGTATAATCACAATATATCAGATGTACGTCACGTCCCTTGAGTTGTGTTGTTTAAGCAAATGGTGAGGTGAGGTGGATGGTATAGCTGAGGCACGGAGAACTTGTTATAAAGTGAGTGTTCTGACAAAAGAGAACCTAACCTAAATAGACAAGTCCATGACTCCAAAGTTCTTTTGAATGCAGCTTTTATTTTGCTAAATATAGACTGATCGATGTGGGAAGTCTACAAGGGATATGTATTTTATTACTCTTGAGGTCTTCACGAAGCTGATCAATGCGAGAAGCTTTTGATAAAGGCTGACTGTGCATAGTTGTCCTTCAAGGGAGCAGTCTATTTATAGTAGCAGATGCGGCGTTTGGGTATAGCTGTCCTTTGGGGGAGCAGTCTATATATAATAGCAACAATAGTTTGGCATATAGTTATCCTTCGAGGGAGCAGTCTATATATAATGTAGAGATCTAGATGTCCGTTTGGCATAAAGCATCTAGTTTTGTAGGAAGTTTGACTCAAGAAAATCCCATAAGTGTTTAATTAAGAATGTGTTATTTGAATACTTTGAAGTCATGGACTAGACTAAAAAGGGGAAGGCATTTTTAAAGGGAGGTGATAATCAAACCATGTGAGCTTGATTTTATTTTGAGATGTAGGAAACAAAATGTATGCGGTGGTAAATGAGCTCAAGGGACGAGCACAAGGTAGGTAAGAAGTGATGTAACACTAAATTCAACAATAGAATGGTCGAAGATGCAAGGCATTAAGGGGTTCAGGCTCAGGTTTATAGTTAAGCAAAGTTAAACGATAAGTGCCTGATCTATAAGTGTGAGTGATAATGTAAGGCCCAATCCAATTAGGAGCAAATTTTCCACGTTTGCTCTTTTCTAGTTTGGTTACATGTTGATTCTCTTTGAGGACAAGATCACCAACCTTAAAGGTACGCTCATGAAGTCGCTTATCATAAGCACGCTTGATGTATTTTTTATAGATTTGAAGGTGGTCAAGAGCCGTAAGATGACGCTCGTCAAGAAGCTCTAATTGGGCTAACCACTCTTGGCGGAAATCATCGTTGGTGAGAATATCCTGAAGAGATATTTTGAGGGACGGTATTTGTATTTCAAGAGGCAAGACAGCCTCGGTACCATATACCAAAGAAAAAGGTGTGGCATTAGTGGAGGTACGAATGCTAGTACGATAAGCCCAAAGGGCAAAGGGGATGTGATCATGCCAATTTCTTCCGGACTCATTAACAACTTTCATGAGGATTTTGGTTAGGGTTTTATTAGAAGATTCAGCCTGACCATTGGCCTGTGGATAGTATGGTGACGAGAAGCTAAGTTTGATACCGAAGTTGTTACAAAGGTCTTGTAACACCTTATTTTTGAAAGATTTTCCATTATCTGTTATCAGGTGGTGAGGAACACCAAAACGACAGATAATGTGGTGGTTAATGAACTCTACAATTTTTTCCTTTTTGGTTGAAATGAGTGGAATGGCCTCCACCCATTTTGTGTAATATTCAGTTTCCGTGATTATCCATCGGTGACGTTGCGAAGAGGGCGGATGAATCTCACCAATAAGGTCTAAACCCCATTGTGAGAAAGGCCAAAGATCTCGTGCGACCTGTAGCGGATGGCTAGGAGTATGTTGAAGGTTGGCATGTTGTTGACACATAACACAACGCTTAACATATTTGTAGCAGTCGTTATTAAGATTAGGCCAATAATATCCTAGGCAAAGGATCCATTTGGCCATGGCAAGGCCGCTAAAATGTCCACCACAAATACCGTCATGGACCTGTTGGATGGTATAGGTGACCTCCGCGCCGGTTAGACATCGAAGGAGGATGCCATCAAAGCCACGTTTATAAAGGAGTCCCCCCATGATGACATAACGAGAAACACTTTTAAGAAAAGCACGTTTGCCGGTACTAGTAAGGTCAGGTGGGAGAATAGAGGTTGTAAGGTAGTCGTGAAATTGGTGATACCAGGTATCCTGCGAATTAGCAGACACATTATTTATCATACAAACAACCGGGGTTGAGTAAGATGGGGCAAAGAGTTGTTGGACCAAGATGAAAATGTCAGAGTTAGTTGATGAAGCAGGAATTTGCGAGGCTAAGCAAGCCATAGTATCTGCAAATTTGTTAGTGGAGCGGGGAATGGTTTGGATAGAATAATGAGTAAATAAGGTTAGAAGTGAATTCACGTAGTGTTTGTACTTTTGAAGTTCCTCATTTTTACATTGGTAGATGCCCATAACTTGATTGACTACCAATTGAGAGTCGTCGAAAATATTGATAGATTTGACACCTAAGTGTAACGCAACCTGGAGACCCAAAACAAGGGCCTCGTATTCTGCTATATTATTAGTGCAGGGGAAATCGAGTCAGAATGAAAGACGCATAGGCTCGACGTCAAGAGGAATGAGAACAATGCTAGCCCCGCTGCCGCGCTGGCACTTGGATCCATCGAAGAAGAGGTCATTGGATATGACTCCTCCCTGAGTGAAAGAGTGGCGATGAGTTCGTCGGGGAAATTAAAATTGGTAAATTGTGCCCCAGGTAAAGGGGCTTCCGCGAGTTGGTCGGCAATGGTTTGTCCTTTGATTGACTTCTGGTGTATAAATTCAAGGTCGAGGTCAGCAAGGAGCATAAGCCATCGGGCGATGCGTTGGTTTAGATGAGGTTTGGCATACATATAATGGATGGGGTCCGTGTTGGTGATGACGAAAGTTTTGTGATTTAGGAGGTAGTGTTGGAGTTTGGTGGCCACAAATGATAGGGCTAGGCATAACTTTTCTACATGTGTATACCTAGTCTCATAATCCACCAGAGTACGACTTATATAATAAACAGCTTGTTCTCGATACTCGGAGTCACGATGTGCGAGCATGGCCCCTACAGCGTGGTCGGTGGCGGAAAGGTAAAGGTAGAAAGGGCGATCATCCTGAGGTGGGATAAGCACGGGTGGCTGCAAGAGATAAGCTTTGAGAGCCTCAAAGGCTTGGTGGCACTCTTCGCTCCATTGAAAGGCAATATCCTTTTTAAGGAGGTGATGGAAAGGTTGACATCGATCTGAGAGTTGGGAGATGAAATGCCGGATAGATTGGAGTTTACCTTGCAAACTACACAATTGTTTGAGGTTAGTAGGTGGGGGCATTTCTAGGATAGCTTTGACTTTAGATGGATCGACCTCAATGCCACGCAAAGAGATGATAAAACCAAGAAGTTTTCCCGAAAGGACACCAAAGACACATTTCTTTGGTTGAAGACGGACAGAATATTGTAACAGGTGATCAAAAATAATGGTTAAAACATCGAGATGTTCACTGCGATGTTTAGATTTGCCAAGAAGATCATCGACATAATCTTCAAGAATAGTGTGCATAATGTCATGAAAAATGTAAGTCATAGCCCGCTGATAGGTCGCACCAGCATTTTTAAGGCCAAACGGCATGACACGATAACAAAAGGTTCCCCAAGGAGTGATGAAGGTAGTTTTATGTTGATCGGCTGGGGCTACCAAAATTTGATTGTATCCCGAAAAGCCATCCATGAGAGAAAGCATCTCATGGCCCGCAGTGAGATCAACAAGTTGATCAATACTTGGGAGGGGGAAGTCATCCTTGGGGCAAGCGAGGTTAAGGTCTCAGAAATCCGTGCATATCCGAAGTCCCCCCGTCACTTTAGTGACAGGTACGATGTTAGAAATCCATTGAGGATAGTCAATAGGCAAGATGAAGGAAACAGAAAGAAGTCGTTGAAGCTCTTCTTTGACCAAGAGGGCAATGCGTGGATGCATTTTTCTCAGTTTCTGTTTAACTGGCTTGGAATCGGGTTTCAGGGTAATGTTATGGACCGCAATGTCAGGATCGATTCCTGGCATGTCAGCGTAGGACCAAGCGAAAGCTTGGCTGCGAGCACGAAGGAAGGTAGTGAAGGCAGCTTGTTCTGATGTGTTAAGGGATTGTCTGATCTTCACAATGTGAGGATCCTCCTCTATGTGGATGTTGATTTCTATAGTAGACTCATTCAACATGGTTTGAGTTTCAGACGGTAAAGCGCGTTGAATATAGGAGTCATCCGCACCAAGGTAAGTGAGGATGGAGTCATCATCTTGGCACTCAACAACATTAATTGAAGGTGAATCCTCTTCGATCATGTCTGGATACAGAAAGGGAAGAGAAGACGGGTCCTCATTATCGCGTTGATAGGTGAGAGGACCTAGGAAGATAGCATTTATGAAAAAAAAAAAGTTAGGAGGGATAGATTCAGGATCTATCGACTCTGTGGGTGACGATGGCAAAATGGGTGATGATGGTTCGGTAGGGGTGACGTCGTCATCTTCCAGGAGACAACTGACACGAGGTTCCTTCGGTGTAAGTGTTTCAGGAAATCTGAGACCACTACGATCATTGTGTTTGCGTGTAGTCACGGGAATGATTGTATGTCGGCCTTGTTCATAAAGACCAAAACCAAAGCCTTTCCAAGCACAGCGAGTCAAGAAGGTGAGGGCGAAACGACGATTTGTCAAGTATTGAAAATCAGATTGGAAGGGAAACACACCAAGAGGAGGTTCAGGGGTAACGGATGATGCGTCGACACCCCCATACGTTAGGTTGGTGCGGCAATTAGGTGGTCCGTAAGAGATTACCTCCCCCACGCGACGGTCATAGGTAGGATGCACATGTAACTATCCGTACTCCTGTGGGGTATGGAAAGAACTAACGTTATATAGGTGATACTCCCCCAGCATAAGGCGTTGAAAAACATCTACTAAGGGGTCTGAGGTTGGGATGTTGTCTGCGGGAAAGGAAGTGGTATTTGTGATGGCGGTTTCATTGGTTGAAGGTGTAGGTGCTGTTGAAGTGGATGGAGGTGTGGTTGGTGGATGGTTGGGTTGGATGAATGGGTGTCTTGACTGGTACAAGCACATCATTAGGGCGATATAACATATTGCAGGTTTTGAAGGGGGGAGGATCAACTTTTACGGTGTAGGACTTCCCCTCGTACTCAAATTTTATGCATCTATGTAAGGTGGAGGGAACGCATCCCATAGCTTGGATCCAAGGGCGGCCTAACAACATATTGTATTGGAACTCTCCCTCAAGGACATAGAAGAGTTCGGGTAAAGTACGTGGTCCTACACGAATGTTAAGGATCACGGTGCCTAAGGTAGAAGTAATAGCATCATTGAATGACCGCAACATGATGGGGTTAGCACACATGCAGCTAGAAGGGATATTCATTTGTTGGAAGGCTTTTGAAGAGATGATGTTGAGGCTATCACCCCCGTCAATCATAACACAATGTAGCCGGATGTCCCAGACGTAAGCTGAGATGAAAAGAGTAGGGTCAGGATCTTCTGCACCAAAGTCAACAATTTCGTCTTCAGAGAAACTGATAGCAGTGGCTTGTTGTACAGAGACAGAAGTGGTTGGGGCGGTAGGTTGTTTGGTGAGGGAAGCAATGTTATTGGGTGTTAAAATGGAGGTAACATGCAAGGTTTCATTAGGTAAAACCTCTATCCCTTGAAGAATTTCAACAAGAGCTTGTCGATGAGATTCAGAAGTCTGAATGAGATCATACAATGTCATTTTTACATGTGATTGGTGAACCTGTTTGATCATGGTACGGTGGGAAACTCCATTAGTGACGGGGTAGGCAGGTCCACGAATAACCACTTTAGGTGGTGGTGCGATCGGGATGGCGGACGGAGAAAGAGAGGCCGCAAGTGTGCTTCCTTTAGCTTTCTCATTGTTTTTCTGCCCTCGAGTGGCAACACTAATCATGTTGATCTCGTGAACATGAGAGGAGGAAGATGGTCAGGATAAATCATGGTCTTCGAGAGGTGGGGTTGTAATAATGATAGATCTTGGTGAGGCAGGGATAGGTGGTATAGGAGAGGGAATTGAAGCTAAAGGTCTCTCCCTTCGTAAGTTGTCTTTCTTAATCTTTCTGTCTGAAAGAGGTGACTGATGAAGTATGGTTTCAACGCTTTGCATCCCTCTACATCATGTCCTAGTGTGCGGTGGTAAGCACATATGTTAGACTCATCATAACCTATTGGTCGAGGTTTAGATGGGTCATAAGGTCTAAGTGGGGGTAGGGAAATGGTCGCATTCTCCACCAACATATCAAGGATCTTGGCGTAAGATCCTTTGAGTGGGTCAAAATCAGAGGAAGATGAGGGTATTGATTGGGTGGGTTTTGGTAATGTTTGGGTATGGTTGGTTCGTACGGGTGGTGGTTTAGCCAAGGGGTATTGATATGTGGTTTTAACTAAACGTGGCTTCTTCGGCACAGAAGTCATGTTTAGCTGATTAGATGGCGAGGCTCCAGATAATGTGGAGGTGGGGAACAACCATGGAGAAAGTGAGGCGACTGCAAACAAATCCTTTGATGATGGAGTTTGTTTAGGGTTGATAGGTGAACAGGATCTCTATATAGGCGTAGAAAGTGCAAGTCGTTTTAAAGAAAATGCAGGAGGTATGATATATTGATGCAAGGTGGAGGGATGAGGTCCCAATATGGAAGGTAGGTGTGATGATAATGGTTTTAGTTGTGATAGAGGCATAGGTTGAGGAGATTGAGTTTGTATCCTAAGTAGATGGACAGCTTTATTTTTGGGTAAATCTAGCTGCTTAGGTGGGTGTGTTAGACTGGGTATTGGTGAGGTCCCAAGTGTAGGGGAAGATTTGGTTAGGCTAATAGAGGTGGATGAGATACTTGGTAGAGATGAGGGGGGTGAAGATGAGGACATAGGCATTTTAAGCTTCTGTAAACACTTCGGGTATATGGTAGAGGCATCTGGATCGGTCATCTGCATTTGAGTAGAATAGGGGGTACTCAAACGTTCCCATAGGACTCGTCTATCTCCTGAGGGATGACAATCCTCGCGTGTGAATTGGAACTTTGATATGGAAGAGAGGTGTGTTGTGATTCCAGGTCCACTGTGGGTGTGATACAGGGGGTAGATGAGGCACTGTATCAATGGGTGTTAAGAAGTCAACCGGTCGCTGAAAAGCTTTAGGCAATGAAGAACTGATAGGTAGGAGGGTATGTTTGAGAGGATCTATCATGATTAAAGAATCTGGCATGTTTGAGGGGATTTTATTTATTGAATGGTGGTGTGTCATTTTGAGAGGTTTCTCTCCTACGGATGACAGAAACAGAGGCGAGTCTTCTTCTTTTATGGCAAGAGCGACGGAAGGAGATGTTTGGGAAATAGATAAGTTAGATAACATCCGCTCACAGTCTTGCAAGGATGTGGTGTAAGAAAGTTCATCTGTAAGAAGAGAACTCTGGGTGGTTAATTTCTTTATGGGTAAAGGAATGGTAAGGCTATTATCTTATCTTGATGGTGGTGAAGGGGATTCGGATCCCTGTGTTAGAAAAGAAGTTTGATTCAGAATTTTTTCGATAGAGGCTTTTGGCTGGGAGTCGAAGATTGCGTGGATCTCATGAACACTCTCCTCGGCTAAGATATCTTGGTTTATGTTACTGTTAGGAGAGTGATTTGGGAATGGTTTGTTGAATATTCTCAAATTTCTGTTAGCAGGGGCATTAGGATTATCAAGGGTTATATCCCCTGCATCAACCATTTCCTGCACTATGTTTTTCAACATCTTGTAATTTTCGTGACTGTGTCCCTTTACGCGGTGAAAGTTACAGAAGTCATTTTCTTTGTACCAAGAAGGTATAGCACGGGTGGAGTCAAACCCGGAGTGAGGTTTAACAGGAGGCAAGGTGAGTGCTCCGGCTTTGAGTAATTTTTCCAAGATGACACCATAATTTTCTCCCAAGGGAGTGTAATTGATGGGCTCGGCTTTATACTTATAGGCGGTTTTTGGTGGGGTATTAGACGGTGCTTGAGATTTGACCATCACTGCGTGGACAGCTCCTTTTGATTTCGAAGAAGCTGATGTGTGAGGAGTGGTGGTGTTAGGTTTATTGGTGGAATCTTGAGTTCGGAAATTGGGGTTTTTGTTGCGCAACCGCAATTTCTCTTCTTCTAAGGCTCGAATCTCTAGTTTCGAGCCATAGTAAAGGCCTTGTCAAATGTGTGGAAAGTTTGAATTTGGAGGGTAGGAGAGATGTGCTTAGTGCAGGCCCATGTAAAAATTTCAATAAGTTCAGCTTGAGGCAAGGCATATGTAAGTTGGTTGATAAGGCCCCACCATCGTCTAATGAAATCTGCGATAGACTCGTCTTCAAATTGTCAGATGGCATAGAGATCGGTGATAGATACTTTCTTGGCAATGTTAATGGAGAAATGATCCAAGAAAGATTGGGCTAGTTAGTTAAAAGAGAAGATTGAGTGCTGGTTTAAAGCACTGTACCACTCCAAGGCGGGTCCTGATAAGGACATGGGAAAGGTGCGGAGTAGCAAGGCATCATCATGAGCAATCAAATAACAAGCATGTCTAAATGATCGCAAGTGTTGTTGAGGATCCTCTTTACTATTAAAACGAGTAAATTTCGGTAGTTCCCATTGAGGAGGATATGAGTGAAGGGGGATAGAAGGGTGAATAGGCTCCCGAAAAACTTGCTCGTATGTCAAGGCGCTACGACTTCCTGAAACAGAAGCCTCCAGATTTTGCATTTTTTCCATCATTTGTTTGATGAAATCCGTGGTTGGATGAGATGATGGTGCGGTTGTGGTAAACGGAGGCAAATTGGGCCAAGGGCCTCCACTAGACAATGGTGGGGTTAAATGTTGATAAGGTATGGAGGACGAATATGTTGAGGCAACCGAATAGGGATGTCCTATATAAGATGTTGAGGTCACTGGATACGTGTGTGGAAATGAAAAGGTGGGTGGAGCTTGAGAAGGAAAGCTCGTGTGGATAGGTGGTAGAGAGCAAGTCATGAACAGAGCAATCTGCAAGAGCAGTCGGCGGTAATGATATGTGGGGCCCAAGATTAACCAAAGGAAAGCCAATCTGTGCCGTATGAACCCCTGAAGCCATTGGATTGGGAGATGGGGCTAAGGATGTAGAAGGCAAAGCGGAGTTATCAGGCGGAGAAGGAGCTAAATGAGCAGCTATACTAATAGGCATGCCAATAAGGAGTTGACCATCGGGCGTACGGTCAGGGGCATGAGACAAATAATATTGTACAGTGCTAGGATTAGCGTCCAAAATTTTTGTAAATTCCTTATCTCCTACAGGGATTTTGGGAACCTCGCTGGTGTCCGTAGGATTCCCCACAATATGGGCAGGAGGTGATTCAGGAAAAGGCACAGAGCAGGCATGTGAAACCATGGCGGCGGCTTGCTTCCGAGTGATAACAACCATGAGCAAGAGTACACAGTAAGGTTTCAATTTATTAGGAACAGAAACAACCCCAGAATGTTGAAATTGGTAGGTTTCTGGTTTGTCAGGGACTGTAAAAGACTGTAACCGATATCAGTCTGCTAACCGATGTTGGTTATACTATAGCCGACGTCGGTCACTTAACCATTTTCGGTATAATAGAACTGGTATAAGAAATTGTAAGAAGCTGCTGATTTGGGGTTAATAGTGCTTAGTAAGCCTACCAAACTGTTCTGAAGTGATCACAGAAAACAGTGTATGACAGAGAAACAGAACCGAGAACAAGCAAGAATGCACAAACAAATTAACAGACTAACCCTAGGGTTAATTTTAATCAATTTGGGCTTATGCCTTTAGACGCAGAATGATGTCAATCCTAAACAAAAGACTTAGGGGAAATGTCAAGTTTGTTTTGGCTTATAAGGTTACCTCAATCGGGTGAAGGAATACCGTGGAAAAAGGGGGGATGTTTGAGCTGTTGTGTTGATTATGTCGTGATTCGGTATGTGTTGTGCAGTGAAAGTAAGATTAATTTCTTATCAATACCATGGAAATCACCCCCACGTGTATGACCTGTTACTTAATCTATGTTCACTAGAATTGAAAACAACAAGCAAGAATGTAATGCACGTGTTTTAAACCCAAATCGAAAATGATATTCGATGAAGCAAAGAAGATGACTTTCACTAATGCAAAGATGTAAAAGCAAAGCGAGTTCTTTTACCAAAATAACAAAATACCTTGTGAATATCTTAAGAAGAAGAAAACAGCAAGTATGCTCCCTATGTGAAAGCAAGCAAGAAAGAAAGAAACCCGAAATGGGTCCCACCGGGCGTGCCAAAATGTTTTGCACGGAATGTTTCAGCTTTTGGGAATAGAGTTGCTTCTATCCTTTCATTCCTTTGAGAAACAGATAAGGGTTAGGGCTAGGAGGAATACCTGTTGAATGTCGAGAGGGTGTGCGCGTACCGTAGAGAGAGAGATCAGATCGACTGCGAAGAACTCCTTTTTGTCTTGGAAGGACTACCTGCAAGTAAGAATACAAGACCACCAGATTTTAATTAGACAAGAAATGAGGGAACTGCCTTGGGCCCAGGAAATATAAAACTTCCTTTCGAAGGTGGTCAGTTCCCCTGCTAATATGAATTAACACAAATTCTAAGAAATAAGCTATTGTCCAATTACAATTTGTTTACCTTGTTAGAACAATAGAGAAAGGGCTGGTCTTGGTTTAGAATCACGGTGACCAACGCCGGTCAGTGTCACCAGTACCAGTTGATGATAACCGATATCGGTAGGGGTAGTGTTTTTTAGGGGTTGGGTGAAGGTTGGCTATAAGATGGCTATATGATAGTTATGGTGTTTATAAGGCTGGTAGAATGACTGGGGATAGGTAATGAGGTGATGGAGAAGACTCAGAGGGTATGGGGGCTGTTCTTGGAGCCAAAATAGGGGTAAAGGAATGTAATTTAGGTGGAGAGTATTACCGGGTAGTGGATCTGGGGGTAGACTTGTAATTACTGTGATTCAGAAATCCAAGAAATATTATTAAAAGAACATATAAGACTTACTAATTCCTGATGAAAATGTAGGTTCTGGGACTGCGATGGCGAAGACAGGGCTCAAGTGGGATGATCTGACAATCCAAGATGAGCTATCTCCTCTCCTGATGCTTGGATGAGTGTCACTGGGCTCTGGTTATTCAGTTGCAGTCTTGGGCTTGATGTCCTTCTCTGCCAACTCCTCTCTTTCCTTCACTTGTCTCTGTTTAGCCAAGTAAATTCCGGATCCTTCCAATGACTTCTGATTCGGATCAACGAAAATCCAACCCCTTGTTTTTGGTTGGGAGAGGTCATTTACAGGGAACCGATGGCGGTTACGTAACCGACGGCGGTCGAGTAGGAACCGGTATCGGTCAGGTCAAAGTGGGCTATTTTTAGTAAAATAGCCAACTTTCCCTCCTTTTCTCCCGAGGGATTAGTTGCGGGCTTGGTCAAGTCATTATGAGGTTGGTTTTAGGTGCGGGTGAGGAGTAATTAGTTATGGGTGTGGATGTAGACCAAGTTATAGGTCTTAATTAGGTTAGTTTAGGGTTAAGACTAGGTCATGATGAGGTGGCGAAATGAGGTGGCAGGTATGGCGATGTGGATTTATTAATTATAAGGTAATTAATAAATAATTGTGTAAGGTTTAGGTGATGAGGTTAGGTTACGAAAATGAGATGCGGGGCACAAGGGGGTCGTAAGACACAAATTTGGTGTCTACACTATGTTTTCCCTCTAGGTGTTTTTAATCCAAAATTCAAATTATTCCTCCTTCAAGCATATATGCTTTCTAAGTCCACATTTGTGGCCATCTCTATTTTTCCTTAGGGCATTTCAATCTTTTCATACTCCCTAAGCCCACCGTTTTATGCCTTACTCCTCCTTCAGGAATTTTGTTTGACAATCCTATCTAATCCACGAATGAAGTCCTCCTTTGAGCCCATATTAATTTTCCCCTTTAGGTATTACATTCATCATATCAAGTCCACTCTCGTGGTCATATTCTTTCCCTTCTTAGGGGAACCATATTTTCATTCAAAGTCCACCTTTGTGGCCATACTTTCCCCACTTGGAGAATTTTTTTATTTTTACCTTTATGGCCATATTTTTCCCCTTTAGGGTATATTATTTCATCACTAACTTTTCATTTTACCTTCTCGGCCATTTTTTTTTGTCCCACTAGACACCATACCTTTTATCCTCATCCCTTGTGGACACATACCTATTCGTTCAATTCCTCGTGTATGAAGGATTTCATATACCTTTCACCTTTAGTTGCACATATTTTGATGACTTTCCTATGACTCATTAGTCATCTCAAATTTCATCCATACGATAATAATCTTCACCCACTCATTGGTCCGTAGAGACTGCAATTTTCCTCTACCGAGATGATATTGGAGTCACCACCACAGTTTTTTAATTGATATTGTGATCCTATTTGCTTGGGGCATCTTGCCTTGGTTACGCTTTCACCCATATTTTCTTCACCCACCCACTCTTCATTAACTACCTTTTTCAAATGCATCACTGATTTCTCTTGGCATCATCGATCCTCTATTTAAGGGGGAGCTCCTCATCTACCTATAGTCAAATCCTCATCCAACTCTCATTTTTTTAATCTCATGGCTTAATATCTCAAACCACTCACCAAAAAGAGGAAAAATATAGACACCTAAATTCGGTATCTCTACCTTTATCACCCGCATGCACATATTCATTTATTTCATCCTCTTATTTAGTTAAATTCCCTTTATCCCATCCATATTAATCTTTAATTAATTAATATCCACACCATATCATGCCCATTTAACTCCTATTAATTAATTAGTTCATATCAATTAATTAATTAATCATTAATCTTCATCCATGCCCTAATTCACTTTATATTTAGGATGATTTCATCTTAAATCCTTATCCCCTTGCTTTTTCCTAGATTTCTTCCTATATATTTGTATTCCCTAACTACCCATGATTTATCCCCAATAAATCTAATCTCGCCTACATGCTTTAAAGCACCCTTCTAACTCTTAGAAAACGTGAAATCACACCAGAAAAGACAAAAGATATCCCATTGGGGAAACTTTCCCCACAATTGGAGGTGACTCACCCCATTCATTGCCGCCCCTGTAAAATAGAATCCTTTCTTTCCATTCTTCATAAAATGCATGCACTTTGGATCGCTATTACGAATTGAGCATCCTTCCTTGTGCCTAAGAATTCTTGAGCTGTTTATAGACTTTCTAGACATCCCTTCGGGGTGCTTCCATCACTCACAATCATCTTTAGTGATATTTTTCATCATCGTTCTCTTCCTCTTGGTATATCTATCATATTATCATATATTCTTTATTCCTATCATTTTACATGTACAGATCAGCTTCTACAACATCCAAGGTACACTCAGTAGCCTTCTCCTATAGCCCCTTTTCCTACAGGTTTCCATATTCATCCACATATCCTTGACTTTATATTTCTTTGATGCATTCATCGTCGATCCCTCCTAGTTGCCATTGACCAAGGACATGTTCATCCAATAATATATCCAAACTTTCCTTTCCTATCCTTTTTCTTGTTTCTCTATCTTCGGATTCTTTTCTAAAGATCCTCTCACAACACTTACAAACCTTTATCAGCATCTAGATTACACTCATACCTTGCAAGTCTGTATATTTTATCTTTAGGTTCTGATCCATCCTCCCACGTCACCGTTGACCTGCCTCTACATAGTTTGGGTCGTTTTCGACCCAGACCAGTCTATTCACAAGTCTTCTTCATATCACAGCAAGGATCTATCAATTACATAGCACCCATATCCATCACATCGCATCTGAGGTAATTTAAACCCTCCATAATTTCTGAGTTTGATAGTTTCTTCAGTAGCAAGTGCATTCAAATTCATTAAGAATGAGAAATTTAGAAAACACTTTTGAGTGGAAGATTTTTGCTCACGATGAAATGTTTAAGTTTCTTTCCATTCCCTTTTCCTTTCAAGAATCACTGATAGAACTATGGCAATATGTAATCCAACGGGTGGCCAAAACATTGGAGTACTGGATCACCAAACCATTTTCCTTTGCAAGGAAATTCAAAATTTGTTTCAAAGTATTTGTAGCCACTCATGTCTACTAATCCTTATGTTGGGTGCCTTTTGAAGCATCCATTCAGAAGCTAGAGAAAATCCTCAAAGCCTTTCTATGGGCCAATGCTTCCACTAGAAAAGGCTTCCATAGAGTTTCTTGGGATATATGTTTCCTTCCCTGTGACTCAGGGGGTTGGGCCTTATTGAAATTCAGCACCAAGGGTGGGGAATCTGTGTGAAATGGATCATTCGATGCATTGAGGGACAAGAATAATGGAAATTGCTTCTGCACCATGACATCAAGGAGGGTTCACCCTATGGTCTCCTAGCCTAGAAAGGTCTCTAGGGTTTATAAATTTCCTTATTTATCGTATTCATATTAAATTTGGTTTCACTTTTGTGCTCAAAAGCATATGGAAGACATTGGAATGCATCAAACCATGGGTACAATGAAAAGGAAACATGTTCCGTAATGATCTCTTCATTAACCATCAATCTCTATGATGGTCACTGATATTTCAGGCTTACGATAGGTGTCTTGCAGATGTCCCTGGAATTCCTGTGGTCTAGTTTTTCAAACAAGGAATTTGTACCATTCAAGATTTATTTTGCAAAAGCTCTCAATCTTGGTTTCGGCTCACTACCCAGGATCACACTAATATTACCAAAATTATCAATTTGGTTCTTGATCATACGCTGTACAAAATTTCTTTACATTCCTCTCACCTTAGGTGGATGGACTGGAAATGGTATGTTGATACCCCATTTTACAATTATTCATCCAGTAAAGGCTACCATTGGCTCTCCCCTCATTTTCCCATGGTTGAAAAAATCAACACTCGATGGGGGGTTCATCTACTCCATCATGTTAGAGAAGAATATTTGTAACTATTTTGTCAGTCTGTGTGGAACCAAAAATTACACACTTTCTTTGGTGTATTCTACACCAAGGTATTCTAATTGGATCTCAACTTGTTCAAATTGGGTTTTCGGCTCCTAAATGTCCATTTTGTGGCCACTTAGAAAATTTTTTACACGTCTTCTGGTTTTCCCTGAAAGCACATCTTGCTTGGAATTGGATTCATTCCTTTTTCTTTACTCTCAGACCTCAGTGTTTTACTTGGTAGCACATTGTTTTAGGAGATAACCCTAAAATTCTGCACATGTTCAGCCATATTTGGTATATTTTCAAAAGGGAATTTTTTTTTTGGATATGCAAAGAAAAGAATGATTTTTTCTTTGCTAGTTCTGAAGTTGATCAACAAATTTCAGTGTTTAACAAGTCTATGGTTATATCCAATGTGCTTATGCAGATTCAAGTCTAGGCAAATAAAGTTTCCCTAGAGGTAGACCACCTGCAGACTCTGCCGTGACATTGGGGGGATGCCCCATGTAATGTCACCCAGGAGCCACTATCTCCATCTTGGTGCTCTCTACCACATGGCCATAGTTCGTCATATCCACTCTCAATGAATTTATTTCAGTCAGGCTCACCGCTTTCCCCACAGTCAACAACGGAGGAGCATTAATCCTCAAACTTTCCATTAAGACTAGGGTTCCCCTCTGCTCGTCAACTTGGGTGGCGCTCTCCGGTCTCCCCCGAGCCATGCACCTTGAATGGCTAGAATCTACCGCCTCCGCCCCCACCATCTTGAGATAAGTTTCCTCGCCTTCCTCTTTCCATCTCTCCTATATGGCTGATGGTGGACAATGAAGAGAAGAACCCCACTGGTGGGGACATTCTAGATGCTAAAAAGGACCTCCCTAATTTAGGTTGGCCTGATGACCATGACCTTCTTGCTTCTAGTATGTTTGCTGCAGCAGCTTGATTTTGTGTTTTGATGTATTCCTAGGCATTTCCTAGTGTATTTGTCACATTCGTAGACTTGGCCTAATTTGTTTATGGTTTTTGGGCATGCACTCATATCACCCACTTTTTTTCAAAAGATAACTTGTATATTAATGAATTAATATAATATAAGATCCCTTTTCATAAAAAAAAATCTAAAAACCTAATAGAACAAAGAAAATAATTAAGACACATAATTTTGAAATTTAAGAACAAAATAGTAAGGTTGAAAATCCTTTATTTAAAATAAAACACCTTCCTTTTGACTAAGCAAGTAGAGATATGTCTTCATTTCTATAATTTCATAAAAAAACCTTCCAAAATTTAGTAAACACTTTTTTAAAATAAAATTTAAAAAATTAACATGTCTTTTTAATCAAAATCCATGGTTCAGTGAAAGGATTCAATATTATTAGTTTTTCATTAAAAATTTATGTTAATACATGTTAGAAATGAGTTAAAAGTCTCAAATTCTTTAAATGTTATGGTTTTTTCATAATTTTTGATGGAAATTGTATGCAATGGAAAGTTGCAAAAGCTATGGAGTGAGGCTAAAGAACCTGAAAGCTTTGCTAACTCAACCATGCACCATCAGATTAGAGCTAAACAAGAGAAACTAACATAAAAGTATTATAACTTTGACAAAAACATCAAAAACTAACATGTATACTACTCTCTACTCTATGAAAGCTTATTAAAATTGAACCTAGTTGAGATCCTAAGCAATCAAATTATGTGTTGTTTACTCCCAAACGTAGTGAAGAGATCTCTCCAAGTTGGCTACATGGCCAAGATTTAGATCTTCCCTTACTAACTAATATTTGGAATGGATGGATGCAAGATGGAGGAGCTCTTAACAATGGATTATGGCCAAGATCCAAATATTCTATAGCTTAAAGCTATCACAAATGGTTTCTAATGCCTTTCCAAAGTGTTTTAAGAGTAAAGTTGTAAGTCTGGATGGGTAGGCTTAGCCTTGTATTTATAGTTTCTGGTTTGGAAGAGTTTAGAATTTGGGTGCATGTGGGACTAAAGCTCTTTTAGATTAGATTAGGATAAACATGCTTTAGGCTTAGTTAAGATTGGTTTAGGCTAGTTAACTAGGGTTTAGGCTAGTTAAACTCGATTAGCAAGTGATTAGAGACTCATTAAGAGTTAGGAGGGGTCTGGATAACCAATTGTGATTGATAGATAGCCTAGGAAGCCAATATAAGTGGTCTAGAGAGAACTAGGGAAATTCTGAATGGTCGAAAAGGATGAATGTTTAGCTAATAAGAGAGATATTAACCAAATTAGATGATTATAGGAAGAATACGACCAAGAAGGTGTTGTAAATGGGCATTCAAGAATGGAGCGAACAATGGGTAATTAACGAATTATCGTTAATTGACTGAATTGGAGGAAATGCTAAGTGTAAGCATATTTTAGGTGTCTACATTTGCCCCTCTTTAGGGTGGCGTAAGTGACATCACTTAAAAGAAAGTAGACAAACATAAACAACTAGAAAATTTTGAAGGGATAGAAGAAAAAAAAGAGTAGAATGAAGGATGCCCCCTCGATTGTTGACGAGGTGATAGAAGAACTTGATTGACGATCGAAAAGATGACAAAAAGAGAACAGAAGAAAGAATAGTGTGATGAAGAAGAAAAGAAATAGGATATAGAAGAAAAGGAGTATGAGGAAGGGGGGATGAGCTAACATCCATCTAGTGCCTATTAAACAACTTTATTTTTCATCATATTGCTAGAGATCTTCATCATTGGTCCTTATTAAAAAGAATGAACAAAAGTGTAGTATGACATGAAAAACCATATACGAACAAATATCCATTGCCAAAAAAAATACTAACTCCATGCAACATACAAAATGCAATGCAATACGAGAAAGTAAAAGATACCTAACTCCATGCAACATAGAAAATGTAATGCAACACGAGAAAGTAAACAAGCTAACCTAACAGAAGAACATAATGCAATGTTTTTGTTATCAAGCTTCAGTTCCAACCTATTCGAATTAACGACAAGGGTTAACGACGGTGCCCCAAGCAAAGATACATGCGAGGGGAATAACGGAGGACACTTCGGTCCAATGGAAAAGCAATGTGCACTACGAAACAATACCAGACAACTCGTTGTGCCCTAGAGTACATACGAAGTAAGTAGCCTAGCTTTCATAAATGATTGTAGATTAGGGTGATCCGCTAGTCGAGCACATGAAAAAGTGAGAACCAAAGAGCGACATTTATAGGATGATTTATAATGTTTTTGATGTTTCTTTGAACATATTTGAATGTTTTGATTTTTCCAACATATTTGAATGTTTTTTTATTTTAAAAGTTTTCTGAAACTATGTACAGGAAGACAAAGAAGCATGGATGCCCCTAGCGATAGATGGGATGTACAAGGGCGAAAGGCCACATGCATGCACAAGAAGGTGAAGATGCGAAATTTCTCTAGTGATTAGGTGGGGGTATTCAAAGGAAAAATCTTCACATGTAGAATCAGGACCCAAGGCCATTATGGATAGGTTCAACATGATATGAATGTAAAATAGTGAAGTGCTAGGAGGAAGCAAGGATGCCCCCAACATAAGTTGGCCTAAAAGCACATGATAGAAAGGAAGGAGACGATTGAATTTTGTGAAAGGGGAAAAATGTGTCTGAAAACATGGTAAAAAAGGAAATATTATACACATGGATGTCCTAAATGAAGTAGAAGAATGATGTGAAAGACATGAATGTAGCTGAGAATCCTCGTGATGAAACAAGTGATTAGCCAAAGGAAAAAATCATGAGACGAGATACAGACTAGAGTAAGAGTCTGAACAAGGTCCAGAAAAAGACACTTGGTAACATACTAATCCTGCATACTCATAGAGATCTAGTGTGTGAACGTGGAATTAAATAACCTCTTGACGGGAAGATTTAATAGACAACAAGTAAAGACACCCTAGCCAATATGTAGGAATGATTGATTTTGAAAGGTGATTTGTGAATGGAGGGTGGAAGGATAGACGTACATTGCTCCACTACCAGCCAGACGTCTATAGCCTCGACAGAGATGCATTTGATTCTAATCACAACATTGCTCTACTGCCAGTCAAACATCCATAGCCCCGATAGAGATTATTGGAAATACCTCAAGAGAGAGTTATATATCAATTTTATTTTTCTTTGTAGCTTTTAGCTTTTGAATTTTTGATTGATTTTGATTCTTTTGCTTTCTGAAAACCTATTTCAGCTCTCCTATTTGACAAGGGGTTAAGAACCACTGATGGCTTGATGGAAGGAGGTGGAAGTGATTGTGATGATGACATTGGCTAGTGTCAACAAATATGTCCAAAATTTCTTCCCAACAAGTTTATTAGATGTTGAATGTGATAGGATCTCTAAGAGGTTAGTCATTCTTTAATTTACCAAGGTGATAAAAGACTAGGTTCAAACGGATACCATAGAGATGACTGTCACAAAATGCGTGCAAATGGGGTAACCAAAAGATCACAGAAGGGATAAAAATGGTAGGAAGACTTGCAGAAGAATAGTAAGGAAGGGAAGAAAGAACATCCATGTGTACGTAATACCTGGTTGCAATGTTTGATCTTTGTACCTTTGATTTTTATTTGAAATGTTTCCTCATGTTTTTGTATTTTTACATTGTTTTGATTTTTAGATTTTTGATAGTTTTTGGAAAGGTGGGACCAAAAAATTCACTTTGCGTGGTAAGATCCAACAACGATGTCTGCAACTTCCTTAATAAGGGAGACTAAGTGTGATTGTTTATCAAGAGTCATGTTATCTCTGATGTCGATCATTGTGGTGAGCTCATACTCAATAAATGACTGTGATTTATCTTGAAACATGGATTTTGTATGTAGGAGATTGAGTTCCCTATCCAGAGGTTTATGCACTTTGCACCATACTTGATGGTTACGTTGATGTGCATTCTTGAATTGCATTTTTTTTTAACCTTAAGATCGTTTACTTTGTTGGGAGCTTTGGAGATCTTGGAAGTTTTGACCTCGGCTTGATAATGAACCTATTTGGGTTTTTTGTAAGCTGACACATGACTTGTCTGATCCCAAGAAGGAGAAGAAAGTGAACATTTATGATTGATGAAAGGAATGATAGAAATGGTAGTGGGGTTACCACAAACATTGATATAAGAAAGATGTGATAGATAAAAAGGATACAGTCCACGAATTGAATAGAATGGGCTACTAGGAGGTGAGCCACTGATAGAAGATGATGAAGGGCTGCTAGGATATGGCCCTAAAATGGAAGAACTTGGGCTACGAGGACATGGTCCAAGAATAAAATATGAGGGTGAGGGACTACTAGGGTGTGGCCCAAGTATCGATGAGTAGGGGCTACTCGGAGGTGTCCCATAGATAGATTAAGATGAAGGGATACTAGGACATGGCCCAAGAACAGAAGGTAATGGACTACCAGGAGGTGACCCACAAGTAGAAAATGGAGGTCTACTAGGACATGGCTCCAAGATAGAAGAAGATGATGGAATACCAGGAGGTGAGCCAAGGCAAGATTTTGATTGAGGAATGATGATAGATAAGGAATGATTGGGTAATGAGAAGATAGGCCATGGATCAATGCTATACCCCAACATCTCATCATGTTAAAAGGAAGGTGAAGATGGAATAACATAAGAAGAATCAAGTTCCATGACCTTAGGCTCTTCCTCTATGTTATGATAAAAGGAATCAAACTCTTCCTCCCCATATGCGAGTGTATCGAGCTCAAGAAAGAAACCTTGTTTGCAATCCTCTAAAGGGATATCTTCATATAGTCTGATTGGTCCTTTATCTTGAGATAAATCAACCAGTAGAGGTTGTTGCTCTTTGACCATGGGGGTTTAACTAGAAGAAATGGATCTGCTAAGCGGGGAAGATTGATTTACAGAAGAAGATGACTCAAGAGAGAAAGTAGGCTTGGTGACAGGAATTTCATGAATGGATGATTTGGATTTAGACCTAGGTCATTTTTCTAGAAGATGACATAATGTAGGTTGGAAAGTAGGATTGCATAGCCATCCATTAAGTTGCAATGTAGGAGTTGAATTGGATAAGTGACTAGAGGTAACCCAAGTCGTGGAACTCTTCGACGGAGGAAGAGATCGTTGAGACAACTGATGAAGGAGGTCTTGCGAATAAAGGGAGGACCATGACTCAAGAACCAAATTATATGTTTGATCGATGGAACTTGGAGTCACACGAGTCTTCAAAAGAGGAAGACATCATTGAGGTGATTTGGAATAAAGGTTCTGTAAAGGAAGGGAGGACCGTGATTCAGGATTTGATCTATGGGTATCCGAATAATAGTTGGGATATGAATCTTCCAAAGAAGAGTGGGGGGGAACCCGAATAATAATTTGGATCAGAAGCATCCAAACCATACCACCGACTATGAGCTGAAGGTGGGGAACAGGGTACCCATGTGGGAATTCTAGCATGAAGAACCAACCCATGTTAATAGCTTAATGTGTTATGCCAAAGGGGTTACGTTCCAGTTAAGCGGAGAGGGACTTACCCTTTTCCAAAACCTACAATACAGTGTGTTGAGTATGGTGTGTTTTTTATCTTTTTTAATCTTAATGTGGTTTCAAAAGTGGCACACCATTTGGCAATCTACAAACACACATGTATTAGAAGTTTTCGCTTTGTTCTTAACACCTTTCTTTGACCCACGTAAGGTTCTGTAGACAACAATTTGGTTAGTAGTTATCTGGTTCGTTGATTGAGGTAAAAGAGAACTCACACTTGCTTTTGATTCCTAAGATCACCCGAAGGCATGAAGGAAGAGCATATGCAAAGTGGAAATCCTACTAAAAGCACATAAAAATGTTACTTTATCCTTAAAAAGCAAGTGTTTTTAACATAAAAAAAATAGAATTTTTGCAAGTGTTTTTGATCTCCAAGATCACTTTGGAAAGCGCAAGGACAGAGCATACACACTTTTTACAAATCCCAATTTAAGCTAAGGAATGAAAAACACTTAACTAATTTAGTCAAACAATGACCAAAATAACCCTGCAAACAAATGATTAGTGTTAAAAAAACCTTTCAAATTGTTAGAGCGGCCAAAAAAAACAATTTTTCAGACTTTAAGACATGCTAGAAAATTAATATGTACCTAATAATGTAAACCATAAATTTTATATAAGTCCAAATCCTAATTTTATGATTTCATTATGTATTTCTCTTCAATACCTTTCCAATGCAATGAAAACGGAGTCGTTTCGAGCTCGGGAACAAAATTTATGGTCTCTGGAAGATTGGTGGTGAATGTAGTCTGACATAGACGCGCCCAGTATGACAGGTACGCACCTATTTCAATAGGTACATGTGCACGTACATGTTTTTGCACCAAAAAACATAGAAAAACATAGAACAGTGACGTAGACATGCCCAGAATGATGGGAACGCACCTATTTCAATAGGTACGCGTGGGCGTAGGCATTTTTACTCCCAGAAACACAGAAAAACACAGAACAGTAACGTAGACGCACCCAGAACGATGGGTACACACCTGTTTCAATGGATACGTGTGCACGTAGGTGTTTTTGTTCCTAAAAACAAAAAAAAAACATAGAACAGTGACATAGATGCACCCAGAACGATGGGTACGTGCCTGTTTCAATGGATACACGCCCCTTCACAACGCCTACACGTGGCATGTGAAAAACCTGCATAAAAACATGGATTTTCAAATTTTCAAGAGCGAACAAGTTAGTAGTTAGTCAAAGCTTCCCACTTCTATGTCAAACCCACAAAATATATGTAAATGAAGGTCATTTATCCAATATTAAAAACAGAAATGAGGAAATAACAAGTGATTTAAACTAAAAAACTTGAAAATGGACTTTGAAGAACTCAAAGGACCTCCATTAATGGAGGATGGACATAAGAGTCCCACCAGGCGTGCCAAATGTATGCAATGGAAAGTTGCAAAATCTATGGAGTGAGGTTAAAGAACCTGAAAGCTTTGCTAACTCAACCATGCACCATCAAATTAGAGCTAAACTAGAGAAACTAACATAAAAGTATTATAACTTTGACAAAAACATCAAAAACTAACATGTATACTACTCTCTACTCTATGAAAGCTTATTAAAATTGAACCTAGTTTAGATCTTAACTATCAAATTATGTGTTATTTACTCCCAAACGTAGTGAAGAGATCTCTCCAAGTTGGCTACATGGCCAAGATTTATATCTTCCCTTACTAACTATATTTGGAATGGATGGATGCAAGATGGAGGAGCTCTTAACAATGGATTATGGCCAAGATCCAAATTTTCTATAGCTTAAAGCTATCACAAATGGTTTTTAATGCCTTTTCAAAGTGTTTTGAGAGTAAAGTTGTAAGTCTTGATGGGTAGGCTTAGCCTTGTATTTATAGTTTTTGGTTTGGAAGAGTTTAGAATTTGGGTGCATGTGGGACTAAAGCTCTTTTAGATTAGATTAGGATAAACATGCTTTAGGCTTAGTTAAGACTGGTTTAGGCTAGTTAACTAGGGTTTAGGCTAGTTAAACTCAATTAGCAAGTGATTAGAGATTCATTGAGAGTTAGGAGGGGTCTGGATAACCAATTGTGACTGATAGATAGCCTAGGAAGCCAATAGAAGTGGTCTAAAGAGAACTAGGGAGATTCTGAATGGTCGAAAAGGAGGAATGTTTAGCTAATAAGAGAGATATTAACCAAATTAGATTATTATAGGAAGAATACGACCAAGAAGGTGTCGTAAATGGGCATCCAAGAATGGAGCAAACAATGGGGAATTAACGAAGTATCGTTAATTGACTGAATTGGAGGAAATGCTCTGTGTAAGAATATTTTAGGTGTCTACAGAAATATTTTATTTGACTAAATAATTTATTATTATTACATTATTAACTCACTTTAAATTTAAATTTAAATATTTTTTCTATATTAAAATATATTCTAATTTTTAAAAAGTGGAATTAAGAATTCAAAACATCTATCTTCGATAAAGAAGAAAAAAGAAACAAGATCAGTCAAAAACAACACAACTCTTTGGTTTGAGTTAGATATGCCTAGCTTACTTATCATCAAGTTTGAATTGCAAACTATAACATTACACACATGATGTTCTTAAGAAATTTAATACATTAAATTTCAATGTAAAGAAAATAATAACCTTACATATCATTCTTAGATAAATCTTAAATATGTTAATCATGTATAGAAAGTTCAATACATTATTATTAATTCTTTATAAATAATAAAAAAAATAAAGCAATAAGAAGTAACAATTAGTATTGAAGATCTAGGACATAGACCTACACCAATTTTCATTGTTGCTCAAAGAAATATTCATCATAACACTTGTCCTCAAAAGATAAAGGCTCAATATTTATTAGTAATTGAAAAGTCTTTGGAGCCCCAACAAGGTACCATTTTTTCTTTAATATCTTGTTTGACACTCCCCTTATATAAACTATGAATGTTTTATCTTTCCCACAACATGTGAAAGAAATAAGCATACTCTTTAACTAATATGGTAGAATAATTTGAGAAAAATTATAGCAATTGCCACACAATTTGGAGTAAAAAAAGAACATGTGTCTAATATTTATTTAACTAAACTATATATTATTTTTATATTGTTAGCAACTTTCAAAAGTTTAAATAGTATTCACCTAAAAAAAATCCAAATGCTATAAAATAGGCCTAAGAATTTAAAACTTTCATTCCTTCATAATGCCGAAGGCATTCCCCCTATGGGAAAGGCCCTTTCGGACGTTTCTGCAACTGTGTTAAATTTGATGGTTTTACGGTCATCTGGACGTTTCCACTTTTTCTAGCTATTTTTACCATTTTTTGGGGTTATTTTTAACAGTTCCATGTTGATTTTTTTCTCTACCAGCTTCAGCATTGAGCTTTAGGAGTCCTTGTAGCTCTGGTTCCTCTGCTTCCACACCAAAAGCTTTGATGTGCTCATCCACTTCATATGCTTTTTCCACCTCCATGTTTTTACAGAAAGATTTTTCAAACAAGCTGTGGACTTTGTACAATATGGAAGCATGTGAATAGTTCTCCAAAATGGCTAAAAGATTGTGGACTTATGGACTGCAATGATTTTGTTTTGTTTTAGTTGCAAGTGCCCCTGTATAAATGTGTGTACCATATGGTAGTGTACAGAAGACACGTGAACTATTTGATAAAATGTCTGGAAAAGTAGTAATGTGTAATTTGTTTTATTTGTACTCTTGGAGTTCTTGTTTATTATGAAGTTTATCTCATTTTCATTATGTAGAGTCCTACATCTGAAAATATGATATGGGGATTGGAATAGTATTAATATTTCAATCCATTCACCTTTTTATGAATTGGGTGTAATGTAACCAAATTTGATTTTGTATTTTGATTTTCTTACAGTGACTTGGAATGTGACCTGTACATATTCATAGTTTGTGGCTCATAGAAGTCCTATGTGTTATGTCTCCTTATATTTTTATAATGATACTATTATCCCCTACCCCGTATGCACCTGTGGCTGCCAAAACAGTATCAAACATCCATGCACTTGTGTTGAGTATGTTGCATCACCTATTAAGTGGTTTTTAACTCTCATCACAAATTCTTTAGGGAATATACAACTTATGCATGTAATCCATTATCTTGTGATGTATTACAGGAAAGATTCCTAATACCTCAAGAGATTCAGAGCTAATACACCCACTAATAGCTATACACCCCTTATTTAATACAAATATCACATGTACCCAATCAGAATACATTGGCATGCCAAGCTTAACTACAAGGAGTACTGGAGAGTGAAAATCACTATTACAAACTTTAATTACATAATGAATTATACTGATTGGAATATTATTGCTCAGCATCCGAATTTCAACAATTTGACCCATATTTTTGGATTTTAACTACAAGTCAGTGAACCCCTATGGATCTCTAAGTAAGTTAGCCCACTGCCTTCTACTTATGAAATTTGATTTACACAAATGCTCTTAGTTGAAATAGTTAAAGATATTCATCTATTCACTTTGCAGATAATAAATGATTGTTTTGGGGCATCAAATACTACAATGAAATTATCATGCATGTTGGACCAATGGGGAATTTCCTATCTGAATTGCTACTCAAGAAAGATAAGGAAACCTTCAGCTTCAAACAGGGATGGGCATTCCCTCAGAGAGAGTATTTTAATGGTGATGATTGTGTATTGCCACCACGAGATGCATATCCTACACTACCAAATAGTAGTCCTTCCTTGAAGAAAGGAATATCCTTTGGATTAATGATAACTATTATATCCTTATCTACGACATCTCTTTCGGAATTCTTGTAAATTTCCAACACATACTATACATAGCCATTAGATTTTTCCTTTGTCTCTTTAATAACTTGCAATTGAGCCAACAGAGATAGAAATTTTCTTCTTCTAACAAAAGATTAATTTGATGGTGGCTAGAAATTTCTACAAAAATCTCACTTAACATTTGTTCCTATATATTCCATTATGAGGAGCACTTTCACTATCAGTGATAGGAAGAATGGAGAATGCTAAGATGAAAGAAATTTTTATATGTTATTTCAACAGATGGACATGTGGTTTATGCTTGATTATTACTGTTACTTAAAAGGAACATCCTTATTACAGTTACGTACTAGTAGTGACTTGTTGCTTTAATGTTGGTTTCAAGGCTTGATGATCAAAATTCTTGGTAAGACATTTGCAGTTGTAAACAATCTCTGCATGAACGTAACTATAAAAAATTGGTTTCATTGAGGTGCCAAATTGTATGTTTACATTTTTTTTCTAATGTTATTATATGATTTCACCATCCATTGGTAATTTAGTCCCGATTTCCATAGCAAAATAATTAATTCTCGGCATTGGAAATACATTTTCCAATGTTTTTCATAACTATTAATTAGAAGTTAATTTAGTTTAACTTGATACATATAATGTCCACTAAAGGCCGATACTGGTCCATGCAACTGCAAAAGATACAATGCAAAGAAGAAAAAAGGGATAAAAGTGGCACATGCAAGAGAGTAAAAAAGAGAGACAAAATAAAAAAGGAGTAATGAATAGAAAAATTTCAACAGAGATAACATGAAGAAGATGAGAAAGAGAGGTTCTGAGTGGTGAGTTGAACCTTGTTGTTCTCAAGAAACACTTTTGATGCTCACAATGGTGAAGAAGTGTGTAATAGGTGTGAGACATCTGAATTATTGAGTCTACGATGCCTTGCTGGTCTAAAATGTAAATCTTAAGGATGGTCATGAAGTCTCCTCCTATTGATATAGTGTTATATGACTATAATTTAAACTTGGTGCAAGCCTCTCTTGGCATGATTAACCTGTTGCAATACTTCACTTGGTACAAATACATTTTTTCCTAAGCGTGGATCATATGCCAAACAAAATTACTTGCCAAATAAGATAAAGTAGATGCTTTCTCATGCCATTTGTTTATGTTTTGCTGATGTGAAATTACAAAAAACAATATGGGAAGTGCAATGCATAGGCATAGGCAATTTGAATACAAGATGAATGCCAAATTTGTAATGGGATCTAAAACATGTTTCAAGCTAGAAAACCCACCTCGAGGGTAAGGTAAGGTAAGGTAAGGCTCCACCATATCCTCAACAAAGAAAAAAGATGAGAATTTTGAATTGATGCTTCTTCAAAGGACTTGGGAAAAAAATAGAAGAAAAGAAATGTCACTGGTCTTAATGTTACAACATAAAAAATAAAAAAATGTTGCTAATGAAAGATCGAGTAATATTTATCCAATTTGAAAAGTAGGCATGCATCATATAAATAATTAATTTGCAATTTCCTATGATTGGTCAATAGAAAGAAGAATTTCATGTGAGGTAAGAGAAAGAAAAGGGAAATGGAAAAAGGGGTTTTGGGTAATAAATAGAAATAATTAGTTTATTAACCATGGAACCTAAAGAATTTCCAAATTCAATGAGAAGACACCAATATGAAATGTAAGACATAAAACACAATCAACTAGAATATTGTTCCTGATTTTCAGATGTTTGTAGGTTAATAACTACAGGGTATGGTAAATAACTTCTTTGGGTTTTTAGGAAGTGGATATTTTTCTGTTGGGTTGTCAATATTTCTCGAATTGAATTGAAGTGCAAGTGGGTGTAATGAATACATTATAGGACAGTCCTACAAACAAGGTAGAATTAGGAAAATATGATAGTTATCTAATGATTTATCACCACAAAGAGTTATTGTGGATGTTCATAGCAAGAAAGGAGAGTGTGAAGTTTAAAGAAAAAGTAAAAACAATACTTAAGTTGGTGCTTCCAACAATTTGGGAATTGAGAACATTTATATTATTATTGTATTATGAATCTCTTAAAGTTATTATATGACTTGATGATCTTGAGACTAACTACTTGTTGAATTGGCTTAGTTGTATGTTTTCATCTACATCAAGCCCTGAACTACTTCGGTTATAATCCTACAGTAAGGTAGAAGCTTATGCTTTTTATGTAATTTTGAGTAATAGGAAGACTCTGACAACTTCTAAATCATATAATACAATCCTCTTCCTTATCAACATGTTCTACTTCTTTAGATGTCTAAGGCCTAAAAACTATCATCCAAGACCTCAAAAAAATAAATTCATAGCAATGGGGAAGGAATAATTTTCTGAAATATACAAGAATAATACTTATAAACAATTGAAGTTTCAGCACTGCCAACAATATTATATTTAACAGAAAAATTCCCATTAAGCTTGTATACATCATATTTCTCATTAATTCTTGATGTTCTTACATATTTATGTTCAATGTAACCAATGATACCCATAACATAGGTAGAGGTGTGGGTTTCGTCCGAAGAAAGCACTCGAAAATGCCAAAGTCTGACATATTAAGATTTTTCTCTCACATTGATTTAATTCATTTGATTTGGTAAAATTGACTGACTAGAACTTGAGTTAGATTTGAAACTAGGAACATCTTTCTTCAATCCCATTGAGTTAACTTTCTATAATTTGTCTTCTTGTAACTATGATGAGTTTGGATACTATAACCATCTCTCTACTTAAAATTTTAGATAATACGATCAGAAAATTATTCTAATAGTCTAGGTGTTATAAATATATTGTATTTAAAATGATTCTTAAGCATGATAAAGGTAGTATTTTAGGTCACCACCAAGCAAGAGACCTCCCTTATGGAAGCCTACAAACAGATTATTTTCCATTTACCTATATATTTCCACTATGGGGTACATCTCCCTTCATCATCAGGCCCACTCAAGTGTTACAATAGATCAACAAACTTATTTTATGAATGCTACTAACAACATATCAATTTTAAATATTTTGTTTGAATTGCAACAAATTTTTGATAAGCCAATCATATTTGGTTCTACAGTAATATCAACCCATCGTAAATACTACCCTCTACTTTGATAGTACCTCCGCTAATACTTTACTCAACCCTTCTTGTATCCAAATCATTATTTTCGTTCAAGGGGTATCAAATATGTTCATGTTTACTAAAAATAAAATTTCCCACAAAAGGCTACCATTCATGATGTAGATTGTCCAAATGTACGAAGGTCTTCATGTATACATGTTTAGTTCAGATGTCTTGGTATAAGATTTGTAACTGTATATGTACAAATCTATAACAAATTTAAATCTACACATACAACATTTCAATGTAATGTTTAATCTATATTCCTACAGTACCACTATAAATCACACACCTTATCAAGTGTACAGAAGATTTCATGTATTCATTTTTAGTTCAAATAAACTACACATATTGCTACCACTTATGATATAAGATTTGCAAATGTATATGTACAAATTTGTAACAAGTTTTAAATGTAGATATGGAACCTTTAAATGAATTGATATCTACACTTACAAAATCAATCAAACCCCTTATCAACATTGTTGAGGCCAGAATATGTACGATTAATGTATAATATATGATCTCATCTTACTCTCCTTTTTATTAAGTTTGATTACATTTTGTGACTTTTATTTGATCTGATATGAGTTAGGATGTAATTGTCTATCTTTTGATTGATTGTGATTCTAATGTTAAAATCTCTCAAATTCCTGACGAAGTGTGTGTTTAAAATCTAGTTTTGTAATAAAGAAGGTCTAATCAGTCGAGGAAATGAAGTAGGTAGCGTTTAGTATGTTTTTGTTAGCATCTTCTCCTACACATCTTAGTTTTGGAACTTCCAAGATAGTTCCGAAACTCCATCACATAGTCATCATCTAGTTCTGGAACTTTTGGACTTAGTTTTGGAACTCCAGTATTTAGTTCCAGAATTTTTAGACTTAGTTCCGGAACTCCTGGGTATAGCTCTAGAAATCTTATGATGTTGATCCTTAACGATTTCCTATGGTTCTGGAACTTCTCTGAAGTTCTGGAACCGATGCAATTTTATCTATCCTAACCACATCCAGAGATTTTTCATCTACGACCCTTTCAATCAGGAAAGGATGAGAAGATTTCTAAACGTAGATCCAAGGATAGTTATCTTATAGCTGTTTGAAGAGCCACAATCTGACTCAACATATATCCTGGGCACAATTCGAATTTCATCAGAATCATTGAGACAGTTGTGATTCTAAAATGAATATAAAAGCAAACCTGTAGTAGATAGATGTAGGTAGAAAATGATAGAGAAATAGATATAGAACATGAAAAGGACTAAGTACTCAGATCCAATACGTTTTGTAATACTGAATGTTTTATCAATAAAATAGCCATTCTTGTTTGAGAGAATTCTGAGTTGTTAAAATCCTGATTCAAGGAGGAGAAAGGGCCCACTCCCCCAAGGACCAAGATATTTGTTTATTTGGTATTTATATTTCTTCAGTAAATAGCTTAGATCTGTTAATTCTATGTTGTTTTAATTCTTTCAGTTAAAATATATTTTATATTTGTTCCTGCAGGTGTTTAGATAGATTCTTATATTTCTTACAATTATTTTCAGGCATTCTAAAGTAAGTGTGTTTAATTCCAAAAGCAAGTGTGTTTACTTTCAGAAGCATGTGTGTTTATTTCCAACAACAAGTGTGTTTCCATTCTGCATAGTGTGTTTCCTTTTAGCAAAGCTTTCAGTTTGTTTACTTTCAGCAAGTTTTCATAGTATGATTTAAATAAGGTTTTACCAAGAAGTCCTAAAGACATTGAAAAGATTCCCCAGAAAATACAAAAATAACTGCAATCAACTACTAGATTCATAAGATTACTCTTGTTGCATATAGCTTTAGACACACTCGTGGTTTGGTATGACATCAACAAGAAGTTGATTAAATGAAGGGAATAACGACACCCATCATTTTTGGTGCCGTTGTCAGGGAAACTAGTTGGAACTTTCTAATTAAGTTTTAGCAAGAGCAATAAATCATACATCTAGTAGTTGAAGGATCTTCCCTACTATATCACAAAATATATGAGTAGACCTAGAGACTCACAGCGTAGATTCCTCCCAAAAACATCTTCACAAGAATTCAAAATATCCTCTAGTCAAAGTAAGGAAATTTATCAAGAATTGGAGGCACCATCATCCCCTAACAGACAAGAAACAAAATTTCCACCTTTGGAATTCTTAGATCAGTCACCTGATGGAAGTAGAACTTCTAGGAGAAGGCTTATTACTCAAGATCCATTTAGGCAAAGTTTTGATTCTCAATTGATTAGTCAACCTCCTACTCCTAATTTTTCACCTTCCCCAAGGCATACCGCTTACCACACTGATTAGGAATAAAATTCATAAATTATTTTAAAAATGGAATGAGCCTGAAAGGACCTTTATTTATCTAATCCAATTGGGAGATGATGATACATCAATGAAGAATATTTCACTTGCACATTTACCCACATTTAGAGGGATGTCATCTGAAGATCCTAACCAATTTCTATTTGAGTTCAAGGTACTATGTTAGACCTATGATTATAAGACAGATAATAAAAAACTCAAGTTGTTTCCATCCACTTTGAAGGATGCAACAATGAGGTGGTTCATGGGATTACCATCCAACTCTATTAGCACTTGGGCACAAATGGAGACTTCCTTCCTAGTAAAATACTAGGATTATTGTAGAGGGAGAAATAGGAAAGAAGAATTCTTCAAAATCAAGCAGAAGGAAGATGAAAACATAGAAGACTATTTAAAAATATTCCTCTTTGTTAGCAAAAGATGTGGATTTGTTCTTTCAGAGGAGTTAAGTAAAACCATTTTTCCTAAAAGTTTGGATGAGGAATCTAGGGAAGCCCTTAACTTGATAGGAGGTGGAGACATTGAGTAGATAAGAATGAATGAAATTAAAGAGATCTATAGAAGCTATTCCAAAACAAGAGGTGGAACTAGAAAAGGAAAATCAGTGAAAAGTCTGAATCCATATATGAACAAACTAATGGATGAGTTAGAAAATTTTAAAATAGACATTTTAGTGTAATTAACCTCGACTATGGATGGATTACAAGCTAAAGAAAATGCCAAAACTAAACCATGGCCATGTATTGTCCTAGATGTAGGAGGAAGCATGCACTAAGAGACTGTCCTTTGGATAAAATAGAAATGTGTCTTATTTTTGAATCTAAAGAACATGATATTGATGTTTGTTCTTTACTTCTAGTTATTAAGAATCAGCTTAAACAAACCAGTGCCATATCTTCAACAGAAGAATTGAATTTATTTTAGAGGCAACCCAACCAAGGATAATTTATGCCAAGATCAGTTCCTAATCCATGGATGATGCCATGTGCTACTCATTCAATACCGCAAAATTGGGGACAACCACCTTGGGTACTGTCGACACTAAAATATTCCTCCGTAATTTCTATTTCATTAATGTATGTATTAGGAATAGGATGTTGTTAAGTATAATTAGTAGTAGCATCCAATAGAAGATAACGGCACTGCTAGTACGATGCCGCCAATAATGTATAGTACGGTAATAGTCAAAAGTACAATAGAAATGTTGTGGTAAAAAGTAAATATTTTTCGTAAGTGGTCCGATAATGTTAAAATGTCAAAGTTGGGGTAAGTAGAGAAGTAGGGTCTACATGATTAGGAATTATAAATATTATATTGGTAATAAGGACAAGGAGTGAGGTCATAAATATTTTGTGTATTTTATTTGTAAAAAAGCCTAAAAATGTGGAACCCATGTGAAATGATAAGGTTTATCTTATCTTAAAAGATAAGATTACAGGTACAGATAAGAGTTAAGGTATGGAATATGATTCGTCAGAGTGGATTTCTTATCCTATCTTAGAGATAAGATAGGATAAGCCTGGAAGTCTATAAATAAAGAGGCCACCCCCCTCATTTAGTATAGAAGGAAGTAGTGAGAAATATTGTATGAGTAAGTGTGTAAAGGAAGCCATCATTTTGAAGGTGTGTTAGAGAAGCCATTAAGAGGTGTAATTGTGAAGTTTCTCCCATAGTATTGGTGGAAGGCAAGTGAAGTCAATAACACTTGAAGTACCACATGGGTGAGATTGTAACAATTTCATGTTAATATTATAATTTACTCTGATATTTTAGATTTATCATCATTCCTTCTTATCCTAGTCTATGGTATTCTTGTGTTATGTTTGTTGTTGTATTTCCAGATTACATCCACCAAACTAAAGGCTGTGCATTAGTAAATAATCATAGCATGAGGAGTTCCCGGTAAAGAATTATCATAGTGCCGGATTGGTGATGACATTTTGGTTCCATTGCTGGGACCATTCCTCGTTGGTGGATTTTCTGGAGAGATATTCCCTCTTAGTCAGGAAACATTTAGAGGGTAACCTTGTTTTTACTGTGCATAGTAGTTACCATGGTAAAGTCACTTTTTTCCGTGAATAGTATTTATCGTAATAAAGTCACTTTTTACTGTGAATAGTATTTACCGTAGTAACTTCACTTTTTATTGTGAATAGTGTTTACCACAGTAAAGTCAATTTTTACCGCAGTAAGTTAAGTTTTACCATAGTTTACCATGGTCATTTCTATTTTCTATTATAGTGATCCCAATTATTTGTGCACATAAGTCTTGTTGATTATACTTGTGGGTTGGTATTTCATTGTGGTTACTTTTGAAAATGGGGAAAATTCCTATTTTTTCAGCCCAATCTAATGAAGATGCTTCCTCTTTCATTCAAGAGTTTAAAAAATCTTATATTTGTAATGGTCTTATAAGAAGGGAACAATGGACTGAATTTTTTCCTACCTTTTTGGATGGTTCAGCCCTTAGCTGGTTTGAAACACTAGGTGATAATGTGAAAAACTCATGGGATTTATTAACTGAAAGTTTTCTTGAAGAATTTGGTGAACAACAGAAATATGCAGATCTCATGATCGATATCACAAAGCTATCCCAAGGAGAGAAGGAGAAGATAAGGGATTATCATGCTCGTGTTCTAGAGCTAAGGAGGAAGCTCGATGCCCAGATCCGGAAGGAAGGATTAGCGGATGGGTTGATGAATGGCGTGGATAATCTCCTCTGTAAGCACTTCATTCTTGGGATGAAGCCAGAGATCAGACAACGAGTGAAGTATGACCGCCCAGCTACCATTGAACAAGCAAAGGAGATTGCAAGAAGGCAAGAAGAAAGCATGGAAGAGGAGCCCAAAGAAATTGTTGCTAAAGTAGAGCCTACACCAACACCTTTGGTCCAGAATCCACAACCACTCTCGGTGAGCACAAATCTTTCTCCTAGTACATCTACTGAGTATGAAGATCTGCTCAAAAAGATGGGTCAGTTAACTATTAATCTTCTTCAAGGAAAAGAATTTAGTTCTCAGGGAGGAGATAGAGGTCCAAAAATAAATATTTCTGAAGTTGTATGTTATGGTTGTTATAAAAAGGGTCATTATAAGTATAATTGTCTAGATAGAGCTTCTACATCTGGTACAAGGAGATAATGATAAAGGAAAAGCACCTGTGAATTCTTTTGATGTAGTAGATAAGAGCATAAATAATGAAGTAGATGTGTTTGTAACAAAAAGAAAGAAAGAAAAAAGGTAAAAAGATAATCAAGATGGAAATGATCCTAAGAAGATGAAAGGAGAAACTAGTAAGAAACATAGGAGAAGAAAGTTGGGTGTGCAGGATTTTCTGATTTCATAGGGACAAGGACCATACTCCATCTTAGAAGATCTGTCCAAAAGGCCTGCAAATATTACATATGGTCAACTCTTGGCTATGTCTTCTGAGAAGAGGCAGGAGCTGCAAAGTGGACTCAATGCTCGACGAAGGAAGGAGGTTGAGGTCCTTGTTTTGGAGGTAGAGGCAGATCCCTACGCTCCACAAGCTGAGGTATTATGTAATGGTATTTCAATTCATGATGTCTTAGTTGATGGAGGTGTTGCAGTTAATGTAATGACCGAGTCTATAATGAATATGTTGGGTTTAAAAATTGATCACCCTTCAACACTTATGTTAAGGTCATTAAATAAGGGAAAAACTAAACCAGAAGGTGTAGTTTCAAATGTGGCAATATCTGTTATGGGTGTTGTATGTGTGGTAGACTTTTAGGTTATGAAAAATGGTACTGTTGCGTACCCAATGTTGCTGGGAAGACCATGGCTAAGGAGAGTTCATGCAAGAAACTACTGGAATGAAGGCTTCATGACACTTGGACGTGGTAGAGAGAGGGTGAAGATAAACGTGATCCCTCAACATCATAAGACAGAACCTGTGGATTCAAGTGATGAAAATAATGATTGGACATCCTCTGATTACTCTAGTACCAGTGAAGTGGACACCAAAGATGAAAAAAGTGAGGTTGATGTTTCAGTTATGGATATCCTTCCACTCACACTGACTCATGACCCCATAAAATTATCTGAAGAAGAAGTTGATGATCATCTCCAACAAATAAAGATCGGTGATGTTGTGATGGAGAGTGAGAAGGAATCCTACCTCCAGCTCTTTTGAAGGTACATACACATATTCACTTTTGATTACAAGGAACTCCATCAAGTAAGTTGGGTAGAACATTCTATTGAGCTGGTAGATGGTGCTAAGCCTATAAAGAAAATGCCATATAGAATGAATCCTAATTTTTCCAAGACTGTAAAAGAAGAAATAGATAAGTTGCTTGATGCAGGATTCATATTTGCTGTGGAGAATTCAGAATGGGTTTCTCCCATTGTGATCTCAATAAAAAAGAATGGGAAGCTACACATTTGTATTAACTACAGGAAGCTTAATAAGGCAACAAAGAAGGATCATTACCCTCTTCCATTCTCAGATCATATCTTAGACGAAGTAGCTGGCCAGGAGTGTTATAGTTTTGCTGATGGATATAGCAGATACAACCAAGTCCGTATAGCAGAGAAAGATCAGCTGAAGACCACGTTCACCACTCCTTGGGGAATGTTTGCTTATAGAGTTATGCCTTTTGGGTTGTGTAATGCTCTAGCAACATTCCAGCGTTTGATGAATAGGTTGTTCGAACCCTACATTGGGACCTTCATCAGAGTATTTTTGGATGATTTTTGCATCTATGGGAGGAAGTTACACCACCTGCACCAAATGGAGACAGCATTTCAAAGGTTAGATGAAGCACAAGCCTCACTAAACCCTACAAAGTGTGTCTTTGGATGTTCTAAAGGTGTTTTGTTAGGGCATGTTGTATCCAGAGATGGTATTGGTACTGATCCTGATAAAGTTTCAAAAATCAAAGATTTACCATTTCCTATGAATAGAAGTAAGCTGAGATCATTTTTAGGCCATGTGGGTTACTATAGAAGGTTCATCAAGAATTTCTCAAAGATTGCACAGCCACTAACCCAGTTCTTGAAGAAGGATGTTACTTATGAACTAGGAAATAAAGCACATGAAGCTTTTGAACAACTGAAGGAAGCCCTAGTGTCTTCACCTATTTTAAAGAATCCAGATTGGAGCAAGCCATTCATTGTGTACACTGATGCCTCAGATGCAGCACTAGGAAGTACTCTGAGCCAAAAGGATGAAAATGGGAATGAACATCCAGTTTACTTTGGGAGCAGACAAATGAGCAGTGCTGAGGTAAAATTATACTGTAACTGAAAAAGAGGCTCTAGCTATCATTTTTGCTGTAAAGAAGTTTAGAAATTACTTGCTAGGGCAGAAATTTATAGTTGTAACAGATCATCAGGCTCTAAAATATATTGTAAATAAGCCTAACCCATCAGAGAGGATAGCAAGATGGATAATTTTGCTACAAGAATTTGAATTTGATATTATAGATAGGCCAGGAAAGAAGCATGTCAATGCAGATGCACTCTCTCGAGCCTATGATGGTTTAGGTTCATCTTGTGATGATGATGATTTCCCAGATGTAGCATTGTTATCCCTTGACACAATCCCTAGTGAATACATAGATATTTGGAATTATCTGAATGAATTCAAGTTTCCTGATGGTGCCAATGCAAAGACTAAGAGGAAGATTACTCAAGCCAGTCGTCCATATTCTATTCTGCATGGAGTATTATTTTGAATAGGACCTGATGGACAGTACAAGAGGGCAGTTGGACGTGATCAAGGGAAGGAGATGATAGAAGAATTCCACAATGGTACATGTGGAGGGCACTTCTCTGGACAACTTATAGCAAGAAGGATCTTGGATGCAGGTCATCACTGGCCCACTCTTTTTAGAGATTGTTATAATTATTGTAAGACATGTGATATTTTTCAAACACATGGTAACCGTAAGACTTCATCAGCTCCATTATGTCCTATTCTTCCACTTGGTCCCTTTGAAAAGTGGGGAATAGACATTTTAGGTCCACTTCCAACTACCCCACGCCAAAATAAGTATATTGTAGTTGCCACAAATTATTTAACCAAGTGGGTTGAAGCTAGGCCATTGAAAACAACTTCCATGGATGAAGTGGCAAGGTTCATATATGAACGCATTGTCACCAGATTTGGTTGTCCATTAGAAATTGTAACAGATCAAGGAAGCCACTTCATTAATGAGGTGGTAGAAGCCCTAGTCAATAAGTTTTCTATTAAGCACAGGAAGGCAACAACATACAAGCCAAGCACAAATGGACAAGTGGAACGAAATTTTTTTGTGTTGTGTCAAATTCTAGCAAAAGATGCAGCCTTGCAAGTACATAAGTGGGATAAAAGGATTCATGCAGCATTGTGGGCATATAGGGCAACATCAAAGTCAGCAACAGGATACTCCCCATTTCAGTTGGCTTATGGCATTGATCCAGTTCTTCCTATTGATTTTGATATTCCCACTGTGAGAGTTATGAAAAATGAAAGGATGGATGAAAGTGATTCAGTAAAAGAAAGGTTGGTACATCTTCATTTGCTAGAGGAAATGAGGGAAATAGCGAAGGATACAAGCTATAAGAAGAAAATGAAGCAGAAGGAATACTTTGATCAAAAGATCCGTTGGTCTCCATTTCATGTGAATGACTTGGTTCTAGTATATGATTCAAGATACAAAAAAAGAAGACAGAGAAAATTTCTTCCAAAATGGATGGGGCCCTACAAAATAGCAGTTGTGCATGAAAATGGTACGTACCGACTGGAGGAATTGGATGGCACTCCCATTACGAAATGGGTCAACCATGACAAGTTGAAGATTTTCCAAGCACCAGAATAGTCTACTCCGAGGACGGAGTAGAAGCTAGGAAGGGGGAAGATGTCGACACTAAAATTTTCCTCCGTAATTTCTATTTCATTAATGTATGTATTAGGAATAGGATGTTAAGTATAATTAGTAGTAGTGTCTGATAAAAGATAACGGTGTTGCCAGTACGATGCCTCCAATAATGTATAGTACGGTAATAGTCAAAAGTACAATAGGAATGTTGTGGTAAAAAGTAAATATTTGTCGTAAGTGGTCTGGTAATGTTAAAATGTCAAAGTTGGGGTAAGTAGAGAAGTAGGGTCTACATGATTAGGAATTAGAAATATTATATTGGTAATAAGGACAAGGAGTGAGGTCATAAATATTTTTTGTATTTTATTTGTAAAAAAGTCTAAAAATGTGGAACCCATGTGAAATGATAAGGTTTATCTTATCTTAAAAGATAAGCTTACATGTACAGATAAGAGTTAAGGTATGGAATATGATTCGTCAGAGTGGATTTCTTATCCTATCTTAGAGATAAGATGGATAAGCCTGGAAGTTCTATAAATAAAGAGGCCACCCCCCTCATTTAGCATAGAAGGAAGTAGTGAGAAATATTGTATGTGTAAGTGTGTAAAGGAAGTGATCATTTTGAAGGTGTGTTAGAGAAGCCATTAAGAGGTGTAATTGTGAAGTTTCTCCCATAGTATTGGTGGAAGGCAAGTGAAGTCAGTAACACTTGAAGTACCTCATGGGTGAGATTGTAACAATTTCATGTTAATATTATAATTTACTTTGATATTTCAGATTTATCATCATTCCTTCTTATCATAGTCTATGGTATTCTTGTGTTATGTTTGTTGTTGTGTTTCCAGATTACATCCACCAAACTAAAGGCTGTGCATTAGTAAATAATCATAGCATGAGGAGTTCCCGGTGAAGAATTATCATAGTGCCAGATTGGTGATGACAGTACCTCAACCAACTTGGAACCCTCAAGATTGGGAAAATCAAGCTTGGTATGCTCAGGGACATCAACAACCATGGGCTGGTCAAGGAAATCCTTATGCTTGGTCACAACCTAGATGGAACCCTAATAATTATGCTCAAGGAAGAACATATCCAAATCAAAATCAATAGGCCATCATGGGATCCCTTGCACAAAATTCACAAACTGAGAATGTAGTCCAAACAAAAATGTCAGCACAGCCAATAACAAACCCAAGAAACAAACAAACAACTCTTGTTTATGGAACAGAACAAGAAAAATCAGTTGATTTACATGCTATGGATTGTAAGGATATTCAAACTAGATCTAGGAAAATCATTAACAGTCCACCCCTTATAATCACTAAAATGATAGAAGAAAATGAAATTCCTAGTAGTACTGTTGTTCCAAAAGAGGATACAAAAAGAAAATAAAAGGAGCCAGATAACAACACTACTGAGACTCCATTTCCAGAGAGCTTTAAAGAAACTATAGAAATCAAGGAGTCTGAATTGGTACAGGAATTAAGGAAATTAAATATTGAAATACCATTGTTACAAGAAATTAAGGGCATTCCAAAATTGAACAAATTAATCAAAATATTATGTCATAAAAAATCTTGGAAGGAAGAAATAGTACCCCAAGACTATCAAAGTAGATGGGAAACTTGCTGATTTATTAGCAGGAAAACTTTTACTTCCCAAATACAAAGATCCTAGAAGTCCTGTTATTTCTGTCTCTATAGGAAATAAGGATGTACATAATGTTTTGGTAGATTTGGGAGTGGCTATCAATGTAATGACAGTGGATACGCTGAAAACATTACCATTAACGGGTATACAACCTACTAATACCATATTACAGATGGCAGATCAGTCTGTAGCAAAACAAGAAGGAATTATTGAAGATGTGGCAATTATGGTGGAGTCATGGGAATATCTAGTTGACTTCCTTATATTGTAGCCAAAAGGTAAAACATTGGGTTATCCCATTATTTTGGGTAGACCATGGTTAGCTACAGTTGCTTCTATAATTGATTGCAGGTCAGGTGATATGACAATCTCGAATGGTAAGAACTCTAAAAAAATTTCCTTATATCCTACTGCACAACCTTTTATTGACAATCATGAACAATTGTGGGTTGATTCTCCTGAAACTAATAAGCAAAATTTGTCTTCTTTGGCTATGATCACATTGTAGGATCATGTAAGAGAAGTACAAGAGATGATTAATCCAATATTGGATGAGAACTTGTTATCTTTGGTGTAATCAGAAATAGTTCTGGAACCCGTGAACTATAGTTCTCAGAACCTGCATTAACTTAGTTCCGAAACCCATGAACTATAGTTCCGGAACCTACGGCTATAGTTTCGGAACCACCACATTTAGTTCCGGAACCATGACAACAATAGTTCTCTGTGATTGAAAATAATTTCACTCTGGAGGAATGAGATTTCTCGTGAGGAGAGGATGAATCAGTACCTTTAGTTTCAAGTACATTAGGGAGTGGTGAATAATTTTTGGAAAGTAGCAGTGATGAATAATTCATCCCGCAAAGAGATAAGTATCATAATTCTCATTATTGTCCTTTTTCCAGTATTCTATCTCAATGAAATTTTAGAGATGTTTCTACATACCATATGTTATTACCACATTCACATCCATTAAATACTTTAATGAAACCCTTTTCACAAATCAGTTCATCACATATTAGAACCAAACATGTTGAAATTCAACCAGGTAAAACTTTAAACAATAACAACTAGTTGAAGGATTTTGAAGAAGCTAAATTGTTTGTTGTTCTAAAAAATCATACTAAAGCTTTTTCTTGGGATTATAAATACATGAAAGGGATTCACCCAAGTATCTACACTCATCACATTTATACTGAAAACATTAAACCAGTTAGGAAGCCTCAAAGAAGGATTAACCCAGCCTTAAGGGATATAGTCAAACAAGAAATTGAAAAACTATTACAAGTAGGTTTTATCTACCCTATCTCAGATAGTCAGTGGGTATCTCCTCTTGTAATTTTTCCCAAAAATAATGGAAAATGGAGAATATGTGTTGACTATAGGGAACTAAACAAAGCCACAATGAGAGATTATTTTCCCTTACCATTCATAGATCAAGTCCTAGATAACCTTTTCAGGTAAACAATACTTTTCTTTCTTGGATGGCTTTAGTGGTTACAATCAGATCAGAGTTGCTACTGAGGATTAGGACAAAACTACATTTACATGTCCATGGGGAACCTTTTCCTATAGGGTGTTACCATTTGGTTTATGCAATGCTCCTGCAACTTTCCAAAGAGCTATACTTGTAATCTTTGTTGATCTAACAAATGATTATGTTGAGTATATATGGATGATTTCACTGTACATGAAGATACATTTGAAGATGCTTTGAGAAATTTGGACAGAGTGTTAACAAGATGTGAATAACACATGTCTCTTAGTGATGAAAAATGTTTGATGATGATGGATGAAGGAATTGTATTAGGACACCATATTTCAAAAAGAGGAATTTAGGTGGATCAAAACAAAATAAGGATCATTTCAGATTTACCTATTCCTCAGACCCCCACAGATATCAAATCATTTCTAGGACATGTTGGGTACTATAGGTGCTTTATAAAATATTTTAGTAAAATTGCTTGCCCCCATGTTTACTTTGCTAACCAAGGACTGTGAATTTATTTGGGATGAAAAGTGTCAGCATGCTTTTGAAGAAATTAAACAAAAATTAATCAATGCCCCAATATTGAGAGGAACTAATTGGGAAAGGACATTTCATATCCAAACATATGCCTCAAATTATTCCATCGGTGCAGTTTTGGGTCAAAAAGATGAAGAAGGAAAGATGTATGCCATTTATTATCTTAGCAAGAACCTTACTCCCACTAAAAAGAATTACACCACCACTGAAAAAGAATTTCTTGCTATGATTTATGTAATCAATAAATTCAGACATTACATTACAGGGTACGAGATATTTGTACGCATAGATCATTCAACAATTAAATATTTAATGAATAAACCAGTGGTTGGAGGAAGAATAATTAGATGGTTATTACTTTTACAAGAATTTGATATTACCATTGTGGAAAATCCTAGGTAAATCTAATGTGGTAGCTGATTTTTTGTCAAGACTAACCACCATAGGGGAAAGATCCATTCAAGGATAACTTTCCAGATGAACAATTGTTTGCAATCTCAGCAAGTACACCATGGTTTGCTGATATGGAAAATTATCTTGCAACAAGGAAGTTTCCCTCCTTCTTTCACTAAGAAACAAATAAAGAAGTTAATCAAAACCAATGCACAATTCAAATGGTTAAATGGAATGCTATTTAAATGTGGTCCTGATTTTGTTTTACGCAGGTGTGTAAGAGAGGATGAAATATTTGACATGCTCAGATCATGTCATGATGAACCAAGTGGAGGACACTATTCATTGAAAAGAACATCTCATAAGATATTTGGCCCTGGTTATTAAAGGCCATCTATGTACAAGGATGTGAAGAGATATATCAGGAGGTGTGATCCTTGTCAAAGGATGAGACAACCAACTTTCACCAATGAAATGTGTCTTCAACCTCAACTTGTGGTTGAACCATTTGAGAGATGGGGATTGGATTTTTTTGGTCTCTTTAATCCTCCTTCACAAGGAAAGGAATATATTCTTATATGTACTGATTATGTGACAAAATGGGTAGAAGTGCATGCATTAGACAAATGCCACTGAGGAAGCAATTGCTGATTTCCTTTGGAACAACAGTATATGAATCAAGTTTGGAGCACCAAGGACCAAAGTTTCATATCAGGGATAACAATTCATGTCTAATATGATCCAAGCTTTCATAGCCTATTACCAAATTAATCATATGAAATCATCTCCTTATCACCCATAGTCAAATGGACAAGTTGAAGTAACAAACAAAGAATTGGAGAACATCCTCACCAAAATAGTTGAAGCCGGGAGAAAAGATTGGGTAAAGAGAGTACCTGAAGCTGTCTGGGCTTATAATATAACTTGGAAAACTACAACAAGGTTTTCACCATATGAATTAGTCTATGGGAAAAAGCCATTATATCTTATAGAGTTTGAACTTCAGACATTGAGGACAATAGTAAAGGTGGGAATTGATTTGGATGTAGCTCAAAAAGAAAGAATCCTTCAATTCAATGAGTTGGAAGAATTAAGGATGGAAACACTTCAGCAGACAGAGATAATTCGGTTAGGATAAAATATTATTATCCTAATTAATTATGCATTCCATAATTAATAAATTTATTAGTTATTGTTTTATGGTTATATTTAATTATAACCATCCTTTTGTTTTTATTTGAATATTACGGGAGCTGTTATATTATTTTAATAGTATATTTGTAATTATTCATTTGTGCTTCCTGGATGTTATTGGAAGCTTATGTAATTTGGAAAATGGTTGCACCTATGCAACTTAGTTTCATGTTTGTATTTGGCTGTGCAATATCTATAAATATTGCAACCCGTTCTATGTAATGTTGGTTGATTCTGATTAATACAATCCACAGGCTTCTGTCCCTGTTTATATTTGGTACTAGAGCGAGAATTTGGACTTTTGAAGGTGTGGAAGAGAGAGCAGCAGAGAGAGAGGAGATTGGAGAAGCATTTGTAGCATTTGAGAGCCTGTGCAGCCTTGTGCAACCTCCCAGCCCCATCCCTGCCTCCCCCACATCCTCCTGTTCCTTCCAAGTGTTTGGAAGGAAAATTTGTTTTTTACACTGGTGCACCAGCACTAGGCAAAATTTACTGCAGGTATATACATTAAAAAAAATCCATTCAGGGGTTTTGTACAGATAATATTATCTATTTGTTATCAAATTTGGAGGTCGTTGCATTAGAAGGTCCTTCAAACACAGCAAGCCATTTTTATTTTTGCATTGGCTACGTTATATTTCTTTTGTTTGGGCATTTTTATTGTGGCCAAAGCCACGCTGTGTGGAGTTCCCTGCAGACCTACCAACCTACACCTGCAAACCTACACCTACAAACAAAAACATGGAGACCTGCATTCAAAGCAAACAAAGCGACCAGAACAAAAAAAAGAAAAAAAATAGAGAGGAAACCTGCTCCAATTCCCGTAACCCTTGCTCCATGTACAGTTGCCAAGCTTTGCCATTTGGAACAGCCTCCTCCCAGCTGTGCATGATCCTGCAAAAGAAAAAGTAGAGGCATCATTATTCTCTCCAAAATAGCCATGAACCTGCAGTAAAAGAAAGCATTAAGAAAATGAAAAGAAAATAAGTGGCTATACATGGGGTTTAAATCCAAAAAGGAGTAGAACCAAATAAAAAGCGGCGAAGGAGAGATAACAAGGAATTTAGATCCATTTTTTTCTCTTGGAATAAGCCCAATCTAGATGCAATCTCGCCTCCATGCATGTAGCTCCATGTGGATCCTTCATTCAGGTTGCATTTTCAAAAGGTAAGTCAATTTTACCTTTCATTAAATACAAGTTTGTTCATTTCCATATCCAGTGCCCTTAAGTGGCCAAGTTGGATAGAGGGAGAACCTTAGAAGTGGGAGGTGCATGGTTCAAATCCCACCCACAACTTGCTTTTCAAATTTGGTGGATTTTTTGGCAGAACTACTAAATTTAGTGGAAAATTTCAAATTTAGTTATAACTAACTAAATTTAGCGAAGAAATCCCTAATTTAGGGTAAAAATTGTTTTATCTCCCATTCAGCCTATTTTTTCATTCTGGGCCACTTTCCCCAAAAGAAGGATACCTAAAAATCACATTTTTAGCTGGTTGTTTTGTAATTTTTTGCATTTTGGGTCGTATTTGGCTCAGGAGGCCATCAGGGCCCACAAAACAAAAAAAAAATCCTACCATTCAAATTTTCCAAATTTTTGAATGTAATTTGTATATTGCATTATATTATACTAATTTTTAGGTTTCTATAGTCAACTAAAAACTTTGTAACTGCTCAGAAACTGGTAGAATTGTAATACAATACAGTATAAAATTGGTTCTGTAACACTCACAAGATCCTAGATCTCATTCGCAGCGTTAGGTATATACGGTGCCTCTGGGAAGTTCTTACAGGTAAAGCTATCACAACTACTACTGCACTTAATGCCTAATATAGCTGCAACAATGTCATTTGGGCATCGACCCTTTAAATTGACATGGAGTAAAAAGGTCACAATACAATCACTATGAACCATCCCATCCGTTTGTGAATGATTGCATGACATAAATATAGACTGAGAAATTATCCAAGTACATAGTGAAGTTACGATCGTGTATGAGGATATTTCTTTGAGCCAGTGTCAATAATCACACATACCCCATCAGTACTGTCTTGGTACCACGTATTGAATTCTTTCACTAACATTAACACCTCTTTCACGTACCGCCAAGTATATAGAAAGGGTGAGCTTCTTCCGCATACTGACGGGTATATCAGAAGGGCACGTATATAGAAAGGTTTGGTATATCAAACTGACGGTATATAGATTGGGAGACCTAATACCTGGAGTGATAAGAGCCAAACCCTCTCAGTGATCTCTATAAAATGGGCACCAATGCCCACAAATTTTTTCTTTCAGATTCACAACTACTCAGAGGAAATAACTATGCTACATGGAAGACTAAAATCAAGACACAACTTGAGTTTAAAGAAATCTGGCCTAGTGTGAATGGTACTCTGACCAAATCAGCCACTGATACAACACAACAACGACATTTTGATAAAGAAAATTAGAAGGCCAAACTCATCATCTTGTATGGAGTGTCCGATGATGTGCAACCCCACATTCAAGATGCTAAAACAGTGAAAGAAGCGTGGGATAAATTGATCACAGTATACAAGGCCATGAACAAGAATGTTATACTCAATTTGCAGAGTCAGTGACATACACAAAATTTCAAACAAAATGAAAAAATTGAAGCTTTCTTAAGAAGAGTTACAAAATTAAGGGATTCACTTCTAGCCCTAGGAGAACCAGTCACAGATGATGCTCTCATTCATATTGTTCTGAGAGCACTCCCCTCTTCTTACCACATTTTTTTCATAACACTAAATGTGTCAGATACGACAGTTGGTTTTGACAAATTGGTAAACCTACTGCAACAAGAGGAAGAAATGCACAATAAGGATGATGAAGAGGAGTAGGCACTATCTTCACATCAAAAATGGAAACAAAAAGGTAAAGGAAAACCTAATTCCTATAAAAAATCCAAAATCAAAATCAATATCAAAACCATAGGGCAAAGGCCTCTGAACTTTAATGTACAATAACTGCAATAGTTAGGACAACAACCTGCAAGACTGTTGGTACAATGCTTATAAGAACATGAATCAAATACCAGCAGGATTATGGATCCTCAACAACTAATTATTACAAGTGGACATTCTATAGGGTCAATGAGGTGCATGATGCAAGGGGGAACTAGAAAAGCAGACTGTACCAGCAAGTTCATATAATGCCTATCAGAGGACCAAAGGAATACTCTAGACATTGAAGAAGTTTTTTGAAAATCACTACTCGATCAAGTGAACCATCCAGATCATGCTAGTGATGTCTGGTCTATGTTCCCCTTAAAAAACTCACTCTTAGGATACTTAGTGACCCTTTTCCTACACATCCTAATTTATGGAAAATCAAGGACCCACCATAGCACAAATAAGGGTAACCTAGTGGAAATGATTTTTCAACATACCAGTTCAAAGGATTGGGAACATTTCTTCAAACCCACTTGGTTCATGCAAATGAAAACTATCAGATGTCGTGGGTCTCTGGGTTGATATAAGATATCTTAACCTCAAATTAGTCAACTCCTAGAATCACAACCTGAATGTGTGATTATTGATAGTCAATCTATCCTTTTCCCATCTACCCATCCGATGTTAAATCAACAGGCTCCAAAATAATTTCAAAATCCTCCAGTAGTGGGACATATGATTTCATTACTTGATTTTTTTCATAGACCTTTTCCCCTATCTCCTTTATGGACTTGTTGAAGAACTCCCCTGCTCATCATAGTTCACTGGCTATTAGAAGCATTGGGTCTTGGTCACTTGATTAATGTTAGCCCTCAAAACACTTAGCCGGCATAAATCAACCATATAGTACTTTGACGTCTATCCATCTCTTCAGAAGGATACAGACAAATTTCCTCATTGCCTAGCAAGAAAACAACACAGAGCTTCATTCCAGAGGAGTACATTTTGAGCTCATGGTAAACTTGACCTGGTTCATACTGATCTTTGTGGTCCAATGTAGCCAAGTCATTATGGGTTCCAGTACTTCATGCTTTGTGTTGACGACTATTCAAGAAAAATGTGGATTTTTAGTCTTCGCAAGAAAAGTGAAGCATTTGAAACCTTAAAAAAGTTCAAATTAGCAGTTGAGAAAGAAACTGGTCATCACATCAGAACTCTCTGATCAGATTGAGGGGGGGAATTCACCAGTGATGAGTTTAGAGAGTACCTACAAACTCACAGGATTTGTTGAAAAATTCCTCCTCCACACACACCACAGTAAAATGGTGTTATTGAGAGAAGAAATTGTACTATCATGGAAATGGTGCGATGCATGATCGATGATTCTAGAATTACAAAGACATTCTGGGCAGAAGTAGCAAAAATAGCAGTGTATTTTTTGAATAGAGTGCCCATAACTGCTCTTGATGGAATAACACCACAAGAAGCATGGTCAAAAAGGAAACCATCCATTGCACACGTAAGCATGCACATACCCAAAAAGAACAGAAATAAATTGGACATGAAGTCACAAAAACTTGTCTTCATTAGGTACAATGAAGAGACTCTTGGATATAGATTGATCGATCCTAAGAACATAAAAGTCTACACTAGCAGAGATGTTGAGTTTTTTGAGAAGAAGGAAGCAGAGACTCCTCCTCCAGAATCACAAGATGTATATTTTTCACCTGTTACAAAAATTGAAGCTGATGTTCCCTAAAAATATGAAAGTAATGATGAGGATGATGGTGTTGATTGGATATAACCACAACCCATGGGAATAGTTCAGTGTATGCCTAAATGGTGTACAAGTACATTACAAGATGCAAGATTGGATGCTCCACTGGATACATCTACCCCTGGACCACGGACTCATAGTAAAGCAAGAGAAGAAGTTAACTTTGCTTTGATGAGTAGAGTAATTGAATCGAATGAGCCCTCTATAGTCTAGGAAGCCCTACAGTCAAAAGCTTCCGGAACCAGATGGGAAGTTATCTATTTTAATACCACATCTAGAGATTTTGCATCTACAACTTGGCAGCTTGTCAATCATCCACCAGGGACGAGAACCCATTTCTGAATGTAGATCTAGGGGGAGTTATCCTACAACTAATCTGATCAATTGCAGATCTGACAGTGGAACATCTATTCTGGGCATGATTTTACTTGTCATCATAATCATTGACGCACAAAAAGAAGTGCATTGTAAAATGTATATAAACATCATGACCTACATAGCTAAGATCAATTAGATGATCAGAATGAGATTTGAAATAGCTGCAGAGAAAAGAAATAGACTAAGTCCACTCATATCCGACATAAAAAGTGCCTTCCTAAATACTGAATGTTTTATCAATAAAGATAGTCTACATGACTCAACCTGAGGGATAATTCTTAGTTCTTAAATCCTAATTCAAAGGTAGGCAGACTCAAGGGCCATCTCCCCCAAGGACCACGATATTCAGTTTACCCCGGTATTTATATTTCTTTAGCAAGATAGCTTAGCATATCGTACAATTTTTGTATTGTTTTAGTTATTTCGAGTATGATCCCAATCTCTACCTGAATACTAAAGTTCCTGAGATGGTGTTTAGATGTATTTCTATGTCGACGATCTAGTTTTCACTGGCAGTTCTAAATTGAGTGATGTTCGATTCCACAAAGACAAGTGTGTTTACTTCCATAAGCAAGTTTGTTTCCATGACTACATGGTCGGGTTTCCAATTCAGCATTAGCTTTCAATGTGTTTGGACTTATGGCAGCAAGAGAATCATAGTTTTGATTCTGAAATGAAGGTTTTACCAAGACAGTTCTTACGAGACATTAAAGAGATCCCCCATGAAAATACAAACCAATATGCTACAGTCAACGTACTAGAATCGGTTAAAGTAATCTTGTTGCATATAGATCTCCTGAGGTACAGTACCCCTGGTTTGATATGACAACTAATCAAGAATTTGATTAACCTGAAGGGACACTAGACAACACCCATCATTTTTGACGTCGTTTCCAGTGGATCTTGAACCTAGAATCACCCACGAAGAACAAGTGAGAATTATTCTTGACTGGATTATTCAGATTCAGATCATGCAGGTAACAACTCATGATAGAAAATCCACTTCTAGCATTTGTATTATTTATTGGTCATCTTTGACCAATATCAGGGTGTGAAGCAAGATATAGCAAGAGGTGTGATTTCTCATTATTCAATAGGATGGGACAACCAAATTTCACCAATGAGAATGCTGTCTTTGAAGCCTCAAGTTGTGGTTGACATCACATACTGAGAGATGGGGACTTGGATTTTTACAGGTCAAACCTTTAATCCTCCATGTCATGTTGAAAATGGAAGGTGTAATCATACTTCTTCATAATGTACTGACTCATGTGACAACAATGGGTATTGAAGTATCAGGTTCATTGACAAATGCCACTGAGGACATGTAGTTGCTGCATTTCCTTCAGAAACAAATTTATGATCTGACAGTTTGGAGCACCAAGGAGCATAGATATTTTCATCAGGGACCACAATTGCATGTGATAAGGTATGAGTCCAAGATTTCACAGGGTATCCTATCCAAATCAATCATCAGGAAGTCATCTGCTTACCATCCATAGTCAAATGGGGAATGATAGAAGTAACAATACAATTATCCTAATTGGAGAACATCCTTACCAAAATGGTTGAAGCTGGGGAGAAAATATTGGGTAAAGAGACTACCTGAAGCTATCTGGGCTTATAATACAACCTTTTGTTTGTATTTGAACTATCAACAGGAGTTATTCACCATATGAATTAACAGTCTATGGGAAATTATCCCTTTGTTGCTTCTTGGATAGTTATTTGAAGCTTGTGTACATTGAGGAAAATGGTTGAAGGTGGGCAACCTAGTTTCATGTTTGAATTTGGCAGCTGCAATATATAGAAAGAATCCTTCCCACTCAATGTAATGTTGGATGAATCTAAGGTTGGATACACTTCAACAAGATTTCGTCCCTGATTACAAATTCAAGAGCAAAGGAAGCAATGACATGACATACATATCAAGAAAAGGTAATTCAAAGTAAGATACTAGGCATTGACTGTTTGATTCTAAGTACTAATACTTCAAGGGAAAATTGAGAACTAGATGGTTGGGACCTTATCAAATTGAGCAGATTTTTGACAATGGTTCTATTTAGTTACTTCCCATTGATGGCAGTAGTAAAACACTCTTGGTTAATGGACATAGGTTGAAACTCTATAGGAATCCTCCCACTAAGAATGAAGTTTTGAGGAAGATTGAAGCAGACAAAGAATTTGATCATATGGAAGAACTCAGTTCTTCCAAAATGATCAAATAACCAAATGATAGATCCAGATTAAAGGGAAGAAGATGAAAACCAACAAATGGCATTTTATTCCCCAAAAAAAAAAAAAATTTAAAAATTAATATATATATATATATAATTCTCTCAAGGTCAATTGAAAACCAGCAAATTACGGTTGACCTCTTTTTTGCTAGTTCAAATAAATGAATTCTTTTGAATTCCAATTGTCTTATCTAATCATGTTTTGTTCAACTTGTAGGAATGACGAGTCATCATAGTAAAAGGATTACATCATCAAGGACGGTAATTATGTCTTTTAACTTATTTAGGGTTGATTAAATGTTTGCATGTGTGATGTGACTTAATTTAAAGGTAGGTATGATGAGTCATCTATTTATACATTATGATTACAAGTGTGTAATCATGAAATTGATTTGGATGGAATAAGTGGTGGCATGGTTATCATTAGTAATCATTATTGCAAACATCAAGTGAAATAAAGATTGCAGAAATATTTTGAGGAAGGAGCGGCAAATTGAGTTTGTATTCCGCAACAAAGAATAGAGAATTTAGAAGCTCCATAACTAATAACTAAGGTTTCGCAGCTAAAAATATAGGTTCCACAACCAAGTCATTAGTTTCGTAGCTAAGAATAAGGCCTACAACCAATTTAAACAAAATCAAAAGAGATAGAACTCAAGCCAATATGGGGATTAAGAAGAAATCAGAACCAGAGGACACCCAGCTGCTCGCAGATGAAGAAGTAGCATCCATCTTTGAGAATGCAAGATGGCTTGAATTCCTGAAGAAATTTTCAAGGCATAATAACGAATTGGTAAGAGAATTTGTCATAAACCTAGAATAGTCTAGAACAAAGGTGAGAAATGTCTTTATTCCTTTTTCTGTAAATACTATAAGTAATGTGTCTAGAGTGCCCATTGTTCATGTCCCACAACCTGCCAAGGGGAATTTGAAAGAACTGGTTGAATTATTACTACAAGAAGAAGATACTAAACCCTAGTACATCTATAATGCAAAGAAAATCATAAAAGGGGTCAGAAGGGCTAGTTTTCCCAAACCCTTTGACAGGGTAACATTTTGGATAGTAAAATATTTAACTTGTGATAGTCAGTTTGAGTCTGTGGGAAAATAAATCTTAAAAATGCTCATATATGTGAAGTATGGAGCCACCAAACCTGAATACATAATAAACCTCCTAGGGTTTCTTTTTGATTCCATTCATACCTTGGCTCAAAGGTATTCCTAGGGTGTTGGCACAATTAGGCATCATGGTCTAATTCATTTGATATGTCAGCACCATTTCCTGTCAAAGAAGAATGGAGAAGAAATTTGGGACAAGTTTCTTGGCAAGTTCAAGAAAAACCCTAATATTATGAGGACAATTCTAGCCCCATTCTCTCCTTCATCTAATTTGAAAATTGATTCCCCTGTAGAAGGGCAGAGGGAAATGGAAGAGAAAACATACCAAAAAAATAAATTCGGTGAGAAAGATAAAAACAACAGAGCCTTATATACCTGTGAAAGAAATTCCTTCTTCTACAATAGCTTCAAGAGAGCCAATATCTATCTCTGACAGTGATAGCTCACCCACATAAGAACAAGAAAGAATAGTAAGAAGAAGCTCGAGAAGGAAATTCACTACTGGGCATGTTGAACTTCCCCAGATAAGAAAAAATCATAAAAGGTCAAGGGAAACTCCAGAAGGAAGGAGTGATCAGGAAAGGATGGAAGAGGAAGCTGTTGACATTTTGGGCAGCATGGCCATTAATCCACATGAGCCAAGTCAAGCTGAAATGGAAAGAGGAGAAGAGAGATTTGAAGATCAATAGTTTTAGGAGTTGGCTGAACCATCAACAGTGCCACATGAAGAAGAACAGTTGGCATCCAGGATAAGAAAATGAAAATTTCCTTTGGTAGAGGAAGAATGCCCAACTCCTCAAATAATTTCAAAGGAAGAAGAAAGACAACAAGTTAAACAAGATCTGTTCTTCTCTATAGTAGAGCTCATTATCAAAGAAAAAGATGAGGAATTGGATTTCCTCAAACTTAAATTGGAACAAAGGGAAACAGTCATTGATGAGCTAACAACTCATCTTGCAACCAGGACTGAGGAGTTATCAGCAACCAAGAAACAATTGATAGAAAAAGAGGAAGAATTCCAGACTTCCAGAAAATAGAGTTTTGTGTCCACAACCTCTACACAGACTGAGTTGACCTATTTTCCACTCAAACAGCTATGGGATGATATTTGCAGAGAGCTCAGAGAAGCCAAAACATCAAATAAAGAATCAAATACTAAGATGGAGGAAGAGATGGAGGCAAGAAAATAATGGGAAGAAATTTTTTATAAGGAGGAAGGAAATAAATATAAATGTCTTACCAAAATTCATATGGTCTGTATTATGAGTGAGAAATTGCTTTCCTGTAAGAGGCCTTCTCCTGCATATAGTTTGTTTTTGGAAGATCAGTTCATTCGCTGGTAGCTGTCAAGAATTGCATGTGGGCTTCCACATGAACTATAAGATGAATTTGAATTCATGGAAGCTTACTCTCTATCCAACCCTGAGCATAAAAATCTCCTGTGTGAATTTTATCTTTGTAATTATATGCTAGAGAAAAACACGGGATTTATGATCAACTTTTATGTAGGGGAGAGCCAACTCAATGCATTTATCTCTGTTTTGTAAAACTAAATTACATGGAAGGAAAGAGAATCTAAATTTTTATTGAAATTCAACTCAATAGGACTTTGTATGAGAGCTCATTATGGTAAACCTTTTGCCTTCCTCACACATTTTAGAACTCATACCGTTGATAGGAGATTCAAGACACATTACCCTGCCATTCTACAAAAGAGTATTGATGCCTTCACCTCCTATGAGGAGGAAAAATTTGAAGATATTTATGAAGGATGCTCAAAGAGATGGGAACTCGTTATTGTTTCTTTAAAAAGAAGGGAAGTAATTTTCCCTACAAATCTGATCTAGATTTTAGAGAGGGCCAAAGCATTATGCACAATAATTCCCCAAGTCAATGAAACCTATGGGAAAATATTGATGGGAATGCAAACAAGGCCCCCTCTACTTCTCACCCCCATGTCTCCTTGGTAGAACAGAGAACCTCAAGACCTTGCTGAATTTGAAAAGTGGGAGAGGAAAATAGAAAAAGGAGCTAGGTATAGTACATGTGAGCTTAATCATTGGAAAATCTAGTTTCAGCCATTTGATCTAAGCAATCAAATGGAATGTAGAACATATGATCCCATTTTTGAAGATTGATTTTGTAAAGGGACCTATAAACAAGAAAGTTTAGGGGAAATGATGAGGCCAGAATATGTCTGATTAATGTATAATATATGATCTCATCTTACTCTCATTTTTTATTAAGTCTACATTGCATTTTTTGCACTTTTAGCTCCTGATCTTACTATGAGTTAGTGCATGTAATTTTTTGTCTTTTAAATTAATTGTGAATTTAATGTTAAAAGCTAAAAATCTAGTGGCTAACGAAGTGTGTGTTTGAAATTCAGTTTTGGCTAATAAACCTAGGTTGGCATACATCAGTCGCACCTAAATGATATTTGCAGGTAGCGTTCAGTTATGTTGGTTTGTTAGCATCTATTCCTAATCACATCTTAGTTCCAAAACTTCCAAGCTAGTTCCATAACGTCCATCACATCAGTCATCATCTAGTTCCGGAACTTTACAGACTTAGTTCCAGAACTACCAGTATTTAGATTCTAGAATTTTCAGACTTAGTTCCATAACTCCTGGGTATAGCTCATAGAACTCTTACGGTTTTGATCCTTGGGACGATTTCCTATGGTTTCTGGAACTATCTCTGAAGTTGGAGGAACCGATGGAAGTTTTGTCTGATCCTAGCATTCACATCCGGAGATTTCGACCAGTCTACAACGCCAAATTCATGCAACTGAAAGTGATGAGAAGTCTTTCTGAAACGTAGATCTAGGGACAGGTTATCTTACAGTTGTCTGATCAGCCATAATCCAACTCAGCATCTATTCAAATGGGCACGATTTGATTTCATCAGAATCGTTGAGACAACTGTTTATTGTAAAATGAATATAAAAGTAGACCTGTAATAGATAGATGTAGGTAGAAAATGACAGAGAAATAGATATAGAACAGGAAAAAGACTAAGTACTCAGATCCAGTACGTTTTGTAATACTGAATGTTTTATCAATAAAATAGCCATTCTTGTTTGAGAGAAATTCTAAGTTGTTATTAAAATCGTGATTCAAGGAGGAGCAAGGGCCCACTCCCCCAAGGACCAGGATATGTCATTGTATTTGTGTCATTTATATTTCTTCAGTAAATAGCATTAGATTATGAATTTTGATATTGTTTATAATTCTTTCAGTTAAACTCTGTTGTATATTTGTTCCTGCAAGTGTTTAGATAGATTCTTATATTTCTTGCAATTATTTTCAGGCATTCAAATTGAGTGTGTTTAATTCCAAAAGCAAGTGTGTTTACTGTTCAGAAGCAAGTGTGTTTATGGTCCAACAACAAGTGTGTTTCCATTATGCACAGTGTGTTTCCTTTTAGCAAATCTTTCATTGTGTTTACTTTCAGCAAGTTTTCATAGTATGATTTAAATAAGGTTTTACCAAGAAGTCCTTAATACATTGAAAAGATCCCACAAAAAATACAAAAATAACTGTAGTCAACTACTAGATTGATAAGATGACTCTTGTTGCATATAGCTTTAGACACACCCCTGGTTTAATATGACATCAACAAGAGGTTGATTAAATGAAGGGAATAACGACACTCATTAAACATCAACTACAAAAGTAACCAACTATAGGGCCTTAAAAATAAATAACATATACCGTTCAGCGTTCACATTTGCATTGTATACATGTGATTGCTAGTAAACAATAAGAATTGAGAAAGGGTTGATAATAACAACTGCTTTTTCAGTGTTGATTCGCTTTATTAGTTCCTGTACATGTGTATATCAACAAGTGAAATATCTACCTTACATACCATCAAGACCAAAAATGGTCTCAACTTAAGCTTACATCAAGTTAATTTTTTCCAATATTATACAGTATGATCATTACAGTAAGCTGTGCAATATACCAAATCTAATATAGTATTATTCAATCTGAAGGGTGAAAAAAATAAGAAATAAATAAACAATACTTCACAATTAGCATTGTTGAGTGCAGAGCTATGATGTAGATGTAGAGCAATTTTAATTTCTCCCTGAATTAATATTTCTTTTACTAGTTATCTCCACAAGCAAGGGTGAGATATTTATTAGCAATTGAAAAACATTAGGAGTACCTTGAAATTCATCTATTATTTTTTAGTCTCTTAACTATCTTTTTCATATATGGGCGTTGTTGAGGCAATTCCCTTGTGAAAATCAATTCTACTTCCATAAATTGAGTAAGGCATGCCAATACCATCGACATATCTCAGTTATTAGCATCTCTAAGGAGATTATCTATTAGGAAATCCATTATCTAATGCTCACATTTCATATCTATGGCTGATTATTATTTACATGTGTTTGTAATTACCATATGGTTAAACAGTAATTATGTGGTTAGTGAGTGGTTCATATATAAATATAATAAAAACAAACATTATTGTTTTATTATATATATGAGAGAATATTGTTGTATCCGTAAAATTATAAATAGGTAAGTTGTTGATTGACTTCCTATTTTCTAGGAAGTAGTTCTTTTATTGTACTGGCTATATATTAGCCAAACATATTGTCCAGGATGATTGAAATATATTATTATTATGTAAATTTTATGTGATAATTTGTTGCTACTCTTTCATTATCATTGACAAATTCTATGATTTTATTTGGAAAATTCATACCTACCCATTTTTTCAGACTGGTTCCTTCTACAAACATGTCATTTGTTGGTCTTCTCCTTGTTAACAATTCCAAGAGTAGAATGCCATAACTTTACACATCTCCTTTGGAAGAGATCATTCCACCCATTACATACTCTGTAATAAAATACAATACAATGTTTATTTATTTTCAAACCATTTTTATATTTTTGCATAAAAAATACATAAACTATCTAATAATAATATATATTGTATTAATATGTAATCTATACCTAGTGCAATATAGCCAATAGATCCTTTGAGTGCATTTTCTGAAGTCAATGAATCCATAGGTGTCCAAAATATTAGTTTTCCAATGCCAAAATCTGTTATATATGGAGTCATATCATCTCCTGATAGCACATTGCTAGGTTTCAAGTCACAATGAACTAATTTTACAAAACAATGGTTGCATATATGAAATACCATGTGTTATCTCCATTTCTATTTTTAATATGTCATTCTGAATTAATATATAGTTATCTTCTCCATTAGGATATAACCATTTCTCCACACTTCTATTTGACATGAATGGAATAATTAATGCTTTAAAATCTAGATTGGAACAAGATGAAATGATTTTGATCACATTGTGGTGTTTGAATCTTTTTAACACATTGCATTCTCTAAAAAATATTTGGTAAGCATTTTGATCTTGCAAATTGAAAACTTTAACAAAAAAATTTGTACTGTTGTTTTAAATCCCTATATAAAAATATTCAAAGATACCAATCCCTAGTAGACCGGTTCCCCTAAACTTACCAATTTCCTCTACAGGTTCTTCATATGAAATTATTTTAGGTCCTACATTTAATTCAATGTTTTTTTATCTCCTCTTATAATAATATATGAGCAACATTAAAGATATGCTAAATATTTAAATGCCAATAATAAGTGGTACCATTACCTTTTGTAGAAAGAAAATTGTTTGTGTTTGGAATGAGAGCATGGCTACAAACATGTCCATGTACCACAAAGACCAAGATTTCCCATAAATGTAGACTCATTAAGAGTTGAAAACATTCCTCCCTTTTGAACCTCTCATGTTAATATGTTTGAATAGATATTGATATGTTGAATCATTTTCATATCTTGGAAATACATTGGGATTACATCAGAGAAATCATTACTTGATAGATCAATGCTTTGAAAATGTTTCAAATGTGTGAGTGATGATTGTTAGGAAATATAGTGTTTACATTATATTGGCTCATAATATAACTCTTATAATATAATAGTTGGTATATTGGGTTGTTTACATGAGGTTGTAACAACTCACGTAAATAGGTGTATTGGTTGAGTAAGTTTCCTAGTTTATAGGAAACTCTCTCCCTATTTATTTGAGAGTCCTGTATGTATGAATTATCCTGACTATATTCAATAAACCTCATGCATCATGATTTTTGTGTTTAATCGTGGAGCTACTTGTATTCATTTGGTATCGGAGCATTATTGGCAATTTTCTGTAAATGTGATGCTAAATATAAAATTTTCCTATTTATTTTGGAAAAACCATAAGGATGTATTGTATGCCTGAACTGCATGAGTTTTATATGCATTTTGAAGAATACTGGATGGATTGTCTTATGGTAAAGTTCCTGCTCATATATATTCAAATGACCGGATCGGGGGATTTTTTAAAAAATTATTATATATATAAACTTAATTTTTTATATGTTATAAGTTAAAAAAGATGGTAGTGTATTGCATTAATATTAAGGGATTTACGCATAGCTGACTAAATATAATTGGTAATTTCATACATTATAAACGCAATTGTTCATCGGAATTGCAGCTATCTTAATTTTACTATTCAGTTTTTATTATACGTATAATATATAATAGTAATAGCAAAGGGATAATAGGGCCATTGAGTTAAACCTTCCTCATTTGAATGTGCCATATATATTTTAGATAATATAATATTATGACACTAATATTTTTTATTAATCATATTAATGATTTTTTGTTAATTTACATTGTAAAATATACTAAAATAATTATATAATCTGCGCATTTATATCTAATATTCTACATTTAAACTTGGAGGATATTATCTTCATTAGAAAACATGGTAAATATATTAATAATATAGATCTATAGAATTTCAATATTAATATAAATCTATATTAGTCTTTTTAAAATATTTGCATCGTAACTAGATTTTGGTAAACTGGATCCAATCTTTCATGCATAAAAAAAATATATAGCACTGAATGTGGATTTTCTATGAGGAATGGTTGAGTATGTGCATTCTACTCTGGAGCAAAATATTATCACCATGTTTAAATTATAAGACCATCCACATGTAGCTCTAAAAATCAATAAACTTCCATTTACTTTCATCAGAGATGCTACATATTACGGTATTCTACAACTCTACATCCTAATTGTGGAAAATTTGGTGGAATAATTGTGGTAAAAAAGGCCTATATGTTGTAGTGCCAATACCTACTATCCAGTCAAGTATATGATGACCCCCTTAGTACCCCTATGGCAGTATTGTTTAGTTGGAACTGAGCTGTCGTCATCACTGTAGGTCAATGTAATGTAAAAGCTTGTCATTGTACTATCCTTTGACCTTCGTGTTGATCTAGTGCAAATATGTAACCCTCAACTTCGATAATAAAATTCATGTCCCCTTGTGTGTATTTGATGTGTATAAATTCTCTTCTATTATGTATAGGTTATTCCTTCATTTTACAATCACATGTGGGTCTACACTTTTCCAATTAGATGATGCTTAATTCATGCATGACCATTTAGGTCCCAATATTCTTGTTCATCAAGACAAAGAGTGTTATATCACACGCATCTCAGTCACATGTAAATAAGTATATTGTAAGAGTATCGTCATTGTCATTTTTTTTCTTAGGTGAATCTGTCCTGGGGTCAATGTATTGGTTTTACAAGTCAATAGTGTATATGGTTAGTGCACACACACATCACAGTGGGGTATTAATGTGAGACACCTAATTTTTGTACAAGACTAGATAATTGCCTCATTAACGCATTTATTTTGTGTGTGTGAGCGCGCGCGTGTCAAGTGCATGTGTACTGCGCGCGCATAGATCGTGTGTGCGTGCTGTGTGTAGCAGTAGATGCCTGTGCCTGTGCGTGAAGCGTGTGCGTGTGCGTGAGCGAAGTGATGTTTGACTTATGTCTTCTCATCAGTTCACCAATAATTTTTTTGACACATTCTCATTTGATTTTGGTGGCATAGGTCTTCCTTGTTTCTACTTTCCAACTCCCTATCATTCTATGTTTGAGCATGTCTTCTTCCAGAATTTCAGCTTTTCTGTCATCGTCTATCCCCTATCCAGAGTATCCTCTATTGTTTGCATATTTTCTAGCCTTTTGGTATAGTTGTAGTAGCTTGATTTTGACAGTGCCAAATGACTGTCAGTAATGCTTTGATTGACTGTGGTCAACTTTTTTACTATCCGTACACCATTGGAACACTTATTTTAGGTTTAGAGAGTTCTTTTTCTGTTTTTTATTAACTTTTAACAGTTATTATATAGTGACATGCACTATAATAAGATCCTTATTTGAATTGAAAAAATCCATAAATACAAATCGACATTAATACATTTTTATAAAAAAAGGGAATGCGAAAAAATGAGAAGAAAGGAAAAAAACACAAGTAGATTGTATTTACCTTTTAACTATCTAGGCTCGGTAAAGCAAGGCTTTACTACATGATTAGTCGAATAATCAGGCATTCTCAAATCGAGTGGCAATGATCAATGACAGAGACTACAATTAAGAACATTACGATTCTTATAGGAAGTAATGTGAAATTTTTTCAGTATATCTTCTATTGTGCAGTTTTGAGATATGCATGTTGTGTTTCCTACATAATTCCCTGATGTATAAGCATAGTGGTGCACAGTAGCACCAGAGTAAGTCAGTTCATGGATTTTGAAAGGGTTTGTGGGAGAATCCAGAAAACCACACGAGGTGGACAGTTGATGAGGTTCCTGTCACGTCAAGGTTTGTGGTAAGCCTGTTTAAAACCATGGAAGGAGAGAGCCTTTCTTTTGGATCAAGGTCATGAGTCACAAGGTTGGACATGCCACAGGGGTGAGCATACTGCAGTTGAGAGTGTGGATGTTTTTCTACCATGTAAACACTAAGGGGGGGAATGTTAGGAAATATAGTGTTTACATTATATTGGCTCATAATATAACTCTTATAATATAATAGTTGGTATATTGGGTTGTTTACATGAGGTTGTAACAACTCACGTAAATAGGTGTATTGGTTGAATAAGTTTCCTAGTTTATAGGAAACTCTCTCCCTATTTATTTGAGAGTCCTGTATGTATGAATTATCCTGAATATATTCAATAGTGAAGATTATATTTTTGTGTTTAATCTATGTATTGTTTTCAATGATGGTATCAGGCCATGAAATGAATTCAAAGAAAGATTCAAATATTGTAGTTCTATGTAGCTTGACAATACAACTATAATATCGCTTGAGAAGTGGTTGAAAGACACCTCAAAAGCTTGGACCATTTCCATTTTTCCCATTTCTAAAAGTCAACCCTATAAAAAATTGTTGGAAATGTTGAAATAGAAATGGAGATTTGGAATGTTTGTAACTTTTGAAGATATATTCCATGTCAACTTGTTGTATGAAAAGTCCCCCTTTTCCAAAGTTGTAAATCTACCTAAACTGATAGGTATTTTCCCTGAGAGTTGATTCTTATCAAGAAGAAGAACTCTTAAGTTGAGGAAATTACAAGGAACATGTGAGAGTGGGCATGTTTACACTCATGGAGGATAGTCCAAGACTTTTTGCATGACGTAAACTCCGTGTGGAATAGTCTCGGTTTGCTGAAAAGTTGCGACATTCCCAAATTGTGTGGATGATGAAAATGGTAAATGCATAGTGTCGAAAATGGTTTTCGTAGACGAGAAATCCAGATGAGTTGAGGAAGTTTACCTAATGTCAACAAGCCAACGCGGCTGGGTGAGAAAATGTGTCTATGTATTTTCGAAAAGTGAACGCACTACGAAGAGAAAAAGTCTTCACCAATCCAGGGATGGGAGTTAACTCATACTGGTTAGTTGATTTGATTGGATAATACAAGATGTTGTAGAAGCCACTTCACCAATCCCACCATGGGAGCTTGGAACTTCGAGTCTCGTAAGATTTGTTTGTCTGAAAGTCCTCAGACAATTTATAGGCATTTCACGAGAACCTAATTTTACTATTGGAATATGCATATAATTTCTTCCGTGCATGAAGACTAAGATTAGCAAAGAGTAGTTTGTCTAATTTCCATGTATTCCGTAGTTAATTTTAGTTAGATGTCCCTATTTCGTAAGATAAAAGTCGAATAAAACAAATAGATTTGTTTGTATGAACAAAAGCATGAGTTTTGTTGTATATGATAGTTCTATATTAAAGATGTTGTATGTTTTATAGTTGAGTGTTCTATTGTTAGGTGAAAACCCTGTATATGCATTAAAGATAATTGTGAAATAGAGTGTTGTATACACATAAATCATATCAGAAAGAGTCGATAGCTCTGTGACAGAAGTAAAGAATTAATATATATGCACAAAAGTGCTAATTTGAATTTGGAATACTTTGCTTATTTACAATATTCTTTATTTTATTTCTATTGTTTGTTGTTTTATTTTCCTAATTTATACAAATTGGTACTAAAGCTTTGTTTTCTAGTAGGTTTCTAATTGACATCAGGTTATGGCTTCTACATACTATTTGAAGACACTGCAATTTATAGGAAATAATTATGAGTATTAGTCATTGACCATGAAGGCACTATTCATATCCCAAGATGTGTGGGAAATTATAGAGAATGGGTACACAAAGCCCATAGATGCAGTAACATATAACACACTATCACAGGTAAAGAAAGACACTTTAAAGGAATTAATAAAGATAAACAAAAAATATCTTTCATATATTCATCAAGCCATACATGAAAGCATCCTACCCAGAGTGGCAGAAATCAGTAAAGTACAAATAACATGGGATACTCTCGAAGTTGTGCATCAAGGTAAAGAGAAAGAAAAAATTGCAAAGCTACAATTACTTTTAAGGTATTTTGAAAATATGTCAATGAAAGATTCAGGTTCTCTAGAATCATTCTTTACTTTCGTAGTTTTTTTAGTCAATAACATTAGATCTCATGGTGAAACTATTGAAGACAAAAGGATTATTGAAAATTTTCTTAGAATTTTTCCTACAAAATTTGATCCTTTGGTAGTTGTTATTGAATAAATTAAGGATCTAAGTTAGTTTTCAATTGATGAGTTTCATGCATCACTAATAAATCATGAACAAAGTTTTAATAGATCACATGCAGTTGAAGATCAAGCTTTTTTATCACAAGTATCAGGAATTAGTGGAAGAGGAAGAGGAAGCTTTAGCCCTAGAGGCAGAGAAGTAAGTTCATCTAGAGGATGCAACAATGGTCCATCAAACTAAAGTGGAAGAGGATATCGTCAAGAGCACAATCATAATTATTTTTCTAATTAGAGATAGGATAAGTCACACGTGTAGTGTCGCTATTATTATAGATATGGCCACTATGCTTATGATTGCAGGAAAAAATAGTATGACCAGAATATGTAGAATCAAAATTAAGTTGGGATATCTACACTAATCTCTTTATTTATTTCATGCACAAATATTTTAAAATCAACACTTTCTTTATCGCATACTGAATGTAATATATCACAAGAGATTCCTAGTGATGTATGGTATTTAGATTCTACTTGTTGTACTCACATGTCAGGTTACAACATAGATTTATTTTCCAATTTTGATGGGTCAGTAAAGACAGATGTTACTCTTAGGAATAATAATACAGTGCATTAAAAGGAAAAGGAACCATCAACATTTTAACTAAAAGGGGGGAACAAAATATTATGCAAGATTTTTATTATGCTGTAGGTTTGAAGCAAAATCTTATGAGCATTGGTCAATTGTTACAAACGGGATAAAATTTTACATTAAAGACAACAAATGTGTGATCGTGGATAAAGATCTAAGTACCAGCCACATTTGGATCTCATACTGCAAATTAAACCAAAGTTAAAGAAATTGAATCAACTTTTTAGTTAGCTAAAAAAGATGAATCGTGGCTATGACATCTATGGTCATTTAAAATTTGAAGGTTTGAATTTATTACACAGAAAAAATATGGTAAATGGTTTTCATTTGATTCAAAAACAAGAGAGAGTTTGTGAAGGTTTTATTTTTGGGAAGAAACACAGAGATTTCTTCCCAGTTGGAAAAAAAAGTAAGAGCAAGTGCACCACTTGAAATTATTCACTCAGATTTATGTGGACCTATCCAAACAACTTCTATTGGAGGTTGCTAATATTTTATGACATTCATTGATGACTATATAAAGAAGACATGGGTGTACTTTTTTAAGACAAAAAGCCATATGCTTTTGATATATTTTAGTAGTTCAAGGATTTATTGGAAAATTAAAGTGGGTACTACATCAAAGTTCTGAGGACAGACAAAGGAGGTGAGTATGCTTCTAATGATTTTTTAAATTTTTACAAATATCATGGTATACACACAAGTAGTTTACTACCATATATACACCACAACATAATGGTGTGGTAAAAAGGAAGAATATAACCATAATGGAGATGGGAAGAAGTATGATGAATGCAAAGTATCTTTCAAATGAGTATTAAGCAAAAACAATAGCAACTGTTTACATTTTAAACAGGTGTCCAATGAAAATTGTTTGAAACATGGTTCCTCAACAATCTTGGACTAACAGGAAACACAATATTTCTCATTTTAGAATATTTGGTTGTGTGGCATATGCACCTGTGAATAATGAGCTAAGGAAGAAGTTAGACAATAAAGGATAAAATTACATATTTGTTTGATATTTAGAGAATACAAAAGCTTACAAGTTCTTTAATCCGGTAACTAGAAAACTCATAATCAATAGAGATGTACAGTTTGTTTAAAATGAGGCATGGGATGGAAGTAATGAGAGTATAGTTAGTGTAACAGAATCTATTCCTTATGACGATATGGTAGATGACACCACAGAACAACAAGGTATTGTATCTTCTTCAAATCTTGGACATGCACCACAAGATGTATTACAACCTACACCACCATCTACAACTAGGAGGTCTCAAGATTTCAATCATCTCTAACCATGCAAGAGACACCACAAAGAACACCAGAAGAAAATCCATCAGTACAAAATAGTCATTTATCTGATAGCCCTTTCCATTAGAAAACAAGGAGTCTTAGTGAGATTTATGATGTTGATACAAATAACTCTTTTTCATTTTTAGCATTGTTTTCTCAAACTATGGATCTAGAATAATTTGAATACGATATAAATAATGAAGTTTGGGTTCGAGCTATGGATGATGAGATAGACACTATAAATAAGAATCAGACATGGAAATTGGTAGATCTTCCACAAGTAAAGGACATGATAGGAGTGAAGTGGGTCTACAAGTACAAGAAAATATATTGTTAATGGTATAGTACATAAACATAAAGTAAGGCTGATTGCAAGAGTTTTTTTCACAACAATATGTAGTTGATTACAATAAAATGTTTACACCAGTAACACGTTTGGACACAATAAGAATGGTTTAAGCAATCACAACTCAAAAAATGGCCTATTTATCAGATGGATCTAAAATAAACATTCTTGAATGGTTTTCTTGTAGAATAAGTTTACATGAATCAACTAGAAGGTTATGAGATTGAAGGTCATGAAGCAAAGGTATATAGGTTGAGAAAATCACTTTATGGTATCAAGCAAGCACCTAAAGCTTGGTACAACATGATTTATTCTTACTTAATATAGAATGGTTTCAGCAGGAGAAATAATGAGCCTACCTCATAAATCAAGATAAATGAGAGAGGTAATATTCTTATTGTTTTTTATATCTATCTACAGATTCATTCAAATAAGTTGTGAAGAAAGAATTTGAGATGAAAAATCTAGGACTCATGCACTATTTTTTGGGCATTGGAGTTAAACAATAAGAAGCTAGAGTAATTATTTCACAAGCAAAGTGTGCTAATGATGTTTTGAAGATATTTAAAATTTTGAATTGGAAGTTAGCACCAGAACTAGTTGTAGAAGGTTTGAAGTTAAGAAAAGATGACAATGGATCATTTGTGGATCCAACATTGCTTAAAATACTAGTTGAAAGTCTCATGTATTTGGTAGCCACAAGGCATGATATTATGTATGGTATGAGCCTCATCTCAAGTTTCATGGATTATCCAAAAGATTCACATTGCACGCTGGAAAAAGTATTTTGAGGTATGTATGTGGAACTAAGAATCATGGAATTTTGTATTCAACATCAGATGAATTCAAACTCATAGGTTATATAGATAGTGACAGTTACAGAAGTATAGATGACAGAAAAATCACATCCAACTATGTTTTTCACTTTGGAACAGGAGTTGTTTTGTGGGCATCAAAGAAGCATCCCATAGTTACAATATCTTCAGCAGAATTAGAGTATGTAGCAACAACAGGAGCAACATGTTAAGTTGTTTGGATGAGAAGAGTGTTGAAATATTTAAGGAAGAATCAAGAGTATGTTGCATAGATATTTATTGACAACAACTCAGCAATAACATTGTCCAAAATACATGTTTTCACAAGAGGAGCAAGCATATAGATACAAGATATCACTTCATCAAGGATTTGGTTAACAACAAGGAAATTTGTCTTGAATTTTGTAGATCCAAAGATCAGTTTGTTGATATTTTTATGAAGGCTTTGGGAAATGAAGTTATCAAGTATTTGAGAAGTTGTTTGGGAGTTTGTGATCATGAGTATGTTAGATCCGGAAACATACACTTAGCTCTAAAATAATAATAAAAATTGAAGGTCAAAATTAAGGGGGAGTTTTGGAAATAGATAATTTCTCCCCACATGTTTTTGTTATTATTAGGAAAAGCAAAAAATAACTTTCTTTTCCATACATAGGTTAGTTTTAACTAGATGTCCCTATTTTTAGGATAAAAGCAAATTAAAAAAATATCTTTGTTTACTTGAACAAAATCATGCACTGTTTATAGATGATATTTCTATTTTTAATATGTTATATTTTCAGAGTTGAGTGCTCTATTGTTAGATGAAAGCCCTCTATGTACTGAAGACAATTATAAGTGTTTTTATACACAGATTGTATTGAGATGACAATATGACAAAGAAGAAGATATATATGCACACAAATGATGATTTGAATTTGGAATACTTTGTTTATTTGCAATATTATTTATTTTATTTATGTTGTTCATTTTTTTATTTGCCTAATTTCTACATGGTTTTCTCCTAAATATAGTATTTGCAACTCTTATAGTTTACCAAACCGAGAGGGAATATGGATACTTAGGTGGTTATGTTCCAAAACCAATATTTAGAGACTAGTGAAGTTAGAAAGAGTAGTGCAGATTTCTCCAGTGAGTTGGTTTACCCATAAATGTAGTATTTACAACTTTGATAGTTTTCCAAACTACAAGGGAATGTGGTCAGTTAAGATGTTCTGATATAAATACAAAATTTGGATATTTGTGCAAGTGGAAATGGTAGTGGGGATAGGTTCTGTGAAGTAGTTATTTTCCAGAAAAATCCAGCTGAGTTGAGTAATCATACTCAATTCAACAGGAATACCACCATGGAGTTTGTTTAGGGAAAAATCCAAGGTAGCTAAAGTGGATAGATTTCCTAGCAAGGAGGGGATTGTGCCTATCCATTGGTTTTCTCCTAACAAAAACTTCTCTAAATTTCATAGAAGGCTAAGTTAAGAGGGAATGATACCGCTGAGATGAATGGAAGAAAATTGAAGTATTCGTAAGCGATAAAGGAATCCCAATTGAGATGGAATATGACTGTAGAACGAGTTATGGGAGAGATCGATAATTGTAAGGAAAGAGAGATTAGAAAGAAAGGGAGAGATGGAAGAGGCTACTAAAGACATACCTATGAGATTCAAGGAAACCACCTGTTATTTGTGATGATAGTAGGTAATGTCGGTCCAATTGTAGGTGTTGGTATTGTAATTGGGAGACCAATCGTGTAGAGAACCATGATCAGTGGAGATAGAGAGGGAATGCTTAAATTACATAAGAGCATGTTGATAGGAATAATATGGAGATGAGTGTGAGATGTGAGAAGGAAGTTTATAAATAAATAAGACTAGGAGAGAATCCATCTTCATCAACATCTTTTTCTTCCTTGAGAATTTATGTTTCATTGAAATTAATAAAGAAACAACAAATTATATAGAACTTTTGGTTACACATAAATCTCGCACATGTTTACTGATAATGACAAGAAATTAATTGATAGAATGAAATGTATAAAGTTATACACACCACGGATTCAAATATATCACACTCTCTTCTTATTTGTAAGAAAATCTGTGATCTACACGTTGTTGGCCATCCTACTTTCTAACTCCTTTTTATTAGAAAGGGATGGCACTAGTTTGTATTAGAGTGAATGTGGGGGATAATAAAATATGTTGTATACACACTATGGGATCTAGAAGGACAATAGGAAATATTAGATAATTGTAAAGTTCAATAAAGTATAGGACTTAATTCAAAAGATTTTAAATATTAGAGGATTGTAAAGTTTAGCGATGTAAAATAATTAAGTCAAAAGATTGTAAATATTGTAAGATTCCAAAGTTCAACATGACGTAGAATAATTAACTTAAAAATATTGGAAATATAACAAGACTAAATCTAAAATATTGTAAAGTTCAACAACGTACAATACTTAACTCAAAAGAATGGAAATATCATAAGAATTAACCTAAAAGATTGAAAATATCATAAGACTGTAAAGTTCAACAATGTACAAGACTTAACTCAAAATATTGGAAATATCACAAGACTTAACCCAAAAGATTGAAAATATCATAAGATTGTAAATTTCAACAATGTACAAGACTTAATTCAAAAGATTGGAAATATTGTAAGATTGTAATGTTCAACGACAAACAAGACTTTACTCAAAAGGTTACATAATTTTCTTATTAATTGATTGTAATTTTTTCCCCATAAGTAAACGCTTTAAGTTCATACACAAACAAAAAATATCTAAGATGTCTACTAGGGTTTAAGTCTTACCTATATGTTCCTTCTCGTTGTCATCCGTACTACTGTCCCTTCAGGTTTTTAACATGATTTTTTCACATTAATTTTGTTACCTGGTTCTTTTACTCCTCCCTTTGGGAAGAAAAAATCCCCATTTTAATGGCCTCTAATTCGAATCCCTCATCTACTGATGCAAGGCTCATTGATGGAGTGACTAATAACAATGGTACCAAAGAAAGCACAAAAATTCATAGCGAAGTTTTTCGACGAGGTAATGAGTCTCATACTCCTTTACCTGATGTTGCTTTTGATTTTCCTATTTTTGATCATGCATGAAATTGGTTTGAAAAGTATAACTTGATTAGGTATTTTTTTGGTCCACAACTACTGACAGATTCATCAAGTTAAACTCAATGGACTTCAAAACCTCATAAAGGTTTTGTTGTTTCATTTTACCAACCCAGTACACTACAAGGCCATTATTAACCACGGGCCTTGGTTCATTCGCAATTCCTTGGTTTTTTTTTTCACGCTAGACCCGAGACTTTTAGGTTTATGAGCAAGCCAAGCTCAAAGTCCTTGTTTGGATTGAATTTCTAGGACTACCTTTACCCCTTTGGGGTTTTATTGAGGACTTAGTCAAACCCTTGGGGAGGATCATCTACAATGAGTAACCCAAAATTTTCATGCTCATCCTCAACCTCGTGTTTGTGTTGAAATTTACTTATCAAAATACTTAAAATAAACCATTGATATTCATATTGGGGATATTTGTTTCTCCCAAAGGGTGCTTTACATCAACTTATGAAATATTTGTTTCCATTGACATTCATCTAAGACCATGATTCGTGAGTGTCTTCTTATGGCCGACTCTTATCCTGCTCCCATTGATAAACCTCCAACAAACCCTAATGTCATTCCCACTTCTGATGGTTGGACTATTGTCACTAACAAAAAGGGTGCTTCACGGGGTCCTTAAAAACCCTTGACCTCCACCTATTGTCAAGTTCCTAACAAGGATTTTTTTTTGTCCACAAGTTCTGCCAAAAAAATTGATCATGTTAAACCCAAACCTCCGGCTTCCAACACACCTTTTTCCACTTCAATTGTTACCCTTGTTTTTCTTCCTTAGGTTCTATCCATTGTTCCTCTGGCCTTACTTGAGTCCTCTTTTATGGTAGACTCATCTCAATCATGTAAGACTTAATTATCCAGCTCTCATATCCCTTCCTCACCAGAGAGGATGGTGAGTATGTGCAAGATAAACATTTCCCTTGGAATTTAGGATATCTAACTTCAGTTCTTACTAAGGTTTCTTCATCTCATAATAATTTTTCTGTTAATTCTGATATGGATGATGAAGGGAACATGTACTTCAACCATTCTTAATGATTGTGTACTCTTCGAATATATGTGGGTGTATTGAACTGACCCATTAATATATCATCAAGGAAATTTGTCTTCATTTTCGTCACATGAAAATATTGTGTTTGCAAGAAGTCAAGTTGGATGGTTTTTTTTACACTATGCAGCTCGTAGTATCTGGCCCCATGCCATTTTTCATTCCTTTAATCATGATCCTAGCCATGGTGGGGTCATGAACTTGATTACTCCCGGAATTTCCCAGCATATGATTTCTTGGGGCTCAGACCCCATACATTGAGTAGTGTGATCCCTTTTCAATTTTGATAGACATAGTTTTGGGTTAGCCAACATCTATGCTTCGAATGATAAGGGAGAGCGGGATCTTTTTTTTCCTTGGATGTCTGATTCCTTTCCAGAGGCTCTCTAGGTCATTTGTGGTGACTTTAACATGGTAGAAATCCCTAAAGATATATAAGAGGCATCTTCCTATAAGCTGGTGTGTGGGAGAGTGGGAGGCTTGGTTTTATTTCAAGAACAAGCTCATACTTTTTTATCCTAATCTTCCCTTTCTCCATAAATCCCCTTCTTCTAGGTACACTTGGTATAATTTTAGAGAAGGAAAATATCGAATTAGTTAGTGGCCGGAACACTCCCTCAGGACTAGTCAATATTTTTCTATCTTTCCCCTGTTCTTGTTTGTCTTGTTGTTGTCACTGACACTGCCTTGTTGTTGGACCATGTTTTTAATATTACATTGTATTTACTTGTAAAAAACATTAGGTTACCTCACGATTTTACCTTAACACTTCTCATTTTTTGAACATTACGTGGTCTTTACTTGTAAAAAGCATTCTTAGACTATGTCACACATACAATGAGTATGGAATTTGGTTGATTGGTCTTCTAATGGGTCTGGCTAGATCACTTGGTGGAATGATGCCATCAAACATACCGCCACCTTCATCCACCTATATTGGAAGAAGGCTTCTATTTTCAGAAAACATGTGCATGAATCCTCATATCATGAGTTCTCTATAATCTCACAAGATTTAAATACATCATCTTTCAATTGTGCTTTGAAAACCCAGGTTGCCTATTAGAGACATACTATTAAATTTCATGAATCTTATCAAGCCCATGGAGCCTAACTTTGAGCTCGCTTGTATTGGCTTTAAATTGGGGACCGAGCTTCCAAGGAGTTATTTTCCATGTTGTACTCTAAACAATCTTCTGAAAAGATCAAGGAAGTGTTAGGCTTAAAACCTTTCTTGAGATTCTCTAATATTTTATGCATCATTACCATGGGTTATTTTATACTTAACCTACCACTCTAACTCAGGAAGTGGCCCTTTTAAACTGTCTACAAGTGGTTCCTTAAAAAAATTCTCAAACCCAGTGGGTGGCATGTGATAGGTCTTTATCTCTTTCTGATCTTAAAGAGGATGAATTTTAAATGGATTCATACAAAGCTCTTGGGGTATGGATTCCCTGCTGAATTCAATCAAGCCTTGTGGGACATTGTTAGTTCTAATCTCTTAAATTTCTACTTGGAATCCTTGGAAACTATTTCTTTGGGTGATCTGATCAATCAAGGAAATATTAAATTCATTCCCAAATAAGGTGATCCAAAAAAAAATTCCAATTGGCACCCCATTACTTTTCTTAACATTTCATACAATATTATTGCTAAAGCTTTGGCTAACATGATCTCTAATCTTCCACCCTTAATTATTATAAGTTATAAAACTGGATTTATTAAAAAGATGTATATTCTTGATAATATTATAATTGTCTGGGAAGGTATGGAATGGGCTCAACTTTCATCTCAACTGGATTTGTTTATCAAGATTGATTTTGCTAAAGCATATGCTAAAATTGAATGGTCTTTCATCCTAGCTATGATCCAAGCATTAGGGTTTGGTTTTCACTTCATGCGCTCTATGTAAATGCTATTTCAAAATGCTAGAGATTGTATTACTATTAATGGTGACCAGTCTTCTAGATTTGGTTTGTTCATATTTATTAGACAAGGTTTCCCCTAGCCCCTTCCCTTTATGTGTTGGTTGCTAAAGGATTTCACTATTTTATTTCTCACGATGCTTCTCAAGGACTAGTAAAAGGTATTTATTTTCCTTCTACTACTCAAAAACTTATTAATGGTCATTTTTTGATGATTATTTTCTCACACTCTTAGAGGAAGATTAATCTGTTCATCATGCTCTGGATTGTATTGACATTTTCTATCTTGCTTTGAGCTATGTTATTCAATGGGAGAAAACTCAATGCTGTTGGCAATTTGAGACTCTCATTCCTGCTTGGATGGCTGATATGAAATGGATTTGGATCCAACCTAGGGTGCAGTTAAAATTTGTTGGGATCCCTTTTACTTTCTAAGCTACTTCAGCTCAAATTTGGTCTTACATGGTCCAACGGGTTAAACAAAAAGTCTCTTTTTGGATCACCAAACCACTTTATATAGCAGGGAAATTTCATATATACTCTAGGGTTCTAGTAGTCACACATGTGTATTATTCCTTATGTTGGGTTCCCTCTAATGTTGTTTATGCCAAACTTGAAAAATTGGTTCATAATTTCCTATGGGCCAACACTGAAGGGCACAAGGGGTTTCACATGGTTACTTGAGAAGTTTATTATATGCATAATGAAGCTGGTGGTCTGGGATTAATTGATGTCAATCACTAGGGGCAGGCTCTTTGTGCTAAATGGATCTTGAGTAGTTTAGAAGGAAATGAATCTTAGAAAATTATCCTTCAGCATTGTATTTATCAGGGTGTTCCTTTGGGCTGACAGGCTTAGTAGGGTTTTAAATTTCAATCTCTCCTACTCTTCCCAGTGCCAGTTAATATTAAGAAAACTTTATTCTACAAAGTATTTGGAAGGTCTGCGAATCTCTCAGACTGCACCTTCTTTGGGTTGGAAATGGTTTCATAAGATTTGTCATGTCCATCAATTCATTCTCTCTTTAGTGGTCCTCTTTCTTTTCCTTTCATGATTCACCTCTAGATTTGGATCCTTGGGCTAAAGCACTCATATTTTTCAAAAAGTGGATTAAATTTGTTAGAGATTTTTTTTGTAACAACTACCAGTCTTGAATTTCTAGGGAGATTCTAGCTTTAAAATTCCACCTTCTTCCTACTGATGTTGGTCATATCTGACAATTAATTACATGTAAACTTGAAGTATATTTACTCAAGAAAGGGCTTTCCTCTCTAGTTCCTTAGTGGCATGACTGGAATTGGCCTACTGCTACTCCTTTTCACAAATACAAACCCTCCCTTGGTAATTTTCTTGTGGGTCCTCGTTCTATTAACAATGACATGCTTAACAGGAATTATTCTCTCTCCTCCTCATCTTTAGCTTATTCCCATCGATTTTAGAGGGTTTGGATGGCCATTTTTGAGCCTAAAAAATCTCATTTCCTTTGGTGTATTCTTTACCAAGATATTCCCAATTGTTCTCATCTTAAACATTTTGGGTTTAACCCCGTCTGTTTGTGCTACAACCAGCTATAGTCTATCAAACACATGTTTTGGTCTTGTCCTCATGCCTAGATGACTTGGAGATGGATTCACACCTTTTTCCAGCCTTTTTCTCCCAAGTTATTCACCTAGAAAGTGGTTCTTTTGGGGGATTCGGCCTTGCTACATGTAGTTTACAAAAGAATCTAGCACATCTTTAAAATGAAATTTTGTTCCATTTATGGAAAGACATAAACAATACTATTTTTAATAATGTTCTTTTAGATTATGATTTATCGGTTACTAAAAAGGTGGATGTGATTTCTATTGCCTTGCTTCAAATAAAAAAAAGAAGCTGAAAAAGTGCACTTGGAGGTAGAGCATCTCATTTGGGTGCCCTCGGATACGTCTTCACACTATCGTTAACCACCTTGGCGCCACCGTTTACAGCCCAATTACAGCTCAAGTGTATCCCAAGACCAACTAGAAACCAGCCAATAAATTAAAAAATAGGACAATGATCAATTTTGATTGTGCAATTGACTGGAAAGATGAATAATATCCTTGATATATTCTTCTCTCTTTACAAATTCCTTTTTCCTCTCATTCTCTCTTATACTTCCTTTATTACCCTTGTTTAGCTCATTTATAATATCCCTTAAGAGGCTAATTTTGAGAAGAAACCCATTCACAAGAAGGTTGCGCTTATTATTCACATTGTTTAACTTATCTTTCATCGCTTCCTAGTTCTGATTGTCCGTGTCTACATTATTGTTACTAAGATCCTTAATGCTACCTCTGATTACTTTGATGTCCTTTCTCATCCATTTAATAACTTTCTTTTTATTATCCACCTCATTTTGAATGAAGAATTTTGTATCCTTCTCACCTTTCTTTACTAGGATAAGAAAACATCTAGTAGCCATCTTCCCATCTAGGCCATGTTGGGAGTTGTCATGGGTCAGGTCGAGCTAGGGCCTTCAATGTTTTTCCCTTTTCTTGAGTTGATTCTAAGAAATCTTGTTGAACTAATATCTTCCCCATACCTCTTGTTATTTCTAGGAGCAGAGGAGGAAGGAAGAGAGGGAGGATGAGAAGGATTATGCCTAGGGTTTTGATTCATGAAGTGTAGATACAAGAGAAGAATAACTTCTTGGTGAAGAGGTATACTCTTTTACCCCAGTACAATTCTTTTATAGAAATTTCAAGAGATACAAGTATGTGAAATGGAAGACTTAGAAAACAGTTGCATCTGAAATGGTTTAGCAAAACCAAATGGTAGGTGTTGATTTGATGAAGTTTCTCTCCTTCTCATGGTTGGGAGGGGTTCTCACCTTTAGTCGTTGAGGCCTCTACCTCCACCTCGATGGATATCCCCTTGGTCGAGGCTACCTTTTCCTACATCTACTCTACTTGGTGATTTTGGTTGGCTTGGCATTTCTCAGGGGAAATTCCCTTGGCTGGATTTAGTGATTTCTCCCCATAGGAATGATGATGGTATTGATGTTGAGAAGAAGAAGGATTTCGGTTGGGATGGGTGGGAACTTATTTCCGATGAGGCTCACGCCTTTGGTTTATGCTGGGGTGATAAGCCCAATATTTTGCCTCCTTTTCCAGGTCTTCCACCATGTTTTTAGTTTCTTCTTGATATTTATGTTCTTTTGTTTATTAAAGTTCTCACTTTGTAGTATTTTGATGATGGTACTTTGAGGTGACTATGATGATCTTGAAGTGGAGGGAACCAACGGAATTGTGTTCCTTGTCACCTAATAATTAATTAAATTATTTCAATGTGCTTATGATGATCTTGAAGTGGAGGGGACCAATGGAATTGTATTCCTTATCAACTAATATTTGGCATATAAACGTATTCGATGGGCCATAGTAAGGGTAAAATATAGATATTATCAAGGGAAATGATACATCCCATGGTAGAAATGTGAAAGATGGAAAATTACAAGGTGGTGATACCATTAATATTTGCAAGTAAGGGCTTGTCATGTCGTTGATTCTTATATTGAATTAGATGTATTTCTTTTTTATGTCCATATTTAAATCCATATCTATATAAATTGAATACCTTTAATATATCCTCAAGGGTAATCCTCAATACCAACTTCCCCGTATAATTTTTAATAATATTAGTTTCTATTTCAAAACTTCAAGTTGTTAATATGATAATATTTGAATCCAAATGACAATTACGTATAGCCAATTTAACTATTTTCTATGCATATTTGGAAATCATTTTGATTCATGACATCACATTTTTATAAAACGTTTTAAAACCTTTTCAAGAACACCATTTCATGCATATGAATTATTTGAAGACTTATTCTAAAGACTTTATGTGAAATTTGTATGATTCCACATTGTTAACAAAAGTGTAGTCACAAAATCATGCACTTGGGTATATTTTTAGGTCCTAAAAGCATGCTAGTGTTTACATGACCTTCCTAAGCAAGAAAACTAGTAATTGAGAACTCTCCTTAGCCTTTTTCATTGTCTTCTACACTTTTATTGGCTTTATACATTTATTGCTCTTGTTATCATTTGACTGTTTTATTTTTCTATGGGTTTAGACACTAGCACCCAATTTAGACACTAACGTCAGGCGATCCTGTCATCCTGTCCCTATTTATCTTTTTCCTACAAATTTTGGGCTCCTTCGCTTCTTAATTATATTTTATTACCTTGGGTCAACCTTTCAGTTGTCAATTATGAAATTCAAACAAGGGAATCATATAAATACATAGTTATGTTTTCAAAATGAGGGACCAAGTACTAAACATTACTATTTCCACCTAAGATTGCATCCAAAGACACTAAAGCACTCCAAATGCATCCATATAACATTCATACAAGGGACAAGGGCTACATCACTTCTGCATACACTGTATAGGTGGGGAATTCTATTCTATTCCATCCACACATGTTATACATTTCTAAATTCTACATTTATGCCACTATCATTTGTGTAACTTGCACAAGGCCATCCTAGGGCATTGTTTTTACACACACACACACACACACACACACACACACACACACACACACACACACACACACACACACACACACACACACACACACACACATACATAGGTTTTGAGATGTAGTGTAGTACTCTGTAGTAAGTTCACTCTTCAGGTGACCTCCTGAGTAAGTTCAACTCCCCAATATTTATTTTCCTTTTTAGGTTTGATGTGGTTTGTGGGTATGTGCATGTGAGCTTCTTTCTTGCACGTTACAGGTATATTTGGTGATTAAGTGAATATAAGGTGATCAATAGGAATCAACAGTGACATGGAAGAAAGTAATTTCTAATCTTTTTTATAGTCACCAACACCCATATCTGTCACCAGTACCCAGGTGCCTCTGCCCTCTCATGGGTGACCTTGTCTGGTTCTGTTCATGGGTTCTATATTTTACAACAGACTAGTGATGATCATGTTTACAGTTTGTTTAGCACTCGTACCTACCCTAATTACTTCATGTTCATTCAGGAATCAACTAAGTCCTCTTGCCTTTTCATCTTTCTTAGGGTTACATATTTCACATGCTTACTTTCTTGTGTCTTACTGTATAGTTAGCATTTGTATACCATACAATACAATGGTTACTCTGAAATCATATTTAATCAATCCAAAATAAATTAAATCAAAAATTAAAATTTAAAAATATATTGAAGGATGCCATTATGGTCTTCTCAAACTCCCATTTTCAAACAAGACGGAAGAATGCTCCCAAAAGATTGTAAAGTCTTGTTTTATACTTAACGGTTATAGTTTTTTATAAATTCACAAAACCTTATCAACAAACCCATTTTATACATATAAGGAAATGATCACAATATATGAGAGCACATCTATTGAACCATTTATTATCCCTTTTCACCTTTCAAATTCAACTTAGATTAAATGTATCTTCTCGACTAACTATTCTATCTAGTTATAATCAAGTTTATATGATGCATGTTCCCTTTACCCTTTTCCCTTTTAGAGTTCAAACAATCTAAACTTGATATTGAGTTGTTGGGTTTTTAAATATATTTATTAAACCCTCAATTATTTTGAATGAATGTTGGTACCTTTATGGTCTTCTAGAGTAATTTATTTTGGCATTAACTAAGGGTCATATTGTCAGTTCAAGGGTGAGAAATCCATAGTTGTTGAGGATTATTGTTAGGGATTTCAATATTAATATGTTTTCAAATGTGAATCACCAATCTTGTGATGATGTGATGTTTTTCCATGATTTGATTTTTTTCCTTTAGGGAAAGTGGGATGAACCTAGACTTAAGATTGTCTTAGTGGAGTGCTTGTAGGTGGGTCCTTATAACATTGTAACAATTTTTTTGTACCTAGTAAGAACTTGGTGAGTGTAGGCCATGGAGATGCTTCCTTATTGCACCCATTTTATAACCTTTAGAATGTTTTTAGAAAGTAAAGTGGGGTTCCTCCTAAGACAAACGTTTACAACTTAGCCAATGGAATCCTAACCTTGTAAACATTGTAATTTGTAAAATGAAATTTGTGCTAGGTATATAAAAATTGGTAACCTGTGAAGCTAGTTGATTTCATGTGAATTGTATTTGTGTAATGTTGTGCAAGAAAACTGGGTGTTAGTCTGTAATAAGTATTTTTTTAAATCAAAAATTACTCTAGTTTTAGATTTGATTTTGGGTCAAAATTTTAGGCATAAAATTGACTAAATACAAATCAAATAGAATTACCAGATGAAAGGGAATGTTTGAAAGAGAGAAGAGCATGTTGATCTGAATAATAAGAAGGAGAATAACGTGAGATGCAGACATGTAGTGGCATTGCAGGAAAAAACAAGATTTGGAGAGAATACATCTTCATCTTCATTCAACACTTGTTTTGGATTGAAATAAGAAGAAGATGACTATATATATAACATTGGCTTCTAAAATTCTGATTGTTGTCCACAACTAGCGTATTATTTTTTTAATTAAAAATTTGCAAGGACCATGAAAGTGCAATATTCCTTCAATTCATGATTTTTTCTTACAAAATAGTTTCCTTTCCATGTCAACATTATGAACACACATGTCATATGATAATAATAATAATAATAATAATAATAATAATAATTTTCTATATTCTACGATGTAGGTCTGCATGTGGCTTATAGTATATGGGACTACCTTATACTTACAAGGTGTACATACCCTACCCCATTTTCACCTCTCTTTTAAGAGCACAAGTTCTTCATCATAAACCAAAAACAAATTAATTATTCATAAATAATGGGAGCCATACTGATGAGACTTATATCAATTAGCAATCGCATGTGTACAATGCAATGCGAACGTCGAACTATATATGATATTTGATTCAGAGGGATAGTTATTACTTTTGTAGTTGATGTTGATAATGAGTGTGATTGATTTTGTAAGTGTAGAAATATAGATAAAGACTTACATTTAAACGTTCTATATCTACATTTCAAATTTGCTACAAATTTGTACATACACATTTGCAAATCTTATATCATGAGTGGTAGTGTTTTGCGGGCTATTTTATTTGAACTAAACATGAATACATGAAGACTTCCATACATTTGCATATTAATTGCACTTTATTCCCCTTGCATAGTCATTTCCAAACTAAACACCCAAATAATTATAAAATGAATGAACAAAGGAAAACATAGAAAGTCTCTCCATTAACTTACCTTGGAAGATTACAGTTTTATCGAAACACTTTCTGAAAAATATGAAAAGTTACTCATGTACCTATCTTTAAGAGTGGATTGAACTCTCTACAATGTTGTGGGAGGATCCCAGATATAAAACATTACATACTTCTAAAGCTATGTGTAGTGTTGGAGTGTATAACCCAATGGATTTTTTAGATCAATTATATATCATGTATAATTCAACCCTTGTGTTTGATCCATCTGATGGAACTAGAAAAAGGTTTTCAATTCTTGTTGTTTAGGAATTGGCATCTCACCACCTCGATAGCATTCCTCAAAGGTACACATCAGATAAGAGAAAGAGAGATTGAATTTGTGTCATAATAATCATTTGGACATTGCCATTATTGATATGGCATGTTTTTCTGAGTTTTAGATCTCTGCAGGAAAAAGGAAATAGATAAACTTGGAATTACATGCTAACAATGGGGAATTTTTCAGGTGGGTACAATGAAATTGATTATAAATAATATAATTGACCAACAATTGTGACAAAGTAGTAGTTTTTGTAACAAAAGCTTTGTGAATGTTGAAAAATAAGCTTTGGGATTCAAGTATACTTGTGTTACTTTGGACTAATATTGGGGGACATTGTAGTGTCTTGCTTAATATTGTAGGACATTTCAGTGTCTTTCCTAGTGGGTTCTTTCTAGGTTGTGGTTTGGGGTTAATATGTAATATTCCTCCCACTATTTTGTACTTATTAATAAGACATATTATATTATTTAAAGAAATGTAAGAGTTACATCAATATGACAACAAAGGTATGTGGAGCTGTAGATTTTTCGAGCATGCCCCTCCCCTTCAGTCCATAGTAGTTGTCTATGTGATGTATCATGTCAGTAATTTTCAAGCCATTAATGGTGGTATATGGTTATGATGGTATTTCATTACAGATTAACTCACTCCTTTTCACTCGCTTACTTATGATGGTATGCATGTCTTTTTGATAGGCTGTGAATCATGGAATTCCTGTCTCTGATAGAGAGAATGAAGGGAATTGTGAGGGAATTCATTCAGCTACCATTGGAAGAAAAGCTGAAGTATGAAGTACAAGAGCTTGAAGGCTATGGCCAGACCTTTGTGGCACTAACAACCAAAAAATGGAGAGGGAAGATACCATATATTTGACCACTTTACCTCCAGAGAGTAGAAAATTGAATTTGTGGCCAACAAGGCCTCTAGACTTCAGGCACCTAAATTTTTTGTGAAGGTACATTGTCTTAGCATAAAATAATTGTTTGTTGTGGTAGCATGCTCATGTCCATTAGCCTTATATCAATTTCACTCTACATCTGATTGCACCACCCATTTGTTGCAGAGACATAGTGGATCAATACACTACTGAAATTCAGAAGCTTAGTAATATAGTTATGCAACTTTTATCAGAGAGTGTTGGGTTAAAACTAGATTGCTTCATTAACATGTATGGAAAATTTTCATAGATGATACGAATGAATTATAACTACCCACCCTACACAAGACTGGATGATAATGTATGGAAAAAATTTGGCTGGTAAAGGAAAAAATGGTCATTTTTTACTTGAAAATTGGCTCATCCGTTGAGAAAAGCAGACCCTGAGATAGAGAGGACTCGTGGGGATGCATTCTTTTTCTGACACAATACACGTCCTAGTCTCATTCCTGTCAAATAGTGTTTTGTAAAATCACCTCACCAAATCTCACAAACAAATACTCATAAAAAGTGTTTCTTGTGCTGATCCGGAGGATTTTTCACTATGAAAATTTTCCCTAAACTTCCCTAAAATTGGACGATGCTGAAGGGATTATTGAGACCTTTCCGATGGTATTCTGAACTCCAGAAACAGAGTCCGTATGCAAATTCTATCGCCGGTCAAAGATGGGCCTCCAAACGGGTCAACTCTGGTCAATAGGTCAACCAGTGGACCAATGACAGGGTGACACGTGGAAGTTGGTGATAAGGAAAAATGTATGGTACTGTAATGTTTCAAAGTCAGTTCCATGGTATAGAGCTCATCGCAAGCTTTCCGACGCATTTTGAACGGACAAAATCTGAGTTCGTATGCGAAAGATATGCATAGTCAATGTTGCGGTCAAATGATGACGTGGCACACTCTAATGTGGACAAATGGCGTATTATGGGGGTGACACTTGGCAGGTTTGTAGTGGATTTATATTTTAAAAAAATAATTGTAAAAATCCATTTAATCCATTCCATGTGAATAAATTCAAATCCCATGGTATAAGGAGGATTTTGTGGCCAAAAAAGCTATTTTAAGGCTTATCTCTTTCCCACCAAACGTGGGGTCAATGGCTAAATTGGGCGCCTACACCTATGGAAGGGGGATTTGAACCCTTGCCAAAATAGTAATCAGCCTTCCCAAGCTGCCACTTTGTAGCAAGTGATAGAGAAGGAGATCACATCTATTTAAAGGGAAGCTTTTGGTAGGTTGGAAAGGGGGACAGCCAAGGACCAGTTTGCAGAGATCACAATTTTCGAGGCACTTATGGTTCGAATTAGGACTTAGTGTAAAAAATAAAAGTTGTTAAAAATTATGAGAGATTTCCAGAAAGGTAACCTTTTTTGCATGAAGTGCTATAAATTTTTCTGTGTAGGCGTTTTTCCATCGCAGTTTCACAGAACAGTCATGAGGGGCAAGCAGAGATCTGTATTTTGCATCCACTTCTGATCCGAATCAGACCATGAAGTAAAAAGAGAAGTTTTTAATAATTTCCTGAAGTTTCCAGAAATGTAAACTTTATTTGTATAGGTCTTGTATATTTCAATTTGTAGATGTTTTTTTAACGTATTTGCACAGGGAACAAACAGAAGAAATACTGTAGGAGCCACGGATGAACTTGGGAATGATCATGGTAAATTGCAGAGTTCCATGAGGTTTGAATCAGCTCAATTGTAGGTTTAAAGGTCTGTTAAGTCAAGATTGAAGGGATATTGTACTTCATTGGATGTTTAATGGATCGATTCACTTTTTGTGAATCTGGAGATGTAGCCTTCGGGTGAACTCCGTTATGAATTTCTTGTTTTGTGGATTTGTGCATTTCAGTTTTTAAAAGCTTTTTATCAGTTGAAATTCATCATTGGATTAATTTTATTAATTGATAAAATAAGTATAAAACTGGAGTAAATGGATTGAAGGAACTTTCAGTATCCATAAACCACAACAAGATTTGAATACACTTATCATCTTAGATTCAAATGTCAGTTTGAGTGTATGATTAAAAATCAACTGTGAAGTAAAATGGATTTGTATTAGATTCAAGCGATTCACTTAAAGTTGAAAAATCAGATTAATTGGTATTTTTGGAAGAGTTGAGGATTTTGGTTTCAAGACACCTAAAAATTGGATCAAATTAACTCATGATCAATGTTGGGTCTGTAAATTTCAAAATCTGGAAATTTTCTAAGTACTTCAAAAAAAAAATTAAGTACCATTTTCAGATCATGTGCTCTCTATAACATCTTAGACACCAACCTGATCTGTTATCCGAGACTTAGATACACTAAAGCTCGGGTTGAGAAGAAGCTCATATTTTTTCAAGAATTCATCATAATTACATTTTATGTTCCTCTTCGGCTCTAAATTTTTTTAATTACATAAAAAAACAATATTTATAGTTTTCATTCAAATTTTTAAAAGGGAATATGAAATATATTATTACAGGGACATGGAAACGTGTCTGAGCTAGCTAAAATTATACTCATGTAACCATAAAAAAAGGTGCATAGATTTAGTTTTCCTGATGTCAATATTGTCTACGTAGAAGTTGTAAAGACAAAAGAGATATCCATTTTTTCATAATGATGAGAGAAGCATTTTATCTATCCACATGTCCAAATATTGATTAACCTCTGAAAAAATTCCTAAATAAATCAAATGAAGTTTCATTACAAAATAATAGTACTCCTCACCTTGGTTCCTTTGTTTATATCCAGCCCAATTCTAAATCTAAAATATAAACAGATGGTTGAGTCCCTAATGAAAAACATAATCAGACACCTTGCATTACATTACATGCATTGAATGTCAATGAAGATTCCCAATTCACTTGAATTTTCACAATTTTGAAAGGGATGCCCATCAGTTCTTAAGCTTTATCAGAATGCTGAAAGATATTTCAGCTAGTTTAAGCTTTACACTTTGGGATTTGTTCAACCATTTGAGGGGATTTTTATTATTTTCTTATGATTTGTCCTGTCTATTATTTCTGCATATCCCACCACTATTTCTGGTGAGTTTCCAAGTTTATTTGTAGAAAGATATTATATTGTCACTCTACATTTGCAGGCGTTCATCGACTGGTTATGATCTCATTCATACGGGAGGGATTCTTGATGCATGGATTATTTTGGAGTTGTTAGAATTCATTTTTCTTTTACTGGGATAAGGTACTAAGACACAGAGGGTTCCTATGGGTGGGATAGTATTAAGGGACAAAGGAGACAGAGAAATTATCTTCTCCAATAGATGGCTTCTCAAACCCTAATATTTAAAGGTAGAAAACATGAAAAATAATACTATCCATACCTTTGTTTATGAAAACCTGTAAATTCTCCTTGCTGAAGGAATATATTTTTGGGAAAATAAGATGGTTGGAATTTGTGGAGAGAGAGTGGAAGAGAGAAAATAGTGATGCCGCTTGAGGTTGGAAGATCCTATCTGTCAATGTCTTAGAAGGCTATCACATGTCTTTAGAAGGCTTCAATCATACAACCAATGGGATGTTTATCACTCTTTAAGGAGGATTTATCATTTTTTGGTTGACTTTTAAACCTTGTAAACATATATGATGTTTAGGCTAGGCGCTTGAGATTATGTGGATGTAATTTACTTGTAAACAGTAGTCGATATTATTTCCGCCTAAACCTCATTTGGGTTTTTACATTATATTTTAGTACTCTAGGCATGTCCATAATGTTTCTTCTTGGTGATAGTGGTCCACCTATCTCCATGAACCTATGATTTCATATTATTAATAGGTGCTTTATCATGGAAATCCAGTGAATTTTCTACAAAAAATGGAAAATTATCAATAATACAATATGAGTATTAGCATCTAATCAAATTATTCATAATATTGATATAAAGGATGTTTTGGGAAAAAAACATATCTTCAATATGGATATCAATAGTTTCCTTTAAATATTTGGAGAGGTCAATCTCCCCAAAAACGTGTTTTTTTGGACCCATGGCATAGAAATTATGTTTTTCAAAGCATATGATGGCTAAAAAATGGTATTTCAAAGCATATTGGAACTAGAGAGAGAATGGAGATGATGAGTTGATTGAGCAGATTCTGAGAGAGAGAGAGAGAGAGAGTCAATATATACTGGGATTTTGAGCTTAGCGTGTTCTGATACTCAGATATCTTGGTTCCAACAAGAGAAGACAAGTAGGATAATATATAAAAAATCACTTCCATGGTTAAAATTAGTATTACTATACTCAACATTAGAAAAGAAAAAAATAATTTATTCATATTCTACACACCATGAAGTTGAAGTACATAAATTTTCCAATGGTTATGGACCCATCTTTCAAGCATTCGCCAAGGAAAATACCCTAATAAAGAAAAAGATTCAAAGTAGTGGAAATATTTGTCAAATTTAAGTAAATCAAGCACATTGGGCAAATAATCCTCTTAGGTAAGATTAGTACCTCATGAAAGACCTTCAAGATATTTTTTCTTATTTGTTTTTTTTTTTATATTGTCATCCAAATCTCCACATATTGTTTGTACCATTAGATGCATGTGCTATGTAAGTTTCTATTAATATAGCAATTTTTTAAATTAATGATCCTATAGATGAAGTAAATAACAATTTACTCAAATAAAAATGCAATAAACACTATTTTATGCCTGGATTAGATGATCAATCGATATTGTAATACATATCCATACTTACAAAAACATAAAATACTATAACACAATGCTAATAACAAGTAAACCACTTCCAATTTAATTAATTAAATTTACTTAAAAATATTATATAAAAATAACTTATTTCAAAACATTTTCCCATGTTAAAACACTTGTCATAAATAATTGTTGATAAGCTTAATTTTATCTAATTAATTCCTAATAAATGCCTTCTCGTGAGTTGGGTCAATGTATATAGTAACCAGTTTCTAAATAAACAAAGTAAATTAATATCACCCTATTTGATATTTGAAAAGTTATATTTATAATATTTCAAATTATTAATGATTATCTCAGTAAATATTTAAAATGATAGTATAATAATTTAATATTTTCAATGTAGCACATTTAATATTATGTATTGTCTCGAATGATGTTTGACTCAATGGTGAAGATGTTGTCTCTTAATGATCCCACCAGGGTTCAATTCTCGTTGCAAGCAAAGTCAGGAGATGTTGTTAATAAGGGATGAGGCCGGGATCCTGGGTGAATTTGGTAGAATGGAAACTCCTCAGTCCTTGGCAGCTAGGCCTAAGAATTTGTACACCTAACCCGTGCAGTTATTTCAGATTCAATAAAAAAATATTATGTCGTGTTTCCAATTACGACATCGAGTTCTTCGATAATAACATGTATTTAAAGAAAATATATATCTACAATCATTTATCCCGGAAATTTGGATCTAAAAACTTCTTAGTCTTGTATAGTGTCGCATTGGGATGATTTGCAGAAGGATGGATGAGAGCGGCAATCATAGGACAAATTAAAAGATAAAGCAGTGGATGCAATATTCCCTTATCCTCGCGCTATAAATTTGTGTGGTGCTTGACCTTTCAATCCACCATGGAACTAGAAGCATGATGCATTGCAATTGGAAGGGAAGTCAAATTGGGTAATTGGCGATCTCTAATATGGATATCAATAGTTTGCTTTAAATATTTGGAGAGGTCGATCTCCCCACACACGTGTTTATGTGGGTGGGCCCATGGCATAAAATTATGTTGTTCAAAGCATATGAACCTAACAAATGGTGTGATGAATTAATCGATAAGTCCACAAATAAGGGGAGAGAGAGAGAGAAACTCCATACATATTGGGATTTTATGCTTACCATCTCGTGATACTTAGATATCTTGGTTCTAAAGACATGTAGGATAATATATGAAAAATCACATCCATGGTTAAAAATAGTATTATTATATTCAACATTAGAAAAGCTAAAAAAAGGAATTTAGTCATATTCTACGCACCCTGAAGTTGAACAACATAATTTTTTCAAAGGTTATGGACCCATCTTTCAAGCATTCATTTGGAGGGTACTCGACAAGTAAAATAACCTAATAAACAAAAACATTCAAATTAGTGGAAATGTTTGTCCAATTCAAGTAAATCAAGAACATTAGGCATAAACTCCCCTTGGCTAAGATTGATACCTTGTTAAAAAACCTTCAAGATATTTTTTATCATTTGTTTTTCTATACATGGTCATCCAGAGCTCCACCGGTGCTATTTGTATCATTTGATGCATGTGTTATGAAAATTTCCATTAATATAGCAATTTTTAAAATTCACCACCTTAAAGATGAAGTAAAGATTGATTTAGTAAAATAATTATGCAATAAACACTATTTTCTTCCTCAATTAGATGATCAACAGATAATGTAATACATATTCATACTTACAAAAGCATAAAATACTATAACACAATGCTCATAATAGGCAAACCACTCGCAATTTAATAAATTAAAATCACTTCAAAAGATTAAATAAGAATAACTTATTTCAAAAGATGCTCCCATGTTACAAAACTTGTAATAGATAATTATTTACAATATTAATTTAATCTAATAAATTCCTAATAAATGCCTTCTCATGAATTAGGTCAATGTATATAGTAAACAATTTCTAAATAAACAAAAAATAATAATATCAACCTATTTGATATTTGAAAATTTATATTTATAATATTTCAAATTAGTAATATTATCTCATTAAATATTTAAAATTACAATATAATATTTTAATATTTTCAATGTAGCACATTTAATAATATGTATTGTTTCCAATTGTGACATCAAGTTCTTCAATGATAACCTGTATTAAAAGTAAATATATATCTACAATTATTTCTCCCTAAAATTTGGATATAAAAACCTCTTAGTCCTATACACTATTGTATTAGGATGATTTATGCAAGGATGGTTGGGAGTGCCAATCATAGGAGAAATGAAAAGATGAAGTAGTGGATGCAATATTCCCTTATCTTCCCTTATCTTCGTGTTCTTCATTGGTGTAGCACTCGAACTTTCAATAAAAGTTAAAGTTGGTGTTATATCTCTTTGAAAAATCATCTTCTCTATCATGTATCCACCTTTCAATGTGCTCCAGAGACAGCCAAAGTGTCATCTGTGCACCACATCTTGAGATCCTAAATGAAAGGTCCTAGCAACAAAACCAAAATTTTGCATTGCAGTCTAGTAAATCAGTATAACTTAGTCGTGCATGCTAGCACCTCACTTAGACATAGGTTTTTTGCCATGATAAATTTCAATCATAAAATTTTGAAATTTTGGCCATGACAATCAAGCCCACACTCAAAAAATCCCTGAACCAGGTAATGTGAACCTTCCCTCTGTCCAATCTTTGACTATGTAAACCCCATCATAGTTGAGAGGGACGTACTAACTAGATTTTCAAAAAAAATCATGTGCAGGTAGTTTGGTGAGAAACAATTTGTGAGTTCATTTTTATTCACTTGGAAGGAGTTGCTCCCGGAGGCCTAGAAAAGGCCTATTTCAAGACTTTTTACACCTATAGAACACCCCTAGAGATGTCCCAAGAATATATAATTCCTTCAAGAAGTGTTTGACAGAGTTGTGAAATCCTTTGAGGTAGTTTAGTAAGGTTTTGGAAGAAAATCAATATTTAGGAATAAGTTGTGTGGAACTGCTTCATTAGGAGTAGGGTACTAGGAAATGAATGTCCCGAAAAAGCTAGTCACCTTGTTTAAAGAGTTTCAGAAGCCTCGTGAAGATTCATAAGCTCACATCCTAGGAATTCGAGAGATAAACGGTCCTTCTTCATGTCTAAATCTTCAAGGAAAGGTTTTCGGATCATTGAGAGGTGAAAATTTGTCTGACGGTGCGACACAAAGGTCTTGGTACAAGCTATAACTTGTTCAAAGGATTTTAGGAGTCTCGTGAGACTTTGTGAGCCAAACCAAATCTCAAATGAAATTATATTTAATTCTCTTCATGACCCATATGATATGTTAGTTTTTTGTAATAATAAACTCTTCCTATTGCTCAGTCTATTGGAACACACCTTGATTAAAAGTGAAAATTTGGGTAAAATATGATGAATAATTAAATTTCAGGAATTTTTGATATGATCATTAGATTAATTGGCCCTTTTCCATAAATATTCATATATTGGATGACCTATTTTTGTTGACAATTGCTCCCAAAATGGTGAAAACAAGTTCGCATTGAAATTGCCAATTGTTGACGAGCGAAAACAACCCATTGTTGACACACGACAAGAAGATTTTGGTTGATGCATGAAAAAAAAATTCTATTGATGCATGACAACTCAATGTTTGACGCCTGACAACCACTTTTTGTCGCCTGACAATGAATTTCAAGCATCCAAAAGGCTCGAGACGCGCGACAATGAGGTGTTTACATGAGACAACAAGGTTTTGATGCACGACAATGAAGATTATTGACGCATGGAAGTGAGGATTCTTGATCTGTGACAATGGATATTGTTGACATCTGACATAGAACCCTAGGTGATAACGAAAATGTTGACACGCAACAGGAAGGGAAATGTTGTCGTGCGACAAGAAGTCAAATGCTAACGTGTGACATGAGAGTCAAGATGCTATCATGCGATACGGAAAATGAGGTCATTTTTTCAAGCTAAATTTTTGTAACCCAGTCCAATGTCACATGCCAAGAAGATGATGTCATGCACAAAGGGAATTTTTGGTGGTACGTAAAATAATGTCGCCCATCAAGGATATTATGAGTAACCTAGAGATGATGTGATAAGAAGATGTAGGAAGATGAAAGGTTCATAAGTGACGAAGGAACACCAAAGTTCACGACAGGAACTTGGAAGGTCAACAATCATAAGGGAAGGTGAAAGGTCATGCATGGGGGAGACAAAAGGATAGTCTTGACACTATAAATATGAATGACACCCTCATTTCAAGAGGATGGTTAATGCTTGTTTGCTAGCTCTCACTATCTTTCTAGAACAAGTGCCTCCATTTCTTTTGTTCCCTATCTAATAGTGTTCTATCTCCATCTCAACTTGTACTCTAGGAGAATTGTAAATTATGCAACATGATGCAATAAGACTTTGTATTTCTTGTTGATTGTTCTTTTTTCTTTGCAAATGGTTTCTTTTGATTGATTGTAAGTGAAATGTTCTGATTTTTATGTAACAAAACTAGGCTATGATATTTGTTGGTTGAAATATTTTTCTTAGTTTTATTTCCTATCTCCCTCACTAAGAAATTTTCTTCTCTTGTATCAGAATACAAGCAATTGCCGCAGGTTTAGGGAAGTATTCCTGTATGATCCCCGGTCTTCGGGCCACCTTGAAAAAATTAGTTTAACTATTTTAATTTCCTTGTTTTCAATAAATGGAGCTGCCCCATTCAAGCAGAGGGACTCAGTCCTGTGCACTGTTGGTGAGAACTCACTAATTTTCCCACTCGAAAAATTATTTCACCAATAGTTTTTGGCACCCACCATGGGGCAAATTTAGCATATCTGCACCCAATTTTTATTCCACAAAATCCAAAAAATTGTATATTCCAAAAATAAAAAAAATAGAATTTGAAAAGTCATTGAGCCTTATGTCCTCCACTGATGGTTATTCCTGACAATCCCCCAGTCTTGAGGCCCGAGTTTCTATTCCATATACAAGAAGATATTGCATCATATTTGAGGAAAACTATTTGGAAAAATAGCGAAAACGTCGCTCATTACTTCGTTGCTACAAGAGTTCTAGATTTTGAAGAAGAATGTGTAGAAGCCTTGGAAAGAGTGAGACAAGTTCAGAACCAACGGAGGAGAGCGTATAGGATTCTTGTCTGAATTTCACAATCAAGATGGCTGACAGAAGGTATACAAGATCTTCAAGAGCTTGTGGTGTGTCTAATCCCAACTTCGAGGAACATGTTGCAAGATGATTTTAGACTTCCTATCTAGTCAAATTGGAAGAAGGACATGTCGAAATACTCCCCACAATTTGATCCCACTTATTCTTTTGAGCCCTATACTGAGGGAGTTGTAGTTGAACCTTTAAACTACATTCCTCCACAAGAGGATATTGTTGAAGAATAACTAGAAAGAATTGAATTCATTCTTGAAATATTTGAAGAAGAGGAAGAAGAAGCCAAAGAAGAACTACCAATGGCTCAATAAGCACCACTTCCCTGGGGACAAAATACATGCCACTTAGCTCTCACCCTGCCTCTACATGACCTACCTAGAGGGTCAAGAAATAATTTTCCCAAGTTCCATGGTGATGGGAAGGAATATCCAATGACCATATTGTAACCTTCATCACAACTTGCGGAGTACTAGGAGTTGGATATGAAGACATATCGGTTAGCCTTTTTGTAGAATCTCTGCAAGATACAACAACAGACTGGTTTCACCACTTACTTGCCAGGTCTATAACCAACTGGAACGACATGAAGACCAAGTTCAAAACAAGGTTCAAACCTGCAAATGATACTCATGCACTATTGGTTAAGTGGTCTCAATTGAAGAAAGAACCTTTCAAACCAATGAGGGAGTTTGTGGAAAAATTGAATAGGATGCTTTATAAGATTCCTGAAGCGGCCCGACCTACTGAGGACAACAAGCTAAGTTTTTTCAAAAGTGCCCAACTTCCTGAGGTGAGTTATATGCTAAGAAGAACTCAACCAACAAATTTGGATGAAGCACAAAATCTTGCAATTGAAGTGGAAGATGATCTAACCATGTCAGGAAAAATTAAAAAATGTCACAGTAAGGAGAAAGAACAAATATCAAATGCAGGTACCACAAATTCATTATTTCAGAAATTTTCTAATGATGTCTTGTCTCTTAAGAAGCAATTGGCTCAAGTTTCTGTGAGTAGAGAGGCACCTAAGAATAAATTTCAAAATAGACAAAGGATCGGCCCACCACCTCAAAGACTTAATCTAGAGGCTCCCCTTGTCAATGCAGCCTGTGATACACAAGGTGATGATGAGGATGAGATTGTTGAACAAGATGATGATGAAGAAGAAGAATATGGGCTTTAAATTGAAGAATTTGATGATGCTGAGATTGGGTATTTTGAGTACTCATCTAGAGATGAAAGTGAAGAAGGTGATGCACCAAGTTTCTCTTGCGCGGTGTTCACTCGTTCTCAATCAAAAAAGAAAATTCCTTCTACTACTACTTCTAAGAAGAAGAAAGATGTAAATTCTCCCATGGTGACTTTGTCTAATAAAATAATCAACAGAGGAGTTGCACTTCCTCCTTGTATGGACTCTACTAAAGAAAAACTAGACCTTGTGGCGGCTAAGAATACCACCGATGAAACAAGGAAGTCTTCTAAGTCTACATTTGTTAAATAATCTTCTTCTAAGGTTTCTAATGTTACTTCCAAAATGTTAAATGTTCTAGAAAAACTTTGAGGTACCTAATAAGCCTACAGTAGTCTTCCAAATCTACCCTTGCTACCAAAATAACCCCTGATTTCCAAAGTAGTATCTTCTTCCAAATTCTCCACCACCTCAGATATGTCTACTTCATCCTCTTTTGATATCATAGATCATGTGAAAAGGTCTAAGGTCCAAATATCTGAGTCTATGAATATTTACAGACCCATCCAGAATAGTTTGATAAACTAGTCTGTTTATCAAAGGTAGTAACCCAAATCCCAATTATGTCATGCCCTCTTCCAAAGGGTTACTACTGACTCCTCCTTCCCCATCATCTCAAAACATGCTAGCCCTAAGTGCATCCAAGAATGAACAAGGTTGAACCATTTACCTTTCTCTTCTTATTGGAGGCTACCAATTGAACAACTGTATCATAGACTCATGGTGCTTCTGATAATGTGATGCCAATAAAAGTAGATAATTCCCTTGTTCTGACTCTAACACAGACTAAAGTTCGGTGTTATTCTATGAAAACTAAAGAAGTCCCACTTGTGGGGAGAATAAAGGATGCCCAAGTTTCTTTAGCTGATTTTCCTGAGAAGAAAGTGTTATTGACTATCTTGGTAGTAGACATTCTGGCCTCATACGGGATGTTGTTGAGAAGAATCTTTTGTAGATATTTGGGAGGAGAAATTCAGATGGACTGGTCTTCAAAAAATATTCTAGTTAAGGGACAAATGAAAAAGTTACTGCCAATGAGAAAAATGAAATATACAGTGAAAAAATTAGAAGATCCTAGGGAAGATATTCTTTATCAAGACAACAGACATGGGAATTACTTCATGACTTCTAAAGGAAATGATGATGTGTCTCTTATTTCAAAATAATATGAAGACAAAACTATGGACTATGGAGTTTGATGGAAGCCATTGCAGTTCAGGATCTGGAGCTGGTGTGGTTTTGATTTCCCCATCAGGTGAGTTGTTTCCTTTTTCTTTCAAGCTCCAATTTGAAAATATAAATAATACTACAGAATATGAATCCCTTCTCTTAGGCATGGATATAGCTGAGTCCATGGGAATTAAACAATTGAGATTCCTAGGATATGCAGAGGTAATTGTGAAACAAGTTTGGAATCAGTACCAAGTGAAGAATTCACGGCTAAAACATTACAGGAATAGAGTATGAGGTTACATTGAATCCTTTGATGATTTATCTATACAAGTTTTTCCCCATGAACAAAATGTAAAGGCATATTCTCTTGTTGTGTCAGGTTCTTTAATGATACTGCACCCCTCTTTTGATAAAGATAAATATTCCATAGAGATGGTTTTTAGACCTAGTGTACCTGATAATGTGAATCACTAGAAAGTTTTCAATGATGATAATCAGCTCTTGGCCTTCTTAGAATAGAGAGATAATTTCAATATCCTCTCCTTCGAAGGGAGCAAAAATCCACATAGGGATTCAGTGGATGAAGAAGATAAAGCAGGAATTAAAGGAATGATGAAGAGGGCATACTCAAGCTAGAAGGTAATAATATTCCTAAGAGCCTATTCTCGCTTGAAGAACTATTGGATATGCAAGATAGATATGTGAAAGATAAAGCTAAGGAGTATCCTAAGACCAATGTTGATTTCAAAAAAGTAAACATTGGGACAGAAAAGCAACCTCAGTTTTTGAATATAGGAAAATGTTGTTCACCAAAGGAAAAAAGGAATTTTATTTCATTGTTGAAAAAATATTCAGATGTATTGGCATACTCCTATGATGAACTAAAAAATTTCAAACCGAAAGTGATGCACCACACAATACCACTCAAGTCTTAAGTAAATCCATTCCAGAAAAAACAAAGACAATATAATCCAAATATTGTTGGAAAAATATGAGAGAAAGTGTTGAAAATGTTAAATGCAAGGATCATTTTTCCAATCCATCACTCTACATGGGTGGAAAATATTATTCTTGTCCAGAAGAAAAATGGAGAAATAAGGATTTGTGTATACTTTTGGAATGTGAACCAAGATTCTCTAAAGGACAATTACCCACTTCCAATCATGGATCATATTTTACAAGCAGTCATAGGTTATGAAATGCTTTCCATACTGGATGGATTCTCTGGCTATAATCAAATATAATTTTTTCAAGAAGATCAATAAAATACTCTTTTTACAACTCCGCGAGGAGCCTTTTCCTATAGGAGAATTCCATTTGGTCTCATCAATGTTGGGGCCACATTTCAAAGAGCAATGGATTTGGATTTCAAGGATTTGAAGAAAAAATGTATTTTTGTTATCTAGATGATCTCACAGTATTCTCTAAGAAGAGGAAAGAACATTTGATACACCTTAAACAAGTTTTGCTAAGGTTTTGAGAACATGACATATCATTGAATCCTAAAAAGTCAATATTTGTAGTGACTGAAGGAAATCTCTTGGGACACATTGTGAACAAAGAAGGAACAAAGATTGATCCAGAAAGGGTGAAAAATATTCAAAACCTATCCTTGGCGACAAGGAAGAAGGGATTCCATTCATTCTTTGGTAAGGTCAAATTCCTTCACTGCTTTGTTCCAGATTTTGCTGAGTTAACAAATCATATTACTAAAATGATGAAGCCTCAAGAGATTTTCAAGTGGAGAAAGGAGGGAAAAGAATCATTCAAGGATATCAAAAAGGCCATAGCCAAAGCTCCAACCCTAGTACGTCCTTGATTTGAATAAATATTTCATTTTGTATTGTTATGCATATGAGCACACTATTTAAGCTATTTTAGTCAAAAAGAATGAGGAAGGGCTTGAGTATCCTATTGCCTTCATGAGCTCAAATACTCTTCCATTTAAAATCACACTTATGTGGTGGTCAAAGAAGTCAAGAAATTCAGATTCTACATCCTACACTCTCATACCATTGTAATGGTTCCTAGATCATCTATAAATTCCATCTTGACTCAACAAGATCTTGGAACAAAAAGAGGAAACTGGGTGTCAAATATTCAAGAGTATGACCTAGAGATAAATCCATCTTATCTAATTAGGGGAAATAGGTTATGAAAGTTGATAGTTGAAGATGATTCTCTCATGAATAAGTATGAAGAGAAAAAATTTCATTGTTATGGATGTGAACGTAAGGATCTCTTCCCATGTACTCTTTGTAAATACAACTAATGAGTGGTACAGTGATATTACTTACTTCCTCACTTATGGTGATTGTACAAATCATATGGATTAAAAGAAAATGACCCTGAATATAAAATTTGTAAGGTATGTGATTTGGAATCATGTATTGTATAATAGAGCCCTTGATGGATGTTTCTTAAGGTGTGTTGATAAGGAGCAAAATGAGAAGTTGCTAAAAGAATATCATGACCAAGCTTGTGGTGAATATTTCTCTTCCATGGTCACTGTGCACAAGATACTTTGGGGGAGGTACTACTGGCATACTCTCTTTCAAGATGCTCAAAATTGGGTATCTAAGTGTGAGCCTTGCCAACAATTTGTGGGAAGACCACAACTCACTGCACTTCCTCTCAAACCAGTGGTGATTTAAGAGTCTTTCCAAAAATGGAGTCTAGACTTCATTGGTGTTCTTAATTATCATTCTAGTATAGGTCATATCTTTGTGCTCACAACAAAATATTACTTCACTAAGTGGGTGGAGGCCATACCAGTCAAGTAAGCCAATTCAGAAACTGTATGTAACTTCATCAAGGAAAATATTATTGTTTGTTTTGACATTCCACAGAAGATAGTTGTTGATAATGTCACTTATTTATCTTCCATGGAATTAATTGAGTTCTGCTATGGATACAGAATATCTTTAGTCCATGCATCTGACTATTACCCTTAAGGGAATGGTCAAGCAGAATCTAGTAATAAGAATCTTGTGACAATTTTGAGGAAGTTTACAGATCAAAATTAGAGAAATTGGCACAAGAAACTATATGATGCATTATGGGCTGATCAAATCACTCTGAAAAGATCCATTGGTATGTCACTGTTCCAGATCCTATATGGAATAAATGTATAAGTTCCAATAAATGTAGAGTTACCATCATTGCAACTAATCAAAGTAGTGGAGGATGGTGAGTTTCAAGACTCACTGGATAAAAATATTTTGCACCTGGAGAAGCTATGTGAAGATAGAGTGTTGGTGGATGATCGGATAAAAAACCATCAGTTGAAAGTAAAGAATTTTTTTGACAAGAAGGTGAAGAAAAGAGATTTTCAGATTGGTGATCTTTTCCTATTATGGGATAACAAGAGAGAACCAAAAGGAAGCCATGGAAAGTTTTATTCATTTTGGATTGGCCCATTTCAGATATGAGACACAGGTAGAAATAATAAATTTCTAACTATCTTACCTGGATGGCACTAACTTAGAATTACCTCCCAGTGGGAAATATCTAAAATTATATAAACAGTGAAAGTGGGTTGTTCCCCACATGTACCATAGGTGAATATAGGTTTTCGTGTTTCCCTTTCTATTGCTTGTTCGTGTTTGTATTGTGTTGTGTTTAATAAAAAATGTTTTTTTGTGTCTACCCTTGTTTTGCAATGACTCCTATAACCCATGAGATAAGGCACTGGCCCTCTTAGAGGCTTGAGATTCTATGATTCCTACTTGCCCCATATTCACATTGTTCAATCCAAGACAAGTCCTCAAGCTAGAGCCAATTTTTTCCATGCTAAATGTTAATAATAATTTTTTTTAATTTTGGCCATGACAATCAAACCCACACTCAAAAAATTCTTGAACCGGGTAATGTGAACCTTCCCTCCATCCAATCTCTGACTATGTAAACCCCATCATGGCTGAGAGGGACGTGCTAACTAGATTTTTTTTTTAAATCATTTGAAGGTAAGTTGGTGAGAAACAATTTTTGAGTTCATTATGATTCACCTGGAAGGAGTTGTTCCCGGAGGCCTAGAATGGGCCTATTTTTAGACTTGTTACACCTACAGAGCACCCCCAGAGATGTCTCAAGAAGATATAATTCCTTCAAGAAGTGTGTGACAAAGATGTGAAATCATTTGAGTCATTTTAGGAATGTTCTAGAATAAAATTAGTGTTTCGGAATAAGTTGTGTAAAACCGGTTCATTGGGAGGAGGGTCCTAGGAAATGCACGTCCTGAAAAATATAGTCACCTTATTCGAAGAGTTTTAGGAGCCTCATGAAGAAAAAAATACTCATATCCTATACATTGGAGAGATAAAAGGTACTACTTCATGTTAAAATCATCAAGGAGTGGTTTTGGGATCATTAAGAGGTGAAAAATTATCTGATGGTGCAACACAAAAGTCCTAGTACAAGCTACAACTTGTTAGAAGATTTTCAGGAGTCTTCTGAAGATTCGAGAGCCTAATCAAATCTCAAATGAAATTATATTTAATTATCTTCATGGCCCATATTATGTGTTAGTTTTTGGTGATCATAAACTCTTCCTATCACTCAGTCTATTGGCACGCACCTGGATGCAAAAGTGTAAACTTGGGTAAATGATGATGAAAAATTAATTGTAAAGAATTATATATATTCTCATTTTATTTATTGTTCCTTTTCCATAAATATTCATATATTGGAAGACGTATTTTCATTGAAATTGCTCTTGAAATGGCAAAAACAAGTTCACACTGAAACTGCCAGTTGTTGACATGCGACAACAACCCATTGTTGATTCGCGAAAAGAAGATTTTGGTTGACACATACGAAAAAAAAATTGTTGAACAGGACAAAAAAATCATTGACGCCCGAAAACCACTTTTTGACACCTGATTACCACTTTTTGTCACCCAACAACAAAATTCACACGTCCGGAAGGCTCGAGACGCGCAACGGCAAGGTATTGACGCGCGACAGTGAAGATTCTCACAAGGATTCTTGACTCATGACAATGAGGATTGTTGACATGTGACATGGAACCCTAGGTGACAACAGAATTGTTGACGTGTGACAATGAAAATTTTGACGCGCAATAGGAAGGGAAATGTTGTCATGCGACAAGAAGTTAGATGCTGATGTGGAACAAGAGGATCAAGATGATATCATGTGGCATGGAAAATGTGGTCATTTTTTAAAGCATAATTTTTGTGACCCAGTTCAATGTCTCACATGAGGAAGATGATGTCATGCACAGAGGGAATTTTTAGTGGCACGGAAAATGATGTTGTGCATCAAATAGATTTTGAGAAACCTAGAGATGATGTGATCAGGAGATATATGAAGATGAAAGGTCACATGTGACAAAGGAAAACAAAGCTTATGACATTAACCTAGAAGGCCAACAGTCATGAGAGAAGGCAAAAGGTCATGCGGGGGAGACAAAAGGACAGTCTTGACACTATAAATATGAATGGCACCCTCATTTCAAATGATGGTTAAGGCATTTTTTTCTAGCTCTCACTGTCTTTCTAGAACCAAGTGCCTCCATTTCTTCTATTCTCTCTATCTACTACTATTCTCTCTCCATCTCAACATGTACTCTAGGAGCATTGTAAATTATGCAACATGATGCAATAAGACTTTGTGTTTCTTGTTAATTGTTCTTCTTTCTTTGCAAATGGTTTCTTCTCATTGATTTCAAGTGAAATGCTCTAATTTTGATGCAAAAAACTCTACTATGCTATTTATTAGTTGATATCATTTTCTTGGTTTCTTTTCCTATCTCCCTCACTAAGTAATTTCTTCTCTTGTATCGAATACATGCAATTTCCACAAGTTTAGGGAAGTATTCCTGTGTGATATCCAGTCATCAGGCCACACAGAAAATTAGTTTAGATTGTTTTCCTTTCCTTGTTTTCAATAAATGGAGCTACCCCATTCAAGCAGAGGGACTCATTCCCATTCACTATTGGTGAGAACTCACTGATTTTCCCACTTGAAAAATTATTTCGATAACAGTACACATTTGAAATTCATATGTATAAATCTCTTTAACTTGATTCACATCATTACTTGGAAAATACTAGGAATTTATGTATACATTTCAAATTTATATATGTACAAATATTTGTAACTTCATTCCCTAGTCTTCCTTAATTTTATATTAAACATATCTTGTTAAATGGAGATTAATTACTTTAAGTAAAGTCATTTGGTCTTTATACAATTTTAAACACTTCATTATGGATTGACTATGATGATCCCATGATTGGTTAAAAATAGTTTTATTGAAAATATGTTTAGAATAGTTGGGTGTTATTGGCAGGTGTTTAAACCTCATGAACTTTTACACCATCCTCACAACTTGTGCCAAATTTAGAGCTTTGTAGTAGGAAATGACCATTTATCAAAGCATTATAGAAAGGGGATTCTTTCTAGATAATGTTTTAAATTCCCTTACAGTTATGTACACAAGATGTCGAAGCATACACAACACATGAGAACTATTTGAAAAAATTCCTCCAAACAATGTGGACCCATAGACTACAATTATACAAATAATGGTTTTTGCGAGGATACTCTCAAACTCTTTGAAAAAATGGAGCATTGTAGAGCGTACCTTGACCATGTAAACGATGATTGTGTTTTTTAGCATAAAATCTTACATGTTTAATGGATGAGGTTTGTAAATGATTCAAAAACATGAGTAAATTTTATTGTATTTATTTATCCTAGACTCATCAAAGGGTGTCTTATGTTGTCAAATTATAATAAATTGAATCATTTGTTATTTGGAATTATTTTTATAACACTCATTGAGGAATTTTCCATTAGCATTTAAATGGGGATTTAATATTAAACAAGCTATCTAGGGTTCCTTTTGGTTGGTCCCAAAGACACACTCAATATTGATAGTGTATTAGTAGAAAGTAATCTTAGCTATTAAAGTGTTCAAATTATTTAGAGATATATTTTATTATATATCTATTCTTGAAATAATAAAAATCACTAAATGATTAAAAGCATTGCATTATTGACGGATAATATTCATTACCATATTTCTTCTTGAAGTAGTAAAAGTCACTTTCTACAATCCTTTCTATTCTTGATATTCTTGAGATGAAAGCAATTGTTACATGAACTCTCACTTTTTAAATTGAAATTCTTCCAAACTTGTTGTTGCCTTTGAGGATTTCATCTTACACATGTTAAATGAACACATATTTCCAATGTAATGTCCCTTTTTGAGAGATTTAGATAGATTCCATAACACTGATTTTAATTTTTAGTATACTAGAAATTTATTACAGGAGAATAAAATTAAGGAAATAAGTACCAAAATCTTCAACAAGTATCCAAAAAACCCTTAGAAACAATTATTAAACAGTTTTGAACTCAATTCAATCCAAATTAAATTGATTTAGGTAGAAATCAAACTGTTATAAATAACTATGTAATCTAGGACATCACAACAATCATATAATGGTTCGATTTACATGAAACAGTGCCTTGATTTACGTGAAAAGACATATTCAGTCTTAAAAATGTATGGTGACTTGATATAGTGAATTGATTTGATATTTACTGCACTTAACAAATAATATTTCAATCACATGCAAGTCGAATAGGTAGAAATAATTGCGCTAAATCTGAATATGCTCAAAAAGATCTTTAATTCAATGATAATCTACAAATATAAATTGTTTAAGTCAATTGGAGAGGGTTTTCATCCTTCCAATGGACCTCATATGCAGTTATAGTCCCACATGGAGAAATAATGAGAGATCTCTCTCAAAATTTGAATTTACAAAATGAATGTTTCTATCCCAAATGTTGCCCCTAAGACCCTATTTATTCATTTTCTAAGGGTGGTGCCAAAGTTGAAAAGGCATGACCTTTCATATGCCTGATGACCTTTCATGTTACTTTTTCTCCACCATGGCCAACCCATACACTATATAATTATTTATTAAAAGACATATATAAAAATACTAAGAATCCTATTGTAGACTTCCTCCTTGCATGTTCTTCTTCTTTTTTATTCTGTCTTGGTCAATCCATATACTTGAGTTCAACTTCACTAAAAAACATCTTAAAATAATAAAAGACTTATTATAATTCTTTTCCTTTCTTTTCTCTTTTCATTCCATGGAGAATAATTTCCCGCAACTCCAATTATTTTATTAATTTGGAGAAAAGGGATATGAAAGTCCTCCCTCCCCTAGATTGCTCATCCTCAAGAAATCATAATCTCCTAGTTCCCATGTGATCCTTGTAGTCTTCATATTTGTTCCTACACAAGAAACAAACTCCTTAAAAGAAACTTGAGTGTTTAACAACACTCCCTCTGACCTTGGAATTGTATTTTTACTGGTGGGAGTTCCACAATCTTCATGCATCTGGTAGTTTCCCTGAACATGGCTGTAATCGAGCATTTCTCCTCCAAAAATCAGGGTGTACAAGTCTGAAAATGATACACCATAACCTTAATTTATTTGTTTATTCAACTGAAATATTCCTCTCTCGATATCTCATGAAGGAATGCACTCGAAAACAACCAATTTACTCTATCTCATTTTTGGTTTTTGCACATTCCATCCTCAGATCATGGTATAATAATCATCAATCTGAAAAATCACTAAGGAAAGAAATCCCATGAGATAAGAAGGGATTGAAATTTGATCTGCATAGCTTGAAAAATTAGGAGCATTAGACCCATCATTAAATTCAGCAGTTGTCTTGTCCTTAAATTTGAGAAAATCATACTCATACATTTTGATTTCATCATTCTCCAAGTGGAACTCATACTCCATGTGACCTTTGAAAGCAAGTTCCTCTTAATTTTGGATCTCTAAATGCCCCCAAACTTTGTATGACTTTTTTGTATTGTAAACTAAATAAAATAAGAAAAAACCGTACCTTATTATGGGGTCATAGAACTGAAAATTAGAACCATCCTCCTCCACTCTGGTGACTATGTGAACAAATGCAAATTTCCCATAATATCCTTCTTCCCACCCATATAGAGAATATACAAAATTTCCCTCAAAATTATGCCTCCTGAACATATAATGCATGTATCCTCTAAATTCCACAAGTAAGCAGAAGGACTAAAATTCTTTTCTTCACGCTTGTTTTGTCTCATGAAGTGGCCCCAATGATTAGCCCATGGAGTATCTGTTAGTGAAAATCTACAACACCCCCTAAATGACCTTCAGATATGTAGTCCAGAATCAAGTCATTTAGTGTGAATGCACAACATTGAGTTTTCTCCATGGTGTGGGACCTTGCAAGGTGAGAAAACTCTCTAGATTGAAGTTGGTTCTTACTCCTCTATTTAGGCGTATGCAAGAATTTTTTTGCAGAGGTTCTGATTCAAAATTCCTACTCTAACACTACCAAGGAGACAAGGTTAAAAGAAAACATGGAAATGGAAACAAAACTAAGCAAAAAGGACGGTGATACACCAAAGAAGTGCAGAACTTCTTGCTTTACAAAGTCGACACAGATCATAATAATAATACAACATAAAGCATGCATAGATTGCCAAACTATAATGAAAGATCAGATCACACTAATAAATGCATGAGAGGATTAGAAAGTCAATCATAGAACATACATTATCATTTCCAAGATTTGATACGATGCATTACAGTAGCAAGAAGGAAAAAACATGTTACATTCCATATGGGAGGTCTAAAACTCCTCGAATTCACCTGCTAAAGGGAAAATAAGAGCTTGCAAGAGAAATAAATGTTCAACCCCTACAAAATGAGCCAAATCTGGCTTTTATCGATCAAACAGAACGATGAAAAGTGAAAAAAAGTGGGAAAACTGATTAGAAATGTCCAACAACTGAAAAGATTCATTAAAACAGTAAGGCACCATCAAAAATAAATTTTCGATGCATTCGGCCATGCTGGAGAAGAAACGGACACCATACTTAATCAATTTTGGTGGTTGGGGGTCAGTTCTGCAATTTTTCCTCTACCATCTAGATATTTCTTCAATTTTCTCTTTCCAAATTGTGCAAAACTCAAAATTGAAGCTTCCATGGTGTAGAGGATTTCACCAGATTTCCACTAATACCAAAAATGCAAAAATCTGAGCTTTGGTTTGAAAGATATGCCCCTCTGAAGGTTTTAGGGAAAAACTGGTAAAATCAGGGCAAATTTTGGGTTGGCGGGGTCAAACTTTAAAATTTTCCCTTGTTTAAATTTGGGAAATTTTTCCCAAATAACCCCATGCCTCCACCCCTCAGATGACATGTGGTGCTTTCCAATTGGTCCACGGGGACCTTAGCCAATTTTCCTCCATTTTCTCCTTCGTGGGTCTGCGGGCGAAAATTTTCCTTCGAGTCTTTTGCCCAAAAGGGCTAAGTTCCAACAATTTTCCTTTATCGGGCCCGTGGGTAAAAATTTTCCCTTGTGCCCTTTGGCCAGATGGAAAAAAACTTGAAGTCCTCCTACTATCCCACCAATCCACCTTGACACGTGGCACCCTCTCATTGGCTGAGGGCCTGCCCACGGAAAATTTCCCAAAAAATCTTCGTCGAGCCATAACTCAAAAAATACAAGGAGTTAGGATGAAATTTTTACCTTTCTGGAAAGGTGGAAAAATTATCTATCTGATGAATCCATCTCAAGGGAATTTTGAGAGCTTTTAATATTGCAAAATTCTACCTATAGCAAAAGGAGGGAAGAATGAAGGTAACCAAAACAAACATGGGCTTGTTTTGGATAACAATTTTGGCGACTTAGAGGGTTCATCTGCCTACTGGATGAAGTGACCAGATTCCTGAAGCAATCCATTAGGCATGGGGTCATGCAATCAACTTCTTGTTACTCTCAATTCATTAGAATATCTCTAAGATGAAGATTGTGAGAGTAGAAAATTACTTTGACCTGGAACATGATTTGCAAAAGATGTATCCTTGGGGAAAAAAAACCTATGCCAAAGCACTTAGGGAAATGCAAATCTAAGATACAAAAAAACAATGTGCATAAGCACTTAGAGGAATAAGAAAAATCTAAGCTAATATGTACAAGGTGAGAAGTTTTTCTTCTAGTAGCAATGCTTTAAATGGATTCCATTAACTGGAATCTGCAGTTCCTCACCATCCAATGTAGACAATTGGAAGGCATTTTTGTTTTTACATTTTGTGACCATGTAGGGGTCACTCCAAATGGCATCAAATTTTGAATGCCTTCCTAGCTTTTCTCGTTATGCATCCCATTTCAACACTAAATCTCCAACTTGGAAAGTTTTAGCCTTAGATTTCTTATCAAAGCTCCTCTTGATCAATACTTGGTCTTTCTCCATTGTTTGGGTTGCATGCTCTCTGATTTCTTGGAGTTCCATCAATTTTACATATCTAACCTCCATGGGCTCATACTCCAACAATTCCAATTGCTTCATGAGTTTCAATGTTGGAAACTCAAGTGATATAGACAAGACTACCTCTTTCCCATAAACAAGTCTTAATGAAGAGTTACCTGTGGATCTCTTGGGAGGTATCCTATCAGCCCATAGAGCTGATTTGAGCTTAGTGTGCCAAGTCATCTGATTTTAATCAAGATTCCTCTTGATGATCCTTAATAGATTCTTGTTTGTGGACTCAGCTTGGCCATTACCTTGAGGGTAATAATTTGATGAAGTGCTCAAATAGATCCCATTTCTAACAACCCATTCAGTTACCTTTGATCCTATGAATGCCAACACATTATCTGATATTATAGTGGCAGGTATACCAAATCTGATTGTTATCCCCTCATGGAAGTCTAGAATGCTAGATTCATTTACCTCTATTAACTTATTCAATTCTTTCTTCATGAGAGGCTCAATGTGTGGATTGACCGGTCTCTATTTTTGCCTGATGGGCTTAGCACTTAGATCTAGTTTAATTATGTGTTGAGATAGCTTGGGATTAAAACCTCTCAAGTCTTCATAGCTCCAAGAAAATACATCTGGGAACTCTTGGAAAAGTTGCATGAATTCATACCTTTCTTGTTTGGTTGCCACTTTACCAATTTGAAGTGATTTGCCTTCTCCAACTGAGATGGGATCTGAGTCTTCTCCCTTGACTTGGATGTTTGCTTGCTCTTTCCTAAATTAATCATTAGGATTGAAGATAGACTCCAAAGTCACAATTCCTTTTAGCAGTTTGTTGGTTCTCAGCTGTACCACTTGATCACCATACTGTTGTTCCAAATTTTCTTTATTTTTGGCTGATAACTTAGCTTCCTCTTACAAGAAATTGATGATTTGTTGGTCACTCTCCAACACTTGCCAACTTGCATTATTGTATGGCACTGATGGTCTCACAATCACATGGATGTTTGGTTGCATTTTATATCTTTTGATACTCTCCACAACATCAAAAGTTTCTCCAACTGCTGCAAGCCTATCAACAGCTTGGTTCTCTTTCATAGGGATGGATTTGATGCCAAAGCCCTCAAAATATTCAATGAGATCCCACACCCTATTCTTATAAATCTTTAGCAGATCATTCTTGGCAGCATGTTGTCCTTTAACATGATTAACAATCAGCTCACTATCACCAAAGACTTGTAAGTTTTTAATGCCTCTCTTCCTGGACCAATGCAATCCATGTATCAAAGCTTCATATTCAGCAGTGTTGTTAGAACATGCAAACTGAAATATAAAATCTGAATGATACTTAATGCCTTGGGGTGAAACAAGCATAGCTCCTCCTCCTACACCTTGTCTACTCCTTGATCCATCAAAGAACAACAGCCATACCTCACTGTCATCTTTATGGTCTAGCTTGGTGATGCTAGGAAGAGGCTGATTTTCTTCATGCATGTAATAGAATCCTAGTTCAGATTCCTCTATTTCCTTGTAGGGATCAAAAACATGTACCTTTCTTTCCCATTCATCAAGAGTCAAATATGGAATGCTTCCAACTTTGGTGTCAGCTTCATGTGTGCTTGGATAATCCTCTTGATCAAACGTTGAACAGTTGACATTGATTGGGCTTGGAGTATGAGGCTCAATGTGAAAGTTTGCAATAGGTTCGGACCTGATTATGGCCTTGGATCCATGCCTTGTCCTAAACAACATGTGTGACCAATCAGCAGATAGGTAGCCTCCAATTCTAGCTATGAAATCCCTTGAAAAACATATGGAAAAGAGTGGTGGCAAATCTATCACCGACACATCTTGCAAAACAATGACATTGGGGCATGCATGCAAAGTAAGGCTCAAATATTTAATTACCCCAACTATTGTTATTGTTGTCCCATCTAATTACACCACCCCCTTGGAGATGACTTCATATTGAAGGCCCAAATGATCAGCTATTTTTTTGGGCATCACGGAACTACTTGCCCCAGAATTAATCATACAATTATGTACTAGTTTATCCCCAATGATCGATGAAACATAGAATGGAGGGGGATTCAAATTTTTACTTTGTTGTCCTCCATGATTCCCTTCAGGCTGAGTAGCATTTGTGAGTACCTTCTCTTACATATGAGCTAGCTGATTTGAGGTTGACCAATTCTTTATGGTAGCTTGTAATAGATCCCTTTGTCCTGGGATGGATAGTGACTCCCACATAGATATGTTCACATTAGTATTATTCATTTGTTCAATGATGTTAAATGGGGATGAACCATCTCTTTACTACCCTTTAGTCTACACATTTTTTTCTTGTAAATGGGCTATAATAGCTGGCATTTGAGCTGGTCTAGAAGGTGGCTTGGGTTGTCCTTGCACATTTGGAACTACATTTTGCTTGCCAACACCTTGTGGAGTGATGGAAGGTTGTGAATCACTTGGATCTAATGACTAACCTTAACCAATATTCCTCTTCTTTTACTGTGTGTTAATTGCTACACTTTGAGAAGGTGCTTGATTCATACCACAAAAATCTTCAGCCTGCCAATTCACAAGTGTAGTCTCATTTGGAGTTGTATCTTGTTAAGATGTCCCTTGTTGTTGGTTTGTTTCTCGACTTGCTTCACTCTCTATACTAGTTGTTGTCACCATCAAAGCTTGGTTCAAAGCACCATTAAAGCACATAGATTGGTTGTGAGGTTCATTACATGGGAAACACCAATCATACTCTTGAGCTATATTATTTTGCACTAGTACTAAGGCTTTAGAGGTAAATGCAACATTGGGGTTATAGGGTTGAAATGGTCTATTAGTATGAGGCCTTACTTGATTTTGATTTGTAGCTGGGTTTGGTGGCCTATTAGGATGATATGGTTATCTATTAGGCTAAGTTTGAGGCTAATAAGAAGGCCTAAAACTTTGAGCTTGCTAGCTCTTGAGTGTAATCAGCTCATTACCCAAATTTTGCAATTGTTTCATAACTTCTTAAAGCTCGTTTGAGGCACTAGAGGATGAAGTAGAAGTTTCATTTGAACTCTGATTTTTGGGAGTGGGAATAGGAGCTAAAGTAGGTGCTTGACTAGTATTTGGGCTTCCCAACTCTTGATATAAGGGAATAGGAGGCCTAGGTGCAAGTTTACCAAATTGAATCAAACAATTCTCAGCCCTAATGGTGATGTTGTAAGCTGCAGGTATAGTTGCACCTCCAATGGATTGAATCAACATAGAAATGTCAGAATTTAAAGCCTTGAGAAAGTATAAGAAAGCACCTTGAGTTGTTGGCCTCAATGCCAATGGGATTCTATCCTATTTTCTTTGAAATCTTAAATTGAAGTCTTTTAGCTGCTCATTGGGAGCTCTCTTGATAGTTGTCAGTTGCTCCAATAGAGACAAGTTGTCCCCTTTCTCTCCAAATTGGTTATGGAGGGTTGTGCACAACTGGTTCTAATTTTGGATAGATCCTGCCTCAAGGCTCTTGTACCATTGCAAGGCTTTCCCTTTGAATGAAGATGCCAGCAACTTCACAACAATTTCCATCTCAAAAATCTCATGGATTGCACAAACATTAGCAATGTCCTTGACATGATCACCAGGAATGGTCTGATTTTTTCCAATAAAGTATGGGATGTTCTTCAATGCTAAAATTGAAACTGGGTTTTATGCATTGAGAGAAAGTGGGCTTCTGCCAGTAAAGTTGACATAAGGATTGGATTGTGCCATTCTGATTGGCCTGAGAACCCTCGTTGATTGGATGAAAAGTCTACCAGGTAGAGGAGTTGATAGGGTTCTTTTTGGTGGAGATGGAGACCTTTGAATCCTTCTTCCTCTTCTTTCTAGGGATAATTGTAGATAGTTAAACAATCCATCTTCTCTGTTCTTTGACCTTGTTTGGATCCTTCTCATGAGTCTTCAAGCTTAGACTGCTAAAACAAGTTGATTTTATCCTTTTGGAGTCGCCAGATGTGCAAATCAAGGCTCTTTCAAGCAAAAAACTTACAACAATTGCACATCAACTTTGTTGTAATGAAGATGAAGACCTCTAAGGTCCCACTAGGCATGCCAAAACTATTAGTGCAAATCTACAGCACCCTCTAAAGGGCCTTCAGATCTGCAGTCCAAAATTGGGTCATTTAGTGTGATTGCACAACATTGAGTTTTCTCCAAGGTGTGGGACCTTGCAAGGTGAGAAAACTCTCTAGATTGAAGATGGTTCTTACTCCTCTACTTATACATATGTATGTAATTTTTTGCAGAGGTCCTGATTCAAAATTCCTACTCTAAAACTACCAAGGAGACAGGGTTATGAGAAAACATGGAAATGGAAAAAAAACTAAGCAAAAAGGATGGTGATACACCAAAGAAGTGCTGAACTTCTTGATTTGCAAAGTAGATATAGATCATAATAATAATGCAAAAAAAAGCATGCACAGATTGCCAAAATATAATGAAAGATCAGAGGACAATAATAAATGCATGAGAGGATTGGAAAGTCAATCACAGAACATACATTTTCATTTCCAAGATTTGATATGATGCATTACAGTAGCAAGAAGGAAAAAACGTGCTGCATTCCATATGGGAGGTCTAAAACTTCTCAAATTCACCTGCTAAAGGGAAAAGAAGAGCTTACAAGAGAAAGAAACGTTCAACCCCTACAAAATGAGCCAAATCTGGCTTTTATCGATCAAACAGAATGATGGAAAGTGAAAAAATGTGGGCAAAATGATTAGACATCTCCAACCACTGACAAGATTCATTAAAACAACAAGGCACCCTCACAAATCCATTTTTCAATGCATTCATCCATGCTGGAGAAGAATCAGGTGCCTTAATTATTCAATTTTAGTGGTTGGGGGTCAGTTCTACATTTTTTCCTATGCCAGAGAAATTTCTTCAATTTTCTCTCTCCAACTTGCCCAAAACTCAAAATTGAAGCTTCCATGGCATAGAGGATTTCACCAAATTTCCACTGATACAAAAAATGCAAAAAACTAACCTCTGGTTCGAAAGAAATGGCCCTCTGAAGGTTTTAGGGAAAAACTGGTAAAATTAGGGCAAAATTTGGGTTGGCGGTGTCAAACTTTAAAATTTTCCCTTTTTTAAATTTGGGAAATTTTTCCCAAAAAATCCCACACCTCCGCCCCTCCGATGACACTTGGCACTTTCCAATTGGTCCTCGAGGACCTTAGCAAATTTTCCTCCAATTTCTCCTTCGCGGGCCTGCGGGTGAAATTTTTCCTTCGAGTCTTTTGCCCAAAAGGGCTAAGTTCCAACTATTTTCCCACGCCCCCGCCAACTAACCAATTTTCCTTTGTCGGGCCCGCGGGCCAAAATTTTTGCTTGTGCCCTTTGGCCAAACACCAAAAAACTCGAAGTCCTCTCGCCAACTCGCCAATCTACCTTGACATGTGGCACCCTCTCATTGGCCGTGGGCCTGCCAAGGGAAAATTTCCCCAAAAATCTTTGCCGAGCCATAACTCAAAAAATACAAGTTAGGATGAAATTTTTACCTTTCTGGAAAGGTGGAAAAATTCTCTATCTGATGAAACCATCTCCAGGGACTTTTGAGTGCTTTTAAAGTTTCAAAAATATGCCTGCTGCAAAAGGAGGGAAGAATGAAGGTAAGTTAACTAAAACAAGCATGGGCTTGTTTTGGATAACAGTATCATGATCAGCCCTCCAGATCTGACTCTTCACCCATTATTCGAGCATAAATTGGACTTGGTTTCAAGAAGGAATAATCCCAACCATTACCTGGCACCTTCCTTTACAGATTTCTCTACCAATCACATCTTTAATAATCTTGTTCTCAACATACTCCACTGATATTTATGACTCCCAATATTGCAATGAGATTTTGTGTAATGACCCTTGGTCCATGTGGCTTATCTTCTTGCTTTGATAATTGAGAGTGAACTCTCTAGATGAATTCCATCCTTGATCTTTAAAATTAGCCACATTAATCACCAATAAAATCAGCACATACCTTATTTGATCTTATGGAGATGTGGAGTTGAGAGCACCCTTTTGTATATTGCATAGAGAACCCATCCTCTACCCTCTCTATAATTGTAAACTGTTTTAGTATGCTGATAAGAAATGGATTGGAAATTTTCTAGGAGATGATCTTATCCTTTGAAGATATAGGCCAAAATAAAGGAATTTTTCCCTGATATGTCTCCCAAAGTAACTGCTAAAGAAGTATATGGTGCAAGAAACTCTTATCAACATAAATGACTAATGAAAGGAACTGATTTATTTTGTAACATGTCTACTGTTCCAAATCAGCAGCATATAGGCTTGTATTGGCAAGCTTAATACACCATAAACTAACCCATTGATTTCCCTCCATCATACTTTTCAAACTCAGTTGAGTTATTATGCCTGGATCAAATGAGTAACATTCATTCCACACCAATTTTATGCACACATCCTTTATATTAAATGACTGATGAAATGGAAATGTGAAGCTTACCATGTACCCATGTATCACCTTCAATTAAAGAGTTGTAATTTTGGTGCTCCTACCAAAATGTCATCATGTCCAATTTCACCCTCCTTGTTAGCCTCCTCACAATCTGAAAATACTATAATGCAAAAAACAACACCCTCTTCCTCTTCATCCCATGAAGTTTGATGTGCACAAAGGTATCTCATCATTAGTAACCAAAGTGGACTCACCATATATGAAACCTAAGTTTTTCTAATTATCCACTCATGGTGAAATTTTTTAATTAATATATAGGCCCAAACTAAAATATTTCCATGCCAAGGGCTGCTCAAATCTTCTGAGTTCAAATCAGCATGCAAGAAATATTTCAAAAACATCATACCTCCATGATTTTCCGCTTTTCGGGTGCCTACCTTCATTGATGCTTGCTTGTCAATCCCCCCATTTCCTGGTGCTTTCATAATGTTGATATCTCCCTCAATTGTCCTTCTTTTTATTGCTGCTAGGATCAGTCCAGCCTCTTCATATTGCTCTTTATGGGGATTTTTCTCCCATTTCCATGGCTCACAAGTTTTATTTTCAATACTACTCCAAATCATTCTTTCCAACATAAGAGTATTAAGAGAATGGCCAATCAAATTGAAAGAGAGATTGGTTACCTTAGCTTTCAAACCATGGATTTTGGAGGGATGATTATCCTTTTTCACTTCTATCATAGCTCGTGCACTTGAATTTTTGTATGCATGGATAGGATATGGGTACTCCTTACCATTCAATGTGCTTCGTAATCTTCCCATATTTGAATCGAACTGATGATGGAGATCAACTCTTTGTGAAGACAAGCTAGGGAGCAACACATCTGAATTGTATTCGATCCTCGGGCCTTCAACAAAGATTTCATCCAAATATTCTTCCTTTGCACCTTGTTCACAAGTTCTTAGAATGTCTTGGTGGTCCTTCCTCGAGCTTAATTCTTCATCTTTGGGCTATATTTTTCCTGCTACTACAAGCAGACCAACAGACTACCTTATATGGGTTTCTTCCATTACTGCTACTTATTCTCAAATATTTATTTCATCACTAATGCTGATGTTATTTATCTTTTGAGGAAGGTCTTTATGACCATGCACACCTAGAATATCGAATTCCCATCTTATGAAATCTAGAAATGGTGTGGCATTACGGATGTCTACTGGTAGAGCTTGGTAATTTTTGAAGAGATCTTCCACCTCTGTGATTATCGAAGCCCCAACCTTTTGAGAATCCATGCTCTGATACCATTGTAATGTCCCTTTTTGAGATATTTAGATAAATTCTAGAATTCTAATTTTAATTTGCAGCAGACTGGAAATTTATTACAGTGGAATAAAATTATGGAAATAAGTGCCAAAATCTTCAACAAGTATCCAAAAAACCCTTGGCAACAATTATTAAACAATTTTAAACTGAATTCAAGCCAAATTGAATTGATTTAGGTAGAAATTGAACTACTATAAATAATTGTGCAATATAGGACATCACAACAATCATATAATGGCTCTATTTGCATGAAATAGTGCCTCGCTTTATGTGAAAAGATAGATTCAGTATTAAAAATGTATGGTGACTTGATATAGTGAATTTATTTTATATTTACTGCACTTAACAAATTATATTTCAATCACATGCAAGTCAAATAGGTAGAAATAATTGCACTAAATCTGAATATGCTCAAAAAGATCTTTAATTCAATGATAATATGCAAATATAAATGTTTAAAGTCAATTAGAGAGGGTTTTTGTCCTTCCAATGGACCTCATATAGGGTTTTTCGTCCCACATGGAGAAAGAATGAGAGATCTCTCTCAAAATCTAAATTTACAATATGAATGTTCCTATCGCAAATACCACCCCTAAACCCCTATTTATACATTTTCTGAGGGTGACGCCAAAATTGAAAAGACACGACCTTTCATGTTACTTTTTCTCCACCATGGCTGACCCATACACTCTATAATTATTTATTAAAAGACATATATAAAAATACTAAGAATCCTATTGTAGACTTCCTCCTTGCATGTTCTTTTTTTTATTATGTCTTTGTCGACCCATATACTTGAGTTCAACCTCACTAAAAAACATCATAAAATAATAAAAGACTAATTATAAGTCTTTTCCTTTCTTTTCTCTTTGCATTCCATGGAGAATAATTTCCCACAACTCTAATTATGTTATTAATTTGGAGAAAAGGGACATGACATCCAATTGTTCATTTCATGATATTATTCATATCCTTCTAATAGACCTAAAGTCTTTGGATCCTTTGGCACCATCATAATTTTGTATCTCAAATATAGTGGGGCATGTATTGCACATAATATTTCATCACCTAATGATGGGTATGTCATGTCACTCTATACATAGGTGATCAAGATAACATATTTTACGCCTGGAAATACCACAAAAATAAATTTTCTATTTTGAATTCATTGAAATTTTAAAGTGAAATTATTCCATTTTTCCTTATTTTGTGTCTTTTTTACTATTTTTGGAGTTATAAAGTTTAACTCTATGTTTGATCATTTATTTAAACAATAATTTTCTTTTATATAATGTCACAAGTTTGAGGTGTTTAAGCCTACTTCCCTTGGTGATGTTATAAGATAACATAAGCCATTGTGAAATCTAGAGATTCATTTTACTCATTACAAACCTAATCATTACACCTATGAAAAATTTGGTAAAAAATTATTATCACAAAATATTCTTATTTGTTATTTTTTGGACATCTAAAGTACAATTCTCTCAATATGATCATCTCTTAGTAAGGAAAGTGTCTTGTAAATTAATAATTCAATTAACTGGTTTTGGGTTTGTTAGCCTAGTTCCTCACAATTATGTTCCACCTGTAATTTAATGAATCAAATGTTTAAATCCACCTGTAATAAACTTGTTCAAAATATCCACCTCTTGTTTAATGAATCAAATATTTCAATCCACTTGTTCAAAATATCTTGTCATGAAAATATTTTGTATACAAATAAAACATAATTTATCATTTTGTATTCTTGTGACTACAAACCACCTTTGACTGCACTTTGCATGTTATGGATATGATGGACATACACCTCTAGAAGAGACGTCGTAAAAGACACGAACATGATCTAAAGCATGGAAATAGAAGTGGAATTTTAATGTGTGATCCCCACATTGGTCCACTAACTTTTTAATCTTGTAAACTTGTTCATGGTGATGGGTGGCTAATAAAACACAACGGAGGGAAAGAATTATCACTAGCAATAGCACCTTTGGTGTTGGCCTATTAATTAAAAATTACTATTAAAATTAATAAAAATTAAAAAACAAAATTATTATTTATATTATTATTGTTAATAACAATTAAAATTAAAAGTTAACAATTAATGAAAATTAATCATTAAATTAATAAAAATATATCATAAAAATATAAAAGAAATCAAATGTTAAAAATTAAAAATTAAAAATTAATAAATTTAAGAATTAAAATTAATTAAAAAATTAAACATTAAAAACTCTAATTAATAAATATTAGAAATTAAAATTGATAAATTATTACAAATTATTATTTTTAAAAAAATTCATAATTTTATTGATTAATATAATATTAAAAATTAATTAAAATTAATAGCATTTTAAACATTAATCAAAATTATTAAAAAATAAATAAAATTAAATAATTACTAGAAATTATAAAATTAAAATTAAAAATAACAAAAAAGTAAAATTACAATCAATAAAAAATTAAAATTAATAAAAAATAATAAATTGACAAAAAAATTAAACTATTAAAAATTAAAATTCATAAAAAATAATAATAATAATTTAATATTCAAAATTAAAAGTTAAATTATTAAAAAGATAAAAATGAATAAAAATAAAAATTTAAATATTAAAATTAATTGAAATTAATAAAAAATTAAAATATTAAATTTACAAATTAAAATTAATGAAAAAAATTATAATTAATTAAAGTTTATATAAAATAATAAAACTCAAGATTCTTCTTGCCAGGGTATTGTTTCAGTGATGGATTGTACCTCGTCGCCCCTTGTGGAGGGACACATCCCTATTAAGACACTTGAAGTTGTTCATCCGATCTTAGCGGAAGAAGGAATCGAGGAATGGACGGTGGTGGATAAGAAAAAGAAAGGACATATTAAATCTAAACCCCCCATCACCTCGGACAAGGTATGAGTCTTGTCCTGTTGTTTTTCTCTTATTGCTTTATTTGGGCTGGAGGCCTACTATTTCTAGTTTGTTTTTCTACCGAGGTTTGGACGTTGGCTGGTTGTGGGTTAGCTTCAGGCCTCCTCTGTTTCTATTGGGCAGTTAGGTTGCCTTTGTCTTGGTGCTATCTTGTTTATCTTGATTTTTTGACCCTCTGTCATTTGGTCTATATCATCATTGTCATTATCCTCATCTTCATCGTCATCATGACCATCATCATCATTAACCAAAATGACCATGAAAATGATGACGATGATAATGAAGATGACATTGATGATGATGAGGACAATGAGGATGATGAAAAAATATTGATCATCATGGTCATGGTCATCATTAATAACAACACTCATACATAAATTCTTAAACCATAGGACTTAAGTATTGGACACTTGACCCCAAATCCTAAGCTCAAAATCTTAAACGATATAAACAAATTATGGATGCTAATGTTGAATACTAGAACTGAAATGGTAAACATGAATAAATCCAAAATATTAAACCATGACTTCTAAATACAAAACTTAAACATTATACATTTAGTCCTCAGCATGAACGCTAAATGTAAACAAGACATTAGTGTTTTAAACACTAATTTATCTCATTGAATAACAATGTAAACATTTATATGACATCGTAAACTATATATCGGTAAACAATAATAACAAAACCCTGCACACTATATCGTAAACTATAAAGACTCAACATAAACTCTCAACATTAAACAAATAACACAAACCTCGTAATGCGCATAACAAAATAAATTAAATGTAAATGATAACACAATGCTTCAAATGATCATAATGTCATGTTTACAAACTTACATTGGTGATATGTTTTTATGATATGAATTCATATTAAAGATTTTGTTAATGGTCATCGGGGTTTAATTTGGCTATCAACTGTGAACACTTATGTGGCATCATGGAAAATGAGATCTTAGCACTGAACACATAACTATATGTGCACAATGAGGAAAGTGCTAAGGATAAAGGAACTAACTTGAAAAATCATTCAACATGCTAACTGCTCATGTGATCCCCTGAACATAAGTTGGTCACTTTGAATAACATAAATGCTCATTCAAAATCATGAATTGTAACCATAAATAACAAATAGATAATGTTATACACAATGAGAACACCATAAAATAAATAAAGCACCTTAAACACTCATTGACCATGTGAAGCACTTGTGCGACACCTTAATCACTAACATGACAATTTGAATAGAAACAATGTTCATGAACCATGAAACATAAATACTAAACATCAAATCAAGAACCATGGAAATATACATATTCCTTGCGATTGGAAGGATGAGGGTGAAAATGACAATATTTCTTGTTAATGAAATACTTAAAATGTTTATCCGTACATGTTGATGACTGAATTCTAAAGAGGAAATGTTATCCAGTAAAGATGAATTGTAAATACTAAATATAGACATTAATGCAACACCTTAATCACCACCACCACCACCATCATCATAATTATCAATGGTTGTGCTCATGTTCATGCATTTCTCATTAGAAGTTTCCTCATCACGTATAGAGATATGTGTTTGGTGTTAATATATGCCTAAGAACCAAATTAAACCTTGACAATTGTAAAAAAAATGTTTAATTTACAAAGTAATATCGTAAATAGAGATCACCAATGTAACTTTGTAAACACAACACTAATATCGTTGGAAGCACTGTGTTATCATTTATGTTTATTTTATTGTGGTATGCAGGTTCTAAGGTTTATGTTAAGTGTTTAATGATGAGATTTTATGTTCATTCTTTATGGTTTATGATATAGTGGGCAAGGTTTTGTTCCTATGATTAATTATATATATATATATATATATACGATGTCATATATATATATATATATATAATATATATATATATATTACGATGTCATATAAATTTTTACATTGTTATTAAATGAGAGAAATTAGTTTTTAAAACCTTCATGTCATGTTTACATTTACGATACATAGTTTACGATATCATACAAATGTTTAATTTTTTTTATTCAATTTAATAAATTGGTCTCTAAAGTGTTTAAAACATAACATGTTATGTTTACATTTAGGATTTGTGGTAAGGATTTAATGTATGGTGTTTATATTTTCTATTTAGGATTTACGGAAATAAGTATGATTGTAGACTACAATTTTGATTTTCGTCATTGGACTTGGATGCAAAATTTCTTGAGAGTCGTGCTTTCATGAAATTTATGTATAGCTATGGACAATGGTCACTAAATTTCACCTTTTTATTATTGGAAAATAGTTTTTTGAAAGGGATTATACCCTCGTACAATAGGAATCAAAATTCAGATTTTACAGATTCAACATTTCAAAAAGAGATCGAAATCTAGATTAAATGGATCAGCCCAACAGTAGAAAGCATTCTTCTGAGATCAAATCCTAAAACCAGCATCCCTACAGCTAGAAAACAAGTAGTAGACAATGACTACACAATAAAAATAGTTGCTCAACAACAACAGAACATTCCTATATCCTAGATGTAGCGATGAGAGCACCCAATAGTTTAGGGCTCATGCCTTGTCTGAGGCAATGGAAGGTTTAGATTTAGTGTAGACTTTTTTTTTCCAATCCACTACCTTCCATTCCTCATTTTCATCTTCCACTGAGATTATAAGAACAACTTCAATTGACTTGATAGGGATGTGACCCTCAGCAAGGAGCGTCAAATTACAATCTATCCCTGAATCAACACCTTGAGAAGAGGGATTTTGAGCCATCTCTTCCATGATGGGTGATTCAGTTTGCAGGGGTTCCACAATCAGTTCTGAATGGGGTCTAATTTTCAAATGATCTGGTAGATAATCCTTCCACCAAGTAGGATTTTCCTTATGTTTGGAATGTTCACATTCATCTGAAAGATGTCCCATTTGGAAGCATCTTCGGCATCTGAAATCTAATCCCTCATAGTCTATCCTCTTCACCCACTTCCTGTCACCTATTTGCAGGTGAATTTCTGCTAGGAGGGCTTGGGAGGTGTCACTATCTATAAAAATTCTAGCATAAGTTGTATGTGTTTGATGGGAGGTTTTATCATCAAATTTGATAGAAGATCCCAAGGTATCTCCTATGGCAATGAGGCAAGATCTATTCTATAGCTGTAATGAAAGTCTTGGAAAATGGATCCAGATAGGGAAGGTATCAAAGGAGTCTTTTAGGAGGTCAAAAGATGGATACCATGGCTTGAGTCCATGTTCTCCCCAAACCTAATATTGATTAAGGATTAAATCCATGTCTTCAGGGGTTTCAAAAACATCAATTAAATATGCTTTAGCACATTGGTAAAGTTCAATCTTACAGATAATTGTTTGCCTCCATCTTTGTGTAATCCAATCATGTAGCTGAGAGAGCTTGGGCCAAAACTTATGAAACATTTAAATGAGACCAAGATGGGATATGTTTTCCTCTTCCTTTAGGACCTTCTGCAGTAGATCCTCTTCTATCTTCAGCACAGGAATCTTATGTGATGGTTGTAAAGGATTGTCAAAATTTCATGCATTCTCCTTCTGTTTTGAGACCGTGGCATCATAGGATTTAGCTCCGCTACCCAGTTTCCCCTGATTGAAATGCCTAGATCTAGAAGTCCCTCCTTTAGATTTGTCATTACCAGATCCATATTTTTTCCCAATCTGCATGTTAGTGCTTAGATTCCCCTTATTGGGATGTCCTAATCTAAAAGCATCACCCAGATCTAATGACATGGTGGCAACCTTTGTAAGAGGGGAATGGGCATTTTTGGAGCCTCCATTCTCATGATTGGGGTTCCTATTCTCCTTACCACCATTTTTACCAGTGGAATTGCCTCCAATTTTCCCTTGTTTCTCCTTAAAAGTAAGCCCAATCTATGAAAAATATTCATCGGGAGATTGTTATATATTTTTATTCTTTTGTCTGTTGTCAAAGAGCCCATTGCAGGATTTTTTAGGGCTCTATTTTGTGAGATTCCACAGTTGTTTCATGAGATATATCCTACAGATCTGTCATCTCCTTTCTCATAACATGAGACTCTACCTCCATTGATGTTCGAAATAGAATGTGTGTCGCCCTGGATTGAATATTTCCCACCACCCTTATCAAAACCCTCCTAACCACCATCACCAATCAAGATTTTTTTTCTACTAGGGTTCTCTTAACACTTAGGGCTTGTGGAATTATCCATTTCGGAATCACTAAATTTCATCTTTGAGTATGGTGATACACACTTAAATTCAGTGACCATTTTCCATAGCTAGTACCATAGCATTAGTAGAGGGAGGGATCTCAAATTTATATTCACCTGGGCCATAGGACACAAATTTTTCTTAAAAATAAGATTTGCCTATATCTATAAGAGTAAAGTTAAGTTTTCCTAATGCTTCATCAGTGATTTTGATAGCGTTAACTTCATCATCAGAGTCTCAGAATCATCTATGTGGGCATCGCCATGTTGTATTGATTTGTCGAGTATATTATTAGGAGTTACAATAGGGGAAGGAATTGAAGTTTCCTCAATAGATAAAGAATCAATGGTCACTGGAGTGGGTATGGTGGGTGAGATGATTGATGTAGTATGAGTAGAAACATCCAGAATATGCGTAGCAGCAGAAGAAGGTAGCGAAGCACTAGACTAACCAATTTCATATGTGTCGAGACTACTATATGGGATACATTGTGGAGGTGGGATAGGTATAGTAGTAATAGGTTTTATGTGAAAATATTTGAATGGTTCTAGATCCACAGTGATAATATGTTCATAGCAATCATGTAAAAATTTGATACATTGGTGAATAGTAGATGGAACTGCTTGCATTGCATGAATCCAAGGTCTACCTAAAAGGAGATTGAATTGAAATGAGGCATCTATAACATATAAATCAGTTAGAATAGTCTCAGGCCCAAATATAATGTGGAATGAAATAGTTCCTAAGCATGTATGAGTGGTGGAGTCATAACCTCAAAGGATAGTAAAAAATTTAGAAATGAGAGTATCACTAATACCTAGTCATTGTAAAAGAGAATAAGAACATAATTCTATGGCTGATCCATTATTAATAAGTATTCATTTAATACAAGTGGTGTTAACAATGACAATAATGAGCAAAGGTGCACACAGATTGATTTTATAAAATGGTGAAAAATCTTCATCAGTGAAAGATATGGCATGTGGAAAATTGCGAAGAGACTGTATGAGATGTGAAAAGGCCACTGTAGAGTTATCACTTCCTATATGAATAACACGAAGGGTCTCTTCTAGCATGTTACGATAGTTTGGTGCATTATGTAACAAGTCATAAAGAGAAATATTAGCAAGTGTATTTCTAAGTTTCTCAATAATGGCATAGCCCTTAGAAGTAGTGGGATGAGGTTCCGAAGTAATGGGCTGAGGGATAGAAGTGGGTGGAGCCATAGGTGGATTAAGACAAGTATGATGAGTAGTAACTACATTAATATATGGATCCACCCTAGGTGTAACAAAGCAGGGAGGATGCCAAGTACGTACACACATAAAATCATCAGCAATAGTCACTATACCAGAAACCTTAATAGGTGCAAAATTACGATAAGACGATTGAGTCAAGAATTGATAAGGTGAAGACATGATCAAAAGAAAGGGTTAGATATGTCGGGTTCACAAAAATGATTAACTAAAATGTGGTATAATGGTAGTTAATATAAACCAAGAGCAATAGTAAATAAAAGGAGTAAATAAATATAGAAAGTTACCCAAGCAACTAGGCTAATGAAAATAGAAACCCTAATGTGAAAGAAGAGTAAGGAAATGAATTAGCTTATCCAAAGGCTGATCTGGACTGTGTCGTAAAATAAACTAAATATTCTAGAAGCATAAACGTACATGGATAGGTCCCAAAAAGGACACATCTGAGATGTTTGGTTGGACTAGAACGCTTGGGAGAGGATCAGGGTGTCTGTAGACACTGTAGTCTGAGTTCTGGGTGCCTTGGTCTATGTAGGATGTCTGAAAATAAAACTTGTAGAGTTGCTAGATTATTGAAATCCTTCGCCACCTGTCACACGTCTTCGAACTACGCTAGATGTCGCTAATAATCAGTGATGAAGGGAAGACCTGTAAAACCCCAAAACAAGCATCAAACCCTAAAATTTAAAAATGCCAATGAACGGTTTGGATTTTACTCAGCTGCCACAATGGTGGACTTAGTATTTGAGTGCTTCACTACATCTCTTACGACCCCCTGTGCCCCGCATCTCATTTCGCAACCTAACCTCATCACCTAAACCTTACACAATTATTTATTAATTACCTTATAATTAATAAATCCACATCACCATACCTGCCACCTCATGTCGCCACCTCATCATGACCTAGTCTTAACCCTAAACTAACCTAATTAAGACCTATAACTTGGTCCAATTCCACACCTATGACTAATTACTCCTCATCCGCACCTAAAACCAACTTCATAATGACTTGACCAAGCCCGCTACCAATCCCTCGGAAGAAAAGGAGGGAAAGCTGGCTATTTTACCAAAAATAGCCCGCTTTGACCTGACCGATACCGGTTCCTACTCGACCGCCGTCGGTTGCGTAACCGCCATCGGTTCCCCGTAAATGACCACTTCCAACCAAAAACAAAGGATCGGATTTTCATTTGATCAAAAATAAAGAGAAATCATCGAAAGGATCCAGATTTTGCTTGGCCGAGCAGAGACAAGTGAAGAAACAGGAAGAGTTTGCAGAGAAGGACATCAAGCCCAAGACTGCAACTGAATAACCAGAGCCCAGTAACACTCATCCGAGCATCAGAAGAGGAGATAACTCATCTTGGATTGTCAGATCATCCAACTTGGGTCCTGTCTTCATCATCACAGTCCTGAAACCTGCATCTGCATCAGGGACGAGTAAGTAGTGTTTTATATGTTTCTAAGCACCATTTTCTTGAACCTGTTGATTAATAGTAATCATAAGTTTATTCCTAGATCTACTACCAGCAACATACTGCACTTAACCTTCACCCATACATCCTGATATTGCCCAGAAGGCCATTTTACCACACTCTGAGTCTTCCCTATCCTCCCATCATTCCCCTCAGCCATCCCCCAATCTTAATAACCCCACAATCACCTTGCAACCAACCTCTATCCAGAAGCACTTAGATTGCTGACCCTACCGGTATCGTTTATCCCCTACCGGCAGCGGTTCTCTAACCGCGGTCGGTTACCCAGTGACCGGCGTCGGTCACTGTGACTTATACCCCAAAACCTTTTTCTCGCCTATTTGCCACCTAACAACCTCAGATCCAGTCTGGTTTATCCCTATAACTCAACCTGAACGTATCAACGACCAGTAACCGAACAAACAACGTGACGCTTTATTATTGATAATTTAGCTTCTATTGCTTTGTAACGAGATACCTAAATCGTGATTTTGCAATAGCTTTCTTTGTTATCATTTGTGTTAAATCGTATTAAAAGGGGAACTGACCACCTTCGAAAGGAAGTTTTATATTTCCTGGGCCTAAGGCAGATCCCTCATTTATTGTCTAATTAAAATCTGGTGGTCTTGTATTCTTACTTGCAGGTAGTCCTTCCAAGACAAAAAGGAGTTCTTCGCAGTCGATCTGATCTTTCTCTACGGTACGCGCACACCATCTCAACATTCAACAGGTATTCCTCCTAGCCCTAACCCTTATCTGTTTCTCAAAGGAATGATAGGATAGAAGCAAGTCTATTCTGCAGAGCCGAAACATTCCGTGCGAAACATTTTGGCACGCCCGGTGGGACCCATTTCGGGTTTCTGTTTCTCTTGCTTGTTTTCATTTTAGGAAGCATACTTGCTGTTGCTGTTTTTGTTATATTTAGTAAAGAATTTGTCTTGCTTTCCTAGTTTCGCATTAGTGAAAGTCATCTTATTTGCTTCATCGAATATCATTTTCGATTTGGGTTTAAAACACGTGCATTACATTCTTGCTTGCTGTTTTCAATTCTAGTGAACATAGACTAAGTAACAGGTCGTACACGTGGGGGTGATTTCCACGGTATTGACAGGAAATTAATCTTACTTTCACTGCACAACACATACCGAATCACTTCATAATTAACACAACAGCTCAAAACATCCCCCCTTTTCCGCGGTATTCCTCCGCCCGATTGAGGTAACCTTATAAGCCAAAACAAACTTGACATTTCCCCTAAGTCTTTTGTTTAGGATTGACATCATTCCGCGTCTAAAGGCATAAGCCCACAATAATTAAAATTAACCCTAGGGTTAGTCTCTGGATTTGCGTGTGCATCTTGCTTGTTTTCAGTTCTGTTTTCTCTGTTATACACTGTCTTCTGTGATTACCTTAGAACAATTTGATAAATGTACTGAGCGTTGTTAACAATCAAATCAGCAGCTTCTTATATTTTCTTATACCAGTCTTATTACACCGACATCGGTTAACTGACCGACGTCGGCTATAGTCTAACCGACATCGGTTATCAGACCGATATCGGTTACTGTCTTTTACAGTTCCTGACAAACCAGCAACCTACCAATTTCACCATTCTGAGTCTGTTTCTGTTCCTGATAGATTGAAACCCTACTGTGTACTCCTGTCCATGGTTGTTATCACTCGAAAGCAAGCCGCCGCCATGGTTTCACATGCTTGCTCTGTGCCTTTTCCTGAATCACCCCCTTCACATTCTGTGGGGAATCCTACGGACACCAGCGAGGTTCCTAAAATTCCTGTGGGAGATAAAGAATTTGCCAAATTTCTGGATGCTAATCCTAGCGCTGTACAATACTATTTGTCTCATGCCCTTGACCGTACACCCGACGGTCAACTCCTTGTTGGCATGCCTATCAGTATAGCTGCTCATTTAGCCCCTTCTCCGCCTGATAACTCCGCTTTGCCTTCCGCATCCTTAGTCCCGTCGCCTACCTCAGCAGCTTCAGGGGTCCATACGGCACAGATTGGCTTTCCTTTGGTTAATCTTGGGCCCAACATGTCATTACCGCCAACTGCTCCTACCTCGTCTCTCTTGCAGACTGTTCCGTTCATGACTTGCTCTCTGCCACCTATCCACACGAGCTTTCCTTCTCAAGCTCCGCCCACCTTTTCATTTCCACACACATATCCGGTAACCTCAACAGCTTATATAGGACATCCCTATTCGGTTGCCTCAACACATTCGTCCTCCATACCTTATCAACATTTAACCCCACCATTGTCTAGCGGTGGCCCTTGGCCCAATTTGCCTCCGTTTACCACAACCACACCATCATCTCATCCAACTACTGATTTAATTAAACAAATGATGGACAAAATGCAAAATCTGGAGGCTTCTGTTTCAGGAAGTCGTAGCGCCTTGACATACGAGCAAGTTTGTCGGGAGCCTATCCACCCTTCAGTCCCCCTTCATTCATATCCTCCTCAATGGGAATTACCAAAGTTTACCCGTTTTAACAGTAAGGAGGACCCTCAACAACACTTGCGATCATTTAGACATGCCTGCTATCTGATTGCTCACGACGACGCTTTACTACTCCGCACCTTTCCCATGTCCTTATCAGGACCCGCCTTGGAGTGGTACAGTGCTTTAACCCAGCACTCAATCTTCTCTTTTAACCAGCTAGCCCAATCTTTCTTGGATCATTTCTCCATTAACATTGCCAAGAAAGTATCTATCACCGACCTCTATGCCATCCGACAATTTGAAGACGAATCTATCGCAGATTTCGTTGGACGATGGCGGGGCCTTATCAACCAACTTACGTATGCCTTGCCTCAGACCGAACTTATCGAACTGTTTACGCGGGCCTGCGCTAAGCACATCTCTCCTACCCTCCAAATTCAAACTTTCCGTACATTTGACGAGGCCTTTACTATGGCTCGAAAACTAGAGATTCGAGCCTTAGAGGAAGAGAAATTGCGGTTGCGCAACAAAAACCCCACTTTCCGAACCCAAGATTCCACCAACAAACCTAACACCACCAATCCTCACCCATCGACTGCTTCGAAATCAAAAGGGGCCGTGCACGCGGTGATGGTCAAATCCCAACCACCGTCTAATACCCCGCCAAAAACCACCTATAAGTATAAAGCAGAGCCCATCAACTACACTCCCTTGGGAGAAACATATGGTGTGATATTGGAAAAATTGCTCAAAGCAGGAGCCATTACCTTACCTCCTGTTAAACCTCATTCCGGGTTTGATTCCACTCGCGCCATACCTTCTTGGTACAAAGAAAATGACTTCTGTAACTTCCACCGCGTGAAGGGACACAGTCATGAGAACTGCAAGATGTTGAAAAACATAGTGCAGGAAATGGTTGATGCGGGGGATATAGCCCTCGATAATCCTAACGCCCCTGCTAACCGAAATTTGAAAATATTCAACAAACCATTCCCGAATCATTCTTCTAACAGTAATCTAAACCAAGATATCTTAGCCGAGGAGAGTGTTCATGAGATCCATGCAGTCTTCGATTCCCAGCCAAAGACCTCTATCGAACAAATTCTGAATCAAACCTCTTCACTAACGCAGGAAACCGAACCCCCTTCCTCGCCATCAAGACAAACTGAAATCCTTGCCGTTCCTTTACCCATCAAGGAATTAACTGCCCAGAGTTCCCTTCTCACAAATGAGCCTTCTTACACCACATCCTTGCAAGACTGTGAGCGGATGTTATCTAATTTATCTATTTCCCAAACGTCTCCTTCTACCATTCTTGCTGTACAAGAGGAAGGCTCGCCACTTCTTTTGTCATCCTTAGACGAGAAACCTCTTGAACCGACATCACCACATTCTTTAAACATGACAGATCCTCTCAAACACGCCCTCCTACCTATTAGTCCTTCATCACCTAAATCTTTTCAGCAACCGGTTGACCTCTTAACGCCCATTGATACAGTGCCTCATATACCCCTTGTATCACACCCACAGTGGACCGGAATCACAACCCACCTTTCTTCCATACAAAAGTTCCTATTCACACGTGAGGACTGTCATTCCCCAGAAGATAGACAGGTCCTATGGGAACGTTTGAGTACGCCATATTCTACTCAAATGCAAATGACCGATCCTGATGCCTCTACCATATACCCGAAGTGTTTACAGAAGCTTAAAATGCCTATGTCCTCATCTTCACCCCCCTCATCTCTACCAAATACCTCATCCACTTCTATTAACCTAACCAAATCTTCCCCTACGCTTGGGACCTCACCCATACCTAGTCTAACACACCCACCTAAGCGGCTTGATTTATCTAAAAATAAAGCCGTCCATCCCATTAGGAGACAGACTCAATCTCCTCAATCTATGCCGTTAACACAACTAAAACCCTCGTCGTCACACCTACCTTCCATATTGGGACCCCATCCCTCTACCTTACATCAATATATCATACCTCCTGCGTTTTCTTTAAAGCGACCTACGCCTTCTGCACCCATACAGAAATCCAAGGGTATAGCAACACCGTCACCCCGCGTATCCTGTCCACCTATCAACCCTAAACAAATTCCATCATCAAAAGATTTGTTTTCTGTCACTCCTATTTCTCCGTGGTTGTTTTCTGATACCACATCATCTGTGGCCTCATCATCCAACCTAGCTTCTACGTCAAAGAAACCACGGTTAGTTAAAACCCATTATCAAAACTCCTTGGCTAAACCACCCCCCATACAAACCAACCACACCACGTCATCACCAGAATCGACCCAGTCAATAGCCTCATTTTCCTCTGACTTTGACCCACTCAAAGGGTCTTACGCCAAAATCCTTGCTATGTTGGTAGAGAATGCGACCATTTCCCTACCCCCACTTAGACCTTATGATCCATCTAAACCTCGACCTATAGGTTACGATGAGTCTAAAATCTGCGCTTACCACCGCACACCAGGACATGACGTAGAGGGATGCAAAGCGTTGAAAGCCATACTTCGTCCGTCACCTCTCTCAGATAGAAAAGTTAAGAAAGACAACTTACGAAGAGAGAGACCTTTAGCTTCAATTCCCTCTCCTATACCACCTGTCCCCGCCTCACCAAGATCTATCATTATTACAGCCCCACCTCTCGAAAACCATGACCTATCCCTACCATCTTCCTCCTCTCGTATTCACGAGATCAATATGATTAGTGTTGCTACTCGAGGGCAGAAAAACAATGGGAAAGCGAAAGAAAACACACCTGCGGCATCTCTTTCTCCGTCCACCATCCCGATTGCACCACCACCTAAAGTGGTTATTCGCGGACCCGCCTATCCCGTCTCTAATGGCATTGCCCACCGAACTATGATCAAACAGCTTCACCAATCACCTGTAAAAATGACACTGTATGATCTCATTCAGACTTCTGAATCTCATCGACAAGCTCTCGTTGAAATCCTTCAAGGGATAGAGGTTTTACCTAATGAAACCTTGCCTGTTACCTCTATTCTAACACCCAATCACGTTGCTTCGCTCACCAAACAATCTATCTCCCCAACCACTTCTGTCTCTGTACAGCAAGCCGCTGCTGTCAGTTTCTCCGAAGATGAAATTATCGACTTTGGTGCCGAAGATCCTGACCCTGCTCTTTTCATCTCAGCGTACGTTCGGGATATTCGGGTACGTCGTGTTATGATTGACGGGGGCGCTAGCCTAAACATCATCTCTTCAAAAGCCTTCCAACAAATGAATATCCCTTCTAGTTGCATGTGTGCCAACCCCATCATGTTGCGATCATTCAATGATGCTATTACTTCTACTTTAGGCACCGTGATCCTTAACATTCGTGTAGGACCACGTACTTTACCCGAACTCTTCTATGTCCTTGAGGGAGAGTTCCAATACAATATGTTGTTAGGCCGCCCTTGGATCCGGGCTATGGGATGCGTTCCCTCCACCTTACATAGATGCATAAAATTTGAGTACGAGGGGAAGTCCTACACCGTAAAAGCTGATCCTCCCCCCTTCAAAACTTGCAATATGTTGTATCGCCCTAATGATGTGCTTGTACCAGTCAAGACACCCATTCATCCAACCCAGCCATCCACTTCCAACGCACCTACACCTTCAACCAATGAAACCGCCGTTACAAATATTACTTCCTTTCCCGCAGATAACATCCCAACCTCCGACCCCTTAGTAGATGTTTTTCAACGCCTTACGCTGGGGGAGTACCGCCTATATAACGTTAGCTCTTTCCATACCCCGCAGGAGTACGGACAGTTACATGCACATCCCACCTACGACCGTCGCGTGGGGGAGGTAATCTCTTACGGACCACCCCATTGCCGCACCAACCTAACGTATGGGGGTGTTGACGCATCCTCCGTTACCCCTGAACCTCCTCTTGGTGTGGTTCCCTTCCAATCCGATTTTCAATACTTGACAAATCGTCGTTTCGCCCTCACCTTCTTGACTCGCTGTGCTTGGAAAGGCTTTGGTTTTGGTCTTTATGAACAAGGCCGACATACACTCATTCCCGTGACTACACGCAAACACAATGATCGCAGTGGTCTCGGTTTTCCTGAAACACCTACACCGGAGAAACCTCGTGTCAGTTGTATCCTGGAAGATGACGACGTCACCCCTACCAAACCATCATCACCCACTTTGCCATCATCACCCACAGAGTCGATAGACCCTGAATCTATCCCTCCTAACTTTTTTTTTTCATAAATGCTATCTTCATAGGTCCTCTCACTTATCAACGCGATAATGAGGACCCATCTTCTCTTCCCCTTCTGTATCCAGACATGATCGAAGAGGATTCACCTTCGATTAATGTTGTTGAGTGCCAGGATGACGACTCCATCCTCACTTACCTTGGTGCGGACGACTCCTATATTCAACGCGCCTTACCGTCTGAAACTCAAACCATGTTGAATGAGTCGACTATAGAAATCAACATCCACACAGAGGAGGATCCTCACATTGTGAAGATCGGACAATCCCTTAACACATCAGAACAAGCCGCCTTTACTACCTTTCTCCGTACCCGCAACCAAGCTTTCGCTTGGTCCTACGCTGACATGCCAGGAATTGATCCTACCATTGCTGTCCATAACATCACCCTAAACCCCGATTCCAAACCAGTCAAACAAAAACTGAGAAAAATGCATCCACGCATTGCCCTCTTGGTCAAAGAAGAGCTTCAACGACTTCTTTCTGTTTCCTTCATCTTGCCTATTGACTATCCTCAATGGATTTCTAACATCGTACCTGTCACTAAAGCGACGGGGGGACTTCGGATATGCACGGATTTCTGAGACCTTAACCTCGCTTGCCCCAAGGATGACTTCCCCCTCCCAAGTATTGATCAACTTGTTGATCTCACTGCGGGCCATGAAATGCTTTCTCTCATGGATGGCTTTTCGGGATACAATCAAATTTTGGTAGCCCCGGCCGATCAACATAAAACTGCCTTCATAACTCCTTGGGGAACCTTCTGTTATCGTGTCATGCCATTTGGCCTTAAGAATGCTGGTGCGACCTATCAGCGGGCTATGACTTACATTTTTCATGACATTATGCACACTATCCTTGAGGATTATGTCGATGATCTTCTTGGCAAATCTAAACATCGCAGTGAACATCTCGATGTTTTAACCATTATTTTCGATCGCCTGTTGCAATATTCAGTCCGGCTTCAACCAAAGAAATGTGTCTTTGGTGTTCTTTCGGGAAAACTTCTTGGCTTTATCGTCTCTTTGCGTGGCATTGAGGTCGATCCATCTAAAGTAAAAGCTATCCTAGAAATGCCCCCACCCAAAAACCTCAAACAATTGCGTAGTTTGCAGGGTAAACTTCAATCCATCCGGCGTTTCATCTCCCAACTCTCGGATCGATGTCAACCTTTCCATCACCTTCTTAAAAAGGACATTGCCTTTCAATGGAGTGAAGAGTGTCACCAAGCCTTTGAAGCTCTCAAATCCTATCTCTTGCAGCCACCTGTGCTTATTCCACCTCAGGATGATCGCCCTTTCTACCTTTACCTTTCTGCCACTGACCATGCTATAGGAGCCATGCTCGCACATCGGGACTCGGCACGTCGAGAACAAGCCGTTTATTATATAAGTCGTACTCTCGTGGATTACGAGACTAGGTATACACATGTAGAAAAATTGTGCCTAGCCCTATCATTCGTAGCCACCAAACTCCGACATTACCTCCTGAATCACAAAACTTTTGTCATCACCAACACGGACCCCATTCATTATATGTATGCCAAACCACATCTAAACCAACGCATCGCCCGATGGCTTATGCTCCTCGCTGACCTCGACCTTGAGTTTGTACAACAGAAGTCAATCAAAGGACAAACTATTGCGGACCAACTTGCGGAGGCCCCTTTACCTGGGGAACAATTCACCAATTTTAATTTCCCCGACGAACTCATCGCCACTCTTTCACTCAGGGAAGAGTCGTATCAAATGACCCTCTTCTTCGATGGATCTAAATGCCAGCGCGGCGGAGGAGCCGGCGTTGTTCTCATTCCTCTTGACGCTGAACCTATGCCTCTTTCATTCCGGCTCGATTTCCCCTGCACTAATAATACAGCGGAATACGAGGCCCTTGTTTTGGGTCTCCAGGTTGCGTTACACTTAGGTGTCAAATCCATTAATATTTTTGGCGACTCTCAATTGGTAGTCAATCAAGTTATGGGCATCTACCAATGTAAGAATGAGGAACTTCAAAAGTACAAACATTACGTGGATTCACTTTTGACCTCATTTACTCGTTATTCTATCCAGACCATTCCCCGCTCCACTAACAAATTTGCGGATACTATGGCTTGCTTAGCCTCGCAAATTCCTGCCTCACCAACTGACTCTGACATATTCGTCTTGGTCCAACAACTTTTTGCCCCATCCTACTCAGCCCCGGTTGTTTGTATGATAAATAATGTGTCTGCTAATTCGCAGGATACCTGGTACCACCAATTTCACGACTACCTTACAACCTCTGTTCTCCCACCTGACCTTACTAGTAACGGCAAACGTGCTTTTCTTAAAAGTGTTTCTCGTTATGTCGTCATGGGGGGACTCCTCTATAAACGTGGCTTTGATGGCATCCTCCTTCGATGTCTAACCGGCGCGGAGGTCACCTATACCATCCAACAAGTCCATGACGGCATTTGTGGTGGACATTTTAGTGGCCTTGCCGTGGCCAAACGAATCCTTCGCCTAGGTTATTATTGGCCTACTCTTAATAACGACTGCTACGAATATGTTAAGCGTTGTGTTATGTGTCAACAACATGCCAACCTTCAACATACTCCTAGCCATCCGCTACAGGTCGCACGAGATCTTTGGCCTTTCTCACAATGGGGTTTAGACCTTATTGGTGAGATTCACCCGCCTTCTTCACAACGTCACCGTTGGATAATCACAGCAACCGAATATTACACAAAATGGGTGGAGGCCATTCCACTCATTTCAATCAAAAAAGAAAAAATTGTCGAATTCGTTAACCATCACATTATCTGTCGTTTTGGTATTCCTCATCGCCTAATAACAGATAATGGTAAATCTTTTAAAAATAAGTTGTTACAAGACCTTTGTGACAACTTTGGTATCAAACTTAGTTTCTCATCACCTTACTATCCGCAGGCCAATGGTCAAGCTGAATCTTCTAATAAAACCCTAACCAAAATCCTCATGAAAGTTGTCAATGAGTCCGGAAGAAACTGGCATGATCACATTCCCTTTGCCCTTTGGGCTTATCGTACTAGCATTCGTACCTCCACTAATGCCACACCATTTTCTTTGGTATATGGTACCGAGGCTGTCTTGCCTCTCGAAATACAAATACCCTCCCTCAGAATATCTCTTCAGGATATTCTCACCAATGATGATTTCCGCCAAGAGCGGTTAGCCCAATTAGAGCTTCTTGACGAGCGTCGTCTTACGGCTCTTGATCACCTTCAAATCTACCAAAAACGCATCAAGCGTGCTTATGATAAACGACTTCATGAGCGTACCTTTAAGGTTGGTGATCTTGTCCTCAAAGAGAATCAACATGTAACCAAACTAGAAAAGAGCAAACGTGGAAAATTTGCTCCTAATTGGATTGGGCCTTACATTATCACTCACACTTATGGATCAGGCACTTATCGTTTAGCTTCGCTTAATGGTAAACCTGAGCCTGAGCCCCTTAATGCCTTGCATCTTCGACCATTCTACTGTTGAAATTAGTGTTATATCACTTCTTATCTACCTTACGCTCGTCCCTTGAGCTCATTTACCACCGCATACACTTTGTTTCTTACATCTCAAAATCAAATCAAGCTCACATGGTTTGATTATCACCTCCCCTTAAAAGATGCCTTCCCCTTTTTAGTCTAGTCCATGACTTCAAAGTATCAAAATAACACATTCTTAATTAAAACACTTATGGGATTTTCTTGAGTCAAACTTCCTACAAAAACTAGATGCTTTATGCCCAACGGACATCTAGACCTCTAAATTATACAATAGACTGCTCCCTTGAAGGACAGCTATATGCCAAACTATTGCTACTATTATATATAGACTGCTCCCCCGAAGGACAGCTATACATAAACACCGCATCTGCTACTATAAATAGACTGCTCCCTTGAAGGACAGCTATACACAGTCAGCCTTTATCAGAAGCTTCTCGCATTGATCAGCTTCGTGAAGACCTCAAGAACAACAAAATACATATCCCATGTAGACTTCCCGCATCGATCAGTCTATATCCAGCAAAATAAAATAAAAATAAAAGCAGTATTTCAAAACACTTTTGAGTCATGGACTTGTCTATTTAGGTTTGGTTCTCTTTTGTCAGAATAATCATCTTATAATAAGTTCTCTGCACCCTCGCCCACATCAACCACCTCACCTCACCATTTGTCAAAGCAACAAAACTCAAGGGACGTGACGTATATCCGATATATTGTGATTATACCACTCTTTTCACCTATCGACTTCTCGCCTATGCAAGGTACCTAGGGATTCAAGCTCATCCTACATTAATATGTGGTTTGTTTAGCTCTTCTCAATTACGGGACACTCTTGCCTCTTTTGCTCGGCTCTAGGATTGTGTGTTGACCTTAATCAGGACACGATTCCCTACTACTTGGGAATGCTAACTTTCGCTTTACCCTACCAACACCAACAACATTACCCTACCAACATCAAATTTTTACCAACCAACAAAATTGCCTAACCACAACCAAATTGCCTGAATTCACCTCTCCCTGATCCTAAGGGAGAACTACATCGGTCTGAGGCCCTTCCTTGCTTTGTGCAATGGGCTATGTAGGCAGCACTTAGGAGACATGGGGTCTCCCAAGGTTAGCTCGACCATCCCCTACCTTACCCTATCATGTGTTGTCAATATAAATATTTTTTGTGTATTTCTATTTGCCAACATTCATCTTTATCCTTTTTCAAAACAAAACAAAAACAACATTCAAAACACAACCATTCTTATTATTATCATCACTCAAAAGAACATACATCTTTAGTTTTATTTTAGATGTTAAACAAATACATCTTCTCTATCATCGACTCGCAGGTCGGCATCCTTATTTATTCTTATATTCCTATGAAATTCACTTAGATCCTTGCACCTCCTCCCGAATCAGGTGGTGATCGTGATCGTCGATGCCCCTCAGCTGGCCTCTCCATCCTCAAAGGTGCCACTGCCATTGGTTCCTCCCATTGATCCGCCAACATCTCCTGTAACATACGAATACGTCCTCTCGCGTGGAGGAATCTTGCCTCCAGTCTCTCCACTCGTAACTGTGAAGCCTCTAACAATCCCATTGTCTCATTCACCTGTGTTTGAAGCTGGCGAGCCAAATCCTGCAGACGATCTCTCTCCGCTGTAATCACAGCTATGTCAGGGCACTCACGTGCACCTCGCAGCTCTGCTACCCACCATACTCTATAGGCCTCTGTCGTTCCCGCATCCATAACCCTACGATCGGCTGCTATCTCTTCTGGCCCTTCTGGAGGTGTAGGCCGGGGAGGTGAGAATGCTGCCTCGGCGTCGATCCTCATGTATGGTCTATATGTCATAGGTATATCCTGAACGAACCCAAATTGTCGCCGCACGCGATCTAGAGGAATCCTCTCGTACTCACCCGGCCTATGCCCTGCGATCCACCTCAATCGCTCTACACCCCTCAACTCCTCAGCTATGTGCTCTGTCACCATATAGTTCCCGTACGGCCTCCAACAAATATCCGCAATCGTCACCATCTCCCATACCTGTCTATAATACTCGATGTCATCTATCACGGCCTGGGATCTCGCTTCTTGTTCTGTCTGGACCCATCGTCTGAATCCCAACCTTTGCACTCCTGCCTCTCCCGACTCAATGGGTCGGCCTATTGGACGCACACAAACAATATGCTCATAGGCCCAACAATGTAATAAGTACGAACAATCCAGTGTCGTCCTGTGTTTTCGCTTGCATGCCCATAAACCCCTATATAACTCTGCCAGATATGCGGGTGCCCATGCGAATGTCACGCTCATTTCTATCATTTCCCAAATAACACTCATCAATGCTTTGGGAAATCTTCCACCTTCCGCCCTCGGCAATGCATAATACCCCACCGCTATCATTAATAGCACGGCCAACCTTGTTTCCTCAGGGTGTGTTGCATACATTGTACCATACGTAAATGATAAACCTCGCTGTGTCAAATCTCGTGCAGCTGACCCAAATACTGCTGTTATCGCTGCCCGCCCCGCGCTGGGCAATGCCTGATACACTGTTTTTCCTATCATTGGGAGTCTCAAAATACGGAACACATCTTCCAAAGTCACTGTCATCTCCCCTGTTGGTAGATAGAAGGTATTCTTTTCTGGATTCCATCTCTCAATCAACGCCTGCAACATAGCATGGTTACGCGCGATTCTTGAATAATAGCGGATTCCACTTAACCCCAACCGATTTATCAATGCCCATTCAGCTGGTGTTACATCCGCTCGGATTCGTGACAACAACGCTGGCACAGTATCATTCATCCTTAACCTTGCTTCTGCCTGCATACATCAAAACGACACATAATTATTCAAAAGAACAAATCTCTACGGGTTTTTTCTCAAAATCTGGAAACCCTTACAGTGACCGATAGCGGTTATGCATAACCGATACCGGTTTGCTAACCGATACCGGTTACTTCCAAACGATACCGGTCACTGTCAAAAATATACCTACCCTGCTTAAAGCATACACCTACGATAATTATTTTGCCCGTTTACTCCTATTTATACCTAAAAACATACATGCCCACCCTGTTTACCTACCCCGTAGCACTCATACCATCCCCAACCCTTGCCTATCACCTTTTTTTTCTCATCTTTACCCACTTACACTTCTTTCATCCTATTTACAACACATGCAAGAATCAAATTACAACCAAACAGTTTACCTCTCGGGATGCAGCAGCTTGGGGCGGAACATGTCTTCCCCCTCGTCCCTGCCTGCTGGATGCTTCTCCTCGTTCAGCCATGTTCACCACCCTCTTCAAATATAACTTGTCTTTCTGCCTTCTGAATCTCAGCCCACGCTCACTTCACCTGTCTCTTTCCTCCTTATCACTCAAATTCTTTCATGCAATTACCTGTAGCAGTTGTCAAACAGCGTCGCATTCGCATATTTAACTTGTTGCATGACTCTAAAAATAAGAATGCTAAAAATAAGAACTTAAGTTGCCAACCCAGCAGTTCTATTTTTAGGAAAATAATTCTTGCATAACCGATATCGGTTACATAACCGATACCGGTCATATAGCTACCGACATCGGTTACATAACCGATATCGGTCATGTGCCCCCTTGTTACTTAAACCTAAGCCGTTTCTTCATTTTTGCAAATTTTTGTGGCGCCCGTCCCTTTTTCCTGCATGAACAACACCATTATCCATATTTTTCATTAAATCCATATCTCATCACAATTTCATCAACATCATCTATCTATCTTACAAAAACACCAAGCCATCAACAAACGATATCAAAAACCATCAATCTAACACCATTTGAATCCAAATCAACAGCTACATACATTCAATTTCACAAAACCAGCGACAAAACATACAACATTTCATAATACAACATGTCAACTAAACTCATCATTTATATATACATACATACATCCCATCAACAAAAGACATCAACATCATTAATATATAACACCATGTAAATCAAACTCATCATACATTAAATATCACAAACCATTTTCAAAACACTTAACACATTTTTACGCACAACATGTGGGTCAAATCATCATATCTATATATATACAAAGTTTCAAATATACAATGTGCCCTGCATCGGGGCCTCTGTGATCTCATAATACAACAAAGCCGGCACGCAGGCCGCAATAACTGTCAATAATCTCGACTCGGCTCGCAGGCCGGTCTCTCATATCAAAAACATACTCGGCTCGCAGGCCGGTATCCACTGTACAACCCGTACTCGGCTCGCAGGCCGGTATATACAATAAATGAATGAATGAATAAATGAATACATAATATCTAGGCACGCAGGCCTCTATAAACATAGCCGGTTCGCAGACCGGTGCCCATATCCAATGAACCAATACAAAACTATGCAGGGACCCCTCAGCTCTCTCCACCGCCCTCTGCCTGTCTGCCTGCTGGTCCCTGTGCTGCCTCTCGCCTCCTGCCTGTCACAGACCCACCGGCTGTGGCTGCACCTCCCTGAGATCTCTGGCTCCGAGAGGTCTCTGCTCTATGTGCCGCATATGGCTGATAATCAGCCCCGGTACCATCAAGAATATCCTGATAGTACCGGGCCTCCGCTCTAGCCTCCATATAACGATCACGAGCCACCGTAGGTGCTGGGGCTGGTCCCCTGACTCCTACTACCAGTGCCCCCTGTGCCTGTGCTGGTGCCGCTGGTGGTGCCTGTGGCTGTGGTGGTACCTGTACCTGCGGCTGTGCCGGTGCCGCTGGTGGTGCTGCTGCTGGTGCCTGTACCTGTACCTGTACCTGAGCCTGGGCTAGCTGCCCCTGTAAGACACCTATCTGTGCCTGTGCGGCAGCAAGCTGCCCCTGTAATAACTGTACCTACCCTCTGAGCTGGTCCCTCTCTGCTCTAACAGCCGCTAAGTCTGGCTGTGCGGGCTGTGCTATCCTCGCAGCTCTCTCTCCGGCCCACCAAACCAAAAATGCTCCTGTGCAGCCGGCATCATCTACGGTATCATCTGCCGGCCTCTCAGCAACCCAATCTGGGTCCACGGGCTGTGGTGCAGGCAGTGGAGCCTCTACATCATCCCTCCGGTACTGAGGGAAGCGAGGTGGCTCATCCTGTCGTAGCCCCATCTGCCTGCGTACCCTCTCCAGGGGTATCCTCTCATACTCTCCCGGCCTCCGTCCCGCTATCCAGAATGTATACTGGATCCGCTGCAACTGTGCTCGGGCTCCTCCGTGCGGGTGATGACCTCTATAAGGTCTCCATACAATATCTAACGCTGTCAAGCCCTCTAACATATGTCTATAATAAGTGACGTCCCGCCCTGCAAGCACTGCTCGTGGCTGGCCCACGACCCCCAACCACCTCTGAAAGCCGTATCTATAGATGACCTGTGGCCCTGGCTGCTGGGGCAGCCCTACTGGTCTAATGCATATGATATGCTCATATGCCCAACAGTGTAGTAAAAACGTCGAGCAAATCCCGAATCGCCTCATCCGGCGATAGCCCCACAGCTCTCGGTATAACTGCACCAGGTATACTGGTGCCCAAGCATAACATGTGTGCTCCTCCACCATCTCATGTAGCACCCCCATAAGCACCCGTGGAAAGCGGCCTCCCTCTGAGTCTGGGAGGGCGAAGCAGGTGATCCCGATCATCATCAGCACGGCAAGCCGTGTCTCATGGCGGTGGGCTCGGTACATATCCCCATACGCGATACTCGCGCTGTGATATGTCAGTAGCGCAGCTGCATCCCCGAATACGTGTAGGATGCTGTCCATGGCTGTCTCAGCGTCAACCTGAAAGACTGCCTCTCCATCAATCGGTAATCGAAGGATGCGATACACATCCTCCAATGTGATGGTCATCTCTCCAGTCGGGAGATGGAACACATTGGTCGCCGGATCCCATCTCTCGATGAGGGCGACCATCAAACTATGATCCCTGTCAATCGCTCTGTACCGCTGGACTCCGCCGAGTCCCACCTCGCGCATGATACCCCACTGCGCTGCGGACACGTGTGGCCGCATCCGTCTCAACAGCGGGGGCATCCTGTCCCGCATCGTCAGCTGCTGACGTGCCTGCACAAATCACCCACTTCATTAGCCCTACTCTTTATCACAACATCTACTTATACCCTCTATACCCACCTTCTTACCCCGACCACATATCCCCGACTCTCTACAAACCCCTCTTCCCACCTATATTCTACAATATCCCAAACAACATCCAAACATACCAACCCAATACCAAACCAATCTAAACAACACCACACAACCCAACAAACCATCCCCAACAAAACCAAAACACTAACATCCCAAACCACCACAACCTAAACGCAACAAAATAGAAAATCCCCTAGGGACCGGTACCGGTCACTTTAACCGACCCCGGTCCCCTTTCCACCGACGCCGGTCGCTCCCGACCGACACCGGTCACCAACAAACCCCACCAACCCCGAAAAATTCCGACCGATGCCGGTCGCTTAGTGACCGGCATCGGTCACTGAAAAATCACGGAGCCGAACCCGACGCGGCCCCCCCAAATTCCTTTTTTGCCTATTTATACCTATTTACCCACCCAAACACCCTAAAAATCTACCCACCCTGCCGCCTTGCCCTATTTTACCCATCTATCCTCTTCATTTTTTTAAATAACTTCAATTTATTCATTATTTTACCAAAACATGGATTCCTACCCAAACCCCCAAAAATAGCATAACAACATCAAATCTCACACAATGAAGGGTTTCGAACCTACCGGTACGACGACACGTCGTCGTGGTGGGATGGGTGGTGGTGGTCCAGCTGGTCCAACACCTCCTGCTCCTCCTGGCTGTGCCATGGCTCCACCTCTCCTCTGCTAGGTCCTCCACCAATCAACTGCTGCCTCCTACTCACTCGGGCCCACTAATCACTCACTTCTCCACTCAAATAGCGCCACCTCAACCAACAAATGCTCCAATCTCAATAATCCACCTCAGACAACCCAAATCGGTTTTCAAATTGCAAATGTGACAATGACAGGCCGTATTTTTCTTTTTATAGGTTTTTGACCTATAACCGATATCGGTTTTATTATGCCCTAAGGAACCGGTATCGGTCCCCTAACCGATATCGGTCATAGATAATCGACATCGGTTTTATTCCAACTTCTACCCCAATTTCGGCCCTTATTTACTAATAGCCCTTTATACCAACATCGCCTATATCCACCTTCGTTGACAACCCTTTGTTAACCTTTGGCCCGACCCAAGGCCGTCACCTACCATTTGGCCCGACCCAAGGCCGTAACCAACCTATTTGGCCCGACCCAAGGCCGTAACCAACCTATTTGGCCCGACCCAAGGCCGTAACCAACCTATTTGGCCCGACCCAAGGCCGTAACCAACCTATTTGGCCCGACCCAAGGCCGTAACCAACCTATTTGGCCCGACCCACGGCCGCAACCAACCTATTTGGCCCGACCCAAGGCCGTAACCTACCATTTGGCCCGACCCAAGGCCGCAACCAACCCATTTGGCCCCCAAGACCCAAGGCCGACCCAACCGTCACCTACCATTTGGCCCCCAAGGCCCCGACCCAAGGCCGTAACCAACCTGACCCACGGCCGCAACCAACTCATTTGGCCCGACCCAAAGGCCAACCATTTGGCCCGACCCAAGGCCGCAACCAACCCATTTGGCCCGACCCAAGGCCGCACCTAACCATTTGGCCCGACCTAAGGCCGCACCAATTAAATACCATACCCACAATCAACGTTTTATTTTATCCATCCATCATGTACCTTTTTGTTCAATCGAGCTCACCTGTTCGTGTTTTAGCATGATTAGGGTCCTTGACTTGATCAGTCGACCAACTTTGCCTAGACTTAGACCGTGACGTTTATCTCAACCAAACCAACCATTTGGTACTGCCGAACATGCCTAAACGTTCCTGTACCTTACCCGTTATATCCCCTGGAGCTACTTCCTATGCCTTGGATACCAGGATTATATCACCCTTGTTTGGATAAACTATCGACCTTTGCCTATGAATTGCTTGTTTGCTCTTCAAATCATGTACCCTGGTCGCACTACTGCATGTCAACGTGCGTCTGCTTCCTTGGACCTACCCCACCCTCTTACCGTTATCTCAACACCATTTACCCTTTATCAACCCTATCCCTGCTTTCACGCTACCTCAATCTGTGATAGATTTGAGGGGGATTACCTATACCCTTAACAGGGGTAACCACTTCTTATTATTGTCCGTGCAGCTTTACAAAACAAACTACACGACAATAAGGGGCTAATGTAGACACCAAATTTGTGTCTTACGACCCCCTGTACCCCGCATCTCATTTCGCAACCTAACCTCATCACCTAAACCTTACACAATTATTTATTAATTACCTTATAATTAATAAATCCACATCGCCATACCTGCCACCTCATGTCGCCACCTCATCATGACCTAGTCTTAACCCTAAACTAACCTAATTAAGACCTATAACTTGGTCCAATTCCACACCTATGACTAATTACTCCTCATCCGCACCTAAAACCAACTTCATAATGATTTGACCAAGCCCGCAACCAATCCCTCGGAAGAAAAGGAGGGAAAGCTGGCTATTTTACCAAAAATAGCCCGCTTTGACCTAACCGATACCGGTTCCTACTCGACCGCCGTCGGTTGCGTAACCGCCATCGGTTCCCCGTAAATGACCACTTCCAACCAAAAACAAAGGATCAGATTTTCATTTGATCGAGAGGAAAGAGAAATCATCGAAAGGATCTGGATTTTGCTTGGCCGAGCAGAGACAAGTGAAGAAACAGGAAGAGTTTACAGAGAAGGACATCAAGCCCAAGACTGCAACTGAATAACCAGAGCCCAGTAACACTCATCCGAGCATCAGAAGAGGAGATAACTCATCTTGGATTGTCAGATCATCCAACTTGGGTCCTGTCTTCATCATCACAGTCCTGAAACCTGCATCTGCATCAGGGACTAGTGAGTAGTGTTTTATATATGTTTCTAAGCACCATTTTCTTGAACTGTTGATTAATAGTAATCATAAGTTTATTCCTAGATCTACTACCAGCAACATACTGCACTTAACCTTCACCCATACATCCTGATATTGCCCAGAAGGCCATTTTACCACACTCTGAGTCTTCCCTATCCTCCCATCATTCCCCTCAGCCATCCCCCAATCTTAATAACCCCACAATCACCTTGCAACCCACCTCTATCCAAAAGCACTTAGATTGCTGACCCTACCGGTATCGTTTATCCCCTACCGGCAGCGGTTCTCTAACCGCGGTCGGTTACCCAGTGACCGGCGTCGGTCACTGTGACTTATACCCCAAAACCCTTTTCTCGCCTATTTGCCACCTAACAACCTCAGATCCAGTCTGGTTTATCCCTATAACTCAACCTGAACGTACCAACGACCAGTAACCGAACAAACAACGTGACGCTTTATTATTGATAATTTAGTTTCTATTGCTTTGTAGCGAGATACCTAAATCGTGATTTTGCAATAGCTTTCTTTGTTATCATTTGTGTTAAATCGTATTAAAAGGGGAACTGACCACCTTCGAAAGGAAGTTTTATATTTCCTGGGCCTAAGGCAGATCCCTCATTTATTGTCTAATTAAAATCTGGTGGTCTTGTATTCTTACTTGCAGGTAGTCCTTCCAAGACAAAAAGGAGTTCTTCGCAGTCGATCTGATCTTTCTCTACGGTACGCGCACACCATCTCAACATTTAACAGGTATTCCTCCTAGCCCTAACCCTTATCTGTTTCTCAAAGGAATGATAGGATAGAAGCAAGTCTATTCTGCAGAGCCGAAACTATTCCGTGCGAAACATGGAGCCAAGGATGACCTACGAGCATGTGACAACCTTGTATTTCATATCTAATGAGGAATGATGTAAGTATGGTAAAGGACCCAACAGTGATGGGAAGGATGACACGTCCATAAGAATTAGGGACTGTAAATTTGATTTGGGAATTTGGATATTTAATAGCTAATAGGATTGCCATAGAGCATGGATTAGAAAAGGCTTGGGGATGAACCATAGTATTGTTGAATATATGAGTACCAATTGAAGTAGTACTATGTAGTGAATCAGAGGAAAATTTAACATGATAATCATGATCTGATAAGGTGATAACTAGTGGTAGCATGTCAACAGTAGCAATGAGGAAATCAAGTGGCTCTAATGGAGGAGGTACATCATGATATGTGTGGTTAGCAAAAGAATCAGTAGCTAGTTTTTCATGTTTTACTAATGGGTCATTGAATATTTTAAGCTTTTGATTATCATTGACCGGTTTGAAAGTAGATGGATCTGGGAGTTTGATTGTGTTATTATCAATAAGATATTGAGTGATATGTCTGAGCTGAAAAAAACGATCAGTAGAGTGGAAAATGCATTGGTGGTAATCACAGTGTGAATTTTCATCGTATTTATGGATAAATGGGTGAAAAATATCTAGATATAGCGGTGGAGGGAGAGTAATCAGATTGCTTTGAGTGAGTTGCAATAATAGGAACTGAGGTGAGTAAGGTAGCTTAGTAAAGGTGCTCCTTATGGGTTGTAATTCAATCCTGATAGGCGGAGAAACAACATTGACAGTAGCTTAAGCATCGGTAGTATTAGTAGATGGTTTGAGTGTGGATTTATCTTGAATGTTGCTGGAAGATGAGGAAGAAGTATCATAATACTTCAATTTTCCCACATATAGTAGTTTTATTTCGTGTAATTCAAGAGTGTGTGGCATAATTAATTAAAGGAAGGAGAGGTCTCAAAAATGACACTCTCTTGGAGTAGAGGTAAAATACTTTGAATGAATAGATCTTGCAATTCTAAATCAGCAAGGGCATTGGTCATTTTGCAAGGTTGTTTTTATAGTGCAAGACATATTCTGCAATATACTCATTGGATCCTTGTTTGATTTTATCAAATTGTGCATATGATATCTTAGTGTTGATATTTATATAAAATGAGAAAGGAATACATTGGATAAATTTGTAAGAGATGTTACTGAATGGATAGGTAGATCATAGAACTAATGCATAGCATAGTCTGTAATCTTTGAGGAAAAAATTTATCCAACAGTGTAAGGTCATCAACATAGTCGAGACTTACAACATGGAACTATCAAAGGTGCTCCTAAGGGTCGTCATGGCCATTGAAGATAGGGAACTTAGGTGCAATGAAGTTAGGAGGGTGTGGATAAGAGGATATAGTAGCTGTAAAATGGATATGAAGGAGGAGTGAGGAGTCTAGAGATGGAGATAAGGATGAAGAGGATTTTGGTAATTAAGGAATTTAGGTTTTCAAAACATGGTATAATGAAGCTAGGTCTTGGGTTCCTAAAGAGGAGTTAGGTTGTGTATGGGAGGCATTGGGAGGGAGAAGAGGAGCGATGTTATTAGCAATAGAAATATGAATGGTAGAAGGTGGGGTAGATGCCATGGTGGCCAATGAGGAACCCACGAGATGGAGAGTGGTAGCATCTCTAGATCTTTTAATAATGAGTAAATCATTGAGGATATGCAGAATATGTCTGGGGTGGTCATGTAAAGTACAATGGAAATTAATAAGCTTGTCAAGTTGCTTTTGATCAACATTGGTGTCCTCATCGTATAAGTGTTCACTGTCATATGTTTTAATGTTTTCAACAGGAATGTTGATTAAGTTAATCAGGGGATTATCAGAGACAACTATTTATTTAAAGAGTTTATGGGTAGATAAATGAATATCATTTTTATCAAGAGGAATGAAAAAACCATATGGGTAATGGGCACAAAAATAAGGCCTTGAAGAAAGGTAGGATTCGAGCGTATGGGCTCACCAAATGATTTATTCTAAATTGAATCAAACCTTAATTTCAGAGTAACTACTTTTTAACAAATGATATTATGATAATTATGTAAAGTATGCATAAGCAAAAAAAACATTTAACAATTTATAAAACCCTAAGAAAATGAGAGATGGAAGATGACTTAGTTGATTCTGTGTGATCTAGACTCAGTAACTATTAGAACAAACTGGAAATAGTATTGTCAAGGCTCATCGAGGGTTCTGGAACTTAGAACTGTGTTGGACAAAAGTGCTAACAGGAGGATAGGAGTGCCTCGGGCACTAGTGAATAGACTGGGCGCTTGTGTTTGCTTAGATGCTAAGATTCTGTATTTTTTTGGGTTGGAGGAGTTTCGATGTTGATCTCTCTTTACTGCTTTGGTCTCTCTATAATGTCTCTGGTCATACTCGTAACCTATAAAATAGATATCTACCTGCACATATCCACAAACTACATCAAACCTAATAAAGAATATGCAAAATGGGGAGTCAGACTGACCCCAAAATTCACCTGAAGAGTGAACTTATGATCGAGCGATGCACTACATCTCAGAATCCATGTAGTTCTTCATGGTTGTGTGTTTAATGACGCCCTAGGTTTTCCTTGTGCAAGTTGTATGATGATAGAGGGATAGATGTAGACTGTACCGATTATACAAGATGTGTGTGATGGAATAAAATAAACTACCCCTATGTTGTGTATGTAGATTAATGTAGCCATTGTCCCTTGTATGAGTTTATTAGATGTATTCTTTATGGCACGATCTTGTGCCTTCGGTGCAAGCTTAGGTGGTGATATATAATGCTTATGCTGCTTAGCCCCTTATTTGAAATCAATAGCTAAGTAAATATATGATTCCCTTGTTTGATTTCATAATTGACAACTGAAAGGCTGACTGAAAGTTTTGAAAGGTATTCAAGAAGTAAAAGAGAGCCAAAGAGTAAGAAGAAGATAAATAAGGTTAGGGGCACCCAGGATGGATAGGAGCGCTTGGGCACTTCTGTCCTAACTGGGCTCTAGTGTCCAAGGCTATAAAAGATAAATCAGTAAAGTTCTGAAAGAGTTGTAAGATATGTAAGGCCATTAAAAGTGTAAGAGATAAAGAAAACAATCCAAAATAAGTTGTCAACCACTATTTTTTTGCTTGGGAATCATGTATACATTATTATGTTTTAGGACCTAGAAATGTACCCAAGTGCATAGATTTTGTGTCTACACTATTCTCATAATGAGCAATGTCAGTAACAGTGACAGTGACAGTCTCGCTACATAAAAAATTGTTTTAATCTTGTTTTCATTGATCTTGAGTGCAAGGAAACAAAGGTCATTGAGAAGAAGAACCATGACAAATGAAAAATCTTTATGAGACTATATTAATGCTTGTAAAAGTAGGGAACTTAATTGTAAGGCTACCAATTTGGCATAGGCTGGGAGAATGATGATAGATATTGTGGACTCCATGTTTACACCTATCAATATGCACCCACTTAAAAGTTTCGAGGCTTTATCTATTTTTTAGATCTTTACTTGAAGACTTGCAAAATTTAAGGAAAAAACTATTACATAGAAAATATTAACATTGAAGGGGTACATCAACCTTTATTCTACAAAGACTCTACACCACATTGTAATCAATATTAGTTAGAGGAGAAATGTCATAATTCACACCTTCCACACTAGATTCACACCAACATATCTTAATAGAATCCATGAAGAAGGTTTCTTTCTATTACACATTCATATTGATTATATAGTCCAAGCCAAAAACCTTTCGCTTGGATTTTCCTGCATCAATATTACACAAACAAAATTCTGTAAAGGTGCAACATTATTTTTATGTAACAATATAGATGTTTAGGAGGAAAACTCTAGAGAAGATTGTGTAGATTCTTCTCACCTTGCACTTGATTAAGTACAACATTAAATATTTTTCAGGTTGGATATCTCCTTTTAAATGTTTATGAATTAGCCCCAGGATTGCTTCCTTATGTCTCATTTACATTTATATTAAATCTAACATGGCAACATGTCAACCGATATTAACACTAATAAATGTCATAGTTTCTTGCAAAATTTCCAGTTGAGCATTAAGGTTTGACTAGTAGAAGGGAATTTGCAATGACATAGGACAACATCATTTCCAGTGGAGCATTATAGGATTATATATAAGGCCTTGAAAAAAAACCCTATTTGATGCATACCCTGCCATCATAGTAGTCAATGAGACGACATTTCTTTGAGGAATTTTGTCAAATAGTTTTCAAGCCAATCCTTCTATTTATTAAAAACTGGATCTACACATTTGTTTTCGCCTCTGTTTTTGCTTCAACATGCTATGAGAAGAGTGGTAAATAATAAGAGGGTACTACATGATCTTTGAAACATGACCATACTTGATTGCCTTATGGGCATTGACAAACTACATATGACTTACCTTATATGACAAACGATAATAAATTCTGACATAATCATAGTCTTATATTTTACACTCGATAACAAAGAAATATACATTTTAAATTTGTTTAAATCCAACCCCGACAAACTTGAAATTTTTTAAATCCAAGTCATGAGAACATGTTGGGCTCAATCCATTTGAAATCTATTTTATTTTTAGCAATTCCATTTTAAACACAGACATCTTGGAACAATTAATAATGTTATAGAACATCATTTGACATGATTGAACACTCAAATTGATCTATCGTGTAGAAAAGTCATCCAACAAAATAGCTATAGTTTTGGGTATTTTCGGTGGTTTGTTGGTGATGTTATTACTATTTATGTTTGCAATTCAAAAACACATGAGAATCCTAAAATTCTGTACTTCTACATTTTATACGCCTTTGTCCTTGTGAAAGAGGACAAAGGTGTATAAAATGTAGAAGTCAGGTGCCAAGTGGAGCTCAGGACTATTGAATATTGCACTTTCTTCAGTTGTGTTGGCGTAGAGCATGGGGAGGTGGAGAAGATTTCAAACAACCCGAAAAATGTTTCATATATGCGCTTTGAAATATGAAAAATGATGATGCATGTACAACTCCTTGCCATGTCAGATTCCCCATTACACTTCGCAATTGCTTTTCCCACATCAGATCCTCCAATAGACGTTGTCATTTCCTAGCCCCAATGGTTGATGCAGCTTAAATAGGAGGCGGGGAAGACAGAGGGATGTTGTTTGGTCACTCCATTTGGTCATCCTACAGGGTGTTGGGACCATTATGAACCACATATGTTTGTGCGTCCTCTTTACGGTAAGTCGTTCTCATCAAAGACACCGTGTGGTTTCTTGAATCTCACTTTTAAAACATGGAAATCTTAACTACTATGTATTTTATGACATGAACAATACTCGAAATAAATAATCCCTTTGAATTTCAGGAATATTTCAGTGCTAGTTCAAAATCCAAAACTCTTGAATGCATATATGACGTCACAAATATTAAAAGTCAAATAGTTAAAAGTTGTGTACTCATTGAACTTTGGATGTTCTGATTTTTCCAAAATTACTTCTAAATTCGACATAGCGTGTAGACTACGGTTGTGATTGCGAACTTGCTTGAGAGTTATGCTTTCGTGAAATTTACGTAAAGCTGTGGACAATGGTCGCTAAATTTCATTCAATCAGTAACTTTGTTGTCAATAGACTACGCTGATACGCACTTACAGCCTTGGTCCACACGCTGCGAACTTGCGTGAGATTTACGTATAGCTGTGGGTAGCACCGAGACTTCTGTAACCCAAAGATCTACATATATTGTTGTTTCTTTATTAAATTCAATGCAATGCAAAGGAAGTTGAAGATGTTGATGAAGATGGCTTATCTCTTAGTCTGGTTTCTCTCTGCATTACCTGCTCACATCTCAAATGCTTCTCCTTCTTATTATTCCGACCAACGTGCTCTTCTGTCTTTCAAACATTCACTCTCCAATTCTCAAAATTCTCTCCACAATTGGTCGCCCAATCACAACATCAGCGCCTGCAATTGGACTGGCGTTACCTGCTCTCATCGCGGACAACGTGTGGTTTCCTTGAATCTCACAGGTATGTCTGTAGCAGCCTCTTCCATCTCCCCCTTTCTTGTTAATCTCTCTTTCCTTAGAAGTCTCGATCTCTCCCATAACTTTTTCCACAGCCAAATTCCACCTCAACTGGGAAGCCTTTTGTGAAAATTCTATTGCAGTCACTGATTATTAATCTCCTATCTTAAAAGATTATTCAACTGCCGAAAACTAATTCACAGCTAATATCGAAAAATAACACAACTACAACTTCACTAATAAAAATACACAAAGAACACAATATTTTCAGATAAATTGTCCCTGAAAAAACCCCTAAGGGAAAACTAGTTCTACATATGAGGAATTATATTAAGTTCAGCAAATTAAGATATACAAAGATTTCTTGCGTCTTACTTGCATAACTCCGATAATCTCCCAACTTGTCCCGCTAATATTCCCCCACTACTATCCCCAACGCTATCACTGCGCCCTTGCTAACACTGCAAGATTGTTTTCTATCACTGCAAACTTATAAACACATTTGCTAGCACTACAAATGCTTCTCAAAAACTTGTGTTCTCCAAATGCCCATTGACCTCCTTTTATACTACTCTCATTGGAAAACCAACGGCCGAGATCGATTCTCAATTGACGGCTAAGATATATAACAACTTAACAACCATAACAAATTTGGTTGCAAGGTGTCACTAAAGGAAATCAATAATTAGAAAATAATTAATTCATTCTCAACAATAAGATAACTATTATCTAATCTTAGCAAATGGAAAAACAGTTGTCCAAGCTAACAAACTAACACTCCCTCTTAGCGAGGACGTTGTTCTACATGACACCCATTTTATCTCTGAAGAAGATAATTTTTTGCTTCCCCAATGCCTTAGTTAGAATGTCTGCTACCTGCTCCTCTGTAGGTATGTATTGTAGCTGAACAATACCTCGTCGTACACAATCCCTGATGAAGTGATACCTGATATCTATATGTTTAGACCTATTATGAAACACTGAATTCTTAGACAACTTGATGCAACTCTAATTGTCGCAGTGTATCACAGTAGTCTCAACCTTCTGACCAAACAAGGCCACTAGCAACTTCCGAAGACATATAGCTTCACATGTCGCCATGCTAGCTACAATGTATTTTGGTTCTGATGAACTCAAAGCCACAGACTTCTGCTTCCTGCTGAACCAAGAAACAACTCTTGATCCTAAACTGAAACAACACCCTAAAGTGCTCCTTTCGTCTGTTGTATTGCTTGCCCAATCTATGTCAATATAGCCTATCAACTTGATTCCTTCACCTCAAAGATATCTGATCCCATACTCAACTGAACTACACAAATAACGTAACACATGTTTAGGCGTTGTCCAATACACTCTCTTTGGCTCAACCATGAACCGACTAAGAGGGTTTACTACAAATGCTATATCTGGCCTAGTGTTGACCAAATACATGAGCGAACCAATTAGCTGCCTGTATAAGGTGGGATCTGCATCTTTGTCCTTAGATGTATCTACCTTCCTCCAATTAGTGATCATATGTGTAGACATGGCTTTACAATCCTCCATCTCGAATCTCTTCAAGATTTCAATGTAATATTTCACTTGACCAAGGAAAATCTCTCCATCTGTTTGCCACACCTCCATGCCTAGAAAATAGTGCATGAGTCCCAAGTCCTTCATCTCAAACTCTTCTACAAGGTCCCTCTTGCAATCCTCGATGAGCCCTAGTGCACCTGTAAGAAACACGTCATCTACATATAGAACAAGAATGAGAGCCTCACCCCCAACCACCAAGTAGTAGAGGTTACCATCTACCTCACTCTTCATAAAGCCCATTTTCTACAAGTATGTATCAGTGCACTCATACCACGCTCTAGTACATTTGGCTTCTTCCCTATGAAAGCTTCCTCTGGTGTCATCTTCCATAGTACCTTGTGTGAAACCCTATTCTAAATGTAAACTATTGTACTACATGCCTTTACCCATAGATAGCGGGGCAAGTCCTAGTCATGTAGCATAGCCCTTGTTGCCTCCGATATAGAACGGTTCTTCCTCTCAGCAACTCCATTTTGTTGTGGATTGTAAGGAACCGTCCACTCTCTCTTGATTCCTTCATTGCTACAAAAATCCTGGGAGTCATTTCCTTTGTACTCGCCTCCATTATTTGACCGAAGAACCTTTATCTTCCTTCCTGTCAAGTTCTCTGCAAGAGCCTTGAACTCTTAGAAGTGACTGAAAAGCTCATCCTTGTTCTTCAAGAAGTATATCCAGGTCTTCCTGGAGAAATCATTAATAAATGTAACATAGTACACATATCCTTTGAGAGACTTTGTCGACATTGGTCCACATACATCTAAATGTACTAGATCAAGAACACCCTTAGATCTATTGTCACTCCTTGGAAAATATGCTTTCGCAAACTTCTCCAACACACATCCCTTACATACATCATCATTCTTTGTGCTCACCTCTGGAACACCTGTCACTGTCTCATAAAGCAATTTAAGTGCTCCATGATGAATATGGCCCATCCTCCTATGCCATAGCTCTCCAAGATCTCTAGGATTACTACTACTCATAAGTGCCTTAAGAGTATCAAACTGTAACCTATAAAGGTGACCACTCCTAACTCCAATAGTTATGGGTGATTTCCAATCCTTGTGCTTAATCAACACATGTGTCCCTCTAAAAAGTACAGTATACCCTTTATCCTGAAGAACAGATACAAAAATCAGATTCATAACTAAGCCTAACACATGTAAGACATCATGAAGTGGAACTATCTTTCCATTCTCCCTATGAAACTGAACAGTCCCTTTCCCAACTGGGTTCAGCTTGGACAAGTTTCCCATAGAAATCTGGATATTGGTGTCCTCCTCCTGGTAACTAGAGAAGTACTCTCTAACTCCCATCATATGAAATGACACCCCCACTATCTATATATCAAACACACTATGAGGTTGAGCTGATCATACAAGCTATGAGTGAACACTCATCCTCCAATCTCCTAGAGAGCTCCTCTAAACTTGCTGAAGCTTCCACCTAGTTCTTTCCCTTCTTATCATTCTTCTTCCCTTGCAGGCAGTTACTAACATAGTGGCCAAACTCATGACAACCATAACACTTGACCTTAGATATGTCCTTCTTCTTCTCACTTTGAGAATTTGATCCTTTTCTAAATCCCTTCTTTGCTTTCCCTTTTCCCGCTAGGGCAACATTTTCTTGTTCTTCCTCACTTTTCTGACTCTTGTTGGCCCCATTGACAAGACTTAGTCTAAACGCCTCCTGAGTGAAATCAGTCCATAGTCGATCCCAACTCAGTAAGGTGTCTTGTCCACTAATAACTTGAACAAAGACATCCCACTATTTAGTAAACCCATTTAGGGCTATCCGTACGAGCTCATCATTGCTAGGGATATCTCCAACAGCTGCTAACTCATCCTTGACAAGTCTAAGTCTGGTGAGGTAACTTGTAACATCTTCTCCCTTGTTCATCCAAGTATTCTTCAACTTTTCTCTGAGAATCATCTTCCTATTGATGGTAGCATTCTGGTACAGATTCAGAATGGCCTCCCAGATCTTATTCACAGTACCTAACTCAAATATGTGTGGAACAACATGATCCTTGACACCATCAAGGACAATCCTCCTCACCTTGACATCCTATTTCTTGTATGCTGCAAGCTATGTTGCATCTATAGGTACAACTACAATAGTGGTAACATAATCCTTTATACCATTCTCTTCCAACAATAAAGAAAGTTTGGCCTTCTAGACACAAAAGTTTGTTATCACTGCAAATGATTCTCAAAAAATTTTGTTCTCTAAATGCCCAATGACCTCCTTTTATACTAATCTCATTGGAAAACCAACGGCCGAGATCGATTCTCAATCGACAGCTGAGATACATAACAACTTAACAACCATAACAAATTTGGTTGCAAGGTGTCACTAAAGGAAATCAATAATTAGAAAATAATTAATTCATTCTCAACAATAAGATAACTATTATCTAATCTTAGCAAATGGACAAACAACTATCCAAGCTAACAAACTAACACCTTTTTCTCTTACGAATACTTTGATTGTCTAACAACCATCTGAACGGCATCATTCCTTCCCAACTTGGCCTTCACTGAAATTTAGAGAAGCTTGGGTTAGGAGGAAACCAAATGACAGGCACAATCCCCTCTTCCCTAGGAAACTTGTCATCTTTAACTCTCTTCTAATTGAGTATCGACAAACTCCATGGTGGTAGTTAGGTAGAATTGGGTATGCTTACTCAACTCAACTAGCTTAGCCTTTTCAACAACTACTTTATAGGACAGATCCCCATTACCCTTTCCAGCTACACTGAACTCCAAACTTTGGTATTAATTGACAATCACTTAACCAGCCACATTCCCTCCCAGTTTAGACAACTATCAGAATTGAGACAATTATTTTTATGGGAAAACCAAATCACTGGAGAAATCCCAAGCTCCCTCTCTAATTGTACTCTCCTTCAAATACTTAGCTCAACCTCAAACCAACTAAATGGTACAGTTCCCTTGGAGTTTGGGAAACTGATCCATCTTCGATGACTTCATTTATTAGGAAATCATCTAGTGAGAGGAAGAAGCAGTCTTTCCATTCTAATAGCCTTGACTAATTGCTCCTATTTAGAAGAAATTAATTTTTCTCAAAACTATCTCAATGGAATCTTGCCCTTTTCTATTGGCCAACTATCAAAAGGTCTCTCCTTTTTGGAGTTGGGTTCCAATAAAATTGAGGGAAACATACCAAATGAAATTGGCAACCTCATAGGGTTGACGTACTTAGGATTATCTTACAATCATTTCAATGGAACCATCCCATCCACACTTACTCAACTTCACAATCTGGAAAGATTGTTTCTAGATAAAAACAATTTATATGGAGGGATTCCAAAATTTTTGGGTTGGGCAAAAAGGCTTGGGTTGTTATCTATGAGTGAAAACATACTTTCAGAAGAAATTCCCGATACTCTTGGCAATCTTCCACAATTAAGAGATCTTCTTCTTGATCACAATAAACTCTCAGGGAAAATCCTTGCTAGTTTATGGAGATGCAAAACTTTAGAAAAGGTGGATTTGTCTTATAACAACTTGACAGGAAACATACCTCGAGAAGTTGCAGGTCTTCTAGATCTCCAATTCTATTTCAACATTTCCAGCAATTTGTTACATGGTTCTCTTTTAGAAATGAGCAAAATTGTAATGGTCTAAGCTATAGATGTGTCTCTCAACCACTTCTCAAGTGAAATTCCAGCGACTTTGTCAAGCTGCACAGAATTGCAATATTTGAATATTTCTTGGAATTCATTTGATGGTCCAATACCAGTATCCCTCACAAATCTAAAAAAATCTTCAAGACATCGATCTCTCAAACAATAATTTATCTAGTTTAATCCCAATGGTTTTCCAAGAGATGAAAATGCTTCAACATATCAATTTGTCCTCAAACAGGTTAACAAGAGAGGTTCCAAAGGGCTCAATTTTTTACAACTCTTGGTCTTTGTGTTACATGGATAAAATCACAACCATGCTCTCATTCTAAGCACAAACAATTTTTACTCTCCAAAAAAGTAATGGTACCACTTATGATTGGCATTTCAATCTTCACCGTGTCTTTATTATTGTTCCTATATTCTTATAAGAGATGACATACTAGTCAGAAATTCATTGACCTACATGTACGACCGACAATAATTTCTTATGAAGAACTTGTAGAGGCAACTGATGGGTTTATGGAGACCAATCTATTAGGAGTTGGTAGCTTTGGATCTGTTTATAGAGGGATTCTAAACAATGGTAATCTATTGTTGTTAAAGTTCTCAATTTGTAAGATGAGAATGCTCACCAAAGTTTTATCATAGAATGCAAGGTGTTAAAAAGAGTCAAGCACTGTAATGTGATTAAAATCATTTCTTCTTGTTCCAACCTAAATTTTAAAGCACTAATTCTTCCATTCATGTCAAATGGAAGTTTGGAGAAATGGCTATATCCTCATGGAGAAGAATGTAGATTAAACTTGAATGATCGATTAAAAATAGCAATGGAGATAGCACACGGTATTGCATATCTACATCATCATTATTTTGTATAAGTGATTCATTGTGACTTGAAGCCCAATAATGTGCTATTAGGAGATGATATGACTCCATATCTAGCAGATTTTGGCATTTCCAGACAAATATTTGGGAATTCTATGGATTCATTGACTTCTACAAATGCACTCAAAGGCTCTATTGGCTACATTCACCAGGTACAAATTTTACATTATTACAATATATATTATCATTGGATAGTATATGTATTTTCTATTCAAAATTTAAAAATGGTTTGGAAATAAATAAATTGTTTTGTATTGTACTACAGAGTATGGAATTGGTGGATTGCTCTCAACCAAAGGAGATGTTTACAACTATGGCATTCTACTCCTAGAGTTGTTGACAAGGAGAAGACCAACAAATGACATGTTTGTAGAAGGAATCAATCTACAAAAATGGGTAGGTATGAATTTTCCAAATCAAATCATACAAGTGGTGGATGGTAATCTCCTTAGAGATGCTAATGAACCAGAGCCATCAATGGCATTGGCATGCCTTACTCAATTTATGCAAGTAGGATTGATTTTCACAAGGGAATCGCCTCAACAATGCCCAGATACGACAGAGATAGTTGCGAGATTAGAGAAAATAAGAGGTGCATTTCATGGTACTCTTAGAGATTTTCAATTGCCAATAGATATTTCACCTTTGATTGTGGAGACAAATGGTAACAGAAACACTAATTCATGGAGCAATGATAACTGGTCTACATCTACATCATAGCTCTTCACTCAACAATCCTAGTTGTTAGCTATTGTAGACTTGTTTCTTATTATGTTTTCTTAGATTAAATGATAATATATTAGATTTTCTTTATATTTTTAGTATATCACATGAGGTTATGTAATGATCATATGTATAATGTTGGGCCAAATTAGGGAGGTGTAAGGTTAAGTTGTATTCTTTGGTGAATTCAATGATATGTAGGGTGCACATAGCTATTGATATACACATAATAAAAAGGAATTTCAGAAATATATATATATATATATATTCTCAACCATTTCTTCATTCTTCTTGGTCATGAAGGCAAGAAGGTTTTCAATTTTTATGTCCACTCTATAGAATTCAAAGATTTTGTTTTTGTGTAGAGGAGAACTATTAAAACTTTAAAAGTGTGCTAACAATATACAAACATTATATATTTTGGTCAAATAAATATTTGACATATATTTTGTGTTTGATTCCAAGTGATTGAGGATTGCTATTATTTGAACCAATTATCCTACCAAATTAGTTAAATGTTATGATTATTTCCTTTACATGTTGTGAGAAACCTAAGACATTCATAGTTTATATAAGGGATACACCGCCAAGTAACATTAGAAAAAATAAGAGATATATTTCTTGGTACTCGAAGAACATTTAATTATTTCTAATAAATATTGAGCCATTTTCTTGTGAAGGAAATTACTATGATAAATACTACTTTTCGTAGTCATGAAAATTGATATACATCTATCCTAGTTCTTCAATCAACAATACTCTTGTTAATTCTTATTTTTTAAGAGAGAATAATAATATATTGAATTTTGTATATGGGTTTAGTCTATTGTGAGGTTATATGGAGACCAATTGATGACAAGGAGGAGACCAACATATGACAAGTTTGTAGATGGAACCAATCTACAAAAATGGGTAGGTATTGTTTATTTGTTTCTTATTATGTTTTCTTAGATTGAGTAATAATATATTAGATTTTTTAATATATATTTAGTTTATTGTGAGGTTATGCAATGATCATATGTGTCATATTGGACTAAAATTTAAATTAGGAAGATGTAAAATTAAATTGTAATTTTGACCGACTTAATGTAAGGTAGACATAACTATTGATATAAACATATATTCTCAACGATTCCTTAAATATTTTTCTTCATGAAGGAAAAAAAGATTTAAATTCTGAGGTTCACTTTAAAGTATTTAGAGATATTTTTATATAAGGCCTCTACTTAAATGTTAGAAAGTGGCCTAACCATATAAAAATATTATATATGTTAGTTAAATAAACATTTGAAACAAGTTTAGTATGTGACTAAAAATAGTATGGGATTGCAATAATTTTGTCCTAATAATCGTACCAAATTAGTTACGTGACCTATGATTATTTCTTTCAGGCGATGGCTACCCTCCACTAAATTTGCACCCATGTATGTGTGGAGTCCATTTTTTGACCATGCTATGTGCTGAAATTGATCTTCGTCCCAAGGGCATGCTGCATGGTAGTCCAAAAGTTAGAATTATACAGAGGATCGCAGTCATAAATGATCTTCTGTGGAATCCCATGTAATCTAAAAATCTCATATAGATATACCCTTACCACTGCACTAGCTGTATAGGTGGTCTTCATAAGAGAAAAATGAGCCACTTTCGTCAATTTATCCACCTTGACCATGATAGCGTCGTGGCAGTATCTCGACATCGATAGCCCAACGATGAAGTCCATGGAAATGGTGTCCCATTTCCATTTTGTTATCGCATGAGGAAAGATAAGGCCAGTTGGATGTTGTACTTGGCTGTCACTTTCTAACACTCTAAACAGTGTGACACAAACTGAGCCACGTCTCTATGAAGTCCCCTCCAGTGATACAACTGTCTCAAGGTGGTGTGCATCTTCTTGACCCCATGATGGGCTAAATAGTGTGCTCAGTGTGCCTCTATCAGAATGTCCTGCCTCAAGCCTCCATCTCTGGGAACATAAATCCGGCCTTTGTGCCTGAGAAGGCCATCTGCCTCTAATGAAAAACCATCAAACTTCCCCTCAAGGGGTCTCTGAGACTCGATCTCTTCTCTAGCTGCAATGTAGAAACTATCTTGAGGAATCTACTGTAGAATCCTACTCCACAAATATGTGTTCACTGAGGTGGCCATAACCACATGTCTCCTCCTACTGAGAGCATCTACAACCACATTCTCCTTCCCTTTCACGTGCTCTATCTCCATATCATACTCACAAATAAATTCCATCCAACGCTGCTGACGGGCGTTGAGATTGGGCTACGTGAAGAGTTAGCAAAGACTCAAGTGATCAGTCCTAAGTGTGAACCTCTAGCCAAGAAGGAAGTGCCTCCATCTAACCAAGGTGTGAACAACTACCGAAAGCTCAAGATCATGATTCGGATAATTGAGCTCATAATCCTTGAGTTTGCGAGACTCAAAAGAAACTACTCTTCCCTCTTGCATCAACACATCTCCAACTCCTACCAAAGAAGCATTCCTGCATATGAAAAACTCACCCTATAGATCTAGCACTACAAGAACAGGCACTGTTGTGAGGCATTCCTTCAGTGTCCTGAAGGCATGCTCACATTTGTCTGACCAAACAAAATTCTTCCCTTTCCGTTGAAGGGAAGTGATGGGGTGCGCAACCTGAGAGAAGTCTTAAACAAATCTCTTGTAATAACTTGCTAAACTCATGAAGTTACGCACCTCTGTCACACTAGTGGGTGCTGGCCAATCCATAATAGCTCAAATCTTGGAGGGAACAACTTTGATACCTTCCCTAGAAATGATGTGGCCCAAATACTACACCTCTATTTGAAAGAACGCACACTTCTCCAGGTTCCCGTAAAGCTACTACTCACGAAGAAACTGAAGAACCTGGTGAAGGTGCCCCTCATGCTCCTCATGCGTACGTGAGTAAATCAAAATTTCATCAAGGAAGATGAGCACGAAGTGATCCAAGAATGTCCTAAACACCCCATTCATCAAACTCATAAATACTATGGTGGCATTTGTCAAACCAAAAGGCACCAATGTGAACTTGTAGTGGCCATATCTCATATGGAAGGCAGTCTTATGAATGTCTCCCTTTGTAATCCTTAATTTATGATAACCTGACTTAAGGTCTATCTTGGAGAAAACTGTGGCACCCTTTATTTCGTCAAACAAATCATCAATGCACCGAAGGGGGGTAACGATTCTTGATCGTTACTTTGTTCAGCTAGTAGTAATCAATACACAACCGCAGAGATCCATCCTTCTTCTTTACAAATATCACAGGTGCACCCCAAGGGGATACACTAGGATGGATTAGGCCTTTCTCCAAAGGGCCCTATAGTTGTAACTTGAGCTCGCAGAGCTCAGGGGTGGTCATCCAATAATGTGCTTGTGAGATAGGCTCTACTCCCGGAACTAGATCTATGTGAAAATATATCTCACGTGGGGGAGGTAACCCCGGTAGCTCCCCTAGAAAGACATCAGAAAAATCTCTCAAGATGGGATGGTCATCAAGCGATGGTCCACTAGACTCATCCTTTGATCGGTCACTAACTGTGATAGCATACATTTGACAACCCCGTCGCACACACCGCTTAAGTTGCATGGCAGAGATGGTGCAAATGGAAATGGGTCTCCTAACCCCTGCTATCACTAAATCAACTCCTAGATCATCTGCACATGATATAATCTTATGGTAGCAATCCACTCTGGCTCTGTGTGCAGACAACCAGTCCATGCCCAAGATGACTCCATAGGAACCCAACGAAAGGATACGAAGATCTGAGGTAGTGGTGAATGGTCCCAAATCCAATACACACTCCTTAACTAAGGAGTCTATAGAGATTTTGGCTCCAGAAGCCATCTCACATGTCCCAACTAAGACCCTGCTTAACTACCACCAGCCTATATCACTCTACCAAAGATGGTGTAACAAAAGAATCAAAAGAACTAGAATCAAATAGAATGGAGGTAGGAACACCACCAATGCTACATGTCATCTCAATCACAGTAGTTTGGTGCTCAGCATGGTAGTTCTTGACCACTACATATATTTGATGACCGTGCCCCATGTCACCAATAGTAGGCTCTAAGATCTACATCTTAGCCTTGTTACTAAGGTTCTGTGGGCACTCTCTCCAAAAATGTCCAATAACACCACAACCATAACAACTACCAGGTCCTCTCCCATGAGTAGCAGCTCCAGCCGGTACTCTAGAGGTCTGTGCTGTGGATCGTGATGATCTGGCTATGGACTGTTGAGGTCTCTGCTGACAAGATCCTACTGATTGAGCTCTCAGTGCACCTTGTGTCCTAATGGGACCCCTAGGAGGAGGCCCCATACTCCGCCCCCTCTGTGCATCAAATCTTTGTGAAGGCGTGTATGGTGGGTGGGTCTACTGCTGATGTTGCTGTGGCCTAAAAGACGATTGTGTTGAACCTTATCCACCACGAGGAGGAGGAGCTAACCCCCTCGACCTGTTGTCCTGCATCTGCTTGATGCCACTCTTTACCCTATCTCTAGCCTGCTCTGTCTTTCCTCGAGTCTCCTCTACTATATAGGATTTCTCAACGGCATCAGCTAATGTCTGCAAGTAGTGGATATTCACCGCACCACCCAAATCTACATTCAGGCCCCGGATGAACCTATGGACCCGCACCTGCTCATCCTGCATGTAGTCAACATACTCGAGTAGATCTAGAAATTGACTCTCATACTCAGTTACTTTCAAAGATGCCTGTCAGAGGTCGTGAAACTCATCTATCCACTATTGAATGAACCTCCATTATAAGTACCTGCTCCTAAACTACTTCTCAAAGAGCTCCCAGGTAATTGTCTGTGAATCAACATGGAGCTTCTACTCTTTGGTCCTCCATTGGACACCACGTCTATTCCTTAGAAGATGGATCGCAACACAAGCTTTTGTGTTGCTAGTACAAGGGCAGAGCTTGAAGCACCCACTCAAGCTCACCAACCAGGCCTCTACCTGAAACCCACCTGTATCCCTAGAATAGTGAGATGGTCATAGCTTTAGGATCTCCTGATATGGTCTACAATTATGGTCTAATGACCCCTAGGCCTCTTTATATGCTCATCTCTAAGCCTAGGGCTGCGAGACCTATCCATGTGTCCAAAAATCTAGTCTCTCTGTCCCCTCTGTGGTGACTTTTCTCTACCTGAATCCACATGGGAGTTCTCTCCTCTATGTTCCTCGCTATGTTGAGGAGATGCATGAGCCTCAATGGATGGCTCCCTATCATGTCTAGCTGACCGCCCTCCTATGGACCCTACGCGTAAAGTGGCATTAACATCCTGAAGCATCTGTAAAATCTGAGGTAGGATGGTTGCTATAGCATGATCTGGTGGTGGTAAGTCTAGATCTATGTGAAAGGACCCCTCATCTTGTCCACACCTCCTGCACAGACCAAGGTGAGAGTTAGTTCATTTTTCTAGGTTTTATTCATTTTTCCATGTTTACTAAAATATGCAATTTTCAAACAAAGTTGTTTTCTAGATTTAAAAGTGTTATAGGTTTAATATTGCACTAGGTTTAGTATTCATGTCTCAAGTTTTCTGGTGTGCCCAAGGGTCCAAGTTTTGAACCCACATCTATGATACTAAGTGTAACGTCTGCTAAAGAGACCACTCGAGACCCAAGAACAATGTAGGTTTAGATAGAAAAATTATAGAATAATTATTTTTTTCAAAAAGTGTGACCACTACCAGGTTTCAAGCAACAGTCATCACAACAAAGATTCAAAGTCAATTATAATTTAATAAATGAAATTTTCCCGTTGTAACAAACATTAGATCCACATTACAAAACTAATGAGTGTAATTAATCCAAACATAGTTAAGGTTCTCTTAGGTGTTAATTTAATAAATAATTAAATTAACACTATAGTTAAATATTCCTTAATTAGTTTTAGAGGGTCAAGGGGCCAAAACAATTAAATGCCCAGGGTTTTTAATTCCACTAGGTCTAAATAATAACCAAGGTTCTTACTTACATGGGTTAGAAAAACATTCCCTTACCCCATAAGGTGACCCCTTAAAGTCACCTCATGCCTTTGAAACCAAACATTTAAATTAAGGAGGTAATTAATTTATATTTCATGCACTTAACACTTTCTAAAAACATTTCCATTAGATAGGAAATTTCTTCCCCTTTCCAATGATATAAATAAGTCCTCCTAACTCCTCATATTTGTTAAATTACAGGCCGGCGGGCCTGGGGAGGAAATTTTTCCCAAAGTGGGCCTAGGGAAGAAATTTCACTTGAGGAAGGTTTCGGACCAGTGGACCTGTGGAGACATTTGGCACTTTGCACTCTTAGCTAAAAAGTGTAATTTTCATTTGCGTGCCCACGAGCCCGCGGTGGGGCTTCACGCCGAGGGAAGAAATTTTTCCCCAAGCTGCAAGGGACACTTGGCACATTTTTAAGCCAACGCAGGAAGGCAGGTCATCGGAGGCAACTAGGATTTTTAGGCTTTTTGTTGAAAAATCAAAAAGGTTTAAAAACATCCGCACCTCCGCCGACACTCAGAGAGGCCACATGCCATGCCCAAAAACACAAGTGAGGAAATGGTCCGATGGGAAAGCTTAAGAATTTAGACTTTTTTGTTAAAATCATGAAGGTTAAAAATAACCCACGCCTCTGCCGACACCTAGCAAAGCCACATGTCAATCCAACAGTGACCTGTGGGAAGGTGGGCCGGCTGGGAAACTTATGAATTTTTACCAATCTTTTCCAAAAGTGATAAGGTCTAAAACAATCCATGCCTCCATCGACGCTTGAAGAAGCCACGTGTCAGACCCACACTGACAGGTGGGGAAGTAGACCGACGGGGAGACTTAAGATTTTGTGTCAATTTTTCAAAAAGAAAAGTTTGAAGGTGCGGGCCCGCGAACCTGCGGAAGTATATTTTTTTTGCCAAAGGGAAAGATCGGGCTTGCAGAGCCGTGAGAGAACTTGTGACTTTTGCATTTTTTCAAAAAGTGCCCTAAGTAATTTTTGGGCCTGGGGATCCGATTTACAAAAATTTGCCCCCTTTTTTTGATACCAAATGAAGTAAAAACTTCAGAAGGCCATAACGTTTGACTACAAGCTCAGATTTGAGAAAATAAGGACATTTTGGAAAGGGCTCAAATTCCTCTTTGCATAGGAAGCACAAAATCTTATTTTCAAAAAACTTAGATGGGTGAATTTTAAGAAAACGTCTTTCCTACCATTAAAATGTGAACTAAACTTTTTCAACTGCCAGAATTGGTCTAATTCGCTATTCTTTCTTCTTCAACACACCAAACAGGTGGGGAGAAACGTACTTGAATGGATTGTAAGGATTACTTGATTAACGGTTGATATTACAATATGAAATTCTTTTTTTTTTTCTGTGAAACTGTATTATTATGCCTCTTGTTCGATTACTAGAGTTCTGAATAAATTACTACGGCAGTGCAATTGTTTCATGATATGATTTTTTCATCCTTAGTTCATTTTAAAGTTTCATTTTGTCTTTCATTATTGCAGGGTACTCTGTATATTTTTTTGATATTGATTTTCAGGTTTGAAACAATCTAACAGAGATCTACGTATTTCAAACTAGAAATTTATCTATTTCATTTTCCATACTTTAAACATTTAAGTTCATTTCATTCTAAATTTACAGTGTTCAACTTTCCTTCAATCAACACATGAAAAGAAAGAATGTAATCTTGTTTCTTTTCAACCATGCATTTCGAATAACACAGAGAACATAATACTTCTTAATACATTATTTTTTTCCAATCTTCAAATAGAGATTTTTTAGTAATATTACAAACACAAATTTCAAACACGAGTAACACGATTTTGTAGAAAATAATCAACTTCCATTGAATGAAATAATAATCCCTCCTTTTACAACTTTCCTTTCCCTTCATCACAACAGATTACCGAATATATCTTTCTCATTCGAATGTAAACTTCATATTCAAAACAGAGCAACTTTTCACCATAATTAATATTACAATGCTATCCACTTAAAGTGGGAAATTTCACAATAAGGGACCCAAGGAGAACTACAAAATTTGTCTTCACACAAGCTCCACATACAACAACAAGGGAGCTCCACCATGTTTCAAATTGGTCACAACAAAAACAAGGGGAGAGGCAATGCTCTCCTCCCAACCAGAATTCCAATGAAGAGGAGAAGCCATCCTCCTCATTGGCCCCCGAGCCCCAACAACATTACAATAAGAAAATGGATTCAACTCATGGCAACAAGACAAGCTTCCACAACACAAAATTTTTTTCACAATCATATCACATTCCAAAATAAAATGTAGTCACAGTCACAAGAAGGATAGTAACAAAATATACAAGGCCTCATCACACAAAGGCCAAAAGAGCAAGATCTATGGGGGAAGCTGCTTATACCTCCCAATGGGGAATGGGTGACCACCTTAAAAACCCACCAAAATATTCACCTCAAACCCCTATATACTCTTATGCCTCCCCCAAGTACCTCTTATGCCTCCCCATTCTCTTATGCCTCCCCCAAAAGTAAGAAATGCAAGCTATTTCTTGTCCAAGGTGGAACACCCAACCCAAAGTCCCTCCAAAAATAGCTCGTATGCCTCCCCACAACTCTTATGCCTCCCCACAAAGATCCCCATAGTCTTCTCCTACACCACACCTAGGCAATCTACCCAACCAACTAACAAACATACCAAACATTCAAAAACATTCACATAAGCACAATACAGAAAGAAAACCTTTTTACAAGAGTCAAGCTCCTACCTCTCCATGATAGATCTTGATCCAAAAGTTCAACAATAAGCTTCTTCAAGTCCAAACAGTCCCAAAGCACCAACAATTCCACCAGCATTCAAAATCTTCTAACTCTCTCCAATTGCAAGAGCACCAGACCAACATGAAGTAACCCCCAAAAAAGCAAAAGAATTTGACTAAATAGAAAAGGGAGAGAGGAGGATGAGGTGGCTCCATGTAGGCTTCCACATCACTCATCCTCAACTCCACCTCACAGGTCAACTTCAAACTCCAAAGCACAATTAATAAGTGGGTGAATAAAATGAGATTTTACTTACAAACACAATCTGAGCCAACATCCCTTAAGGACAAAAATTAATTTCATGTAAGAATGTGTAATAAAAACTTACAACTTGTCTTCCCAAAATGCATAATAAGGACTAATTTTGACTTCCCAACCCATAGGTAGGGTTGGTGTAACAATTTAAGAGGTGTGTGACAAGTTTAACTTGTCCCACAAGCCTCTAAAATCAGCCCCTAAGGATAGATCCGAATTTCAAAAGGAAGGTGGAGTGTTTCACACTCAAAGCTACTTACACATAACTTACAACACATAATCCAAGAGCCATCAGCTCTAATAAATGTATTCTTTTGACCCATTTTAATTTATTTAACAACATGATTACTCACTAATCTAGACACAAATAAAATAAATAATAAAGGGGAAAATACATCACTAAAATCCTCATACTAAAATTTAAACAAAAGAAACTAAATAAAATAATACACATAACCCCTTGGTCACATTTACCGGTGATTCCCCCCATGGGAACCCCTAACAAAAAACCAAACAAACACACAAACAAATACATGTTGCCATGGTGACCCTTGTTGAATTCATCTAGGATTCCAATGTGGTTGGTCTCCAATCCCCCGATGTTTGTTGTGACATGTTTACCTGCAAAACACAAATACCTCCTTCGGCCTTGTGGCTGCATCAAATCATCCAAAATAAATATAAAATATAACTCCAAAGTCATCTATATATAAATCAAAACATCATCAAGCAAGTAACAACATCATTTACAATTTCATCAATAACCATATGATCATAAAATTAGTTCAATTATCTAGGTCTATTCAATATGACGAAATAACACATGTCCAATATATATATATACATATATATATATATATATATATATATAAACCATGTCAATCAGCATATCAACATCAATATAAAATGTCTCCAATAATCCACATGCATCATATATGAATCAAAATCAACAATAGTCCATGATCTCTAACATCTCACACCATGCCAAATCAAAAGTTAGAATAATGTTCATATGTATAGTTGACATTATCATAATCAACAACAAAAAGGTGTCAGAGGGAAGTCGGCACTACAACAAGCTTCCACATCACAATACAAGATTCAACAAACATACCAAAATCCAACCAATACAACTACAATCACAAGAAGGAAAGCAACAAAATACACAAGGCTTCATCATGAAAAATTAAAGGAGTAAGATCTATGGGGAGGTCACTTATGCCTCCCAATGTGAATTGGGTACCCACCTACAAACTCTCCAATTAACACCTCAAAGCCCTACACACTCTTATGCCTCCCTCAAGCACATCTTATGCCTCCTACATTCTCTTATGCCTCCCTATAAATCTCTTATGGCTCCCTCATAAAAATATACCAAGTAAGAAATGCAGGGAATTTCTCATCCAAGGTGGGGCACCCAACCCAACTCCCTCCAAAACATGAAATGAGCTCTTATGCCTCCCCACATGTAATATCCCCATAGTCCCCTCCTACACCACACTTAAGAAATCTACCCAAGTACCCAACAAGCATACCAAAACACTAAAAACAACATACACATATACACAATATAAAAGGAAAATATTTTGCAAGAGTTTAGTTCCTACCTTTCCATGGTAGAGGTTGATCCAAGAGTACCACACCAAGCTTCTTCAAGCCCCAAAAAATCACCAAGAAGCTCCAACAAATCCAAAAACACTCCAAAATCTTCTAACTCCCAAAAATGCAAGACCACAAGGAATGAAGTAACCCCCAAACAAGTAAAAGGACTTGAATAAATAGAAGAGAGAGAGAGAGAGGAGGGTGAGGTGGCTCTTGTAGTATGCCACATCACTCATCCTCAACTCCACCTCACAAGTTAAACCTCAACCCCAATGCACCATAAATTTGTGGGTGAGAGGAATGACAAGTTACTTACACACAATGCAAGCCCACGCCCCCTAAGGACAAAATTTAATTTCAAGAAGGAAAGTGCAATAAAAAACTTACAATTTGTCTTCCCAAAACACATAATGGGGTCTATTTTAGACCCCCTAACCCATAGGTAGGGTTGGTATAGCAATTTAAGATGTGTGGGACAATTTTAACTTGTCCCACAAGCCTCCAAAATTGGCCCATAAGGCCAAATCCGAATTTTCATGAAGGGGTAGAGTGTACAACACTCAAGGTCACAAGAAATCAACTTACAACACATAAACCAAGAGCCATCAATTCTAATAAATGAATTCTTTTGACCCATTCTTAATTAGTTTAGTAAACTAATTAATTTACTAATCTAGACATAAATCAAGTGATTAACAAAAGGGGAATACATCACTATAATATCACATACTAAAATTAAATAAAGGAAAATAAATGAAAGAAAACACATAACCCCTTGGTCACAATTGGAGGTGATTCCCCCCATGGGAACCCCCTAACAACAATTCAAACACATGCACATAACAAAATACATGTTGCCATGGTTACCCTTGTTGAATTCATCTAGAATTCCAATGTGGTTGGTCTCTAATCCCCCCGATGTTTGTTGTGACATGTTTACCTAAAAAACACATAACACCTCCTTCGGCCTCATGGCCGCATCAAAAAATCTAAAATAAATATACAATATAATGCCACAATCATCTATATATGAATCAAAAGATCATCTAGGCAAGTAACGATATCATTTACAATTTCTAACAACATCTCAATTTTACATTTCATCAATATCCATATGATCATAAGATTAGTTCAATTGTTAGATCTACTCAATATGAAGAAATATCGCATGTCTGAAATATATAAATATAACCATGTCAACAACATATCAACATCAATATTAAATGTCTCTAATAATCCACACGCATCATGTATGAATCAAAATCAACAACAGTCCAATATCTCTAACATCTAACATCATGTTAAATCAAAAGCTACAATAATATCCATAAGTATAGTCGACAGTATCAAAATCAATAACAAAAGGTGTCGAAGGGAAGTGGGTGCTACATCCTCCTCCCCTTAGACTTGACTTCTTCCTAGAAGTCACTCGAACAGGTGTTGAAACTGAACTCATAGCAATGTAGCATCCTCCCATGTAGCTGCAGTTTCATCATATCTGTCCCACTAGACTCAAACCTGGTCAATCTCTCTACCTCGAAGGCCCAGGGTCCTGCGCTCTAAAATGTAGATGGGCTCCACCATCACCTTCCCTTGATCCTGCACCTACAAGGAGGTCTAATCTAGTACATGAGAAGGGTCTGTAATATATCTCCTAAGTACAGAAACATGAAAAACATCATGGATGCGAGACAAGCTAGGTGGCAACGCTAGATGATAAGCCAAAGAGCCGATACGCTCCAAGATCTCAAAGGGACCCACAAATCTAGGAGCAAACTTAGAACCTTTTCCGTAATGGATAGGGCTCTTATGTGGCCTGACATGAAGGAACACCTTCATGCCCACATCAAAACTAATATTTTTCCTATACTGATCCACATACTTCTTCTACCTATGTTGTGCCTCCTGCAATCTCTGCCTGATCATAACAACCTACTGATCCATGTCCTGTAGTAAAGCTAGCCCAAGAGAGTCTTTATCCTCTAACATGTCCCAACAAAGAGGTGTCTTGCACTCTCTGCCATATAGTGCCTGAAAAGGAGCCATGCCTATCAAACTCTGAAAAACTATTATTGTAGGCAAACTCCACCAAGTACAAGTACTTGTCCCATCTCAACTAATGATCCAGAATGTACATCCTAAGCATGTCCTCCAAGATCTAATTCACCCACTCAGTATTTCCATCTATCTCAGGGTGATATGCTGTGCTGAAATTGATCTTCGTCTCAAGGGCATACTGCATGGTACTCCAAAAGTGGGAAGTGTACAAAGGATCGTGGTCACAAATGATCTTCCATGGAATCCCGTGTAATCTGACAATATCATCAAGATATACTCATGCCACTGCACTAGTTGTGTAGGTGGTCTTCACTGGAGAAAAATGAGCCACTTTCATCAATTTATCCATCGTGACCATGATGGCGTCATGGTGGTATCTCTACGTCGGTAACCCAACAATGAAGTCCATGGAAATGGTGTGCCATTTCCACTCTGGTATAGCATGAGGAAAGAGAAGGCCAGCTGGATGCTGATGCTTGGCCTTCACCTTCTGACACTCTAAACAACATGACACAAACTAAGCCACGTCTCTCTGAAGTCCCCTCCAATGGTACAACTGTCTCAAGGTGGCGTGCATCTTCTTCACCCTAGGATGGGCTGAATAGGGTGCATGATGAGCCTCTGTCAAAATGTCCTGTCTCAAGCCTCCATCTCTAGGGACATAAATCTGACCTTTGTTCCTGAGAAGGCCATCTTCCTCTAATGAAAAACCATCAAAATTCCCCTCAAGGGGTCTCTGAGACTCAATCTCTACTCTGGCTGCAAGGTAGAAGCCATCGTGAGGAAGCTACTGTAAAATCCTGCTCCACAAATATGTGCCTACTGAAGTGGCCATAACCACATGTATTTGTCTATTAAGAGTGTTTTCAACCATGTTCTCCCTCCCCTTCACATGCTCTATCTCCATGTCATACTCACAAAGCAAATCTATCCAATGCCACTGACGAGCATTGAGATTGGGCTGCGTGAAGAGGTGGTGAAGACTCAAGTGATCAGTCCTGAGTGTGAATCTTTGGCCAAGAAGGAAGTTCCTCCACCAAACAAGGGCGTGCACAACTGTTTCAAGCTCAAGATCTCAAAAGCAACTACTTTACCTTCTTGCATCAACACACCTCCAAGTCCTGCCAAAGAAGCATCTGTGCATACAAAGAACTCACCTTGAGGATCTGGTACTGCAAGAATAGGTGTTGTCATGAGGCATTCCTTTAGTGTCTTGAAGGCCTTCTCACATCTTTCTGACCATACAAACTTCTTCCCTTTCCGCTGAAGGGAAGTGATGGGGTGCGCAACCTGAGAGAAGTCCTGAATAAATCTCCTGTAATATCCTGCTAAACCCATGAAGTTGCACACCTATGTCACACTAGTGGGTGTTGGCCAATCCATAATAGGTCAAATCTTGGAAGGATTTACTGTGATACCTTCCCCAAAAATGACGTGGCCCAGATATTGCACCTCTGTCTGAAATAATGCACACTTCTCCAGGTTACCATAAAGATGTTGCTCACAAAGACACTGAAGAACCTGGAAGGTGCTCCTCATGCCTCACACGTATGTGAGTAAATCAGAATGTCATCAAGGAAAATGAGCATGAAGCGATCCAAAAATGTCTTGAACACCCCATTCATCAAGCTCATGAATCCTGTGGGGGCATTCGTCAAACAAAAAGGCACTACAATGAAATCGTAGTGACCATATCTCATACGGAAGGTGGTCTTATGAATATCTGCCTTCGTGATCCTCAGCTAATGATAACCTAACTTAAGATCTATCTTGGAGAAAACTGTGGCCCCCTTAATCTGATCAAATAAATCATCAATGCGTGGAAGGGGGTAACGATTCTTGATCATTACTTTGTTCAGCTGGTGGTAATCAATACACAACCACAGAGATCTATCCTTCTTCTTTACAAAAATCACCGGTGCACCCCAAGGGGATACACTAGGATGGATTAGGCCTTTCTCCAGAAGGCCCTCAAGCTGTAACTTGAGCTCGTAGAGCTCAGGGGTAGTCATCTGATAAGGTGCTCGTGAGATAGGATCTGCTCCCGGAACCAAATCTATGTGAAAATCTATCTCACATGGGGGAGGTAACCTCGGTAGCTCCCCTGGAAAGACATCAGAAAACTCTCTCAAGTCTAGATGGTCATCAAGGGATGGCCCACTAGACTCATCCTCTGATCTGTCACTAACTGTAACAACATACATATGACAACCTCATCGCACACACTGCTTAAGCTGCATAGCGGAGATGGTGTGAATAGAAATGGGCCTCCTAACTCCCGCTATCACTGACTCAACTCCTAGATCATCTGTACATGATATAGTCTTATGGTAATAGTCCACTCTGGATCTATGTGCAGACAACCAGTCCATGCCCAAAATGACTCCATACGAACCCAATGGAAGGATACGAAGATCTGAGGTAGTGGTGAAGGGTCCCAAATCCACTACACACTCCTTAACTAAGGAGTCTACAGAAATTTTGGCTCTAGAAGCCATTTCAACATCCCAACTAAGACCCTACCTAACTGCCACCAACCTTCAATGCTCTACTAAGGATGGTGCAATAAAAGAATCTGATGAACCAGAATCAAACAAAATAGAGGTAGGAATACCACCAATGCTACCTGTCATCTCTATGATGGTACTCTGGTGCTCAGCCTGGTGGTTCTTGACCACTACATAGATTCGATGGTTGTGCCCCATGTCACCAATAGTAGGCTCTAAAATCTGCACCTTACCCTTGTTACTAGGGTTCTGTGGGCACTCTCTCCAATGATGTCCAACAACGCCACAACCATAACAGTTGCCTGGTCCTCTCCAATGAGATGTAACTCCAGCCGGTACTCTAGAGGTCTGTGCTATGGATCCTAATGATCTAGCTATGGACTGCTGAGGTCTCTACAGATGAGCTCCTACTGACTGAGCTCTCGGTGCACCCTGTGTCCTAATGGGACCCCTAGGAGGAGGCCCCATACTCTGTCCTCTCTGTGCATCAAACCTCTGAGTAGGTCTGAATGGTGGACGAGTCTGCTGCTGCCGCTACTGAGGTGGTTACTATGGTGGCCTAAAAGACAACTGTACTGAACCCTATCTACCAAGAGGAGGAGGAGCTGACCCCCTCGATTTGATATCCTACATCTACTGGATGCGGCTTTGATCTCTGTCTCTGTCATGTTGTGTCTTTCCCCGTGTCTCCTCTGTAATATAGGCCTTCTCTATGGCCTGTACTAAGGTTTGTGGGTAGTGAATGTGTACCGTACCACCCAAATCAAAATTTAGGCCCCTGATGAACCTGTGAATCCATACCTTCTCATCCTACATATAGTTGACATAATGGAGTAGGTCCAGAAATCGACTCTCATACTCAATTATAGTCATAGATGCCTGACGGAGGTCATGGAACTCATCTATATGCTGCTGAATAAACCTCAAGGATAAGTACTTACTCCTGAACCACTCCTCAAAGAGCTCTTAGGTAACTATCTCTGAATCAACGTGGAGCTTCTACTCCTCGGTCCTCCACCTGCTCCATCCCTCAGAAGATGGATCATAACATGACCTTTCGTGTTGCTTGTACAAGGGTAGAGCTTGAAGCACCCGCTCAAGCTCACCAACCAGGCCTCTTCCTGAAATCCACCTATATCTCCAGAATAGTGAGATGGTTGTAGCTTTAGGATCTCCCTGATATGGTCTGCATCTATTGATTAGTGACCCTTATGCCTCTCTGCATGCTTCTCTCTATGTCTAGGGCTTTGAGACCTATCCCGGTGTCTTGAAATCCTTTCTCCATGTCCCCTCTATGATGACTCTGCTCTGGCTGAATCCACATGGGAGTTCTCTGCCCTACACTCCTCATTGTGTCGAGGAGATGCATGAGCCTCAACAGATGGCTCCCTATCATGTCTGGCTGATCATCCTCCCAAGGACCCTCCGTGTATAGCGGCATTGACGTTCTGAAGCGTCTGTAAAATCTGAGGTAGAATGGCCACTACAGCATGCTCTGGAGGTGGAAATTCTAGGTCTATGTGAAAGGACCCCTCGTCTGGTCTGTGCCTCCTGCACAGACCAAGGTGAGAGTTAGTTCATTACTGTAGGTTTTATTCAGTTTTCCATGTTTACTAAAATATACAAGTTTCAAACAAAGTTGTTTTCTAGGTTTAAAATTGTGCTAGGTTTAATGTTCATGTCTCAAGTTTTCTAGTGTGCCCAAGGGTCCAAGTTTTGAACCCACGGCTCTGATACCAAGTGTAACACCCACTAAAAACACTTGCACGAGACCCAAGAACAACCTAGGGTTAACTAGAAAAAATTATGGATTTTTTTTTGAAAAGCATGCCCACAAAAGATTTAGAAAACAATAGTTGCCACATTAATGTTTCTTAGGTAATAATTTCCCAATATAACACAATATTTAAAATCCCCATTATATTTTTAATACATTTGATTTGACTAAGCATGTTTAATCACCCTAAGTGTTAATTTAATAACCAATTTAAATCCTACTATAGTTAAATATCCCCCAAGGGATGTGAAGGGTAAAAAGGGGCCAATGTAATTAAATACCAAGGTTATTTAATTTCTACAATGTTGAAACAACTAGCAAGGTCCCTCCTTTAATATTGGGTTAAGATAATAAACACTTCCTTACCCCTTAAGTAACCCCTTAAAAAGTCAACCCATATTTTTGAAATTAAAACATTTAAATTAAAAGGTAATTTCCACTCACCCACTCTCCACCTACTTTTTGTAGGGATGAATCTCATCCCTTGGATGGATTCAATTAGGACCCTTGATGAGGAAAAAGGGCAACTAACCCTAAAGCATGCTTATGAAGGCTTCTTTCTCTTTTCATTTGGCTCATTGTCTCTCTTTTGTTTTGTAGGTTATTGGAGGAGGAAGAGAAACCATTAGAGGCCATTTCAAACTCTTGGAAGAGGCTTACAAGTTTCATTTATTTACTTATTTTTTTTACACCCTCTCCTAGGGTTTCAATGCATTTGTATATTTTATTTAGCTTAGTTTTCTTGGGTTTGCCCAAATGGGATTGTGGGTCCTTGCCCATTTTGATAAGGTTAAGATTTGGATTCATATTTATTTTCCATTTGGGCAAGAGAAATATAAATATATATATATATATATATATGCGTGGATTAACGAGCAGGTCGCGGGTTACAAGCACAGGTCGTGTAAACAATAAAAGAAAATGCACATGTTTTGAGACTATACACACCGCAATATACATGGGGTTAAAGTTTTTGGGGGGTGAGGATACCCCAATACCCTATTTATATATAAATATGGGGGTGGGGTAAACCCTCCCCACCCTAAATCCATTATACTTAACCCATAAAAAAGGGTTTAAAATTAATTCAATTAACTTTTAAATTCCTTCTTTTATCTAATGCAAATACATACATATATACATACAATAAATACATCATAATATACATACATATATATATACATATATATATAACATATATATATATATGTATGGTATATAATATATATGTATGGTATGTATATATGGTATATATATATATATATATAAGTGGATTAACGGGTCACATGATACCAGTCCATGGAAACAATAAAAGAAAATACGCAGGTTTTGAGACTATACACACTGCAATATACATGGGGTTAAAGTTTTTTGGGGGGTGGGGAGGGGTCGGTGACCCCAACCCCCACCCTATTTAGTATTAAATGGGATGGGGGGTGGGGTCATCAACCCCTTCCCACCCCAAATCCATTTACTTACCACAAAGTGACTGCAGTTAAAAAGGGTTTAAAATTAATTCAAACAACTTTTAAATTCCAAGTTTTATCTAATGCAAATACATACTTTTATTTATTACCACTATTAATATTATATCTTAGTAATAATATTATAACATTAGTAATATATATAATAATGTTATTATTATTATTGTTATAATAATAATGCTTAGGTAATTAGTAATATAAAAACTAGTAAAAATAATGGATATTATTGGCACTTTAATGTTACAATACATTAGTTTTAACATTATTATCAAAGTGGTAAGATTGATATAGTTATTAGGGTCATCAAGTTTTAGTTCTAAATTTAAAATGTCCTTATAAAAGTTGGGTAGTTTTTTTTTTAATAAGAGGCATGAGAAGAATAGCAACTCAAATTTTACTTATTACTATATCAAGATTATAATGGGTTTATAAGAAAATTTACAATATCTTACTATTGATTTTACATAATCCAAGAGGCTAAAGCCTAAGTTGTAAATGGGTAGTTTCTTCTCTCCACTAGATTTAGGAACTTAGCTATTTGATTGACCAATGAAAGACAATTTAACATTTAAGCTCTTCCATCCACTTGGATAAAATTTAACTTTCTTTCAACTACTATAAGAGAATAAACAAATGTAACTTTTTACAACTTTATAAATTTCATGGAATACAAAGAAGTAACCATCCTTTTTCTTTTCAAACTTCTAATTTCCAACCATTCACACTCACAATTATAACCAAGTTTTTTTTCAATAAATCATAAGATGAGAGCTACTAAATTTCCAATAGTTTTTTTTTTTTGAACAAGAACAACATATTTTTGTGGGAATAAATCAACTTCAATGGAATGAAATATTTCCTCTTTAAAAACTTCTTTTCTATCTCAAAAACTAGCTTTACTAACACAATTCTTTCCTTTCCTTATAATATACAACTCAAATTTGAAATCCAATAATCAAAACAACTTTTTTTTTGTTCACAGATACTCATACAATGTCTTCCACTTGAAGTGGAAAAAACTTACAAGAATGAAAGCTAAAAGGAATACAATATTACAAGTCTTCCACCCTAAGTGGGAATAACAAGAAGGTTTTCTCACAAGGAAATATTTCTTGAGGACACCAACAAAGCTCCATGCTTCACATCACCAACAAGAGAGATCCACCATGCTTCATTTGATCACAACAAAAAATGGGGGAGAGGCAACACTCTCCACCCAACCAAGAATTCCAATGAGGAGGAGAAGCCATCCTCCTCATTGGCCCCCGAGCCCCAACCACATTGCAATGAAAAATGGATTCAACTCATGGCAACAAAACAAGCTTCCACATCACAATACAAGATTCAACAACCATACCAAAATCCAACCAATACAACTACAATCACAAGAAGGAAAGCAACAAAATACACAAGGCTTCAACATGCAAAAGCCAAAGGAGTAAGATCTATGGGGAGGTCACTTATGCCTCCCAATGGGAAATGGGTGCCCACCTACAAACCCTCCAATAAACATCTCAAACCCCTACACACTCTTATGCCTCCCTCAAGTACCTCTTATGCCTCCAACATTCTCTTATGCCTCCCTACAATCTCTTATGGCTCCCTCATAAAAATATACCAAGTAAGAAATGCAAGCAATTTCTTGTCCAAGGTGGGGCACCCAACCCAACTCCCTCCAAAACATGAAATGAACTCTTATGCCTCCCCACATGTAAGATCCCCATAGTACCCTCCTACACCACACTTAATCAATCTACCCAAGCACCCAACAAGCATACCAAAACACTCAAAAAACATGCACATATACACAATATAAAAGGAAATTATTTTACAAGAGTATAGCTCCTACCTTTCCATGGTAGAGCTTGATCCAAGAGTACCACACCAAGCTTCTTCAAGCCCAAAAATCACCAAGAAGCTCCAACAAATCCACAAACACTCCAAAATCCTCTAACTCCCAAAAATGCAAGAGCACAAAGAAATGAAGTAACCCCCAAACAAGCAAAAGAAATTGAATAAATAGAAAAGGGAGAGAGGAGGGTGAGGTGGCTCCATGTAGGATGCCACATCACTCATCCTCAACTCCACCTCACAAGTCAAACCTCAACCCCAATGCACCATAAATTGGTGGGTGAGAGGAATGACAAGTTACTTACACACACAATCCAAGCCCACACCCCCTAAGGACAAAATTTAATTTCAAGAAGTGCAATAAAAACTTACAATTTGTCTTCCCAAAACACATAATGGGGTCTATTTTTGACCCCTAACCCATAGGTAGGGTTGGTATAGCAATTTAAGAGGTGTGGGACAAGTTTAACTTGTCCCACAAGCCTCCAAAATTGGCCCTTAAGGCCAAATCCGAATTTTCATGAAGGGGTAGAGTGTACAACACTCAAGATCACAAACACTCAACTTACAACACATAAACCAAGAGCCATCAATTCTAATAAATGAATTCTTTTGACCCATTCTTAATTAATTTAGTAAACTAATTAATTTACTAATCTAGACATAAATCAAGTGATTAACAAAAGGGGAATACATCACTATAATATCACATACTAAAATTAAATAAAGGAAACTAAATGAAAGAATAACACATAACCCCTTGGTCACAATTGGAGGTGATTCCCCCCATGGGAACCCCCTAACAACAATTCAAACACATACACATAACAAAATACATGTTGCCATGGTGACCCTTGTTGAATTCATCTAGAATTCCAATGTGGTTGGTCTCCAATCCCCCCGATGTTTGTTGTGACATGTTTACCTGCAAAACACATAACACCTCCTTCGGCCTCATGGCTGCATCAAAAAATCTAAAATAAATATACAATATAACTCCACAATCATCTATATATGAATCAAAACATCATCTAGGCAAGTAACGATATCATTTACAATTTCTAACAACATCTCGATTTTACATTTCATCAATATCCATATGATCATAAGATTAGTTCAATTGTCTAGGTCTACTCAATATGACGAAATATCGCATGTCTGAAATATATAAATATAACCATGTCAACAACATATCAACATCAATATAAAATGTCTCTAATAATCCACACACATCATGTATGAATTGAAATCAACAACAGTCCAGTATCTCTAACATCTAACATCATGCTAAATCAAAAGCTACAATAATATCCATAAGTATAGTTGATTATATGTGCATTTCCTTAGTTATCCCTAAAATTAGCATCTCATACATATTAGTAAATTTCAAATATAAATTTTCTGTAACATGAGACTGCATCGTACATATATTCACTTTACAATGACCTATATAAATTACAATAATAAATAATGAATTACACATCGCCTTTCTGCCATTATTCTTGCATCCTGCAAAACCATGTGAGCATGAAATCAGTGATAAATCACTAACATGGAATCCACCCTAATCTAACATAATTAATTTCTTTAGTTTCCCATTTACATACAATCATAATTATAATTTTCATTAGAAAGAAAAGGTGTAGAAACATGTATTCATTTCATTTCATTTCACTTCGTTTCGTAACCAAGGAGAGAAAAAGAGAAGGGAAGAGAGAGAAACACCATTTTGTCAAAAGTTCTATTTCACACAAGTTACACTATAGAGTTTCAAACAGTTATTTACATGTGTCAAAAGTTTCCACAGTGGATTGGCAACCCGAAAGAGGTCCTACAACTTTCTTTTAACATTTTCTTGCCAGCTACAAAAACATTCAAATCAGGCTCAAAGGCTAAGAAACCACTTTCAAATGTTGTCTTCTGATGAGAAAACACACCATAGTTAAATTTCTACGTGCCCACTTATATACCAAGAGTTCATAGGAACTGACAGAATTCAGAACTAGCGAATGGTTTACGATTGGCGGCTAGTTTTCTAGGGCCATCGGTCACAATTGGCCTAGTTGCAAATGATTAAAAGTTAGCTCAAGGGTTCAGTAAACCACTTCCAAAACTAACATTTGAAGGATGTACGTGCCATGATAAAATTCCTACAAGTTCCCCCATATATGGATAATTCATCAGATTCGACGGAACTCACAACTAGAAATTGTTTTCAAATGGCGACATGATTTTTGAGGCCACTGGTCCTAATTGGTCCAGTTTGACATAGTCCAACTACGACCAGAGGCCTATAAAATGGCTTTTCGAAACTATACAGAAAAGTGTTTTTCCCTGAACTAAAGGTTCCATGCAATTGTCTAGTAAAAACACTAGAGTTTTGTGAAGACGGATAATAATTTCTCTATCCAGGTTTCAAATGGTGGTTCGAAACGAAAGCCAACTTTTTAGATTCAGCAGCTTCCTACCGCTACAAAACAGTGTGACAGGGCTCCTATAAGGGCATCAAAAAGGTCACAAAATTTCATTTAGGGCCGATCCAAAGATTGAAGTGACACCTCACATAAAAAGGTACACGAAGGAAGCTTAACCTCCCCTTTTTGGAGTTACGAAGGTTACTTTTCGAGTCTCCGGAAGTCGCAATTTATCTATTTAAACCAGGAGATGGTCAACATATTTACCAGGAAATCAACTTCAACTTGTCGATAAAACAATACTGTAGTGATCTAGTTTGGCCAGGAAGTTTTCTGAATCACCTCAAAATCAGGGTTGAAGTTCATGGTTGACTAAAAAATGGTTATTTTGATTGTGTGAGTTACGATGTGACATTTTATTGTTTTGTAACAAGTTATTAGAAAACAATTAAATGTATGATAATCGTAAGCTGTTAAAAATTATATTTCGTTGCAAAAGAAAAACTAAAGTACAAGAATTATGCAAGATAAGGGTAGATGAATGATGCCTGGCAATATTAGTGTCCAAAGAACATGAGGTTCTCCAAAAGTGTTCTCCCATATTCCACACGACTTCATCCTTCTTCTAGGCATTCCATCAAACGGTTTAGAGGATTTAGCTAAGCTTCCTTGTTTTGCACTTTCTTGAAGTTCCCAAACGCCTTTCCACTAGATCAATTCCAAACAACCACATTAGGCTTAACTAGTGCGTTAATGGTAACTGATTTGAGTTTCCTTGTGGTGGATGGCATGTCTAAGGCTGCCATCCTGTGCTATACCTATGCTGCCAGCTAAATAACAAAAAAAAAAAAGTGAAGCTTAACCAGTAGAAAGGCACCTATTTATCAAACCTTACAAGCCAAATATCAAAGGAAAGTCTCACAGAATGGATCTTATCATTCCAAATTCAGAATCTCTTTCCTTTTTGATCTCCATAACATTGTCTTAGAACATCAATGCCATTGAAATGGTTTTCTTTGATCCCCCCTAGGAATGAATAACCCAATCCATGGAAAATAGAGTTGGACACATCATGATGATAGAGGGAGAGAGAGAGCATGTGAGTGTTTTAACTATTACAGGGCCTTTTCTTGTCTTGAGCTGATCTAGGGAATTCATGCTCAACTTCCTCAAGGGCCCCAATTTAATCATCAACAACAATTCCACCACTGCCTCTCCAAACACCACAATGAATAAAAGCTTGATCATTTCCTTCCTCCACAAACCCACATCTAAAAAAAAATCCTTCCAGGATCAGGATTCTAAACATTCTCATTGTTCAAAAATGGAAAACTTAAAATAACACTGCTTCCTGCCTAGGCGGACACAAAGGTAGCAGTACACACAGTCGAGAAAATCACAACCAGACTGGTTTACAATAATCTCCTCATCAACTCTTCTCTGCTATTTTTCAAATAAAAAAATGATTTCCTGGGATAAGATTGACCTCTTCCAAAACCATTGAATCTCACCTAGTTTTTTTTAACCATGGAAATTGGAATCTGATCCCTTTACATGTGGATATCAATACCCTGTTCCAGCGCTTGCATTTTGCAAAGGTCAGGATTGAGTAGACAAATGAAAAGTGATCAAGTTAGAGCTTTGTTTGTTGCATAGTGAAATGGTGTGTCTGTCTCGAGAGGAAACCGTGTCCCTTGTATCCTGCCATCACTGCAACTATCCATTTTCTACTAAATTTACAACGTGAGCTAGGGTTTGCGTGGTCAGTTCCTCTGGATCTTTAATGAAGTGCTTGGAATGTTCTGCAAGGTAAATGGCATGTCTAAATGCATTGGATCCCAAATACGGCACTTGAATTAATAAGAAAGGGAAAAAGACAGGTGTGAAAGGTTTTGAACTCGCTGAAACTATTCAATTACTGCTAAATTACATTGTTAACTTGGGTTTCAACGTGATTTATGCTTCTGGCATTAAATAATGTGGTTGAATGATTTTCAAAGATAATGACAGGTTTTAATGGGTGGTTGAGATGCCCACGTGCTCCACCAAACCCACTTTCTCCTCCACTTGCTCACGCCACTTCACTCCTATCATACTCGTTAACTACCCCTTTATTTTTAATTTTCTTTTTGTTAAAGGTGACTGCCACTTTCTATGTTAAAGGAGAAAAGAGAGCATAATTGATAATGTCAAAGTAGAAAACCTTATACCAACACACCAAGAGAGTAACAAAAGCATGGCAAACAATGTGATTCCTTGATCGTCCCATACAAAGATAGGGAAAGAATATTGTAAGTGGCAAGTGCCAAATAGTGCTTAAAGTTATGAAGATTAAACTTGTACTTATGGATGATTGGTAGTGATTAGTCCCTGACTTTTATAATAGGTTATAAGTTAAGCTACGAGGGAATTATGTTTCCCAAAAACAAAAAGAAAGGGTGTCACAAGGATTTATAGTTTCCCCAAAAGACCTTCAAAAAAAGTGTGAGATGTAGGTTACCATATGACTTTTTAATCACCAAACAATCTTCCACCCATGAGACAACATCATTATAAATGAATGTAGGTCCCAAACCATGCATTTTATGGATGTTAGTAGTAACATGTATTATTGTGATTACTGAATTTTTCCATACATTTGTAATGAATACAATAATGCTTCCAATGTTTATATTAAATCCTTCTAATGTTTATATTAAATCCTTGTATTGATTATATTATCTCGAGAGTCTTGAATATGCCCAGAAAGGTATGTCGTTTTTCTCCGTTTGTCAAGAGTGCTGCTTTTCATGATCGGGATGACTACTTTGTCTTGCCTTCTATTTTTCTTTCTACCTAAGGAAAACCAAGTCGTGTGAACGTTTTTCCTCCCTCCGTCAAGAATGTTCCTTCAATACCCAATCACTGTATGAAACGGAAGTTTCGTTACCTTCTCACTCACGTTATGTTCGAGTCTCCTGCGATTGACTCGCTACGGACCAAAACAAAGCCTTATAAATGGCTGTGTGTGGAGTTATCGAGCTCATCGGTGCTTTAGTAAGTAGCAATGGCTTACAAGGTGGTGATTGTGGCGGTGCTGCTACTGCTATGTTCTCTGAATAACATGGCCAATGCAGAAGACGGGCCAATGGTGAAGGGGTTGAGAGCCAATATGAAGCGCCTGCACCCTCAACACCACCTTCGTGGCGCCGTCCACAGAAGCATCACAAGGCTCAAAACCATCCAAACCTCCATAGCTTCTGCATTAAAGGAATCAGCGTGGGAAATTCGGTGGCCAACAATATTCCAGAGGGAACGTTCGATCTCAAAGGAGATGGTAACGGAGGGTTCATCATCGATTCAGGAACAACGCTAACTTTCTTGCCCCACGCCGCCTTCACTGCGGTGGCTCAACTTTTGGACTGCGCCGTGGGATTACCCAGAAGCAGTGATTCAGACTTCGATCTATGCTACCAACTGCCATCCGGATCAACTGATGATGTAGCCGTTCCTGACATCACTTATCATTTTGGCGGCGGTGCGGATTATGTAATTAGGGGTCAATACAGCTTTGCTACAGTCCGCGACAGCAACTCCTTGTGTTTCCTCACGCTGGAGATGGGCGAATCTTCAGATGCCGTTGCCATTTTTGGCAATTTTCACCAACAGAATTATCATATTCTCTACGATAATGCCAACCACATTGTAAAGAATTTATGTGCAATGTGTATGATTCAACATTGCTAACAAAATTCTGCTTTTAACATTATATTGATGGATGCCATTATGGTATTCTAAAGCTCCCATCTAATCTATATATGGTATTCCAATCTATATATGGTATTCCAATAGATGTGTTCTCATTAGAATGAATATAATGAAGATTTATTTAAAACAATATATGATGGAGGACAAACTCACAAATATGTACCACTATTTGATGCTAAAGAACTGCCTACCCAATTCCCATTCGAAAGAAAAGAATTGACACAATAACTAGATTAATTTGTCCACGCCTTCCAAAACTTTGGGGAAAAACCATATTGGGTAGAAATTAATTGTAGTGTATGAAGATATTTTTGTTTAAATTTCAAATTTTTAAGAAGAATGGATATACATTGTATTTTATTCGTAGATGATAAACTCAAGTAAACTAATTGAGGACAATATTATCTGAAATATTATAGATTTCTATTTCAGTGTAAAGTAGAGGATTTTAATCTTAGTGAGATTGAGAAAGACTTCTACAAATTTGCAATAATTATAGCCTTAATTATTGATATAAAATACTTCATTAAGACTAACATTCTTTGCAACATATGAAATTGAATTGTATGATTTTCAACTTTAGAAATGGAAGAAAATTTTGCCATAATTATTTTCTAACTATAATTATTTTTTCATTTTCTTAGACTTAACTTTGAGGGATTATAATTTGAGAAGCTTGAATCTTGAACCTTGTTTGTATTTCCTCATACTTATGTGGGATACTCATAATGTTTGATGATTCTTTATAGAAATTTAAAAGATATTTGTTTTCCTTTTTATTGATATTTTCTAAGGGAGTTCTTTGAATCCCTAGTTATTTTGAGGTTAGTAAATGAGTGCATTAGAATTTCTTATATAGGCTTTCATAGATGTGATTATATATTAAGGATAACCCATAGTAAAATTAACAACCCGGAAAAATACATACATTTGAGAAGTTAACCATTAGAAATCCCTAGAAAAGACCATTTAGACCAAGACTAAACTAATTATTGGTTTTGTCACATTCAACAAATTTTTTTAGGATGAAGATATTTTTTTCATCAAAATTAGGATAAGTGGACTATTTTCTATTGATGTCATCATTTTTATATATGTGGATGTGAAGGGTAATTAGGAGAGAGTCTTGTAACATGATTAAGGATATAACAATAAATCTCAAAGTAGGTGCAATAGTCATGATTGAAGGGATTAAGCCAATGCTAACATTATCAAGTGGTAAATTTACAAATTTAGGTACATCTAAATTCATCCCTTCCCCTTTAAGCTAGGAAATAGTTTTTCTTGCTTAAAGAAAATGATATCTACATGTGTTAAAAAAATATTTACTCGAGGTGATCCATTTCTTGACTAGTCAAAAGATTTTTAAAGTTAAACTTGTAACATATAATTTAGTTAGTGTCCGTAAGACAATTAAATATTGACTCTAAATTGAAATTGAACTTGAAACTTGTAAATTGAAAGCTTGCAAATCATGGAAAGAGTACACTTACTTGTTTTCCGAAGGTTTGTGTTTAATTTTGAAGCATTTGTAAAGAGGGGTTGAAGCTATTATGATGGAGGATTAAATGTATTTGGTACGTAATTTGACTGAGAAATGTGAATCTAAAAGGGAATTGTGTGTTCGAACACCAAATGAATAAAAACTAATTGAACCAAATGCGAATTGGATGTACCAATACACCAAAAGGAAGTGAAAGGAATGATGTCTCGTGATATCATTCATACCATATGTATTGAGGATGTCACTAGACCAAAAGTAAAACCATCCATTCATTGAACCTCACTATTGAAGATGGATCTAGAATCGAAAATGTGAAACCTTGTGTAAGGCTAGAAGGCATCTATGTACACTCATGCCCGCATTGTGCACTCTATGGGTGTCATTGTTCCAAATGTTAAAATTTGAAACTAAATAAAGTATACTCATACACCAACTATGTAAATTGCAATAGCTTCAATTTGTTAATACCAAATAGAAGATGTGTCATTTGATATTGGATTTAAAACTATCGTTATGCCCCCTACATTGTATAATGAGATGGAGTGTATTATTCACTAAACTTATGTTTCTATGCCTAAACATGTACCAATGATATGTGAAAACATGTATTTTTTATAAAATTATGGGATTGGATGTCAAACACTATTCCAGATAATAACATTTGAAAGTTCCATCTTCTATTGAATGTTTTTGTCTATATAAATGTATTATAAATTAATTTTAATTGTTCTTGTTATTTTTTCCTATAACATATGTAACACTATGATTTTAATATATAAGATCTATTTGTGTCATGTTCTACATTAAGATTATTATGATAACCCAAATGATTCCTCCTCTTTTTAGGTTAGTTACACAGTCTTTAGATTGACCACATAAAAATATTTAAAGTCTTTTGTTGTCCATATTGCATATAATCATCATTAAAACACAAAATATATTTATAGGTGGCCACCACGTGGCCAGCATGTAGAAACTAAATTTGTATAATATGGTATGATTAAAATCATGCCAAAAAGAGAAAAATAATACATAGCAATCATAAGATCATACGAGTATCAAAGCAGATAGTATTCAAGAACACAAAATAATGTCACGCATATTGTCATAGAGAAGGCCAATGGATGTATATAAGGGACACACCAGTGTCACACTCACAAAGAAGAGAACAAGGATTCAAAACAAAAAGGAAACCAATTCCAAAAACAAGGGAAAAATATGGTCACACACATATAGATAAAGCTAATGGATGGACACGCAACACAAAAATACAAATAGTTCAATGTGTAATGGTGAAAAATAAATAGTATCACATAGGCACATATAACAACATATACTAGTATTATACAATACACATTTTTAGTCCCATAAATTGAGATAAATAAAATATAATATAATGATAACTAAGATGTGAAAGATCACTATGTAGTATATGAAACATTAACACCTAATATTGTAGAAGATTAGACCATATTAACAAGACCACTATGTAAAAGGGGTATGTCCAATATATATGATCATGTAGAATCCATCCTTCATCATGCTATTATACCATTTGAAACACATGTGTGTAAAGATTAGAAAACATGATATTTTTCAAACCATGTGACAAACAACATATGTAAAGTAGAATCCAATAGATAAAATTTTGTACATGTCTTGATTTTCTATTTTGAGAATATTTGAACGTTTTTGTGTTTTATGAAATATTTTTTATTTTTTCCCAATATTTTTAGTGTTATTTTGCAAAAGGTGATACTCTACGATGCAATAAATAAGAGGTACCAAAAAATATAGGGGGCTTAGAGCTTAAAATAATAGGATGTCTTAAGTTTAATCTCTAGCTTTGGGACATGCTTATATGAGAGTTATTTGTTATAAGAGAATACTCAGGGGAGTGCCTTTGTAGGATAATATGTGTATATCTATCACGGTGAGGCCCTTAGGAATTAGGTGAAGACACCATTTCTATGTGAGGAGTGTGTATAGAGACCTTAGAAATGCTTCCCTTAACTCCTAACAACTTATTCCGATAAGCATTTTCGAAACATTGATGGAGAATATATTGAATATCCTAAGATAATGAATTCAAGGACATTCTAAAATCATATCACATGTTCCAGTGATATCAATAATGAAAAAATATTTATCCATAGTAGCAGATCCTAATATAAGAGTGAGAATAATGTGAAGAATAGCAGATTTTACATTGCATTTTTACGTGGGAGGTGTTCCTATGGGAATGGGCCTTGGCTGATTCTGACTCCATTTATAACAACTCAATCTTTGAATTGAAAACAGAACTTTACATGATCCAAATATGGAGTTGGATTTTTGAATGCTCATCTTTGAGTTGAAACCAGAGCTTTACAAGATCCAATAATGGCTTGATGGGTCCTCATACGTGTTGTGGTCTTCAGCTAAAAGCTGTCGAAAGAAAGCACTCACAAGTGTTGCTATAGCCAAATTTTAATCAATACCCTACCTTTGCATGATTTGAACATGTGACTTCTATTTTAAAAGTATAAAATTTTCACTATTAATCAAAAAACAATATTTGGTGAAGGGGCCACTTTGTGTACGATAGTGCACATGATCCACATAGGTGTAAGATAGTGTGGATGATGTGGTGCTTAATTGTAGTGTAGATTTTTTTGGTGTTGTTGGGTTCATTGTTGAAGAGTATTAAGTAGACTTTTGTGTCTGTGAACAAGGAGGAATGTGGACAATTATGAGCAAAGCAGAGTACTATCAAATTGATTGGCAGGATTGATGTCTAAGGGTAAGGTAGTAACTTTTGCATCGAGAGTATTAAACTATAGACCTTAAATAAGAAAAAAAAATCAGTCTATAGGAAAAATACGATAAATCATATATTTAAAAAATGTGATAATTTTAATAATTTAAAACATAGTCAAAGTCGGATATCCCAAACTTGCGTTGCTCAGAGCGAATTCTTCTAAAAAAACATTTCTTCCCTTCACCGCATCAAACAAACTCAATGGTTTTAGAACACGACTTTGGAGTTAAGTTCATTTTAAAATATTTTCATTCAATTTTAGGTCCTATAAACTATTTAGTAAATATGAGTATCTCGATTTGGTTTTTAATTTCCGATAAACCAGTTTATATATATTTTAATTTGATTTATGTTTCACATTTAAACTATTTTTAATTATATTTTGAATTATTTTCCATAGCCTCCCTCTTTATAATATTTGTTATATTTTATATAAAAAAATACATTAAAATAATAATAATGCAATGCAATCCAAAGATCTGTGGTTACCTAGGTGATATTTGATGGTGTAATGTGAATCCAGCTTCTCCAGCATGACATTTACATAGCACCCATACCTTTCTTCGTAGCCCTCCTCAAATGCCCATGTTGCATAGGCGTGCCCAAATGACTCCACCATAATATCTTCCTTCGTATCAGACAACTCTTTTCCAGAAGATGATTCCTAAGCTGATAACATTAAATTGTACAACAAATGACGATAATAAACGTAGATTTGTTGGGAACAAGGAACGACATTTATGTTTCTAAATAGTTTTTGTCGTATGTCGATGGTTTTTGAGCATAAGGCTTTATGCACGATTGCGTGCATCTCTTATTTTAAAATTAAAAGTGTAGGAACTGTTAATGATCTTATACACAAATTTCTTACCAACAAAAACTAGAGAAAAAAAACTTTATTAATTATTCTAAAGTGAGAGCGGTCTTTTCTTCTGTAGCTAATGGCATTGCAATGGAGAGGTTGATTGTTCATAAAATGTGGATATTCACAAAAAATCTACACACTACGTGTGCTCCACACGAGCAGTCACCCCGCCGAGGTGATGAGCTTAATTTAGCAATGTTAGACTCAGACTATATTTGATCTATATCCTTCTCAAGATAACTTTGATCATCATCGAAATTAGCCTGATATCTCTCCATAATAGATGCCTTTGTTTCCACATTTTGAACACTCTCATCATCTAAATTGGATATACACCAATCTGTGAATGTTATGACATTGTTTCCTTTAGTGAAACTAGTATTAATTGGAAATGAGATGTTGGTAAGGGGATGTTCATTAATTAACTTTTAGAAAAAACTGGTCAAAGCTAAACCTTGTTGACATGATCCTTTGATTTGAAAAAGATAAATGATCCTCCAAAATATTTGTGATCTTTATAACCTATAAAGGTATTTGAGAAAACCTTTCTTTATTCTCTCTTCTTCTTGTTGATACTTGAAGGTAACTACATGGGTTGGCATTGAAATCTACTTGGAGTGTTGCATTTTTTGGAAATTATTCTACTCCTCATGATAGTGACAAACACCCTAATCTACCAACACTATGGGATAGTTTGGCTACTCAATGTTGGAAAAAGGATTGGGACAACCTCTAAGATACCAAAACTCACCACAACTTTGTGATAAGGATTTGGAGGGTTAGGTGATGTCATAAGTGCAGGTGGGAGGGAAGTTTACAAAACATAGGGGGTATTTTGGAAGGAATACACCTCTACTAGGACCAAAAATGGAGGATTAGGAACACTAGGGGCCTTGTAGATATGAAGATTAACATTGGGAAACTCAACAATTACATGAGGAGCTTGAGGAAATTCACAAAATGAGGGAGGAATCAGAGAGATGGGGATTGGTATCCTTTTTCTAGCCTGAACAAGACTCTTATCAACTTGCATAACAACATCGAATGCATGAGGAATAGCACTACCTCAAAGGGAATAAATCATGACAAAAAGATCATAATAAAAGGATTTAAAATAGTATACAAGCAACATAACTGATTTGGGTCTAAATTCTTGAGGGATTCTCTTCCAAGTCCTTTGAATATGAGATTGAAGTATGAGATAAGCTTTATTGAGGATCTCCTTATGGTGTTCATGTGTTCCATGAGATATATAATGTATGCATTCTCCTTGAACTATTTATCTAGCTTCTCTCCCATTTGATCCCATGTGGAAATGGATTGTGAAGAGAAACTCAGGTATCATTCTTAATCTTTACTTGTGAGGAAGAAATAAGAAGTTTGATTAGATACATATTGGATATTCTCTACAGGATTTATGTTACCATTTCCATGAAAGAGAGGGAGGGTTTTTCAAGGATTTTTTTGGGGATATGATCCCATTTTTGCAAATGGAGGCCCGATTGGAATTGAAATGAGGGATGGAAAGATCTCTTATAAGATCCATTAAAGAGTGCAAACATCAGATGTGAAAAATGTATGGAAAGGTGCTTTGTAAATGAGAAAGTGGGTAAAATATCAGCCAATAGAGTCCCTAAGTGCTTGAAGGTATGGTTCATGAACCAAATAAGTTAAGAAATTACCAAAACTTAGCTATAAAAGAAGGAAAAAACTTGTATCATTGTCTGAAAATGTTGCAATTAACTTAACAAGAACACACATATGTCTCAAATGGAACACTTAACAAAACTGAAAACCAAGTTTAAATGAAGTTTCCAAAATAAAGGTCCCACTGGGCATGCCAAAAATTATTGCCATCTGAAACGTGCACCCATGAACTCAGTAAAAATATAGCCATAATTTCTCTCGAATGTGGGACTTAACTCAACGTGACAAACCTCTAGAAAAAGGAAAACTTCCTACACTAACTACTATAATGTTAGCCAACAACTAAAAATAAGCACTAATTGTAATGCCCCATTTAACCCTACAAGGAAACAATGTAATACTATTGAAAAATCACTCAATTTTTTTTTTCAAAAACGTATATACGCTATGTACGTGATTTGATTCCATTATGCCCATTAACTTCACCAGTATATGTTATTACGAGTTTAAACCGTATAATCTTATACTATTATTACGATCATCATGACATTTAAATTTTGTTATATGTTAGCCCTTAAACGCGTTACAATTGTTATTTGAGTAAATATTTTAGTTTTGTGCACAATGACACATTATAAATTTAATATGTGTAAATACATTGTCAAAACCTTTTATTCCATTACAACAATGTGATCTAAACACATTAAAGAATTTATAAGGATATTTTCATGATAGAAATCTCATAATTGTAAGAATACGTTAATAATATGCGAGTTACTTTTTTTTAAATAAGAGATACTTTTACTTTTATGGCTTTATACTTGTTTAAATTACCTTACCCTAACCCATATTATATGCCCTACCTAACCGCAACTCCTAAAAAAATTAGGGCTTTTTTTTTTGTAACATATGCTTTGTGAGTTTATTTCTTATTTTGTTTTCTTTGGTCTACTACAGGCTGAGGGAGGCGACACCATAGCAAATAGGTTTCAAGCTTGATAATATTTGTTTTTTTTTTTTTCTCCTTCCTTATTTTGTGCAGATTATCTCAGATCTTTCTACTTTTTTATGTGCGGGGGTTGACTTGCATCAATGGAGGGGTGTCTATAATTGTTGGGGCAACAAAGTATTGTATGGCCACATAGGCACAGAGAGAGCCACCACTTTGGTTGAGTAATGACGAGAGGGTAAAGACATGGGGGCAGGGTTTTCACCCCTCCCCCACATTACAGACCAAACTCAAACTGAATGCACTCTCGTAATTTTTATTATTATTATTATTCTATTTTTATATATAACAGGCACATCACTGTGCTCATTTCAATAAGCAAGATCCAAACCATTTTTTATATAATTATAGTTATACACACACACACACACACACACACACACACACACACACACACACACACACACACACACACACGTGTGTGTGTGTGTGTGTGTGTATACATCTGGGTACAAGAGCAAGTGTAGATGGTAGGGTACATTGAAAACAACTTTTGTCTACAAGTAAATATAATCTTGTCAAGATAAATGAGGGTAAATATACATATGAATATATACATAAATTATTGTAATTACGCACATAAACATATATGTATGTTCAATGAACCAGGAAATTAAAATGACTCTTCTAAGGTCTGATCCACAACTTTTAACATGAATAAATAAGAAAGACCTTCACCATATTAACCAAATTAAATCTAAATTTGTAATCATATATAAGTCTCAGCATATACTTTTAAAATGGAGTGTAGTCCAATAACTTCTTATTAATGGAAAATTTTCATTTATTCAACCTGATGGGGAACAATAGCTTTATCTCTATAACATTTTTAAAAAAAACAATACTTGGACCAAAATTTGGAACAAGGAAGTGCAAGAGATCTAACAACAATAATTTTCTTTTCAACAAAAATTCACTCTCTTGTTTCCCTTTTTATGTTAATACAACTAACATTTCATAAATCACAATGTTCTTAAATGTGAACTCTTTACCAGCAAGAAAAAGAATAGAGAAAAATTATTAATAATTAGTGAATTCCACATTTCATCCTTTTCTTTAGATCCTCCTTTCCAGCATTAAAAATGAAGCAATTTTCCATCCATAACTTAAACTATTTAGGTTTTTTCAAAAAAAATCAACCTGCACCTGTCCTTTCATTTTGTTATGTCAATAAGTTTACATATGGCAAGAATAATAAGTTTATATATGGAGAGAATAATTTTTCATTTCTCATGAATACATACTCTCATCTCAAACAAGACACCGGTGTACATATTTCTTCAACTCAATAATATTTCCCTTTTTTACAACTTTTACCATGCAAAGCCTCACATTACAAGGGAATCTATTCGTGAGTTTGTCACAAAAGAGGAACAAATTTACAAGTTTCTAAGATGAACACAAAACAAGGCTTGACAAGGCTCTTCCATGATTGAAGAGAATCATAACACTAGTACAACACTAGTTTGCTCAAGTTACAACCATATCGCAATATGGGAGACTTACAAAGGAGAAATTTCAACATGATTTTACCATAACCAAATGAGATTAAGAAGGCAGAACTCTCCTAAAATTGGGGAAAATCAAAATATCAAATATCTAAGAGTGTTCCATCAATCTTCAAGCTTTAATCTTCATGGTTTTCACTCCACAAAGTCTTCAACATAAAGAGAAAGACTTGATTTACCACCCAACCTATAGGCATAATTATATGCCTTTCTAAAGGTTGGAAGACATGCTATCCTCCCCCAATCCCATGGGAGAGAGAGATAGCTTCCACAAATCTACACAAGAATAAAGGAGGAGTAATAACAAGCACATCACATACAAGACCAAACTCATACGCCACAAAACACAACAAATGACAACCAAACAAAAAGAGGAGAAAACCAAATCCATCCTCAACAAGGGCAAGAGTAGATGATACATCCAATCATGCAATATAATTTGGTCCAACCATAGGATGCACACTTACCAAATCTTCAAAATCCTCCTTATCCCTCCCTAACAATCACCCATCCTTACTACTCCTACCATTCACCTAAATTCCTCCTTGGGAGGATTTTCAAATCCAGTGGGTTTCCTCTCCAAGGATGGGGAAGGGGTTCAAACCATATGAACCACCTTCCCCACCTCAAACCATATGTGGGGATAAAAAAAACCAACATGGATTGCCCATCAAGCCATGAGGTTTAAGGGGAAAAATCCCTCTCTATTCCCCTACACAAAACTCCCAAATCCATAAAACCATATGATGGATGGAGAAAACAAAAAAGAAACAACCAAGAAAATATGCACCACATACAAAACAAGACCATACTTGTAACAAGATGCAACAAAATTTTAACATGCAAAATAACAAAGAATGATCAAAGATCCCACCTCCAAAAATATTTCTGATCTCCAAGCTTCTCCAAATCCCTTTCCAAAGCAAGAGCTCCAACTCCAAAAGCACTCCAAGAGAAAATGACACGCAAAAGTCCTCTTCCTTCAACATGAGGAAGTATTTTAAGAAAAACAAGGTAATTTTCCTCGCAAATGATGGGGTTACATGTGTCACCCCTCTCTTCCCTCCAAACCAAGATTCCAAAATCAAAAGGAAGAAAAGATAAAACTTCATTTTAGCATTACCCCCCCCCCCAAATTATCCAAAAAGAAAGTAAAAAAAATGCATACAAATTTTCACAATACAAAACCCCAAACCATTCTTACATGAATGGTGACAAGAGAGAGGTCAAATGAGAAGGAAACCCCCTTTGGCCTTGAAATTAAGCCCCCTACCTAATAGGTAAGGTCCAAGGGATTATTTTATGCTAAGAGAACTCCCAAAACCAAAAAGAGTCTCCAAAGATGCCAAAAATAGCTCAATTTCAGGTTTGGAACTTTTGGGCACATATGTTGAGGATGTGGGCCCCACTCAAGGGTGCTTATGTGACCCCAATCCTCACTAATTAAACAAATACATTCCTAATGCAAGCGGGGACCATTAGGTCTCCCAACCTAGTTTTATAACAAAATTAAACAACCTAAACACAATTAATTTTACACAATATACAACATTACAAATCTAATGGTCACTCATGGTGCCTAAACAATTACATGCAACCAATAAGGCTTCATACAGCTAACATGGCTAAGAATCAAGCCCGTGGACCACTTGTGCACATTTGTGTAGCCACCCTTAAACCCAGATTCTCATGTGCCCTTTAATCTGTACACTCATTGCAAACATTAAATACATCTGCCCAATAAAAATATAAATCAACTACTCAGTAAATCAATCGAATTATAATCATGCTAACTATGCTAGCACATCATCAATATGGATTTTTAATTGAGAAACATGCATAATTTCACCTAAATTCACCATGTGTTAGCCATTGCAATACATATAATCGACATATATCCATGTTATCATATGATCAAATGAAAATAATCGAATAGTCCATAATATCAAGATGTGTGACAAAACCATGTATCCATCATATATCAAATAATCTCAAAAACATATTAACATGTTAGTATCCAAAACATATACTGAAATGTACTAACATACCAATCAAGGCTAAATTGGCGCTACACGCCCAAATCACCATACATGTCCATGAAAGATCAAATAACATAACATAATATAAAAAAATGCCATAATCCATGTCAAATTATCAAATATGAGTATAGAGTCAGCATATAATTGAAGCTAGAAAATGTGGGCACTACATCCCCCTATCCTAAAATTATACTTCCTCCTGGAATTCATTGGAAGAGATAGGGCTATGACCCCTCGAGGTATCATGTCGTATCATGCAGTTATTAGTCACAAAAAGGATGTCCCACCAATTCAATTTTGGTCAAGTACTTGTTATCCCAAATTCACCCCTGTTGGTGTGAGTTATCCTATGTGTCCTCCTCCCATATTGGAGGGTCATCTCACATGGGTTAGGTTTAGGGTTAGGTTTAGGGTTTGCTATTGAGTCCTACACTAGGGTTACTCAGCACCCTATATGTACCCTTTTACTATTCATTTATGAGCATGCTAAGACACTCCGCTATCTTTTCCTTATGTATAACTTTGTTTTTGTTTTGTAAATCTTCCATTATTGATCGATCATTGCATTTACGTTGGAGCCATTCGATTCCGTTGGAGTGCAAATTCTTCATGGTGCATCGTTGCCGATACGATTCTCATAGTCTCTTTCATGGTATCAGAGCTACATGACTTGCCGTCACACCAAAAGCTCAAGTTTATGGAGGAGAGGGATCTCATCGTGTTAATCAGTTGTTACACCAATACCCTCCCGGACGATGGAGCCGGGTATACACCCAATCAGGCCCAACTACATTAGGAGGAAGTGACACCGGGAATTTCCCGAGAGGTCACCATCCCAGAACTACTCTGGGGGTAGCGCGCTTAACTGACTAGTATCAGAGATGCATGACTTGCCGTCATACCAAAAGCTCAAACTAAGACACTCTGTTGTCTTTTCCTTATGTACAACTTTGTTTCTGTTTTGCAAATCTTCCATTGTTGATCAATCATTGCGTTTACATTGGAGCCATTCAATTCTGTTAGAGTGCAACATTTTTGTGGTGCATCGTTGCCGATACGATTCTCGCAGTCTCTTTCATGGTATCAAAGCAGAGATCGGGTAAATGTGCATTCGTCTTTTGAGTTTTGATTTCTCTTGGTCTCGTTTTTTTACTCTCGTGCAAGTTTTTCGATCATTACTACTGTGGAATTTTTTGCTAACTTTTTCTAATAAGTTGTTCTTGGAAAAGTTGTTTTTTTGTGTTATACATGCATGTGCAGGTTTTCTTCATGCCTTCGAGGTTTCTATTCTTTTTTCAGCTACATTTAGCTAGTTGTAGCTAAATCTGGCAGATTTACTCAACAAGGGTTATTTTTTTGGTTTTTTAAATTTATTAAACCAAAAGTAATCTTATTTAACAGAGTTTTTTTGTTTTTTATTAAAATAAATAAATAAATAAACTATTTTTCTTCAGAACTCTGTTGCTCTTTTTTTGTGTTATTTTTTTATAGGTTTCAGGTTGTTTCAAATTTTTTTTTGCTACCGTCGTTGTTCACCATGGCCGACCTGTTGTGATGCACCCCTACTGTTGTTGGCCATTGCCCATGCCGCCTGCTGTTGCACATGCCGCTGCCCACGCCGCCCGCTGCTGCCACTGCCGCTGCCTATGCCACCCGCTGATGTTCCTACCGCTGCTCGCGCCGCCCACTGCCCCTGACACCCGTTGCTACTGCTGCGTCCGCCGCCTGCCAAGCATCCCTCCTTCCTCCTCCCTCCTTGCTGTGCATTTTGCTTTTACTTGGTAAGTTTTTTTAGTAAGGTTTCAAATTAGTTTTTTTTAAATTCCACTTTCCATTTTTGTTAAAATCTAAATTGCTTTTTTTTTTTAAAATTTCATTCTAATTTAAAAACACACAAAAGCTATTTAACAAGTGTGGTTAGTTTTTTTAATATTCTTTTTTTAAAATCTGCAAATTTTTATATTATTACTTGCGTTTTTTTTTTTTTTAATCATTCAAAAAGGAAAGTATATTTTTGAGGAAACTTAATACTTTCTAAAAAAAAAATAGTTTTTTTTAATTAAAAAAAGGAAAGTATTTAATTAGGATTTAATTAAATCTTAATTAGTTGAAATTAATTAGATTTAATTTAATTAAATCTAGTTTTATTAATTTCTAAATTTCCTACATTACGATTAGTGAAGTATTAATTCTCGAAATTTAAAATAACATTATACTCGCCTTTTTTGTCCTAAACTGCTCTAAAATTAGCTAACCTAGACGTTTCCGAATGATAATTTATTACACGTTATTGTCATTTTTTCTTCTCTAATTGTGCATTCAAGTGTGTAGCGACATTTTGGGCCTACTTTTTTCTTCCAGAAACATTTTTCAACCTTCTGAAGATCTTCGGGATTATTTTTGAGTCCTTATTCAAAATATTTGTGTTTTACCCCTTATTGCTTACGACTAGTGAGCGCATCCACCACAGTCTGTAGCATGGGGTTTTTTATTTGCGACGTCAGATGCTTTTTCTCACAATCAGGATTGGATTTCACCTCCTTCCTTATTTTTTGCTTGTGCTTGTTTACAGTGTCCTATTTGTTGCGCTCCACAAAACACTGTTGTGGTCTCCTCTCTTGCGTGTTATTACGTTGATTGCAAGACGAGTTACCAAGTGTTTCAAACCACACGCACGGACCCGATTGTAATCAACACACTAAACTATAAAGTGCCGAAAGCAGGGGGTTGTTATATTTTCCTAGGTGGTTGTGTTTCTTTTCTGCATTTCTTTCTCTCTCTTCACTATGGATGCACTTTCAATTCCTTTGCTTATGTCGTTCAACTTCTTCGAATGGAGATCAAAAATGATTATAAAACTAAGGGGTAAAGGGTTATATCGCATCACCACGGGAACTGAGACTAAACCAGATGACGACCCTGAAAAATATAAGTGGTTAAACCGTAGTGATGAAGCTTTAGGTCTTATGTGCATGTCTATTTCTCCTGATTTGCTCTTCCACATTGAGGCGTCTGAAACACCTAAATCTATGTGGAAAACATTGGATGCAATGTTTGGACAACTAGATGACATGAGAGTGCATGAGTTGGAAAACAAACTACTAGGGTTAAATCCTAGTGGCTTTAAAAACCTATAAGCTTTCTTCTCAAAATAATTCCACATTAGATTGTTGTTAAAGGGGTTTCAAGTAGAGAAGAAAGATTCTCAACTGATCTTGTTGATTCTCTCTAAGCTAGGTCCCAAATATTCTATCTTCGTGTCAAATTTCTACGCTACAAAAGCTGCTTTGGGTGATACTTGGACTATGCCCTCCTTTGATTGTTTTTCATCCCAACTCATTCGAGAATAGGACAAACTCATTCAAATGGGGTCTCTCAAGTCCAAGTCACATGCCCTTGTAGCAATTACTAGCAAGGGAAAGAAGACTAAAAAGAAGAAAGAAACAAAGGATCAACCTAAGAAAGAAACCAAGACCAAACCTAAAAATGACACAAACACTTCGACTTCTGAGCCTAAGGCACATAAAAGCAAGTTTTTGTGTTCATATTGCAAGAAGTCTAGTCACGACGAGCACCACTATTTTTGGAAACAGATTGATCACTTATCTCATTTACTTGAGAAGAATAAAATAAGTGTTCCTGAATCCATAAAACAAAATACTCCAAAGGCCGAGTTTTTTACTGCAAAAGGTTCTAAATCTGATAAGAAGAAACGAAATGCCCTTGTAACTAGAGTTGCTCCTTCATCGACATGGATTATAGATTTCGGTGCCTCACACCACATGGATTCTTTGCATGTTGATTTTTCCAACATCGAAACTTGTGGAATGTCCCAAATCATGATGGGTAATGACATGAAAGTATCAATTTCTGGTATTGGATCGGTAGAGATGGATGGGGGAACATTTAACCAAGTGTTGAGTGTTCTTGATCTCTCTATCAATCTCCTATCGGTTTACCAAATTACTCACCTTGGTGAAGGAATGCGAGTGGAATTTGGTCCTAACTCAGTGATTATTTGTGAGCTTAACAATTACACTACAGTGGCTGAGGGAAAGGTTGATCATTGTTCATAGTTATATACCTTTTCCCACTTTACTTCTGATTCTACGCCCACTACCTTGCTCACTCATACAGATGAGGTTAGTAAGCTATGGCATGAGTGTTTCGGACATCTAAATTATCGTTACCTTGAACAATTAAGCCAAAACGAAATGGTCAATGGGTTTCCCTGTGTCAAGTTTTCTAAGGATCTTTGTGAGGGTTGTACCCTTGGAAAGCATCCCGAAAAGAACTTTGAAAAAGAAAAATCCTGAAGAGCTACTCGTCCTTTGGATCTTGTTCATAGTGATGTTTATGGTCCATTTCCTTCTTCTTTGTTTACTAGAGCTCTTTATGTGCTAACCTTCATTGATGAATTTTCGCGATATACTTGGGTATATTTTCTTAAGCTTAAGTCTGAAGTCTTTGAAAATTTTCAGGACTTTAAGGCTCTTGCTGAGAAATAGGTAGAATGGTCTATCAAGGTTCTTTGAACAGACAATGGAGGTGAATATGTAAACAATAGGTTCATGGATTTCTGTACTTCTGAAGGGATCTCTTTACAGCATACAGTTGCTTATAGCCCTTTGCAGAATGGAGTCGCAGAAAGAAAGAACTGTACTCTGAAGGAGATGGCCACTTATATGATTCACTCAAAGTCTCTTCCCCCCCAGTACTGGGCCGAAGCAGTGAATTGTGCAAATTATATTCAGACCCATGTTCCACACAAGGCAGTAAGAGAGATGACACCCTTTGAAGCTTGGTTTGGATGCAAGCCTGATGTTGAGCACTTTTGAGTCTTCGGATCCAAGGCTATGGCTCAGATTCCCAAGAAGAAACATAAGGCTTTGGAACCACAATCCAAACCTTGTATCTTTGTAGGGTATCCTGATGGCGTGAAGGGATATCGATTGATGAATCCTACTTCACATGAGTTGTATATTGAGAGAAGTGTTAAGTTCGACGAGTCTTCTTTGACTTCTACTTCTCCACCTATTGAGGTTCTTCAGCTCGCTAATTCAAATTCTGACTCATTAGATGATGATACTGTTGAGCGTGCTCCTCTTCTTGATCCTCCCGACCATCAGACCTCTGAGTCTTCTAATTTTGATAGTAGTGATGATGAGGACTATGTCCCTTCTCACTCAAGTGAAGAATCTTCTGACTCTGAGCCTGATCCTCCTGGTCCTCTTTGGGCTAGGAAAAATTTGTAAAGTGCTGGAGATTTAGTTGGAGATACTTTAGATATGAGACGTACTCACTCAGATTTTGTTGGACCCCACTCTTTCTTCACCTCTACTTCTAATCCATAGTCTTTCTGGGAGGATTCTGGTATTCCTGAGTGGGATTCTACCATGGATGAGGAGTATTCCTCTCTCATGAAGAATGATACTTGGGATCTCACCCCTCTTCCGAAAAGAAGAAAATTTGTTTGGTGTAAGTGGGTGTTCCAAACAAAGTATGGAGTAGATGGAGACATTGAAAAGTTTAAAGCAAGATTAGTAGCTAAGGGTTTCTCCCAGATAGCTGGGGTTGATTATACTGAAACCTTTTCTCTGGTTGTGAAGATGAATTCTATTCGAGTGAACCTAGCCATTGCTGCAGTGAACAGATGGAAAGTCCATCAAATGGACGTTAAGAGTGCCTTCCTTCATGACGACCTAGAGGAAGAGATCTATATGGAACAACCTCTGAGTTATGTCCAAGATCCCTCCCTTGTTTGTAAGTTAAAGAAGTCTCTTTATGGCCTCAAACAAGCCCCTCGGGCTTGGTATGCCAAGATGGACTCCGTTTTACTTACATCGGGGTTTACTAGGTGTCACTCTGATCCAAATGTTTATATTCTACTGTAAGATGACTCCATACTCATTGTTGTTCTGTATGTTGATGACTTGTTGATCACAGACAACTCTTCCTCTATTATTGATTATGTGAAGATCGCCTTGGCCAACAGGTTTTCCATGACTAACTTAGGTCTGCTTCATTACTTCCTTGGGATCCAGATTTCACAATCTGACTCAGGAATTTTAATTTCACAACCTAAGTATGCTCTTGATTTGCTAGCTCATTTTTAGATGTTCGATTGCAAGTCTTCTCCTACTCCTTTTCTTTTCGGGGTTAAGTTGATTTCAGATTGCTCTACTCCCTTGGTTGATGGTACTCTTTATCGACAGTTGGTGGGGAGCTTGATTTACTTGACTCATAGTCAATCGAATTTATCATATGTTGTTGGGATCGTGTCCAGATTCATCCAGGAGCCACATGAGCTACATTGGAAAGCAGCTAAATGGATCCTTCATTATGTTCGTGGCACTTATACTGATGGCATTCACTATCATGGAGGGGTAGATATTGACTTGATTGGGTTCACAGATTCTGATTGGGTTGGTGACTTAGATCATCAGAAATCTACTTCGGGCTACAGTTTCTCTCTTGGTTCGGGTCCTATTAGTTGGTCCAGCAAGAAGTAGAATGCAATTGCGATATCATCTACAGAGGCAGAATACAGAGGAGCAGTTAATGCTTCCACCGAAGCTATTTGGCTACATGGTATTCTGACAGAGTTTGGCATCCACCTTCGGTGGCCTACCATTATCTATTGTGATAACATGAGCACTATCTCTATTTGTAGAAATCTAATTCAACATCAGCGGATGAAGCACATTGAGATTCATATGAGAGCTTATTCATGATGGCATCATCGACATTCAGTACATTCAAATAGCTGATCAGATTGCAGATTTATTTACCAAGCCCGTCACTAAGATGAAGTTTCTTCACTTACGATCTCTTCTTGGGGTGAGGTGTTCTGCAGCTTCTCATCTTCTTCGAGCTATGTAGTCATTATTTTCTTCTTCTTCTTCTAGGAATATTGTGTTTGTATATGGGCACCTTATCAGGCCTTTAGTTGTCGGGTCCCATTGACGCATCTTTCTTAGTTTAGGGGTGTCTTCTTTTTTTGTCTATCTCATCATAGCCGCTACCCCAGCTTCGATGAAGGGGGGGTGTTGGTGTGAGTTATCCTATGTGTCCTTCTCCCATATTAGAGGGTCATCTCACATGGGTTAGGTTTAGGGTTAGGGTTTTCTATTGAGTCCTACACTAGGGTTACTCAACACCCTATATGTACCCTTTTACTATTCATTGATGAGCATGCTAAGACACTCCGTTGTCTTTTCCTTATGTACAACTTTTTTTTCTGTTTTACAAATCTTCCATTGTTGATCGATCATTGCGTTTATGTTGGAGCCATTCGATTTTGTTGGAGTGCAACTTCTTCGTGGTGCATCATTTTTGATATGATTCTCGCAGTCTCTTTCAACCCCCCTAGAAAATTTGGTTAAGACAACCCCGCACATAGAGAAAATATGAAGGGAAAATTTTTTGGACCTACGAGCTCGCATTCCAGAATGAGGAAAAGGAAAAAGTCAAAGTTTGAACCCGAGTCAAAGCCAAAGCGGGGAATTGGAGGAAAGGGAAAAAGATAAATTACGGACCCGTAGGCCCAATTTTTGTTCCAATCTGGCTGCCACGTGTCCCATATAAAAAGGGGACCCATTTTTCAAGTTGTCTTCCCGCCCTCCTGTATGGACCCGATACAAAATTCAAAGGGGCATATCTTTCGACTCAGGGCTCAAAATATTGCAAATCTGACGCCGTTGAAAAGATCGCGGCTCACCCATGCTAGGGAGGTCTGAAACTTTAATTTTGAGGTGGTTAAGCAAAGGAAAATGGAGGAAACGTCTTCAGGCCTTCAATGTAGGATCCATCTGTCTCAACAACCAGATTGGATTTGATCTGTTTCTATTATTTCCTCTTCTTTCAAGGCACCGAATCAAGGAATCATGTAGTAAAGACAGATTTGGGGCATATTTTATGGCATTCCTCTCTGATAAAATATTTTATAAAAGAAGAGGGGGGTAGAGGTAGGAGAGAAGGTTGAAAATGGAGTTTGAACCTCCTTTCACAACTCTGTAATGGCATTCTCTTGCCTCTTGTCCACTAACAATGTATTGTGTGAACTTTTGGAGCAATAAATTATGTTTTGTGATGCATCTATCCATCCTTTGCTTATTTTATTGTATCTCCCCACCTCTCGTTGTTGTAGGGTACACTGTGCATATCTTTGATGTGCATTTTAGGTCCTAGGAGATGTGTTTAATGGGTTTTAAAGTGGTGTTCTGTGTGAAATCTATCTCTAGTCTGTGGTGCATCTTGTCCACCCTCGCCTCTGCTCACCTCTCTCCACTTCAAGTAGCTAAGATTGAGACCAACACTTCCCTTTTCTTGGTGCTATCACCTCATTAGTGTAGGATTTCCCTCTTTATGCACTTTCTCTCTCTCTGTATCCTTGGCATTGTTAGGATAGGTGTAGTTAGACGTCGTTTCTGCATTAGGAGTAGTTTAGCATTAGGATCAGGAAGAAGAAGCCAACTTTCTTCGGAGGGCCATCTCAAGTCCACAAGTCCCACAGCTTGAGAGATGGTTCCATGTTATACAATCACACCAGATGATTCTGCCTTACAAAAGCAGACCCGTAGAACTCATTTGGGGGTGTTGTGATTTTGCACTAACAGTTTTGGCATGCCCGGTGGGACACTAGGGTTAGATATTTCATCTTCTCTTAGTGTCTCATGCAAAAAACAACAAATCCAACACCACTATGCACCACTAACAGTTTTGGCACACCCGGTGGGAGAGATATGAAGCACCTTACCACTTCATCTTAACAGGTTGATGTGTTCCTGTTAAGGGTCAACCTTTTGAGGCAAATACAAGCACATCTGACAACTCCATCTGGTTAAAAATCCATTCTCTGAGTTGTAGACCTTTTCCATCCATTTCCGCTCATTTTCATCCATTTTCTTCTTTACATATCTTTCATTCTTTTCTATTCCATGAGGTTGTGCAATCATGAATTCATTCCCTTCATGGAACTCACACTTATAGCAATACAGTCCACCTCCAATGTATTTCCCAACTCCTCCAGATCAGCATTATAATCAGATCCAGAACCATTATGCTTACCCATATGAGTAGTGTCAAAACTAGTTTGACTATGAAGCTTATCAAGGACAAGGGGATGCATATGATGGTGATAGTTATGCAGAGGATGTTGGTCTACTGGAGAAGATTCAAAAAATGTAGGCTAGCATGGTTTAGTCAAGGGGCATAGCCCAAATGAAGGCATTTCAGATTGGTTTCAGGGCACCCTGTCCATGGGAAGGCCCTTTTCCAATACATTACAACCCTCAAGAGAAGCTTGACTTCATGGTTGAAGTGTTGCCTCAGCTTACACAATGGGCTAAGGAGATCGGGGCTTATGAGCAAAGTGCGAGATAACCTTGTCAATGGGTACGTACACCACCTCATAGTTTTTCTTTTCCTCATTCTCATCCAATATCATTTTAGTAGTATCAAGTTCCAAGCTTCCCATCTGCTCCCCAAAATGTTAATTCCTCTTCTCCATCTACTAGTCTTCCATCCCACCTCAGTTTCTCTTCCCTTTTCCCTTCCAAATTAAATTCCCCCCTACAAGAGCCAAAAGAAATGCCTTCCCCTCCACCAGAAACAAGGAAAAAACTAGTGGAGACTCCACCCACCACTTCTCTTGCCTTTCCAAGCCCATGTTGGGAAGAGACTCCAAAAACCAGCCAAGGAGAACATCAAACAGAGGAACCCAAGGGAGAAGAAATGATAGAAAATATGAAGAGTTGAGCTACTAAATTTGATTTTTCAAAGGTTCTGTTGTTGGTTAAACCTAAGGAGGAGGCTGTGGTCAAGCCGTAAGTGGTGGAACCTCCAACTACAACACAAGCAAGGGAAGAAGGAGCTACTCCTAATCCAAAAGAAGAGGAGTACATTCCAGCTGTAGAGGAGGACCATACAGTTTCAGAGGCTCCAAGTGTGGATTAGGCCACAGAAGAACCTTCATTTCTTCATCCCCTTCAAGCTCTGATGTTGAGGAAGAGTTTGAGCTTTCAAACTTCATGTTTGAGGATGAAGGGATCCATGGTGATCAAGTTGCAGATCAGGAAAGCACCATGGAGGAGGTAAAGCACATGAAACAGGAAAACAAGGAGGCAGACTTCCTGTCAGACTTGGAATATTTCTTTAATGAAGAGGAGCCTGAGGAGATAACATCATTTTTTCCTCCATCTTCAACATGCTAAGAACATGAGCCTGCTGCCATGGAGGAGAACATTCAAGAACAGTAGCTTGCATTTCATAACAGCCCTCTGGAACCAAGGTTGGAAGATCTTGATCTTCCATGTTCTTCATAGGAGAAGGAAGAGAAAAAGCAGGAGGATGTCGTCATCCCTCTCACGCCATCCACCCAAGAAGGTCTACATGAAGGCTCCATTCTTGGAGTTGAAATTTAGAGTAACAGGCACATCCATTGGATCAGACTATGCCCAATCAGGTACTTGGCTTCATTAGAGCCAAGGGAGAAGCCAAAAGCAGTCATGCCTACTCCAGGGCATGAGGATGAGCATCAAAGTACCAAGGGTCGCCATTAACACCTCCAGAAGTCCGATACAAGTCAGCTTAGGGAGGTATTTTCCATTAATGGTGATACCTTGATGATTTGTGTGGAGGACGGGCTTATTATCAGTTTTTCACTCATCCAACCAGCCATGTTCAATGTCAAATCAATTGCATGGCTGCCATTTTTTAGGAAGGGAAGCTATTTCTCCCTACCAATTGCAGGCTTTGTTTGAGCTCCCTTTGCTTTTGGTTAGAGTAGTGTAGGTAGGAATTTTTTCAGTAGAAGAAGTGTTTTTGCACACTCTGCATGTTCCATTTGGAGCATGTATGATTTTCAGTTTGTACATAGTTTTTGGTGTTGTTGTTTTGCTCTTGCATAGTGCATTTAGTTGGCTTTTGGTGAAGTCCAACTTCAAGTTTCAGTGGGTTTCCAAGAGGCTCAAAGGTTGGAGTTTTAGAGTTCATATCAGTTTCATGTTCATCAAGCAGACTCCATGCCTAATGGATGCCCTAAGGCCATTGGTTTCTTCATCTCACAGGAAGATGTCCACGTGAGTCACCAAATTGTTATCCCAAATTCACCCCTCAGCAATTTTGGTCAAGAAAACTCTGCACATAGAGAAAATATGAAGGGAAAATGTTTCAGACCTATGAGCTCGCATTCCAGAACGAGGCAAAGGAAAAATTCAAAGTTTGAACACGAGTCAAAGCCAAAGCGGGGAATTAGAGGAAAGGGAAAAAGATAAATTACGGACCCATAGGCCCAATTTTTGTTCCAATCTAGCTACCACGTGTCCCATATCAAAAGGGGGTCCATTTTTCAAGTTGTTTTCCCACCCTCCTGTATGGACCCGATACAAACTTCAAAGGGGCATATCTTTCAACTTAAGGCTCGAAATATTGCATGACACCGTTGAAAATATCTCGGCCTCACCCATGCCATAGAGGTCTGAAACTTTAATTTTGAGGAGGTTAGGTGAAGGAAAATGGAGGAAATGTCTTCGGGCCTTCAATGCAGGATCCATCTGTCTCAACAACCAGATCGGATTTGATCTGTTTCTGTTGTTTCCTATTCACCGAATCAAGGAATCATGTCGTAAAGACGGATTTGGGGCATATTTTATCAGAATCATTAACAACGGTGGTTGAGCTTCAACCCATTTTTCCCATTTCCCTCTCTCTTTCTTCTCTCCGATCAAATCTATAAATACAGGGACAAGATTCATTGTAAAGGGTGGTTGCTCATTATTCTCCCCTACCCCTCTCTTCTTTTCTTTCCCAGGGTCGAAAATGGAGTTTGAACCTCCTTTCACGACACTGTAATGGCATTCTCTTGCCTCTTTCCCACTAACGATGTACTGTGTGAACTTTTGGAGCAATAAATTTTGTTTTGTGATGTATCTGTCCATCCTTTGCTTATTTTATTGTCTCTCCTCACCTCTTGTCATTACAAGGTATACTGTACATATCTCTGATGTCCATTGCAGGTCCTGGGAGATGTGTTTAATGGGTTTTGAAGTGGTGTTCTGTGTGAAATCTATCTCTGGTCTGTGGTGCATCCTGTCCACCCTCTCCTCTGCTCACCTCTCTCCAGTTCGGGCAGCTGAGATTGTGACCAGCACTTCCATTTTCTTGGTGCTATCACCTCATTAGTGTAGGATTTCCCTCTTTATGCACTTTCTCTCTCCCTGTCTCCTTGGCATTGTTAGGATAGGTGTAGGTAGATGTCATTTCTGCATCAGGATTAGTTTAGCATTAGGATCAGGAAGAAGAAGACAACTTTCTCCGGAGGCCCATCCCATGTTATGCAATCACACCAGATGATTCTTCCTTAGAAAATAAGACTTGTAGAACTCATTTGGGGGTGTTGTGATTTCACACTAATAGTACTAATTGTTCCTCTTACTCATAGAAATTTTATTAAAGGAAGTTATATCTTTCACAAAAAATTTTATCAACATCATTGTCTAAAATCTCTAAATGGTCACACCTAGTGCAAGTCCAACATTACGGTCACTTTAAGGGAACTATATCATTTTTTGGTCTTAACAACATGTCTCATCAAATATAAAATGGTTCAAGGTCCAGTATATTCTTTAATTAGGAGAATATTAATCAAGGAAAAATTGTAGCTTCCAAACAGAATTCAATTTTTCTCATCGTCTAACTTTCCTACAAGGGTCCACATAAGTGGATGCACAACATAGGGTCCCTATTTAAAGGAAAATAATGATGGGTGAGCCAAGATTCTTGGAGCAATAATAGATTGACACATGAAATTTGATTAATTCTTCTCAATAATTCATTCAGCACCATGTACATATACATAGGAAATAGTTCCCCTATAATTTAGGAGATAGCTATAACAAAACTTCAACCTACGTGAGTTGTTTATAACTCACTAACCAGATACATATAATTTTTATTGTTGTTTATAACAACTAATAACAATTTACTAACTAATTTACAAACTTATATATATTATAAATATTATTTTACCCATAGTAAACATTAATTTCCTAACATCCCCCCCTTAATGTTTACATGGTAGTAAATGAACTTTCACACTTCCTCTGTTATCTGACGTTCATGCTTGCTCATGATCTTGGTACAACACTCGAACCGAAGGTAAAATAAGGAACACATCAACTTCTTATCAACCATGCGATGTCTGGAATACATCTGACCGACGAGGATGGGAGCACACTCAGGAATCATTTTATTATCAACCAGTCACTCTATGGAACACATCTGGCCTAGTAGTGTGGGAACTCAATAAGGAATACATCTGAGCAGCCTTCAATGGTTTTCTAGAGCCTAACCACAAACCTAGGTATGAACAGGAACACATCTGACTATTCAACCTCTTCAAGACTCATGATGTTGCATTTCTTTGTGCTATTTTTTCTTCACTATGTTTTTGCATAGGAAAATTATGTAGGAATGTCCGCATATACATGTGAACAGGAATGGATATTTGTTCTTATTTTTTACAACACGCTGAAAATCACACCAAACTGAAATGCTAAAATCAAACACATTGCACACACATGCCACCAAATAATTATGTGCAGCCCCATCGTTGGTGACTGACAAGAGGTCGTTGATTGACCTCTAGCCTCCGATGCCTCCGTCCTCCAGTGCAAGTGTTGCTAACTCAACAGGATGTGAACATGAAGCAACTTTGTTTCCACATTGTGATTATTATTTTCTTCCCTCTTGCAGTGTGAAACACTTTATTTTATTGGACGTTGTGTTACACTGCAAATGCGTCTGTAAGGCAAAATTTTTTCTTTTTATGACATTTTTGACAACACAAAAAAATAGCTATACAAACGATACTTAATTTTGACAACATAATTATTTTTACAAGAAAATTGACTCTATTGACTATACAAATGACAACTTTGACTCTTTTGTTGTCATATAATATTTTGATTTTGAAAAAACCGAGAAAACAAATATAAATGACTCTAATACTTATTTTGTAAAAAATGGAACTCAACAACTCATTATGGACTAATTTCAAATAACAAAATATTACCTAATATACGAATGGAATGGAATGAAAACGTAGAATGAATCATAAACGTCCCAAACAATGTTATTGAGGTTGAGACACGACCTAAACTTAGAATCGATAACCAATCGAAAAAAAACACTTACATGACTGACTTACATATATATGAGACCAACATAAGATTGAAACTATTTAACAAGACTGCGGTGGGAGGATTTCAATAATTTTGCTAACCTTATTTCATCGAAATTGATAGCTCCACTGAGCTTATAAATCATTGTATCACCGCTTCACTTGGGAACAGTTACGTTGAAATAATTGTACAGAAGAAAGGAAGATCTGACAAGGAGAGATTGGGACTGAGAAGTTGCAGTTGACGCCACTTCCAAATGACATTTATTATTTCTCTATTCAACATCCAAATCTTCTAGAAAATATGAATGTATAGGAAATTGTGATCACTGGGAATGCATGATGATGCAAAGCAACGATATATGAGATCAACGCTTGAAGGCAGATTGACCTTTTCAGAAAACTTCATGTTTATCTTGGCATGAAGAATTTAGAATGCCTTCTCCAATTTGCTGCTTCAATTTGATTTGCAGAAAAGGGCGACGGTCAGAATATGATGTGGCTGTGGATGAAGACGTTAGAGCAAGGAGACTCGATGCAGGCATAACTCAGCAAGAACCAAACATGAATGGAGGATATACACATGCCCCAAAGAATGGCACAATTCTCAACCAATGTGTAACGACTGTAAGTTGCAAGAAGACTGATATGTTGACGTTATGAGCAGGATTTTTTGCTTGGAAAATGCACTTGAAGAAGATGAAAACTACAAATTTCTCTCAGTGTGGCTAATGCATAGTTGTTGATGCACAAGAATATGAACCTGAAGTTAATAACTTGGTGAGGCCAATCCCTTCAGTCACCCTTATCTCAAAATATAATCTGACAGAAACAGATCAGACACTTTTGCATTTTCTTGAAGCAAATATTTTCTTTTTGGTTGGTTGGGTTCAATCTAATCTCAGCTGGTACATTTGGATGCATGCATAAATAACAAGAAACAGAGGAAACTATCATGCAAAGGGAAATCAAGAGAATTGAACTGCCCTTTTCCAATCAAATCATTATCTCGATCAGGAACATATGTCACTCTGATACCAAATCTTGGAGCAGTAATAGATCGACACAGGAAATTCAATTAGTTCTTCTCAATAATTCATTCATCACCGTGTACATATGTATAGGAAATATCTCCCCTATAATTTAGGAGGTAGTTATAACAAAACTCCAACCTATGTGAGTTGTTTATAACTCACTAACCAAATACATATAATTGTTATTGTTGTTTATAAAAACTAATAACAATTTACTAAATAATTTACAAGCTTATATATATCATAAATATTATTTTACCCATAGTAAACATTAATTTCCTAACAAAGAGAACATAAATGTTGTTCAAGTTTTGCATACTAGTTGCATACGAGCCCACTAAGGAAACCATCTAAGGTGTCACAAATACCACACAATAAGAGAGAAAATTTTCCCAAGTTCCGTTTGGTTTCACCTCCTAGCTCACCATTACTTTAAATTTTGAAAAATGGTTCACGAACCTCTCCAATAATGATTCTAGCATCTACATTATTCATTAAGGTCAAGGACGAAGATTCACATAATACCAAGCATAATGAAGGATGATGACTCAATTTGACCATTATTTTTACATTAACAAAGAAATAGTGCCAATAATTTGTGGGTGAAATATCTAGCCAACCATTAAGTTATGATCAATGTTCTAATTGGTTTCCAAAGTTTCATAGCATGTACTATCTTCTAGAACATCTCAATCCCGCTTCAAATTTTGATTTAGAAAACTCATAAGAGATAGTTTTATTGATTATTGTTTAAAAGATTTGCAAACATTTTCACCATGACAAAGTAACTTTCGAACTTTCTACACCCCAACAAGCCATAACTCCTTAATGAAACAACAAACAACAAGTTTTCAATTCAATAAGATATATGAAATTTTTTATTTAAATTTAATCGTTTCTTAATTTCTATAATCAAGAGAAAACATGAATGAGTTAGGAAAAACAAAATCCATTCAAGGTGAATGTTTCCATAACCTATCAAAATACTAGGCAATTATAAATTGGGATGGAATACAACTTGTCCGTTCATACCTTCCTCAAGAGTACAAGAGATCAACACACACTTTCCATTAAGGGAAAATATAGTCTAATGCTTCTCAAGAATGGAATTTATGCTAACCTTTACTCAATAGTTATTTTGTTCACAAATGGTCCTTTAGGTCGCAAGAGGTATATATAAATACACTTCTTCACTAGAGGGTGAATTCTATTTCTTAAATTTCGCCACCCGATGAAATGGTGAAACAAAGGGGGCCATGTTTTTAAATGTACCCCAAAACAACATAGCTTCCGATACCACTTCACATTTTACTTTGCTCAAATATGGTTTACATTGATATCAAAGGATGTCTTCACCCTAGGTAGGTGGGATGAATTGATAATCATTATTATTAGTCCTTACCATATGGGTTACATCGTTTATGAAGGAATATTACGCAAGAGTTTCCTAAAAGTTAAGTAGCCAAAGGCATATTAAATTTGTGATACCATTGAAACCTTTGATTATTCACATTAATTTCTCACCTAGAACTTAGGAATGTCAACACAATGCCTAATTTATTTACATAAGACTAACTATTTAGAGTGTAATCCATATTATATGAATATCAAATAACTAAGATTAATAAACATTACTTTTCCATTTGAAACAATAACTTACGATCACCTCAATTTTAGATTTTAAGGAGTAACAATGATAACTTTGTTAGTCAACCAAGGTTGTACAAAGACATATTCAATAATTTTTCCCACCTACATTTAATTTTATGACTTTTATTATTGGTTATAGGGTATAATACACATAAATGTAGTTATGGATATATAGATTTTTTTAGTGGGTTACGTAACATTGCATTTACCACTATTACAACATATTACTTGCAATTCTAGGTTCAACACTATCACTGGTACACCATAACGCCCAACTAATAGAGAAATCAGAACTAATTTATTTTATCTTATTTTTGGAGAGATAGAGAGAGATTGTTGCTATTTTCTCGTAATTAATGTTATTCTAGATCCACGAGTTAAGGTTAGAAAGAGAGGGTGATTCCATGTTTTCTACACACAAGTCTTCGCATTATAAACATGATTAACTCGAAACTTTTTTATCAATTCAAGGAGGTTTCTAATCACATGTGTACTTACTAAGGTAGAACATTTTAACCAAGTTATATTGCAACAAAACTTACTAAGTGGTTATAGTATGAAAATAGGTTTATCGAGATCAAGAAGGATTAAAATAACTAGATCATTACCGAAGCTAACTCCAAATTTTATACTGAGAGCTTTGATGAGAATTTGAAGTTGTGAAAACTAGATTCATTTTATAATAGCACAAGGTATTCTTAGTTTACATGAAGAGGATAAACCAACTATGAAATATCACTTTGAGCAACACCATCATATAAAAAGAGACACTAACTTTCCTTTCCCCTTATCACTTATTGTTTAGAGACAAGTTAGAAGGAGTTTGTGTTAGCAAACATTTTCATCCAATTATACTTAATTTAAAAAGTACACTTTTGAAAGAATAAACAAGGCTATAAGGTTTATTGGAAAATTTTCTTATAAAAAGAAGTATAAAATTTAGATTTGTAACATATACATGAGGAGTAGAAAATTATTTTGATTCATAATAACAAAATTTTAAGGCATGGAGGGCCATCTTCTCTTATTAGGTGGTTCAATACAAGACACAATTATTTATTTTACACCCATACCAAAAGGGTTTTGTTAGGTTTAAATGTGGCACCCCTAACATTGTGGTTGAGTTTCCCAAGAAACAACGGGTCACGCAAGGAGGAAAAAGAAACTAACCAAATTCCCTAAACGTACTCCTTAGACAAAGAAAATAATTCTACATTCATATATCCTCACACAAATTATTTCCAAAATCAACAACTAAACTCATTATAGTGTCCAAAATGACCAAACTATACCAAAACAAATAGCATTCAACATGCCTCGAAGCATAAAATTTGTCTAGGTCATAACATTCAACCATGTAAAACATCATGATAATTATATTATAAAATCTTGCACCCTCTAAGGGTGTCCTAAGAATTCAAGCAGTTTATTTAGACCCAGTTCTCTTGTTTTACAATCTAGTGAAAATGACTTAAAAGGGGGGACCAACCGAACTACTCAAATGGTACAAAAAAATCTTCCATCCAATTCTTTATTATATAGTGAGTCAACAAAGACAAACAACTCTCAAAACTGGCGAATAGATTTTGAACTGGAAGCACCTTCTTGGGGCCAACTATTAAAGTTTCGCTATTGCATTTCAGCAAATTTTTAGTGAAGTTGGCTACAAAATGAGTTTTGAAAATAAATATTTCACAACCAAAAAATATGTTTTATCAACTTTCATCTATCCTCCTATATATAAAGAATTGGATGCAAATTACAGAATGACATTCTGGTAACCAGAACTCTAGTTATGACCTCATTTTCGGAGCTAATTTATGTTATTGACCAATTTGTGTTTTGTGCTAGAATGACTAGAGGCCTCCTAAATAAGCTTGGAAAGCTCACTCCCCATTCTGTTTTCTCAAAATTAATTGTTGCAATCAATTGATATGTATAAATACTAAAGGTTAGAAGTGGTATATTCCAGTTTTCTATTATTGCTCCATAAACCATGGGTCAACATTAAAATGGATTTTCTTAGATTTGAGTTATTGTCCATGAAGCAATGTGATCAACATGGCACAAAATGCCTTAATTTAAATGATCATATGATCTTATAAGTTGGTTTTAAGATTTGTTATGACATCCCATGTCACTAGAGAGTATGATCATTCGAAGCGTTCTTCGCTATGTGAGCCATGAAGTCATTTTGCATGTTAATTTTGAAGGACTTTCCTCACTTTTGCGAAGTTTTTTAGAATAACGAGTTTGGACAAAACTTGCATTCCAATAACCCTCTAAGTTTTCTATTTCTTTAAAATTTACCACCTAATCTAGTCTTTGACAACCATTCACATCCTAGGGTAGGAATCAAAACTCCAAAGCAGTTGTTCGAGGTATACTACGTCGAACGCCTCATTATAAATTTTGATCGATGAAGAAGAAAACTATATAGGTTTTGCGGAAACGTCTTCATCGAATGGGAAAACCAACCAAGCCAAACTTATTAATCCATTTCATGATCTTACCCAGTATGTCTGGTGTTGGAACTTTCGCTTTGATACCAAATGTAATGCCCCATTTAAACCTACTAGGAAACAATGTAATACTACTGAAAAATCGATCAATTTTTTTTGAAAAAGTATATATATATATATATATTCAAATTCTCTAATAAAATTAATACCACCGAGTAATGAATAAATTTTCTAAATTTATTATTATTATTCATCAAAAGATATTTAAATTCCTTTATTTAGTCCACCCATTTAAGAGATTTAAGCTATTTAATAAATATTATCCTTATTGTGACGTATATTCACCCAATATTTAAAAACTAATTTTCATTTTATTCCTTTAACTATTCCATTAAAGTCAAAATTATGGAAAAGTTAAAAATTTTGTACAAAAGATCATTTGATTAAGAGAAATCTAATTGGTAAGGAAACTCTTAATAAAATCCTTAGATTCTTTTTTTTTAAATAAGTCCCATACTATTATTTTATAGCTTTATAAGAGAGTTTGCAACCTTTCCTCAAAGAAACCTAATTTTTTCTCAAAAACAATCTCCAACATTATTTTAAAGTTTACTTTGTAACATTATGTAAATAATGTTTATTACATTTTGGGATTATCTAAGTATGACGGGGAAGGAAGTTAGGGTAAAATTAAGGCCCAAGCTTTTTGGGATTATTTTCCATTTGTAGATTTTTAAGAAAAAGAAATCTCCTTCCTTATTTTGTTTATTGTGAGGTATACCAGATCTTCAGAGTCATTTGATTTCTTTATTATCTACTATATTATTAATTTTTATTTTTATCCCCTTATTTTGAAAAGTCTAATTGTAAGGATTTTTTATTAATTTTTATTTTAGAATTTGTTGGTTGAGTAACAAGTGGCCATTGCTGATGTTTATGGTGAGGCTTACGTATTTATTTTTGCTTTTTCTATTTTCATATTGGAAGGGATCGACTTGCATCATGGAGTTCGATGCTCCTTTTGCTTTGACACAGTATTTAGGGTCACGGAAGGCTAAATTATCTGTTCGCTGTACGGTTGCAAGCCCATATATGAAAAGGAACATAGGGGAGCAGGGGTTTGGACCCCTGGTTACAATATATATTTCCTAACTAGAAATCTGAATGGGAGGGGGATCCTAAAATTATTATCAGCATGCTTGTGGATCAAAGGCATCGCTATGCTCATTGTGGCATAAGCATATATACCATTTTTGTTTTTTATTAGTTTCTTTTCTATTTAATAATAAAAACACATCATACCAAGGCTAATTGTATTTATAAAATAACTTTCAAAAAATTATATCTATATATAAATATAGTATACACACAGCCGTATATGAGGGTAATATGTACATATGAAGGTATATAATATATAATTGTATTAAGCATGTAAATATATATATATGTGATGAGGATGGACCAGGAACATTAAAATGGTTCTTCCAAGGTTTGATAACACAATAAACTTTAACAATATATAAATGTATCAAGCGGTTTCTTTTAACCAATTAAAATTTTGTTTTAATCATATATAATCAAAATACATTGGTATCCAATTGGAATAAGTGTAATTATTCTATACTTAAGTTCAGTAATTCAACCCGATGGCAATTTCACACAGGTTTAAGATCACACACTAACATGTTTTTTACACAGACATATGTTGGACACAATATATACACACAACACACAAGACACACACAACAATATCATTTTCACACACAAAATTTCACCGTCATACATATATGAGTATTTATACATTTGAAACCAACCATAAATCAATTGGTTAAATGTGATTTTACTTAATAACCAGTGAAGAATAAAAAAGTGTATTAATGTATTCTTGAAATACAATTTCATCACTTATTTTAATATAACTTTTCCAACATTCTTGAAGAAATTTTCCATTTTACCATTTTCACTATTTTTAATTATACAAGTTCAAAGCTACAAATCCTTTCATTTTGCTATGTCAATAACTTACATAAAAGAATGTGAATATTCAATATTGGAAAGAATAAGTTTGTCCTTTCTCATTGGGATGAGTTTACTTCATCGAAGAGCAAACAAGACACCAAACAATTTCGTTAACAATAATTATCTTCCCAATTTAGAAAAATACAAAGTTCCATCAATTTGACCATGCAAAGCCTCACATTACAAATAATTTGAACTTGTCAAAATACAATTTTACAATATACTAAGACAAAGGAATGACAAGGCCTTAAAGGCTCCATCCAATGACTTGAGAATCACAAAACACTTTTTGTCAATGATACAACATATCCCAACATGGGAGCTTACAAAGGAGTTTAACAACATGATTTTACAATAACTAAATGAGATCCAGAAGGTAGAACTCTCCAAAAATTGGGGAAAAACAAAATGCCAAATTTCCAAGAGTGTTGCATCCATCTTAAAGCTTTAATCTTCATGGTTTGCACTCCACAAAGTCTTCAACACAAGGAGAAAGACTTGATTTACCACCCAACCTATAGGCATCATTACATGTCTTTCCAAAGGTTGGAATACATGCTAGCCTCCCCCAAGCCCATGGGAGAGAGAGATAGCTTCCACAAATGTGCACAAGAATAAGGGAGGGGTAACTAAATTATAAACATCACATGACAAGACCAAACATTCATGCACCACAAAAACAACAAATGACAACCAAACAAAAGAGGAGAAAACCAAATTCATCCTCAACAAGGGGAAGAGTGGATGAGACATCCAATAGTTCCATAGAATATGGTCCAACCATAGGATGTAGACTTACCAAATCTTCAAAATCCTCCTTATCCCTCCATAACAATCAAACCTCCTTATTACTCCTCCCATTTGTCTAAATTCCTCCTTGGAAGGATTTTCAAACCCATTTGGTTTCCTCTCCAAGGATGGGGAAGGGTGTTCAAACCATATGAACCACCTTCCCCACCTCAAACCATATGAGGGGATAAAAGAAACCAACATGGCTTTCCCATCAAGCCATGAGGTTTAAGAGGGAAAATCCCTCCCTCTTCCCCAACAAAACTCCCAAATCCATCAAGCCATATGATGGATGGAGAAAACAATAAAAGAAACAACCAAGCAAACATACAACACATACAAAACAAGACCATACTTGCAACAAGATCCAACTAAAATTTAACTTTCAAAATAACAAAGAAGGATCAAAGATCCTACCTCCAAAAAGCTTTCCAATCTCTAAGCTTCTCCAAATCCTTTTCCAAAGCAAGAGCTCTAACTCCAAAAACACTCCAAGCACAAATGACAAGCAAAAAGTTTCTTTCTCCCAACATGAGGAGTATTTGAAAAAAAAAAAGGTAATTTCCTCACAAATGAGGGGTTAACATGTGTCACCCCTCTCTTCCATCCAAGACAAGATTCCAAAATCAAAGGAAGAAAAGATAAAACTTCATTTTAGCATTACTCCCCCAAATTACCCAAAAAGAAAGTAAAACAAATCTATGCAACTTTTCACAATACACAACCCTCGACCATTATTACATGAATGGTGATAAGAGAGAGGAAAAATGGGAGGGAAAACCCCTTTGGACTAGAAATTAAGCCCCCCTAGCTAATAGGTAGGGTCCAATGGCTTATTTTTATGCTAAGAAAACCCCAAAACCAAAAGGAGTCTCTAAAAATGCCAAAAATAACCCAGTTTCGGGTTTAAAACTTTTGGACACATATCTTGAGGATGTGGGGCCCACTCAAGAGTGCTTATGTGACCCAATCCTCACTAATTAAAAAAACACATAAAAAACACATTCCTAATGCAAGTGGGGACCATTAAGTCCCCCAACCTAGTTTTTTAACAAAATTAAACAACCTAAACACAATTAATTTTACAAAATATACAACATTATAAATAAGGGTCACTCATGGTGCCCAAACAATACATGCAACCAATAAGACTTCATACAACTAACATGGCTAAGACTCGGCCTCGTGGACCACTTGTGCACATTCGTGTAGCCTCCCTGAAACCCAAGTTCTCTTGTGTCTTGTAATCTGCACACTCATTGCAAAGATTAAATGCATATGCCCAATAAAAGTATAAATAAACTACTCAGTAAATCAATCAAATTATAAACATGTTAACTATGCTAACACATCATCAATATGGCATCGTAAATGAGAAATCATGCCATTTTTCACATAAATTCATCTATGTGTTAGTCATTGCCATACATATAGATCGACATATATCCATGTTATCATATGATCACATCAAATAATCGAATAACTCATAACATCAAGATGTGCGACAAAACCATGTATCCATCATATATCAAATAAGCTCAATAACATAGTAACATGTTAGTATCCAAAACATCTACTGAAATGTACTAACATACTAATCAAGGATAAATTGGCGCTACATGTCCAAATCACCATACATGTCCCGAAAGATCAAATAGCATAACATAATATCAAAATATGCCATAATCCATGTCAAATCATCAGATATGAGTATAGAGTCAGCATATAACTGAAGCTAGAAAATGTGAGCACTACACTAATCTAATGAATTATAGGGTAAGGGGATGATGTAAAAACATAAAAATGGGTAGAGATGACACCAAAAAGAAGTGGAGCACTCTTTAATGAGTTTAAGGAGTGAGGATACAAGACACAAGTCCATATGGTATATATAATCCACAACCAAAACATGCACCCAAATCAAATCCCCACCCCAAAACCTTGAGACATGGTGAATTAAAAATATTTAAATGCCACACAAAATAAATGATGGAAAAACTAGAGAGGTGAGAGAAAAAATAACACAAACACAAAGGGAATATATGAGCCACAACCCCATTTTTTAAAAATCTATAATATACACATTACGTTGCCACCATAAATTGAGGTGATCAATCATTTAGAAAGGTTAACCCAGAGGTCAAAGGCACTCAAAATGTTCAGCTACTGAAATAATCAAAGTAACCTTGTATTCAGAAGAGGATGTTTTCCATGATAAATTTGAGTTGCATTAAAAGATCATAAGAGAGAATAGGGGATATGGAGATGACATGGAAGATGTTTGACCTACTTGATCCTTCCAAACTACCATAGAATTGGATCAAGAGGGAATCCACAAGTCTCGTGATGATACATCAATCTAGATGTGCCTTGGAGAACAAGTAAATATTATATATTTATTTTTTGATAATCTATAAGGATAGTTCAACATGAAACCAAGAGATCAATGAGATGAAATGAATTCTAGGATACCATTTGGCTGATCAGATCATGATTTTTTTAGGACCACTAAAACTACTCACTATTTTTTCATAGTTTTTATATGTTTGAGTGACTTGTGATAAGTCCATGTTGACCAATCACTAGTTCTCATACTTTTTGAACCTTCTCAGGGCCACTCAAATCTACTCATGCTTGTTTGCTAACTCGACCTTCTTGTGACCCTTGATTAGTCCATGTGGACCAATCACTTTCCCTTATCGACTCTCAAACTCTCTCAGGTCATCTTGAAATCTCAAGGTCGCCTATAAAATTTTCGGGTTCCAAGCCTTTGTGCCTTAGTTGTTTAACTTGATATTTTCAATCCCCCAAAACAACAGATAGCCATCACATGACCACATGAACCAATCATATCTTTATGTGCTCTCATATTTTTTCAACCCTTTGGTATCTCTATGAACCATGTAATTTTCTTTATTTCTTACAATCCCAGGGTCTTGGGTTATCAAAAACCTGAGAACCTAACTTCTTCACCTTCCTTTCTTAGGATTTTTCACAACCTTAAGACCCCAGTGGCACTATCATTGGTCCACGTAGACCAATAACAAGATCAATGATTTTTCATTCCTCTAAAAACTTTCTTGACTCATATTTTATAACTATTCGGCCCAGTCCTAACTCAACTCAGGAATTAACTGATTTAGAAACCCTAGGACCAACTCAACTCAAATCCCAACTTGGTGATCAACTCAGCTAGACTCGGGCTCAACTTGGCTCAACGAACTTAGGAAAAATGCAAACCATGGATCCTTGATCTAATTAACAAAGGTGATCGCCATAGTTATAAACATGACCCAAATCTTTCTCCTTATGAATATGTGTCTAATATCCCAAGACGAACAAGTGACCAACGACTGCCAAGTTTCCTATATGTGACCCTAATCAAATTTGAAGTTTAGTACCCTTTGTAAATTTGAAAATTTGAACCTCATCACCCATATAGAGCTCAAAATGTATTATTTTGACCAATTGTTTCCTTGTTTTGAGCTTTGGAAACCTAGATCTAGTTTGTGCAAGAAATTATGAAAAAGTTTTGAGATACCAGTTTGCAAAAATGAATGAATAAATTTGATCAATGCCTTGAAGTCTTCATTTTTATACTTAGTTTCCTAAAAAATAAGCAAGGTGCTGATTTTGGAAACAATAGGGATTTTTTATATTATGCTAGGCATAGTTATTTTTGATACAATGGTTGTGAAACAAAACTATGCTTGTCATGGTTTATAACAAAAAACATCAAGTATGCATGACCTTACCTACACTTTCAAGACATTTGTATCTTGCATATTAACTTCAAATTTGTATAAAGAAAATAAATAATATATGGCAATTGATTCATACCTAATCCTGGGGATAAATTTGTTATGTTGTGTAGCATGTTTTCATAGAGGGAAGTGATGAAGACTATACACTAAAAGTATTGTATAATTAGGAAACGTGCTCTTCTCATATGGGCGGTATTTTGGACCATAGGTTTATGGGGCAGTTTTGGATCATGGTTTTAGTACTCATGACATTGTAAAACTACTTGAGAAGTTTTCTATTCATATCCTTTTGTGCATATGGTAGGGTAGATGTCACATTGAAGATGTGTGAGTTCAAGTGTGAATGCATGATAGTTTGTTGAGCACAAATCCAAATAGATATGGGTATTTTATTGAGAGAAAGAGGTTATCTGTAATAAAATCTAAGCAAGCGATTCTTAGTGGACACAATCCAAATTGGGTGAACCACGTTAAATACTATCTTTGTGTTTTGTTATTTTATTTTCTACACATTTATTTCATATCTATGATGTTATTCTACATATTAATTTCTACTATTGTGATTCTATGTGGGATTGTTATGCATATTTTATCCCTTATTTCCTAACAAAATCCATATAGAGTTACTTCCCTAGTTTCAAATATCTAATTTACCCTAACAAAAATCCTAGCCATATAAACTTCAAGTTTTCTTTATTTTCATGTAGTCATTTAGGTCTATCTGATTAGAAATGTAATTACTTTGAGTGAATCTCATTTCAATATGGATGTAATGGATCATTATGTATGTATGGTCAACAACATTTATGGTTATACTAACTGTAAGAAATCCTATATTTTATTATCAATACATTAATGATTATGATATCACTCTACAATTTTGTTTATTTAGAACCTGTGAATTGCACAAGAAGATAAGGCTAGGATAATATTTAATATCACTCATTTTTAACACAAATCCTAAGATCATTGAACCTTAAATGTTCTCCAATCAAACATTGTATACATTGTAAGATAATTTCATATTCTTGGAGCCACACATTTCTTGATGACATGTTTTCACAATGGGTGTAGTCATGGTTGGTTATACAAATAATTTTATATCTAATCAGATGTTTTTTAAAAATGTATAAATCCATCATTTGTACTAGTTTCAAATATTTGTGAAATTAGGAAGATTGATTAAGAATCTCAAAAGAAATTTTGATCTTTAAATGTTGTAGTTATGAGTAGAACTAGTAGACATGTATATAAAACATGGAGTATATAGAATGCATATGATTCGTTTGACAAAAATTATAATACAAACAATAAATATTTAGTCAATTCATCAAACATATTAATGATAATCTATGAGCTCACATTTTACATGCATGTCAATAAGGGAATTCACAAAAATAGGGTTGGTTTAAAATTAATTTGACTCTAAGAATTTTCGTATGGATAGAAAACCAAGCACACTTTTGAAAACATGAGGAGTGCAATAGATATGGTTTCTTTAGTGTTTTATTCCTTATTCACATCATATGGGTAACCTAAAATCATCTAGACTTTATTTCAAACAATCATTCTACAGAAAGTTTATCATTTACATTATATACATAACCTATCATCAATATATCAAACAAACCTATATGACAAACAATCATTTTTCACTTTTCATGTATTCTGTATGAGATCCAACATTCATATCAATCACAATTATTTAAGTTCATGGATAACCCCATTGTAATTTATATTCTCTGTAAAGCCTTAATGACCCAATATTCCCTCAAAACTCTATTGTGATTTTGTCAAACCTCCATTGCAATGTGAAGAATAGGCTTTACAACTTGCATGGTGATATTTTCTATATCTCTACCCTCCGACAATCCTGACGCCCTAAACAATATAAGATCAATCAAAATATTAAAATTCCAAAGGACTCAGCAAAGTATTTATTGCAATGTAATTATAAATTCATATTCAAAATATTTGTTTTAGTGTAGGGATCTCATAGTGTCCACCACACTTATTATATTGTTATAGATTTTCAATATGAGAAGTACTCTAACCCAATTACATACATTCCAATTTAATCAATATTTTAATAAGGTACTTTTTTTGTAAATACTAAAAAAAAGAATTGTTGAATAATATTGTCAAACCCTCTAATCACCATTTGTTGTAATTTATCACTTTTATCCGATAAAAGTAAAAATAATGTTACTTGTTGAATATATTCATCATGAAAATGCATACTCTAATAAAGTTTGAAGACCTCTTTTGCATAGCCTACAAATATGGTCCTGAAAGTTTATAAAAAATCACTATCAGTGTTATTACATCATCAACATCAGTGTTATTACATCATCAACACCATATTTTTTTTTATGAAAAGGATCTTATATTATATTAATTAAATATGATACAATAAAACTTTCAACAAACAATCAGGTAGTATGAGAGCACGCCCCAAACCCACAAACAAAGCTAGGCTGAGCCTAGAGCAATGCGAGTCAAACTAGGTCGAGCCTAGGAGAGTAAAAAATATAGGCACAACCTAAAAGCAGACAAAAAACACAATCAAGCAGCAGAAGCAAACATTCCCGAGGCAAGCGGATCATGATCATCCAGCCACCCCAAACCAGGTACGTCCTTACCAATATCTGGAAGTTCCTAATCAACAACAACTTCTTCCTCCGGGTCTACTTCCCCGCGAGTAGGGATGGCGAGGTTAAGGTGGGGGAATTTTTTTGGTGATGGCTATTGAGGAGGTGGGTGCTGAACGTCATGATGTGTAGCAATGTCAAGAGGAGAGCCCCACCCATGCTAACGAGGTGGCGAGCCCCAACCCTTCTGGAAAGCTGATGAAGGTAGCGGCAAGCCCTGACCACGACTATGAGCTGGTGAGTAACTGTGCTAATGCAACGGGCTCGGGGAGCAGCGAGTGTGACTAAAAACATGATGTTGAGACCGACTGTGCCAGCCACCATGGGCGAAAGGTGAGGGGTTCCTAGTAGAGGATGAAGGCACTCAAGCAACATTACATGGGGTTTCTCCCCAGTGGCGTAGTAGCGTTTGGAGGTGGTCCACCTCTAGTGCAACCTTGTTGGCTTGAATTTGTATCTGCATAAGCACATTTGACATCACCATGGATTTATTATAAATAGAGAAATATTGATCAACTACAGAATTAACAAATAAAAAATAATTTCTTTCTTTCCATATCCAAAACAGAATCTCCCCTCTGAAAAACATGCCAAATTTGGGTGAACATAGGCAGAAGCTTGGGATTATATCCCAAAAGGATATGCTGACAAATGAAGCAATGAGGTCGTAAAGGAAAGAAAAATGAATGTATCCAGTTCCAGGAATTTTGAGCTTTGGGAAAAAACCATAAAACATGCAAGATTGTTTCCAGATGACCACAGAAAGGACATTTGGGAGCTATGATCCCAATTTTAACAAGATGAGCCCCGATAGGAAGGCCTTGTTGAAGAATGCACTAAAGGAAATGATCAATCTTGGGCTCCACACATAGAGTCCAAACAGTTTCAAATCTCCTATGCCACGTAGACAGTGTGGACTGAATTCCCCAACATGTATTAATTTATCCACCATGGATAAATGAGGCGAAAGCAAATGATAACCTTTACTAGATTTATAATTACATAATGGGGTATCTTCATACCACTTCTAGTCCATCCACCATGGTCGAGAGGAATACACAACAATCTTATGCAACATGTGGTCAGGAACCAAATTGATCACAGTAGTAAAATTATCTTGGTCCTGGTTGGAAATCCAAAATATAGATTTGAAATCTGACCAAGAGAACAAGGATTGAGAAATTTTGTAGAAGAAGTCCTTGATGGTGCGAATTCTTTGTTTGAATAATTTGAGCGTAGAGATTCTCGGGACCTCTGGTAAACATTTATCTTGAGATTGAAAAATCAGTGACCACCAGAGAGATTGTTGGTTGACAAAGAGCCCATTTCAAAATTCATCCCCCCATTTAAAAAAACCAGGGCTTAATACATTCCCAATATTTCCAAATGCTCTTAAGCACAAAGATGCCAACAATTTTGACATGTGCTGGGGTAATGAGCAAATTGACAAACCCCAATCATTTCCACACAGGGCGGCCATAAGAGGAACCTTCAACAATATCGTGTCATGTATAATAACTTTCCAAGCTTCTTGGCTAGTAATGCTTCTAATAATCCATTTAGCACAAAGAGCTTTCCCTTGGCATTGAATGTGAATAAGGTCGAGCCCCCTAGAATTTTGAGACAAGCAACAAATGTCTCAAACTACCCGATGAAAAACTTTACCTGTAGAAGCATTAGCCCACAAGAAATATTTGAGTTATTTTTTCAGCTTCTGGAAGGAATATTTGGAAGGAACCCAACACGATGAGTAGTAAACATGTGTGGTTGTAAGAACTTTATAATAGATTTGGAATTTTCCAGCAAAAGATAAAGATCTAGTGATCCAATATTCCAACTTTTTTGCCACCCGTTGAATGACATATTGCCATAGCTCAGTCGCGGAGGCTTGAAAAGAAAAAGGAATACCTAAGAATTTAAAAAACTTGTCGTGTTAGGATTTTCCATTCAAAAGTGGCAAGCTAATCAAGCACTGAAAGGAAATATTGCCGATAACACTAGGTATTTTTCCATTGAATGGATGAGCTAGAAGCTAAGCAAAAAATATTCAAACACTGCATAGCATTGTGAATGTTGGTTTCGTCTTTAATGAGTGTAAGAAAGGAATCATCTACAAAATTCCCATTAAGAAGTTGAGAAGTGGGCTTAGCAGGAAGCGAGAATCTATAAACAAGACCCTGTGCTTTGGCATGAGCTAACAGATAGCCAAAACCTTCGGCCGCGAGCACATATAGTGCAGGGGCAAGAGGATACCCTTGCTGAATAGAATGAAAAAACCCAAAAGGTTCTGAGCTGAGGCCATTGATAGATATCTGAGTAGAAGCATACACAAAAAGCATATTGACAAATTGAATAAAAATGGGACCAAAGCTAAGGGCATGGAGCATGGCGAGTATGAATGGCCATTCAATCTAATCATAAGCCTTATCAAAATCAATTTTGATAAACATGACAACTTGATTAGACCCAAGAGCCCATTCCATGCCTTCCCACGCCACAATGTTTTTATCCAGTATGTATCGTTCTTGTACAAATCTTGTTGCTTCTAGTTGAACAACAGCTGGTAGAAGATTGCGTAACCGCATAGCTAACGCTTCGTAAATGATTTTATAGGAGACGTTCAAAAGCATAATCAGACGCTAATAGTTAATTTGCTCTGGGTCTCCTTGTTTAGGGATGAATTTGATGTTTCCCTTATTAATGTGTGGCCCTAAGGAATGGTTCTAGATACCTTCAAGATAGACCTGAAATAGGTCTTGACCGACTGAATCCCAAAGGGTTTTATGGAATTCCCAAGGCAACCCATCACAGCCCGACACTTTATCATTAGCCATTTTCATGGTGGCTTCATGCAGGTCTTCAATGGTGAGCATTCTCTTACAGATCACATTTTGAGCCTCTGATAATTTGCATGTCACAACACCTAAACATTGATCATGAGCAACTTGGCGAGCTGCAGAGGGTTGTTGAGCTTGAAACACCAGCTTGTAGTGGCGCATAAAGGCTTACAACATAAGTTGTGGGTTAGTAATACGAGATCTACCTTCCATAATAGCTCGGATATGTTAGGAAGGTTTTCTGGCTCTGAGAGAAAGAAAAAATTCTTTCTAAACATGATCTCCAATTTTGAGCCAGTACATCCGAGCCCGGATCTATGCACCCCTAACACTGTAATTATCCACAATTTGGATTTGATGCTGAAGCGTTGTAACTTGAAGTTATAGAGTTTTAGAGAAGGGGTCGCCTTGAAGTGCCACCACCACTTGGCTGAGAGCTGAAGTATTGGCGGAGTATGAGAGGAACCCAATTATTGCCAACTGTCGGCCGTAGATTCGAAGAAATCTTGTTGTTCGCGTCAACACATCATCCTACCACTGAATCCAGCTGGCTTTCATAGGTGGATGAAATTGTTGGTAATGACTAGGTCGTGGAATTAAATTCTAAACATGCTTGATATGAGTGACGGTGGGGCCATGACGCATCAAGGCAGTATTAAGAAAGAATTGGCCTTTATGAAAAAAGGGGTGCCAATATGAAATTGTATTGGAGAATGATCCAAAAGGACAAATTCAGGCATGAGCTCCACTCACATAGAATAAATGTTATCAAACTCAAAATAATCTTGAGCTGAAAGCATGACCCTATCAAGCTGTTTAAGAACATGATTTGTCCCTCAACGTATATCCAAATTTATTACGCATGAAATACCACGCTTCCCTTTCACTAGGCATCCACCTCATAGGCAAGTGGCCACATTTTTCATTAGGTGACTCAACCATATTAAAATCTCCACTTATTACCCAATAAGCATCGGAATGGAGTTGGCGATCCACTACCATAGATCAAATCTCTCGGCCACATCATTCGAGGCATAAATATTAATGAGGCCAAAAGGGTGGTCGTTCACATTAAAGAGGACCCATATGACATAGTTGGTGGGGTCGATGTTTTGGTCAATAAGTAAAGGCCGCCATTTGGGAGAAAAAAGTGAAATTAAACCCCCAGGTCTTGCTTCATGATTGCTACAGAAAGCCAAGATTCCAGGCCAGATGGATTTGGAAACCATCTGTAACTGAAAACCTGTAATTTTTTACTTCCTACAAAAACAAAACATCCAAATTTACACATTGTTGTCGAGTTTCATGCACAACATACTTACGAGAGGAGTCTGTGAGACCCCGAACATTCCAAGATAGAAAATCATGGGAAACGATGGTCAAGAGCCATATGCCCGTCCTCCAAGCCATCAAGGACATCATATTGATTTTGCAGGAAACGATCAGTGTTGTGTTGTAAAAAAATATTGCAAATCAACTTTTTTCTGATTGGTGTACTCAATGTTGTACTCCGCTTCAGTGGAATCAATGCTACAAGCCAAGCTATCATCCTGAGAGATGCGAGAAGGGATTCGGGGCCGTTTGGAAGGCCCTTGTAAGTTTATTGGCAGGAGTAACAACACCGATTGTGGGATGGGAACATTATAAACGGAGTTTGACTGGTCCATGAGAACCGACGCCGTGAGGGGTGTGTTGAAGTACTTTGAAGATGAGGTAGCTAAGTTGGCAGTTGCAGTTGGTTCTTTAGCAGCAGTCATTTGCTCTTTAGCATGCACATTATGCGATTGTTCCTTAACAGTTGGTTCCCGATGGCCATTAGAACCAGAGGCCTTGGATTGTTGGGCTTTTCTCTTATTGCGCTGGCCTCCGACAACTTGCCAACCTTCCTCCTATGGGGGTTTGACTAGTTCAGGAGCTACTTTGGCCACAGGATAGTTTTGGGGCACATAGAGAGGGCAATCTTTGATCTTGTGATTGGAAGCCTGGAAATGGAAGCATTTATTAGGCAGATTGATATAAATGACCTCCTGAGAGTAGTGTTTGTCTCCCATCTGGATATCCACAGATTCCTTAAGGTCTTGAGAGAGATCAATCTCAACATAGACTCACTTCTGCGGGTGAGCATGGTAAAACCTTTCAGCTTCGAGGCAAACAACTCAACCAAGAGAAGCGGCAATTTGTGAAAAAAAAGACACACATGGCGAAGGAAGGCCGGGAAATTCAACCCAGACAGGAACTTTAAGGGCGGTATATTCAGATACCACAAATTCCTTGTGCCATGGGGTTAGCACAAGCATCGAGTTGCGAACATACCAAGTGGCTTGCTTAGCCAGAATATTGGATGCCTTAGCAGGGTCAGAAAAGTGAAAGAAAAAGAAATGTTTGGTCATGTTTTGAACACTTTCCAGTCTGACTCCATGAGGGGTCTAGACGGTGTTCACCCAAGATTTGAGCATGCTTTCAGAGGGGATGTGGCCCATGAAATACCCAATGAGACAAAACTGCTCTAACCATTGATATGCAGCATTAAATTTAGGAATGGACAAAACCACATCAAGAGGAGAATACTTTCAGAACGAACTTCTTGGGTCACTTCGTCAGCGGTGTCATTGCTCAAATCTCCACTATCTCTAGCCACGGTTGAAACAACCGAGATGGAAGATGGCGAGGACATTATATAGAGGACACCTAGCGGGCGAGAAACCCTAGGAGAAACTATAGCAATAAATTCCCACAAAGCCCGAAAAGACCGCGGTATGGTGGTGTAAATTGTAAAACCCTTGAAAAACTGACTCCAATTTTTCACCAAAATTGTAGAATTACTGACTTCCAAAATATTTATTCTGAGTACCTTCATAAATATTTTTTAATGTGAATATAATCAATATATGAAAAAGTAAAGGCTTCCATGATTCATAGAGATGAGTATAGAAATATTTAGATAAAAATTGGGTACTATTTTTTTCATCTTGTTTTATAATTAACTCACATAGTTTCTATTTACTTATAATGCACATAAAGGAGTGGCAATTCAAAATGAATAAACCGCAATTTTATAATGTGAAACCGTGTGCCAACATGATGATGTGTGCATTCTTTTTAATGAGAGGCTTTGCATATTTAAAATGAGATGAAAACTTTTTAAAAATGATTTGATTAAAAAGAGAATTGAATACAATTGGATAAACACAAGAAATTTTGTGTAACTATAAATATGTGTGCAAATTTTACGTTGTTATTTTGTTTTGTATAGAAGTAATTATTGATAGTTTTTATTCTTTCGCAACTTCATTAATTTTCAAATTCATTCTTATTATGGATTTTATACTGATTTTTAGAGTGGTGTTCTATACAGTATGAACTTAAAATCTTCACTTAAAAGGGAAAAAAAAAAAAAATCAATTAAATTTTTTAAATCATGTTACCTTTTAAACTAAATAATATGATAAATAATTATTTTTCTTATCTGATATTTAGTAAATAATTATTTTTCTTACCAAATATTTAGTAAATACTTAACATAGAAATTTGATAAAAAATCATTGAGCTTCCAAAAATTAATCAAAGTAACAAAACACTTTTAATCATAAAAATTAAATAATTTAACTTATTTTTTAATTTTATTCAAGTCCAAAACACTTTTTACTACTCTTACATCATTATTAGTATCCCAAAAAAATCATTCACTTAAACCTTTTAGCATGAAAATAATAAAAAATATGAAGTTATGCTTTTTCTTATTAAATTTAAAATAAGAATATAATTTAAATATCATTGATGATTGTTATATAATAATCATCTTAATGGTTTGAGATTAAAGTAGATACTTATTATTTTGTATTATAAATTCAAAGACAATGAGAGGTTACAAAATCAATAGCATAATAAGACATGAAACAAGGAAGATACCTCAAAATTTGGGAGGAAGTTAAGATGGTCCTTGAAACACCAAGAAAATATATTAAAATCAAAAGGAATAAAGAAAACAAAAGTGCCAAAAGGTAACAAAAACGCTAAGAGGCTACAAGAAAACCACTAGGTGACAATATGCTCATAATTTCTATGAAGTAATCAAGGTCAAAATAATTTGTTTCAACTTAAATATATAATTGCAATGTGATATTAGGAATGCTACCCAATTGTAACGAACGACTCTGACTGAAAATGAACCCAAACATGTCTATAACAGTTTTAATAAGGGAAAGAAAGAAAAGGGAGATATGCCCCACTTTGAGCTCAAACATATCTATAACAGTTATATTAGTAAGAAAATAAAAAGACAACTTATAAAACTTGGTATTAATGTGAAAGAAAGCGTTGTAGTCCAAAGCCCATCTGCACTTTGAAATGAAATGAAATGAAAGATTTTAATGACGTCCACGTAACTGAAAAGTGAAAGATTTTAAAAAACGAGTACACTTATTGTAAAGAAGTGGGGCGCGGGCGTCATTTCCACGGCGGCACACAGGTCAAGGAGACAATGAATGGGTCCCGTATAAATGTTGACCAGTAAAGTAAGATGGTATCTTTCTGTACTTACAGATTTTGATCCTTTTCTTGACTTGCACATGCATTATTTTCAAAGTCTTTGTACGACTACTATGCATAAAATCCAACAGCGTGTAGACCACGCATTTGCTTATATCTTTATCAATCTCATTCAATCATGAACTTCCTTTGAAAATACGACTGTGCGAATCATCAATAATAAGTCGAAGTTGCCAACATTGAGCACCACAAAAATAGTGCCTTCAATGAAGATATCTGCCACGCAGAATTGTGGCTGGCTTCGCCTGTGGAAGCTACAAATTTGAGAGCCCGCAGATTCTAATCCATTCCATTTCTCATTTCAGTTGAAAGCAAAGCCAAGATTGAAGATGGTTCCTTCCTTCTTATTATTCCGATCAGCATGCCCTTCTGGCTTTCAAGGATTCCCTCTCGAGCTCGATCCACACAATTCTCTGCACGATTGGTCTCCTCACCACAACACCTGCAATTGGACTGGCGTTGCTTGCTCTCCTCGCAGACAGCGGGTGGTTTCATTGAATCTCACAGGTATGTGGATTGCTCGGCCCCATCTCTCCTTTCCTGGGTAATCTTTCTTTCCTTAAAACACTTTTTCTCGAGAATAATAGCTTGCACGGCCAAATTCCACCTCAGCTGGGACGGCTTTTTCGCTTAAGAATACTTGGACTGTCTCTTAATGAATTGGAAGGCTCCATTCCCTCCACTCTTTATGGCTGCCGTTCTTTGCAAAAACTCGGTCTGTCGTTTAACCATCTCAGCGGCATCATTCCCTCCGAGCTTGGTCTTCTTTCACAGTTAGAGATCATTTACTTGGGAAGCAACCGGCTGACTGGCAAAATCCCAGCTTCCCTCGGAAACCTTCTCCTTTTTAACTGACCATTGGAAATTGCCGAAAACAGAATACATGGTGGTAAACTGGGTACTTACTAAACTTCGTTGGCTCCAGGACACCAACTACCTCACGGGACCAATTCCCATTGCCCTTTCCAACTGCACTCATCTGAAACTTATGCAGTTAATTGATAACCAATTAACTTATTCTCCCAGTTTAGCAAACTGTCAGAGCTGCAATATCTGTTGTTGTTGGGAAACTATTTTACCGGACCAATTCCCACTGCCCTTTTCAACTGCACTCATCTCCAAATTGTGGAATTAGGTGAGAACCAATTAATCGGCCATATTCCCTCCCAGTTTAGCAAACTCTCAGAGTTGCGAATACTCGTTTTGTGGGGAAACCAACTCACTGGAGAAATCCCAAGCTCCCTCTCTAATTGTTCTCTCCTTGAACTGATTGGTTTAAACAATAACCAACTGAGTGGCACAGTCCCCTTGGAGTTTGGTAAATTACTCCACCTTCAACGGCTTAATGTTATGGGAAAATAATCTTGTCAGCGGAAGCAGGGGTTTGTCTATTCTAACAGCCTTGACGAATTGCTCCTTTTTAGAACAAATAAATTTGTCTCTAACTATTTCACTGGCATCCTTCCCTCTTCAGTTAGCCGGCTATCAAGCGTGTTTTCCTTTTTGGCACTTGACTCTAATAAAATTGAGGGAAACATACCAAGTGGCATTGCCAACCTCACAAATTGACATACCTGTCCTTAGATGAAAATCGTTTCACAGGGACATTCCATTCCAACTCTGTCAACTTCCAAATCTTGAAAGATTGTATTTGCACAGAAACAATTTATATGGAACAATCCCAGAAAGTTGGGGTCAGACAAAAAGGCTTGGGTTGTTATCACTAAGTGAAAACAAGCTTTCGGGACAAATTCCTGATAGTCTTGGCGATCTTCCACAACTAAGGCGGCTTCATCTTGATCACAATCAAATGTCAGGGAAAATACCTGCCAACTTAGGGAGATGCCAAAATTTGGAATTGGTGGACTTTTCTTACAACAAACTGACAGGAAACATACCTCCAGAAGTTGCAGGTCTTCAGAATCTCCATTTCTATTTCAACATTTCCAGCAATTTGTTACAAGGTTCTCTTAAAGAAATGAGCAAAATGGTAATGGTCCAAGCTATAGATGTGTCTCTCAACCACTTCTCAGGTGAAATTCCATCCTCACTGTCAACCTGCACAGATTTGCAATATTTGAATCTTTCTTGGAATTCATTTGATGGTCCAATACCAACATCACTCACAAAGCTGAAAATTCTTCAAGACATTGATCTGTCTGGAAACAATTTGTCAGGTGTTATCCCTATAGCTTTCAAAGACATGAAAATGCTCAAGCATATCAATCTCTCTTCAAATAGGTTAATAGGAGAGGTTCCAAAGGGAGGAGTTTTTATAACACTTGATGAGTCAGCAGTTCGGGGAAATCCTGGCCTATGCGGAACATGGATAAATTTGCAGCCATGCCCTCATTCCAAACACAAACAACCTTCACTCTCCAAAAAGGTCATAGTCCCAGTTGCAATTGGCATTGCAATCTTCATCATGTCTGTTTTATTATTGGTATTTTCCTATAGAAGGAGACGTGCCGCCCAGAAAGACTCTTTCCCTCCACATAGGACCAACAAGAATTTCATATGAAGAACTTGTTGATGCAACTGATGGGTTTAACCAGACCAATCTCTTAGGAATCGGCAGTTTTGGATCCATTTATAAAGGGATTTTGAGCAATGCTACAAATATTGCTGTTAAAGTTCTAAATTTTCAAGATGAGAATGCTGAGCAAAGTTTTATTACAGAATGTGATGTGTTGAAAAGAGTAAAACACCGCAATGTGATTAAAATCATTTCGGCTTGTTTCACACTTGACTTTAAAGCTTTGGTTCTTCCTTTCATGTCCAATGGAAGTTTGGAGAGATGGCTACATCCTCATGGAGAAGATGACTGTAAATTAACTTTGAGTGACAGATTAAAGATAGCAATGGACATTGCACAAGGGATGGCATATCTACATCATTATTGTTTTGTCCAAGTTATTCATTGCGACCTAAAACCAAATAATGTGCTATTAGGGGATGACATGACTTCATATATAGCAGATTTTGGCATTGCAAAACTAATATTTGCGAATTCCATGGGTTCCCTAACTTCTACAAATGCACTTAAAGGATCTGCTGGCTACATTCCACCAGGTATAAAATTCTACATTATTACATTTTACTAAATCATTGGTTTGTTTTGGGTATTTTGTGAATATTTCAAATGGTTTTAGAATGACTAAACATTGTGTTTTTGTATTATAGAATATGGATTGGGTGGAAGGATCTCTACAAAAGGAGATGTCTACAGATATGACATTCTACTATTAGATATTTTGACAAGGAGGAGACCAACAAATGACATGTTTGTAGAAGAAATCAATCTACAAAAGTGGGTAGCAATGAATTTTCCAAATAAAATCATGGAAGTGATAGATAACATTCTTCTTAAAGATGTGATTGAATCAAAGAAATCAATGGTATTGACATGCCTTACTCAATTTATTGAAGTAGGGTTGATTTGCACAAGGGAATTGCCTCAACAACGCCCAGATATGATGGAGGTGGTTGAGAGATTAGAGAAAATCAAGAGGTACATTTCTTGGCACTCCTAGAGATTTTCAATTGCCCATAGATATTTCTCCTTTGCTTGTGGAGATACAAGTCGTAATAATAAATACTGATCCAGGGAGCAATGAAAATTGGTCTACATCTACATCATAGATCTTCACTCAACAATGCTAGTTGTTAGCTATTGTTGACTTGTTTCTTATTATGTTGTCTTAGATTGAATAAGAATATATTAGATTTTCTATATATTGTGAGGTTATGTAATGATCATATTTGTAATGTTGGACCAAATTAGGGAGGTGTAAGGCTAAGTTGTAATCTTTGGTCAATTCAATGACATATGTAAGGTGGACATAGCTATTGATATACACATAATAAAGAGGAATTTCATAAAAGAAAAAAAACAGAGTTTTTAATCCTCAACCATGTCTTCATTCTTTTTTGTCACGAAGGCAAGAAGGTTTTACATTCTTATGTCCACTTTATAGAATTTGGAGATTTTTATTGTATAGAGGAGAGCTATTAAAACATTAAAATTGAGCTAAGAATATACACGTATTATATATTTTAGTCAAATAAATATTTGACATATGATTTGTATTTGACTCCAAATGATTGGGGATTGCTATAATTTGAACCAATTATCCTAACCAAATTAGTTAAATGCTATGAGCATTTCATTCACATGTTGTGAGAAACTTAAGACATTCATAGTTTATATAAAGGATGCACTGCCAAGAAACATTGTAAAAATAAGAGGTACATTTCTTGGAGCTCTGAGAAATTTTGATTTCTGATAAATATTGAGCTATTTTCTTGTGAAGGAAAGTGTTACAATAAATACTACTTTTGGTAGTCATGAAAATCAATCTACATCTATCATAATTCTTTAATCACCAATACTATTGTTAATTCTTGTTTTTTTATGAAGAGAATAATAATATATTGAATTTTGTATATGGGTTTAGTCTATGGTGAGGTTATCTAAGGATCATATGGGAAGTTCTTATTTTCTATATATTGAAAAATAATGTATTGAACTTTCTATAAGGATCATATGTGTAAGGTTATATTTTATTAGCCAAACTTGATGATATGTAAGGTAGGCATAGCTAATATAAACAAAAGAGTTGTTAGTATTGATTTTGTCAATTTTCTTCATTCTTCTTTTTTACTAAAGACATGAAATATTTGAATTTTAATTCCACTTTTAAAAATTTAGGATACTTTTTTATATATTTAAACAAGTTAGTTTAAACTGAGCTAACAATACAAAACTATCAATATTTTAGTTGAATAAAGTATTTCTGATGCAGAGAAATATACACAAACGACATACAATCAACTTTTTCAAGATTTTTCAATCTCAACTATCCCTTATCTTTGCAATGAGGATCTCATACAAGCCTAGAATGGATTAACACTTGCAACACTGAAAAATATGACCTTGAAGGGCATCATCCTCTATTCTATCATTCTCATACCACTGCTAAGAATCTCTTCAAAAAGACTCAGTATGAAAGAAACTAGTATCTTACTCAATTTCACCAATTTGTTCAATTTATTACTTACTGGCCATTACTTAAGAATGTAACCTTTGGGTTTTGTCTTCTTTAATGCTTCCTCTATCAAATCCCCTTATCCTACACCTCAAAGTATAGTTAGTTGATCACAAAAATGATTCAAAACAACCAAACTTACAATACTACTCTCCTTTGGCAAAAATTGTCCTCTTCTCTCTTGAGACAATGTGTGCTTGCACTATATATGGATGTAGACTTCTAGAAGTTCCCAGAAGACCTCATAAGCTTCATTAGTATTATTTTTTCACCCCTAAGGTGTACTCCAAATTTTCTTATCCAATTATTCCACCTTCTCTCCTTATCCCACTTTCTCTTCCTAAGCTCACAAACCCTTAACTAGGTCTTAGAAAGATGATTGTCATGCATATATTCATTTTCCCATGGTTTCAAACCTTGAATCCAACCATTTTGGGCACCCATTAGTGTATTGTAACTATGTTTAAATTTTCAATATTTAACTCTATGTTTAACCCTTACTCCCTTTGTAAAGTGACTCCTTGGATTAAAGGTCCTTGACTATGTGTGACTATCAACTTCCCAATGGTCATAAATATCTTAGTTTCTACAAATTGAAACACCAAAATTACACTTGAATCACCTTATGCACATCCCCATTGTCATTATTTCAAAATTTTAGGTAAAAATACCTTGGTTTTAGGGTTCAACTTTCATTCCCTAGCTCTGTCTAGACTGTAGGTTACAGTGTGATCTGAGAAGTGACATTTGAATATATAAATTATTGTATTTAGATGCAAGGTTCTAGAATTTTTAGGGAGGACTATTTCAACTTGGTGAGAATGATTCATTTACCAGTAGGCACGTTTACTAACCATTTCTTTCACACCATCACAACTTTGTATTCATGTATACATACCAAACCCAATTAGAAGAAGCTCTACACATTTAAGCAAGTTCTCCTACCTAATCACACACTGACCTTGTTCGTTTTTAGTTTGGTAATGTGCGGAATTCCTATGATGGATTCAACATTATATACCTTCATGCATTTGAACTAGCATTGTCAGTTGTACACAGTCACCCATGTTCAGTCCATCAAGGATAGCAACTCAGGAAATCTACTTTAACAATCTTAGGGATACCAAAACTACTGTAATGGTATTATTATCCCTATTCTACGCGTGTTTAATCTTTAAGACTTCACTCCAAGGGTTTCATTCAAGCTACTACAACCTTCCTTTGCAAGAATAGAATTCACGGCCCACTCAGGGTTTTCTACATGCAAAGACATCAAAATGAACACCTTCAAGATCTTGGTCAAGACAACCATTTAATTTTCTCTAGGATCACCACCACAAAATGCTCAACATAGTTAATAAATCATTCTCTCTGAACTAGGCATAGATGCTCAAATGGTCACAAGGTTAGTAATGTACAAGAACTATCAAAAATAAATGCACTAACACTCACCTTCTCATCACTAAGCTTAAGATAATATTGCATTCATTCTAAGGACAAGAAATCCACTCTGAGATCAAGAAGACCATACATGCATATTAACCAATACTGAAATCATGCAAAAATTATCAAAACTTGAGTTTTCTCCTTCACTACCTTTCTTGAAACATCACATTTTTTTATTCATATTCAAATACAATGATGTGTTTCAGTTACCTTGTGCTTTTTATCTCTTCCTCATCACCCTTTCTCAGTATTCTTCTTCAATTGGTCAGTTAAAAACATGTTTTATCATGAGATTTCCTTCAAGGGATTTAATTTCACCTAACAATGCCTTCAGTTTAACATGACTTAGCATGTGACCTTTAGAAAAGATGTGATTACACACATATTTTCCTCATTCCATCCTCTTGCATATTTCCAAGCTTCAAGGATACAGTAAAACTCTCAAACTAAGCCTAAATTGACCTTATAATTTGAATTAGCATTTTGGAGGGAAATGCTTCATTTGAACTTGTGAAGTTCCAAAGCAAAACTAACTACATAGACCAATTCCTAAGGACTCCTAGGACTCATGAACACACCTAGAAAACCCCTAATTTATGTCTTCATGGTTTATTTAGATAGATAGAGTGATGATCTTGCATTAAATTCCATTAAATATTATGGATAGTACATAATATTTAAAGACATTGTGACATTTAGTTCATTGACTACAGTTTTTAACTTAAATCAACCAGTGGGAGTCAAATCCTTTCATGTAAAATATAATGAACAATGGAGTTTGATAAAAGGTTTTTATTTTTATTTTTAATATTGTTACTATAATTTGGAAGGTTCTTGTAGAATACATTTTAAACATGAAGACATGTCTCTAGTTGTTTCACCCAATGGAAGTTGTTTTATTTAAGTTAAGTTATTCAACTCTACCATTTAGTTCATTAATTTTATAATTGTGTGTTTTAAATTGTTTTCATTAATGTATTGTACAGGAGCATCATAGTAAATTGGTCAAATTAGTGTTTCAAGAGCCTTAGATCCTTATGAGATAATAACTAGGATTAGAATTTAGCCTAAGTGAGTTAAAGGTCTTATGTAAGCTTTCCCTCTGAAAGTGTATGTTTGAATTTTCAAATGTCTCTTATGTAATTATATGGAAATTTGTAATTCTTATGAGTCAATATGGATTATCATGGGTCTATTAGGAGTTTTTCAGCGTTTGGAATGGTATTTTAATCTCTTATATGTCATAATCACCTTTAAAAACAAAAAAAAATGAATGTAAAAAAAAGATATGGTGAAAATATTAGTTTGTTATCTTAAGCCATGGTGGTTCAGAGAGATTCTTGGGCCAAATCGGACCATTATAAGCTTGGTCAAGGAAAAAAACATGAATTTCATTAAACATATGATGGAGAGGTAATAAAGAGACATAATAAGCTAAGGAAGGTGAAAGGATTTCATGACTAAAGGAAGAAGATAGTCAAATCAATTGAAACAAGGGTCTAGATGTCAAGAAAGTGTGATCATTTTATCAAGATGAAGGTTTGAATCATTGTAATTGTGTATTTATTGTATTAATTGGTGATATGTAATCAAATTTGAATTGATTGAAGTCTTGATTGAATATTAGATTGATTATTTGTATGTTTCTACCTTATCCTACCCTTCAAACTATATAATGTGCAAACAAACTTGTACAAATCTTATAGAATATGAATATATAGGCATTTTCAACCCTTGAAATCAAGAGAATAAAGTTGTATCATGTTATTAAATATATATAGGAGTTAAAATCAGGTTTTGAGGTGTTCATATGCTCAAGCTATTGATTTTTAAAGGATTGTTGTCCTGACTGTCTAATCTAGCTCATAGGAAGAGAAAAAGGGCCATAACTTGAATTGTAGTAACATAACCGTTCTGAAACTTTGTGAGCATGTTTTTGGGGGAATATTAAGATTAAATGTAAATTTATAAGTTATTTTGGTCTGTTTTGACCATGCAAAACTTAAAAACTCAGACTGTAAACCTATAGGTGCTAAGAAAGTTTGTGTTTAAGACGTAAATCTTTCATAACTTGCACAAATCTTATCATCTAAATCTCAAAATTTGTTTGTACCAACTGTAGATGTTTACTAAAAGGATCTAAGTGGTATCAGATTATTTCATTGGGCTTGGTTTGAGAAATTTATGACATAAGTGTTTTTGTAGGGTCTAAAAGCCTAACAAGGACTAATTAGAGTTGAAACATTTGTGAATTGCGAACATTCTCCACAAAAGATCCCATAAAACTTTTTTCCTATGAAATAATGGAAAAATTAGTATCTTAAATGTATCTTCTCCTTATTTTAAATTTTGTATGTAAGTTTTTAGCATTAAGTTACCCTTTGGATAGGGTTACAAGGAGATAAGGACAATTTTGTACAATTTCTTCAAGATCACCTATTAGCTAGTTGTAACCTTGTTCAATGGTAATTATTAGAGTCTTTTAGATGTATAAGGATCATCTTGATGATGATTTTTTACTTTCAACAGAACATACATGAGTTTACATTGATGAGGGTTATTCTTGGATGACCTAGAGACTCACAAATATAGGAAGCTTGAAAATTTTCCGTAGAAAAGAGAATTGGTGTGTTCATGCTTACAATATTAATGAATTATCAATTCAAGTCCATCAAATATTTAGATAACCAAAGGTGAATCCTTAAGTAGTATCTTGAAAATAGTAGTAAGCAACTTCAAGAAGAGTCCTTTTATAAAGAAGAAAAGGGTGGATTTGAGGGACTCAAGAGCAATGTGAGTTACTATAATGTAAATTAGTCTTGTATAATGATGATAGATATTATTATTCAAGTACCATAGATATGAAGCATAAATTTCCTTGAGTTAGATTTTCATGAACTCAAATGATATAGTCTTTAGTGCTTAGAATCTTGAAAGTTGTATAAACTAGGAGGAAACTATAAATCAATCTTTGAAAGGATGGAAACACCAACCTAAGGTGAGAAATCCAAAACTTGTAAAAATGTCATAAAATGCACTTGTATCCAAATGTGATTTGAGGTGACTTATGGGATGTGATCTTACATTCAAATACCATAAGCATTGCGAGATGATGCTAACCAGTTATGGTGAAATTGGTGTATGATGAAATGTGTATGAATGGAATCATTTGTGGTATCATAACACAAGAAGGTATGAAGAATATTATGATATTGTTCACTCAATGTTTCGATAAACTTTTTACATTATAAACAATTTTTTGAAAGGCACTAAGTGGTGCAGAACTATAAATAGATCAAGAGGGATAGAAAGCCTTAAAGAAAAGTTAAGAAAATATGAGAATCCTACAAGCGTCAGAAGAAAATCATATTACAAGATATTAGAATTAAAAAATACTTAATTGCAGGAAAGATTGGTAGTTTAAAGGTATATACAATTGAAGTTTTGCATCTTATTTGTTTATTATATATTTCATTGACTGTGAAACATCCTTAAAGGAAAGAAGGTCAAGAAGAAGGTGATGCATACTAAGACTTGAGAAGATGAGAGTATAAATAAGCCTTGTCAAGAAGAAATAAGAAGGATAAACTTGCTAAGGCACATTGATACCTAAAAGAAAATAGAGACAAATACTCATCCAATATAGGTGATTTGAAAGGTGGTAGTGAACCTAAGAGAAGGTATTTGAAATCCCATTGAAGCTAAGAGAAGGAGTTCATTGAAAGGCAGAGAAGATGTTTGGCAAGCCATTTGAAAGGGCCAAAATACTATGGTGAGAAATACCTAGGTGATGACCTAAGAAGATGAAGAAACTAAGGTGAAAGATACTTTGGTGAGCATCTTGAAGATAAAGACATGGAGAGGTTTTCAAGAAGGAAAAACCACAAGAGAGAAGAAGGAGAAGATAGAAAAAAGGACTTGATGTGAGGAGCTAATTGAGGAGAATAAATAGATATTTAATATCTCTTACTCAGTCTTATTTAATCAGAAGCATGTACAATATTTATAGGGTCGTGTACAAACAATACTCCCCAAAATGGATGGAGTTACTCCCTAGAATGGATGGAGTTGTTACTAACAATAAGAGCGAATAATGGAATAAAAAACAACTAGCCTAATAATAAAATACTACGTAGACTATGCTAACATTCCCCCCTTATTACATTATTCTTGCAAATGTGACCCTTGAAAAGTTCAAATTTCACTTTGCCAAGAGATTTTGTGAGAATATCAGAAACTTGTGCTTCTGTAGGATAGTACCGAAGCTGAATGTGATGGTTCAAGATGTTCTCTTGAATGAAATGACAATCAATCTTAATATGCTTTGTCTGTTCATGAAAAAACTAGATTCTGCACGAGCTTCAACACACTTTGATTGTTGCAATAGAGAATAGGTGATTGTTTTTTAGGAATGCCCATGTCATCCAAAATGTGATGTAACCATATCGTTTCACACACAGCTCCTCAGGCGGCACGATATTCTACCTCTCTGGATGAGATAGAAACACAATTTTGCTTCATGCTTATTCACGAGATAGGTCCAGATCTGAGATGAAATATGTATCATGTGGTTGAATTCCTGTCATCAACAGATCCAGCATGGTCTGAGTCGACATATCCCTGTAAGAATAATTGATCATTCTTCTTATATTCCAAACCATAATCAGTTGTTCCTCAGACATATCTCAATACATGCTTTGTTGCACTCTAGTGGCATTTATTTGGTTCCTGTATGAATCTGGAAAGATAAATGACAACATAGCATAAGTTTGGTCTGGTATATGTCAAGTAGACGAGTCCTCCAAAAAATTTCTTGTAGAGAGTAGCATCTACTTGACGTAAATCCTAGAATCATGAAATTTTAAAACCTTTTTCCATGGGAGTGGATATAGGTTTGCAGTTCGACATTTTGTACTTTTCCAAGAGTTTCTTGGTGTACTTTATCTGGGAGAAAACAATATGATGATATTTTTGCCATATCTCCAAGCTAAGATAATAATGTAGGAGCCCCAAATTTTTCATGTTGAAGGTTCTTTTGAGATCATTCTTCACAATATCAACTTGATCTTATGAACTGCCAGTGATCACAAGATCATCCACATACACAAAAAGAATGACGATTTATTTTCCTACCTTCTTTATATACAAATTTGAATCTGAGGGGCTACAAGTGAACCCATGTTACAAAAGGTGATCATCAATCTTGATATGCCATGCCCTTGGAGCTTGTTTCAGTCTCTACAATGATTTGATGAGATGACATACCTTCTTAGGATGATCTTCATCAAAAAATCCTTCAGGTTGGGTCATGTACACTTCTTCTTTCAAATCATCATTTAGGAAAGCACTCTTGGCATCCATCTGCTGAAGTCTCCATCCTTTCTATGCTGCAAGTGCGTAAACTACTCTGATGGTCTTGATCTTCCCAGTGCCTGCAAAGGTTTTTTCATAGTCGATGCCCACTTTCTAAGCATATCCATTTTCTACAAGTCATGTTTTATGTTTTGTCGATGGATCCATCTGCCTTATATTTTATCTTGAAAACCCATTTGCAGCCTATGGGTTTCTTTCCTATAGGAAGATCAACAAGTTCCCATGTCTGATTTTGCATGAGTGAGTCATATTCTGCATCCATGGCTCCTTTCCACTGACGTTGACTGAATGCTTCATGAACATTATCAGGCTCAAAGCTATTAATCAGTGAACTCATGAGTGCAAAATTTACCTCATTTCTTGTTTGACTTATTGTTTTGACTTCGGATGAAGTATCTAGAAGTTATTGCAAATGAGACTCTTTGATGGTGCTTTGTACCCACTTCGGATGAGAACTTGGTTGCTTTTGTGAAGAACTATTGTGTTGACATGAGGATGGATGCAAAGTAACATTCTCTATTTCTCCAAGGTCAACATATAGCTCCCTTGGCAGAACATCTTTTCTCTGAGTAGTCTCCTATGCATGATCATTTGATTCAAAGACTAGTCAGTGAGAGGTGGTTGGCAATGGTTCAACTGTTGTCACTACTGAGTCAAAGGATGACTCATCACAAACCATGTCTCGAATCTCGTATATTTTATTTGTCTCAGGATCCATGAGATGGTATGCCTTTGAGGTTGTGCTATAATGAAGTAGGATGCATGGAAGTGTCTTTGGCTTAACCTTCTTTCTCTTTTGAGCTAGGAAATGCATGTGTGTTGTGCAACCAAATACTCATAAATGAGAAATTGATGGCTTTCTACCACTCCATACCTCTTCTAGAATTTTATTTTGTAGAATATTTTTCGGTGCCCTGTTGAGAAAATATATAACTATATGTACTTCTTCAGCCCAATAGCGTTCCTCTAGCTTTGTTGTTAGCATGCAGCAAGCCATCTTCATCACTATGCAATTGCGTCGCTCAACAATGTCGTTTTGTTGGGGTGTGTAGGGAACAGTCAGATTTTGCTTAACACCTTGTTGATTCAGGAAGGTAAAGAACTTATTTGATGTGAATTCCCCCCCTCGATCTAAGCAAACTAGAAGAAGTGGTTGTTCAGTCTCTTTCACAACACGATGATAGAAATTATGGAAATGTTGAAGAGCCTCAGGTTTCTTCTTCAAGAAAAACACCCACATCTTGCGAGAGTGGTCATCCATGAACAATTGGAAGTACTTGTATCCTAAAAATGAAGTAGGTAGTGGGCCATTCATATCAGTATGAACTACCTTCAGATGCTTCTTGGCATGGAAGGTGCTCGTCTGAAACGGATCCCTGTGTTGTTTTCCTGCAAGATAGCCAGGGAAGATAGGCAAGGAACTGGATAATTTGGGTAGTCTGTGGACCATTTCTTTTGAACTCATCTGATGCAATGAACTAGCTAACAAGTGTCCATATCTAAAATGCCAGAGTGCATTACATTCAACTGTTGATGCAGTTAAAGCTATTGCAGAAGATGAAACAATATCTAAAGCAAATAACTTATCTTTTAGAAAATGTCTATCAATAATCTTATCTTATCGCGAGATCAAACATGATTTAATTCCATTTTAGACAAGAAATTATACCTTAGGTGATAATTCAAGAGCTGAGTCACTAACAAGGGGTTGCTAGTCAAGACAAAAACATATATTACCTTTGTAAGTGTACATTTTCATGGTCCCAGAGGAATGGTGACTTTTCCTATTCCTTCTGGAACATACTCTTTGTCATCTGCTATCCAAACTCGATCTCTAGTGGGTTGTTCATTCAGTGAATCAAACAATTTCTTGTCACCTACCATATGTTTACATGCACCAAATTCTATCAACCATACTTTCTTCGTGGGCTGTGAAGTCTGAGAGACTAGTACAAGGTTCTTACCACAATTGGCTCCTTATGATGTCTCCTCATTAGATTCATCATCTTGTTGAGTGGCAAGATGTCCCTTTTGCATTTTTTGGTGGGGATGGCGTTTGGATTTTTGAAAATCAACACTCTCAGATTTTCTTGTTTGGCTTGAAGACCCTAGTTTCAAACCATTATACCAGCAGTGATCAGTGTTGTGAGTGTTGGTTATGCAAATGTGACACCACCTCTTTGACTTTTGATCTTTCTATTGTTGATTTGGTTTCGATTGAGTTGGATTCTCTGGGGGACCCTTCCGATTATTCTGGCCATGGTATGGCTTTGAGAATAGGAATTTATCCTGAGTCTCCCCTTGGGCTGAATTGATGGCCTCTTCCTGCTGGAGCAAGTTCACAAGTTCTTCAAATGCCACTATTTGTTTAGATACATTCAGTGTCATAACGGACACTCAGAATTGAGAAGGAAGTTCTCTCAAGGTGATCAACACAAGAAGTTTGTCTCCCACCATTTAACCGAGCACTAATAACTCTGATCACAGCTCGGCCACACGACGTAAGTACTCCTTAACTTTCTCATCTGAACCCATAAAGAGGGTGTCTAACTTTGAATGAAGATGGAGGATCTTAGTATGATTTTTGGCTTCATAAATGGTTGTTAACTTGTCCTAGGCCTCCTTTGGTTTCTCCACATTCCGAACATGCAGTTACACATCGTCACTGATATTGAGCATTATCAACATCAAGGCTTTGGCACTAGCCATCTCATACTTCATTAATTCATCAGGGGTTGTGGGAATGGTCACAGACCCTATGATAATGCCTCATAATCCCTCAAACTGAAGGATTGTCCTCATTTTTGTTTTCCAGACCACAAAATTTGGCCCTTTAAGTAACTAAGCATCTGAGAGAAGAAGTTTTGGTGCAGACATTGTAAAAAAAATTATTTATGTATTGATTCCAAAAGATATTACGACTTTACTAAATGATGAGAAGTACCATCTCATAGATGCTCGTGATACTCGCATGCTGAGAGACGATGACACTTTGTGGGGAATTTATCTTCATCTTCGCAATCGACATCGTACCTGGCTTCTAGTTCTTCTCGAACTCGCTTTGCTTGACAGGTGACGTTGAAAAGGAAATACTCCAAGAGTCCTTTACAAACCATTTCATCGAAGACAAGGTTTCCGGTGTTGCGTAGCTCGTTGAGTAGTGCAAAGTAGAACCCAGAGCTTTTAGGAGCTTCTGGATGGTGTTCTGCGGCTTGTGAGTTGATGTTGTGCCTTTCAGCAATCTCGATCGTGTCATTCACACTAGTCATTCGGTGTGGCTTTGTAGGATTTTCTCCTTTAGTAGAAGACTTTTAGGATTCACGCAGCTAATTATCCTCTCCACTTGCTGCCTTTTTCCTTCACGTAGGTCATTCTTCTCTTTTCCTCCAAGTAGCAAGCAAACGCAAGACAACATACAAGAATTTTTTTTTAATTTATCCCATGTCCAACCATCCACGTGCTAACTTAATATTTCACGCGGGGATCCTGATTGGTGATATTTACATGGGTATTTGCTAGAGAAATCGGGAGAAAATAAGAGCTAGCAGTCAATTGCTACGCAACCCTTATACTTCACACCCAGACAGGATTTCAATGCAACAGGCAACAGTCTCCACATCTAGGCTAACATCGCTGAAAAGAATGTTCTTTTTAGAATATCTTTCAGAATTTCTAGGAAGCATTCTTCTCTGAGAATGATATTTTCTCCACGTACAAGTATCCACATCCAAGGAGAAAAATATTGCTTGTTTGGCAGAGAAAAACTTTTAACGTGTTGTAGATTGTTGTATTACCTTTTGTTATCTCAATTTTGCCCCTGGGAAAATTGAGCAAACATGACCCTGCGCAGGAAAAAGTCTAAGGGTCACTTCCATCACACGTTCCCACATTTCAAATATAACGATTAGGTTACAGGAGGGCTCAAAAATTGAGGAGTAGGGCTGGCTAAGGAGGAAAATAATGTCAAAGAAACCAGAGGCTCAAAGGAGGAAAACAGGGAAAGGCTCAAAGGCTTCGGGCTTCACAAACAATTCAGAGCGAGTTTAAATTGGCTAAGTATGGAGGAGACGGTGGAAGCTGCCAAGTTTCTCAATGACACACCATCAAGGGTCGAATCCAAGGGCCAGTGTCAAACAAGCGTGAGCCTTCCACGTGTCCCAGGCCTGAAAAGGGACAGAGCTGGCTGTTGAAAATTCTAAACGAGTGAAAAGAATCACGCGTCAACTCGGCACACATTCAAAAGCATGACCCAAAGTGGGGACTCAAATGAGTGTGAGGCTTCCACGTGTCTAGGGTTTGAAAAAAGGCATCAGCCCGAATCGACTAAGTATCACAAATTCACGAAAGGCGCCATGGGTCAGATTGGCGCATCTTTAAAGGTAAATCTAAAAGTGGGTTCCCCAAACAAGCACCAACCTTCCACATGTCCCAAGTTTGAAAAGGGACTGAGTCGGCAGTTGAAACGTCAAGATGGGAAGAGTTAGTGGAGGGTGCCAGGTGCCTCAACCACACAAATTCAAGAGGGGCGGCCCAAGGGCTAGACTCAGACAAGCGCTAAGTCTCCACGTGTCTCGAGTCTGACATATGGCCCCGTCAAACAAAAGGACTTAGCCAAAACATAAGGAAACATAGAAAACCTACAGAAGGCACCACGTGTCTCTTTGGTGCAACTTCAAAAGAAAAATCCAAAAGTGGTCCCCAAACTAGCGCCAGCTCTACACGTGGCCATGTTCCAACTCAAAGCAGGAAGGCAAGTCATCGGAGGCAATTCAAAATTTTTGGCTCGAAAGGCGTAAAGTATAAAAGTGAGCTGCACCTCCGCTGATGCCAAAGGAGCCATGTGTCAAGTCTAAATTACATGCGGGCCGACAAGCCTAGGGAGGACTTTTCACCTAAATGGAAAATGCGGACCAGTGGGCCCGAAGATGGTTTTTTGACCAAAATGAATTGCGGGGCTGCAAGGCATTTTTTGCATTTTGTATTTTTGGTGCCAAAAGGCACAAAGTGAGTTTCGGGCCCACGAACCCATTCTGCTAAACTGGTTTTTGCCATTTTTGTACAGACCCGACTCAAATATTCAAATGAACATATCTTTCGATCCAGTGCTCGAAATTCAACAAATTTGGCACCATTGGAAAGGTCTCAACCTTGTCTATGCCATGGAAGCCTGAAACTTTAATTTTGACAAGGTTAGGTGGGTAAAAAATGGGAAAATGTCTTCATGCCATTAATATGCAATCTAATTGTCCCCAACAACCAGAGCAGATTTGATTTGATCTGCCACTCTCCCTTCTTCAACATGTTGAACAGACATAGAGCATCAGACTCGACAGATTGTGGGTGGATTTTTAGCGGCATTGATGGTTGGTAGGCTTCAAATCAAGTTTCCCTCCTCTTCTCTTCTTCCCTCTTCACTACATCTATAAAAGAAGGATCTGGGCTCATTGTAAAGGGTTGAACATTTTTGCTTTGCACCCTCCCTTCTTCCCTTGTCTGTAAGTGAATCTATGGAGTTTTCCAAACCTCCCATTGAAGTTTTAATAAAAAAATTTGCCTCTTGGCTATTGTAATGTATTGTATCAACTCTGGAGTAATAATACATGTATGTGGATGATTCCCAACCCTCTCATGTGTTCATTGTTGTCTTCTGATCTCTCATTGCAGTTTGGTTATCTGTGCATGGTGGTTGTATTGCATTTCTATGGTCTATGTTAAATTGTAAAAAAGGGTCTTTAACATTCATTTGGTGCATCACCTTGTTATATTAGGTTTATTTCTTTCACATCTTCTCAACCATGTCCCCTTGGTAAGATAGAGTAGGTTTAGAGTACATCCTCTGCAATGTATTTGTGTGCACCTGAACAGAGGAATAGGAACCATCCTTCGTCTAGAGATCTCTCTCGATTTCAAACTCCCACACTTTAAGAGATTCTCCATGTTATGCTATGACACTGAGAGGCTTAACCCATCTGGTTGTAGACATTCAGGGGTGCTGTGATTTTAGGCTAACATTTTTGGCATTCCTGGTGGGACCAAGAGGTCTTCATTTTTTTTACAGCAAGATTGATGTGCACTTGTAAATTTTCACCTTATAAGGATATTTGAAATAGCACATCTGACGATTCCAAAAGAGACAAAGCCCACTGGTTTCAGTAGTCCAGGCTTGGTAGATTTATGAGAAGAATCTAGACTAGATCAAGAACTAGAGAAGAAGGATTGTTTGTCTATCTACACTTGTCCCCAAACAGAGGGGGAAAAGGGAGAAGAGCTTAAAGGTCTCCATCTCCACCAAACATAACCTTGTCAAAACCTCCTCTTGGTAGGTTGTTCATTCAATCAACAATGGTTCTCAGACCAATCATAATGGAACAAACACCCAACTCCTTTGTCAATTTCACTAGCAGCAGCCCACTTTCTCTCAATGCATAAAATCCAGTCCCAATCATAGCATTGAATAGCATTCCATATTTCACTCGAGAGAACCAGACTACTCCTAGTGACCACATTCAAGACATTGCAAATGTCTGTGCTATTCATGAAATCACAGAGATGGACATTGCAGTCAAATTGTTAGCCTCTTCACTTAAGGGTAAAGCTTCACAAAGGTTTAGGAGTCTAACAACCGGCTCTATTCAGAATTGGGACCATCTGTGCAGAGCTCTTCATAATCAATTTGGAGAAAAGGGAGATAATCTATCCTTGGTGGAGCATTTGAAAACCATCAAGAGGGCTCCTAATGAGCAGTTGACATATTTCAACTTCAAATTTTAAAGGACATGGGATAGGATTCCATTGGCCGTGAGGCCCACAGATGAAGGTGTTTTCTTATACTTTCTTAGAGATTAAAATTCTAATATTGCCTTAATGATTCAATCAATGGGAGGCACAACCTTACTTGCAACATATAACATTTCCATTAGAACTGAAAATTTTTTAATTCAGGACGATAAAATTGCTCCTAGGCCACCTATGCCTCTATATCCGAAGCTAGGAGCTCCAAGCACTAGTCAAACACCCACGTTAGCTCCCATACCTACTCCAAGGAATCAGAGTTCAAATGAAGCTTCCACCTCATCTTCTAACACTTCAAAAGAGCTACAAGAGGTTATGAAATAACTACAGAACCTAGGGAATGAGCTAGTGACTATCAAGAGGCAGCAAGCTCAGAGTTCTAGCCATATCAGCCTCAAACCCAGTACCAGGCTAGACCCCCATATCAGCAAAATAAACCACCATCTCAAGCTGCAAATCAAAATAAAAACCAAGGACAACCTCAAGCTGCTAGGAGATTACCGACCATATGATCCAAACGCAGCTTCAACATCAAGGGCCTTGGTTCCTAACACAAAACAACATGGCACAGGAATATGATTGGTGCTTTCCCATGTAGTCAGCCCCATAACCAGTCAATGTGTTTCAATGGTGTGTTGAACTAGGCCTTGATGGTACAGAACATTGGTGTGTCCCAAGAGCCCAGTCAAGAGGAAAATCAGCAGCAAGAAACCTAGAAAGAGGCACCTCCAAGTGAGACCATGCTTGTCAATTAGCAGGCCAAATATTTCTGTGGTATGAACCAAGCACCTCCTCATAGTGTGGCAGAAAATACACGGTCCAAGAAGAGGAATATTGGAGAAGGGAAATCCTCCATTTCAAATGGTCCACAGCCCTCTGTTTCCCCGCAAAGTGCAACTCCCAATGTGCAGAGTCAGCCCAAGCCACCTTCCATACCCACTCAGGCACCAGTTGTGACAACCCATGTGCAAGAGAAGAGTGCGCAAGGAAAGGGGAAACAAAAAGATAGATAATCCCCATTTAATATCATTGAACAGATGAAGAAAACAAATGTAAACATCTCAATGTGGGATTCATTGATTATCCCAGGATAGAGAGATCTGTTGCAGGCTGTTATGGCCAATTGGTTAGCCCCAAATCAGCCCCCCAATGAACCAGAGAAAGTGCTTGCCAATGCAGCTCATCTTGGGGGAGATCATGGAGGACAACAAGGTAAGAATATGAATCCCCCTCCCTTCTATGTTTCATTGATCATTAGGAAAAAATTGGTACATAATTGCATGATTGATTCAGAAGTGAGTAGTTCAGTCATGCCGAAGCAAATAGCCGATCAGTTGGGTCTTTAATACAAATTCATCTCTAAGGGCATAGTGCAACTACATGGGACAGTGGTAACAATGGTTGGGTTCATAAAGGATTTGACCATAACATTACACGCATGTCCCAATGTGGCTGTATTTCAAAACTTATCAGTTATAGACTTGCCACCACATTTTGCATTGTGTTTGTCAAGAGACTTCATTGCTAAAATTGGAGGCTATTTGTCTGCTGATTGGCCGCACATGCTTTTTAGAACAAGGTATGGATCCAAGGCTATGATCAGATCTAAGCCCCTTGTGGATTACCATATTTAGCCTCATGTACCCAGCCCAATCAATATGAATTGTTCATCTTTTGATCAGGAAGACCTCCCAAGCACTTATGAGGTAGATACCAAGGTTGGGTGTATTCCAGACTTGACCCTCGACGAATGGGTGAACAAGAGGCATGATTTTGACCCTTATAAGGAAATGGAGGAATCTGTGCTAGGAGTCTACTATTTTCATGAGGAGAATCATCCTCTTCCTGACATCATTAAGGCAAACCACAAAGATGATAATCAGGTATGGCAGTTATTCTTTGATGGCTCAAGAAGTAGACAAGGAGCCAGAGGAGGAGCTATGCTTGTTTCCCCCTAAGGTACTGTCATCACCAATCCGGCACTATGATAATTCTCCACCAGGAACTCATCATGCTATGATTATTTACTAATGCACAACCTTTAGTTTGGTGGATGTAATCTGGAAACACAACAACAAACATAACACAAGAATACCATAGACTATGATACGAAGGAATGATGACAAATCTGAAATATAAGTGTAAATTATAATATCAACATGAAATTGTTACAATCTCACCCATGAGGTACTTCAAGTGTTACTAACTTCACTTTCCTTCCAACAATAACTATGGGAGAAACTTCACAATGGCTTCTTTAACACACCTTCTAAATGATGGCTTCCTTTACACACTTACTCATACAATATTTCTCACTACTTCCTTCTATTCTAAATGAGGGGGGTGGCCTCATTATTTATAGGAATTCAGGCTTATCCACCCTATCTCTAAGATAGGATAGGAAATCTCTTTCGGCCAATCATATTCCATGCCTAAACTCTTGCCTTTACATGTAGGCTTATCTTCTAAGATAAGATAAACCTTATCATCTCACATGGGTTCCACCTTTTTAGACTTTTCCACAAATAAAATACATAAAATATTTATGACATCACTCTTTGTCCTTATTAAAAATATAATATTTCTAATTCCTAATCATGTAGACCCTACTTCTCTACTTACCCCAACTTTGACATTTTAACATTACCGGACCACTTACGACAAATATTTACTTTTTACCACAACATTCCTTTTGGTCTTTGATTATTACCATACTCTACTTTATTGGCGGCATCGTACTGACAGCGTCGTTATCTTCTATCAGACGCCACTACTAATCATACTTAAGAACATCTTATTCCTAATACATACATAATAAAATAGAAATTACGGAGAAAAATTTTAATGTCGACATTTTCCCCCTTCCTAGCTTCTACTCCGTCCTCAGAGTAGACTATTCTGGTGCTTGGAAAATCTTTAACTTGTCGTGGTTGACCCATTTCGTAATGGGAGTGCCATCCAATTCCTCCAGTCGATATGTACCATTTTCATGCACAGCTGCTATTTTGTAGGGCCCCATCCATTTGGGAAGAAATTTTCTCTGCATTCTTTTTTTGTATCTGGAATCATATACTAGAACCAAGTCATTCACATGAAATGGAGACCAACGGATCTTTTGATCAAAGTATTCCTTCTGCTTCATTTTCTTCTTATAGCTTGTATCCTTCGCTATTTCCCTCATTTCCTCTAGCAAATGAAGATGCACCAACCTTTCTTTTACTGAATCACTTTCATCCATCCTTTCATTTTTCATAACTCTCACAGTGGGAATATCAAACTCAATAGGAAGAACTTGATCAATGCCATAAGCCAACTGAAATGGGGAGTATCCTGTTGCTGACTTTGATGTTGCCCTATATGTCCACAATGCTGCATGAATCCTTTTATCCCACTTATGTACCTGCAAGGCTGCATCTTTTGCTAGAATTTGACACAACACAAAAATTGTTCGTTCCACCTATCCATTTGTGCTTGGCTTGTATGTTGTTGTCCTTCCTGTGCTTAATAGAAAACTTGTTGACTAGGGCTTCTACCACCTCATTAATGAAGTGGCTTCCTTGATCTGTTACAATTTCTAATGGGCAACCAAATCTGGTGACAATGCGTTCATATATGAACCTTGCCACTTCATCCATGGAAGTTGTTTTCAATGGCCTAGCTTCAACCCACTTGGTTAAATAATCTGTGGCAACTACAATATACTTATTTTGGTGTGGGGTAGTTAGAAGTGGACCTACAATATCTATTCCCCACTTTTCAAAGGGACCAAGTAGAAGAATAGGGCATAATGGAGCTGATGAAGTCTTACGGTTACCATGTGTTTGACAAATATCACATGTCTTACAATAATTATAACAATCTCTAAAAAGAGTGGGCCAGTGATAACCTGCATCCAAGATCCTTCTTGTTGTAAGTTGTCCAGAGAAGTGTCCTCCACATGTACCATTGTGGAATTCTTCTATCAGCTCCTTCCCTTGATCACGTCCAACTGCCCTCTTGTACTGTCCATCAGGTCCTATTCGAAATAATACTCCATGCAGAATAGAATATGGACGACTGGCTTGAGTAATCTTCCTCTTAGTCTTTGCATTGGCACCATCAGGAAACTTGAATTCATTCAGATAATTCCAAATATCTATGTATTCACTAGGGATCGTGTCAAGGGATAACAATGTTGCATATGGGAAATCATCATCATCACAAGATGAATCTAAACCATCATAGGCTCGAGAGAGTGCATCTGCATTGACATGCTTCTTTCCTGGCCTATCTATAATATCAAATTCAAATTCTTGTAGCAAAATTATCCATCTTGCTATCCTCCCTGATGGGTTAGGCTTATTTACAATATATTTTAGAGCCTGATGATCTGTTACAACTATAAATTTCTGCCCTAGCAAGTAATTTCTAAACTTATTTACAGCAAAAATGATAGCTAGAGCCTCTTTTTCAGTTACAGTATAATTTACCTCAGCACTGCTCATTTGTCTGCTCCCAAAGTAAACTGGATGATCATTCCCATTTTCATCCTTTTGGCTCAGAGTACTTCCTAGTGCTGCATCTGAGGCATCAGTATACACAATGAATGGCTTGCTCCAATCTGGATTCTTTAAAATAGGTGAAGACACCAAAGCTTCCTTCAGTTGTCCAAAAGCTTCATGCACCTTATTTCCTGGTTCATAAGTAACATCCTTCTTCAAGAACTAGGTTAGTGGCTGTGCAATCTTTGAGAAATTCTTGATGAACCTTCTATAGTAACCCACATGGCCTAAAAATGATCTCAACTTACTTCTATTCATAGGAAATGGTAACTCTTTGATTTTTGAAACTTTATCAGGATCAGTACCAATACCATCTCTGGATACAACATGCCCTAACAAAACACCTTTAGAACATCCAAAGACACACTTTGTAGGGTTTAGTGAGGCTTGTGCTTCATCTAACCTTTGAAATGCTATCTCCATCTGGTGCAGGTGGTCCATCTTGCTCCCATAGATGCAAAAATCATCCAGAAATACTCTGATGAAGTTTCCAATGTAGGGTTCAAACACCCTATTCATCAAGCATTGGAATGTTGTTGGAGCATTACACAACCCAAAAGGCATAACTCTATAAGAAAACATTCCCCAAGGAGTGGTGAACGTGGTCTTCAGCTGATCTTTCTCTGCTATATGAACTTGGTTGTATCTGCTATATCCATCAGCAAAACTATAGCACTCCTGGCCAGCTACTTTATCCAAGATCTGATCTGAGAATGGAAGAGGGTAATGATCCTTCTTTGTTGCCTTGTTGAGCTTCCTATAATCAACACAAATGCGTAGCTTCCATTCTTTTTTATTGAGATCACAATGGGAGAAACCCATTCTGAATTCTCCACAGCAAATATGAATCCTGCATCAAGCAACTTATCTATTTCTTCTTTTACAGTCTTGAAAAAATTAGGATTCATTCTATATGGCATTTACTTTATGGGCTTAGCACCATCTACTAGCTCAATAGAATGTTCTACCCAACTTACTTGATGGAGTTCCTTGTAATCAAAAGTGAATAGGTGTATGTACCTTCGAAAGAGCTGGAGGTAGGATTCCTTCTCATTCTCCATCACAGCATCACCAATCTTTATTTGTTGGAGACGATCATCAATTTCTTCTTCAAATAATTTTATGGGTTCATGAGTCAGTGTGACTGGAAGGATATCCATGACTGAAACATCAACCTCACTTTCTTCATCTTCTGTGTCCACTTCACTGGTACTAGAGTAATCAAAGGATGTCCAATCATCAGTTTCATCACTTGAATCCATAGGTTCTGTCTTATGATGCCGAGGGATCACATTTATCTTCACCCTCTCTCTGCCACGTCCAAGTGTCATGAAGCCTTCATTCCAGTAGTTTCTTGCATGAACTCTCCTTAGCCATGGTCTTCCCAACAACATTGGGTACACAACAGTACCATTTTTCATCACCTGAAAGTCTACCACACATACAACACCCATAACAGATATTGCCACATTTGAAACAACACCTTCTGGTTTAGTTTTTCCCTTATTTAATGACCTTAACATAAGTGTTGAGGGGTGATCAATTTTTAAACCCAACATATTCATTACAGACTCGGTCATTACATTAACTGCAACACCTCCATCAACTAAGACATCATGAATTGAAATACCATTACATAATACCTCAGCTTGTGGAGCGTAGGGATCTGCCTCTACCTCCAAAATAGGTACCTCAACCTCCTTACTTCGTCGAGCATTGAGTCCACTTCGCAGCTCCCGCCTCTTCTCAGAAGACATAGCCAAGAGTTGACCATATGTAATATTTGCAAGCCTTTTGGACAGATCTTCTAAGATGGAGTATGGTCCTTGCCCCTGTGAAATCAGAAAATCCTGCACACCCAACTTTCTTCTCCTATGTTTCTTACTAGTTTCTCCTTTCATCTTCTTAGGATCATTTCCATCTTGATTATCTTTTTCTTTCTTTCTTTTTGTTACAAACACATCTGCTTCATTATTTATGCTCTTATCTACTACATCAAAAGAATTCACAGGTGCTTTTCCTTTATCATTATCTCTTGTACCAGATGTAGAAGCTCTATCTGGACAATTATACTTATAATGACCCTTTTTATAACAACCATAACATACAACTTCAGAAATATTTCTTTTTGGACCTCTATCTCCTCCCTGAGAACTAAATTCTTTTCCTTGAAGAAGATTAATAGTTAACTGACCCATCTTCCTGAGCAGATCTTCATACTCAGTAGATGTACTAGGAGAAATATTTGTGCTCACCGAGAGTGGTTGTGGATTCTGGACCAAAGGTGCTGGTGTAGGCTCTACTTTAGCAACAATTTCTTTGGGCTCCTCTTCCATGCTTTCTTCTTGCCTTCTTGCAATATCTTTTGCTTGTTCAATGGTAGCTGGGCAGTCATACTTCACTCGTTGTCTGATCTCTGGCTTCATCCCAAGAATGAAGTGCTTACAGAGGAGATTATCCACGTCATTCATCAACCCATCTGCTAATCCTTCCTTTCGGATCTGGGCATCGAGCTTCCTCCTTAGCTCTAGAACACGAGCATGATAATCCCTTATCTTCTCCCTCTCTCCTTGGGATAGCTTTGTGATATCGATCATGAGATTTGCATATTTCTGTTGTTCACCAAATTCTTCAAGAAAACTTTTCAGTTAATAAATCCCATGAGTTTTTCACATTATCACCTAGTGTTTCAAACCACGTAAGGGCTGAACCATCCAAAAAGGTAGGAAAAAATTCAATCCATTATTCCCTTCTTATAAGGCCATTACAAGTACAAGATCATTTTAAACTCTTGAATGAAAGAGGAAGCATCTTCATTAGATTGGGCTAAAAAAATAGGAATCTTCCCCATTTTCAAAAGTAACCACAGTGAAATACCAACCCACAAGTACAATCAACAAGACTTATGTGCACAAATAATTAGAATCACTATAATAGAAAGTGACTTTACACCTTTCTACAGTAAAATAGGTAAAACTTGAATTATTGCGGTAAAAACTGACTTTACTGTGGTACACACTATTCACAGTAAAAAGTGAAGTTACTGTGGTAAATACTATTCATGGTAAAAAGTGACTTTACTTTGTTAAATACTATTCATGGTAAAAGTGACTTTACCATGGTAACTACTATGCACAGTAAAAACAAGGTTACCCTCCAAATGATTTCTGACTAAGTGGGAATATCTCTCCAGAAAATCCACCAACGAGGAATTGTCCCGGTAACGGAACCAAAATGTCATCACCAATCCGGCACTATGATAATTCTTCACCGGGAACTCCTCGTGCTATGATTATTTACTAATGCACAACCTTTAGTTTGGTGGATGTAATCTGGAAACACAACAACAAACATAACACAAGAATACCATAGACTATGATATGAAGGAATGATGACAAATCTGAAATATAAGTGTAAATTATAATATCAACATGAAATTGTTACAATCTCACCCATGAGGTACTTCAAGTGTTATTGACTTCACTTGCCTTCCAACAATAACTATGGGAGAAACTTCAATTACACCTCTTAATGGCTTCTTTGACACACCTTCTAAATGATGGCTTCCTTTACACACTTACTCATACAATATTTCTCACTACTTCCTTCTATGCTAAATGAGGGGGGTGGCCTCTTTATTTATAAGAACTTCCAGGCTTATCCATCTTATCTCTAAGATAGGATAGGAAATCCACTCCGGCCAATCATATTCCATACCTTAACTCTTATCTTTACATGTAAGCTTATCTTCTAAGATAAGATAAACCTTATCATCTCACATGGGTTCCACATTTTTAGACTTTTTACAAATAAAATACACAAAATATTTATGACCTCACTCCTTGTCCTTATTACCAATATAATATTTCTAATTCCTAATCATGTAGACCCTACTTCTCTACTTACCCTAACTTTGACATTTTAACATTACCGGACCACTTACGACAAATATTTACTTTTTACCACAACATTCCTATTGTACTTTGACTATTACCGTACTCTACATTATTGGCGGCACCGTACTGACGGCACCGTTATCTTCTATCAGACGCCACTACTAATTATACTTAACAACATCCTATTCCTAATACATACATAATAAAATATAAATTACGGATGAAAATTGTAATGTCGACAATACGAAATATTACTCAGCCTTTCGTTTCCAATTTGCTTGCTCAAACAACACAAGAGAGTATGAAGCTTTGATCCATAGATTGCATTGGGCAAGGAAAAGAGGGATTAAAAACTTGCAAATGTTTGGCAATAGTGAGCTGGTTGTGAATCAAGTCTGAGGACAAAATGCTACCAAGAACGATCTTTTAAAGAACTACAAGAATCAGGTATGAGAACTTATCGAAGATTTCGAGGAATTCGGCATCAATTCCATCCCAAGGAAGAAGAATGAAGCAGTGGACAAATTGGCAGCAATCAGGGTGGCATTTGATGCAGTAGAGAGTATCAAAAGTGATAAGTCTCAGCCTCACATCAAATTGGTTGTAAGACCAGTTGTCCCAGATAACAACACAAGTTGGCAAGTCTTCGAGAATGATCAACAAATTGTCAACTTTCTACAAGAAGAAGCTGAGTTCTCCTCTAGAAACCAAGACAAATTGGAACAACATTATGGTGACCAAGTGGTGCAGCTGAGAACCAACAAACTACCAAAGGGTCTTGTAACTTTGGAGTCAATATTCAACCCAAATGATCAATTCCAGAAGGAGAAGGCAAATATCCAAGTAAAGGGTGAAGATTCAAAGCCCATTTCCATAGAAGAAGGAAAAACGTTGTGAATTGGTAAGGTAAGTACCCAACAAGAAAAATATGAGTTCATTCAACTTTGTCAAGAATTCTCAGATGTCTTTTCCTGGACTTACAAAGATTTAAGAGGTTTCAACCCAAGATTGGCACAACACACTATCGGGCTAGATCTAGGATCTAAGCTTTTCAGATAGAAGCAAAGGCCAATAAATCCTCACATTGATCCTCTCATGAGGAAAGAGTTGAACAAGCTAATTGAGGCCAGCATCATCTTCCCTATCAAGCATTCAAGTTGGGTTGCAAACTTGGTTCCTGTGAGGAAAAGAAGTGGGGAAATTAGATTATGTGTAGACTTCTGTGATCTAAACAGGTTATCACTCAAAGATATCTACCCACTTCCATCAATGGAGCAAATATTATAGGTTGTAGCTGGCTCTGAGAGGTTTTCATTGCTAAACAGATACTTAGGCTATAATCAGATAATGGTGAAAGAGGAGGATCAATTCAAGACAACCTTCACCACAAAATGGGGTACATATGCTTATAAGAAGATACCATTTGGACTGTCAAACATTGGAGTAACAGTTCAGCGAGCTATGGATATGGCGTTCAAAGGCTTGATCAACAATATAGTTCTGGTGTATCTAGATGATATCAATGTCTTCTCAAAGAATGTTGCAGACCATCTCTTCCACCTTAGACAAGTATTTCAGAGGTGTAGAAGGTTCGGAGTGTCATTAAACCCAAAGAAGTGTGTATTCTTGGCACATGAGGGGAAATTGTTGGGCCACATTGTCTCTAGAGAAGGGTTAACAATTGATCCTGAAAGGGTTGAAGCCATCCGAACACTTTCATTGCCATAACACAAAAATTCTCTCCAAAGATTCTTGGGGAGAATAAACTTTGTTCACAGGTTTGTGCCTGATTTTTCCACTCTTGTGAAGCCTTTAACAATGATGTTGAAGAAGATTCTTGCATTCAAATGGACAACAGAAGGCAAAGAGAGTTTTGAGGCCATCAAGCTCACAATATCACAGGCCCCAACTCTTGTTAACCTATAATTTTCAAAAGACTTCATGTTGTATGCTTTTGGAGGACCAAACACAATCTCAGCTATCTTGGTTCAGCCCAACAAGGAAGGTTTAGAACAGCCCATAGCCTTCTTCAGTCATAGCTCTGAGGATTACGAGGTAAAGTACTCTTTCATTGAGAAGTAGGTCCTTGCTGTCATTAGGAGTTTGAAGAAGTTCAGACACTTAGTCTTGAACAATAAGATTCAACTGCTAGTATCTCATCCTGGTGTCAAGGATTTTCTCCTAAACAAGGACTTGAATGAAAAGAGAGCATGTTGGATCACTCGGGTAATGGAATATGAAATTGAGATCAAAGTGAACAAACTGGTTCGTGGCAAGGGTCTATGTGAGAAGCTCGCTTCCAAGAAACAAGCTGAGTCAGTGGATGAAGAAGAGGTTGTCCTATTACTACAGAATGATCAAGAAAAACCATCTAATGATGCACCTTTTCCATATTGGACTACAACCTTGGTGCACTATCTCCAAATAGGTTTGTGCCCTCCAAAATGGAACAAAGAAAAAAGGAAATACTTCAAACTACAAGCCATCCCATATGTACTTATCGATGGTCTTTTGTTCAAGAAGGGTATCAATAGTGTCCTATTGAGGTGCATTAGGATAGGCCAAATTGAAAGGGTATTGCATGAGTTCCATGATGGAGAAGCAGGGGGGCACTTTTCTCCTCGAGTAACAACTCTCAAAATCATGAAAGATGGTTATTATTGGCCTACAGTATTTAGGGATTCCTACTCATGTGTCAAGAAGTGCCAGAAGTGTGCATTCTTCACAGGGAAGGAAATGTTAGCATCCCTGCCCCTTCATCCAATTTCAGTGGATCAGCCATTCATGTAGTGGGGACTAGACTTCATTGGATTGATTAACCCAAACTCAAACCAGGGCCACAAGTGGATACATACAGTAATAGACTATTTCACCAAATGGACTGAAGTAGTGGCACTCAAGGAGGCAAATGAAGGAATAACCACCATGTTAGGAATCCCTGCCACTATTATATCATATAATGCATTGGCATTCCTTGGTACAAGGATCACTGAATGGGATGTCAAAAATGGTGTGTACCTCAGAACGTCATCAAACTATTACCCTCAAGGTAATGGCCAAGCAGAGTCTACTAACAAGAACCTACTAAGGATTATCAGAAGGACTCTTGATGAAAACCAAAGAGCTTGGCATACAAAGCTCAAATCAGCTCTATGGGCTTATAGGATCACATCCAAAAGGTCCACAGGCAGCTCCCTATAAAAGCTTGTATATGGAAAAGAGGCAGTATTGCCCATATCATTGGAGCTGCCCGCTTTGGAGCTCATGAAACAGTTGGAACTAGCTGAGTTTGAACCTATGGAAATCAGGTATGCAGAGTTGATGGAAGTAGGAAAGGAAAGAGAGCATGTAATGCAAATCATGGAAAAGGATCAAGCATTGATCAAGAAGAGTTTTGATAAGAAAGCAAGAGCAAGGACCTTTCAAGAGGGGGACTTAGTTCTAAAATGGGATGTCGATCAGGAAAAACTAGGAAAGCATTCCAAATTTGATGCCATTTGGAGTGGCCCCTACATGGTCACAAGATGTACAAGTAGCAATGCCTTCCGGCTGGCTAAGTTGGATGGCAAAGAATTACAAATTCCAGTCAATGGGATCCATCTCAAACATTACTATTGAAAATAAAGGTTCCACCCTTGTAAATATTAGCATAGGGGTTTAATTTACCTAAGTGTGTATGCACATTGTCTTTTTGTACCATAGGTTTTATTTCCCTAAGTGATCTGGCACAATTTTTTTTGGTTGCCCCAGGTTTGCGTCGTTATAGAGTTTGAGGTGCCTCTAGGTGAATGCACCAGGCTCTTCAGCATTTGCAACAAGGAGACCCATAGTTTCCGTAACAGTTGCTTATTTTAAAATAGAACAAATACAGAGCAACTAAAATTAGGTCTCGGAGGGTCCATTTCCAAACCAGCAGGACAAGTTTCAGGTCACTGAGTGCAAACGTCAAATTCAAGCTTCAAGAATAGGACCAGCATCAGGCCACCACCCATGACTCCATGTCTAATGGATACAACAAGGTAGCTGATCTCTTCATCTAGCAGGCAGATGTCCCCGTGAGTCGCCAAATTGTTATCTCGATTTTTCCCCCAAGAAAATTGATCAAACATGACCCTGCGCAGGAAGAAATCTAAGGGTCGCTTTCATCGCACGAGCCCATGTTTCAAATCTAACGATCAGGTTGCAGGCAGGCTTGAAAATGGAGGATTAGTTTCAGCTAAGGAGGTAAATAGTGTCAAAGAAACTAGAGGCTCAAAGGAGGAAAACTGGGAAAGGCTCAAAGGATTCAGGCTTCACAAACGATTCAGAGCGGGTTTAAATTGGCTAAGTATGGAGGAGACGGAAAAAGCTTCCAAGTGTCTCAATAGCCCACCTTCAAGGGTCGAATCCAAGGGCCAGTCTCAAACAAGTGCGAGTCTTCCACATGTCCCAAGCCTGAAAAGGGATAGAGCCAACCATTGAAAAGTCCAAACAAGTGAAAAGAACCATGCATCAGCTCGGCACACATTCAAAAGTGTGACCTAAAACAGAAAATCAAAATGAGCGCGAGGCTTCCACATGTCTAGGGTTCGAGAAAAGGCATCGGTCCGAATTGGCTAAGTATCGCAGACTCACGGAAGGCGCCACATGTCAGCTTGGCACATCTTTAAAGGTAAATCTAAAAGTGGGTTCCCCAAACAAGTGTCGGCCTTCCACGTGTCCCAGGTTTGAAAAGGGACTAAGTTGGCAGTTGAAAAGTCAAGATGAGCAAAGTCAGCGGAGGGTGCCATGTGCCTCAACTGTGTAAATTCAAGAGAGGCGGCCCAAGGGCCATACTCAAACAAGCACCAAGTCTCCACATGTCCCGGGTCAGACATATGGCCCCGCCAAACAAAAGGACTTAGCCAAAACATAAGGAAACAGAAGAAAGCCACAAAAGGTGCCACGTGTCTCTTCGGCACAACTTCAAAAGCAAAATCCAAAAGCAATCCCCAAACTAGTGCCAGCTCTACACGTGGCCACGTTCCAAGTCAAAGTGGGAAGGTGGGTCGTCAGAGGTAATTCAAACTTTTTGGCTTGAAAGGCATAAAGTATAAAATTGATATGCACCTCCGCTAATGCCCAAGGAGCCACATGTCAAGCCTAAATTACATGCGGGTCGGGGGGCCTAGGGAGGAATTTTCGCCCAAATGGAAAATGCGAACCGGCGGGCCCGAAGATGGTTTTTTGACAAAAATGAATTGACAATTTTTTGCATTTTGTTTTTTTGGTGCCAAAAGGCACAAAGTGAGTTTTAGGCCTGTGGACCCGTTCTGCTAAACTAGTTTTCACCATTTTTGTTCGGACCCGACTCAAATATTCAAATGAACATATCTTTTGATCGAGTGCTTGAAATTTAAAAAATTTGGTACCATTGGAAAGGTCTCAACCTCATCTACACTAGGGAATCCTGAAACTTTAATGTTGATGAAAGTTATGCGGGTAAAAAATGGGAAAACTTCTTCATGCCATTAATATGCAATCTGATTGTCCCCACTAACCAGATCAGATTTGATTTGATCTTTCATTCTCCCTTCTTCAACACGCCAAACAGACATAGAGCGGCGGACTCGATAGATTGTGGGCGGATTTGTAGTGGCATTGATGGCTGGTAGATGAGCTGCAAATCAATTTTCCTGCCTCTTCTCTTCTTCCCTCTTTGCTACATCTATAAAAGAAGGATCTGGGCTCATTGTAAAGGGTTGGAAATTTTTTTTTGCACCCTCCCTTCTCCTCTGGTCTCATTGTTCATGGAGTCCAAACCTCCCATTCAAGTTGTAATACAAATTTTATTTCGTCTTGTAGTGTAATGTACTGTATCAACTCTGGAGAAATAATATATTTGTATGGATGATTCTAACCCTCCATTGTTTTGTTATCTTCTGATCTCTCATTGCACTTTGGTTATCTGTGCATGGTGGTTGTATTGCATTTCTATGGTCTGTGTTAAATTACAAAACGGGTGTTTAACATTCCTTTGGTGCATCACCTTGTTAGCTTAGGTTTATTTCTTTCGCATCTTCTCAACCTTGTTCCCTTGGTAAGATAGAGTAGGTTTAGAGTAGATCCTCTTCAATTTATTTGTGTGCACCTGAACAGAGGAATAGGAACCGGCCTTCATCCGGAGAGCTCTCTCGATTTCAAAGTCCCACACTTTAAGATATGCTCCATGTTATGCTATCACTCTGAGAGTCTCAACCCAACTAGTTGCATACATTTAGGGGTGCGATGATTTTGCACTAACACCTTTTACACGTGTGGGATTGGCTTTAAGACTACATAATGCAAATTTATATATAAGTCGACTAGAAAAAAAACTTAATCGCTTATGCAAAAAAATTGGTATTTATCCCTTTTACGTCCAAGAATTTTTTATTCCTCAAATGCATGTCACGTTCAACCAAAAAAAATTACTTTCCCACATAAGAAAAATTCATGCAGGTCGCTGGAATGAATTTCAATTTCCAATCTTGGCAATGCAGATTTGAAATGCCCAGGATCGAATCAGAAAAAAAATTTATCGTGGTCTTCTTCTCCATGTAGAGAATGGTCTTCTCTCCACTCATGTCATTCCTCCTCCACGCAACAGTCCTTCCACATGTTGCATGTAGCTTCAAGTCGATGGAAGAAAAAAAATTCTTTGGATGCCTTCAATGAAGCTCCGGTCTCCACGTTTGAAGCATTCCTCTAACGCACAGGTCAGAGATAAAGTTAGCTCTGATACCAGATTGTGAGGAGTTGATTGAGGAGAATAAATATAGATTGAATATCTCTTACTCAGTCTTACTTAATCAGAAGCATGTACAATATTTATAGGGTTGTGTACAAACAATACTCCCCGGAATGGATGGAGTTACTCCCTATAATGGATGGAGTTATTACTAACAATAAGAGCGAGTAATGGAATCAACAACTAGCCTAATAATAAAATACTATGTAGACTATGCTAAAACTTGATTGAGAGAGAAATTTGTATGGAGAAAGAGGAGACAATGAAAAGAGAGATGATAGATACCGAAATAGAAGAGTTGAAGGAAAGATTGAAAAAAATACAATCTCTAATATAAAATACAGGTGACGGGTTGATGTTTCCAATGAAGAAGAGAGTCAAGTGGCCTATAAGGTTTTTTTTAGAAAAGAGAAAGAATACTACCTTGAGAGAGAGAGAGAGAGTGAAAAGAATTTATTTTGTAGCTAACTCAAGAAAAATATTGAGAAGTACATGATGGATGTACAATTGGAAAAAGAAGATAAGATAAATGAAATGATAATTGAGCAAAAGAAAATTCAAGGGGCTAAAAAGCCTCAATTTTTTTCATCTAACACTTATCTTGATGTTGTGAATGTAGGCATGTTAGTAAATGAAGGTGAAGTATATGGGTCAATGGCTAGGCTCATTAATGAAGAGCTTGAAGAAATGTTTGAATTGACACAAAATGAAGATGCTTATGAAGGAGAATCTCATGAGAAAGCTTACAATCAGTCTATGCAACTAAGAGAATAATGCAAAATAATTGAAGATGATAAAGGTGAGGAAAAAAAGGTGTTTATGAACCTTGATCAATTGATTACCAAGGTACAATAGTAAAATAGAATGATTAATAGCCAAGAAGATGAAATGTATGATGAAAAATTAATAGGTCAATTTTGGGAAGATCTTAAGGAGATTCTTGAAGAGACTATTGAGTCTAAAAATTGTGATATTATTTTTGCTAAAGATGTTAATTATGTAGGTATTGAGGTACAAAAGAAAAAAGTACTCTATAAACTCATTGAAAGATCGAAATCCCCTTTCATAACTAGAAATAGGTGACGTTAAAACCCCTAACCCTAGGGATGGTCTTGATAGAGGTGGATCTATTCTACGTGGTATAAGGGGGTGTAGTGGTGGCGGATCTGCTCTGCTTATTGATGGGGAGAGATGTGGAATTTTAGGAATTAATAGTTGAGAAGGTGTGTGTTTTTCTCTGGTGGCGTGGACGGTTTTCCTTTCCTCTATTGGCAATTATGTGACAATGAGATCCAAGGCCTTTTCTTTATTGGGTACAGGTTTTGGCTATGGGGCTATTGCTCAGGTGAAGTAGGTTTTGTTCTTGCAACCACTACCTTCATCCTACACTGATGTATCTACTATTCATGGTGACACTTTTCTTGGGATTGACACTTCAGGGGTGCTCTCTCCTAGGTGCTTCCCTAGGCATGCTCACCCATATTTTAGGGCTATGCATTCTGTGATAAATGTTCAGAATCAGATAGATACTATGGCCGTGGTAGAGGTTTCCTCTTCGGTTAAAGGTAGGTTGAGGGGAACTTTTTTCTAGAAGCGGCCAAAACTAGAAAACATCCCCCCAACCCTATGGTTTCCGCCACGATCTCACCATATGTATCTTTTGGTGTAGAAGTTCTTCAATCTGAAGCTTATTTAAAGAGTAATTGGATCATTTATATATTCAATAACCTATTCCTGGGCCTCCCTGTTCTTCATGATTGGATCTCGACTCACTGGAAGCGTTTTATGGAAGGTAAACTTGACATTCACCCCACAACTAGAGATTTTCTCATTATAACAATTTGACAACACTTATGATAGAAATATGATATTTGGTAAATTTTGTGATTTTAAATCTTATTTCCTTCTCATGAAATTGTGGTTTCCCTTGTTCAACCTGATGATCGAAACCTTTCATGCCCAAACAATTTGGGTCCATTTTCCATACTCGCCCCTCCAATTTTGAAGTGAAAACTACTTACTTTCTATATGGGTGCATTAAGAAAATGTTTGACCATTTACCCTAAGACATCCTTATTTGAATTTACCACATATTGTCATATTCTAGTAGATATGAATACCTCTGTTGATTTCCCAACTACTATTGATCTCATAATGGAGGATCGTACCTGGACCAAAAATCTTGATTATGAAGGGTTTCCTTTCAAATGCAAGACTTGTTTTTATCTAGGCCACTTAGTTGGGGACTGTCATATTGGGAAAAAACATGGTAAAGGAAGATCCTTGTGGTGAAAGGATTCTTATCCTAGTCATCTAGTTGTTAATACAAACCAAATAGTGATTTTGAGGCAGACTCTGTGAACGAAGATCATCTTGATACGATGATTGTGGAGGTCATTCCTTCACCTAATCTTGTAGTTAATGCTACACCTCGTATCGATGTAGAAGATACCATTTCCCTTCCTCCTATGACACAATATCATGAGCACAAGGAGAATATTGAAATCATCATTTTGATTCATTCTAAGGAAAATGTAAATTTGAATCGTGATACAAGATAGAATAATATGGGGAATAAGAAGAAAGGAAAAATTACAAAATACCCCATTAAATGCATTTAAGATCCTATGGGAAGGAGCCCTAGGGATAAGATGGATTATTTTTGTTTTTATGTTTTAGCTTTGTTGTTGGTATATTGATGTTTGTATGGTTTCTCTATGTCGCTAGTAGAGGCAAACTCACTTGATCCGCATGGATTTATCTTTATCTCCATTTGTAACATCTTGTTACGGGATATGGCCCCCCTCAACCCACATTTACCTAATAAAAAAACACATTTTACAATATGAAACATATGATTCAAAAAGGTCAAAAGAGGAAGGTTTTGCAGGAATAGTGTTTGAAAACAAAAGTAAAAGGATAGGTTATGACAAAGAGAGAGTTGAGAAAACACCAAGGAAGAATGGAAGAAGAAAAAAACAAAGCAAAATAATAAAAGAGATGATTGACATGGAACATGGACCTTTTGGAGTTCACCTTGATGATGGAAACAATGAAGATATAACCAGTAATACAAGAAGGTGGAATAGCATGTCTCAAAGGCATGATGATTTCATAGTTTTTAATATAGGTGAAAATATTAAATGTGGATCAAAAGTACATGTATATATGTGTTTGAGAATATTTCCGCACTTCCTGTTTCAAATTAGTGAAAAAAAAAAAGAGAAATCAAGAAACCTCAAAGTATGGGAGGGTTTAGGGAACCTCTTGATGCGGATAGTGATGGAATGGTATGGGCACACAAGAAATGATCCTCCTCGCTATGATTCTTCAACCTACACAACAAAAAAGACTAAATATGAAAAATATTAATGATGGATATGGTTAGTTTCCCGACAAAGTCAGCCCCGATAAGTGAAAGCTCCCTAGAGACAATGTCAGCCCACGTGATGATAAAAAAGAATGATAACCTGATAATGGAATAAGAATGTGGATATAAAAATATGAAAAAGTATCTGATAGGATAAGAAAAGTTGATATAATAACTGATAACAAAAATATTAGAAATACAAAACAACCTAGATCAGGACAATTGAGACCCGAGAACAGAAGGCACAATCAATGGTGACCTGAGGAGGATTGGGTAGAAGTATACAAAACAATGACAAATATAGGTTCTGGGAAAATAGAACCAATCACAAAATGTTGATAGGATAGATGGGATGCCACAAGGGTGGGTTAGATGCAAAAAAAATTAGATGGGATACAATGAGGGTGGATAGGATGGGGAGTGGATATGATTTAGCAGATGCAGGCTATGGGTTGATGGCAACTGGATCCGAGATAGGATAATAACAAGAAGGTGGGGTAAACTGATGGATCATAAAATAATTGAAGCTAATTGGAGGCTGGAGTAGAGCTCAACAGATGCCTGTAGGGACCTTTGAGAACTTATAAGACAAAACAAGGCGTGCACGGACAACGTGCACAAACGAAAGCTCCACAATAATCTCTAAACTTCAAGCTTTAATAATGCAAAGGATGGACAAAGTGGCTCAACTGATAATAAGAAATTCAAGAACAATGCAAGAAGAAATAATCGCAAAGCACACAAGAGATTCAATATTTTCCATCCGTTTAAGAAGAGGTGTAGGGGTGATTAAATAAGCTAGGGTAGCGTCGACGACAACCCGGGTCAGTCACCGGTGACTAGGGTGAGCAGACTGCCACTAAACATTAGAATGATAATTAGAGGGAGAGAATATATTTTGAAATGGCTAGCATGATAAATTTAGGATTGTGCGCATGTAAGAGGTTTTAAATGAGTAAAGGGAGGTGTAAGGAATCTTAGGAAGGGGTAGAAGGGGTGGAATGGGTGGGGGGAATCCTAGGGAATAATTAATGAGGGGTAATGATGAAAAGGGGTGAGAATCCCATGGGGATAATTAAATGATGGGGATTAAGGTAGATTTAGGATAAATGGAATTAATGGGGATTTAAAAATGGGGATATAGGGATTACGAAGGATAAATGGGGAATATACGAGATACAAGGGGTATGGAGAAAATAGGATAATTTAGGAGGAAAAGATAAATAATTTTAAAATAAGAGGGAAATGGGCATGTTATATGAGGATGGGAGGTAAACATAGGATGAAGGCATGAGAAGGTGCTGAAAATAAGTGTCTACATTTTGCCTCTTTTTGTTGAGGGGTTTGTGATAGAAAACTATAAGAACAAAATGAGAAATGATTGATAGGCTATATGATGAGGGGGTATTGATAAGGTGTTCTCCCTCAAACTAGGGATTGATGAAAATAGAAATATCAGAATCGATCAAGATTTTTAAAGAGATGGATGAGAAGGGCGGGCAGGGAAGGATGGGGGAAAAAAAGCCGAGGCATGATTCCCCAAGTAAGAAGGGTGCATGGAATAATAAGGATTGAAGTATGGCAGTGATTTTAAGGGTCACATTGGTAAGGAACAAAGGTATGGTCTATTAGGAAATGACAGTAATGTCCTACAAGCTTTGTGAGGCAGTAAACAATCACTGAAAAATGGACGCAATCAAATGGGAATTCACTCAAATGGATGTGTGAGCTGTGAGGAACAACGGGTCATAGGATCACATCAAAATCATGCGCAACCAAATGTGATAATTGTGTGAGATCCTTCATACATGAGGAATCAAGAGAAGGGTATGCATTTAAAACAAGATGGGGATGATAATGAAAATAATGGTTCCCCAGCAAAGGGCATGAAAGTGGCTGAAAAGACGGTTGACGATAGTGAGTTATGGGTGATACATTGAAAATAAAAGAGAGGATTTTGTAAAATGATGTGGATGTGGAGGATGAATGATGGTGAAGAAGTGTGAAAAAGGTCAAGACTGGTCGACGGTGCTCTGTGCAGATCGGCGACGACCCCAACAAAGTGATGGCGACCATAAAGGGGTCAAAAACAACTAGGGCGACAACTATATAAGCCCACGGGTTGGACGATGGAGGTCATTTCGCATACCCCAAAGTGAGGAATGAAGAATTTAGTTTATAAAAGGAGGTTGAGTTTTGGCAAAAAATGGAGGCTGGAGGAGCAACAAAGAAGAGGCAGAGGACATGCAGGATGGTGAGTAACAAAACAATGAATTTTTTTCATCAGTATAATGTTTTTATATTTTTTTTTACATTTTCAAGTTTTTGGATGGGTGCCAGGGGTGCTTGGCAATGACCGGACATGGTCGTCATTGACTCATCCTAAAAAGGCGTCTATCCTAACTTGAACGCATTAACCCGACTTGGTTCATCTTCAACTGGGCATGATGAGATAGATTGATGATTGATTTTGATGTTTGATGAGGGTTAGATGAAATCAATGATGAAGTAACTAATATTTTATTGGTGATTGCAGGCCCAAGGACCCTATATTTGAGAGATAGAGTCCCAATGTTATATGATCAGATCATGGGGGCTATAGCAAACGTTGAGTGGGACCACTTAGAGGCAGTTGTATTGGGGGATTCAGATATTATCATAAGATCCCACGAGATGTGGGTTTGATGATCACATTGGTGGAGAGCTGGGATGTGAGCACTTGCACATTTTGGTTCAATACGGGTGAGATGACTATTACCCTAGAGGATGTGTATCGCATTCTCAGGTTTTTGATACAGGGGGAGCAGATAGTTCTTATTACATTAGATAGTAGATTGGAGGTTTTGACATGGTTTTTTAGAGCTCATGCCCCACACATCACCTTTGCTAAAGGAGAATTTTCATATGATATGAGATATGATCGCGGGTTACCTCGGAGTTGGATGATTTGTTTATTAATGATAATGATATCATGTTATGCACTACTTGACTCAAGAGGAGCCATATTTACATGGACACTAGCAAGGGTTTTGGTGGATATAGTGGATCACCAGACCATGTTTTCATTTGGGATGACCCTGCTAACATAGGTGTATCATGAGCTAGTGATGTATAGATTGGGGAGGAGGATGAGACTGGATGTTGGATTTATAATTCACTACTAGGCCTATGAGAATATATCAGTCATTAGGCCACTAGGACTACCATGGGTTATAGGGTATCACATTGAGTTAACTATGGGTTTTCTGAGATGGTGAGATGATCAGGCATATGGCGATAGAGGAGGAAGGGATGCGGACTGGTACGTTGATAGATTTTTGGAACTAGATTTGGATCAGATTAGATGGCATCCATTTCGGGATTTCCCTGCATGGCTTGGAGCAGACATTGAGTTGTTGGGGATGAGGAGGATGAGGTGGGTACAGGGATGCAAGCCAGAGATGATCAAGATTGTGTAGTTTGGAAGAGTCCGATGACAGTTTGGTGTCATCAAGAAATTTCCCAGGGAGCCTATTTTCTATAGGCAAGAGGAGGGAGACAGTGATTTACCAATTCCTATCATGATGGATCTATTGGAGGAGGTCCTGGGGCCATGGGATAATGATGATGATGTGGGAGTGGGGGTTGGATATGCAGATTGGATGACTACTACTTTGGAAACTTTGATGGTAGGAGATGGATGAGAGAGTGATGATGATGTGGTGGATATGGAGGTAGAGGAGGAGGTAGTTCTTAGAGGTGGTGGAGGTGGTGATGGGGTTGAGACGGTAGAGATGGCATGGCTGTGAGAAAATCTAAATACAGTTCATTTAGAGAGATACATGGTTAGGCATGAGCTAGAGACAATCTATCGAGAGAGGGATACGGCGATCTAGGAGAGACATAAAGTTATCCAGGATAAAAATTGATACCAAAGGTAGAGGGAGGTATACAAAACTAGATTTGGATATCTTGCATCTATACTAGCATTAGAGTCAGTGATTGGTGCACTAAAAAAATCAAAGGAAGCAGGAAAAATGGAACCTCCTGACACGATATCGATGGATCGATATAGGGCCATGGAGGTGAGATATTATGAGCAGATAGTGGTAAATAAAGTAACACGGACATTGAGATACTTGGAGTACCTACAACGATGAGTGGAAGCTAGAGTAAAGCCATCTGGGAGTGCAGCAAGTGTGGCAGAGCCACACCGAGGTGAGGACTAAGGCGGAGGTGACTAGTCCCAGAGGAAAACATAGGGACTTTCCCTATGAGGGAAATATTTGAGGATACCTGGTGTCCATTTTACTATTTTTTATGAAATCTCAGCTTTGAGAGAGGGCCCTTAGAGGCTATTGATATACTGAGACATTTTGGATGATGTATGATATATATATATATATATATGATTTTGTCGAGCATGTGGTATTTGAATTATTTTGGATGATTGTATTTTTTCAAGCAAAGCTAAAATAACAATACTGACACCACATAGTTTAATTAACAAATGCTTATTAAATCTAACAATAGTTACATTAATGATTAAAGCTTAATGGAATTCTTAAAAGAACTAACATGATATATCAATTTATCTTAGCTAAAGCATGCCTACTTAACATTCAATTGCTAACTAACTTAAACCTAAATATATTTAGGATCAATCAAATTGGGGGTTTTTCGCTACACCAAGGAAGGTGAGATGGTCTCCAATAATGACTACGAGATCATATTGGATACCCATCTATTAACCCCATTGAAGACTTGAGGCAAGGATTGAGCTTGGCTATTATTCATATTTCTTATATGATATGGAAATCAAAGCATGGTGTAAAGTTTAAAGGTATGTGGTTAGTCTATTTTATAGTTTTTCCTTTGAGGAAAACTAGCATCTTGGTGCATGTTGGACTTAAAGCAAAAATTAGATTAAGGTTTGTTAATCCCGATTAAGGCTTCCTAATCATGATTACTGAATTAACAAGTGATTAGGATGTGAGGAGCGTTAATCAGCCACTTAGGGTCAATTAGGAGGCTAGGATAAGATTTTGAAGCTTGCGAAGATGTTGTGGAGGGAAGTGGGGTGATTTGCATAGTTGGAAGAGGGGTTTGAGCTAGTCAATCTTCTCTCCCTTATTATCCCTTCATAAATCATCATAACATCATCCTTGGCATAGTATCATCTTCTCTCCTTTTCAAGAGGTTATGTATATTGCATCCCTGCATGCCCTTTCAAGGGTACATCATCATATCAATCAGTAATTAATCAATCAATTTCCTTTTGCACTCAAATAGAGGATTTATGTTTTTTTATGAAACCTTATTCTTCACTCAACCATCCCACCAACTATTCAACTAGGTTCATCTTTTTATGAAATATTCATATACCTTATAAAATCAACTCATTGATCCCTTCACAAAATTTGTTGAAGATTCCCATCAATAAAAATTTAGAAGTTTCATATATCATGTAAAATCATATTATCGATCCCTTCACAAAAATCCTCTCAAGTGGCCCATTGATCAACATTTCCAATATGAAATATATTTCTATCAACCCTGTCAAGTGGGAAATCTCCTTTTTTATATCTCTTTTGTCTACTTTTTTGAAAAGGCATTTCTAACCCTACACCCTTCTAAAGAAGAGAAAATGTAGAACATTAATAAATTAAATCATTCACTCCCATAAAATCCCATGGCCATTTAATTAGTTTATTAATCTGTTTTAATTAGCTAATTATATCATCACCTAATTGGATCCTACACCAACTATTCACAAAATTAATTAAACTATCCACCTCACATCCCACTCCCTCATCCACCTCAAATCACACATTTTTCATTGTCAAATATTCTCCACCAAATATTTCAAAAATTATCACCAACCTCCTCTATTTCAAAGGTGTTCCACTAAAGTCCTCATCCAACCGTATTATTAAATAAAATAATACATTTTAACCCTCCATTTCAAAGATCCTCCACCTAAATTCTTCACCCACCTCCACTTTCAAAGAAAATAATTTATTTAATCCATTTTTCTAAACCCTGTCACCTTATCCCCTTATTTTTAAATATCTTTCATGTTCTCTTCCAAAAATGTCTTCACTTAATAAATCGTTGAATATAACCCAAAAATTAACTTAATGTTGTACCCCCTCCTCCAAAAAATTCTATAAATAGACCCATTAGTCCTCCATATCCAAGGATCATACGAATGAAATTTTATTATGTAAAACCATATTTTGAAATAGTCATAAAAAATATTGAGCCAAACATATAAATCCTACTTGCAATGAAACACTAGTGAAATCACCTTACATGAATCCAATAGTTGAAGCATCTACATACATGTAAAGGGAAAATCCACATTTCTTCCCCATAAGAGGTCATTGGTATAGTTTAGCTAGGATTTCATGTATATTTTTTCAATATTTTATGTTAACATTTTTTATCTACACTTACCAAAAAAAAAGAAAAAAAATTCAAAGGCACACAATTGTGTGTATCACATGGATCCATGAGGGAAAATTTATAAAACTTGGTTCATATTGCACAACTTACGCATAGTAATAATATTCTATTGAATTCAACTAATATGTGATTACAAATATATAGGCTTTTGGTTTCCTATAAAATTGTAAATACCTACAACAAACAAAACCATATAGTCTATCCTATTTATGTGAATTTTTTATTAACAATTGCACATATATTTTCAATAACTAACAAATGTATATATCTATTGATTATTCTCATAAATACTCTCTACCCGATGAGAGCACTATATGATATATTCCTAACATTCCCCACTTAGTGCAAACATGGTAAGAACATAATCACACTTCTTTCTGTAACTTGCCACCTCTGCTTCCTCGTGATCTTAGGCCAACTCGAACTGAAGGTAGAGAAGGAAATCATCAACCATGTACTGCTAGGAATCAATCTACCCAGATTAGTGTGGGAACCATGAACATGAATTCTACATCTGTTTAACCTTCACAAATAGTTTTCATAAGATGACCCCTAACCTTGGTATGAACATGAACACATATATATTTTCATCCTCTTCAAGTATCATGGTATTGCATTACATTTGTGCTTTTTTATTTTCTACCACATTTTTCCATGAAGGGACTACATCAGAATTACTTACACACATGAACAGGAATACACTTTTTTTCTTATTTTCAATATAACAAAAAACTAAAAAAAATGAACATACTAACCAATCAGTTGCTATGATCAACACATCACATCAAAAAAACAAACTCTGAAAAACACACTAAAAATACATGCCACAAAATTTGTTACGTGTCCCCATTGTTGGTGAGTGACAAGAGGACACTAATTTTTCTCCATCCTCATGTGTCTTCATCCTTTGATATGTCACTACTTAATTAACATAATAGGATTTGAATGTCATTATCAATTTTGATTAAAGCCAGATAAGGTGAAAATACCTATTTCAAAACAAATATTGGATTCCATCGAAAATGAGCCTATAGGGGGAAAAAATTAATTATTGACCTTTTTTATAATGACAAAACTTGATGACAAGCACATTAAAAAGAAATTTGTGACAAAAAATTACTTACCGACAACCACCACTATACTAAATTTTTTCTTAAACATTTAGAATGACTCGACATTTGGGACATTTGACAAAAGAACTCTTACGACCAACAATCTAAAATAAAATATTACACAAAGGTGACAAAACTCACTCCTAAAATAAATGCCACCAATAAAGCAATTTTCCTCCACACATTTTGATCCCTCAACCATATGTTAGTGAAGGATTAAAAAAAATCATGTCACTCGTACTATACAAAATTACATATAAATATATATGACATAATATTTATTTAACGTTTTGTACTATTATAACCACCTTTATATTATAAACAAAATAATACAAAGTGTTACATAGTAAAGGGGCAGTAAGTAGTGGACACAACCTAAAAATAAATGAAGTTCAAAGGGAAATACATCAAACGCCATGTAGGCAACCAAAAAAAGCCACAAAGGCACAAGACACGGCCACAAGGGCAAACCAAAAGAACTATATCAAGGTGTAATAAGGCACAAAGAGTAGCAGTACTTGGAGGTGGAGGTAGATCATCCCTTGGCGGAAAGGAGCCAAGTGTATGAGGCTTATCAAAAAGGGGGCTAACCATCTCGCCATCCTAGTCTGACATCTAAACACTAAGCAGAACCATGATCCCCAAACCAGGTGGAGGTGACCCGCTGAAATGAAAATCTCCCCCAAGAGGAGACCCCCAGTTTGAAAAATTGGAAACCACTTTACCATGCACAGGAGGGCTCCTACCATGCTCAGAAGAAGAAGGGCCAATGCGAGCCAATGGTGGAGAAGGCCGATCACTCCTAGAGTAGCTACGAGAGTGGCTAAGTAAACGACTGCGGTGTCTGGATGACGGTGGAGGAGGCAAAGGACATTGATCATCATCTAAGGGGGGCCCGGCTCATGGTACAACGTGTACTACCCCAATGGTCAAGAAATTACTGGAGATGAGAGAATTCTAGTGCTACTTTCTGAGCTTGGGTATGGATCTACATACACACAGAAGACAGAATTGACAGCTTTTCATTAATAGATATCTCCATAGTGAGATCGCAGTGCTGAAACAAAGCATTATTCCTAGCCTTCCAAAGTTGTAAAAGAATAACATAATGGAAAAAATCCAAAGAGAAGTAATGTAAGAAGGCCAGTTAGCATAATCCCCGAAAAAATCAATTTTCCAATCAAAAAAATTAGGGTGATAAGGTTAGAAAAGAGAGTGGATCCAATGCCAAGCACTTTGTGCACAGGGGAAAAACCAAAAAACATGTTTGAAGGATTCAGGGTGACCACAGCAAGTGCATTTGGGGTTGGGAATGCCGATGTGACTTAACCATTCCCCCAACGGAAGGCCTTGGTAAATAAGGCACCAAAGAAATAAATTCAATTTGGGATCAAATAGAGGATTCCATGCCCAATGGAGACGTCAAATCCAAGTGGAGGGGGAGGAGTGCAAGTTCCATCTAGAGTTGATCTTATCCAGAGAAGATGAAATACCTGCAAGAATCTCGAGGAGTGCAAGTTCCATCTTTTCAGGGTTATCAATTGTGCGAGAACGCGGGAATGTTGAGTTAGAATCCAATGCGTCCTTGGGTAGATGCTTTGTTGATATGAATAGAATTGTGGTCAATTCACTTGGAGATGGATCTTGAGTCCACCAAGGATCTTTTCTCCAATGTAAAATGATACAAAAATTCCAATTATATAAGATGTGTGTGTGTGTGCGCGCGCGCGTGTGAATAATAATCAATGTATTTTCCACTCCCCCTGGGTTTTGTAAAGTCAATTTCGATGGGGCTTCCAAGGGGAACCTCAGGATTTCAAGGGTAGGGTGTATCATTTGTAATGAGCTTGGATAGTTGATTAGCGTCGGATCGTTTCACCTCCAAGATGAATCATGTAACCTAGCTGAGGCTCAATCCCTTTTGTTTGGGGTAAAAAGAGCAGTGGAATGTGGATGGTATCACCTCCTCATTGAAGGAGATTCGCATATTATCATTCAGGTAGTTAAAAATGGTATGGTTTCTCATTGGTCCCTAGACTTATACATTTCAAATACTAATTATTGGATAGAAAAGTTGGACACCTAGAGCATTGGCCATGTGTTAAGATAGGCCAACTCAACAGCTTACTATATAGCCAATTGTGGGGTGACGTAAGCAGAAGAGGTCTTAATAGCCAATGATAAAGCTAAGTGGCTTGCCTTAGCTGCCATTATCGATGGTGATGCCAAAAAGAAGCCAAGTTAATTTGATGGTATTCGGTATGTGGGAAGTCATCCTTATATGTGTATCATGCCTTTTCCTTTTTCACGCCTATCTCTCATTATCTTTTGTGTCAAATCTGTTTGTCGTTTCATAAGAGCTCTCATGGCTTCCCTGCCATGTCCTTGTCTATTTCTCAAAGGGGAAACAAGAGAAATGACTTTTTATAGATCTAGCACTCCCTCCAGGATAAGAAAGGTGTTTCGCATTGGTTCGGGTTTGGTTTGTAATGTGGTGAAGCAAATCCTTGGTGATTGCTATGTTCAGGGAAGTGGCCGCATAAGGGTAAACGTTGAAATTGCCTCTATCTTTATCTCTCACCTTTTGCTTATTGGCAGAAGCAAAGAAGAAACTCTATAGATTTCCCACCACATCATTTTTCCAAGGCATGTAGTAGGGTTGGGGGACAAGATGGCCAATTTTTGCATGCCTACGGCTCACCTTCAAGAGTTTGTTGCAGGGGAAATGGAAATGGTTTCCCAAGAACATGTGATCAAGGTGGAGAAAAGGAACATGGCCCTCTGGAATTTCGTTGTTGTGGTTCATCAGAAGTGCCACATGAAATATTTTGGCCCAACTCACATTTCACCCTTGGGCCTGGACTCTCTCTCTCTCTGTGCCAATCGGTCTAGTGCCTTCTCGCATTGCTCAGCTGAGGGTTGAGGGAAAAGATTCCTATGATTTTCTATTGAACGTTGCTAAAGCAGGAGAGGTGGGACGTCATTCCAGCACCTGCAAGAAGCAATCAGAGGTTTTTGTTGCTTCAAAGGTTCATGTGAAAGAGGAGGTGATAGAATTGTCTGACTGAATATATGTTTCAGTTTTCCCTAGCTTACCTAGTATGGTTTTGGTGTTTTCAATTTCAGGGTGGCATATTATAGTTGTTTTTTTTTATGAAATAGTCTATATTACTTTATAAAATATTACAGTCTATCCACAAAAAATATGGGTGGTACAGGGCACGCCCCACGACCAAACTAGCCGACGGCTAGGAGACTAAAGTATCAAGCCCAAGGGGCAACCAAAAAACATAGCAACAATGCCAAAAAACAAACTAGGCCACCGCAACAAACATAGAGACAGGGGGAGACGGTGGAGGCCCTTTATCCTCCAGGTTACTACTAGGAAGATCGTTGCCATCTGGAAGGGGCGGCTAGCCTGAAGTAACTTCTAGGAGAAATGGCAAGAGGCAACTGGGGGACTTTGCCAGAATCCCACCCATCCCACTGCACAAGAGGCGGGGAGTGGTGGTAGGAGCCCCAACCACTATGCTGTGCGGAACGATGCGGGGACCCCCAACTACCGCGGTTGACAGGACTCCGCCGATGCTCGGGTTGCCACCTGGGAGAGTGATGATGATGAGCACGGTCAACCAACTGGCCTCGGCCACAAAGTCCTCTTGAACGAACACTCCCAGAAGGGGAGGTAGGAGGTTCCCATGCCACAGTGCAAGGAGCATTGGTCCAATGATCCAAAAGGGTCTGAAGGTGCCGCACTTCCAGCTCCACCTTGTGACCCTGGTCCTGGATCTGTAAGAACACATTCGAGATAAGCATGGCCTTATCATAATGCGAAAGAATGCAAGAAACTGCGGAATTAGCAAAAACATCATAATTGCGTTCTTTCCATACAAAAAAAAAGGATTTCCACTCTTAAAGTATGCCACACTTGTGCAAAAACATGGGGAATGGAAATAACATCCCCTAGCAAAGCATGTTGCCAAAGAAATGGAGCTGGTCTAAACAGTCGAAAGAAATCGTGGATCCAGGCCCAAATAGCTTGAGATTTTGGGCAGTACCAAAACAAATGTATGAGCGTCTCAATATGCCCACAAAAAGAGAAAAGTCGAGGAGCAATCCTGTAATGAGCTAATCTGTGTCCAAGAGGGAGGCCTTGAAAAAGCAGGCACCAAGCAAAACAAGCGAGCTTGGGCTGAAGGATAGCTTTCCAAACTATATGAAATCTAGCTTCCTAGGAGGACCATCCAGAATTGATGGGAGTTAAGTAAGGCCACCATTGGCAGCCTGGGGGTGAGCAAAGCATAACCTTTGCCTGGGGAGTAATTTAAGAAAGGGGTATCTGAAAACCATTTCCAATCCTTCCACCAAGCCCTGAGAGAGACAACACCAACTTTGTGAAGCATCTCAGCAGGAATGGAATCAAGAACTTCCTCACAAGACTTTTTGTTAGTCAAAGCAAGCCGAAACTTAGCTTTAGCTTGAGGCCAAGTGAGAAGGAGTTTGGACTGCCTACAAAAGATGTCTTTAAGAGTGTATTATAGTTGTTTTGTATATAGGTTGCCCTAAATTTCGTTATAGAATATATAATGTAATGTAAGGGAGGGGATCCAAGAACCCCCGGTTCATAACTCCAGTAAAAAACATTTACTTATATATATATATATATATATATATATATATATATATATATATATATATATATGTTTGAAAGGAATGACTCTTCGTAGCCACATTTGAGAGGAGATGATACGCCCATAGATAATTATATAGTTGGAAAAATATGCCAAAGTCTAGTAAAGTGCCTTTTCACGGAGTTAAAACAACAATGAAAACACCACCCGATCAAGTATACGTAGTCTAAATAAGACAAATTCTGCCAAAGACCTAGGAATATAGTCCAAACGTTGGGGAAAGAACATGTCTAAGATACAAAAAGAATTTTAAGAATGCATACAAAGAATTAGAAGACCGGACGCATAAGTTGGAAGACGCCACACTCAGGTTTGGCAGAGATACCATGAGCTGGATTAGATTATTTGGACACAAATCTATGTAGTGATTCAAATGCAAGCTTATTCACCAATGCCATGGTTCATCCTAGATTCTAATGTCCATACCTTTTCTCACCAACTATTGCACAGACGTCAAGATCTAATCACTTATGTTATTTTTACAGAATACTCTCTTTGCTTCATGATGTTAACAGATCATGTTAGAGATATTTGTATTCGTATCACCAAGGAAACTCGCCTTTCAAAAATGCTTCTTAGATCGTAGTGACAGTCTATGCATTTGCAGCAAATAATATAATCTTGAACTTAGTCTTTTCTTAGAGTGACATCAACAAGGGCGATGTTACAGACACTGGCCCTATGCATACGTTACACCATTAGAACAGTCACTCTGATACCAAATGTACAACTTAAACATAGTAATAATATTCTATTGAATTCAACTCATATGTAATTACAAATATATAATCTAATTGCCTTAAAAAAAAAAAAAAATTAGCATGAATTGGAATTTTTCTGTTTTTAGCACACATTTTGATGATGTATAAAAACCATACGATGGTTGAATCAGACTTCGACGTAGAAGGAGCGGTTCATTATAAAAACGAGATATACCTGTTGGGAAAGTTTCAATTCTTAATAACTTAAAAACATATCTATATGTTTATTATTCTCATAAATACTCTCTACCTAATGAGATCATTATACGATATTTTCTAAACAGAATTTGATTTGGGAAAAGCATTGTGGAGGATTTCTAGGGCACTTTGAGATAGATAAGACCTTGGTAAAATTATGTGGAGGATTTCTAGGGCACTTTGGGATAGATAAGACCTTGGTAAAATTATATGAAATATATTATTGGCTATGGATGGCTACATAATATTTGTATCAATACGTGTAGATATTAAGAGTATGCTAGTTGGAAAAATGGAAGACTTAGAATGAAGGATTATATTGACCACTTCCGGTATTTGAGAGACCGCGAGAAACCCTGAGTATGGATTTCGTATTGGGATTACCTAAAACACAAATAGGTGATGACTCTATCTTCATTATTGTGTATATATTCTTGAAGATGGCTCATTTTATTTCTTGTAAAAAGACCAGTGATGTTACTCATATTACAAATTTGTTTCTCAAGGAAGTAAGAATTCATAGCTCTTCATGCACCATTGTATCTAATAGAGATACTAATTTTTTGGGACACTTTTGGTACTTTTTTTGGGGGAAGAAACCCAAGAAAAGGTTTCCATTTAGTTCTACATATCACCTAAAGATAGATGGAAAAATAGAAATTGTCAACAAGAACCTTGGAAATCTTTTGTGATGTTTGGTAGGAGATAAGCAAAGAACATGGGGTTCAGTTATTACACAGGAAGAGTTTTCATACAATAACTCTATCAAAAAAAGTATTGGGAGGTCACATTTCTATATATTATATGGGACAATTCCAAGAGGAATTAAAGATTGTGGAAGTAGAATTCTTCATATAATAAATGAAGGAACTGCACAAGCAAGTGTAGGGACAACTAAAGAATAGCAATGCACAATAAAAAGAACTCATATATTTGGGAGGAGGAAGATTGAGTTTAAGGTGGGAGACTTAGTTATTTTATACCTTAAGAAGTAGAAATTCCCTTGATAAATTGAAGTGGGAGAAGATTAGACCGTGAATATTCTTGGTGATGTTTTTGGAGAATATGTATGAGTTAGAGATGCCATAAGGGATAGACATTTTAACTATTTTGAATATATCATATCCATAACCATATTCTTGAGGGGAAAATGAGAGGAGAAGAATGTCACATGGATGTAGATTGGAGGAACAAACAACCAAAGCAGTGATGTATAGAAGTTGAACACACTTAGGCAGAACGCTTAGTGAAGAAAACATTTCTATGAAAAGAACATAAGAAATATATGGCAATATGGAAAGGCCTAGTTGTCAAGGATTGATTATTGGATTATAGAAGTGGATATTTCAATACTTTTTCAGTTCTATTTCAAACATTTATAATATCATTTGAGTAGGGGCTCAAGATTCTTATTACCTAAAGTGTATGATGCAGGAACATTTGGGTACATATGCAATGTCATGTCAACCAAGAAAACATCTTAGTCTTAGAAAATAATTTTTTTAACAATACCATTGTGAAATTTCAATGCACAATACTATGTCATTTCTATGAAAAACATGAAAAATGTTTTCCTTAGTATCATTTTTGAAGATATATAAGTTTGTTTAAGCCACATAAAACTGTAAATGTGGCACAACCTTTTAGATGTTGTACAACACACTAAATGCCATGGAACACAACACTATGTATTCCATTTAACATTAGAACTTCCATGATGTACTATGAATTTTTTGCAAGCTTTTCCAATGTGGTGGAAGAAAATTCAAAGTCGTCATACACTACATTTATATGAAACCACTTCCATAAGCTTTAATAATGATATATTTATCAGACATGATCGTTGATCAACACCAATATATTTAATAGAGGGAGTATGTGGTTCTTGATCCACCTATTTCAGCTAAGGACCAATAGAAGGATTCATATAAGATTAGTGCGTAAATTCGATGATAAATTGTTGTATTTGAGAGGCCACGTGGTGAATATTCCATAGAACCCTTTCTTTGTAAATGTGTCATGATTTTTATTGTTAGAGTAGGTATTTACCTTAGCTCATGTTCACTAGGTACTTTATTTACCTTTATTGTATTTATCCTCACCCACTTATGTGTGTGGATATTTCTTTTATCTTATTTAGATATTAGGAGATATTATCTAGTTGTTTGGTATAGTTATTTCCTCTATCTATGGTATTGACTAGATCCTTGATGTCTAGTTCTCTCCTAAATCTATAGTCTTGACTAGTTCTTTGATGACTAGTTATTTCCTTGATTTATGGCTTGATCTACAACCTTGACTGGTTCTTAGATTGTTATTTCTTTCCTATTTAAGCAAGGCCCATTCTCAATGTATTTCATTGAGTTCCATAATAATATATGATATTGTTGCTTATTTGTTTGCAAAGGTTTATGTAAAGTTATTCTGGCGAATTACTTTCATCTTATTGATCGTGGTGTTTGATTAGCATCTGTGTTCTTGGCTTGGTATGATTTGGTTATCATTCCTTTCATTTATAAGGGAATCACATACTTATACAGAATCTTGATTTGTGTCTTAATCTAAGGTGATCTTCCTTGTCTTGTGTGAGTCAGAGGTTGGTTTTGTAGAATCTTATCATAGTCTACAAGCTTAGGATAGTCGAAGATTTGAATTCTTAGAAGAATTATTATGGAATATAATTCTATACTATAATTATAGTGAATTGGTGATGTTATGAAATTTTTAATCTCTTTCCTTTCATTAAAAGAAATATTTATCATTGTTTCTTGTTTATTAGTTATTCTTATGATATTGCCTTTGTGAGGTCTACTCTGACAAAGGTTGCATGGTGTAAGGCATATCTTTAATGTAAACCCTCACCATAACTACATCATTTTGTCCACATGAGAGAAGAGTTGAAGATAATTTGAGAAATGCTCATTTTGTAGGATGTAATAGTGAGATAATTATACAAAAGAATCAGATACAATGATTCCCTCTTTGAAGGCATAAGATAAGATGTGAAGACTGAATAAGACCTCATTTTGGAGGGTGATATGATGAGTAATGTATGCAGTGATATGAGTGAAAAAAATGTCTCTTTGAAGGAATTAGAGAAGACAAAATGAGATATAAACAAAGCACACTAGTGGAGGAGGAAGTGTCATTGAAAAGAGTACTTGAAAGGGTTTTCTAGAATCACTTTGTTTATCCTAATATTTTTTTAAGTTATGCATGTGTAGTATTTAAGAAGTATCATAGAAAACCATTTAAAGTGTGTAAGCATGAATAAATATTATTCACTTAGAGGGACCATGAGAAATGAAATATAAATTGAGCTATTTTGAGCTCACAATTTGCAAAGAAGAGGAGAAATAACTTGATAGATTGCTCAAGAATACTAAAAATGTGTTACTTGGGGAACTCATAAGAAGATGTGTAGATGAGTCATAATAAATCATGAGTTATGGTAAAAAAAAGTTTGAAAAACATCTATTTTGACTCTCATGAATGAGAATATATGGGTGAGTGGAAAGAAGAAAAATCCTAAGAGGCATAATGTAGATATAGAGGAAGAGAAAGTAGATTATATAGCCTTCAATAAGTCACTAGTAGAACCATTTGATCACTTAAATTTTTAAAAAATAGAATAATTTTTTAGAGCAAGAAAATAAAAGGAGCCTTTTGAGATCTTAAATCATGCAGAGATGATAAGAAAATAAGTTGTAACCATAAGTGTAGAAGAGTTGCAATAACTAGCAATGAGATACCAAAGTCGTGAAGGTTTTTAGTGGATCTAGATAGACACAAGTGGGTTGCATCCCAAAAATATATTAAATGGTTATTGAAAACCATTTAGAGGAGGATGTCATATTATGAAGGTGGGAACAATCTCACATAAACAAAGAGAAGAAGAAAAAGGAAGATAAGAGAGAGAAAGAAGAAGAAATGGTGTTTTAAAAGAATTTGGGTGAATAAATTTAGAAAGATAATGGTTGAAAGATCAACCAAATTTTGGGGGAAAATCACAAAATATGACATAAGAACATAGGTTAAGTGGATGAAGGACCCCTTTTTGTCAATCTTTATACACAAAAGAGTGGTTCCACTACTTTCTAGGTTTATTTGACTAGAAACTCACATTCTATTACCATGGGTGTTTGATGCAAGAGAATATTGGTTCACATGTGATCTTAGATCTCCAAAAATATCTTTATTTTTCTAATAATATCATTTCTACAATATATAGGGCACACCCAAGTTATGTAAAATGAATATCAAAAAGCTACAGAGATTATATCTCATGTTATACAAGGTCAATCATGGATTTCTATAGATTTTTGGAAAGAGATTGTAAAGATTTAGATTTGGGAATGATTATAGGTTTCATTTTGGAACTCACTAATCAACAAATATGTATTCATGTTCAATGAGCCATTTTTCTATTTTTGGGTCATAGAGAAAATGTTAAACCAAATTTTTTACCTTAAAGTGGTCATATAATGGTTTCATTAATTTGTAGAAGTAAACAAGAGAGTATTTTTAGTTGGAGAGATTTTACTAGTGGATAAAAAACTTTGAACACGTCCCTTCATTCATGGAAAATAATTTTGAATAGTTATGGTATGTTTGGTCTTGAGTTTGAGTAGTAGATACTTTATAAGACACAAATGCACTATCTATAATAGGGTGGGACCCCTACAAAAGAATATACAAGGTAAAATAGAGGTTGACATCCATTCGAGAAAACATATTGTCAAAAAAGGATTGGGAGATGTTTTATAAGGATTTTAGAGCCTATTATGAGCTAAATAAGGCTTTTAGAGGCTTGAGAGAATGCATTCAATATCAAAGCACCATTTTGGGTGTCTAGTGTATTATGAAGCTATGTTTTGATATGTAGATTTTATGTAGACTATAAAAATTAGTTTTTATTGACACCCTGATTTATAGAGAAACCATTTGAGGCTATAAGTGTATGTGATTCCTCTATTCAATATTAAGAATAAATAAAATAAGTTATTTATGTGGTATTATGCTATGATTATCTATAAAGCTACAAGGTGATGCTCCATTTCACTTGGAACATTCGACCATGACTGCATCAATCATATAACAATCTCATAAATTACATTGAATAATATTAGGATTTATGATATCATTCTTTCATATGGGGACTAGCAGTATTATTTACATTTATTGATAGATTTCATTTACCACCACTTTCAAAAATGTTACATATTGAAAAAATGATGTAGAAGCTAGGAAGGGTCATTTTCATCTCATGAATATTGCATCCTTTTCTTGTAATTTTCCTCATTTTATTTATTTTTTCTACAATCATCTCATCCAAATCTTAATTTATATGCGAACACGATTGATTATGCATGATATGGAGGACTTGAGAAAAAAATTCCAATGTACTTTTGTGCCTAAAATCAGAAACCATGATATGCCTTTTGTGTGCCCTAAAAGTATGGCATCATTATCTATTTCATCCTGAACACGATTGATTATGCACGGTATGGAGGACTTGAGAAAAAAATTCCAATGTACTTTTGTGCCTAAAATCAAAAACCATGATATGCCTTCCGTGTGCCCTAAAACTATGGCATCAGTATATATTTCATCCTACACATAAAATTTATTGGTATCAAACCATATTTTTGGGGGAAACTATAGATAGAAGAAAATGGTTTTACTTTGACTTGCGTGGGATTATACAGGAGAGATTGTAATTTGCATAGACCTCGAAGTTTTTATTTAATTTCATAATGGTGGCACTATAAACATTATCTACCATAGATATAATTACACATTCATGCAAAGTCCTATATTCATCATGTAAGGAAATAAATATTTTACTATAAATTCTTGATAATGTTAATCAAAGTAGAAAATAATGTATTTAGTTGAAAGATACATATATACCATAATGTGAGGATGTACTTTGAAGCTTCATAGTATATGACCACTCTACATTTGATCTTTATTAAGGCCTTTGATAACAAAACCTTTGTAAATGTGGCAATGATGGAGTAATAAAATGAGTTGGTTGTTTCTGCATTGTTCATATTGTTAATTGTTTGGGGAGATTGAAGCCATTTTCTTTCCCTCCAAAACATAATACACTCTTCTAAATGGATGGGGAAAAAATTGGAACTAGGTATGGACATCATAATGAGGAATGGTTTCCATGTTAGGAGACCAATGCTCCTTGGGTTAATTAATATTATATGAGAGGTTAAGTTCTTGGGTTGTTATAACACCCACTATAAATATAAATATGTATGTTTGTATGTGAGTATTTGGTTATTCAACCAACTCAGGAATTTAGAATAGTTTTATATGTGAAGAGTGATTCTATGGAGTTGAAGTAATCGTGGACTTTATTATCCTTGAAAAGAAAAATAACTTCACATATATATTTGTATACCTTGAATGATTAATATATAGAAATATAATATTGTTGTGTGTTAAGTTTGATCAACTCTGTCATTTGGTATGAGAGAGATTTTATATCTAAATGAGAGTCTGTGAATTTTTTCTAAACTTTACATGAGATTCGTTTCCCACTAAAGGATGCAGTCCAAATTTGCTAGTTTTTTTAGGATCTTTTAATAACCTCGCATACAACCTCAACAGATCAATAATTTCACTCACTAGTGGAAATATTCTAGCCCTTGTAGAACTGTTGAAAATTGTGGATATTCTCCTCATAATATGTCAAATATGTCTGTGTGTATTATTTTTCCTTCATGCAGGAATCTTCCTATGTGTATTGTCAATGGATATCCTCCTCGTAATATGTCAAATATGTTAATGGTAACTTCACATATATATTTGTATACCTTGAATGATTAATATATAGAAATATAATATTGTTGTGTGTTAAGTTTGATCAACTCTGTCATTTGGTATGAGAGAGATTTTATATCTAAATGAGAGTCTATGAATTTTTTCTAAAATTTACATGAGATCTTCATTTCCCACTGAAGGATGCAGTCCAAATTTGCTAGTTTTTTAGGATCTTTGAATAACCTCACATACGACCTCAACAAATCAATAATTTCACTCACTAGTGGAAATATTCGAGCCCTTGTAGAACTGTTGAAAATTGTGGATATTCTCCTCATAATATGTCAAATATGCATGTGTATATTATTTTTCCTTCACGCAGGAATCTTCCTATGTGTATTGTCAATGGATATTCTCCTCGTAATATGTCAAATATGTTAATGGTTTCACGTGTAAATACGATCCTCTTGGCTTGCACAAAGACCAAATATATGCTTCCTCTGAGCACGAGTGCATTTAAATTACGTACTCCAAGGTATAAATGTGCAACACACCTTCCCACCAATGATCTATATCTCTAGTCCACGGCGCATCAAAATCAAAGAGTTCTTGATAATCTTCCTATCTTCACACTTACTTTCTACCTAGCCAGACAACTCTTTTCTTCGCGTAAGCTACCTACCATTGGTATAATTATATTGGAAAGAAGATGAAGAACGTTTCGTACAAAAAATCATAGAGGTTGTCTTCTACCTACTTGCGGGCATTAAAATGAGGTACAACATTATATCTTTGAGAAAACACATCATGTCCACCATGCACCCAAAGCTCAATATTCTCCAAAGATATCCAGAACATCACGTGTATGCCACATCTTGAAAGTATAAAGAAAAGAGGTCCCGGAAATGAAACAAAAATCTAGTCTTTTGTTTATCAACAGCTAGTCAATAGCACTGGCACTTCATCTAGACAATGTATAAATGCTCACCCAAAGCACGCACAGCGACCAGGTCCTTCCTTCATTTTCTTATCAATATTTTTAGACATGCATATTCATAACCATACATGAAAGAAGATACACCATATCATAACAAGTATGGCAACACATTATAAGGAAGTTTAATCAACATACATAATTAGCAACATCACTTGTACTCACTTTACATCGTATTCATATCTAGTTACTTTAGCAGTTCATAAACAATTATCCATTACAAAACATACTTCATTACATAAAAAAAGATTGATTTCATCCATAGTTTAACGACCTCCATACGTTGAACCATGCGCAAGTACAAGATGACTCACACTAATGAACCCTTGACAGACTCTCCCAATACAAAATTGCATCACCTGTATATATACACAGTGGGGACTTTCCCTTCACTGTTTACATGAAATTATTAATAATAGGAGTGCCTAAGCATATCCTCTATGTACTTACAACTTCCTCTTAACTATATATCAAGATATAAATAACTTTCTTTAATCATTCTTTAATTCATATAAATAGGAATTTACCATGCATTGCATTTTCCTTTTTTCACATGTGTTTTATCTTATTTATAACCCTTGCGTGTGTGCCACGCCATCATGTTTTTGTCTATTTTTAGCCCCATCTCCAAAAATGACTAAGTCCTCAACTCTATATATGAATGTGTGTGAGCCCTTGCACGCTAGCCTATTCCTTCGTGGTGCATGCACCTTCGCACATTATTCCATTTTGCTATTCTTTTCTGTGCACATGCTTCTGCGTGTCCCTTCAAACCTGTGTGATATTTTTTATACCCTGTGTGTGCCCTCCTATTTGCGGTCTTCGCGCATAACCAGTACTTAGCCAATTTCTCCAACCAACACTCCCTGAAGAGAAGAAATGGTGATCACCAATTTCTCCAACCAACACTCCCTAAAGAGAAGGAATGGTGATCCAATAATTCCCCCGTGGAGGGGAATAGATAAAGATTATGTGACTAAAGTATGGGAAGAAATATTACCTCCAATGTGTGTGTGCAAAGTGAGGTTCGTGTGTGGAATTTTTCAATCAACAGTTAAGTTGAACCTATAAATTTATTGCATCACTGGGAAACAAGGGGGGATAACATAGGAGCTATAAAAGATTATGAAGGAGATCATCGATGGCACGATTACACTTAATTGGTCTAGGATTCACCATATTAGTAAATTTTTGGAAACATCTATAAATAAACAATCATATCTCATGGAATTGATTGAGTTCCATAATATATTAATCATTGGTGTAAGAGGGATCTTTTGCATGAACATCATGAGTCCAATGTGTCATATTGGGCTCATAGTCAAGAAAAGAATCATTTTGAATATTGATTGTGTTGGTAGTAAGTGGGAAAGTGATGTTAGAATTGTACTTATCAACAATACCATAAATACGCCTTAGTAAAGATCTACCAAAATCCAATGGGGTAGGTTGAGGATCAAGAGAAACCCAAACTTTAGTAGTGATAACACATAACCCAAAAGTTATTATAAGTGTAATATATCATTGAAACTTGATAGCGGGGGTGATAAATGGTGTAATGTCATACGGTGTGAGTCTTAGAGTAGTAAAAGCCTCATAAGTGCAAATGTTCTTTTTTTAGTTGAAATTGAGAGGCACATGTGGCCAAGATTGCCTATGGATATAGGCAATGCTAGTAAACGTATAAAAATGAGGATTCCCATCATGAGGAGTGGGTGTATCATGTAACATAGTAATAGTGGCATTATACCTAAGAATGTTGATTTTATTAGTTAAATCCTTATAGTTATTAGTTTCATGATCCATAACATGGTGGTAATCACAAAAATGATGAATGGGATTCTTAAAAATCTTGAGAGTAAAAAAATTGTGCTTATAGGGAATAGGATAACCCTTGATCAAATAAAATGGAAATCAATTCATGTGGGGTACCAAGATGAGTTGGGATTGTAATTTTAGACAACAAAAACACGTCACCTTTCATCATCTTCCTCCAAAATAACCTAATAACCACATTCTACATGGGTGATCGATTTAAACCTAATTCGATCTCTCACAACCCCTTTCACACATCACAATAACCCTCATTCACACACCCAAGGATTTAATTAACATCAATTAATTAAATTCTCCCTTTACCCCCTCACCAAGGCCACCTCACCAGTCCACTACCCCACTTTCCCCTCCACCTCACACTTCCACTACCCCACTTACACCTTCACCTCACCATTCCACTCCCTCCCTTGCCCATACCTAGCCCATACCCTTCTAGAAAGCCCTAATAGTGGCCACTACACTCATAGGACCCCTCCTTGTCCTATTACCCATTCTAAGGGTGGAAGATGCATGTGCTCTGCCACTCAAAATCAAGTGGGGAAGGCATATTCCCCACTTTTACAAAAATAAATCTCCCCAACATAACCGGTGTCAGTTACAGTATGACCGATGTCAGTCAAGTGGGACCGGCGCCGGTCACCTGTAAATACCCAATCCCAACTCTTTCTCAGTTGGTTAGACAATCTCATGGGTTGGTCCATGGTTGGTTGACATTTTCATGTTTGGACATTCTCTTGGTTGTTAGATCTCAGCTGGACATTGTCTAGAACTTGACATTGGACCCTGGCCACTTGTGGAAGCAACAACAACATTAGAGTTCCTAGCTAACGCCATTGGTGTACACACCCACAGGAGACCTTTGAGAGAGCAGCCATTGAAAGAACATAAACTAGACTGAACTCAAGCAAAGGCTCTTCAACCAACCTACCATGCTCCGACACGCATCAGACTCCAGGTAAGTAGATCCCTTGTATCTCTCACCTTTGTTTGTGTTCTTGTCCTCTCTCTTCCTCCTCCAAAGAGCAAAAACTTCCCTCCTACCATTCCAATCTCACATGTTCAGCCCACACCTACACCCAGGACCCTCTCTCAACTCATTTCACTCCCTATCAACCCTTTGGTCATTCACAAGAGACACCCTAAACCCCATTTCCAAAATCTAACCCACTACCATTGACCATCACCAGTTAACCCTAACCGCAGTCATTCTACCCTGACCGCCATCAATCACCCTACTACCTGCCAGCTCCTCAACTACTACCTAAAACACACCCAAAACCACCTCCTAAGACCCCACAACTCTGACCTAAACCCATCATTCATCTAATCCTCACCCATACTTTCCCAACACCCTGTCCTGAGACATAGTGGAACCCAAAACACCTCTGTTCTGACCCTCTGTCATTTCTATAGTGACTGGTATCAATGACCCTTAACCATCATCAGTCATACCCGACCGGCATTGGTCTCTGTGTCTATGAACACAAAGCAGACCAGAAACCTACCTCTCCACCCAAATAGCCTAGAATACCCTACACAACCCCAACCAGACCTTGTTTGTGACCTATAAACCACCCAACCTACCCAGAACCTGACCCAAACAACTTTTACCCACATATTTTAGTATTTAATTAAATCGACGTTGCTAGCAACCTAAGGCACCCAAATCAGACACTAACACTAGATTCCATTTATTTACATGTTTTTGTCATTTAATATTGATTTATAAAATAGTGGATTGACAACCCTCTAGGGAGTATCACACTTCCTGGATCTAGCATACGCTAGGCAGTCCACTGCATATGTTGTTTAACTCTCTCTTGTGGTCTTGTTTTCTTATTTCAGGGTAGTCCTTCCCAGCCAAAAAGGAGTTCACATGATCGACCAAGATCAGAAGTCTACATGCGGGCATTCCACCATCAACCAAACAACATGTAAACCTCATACACCCTTATTTGTTTCAATATCTGATTATACACAAACAGGATCAAAACATTTTGGCATGCCCGGTGGAACCCATCCAGGGTTCCTTGCATTTTTCATTCCTAGGGAAAGATTATATGTTTGTTTCCCTTTCTAAAAGGATTTCACATTAATCTCCTTCTCTAGAATATTCTTCTCCTTCTATAGTCTAAAATCAATCGTGTTTTGGTGCTTTAAAACAAACATTTCTTCCCTTTCATTAGTATCGCATTAGTGAAAGAGCATCTATTCTCCTTTTCATCAGTTGTGACATCGAATATCATCTTTTCAATTTGGGTTTAAAACACTCGTATTTCATTCTTCTTTACTGAATTGAGTCACATTAAATGAGGGTAACCTATATGTTGAAAGTCATGCCCAGTTGATGGTTGACAAACAAATCATAGCAAAGCACTTCATTTCATCTTCTCTCTCTGTGTGTCTTACCAAACTGCACAAAAATTGAAAAATACACAAATTCTTAAACAACATCTCACTCGGAAGAAGTTATAGGTGATCACACGATCGCGGCATAGTTGGCACCCAGTTCACTGCTTCTATCGAGTCATACTTCAGAGGAAAGCCCACCCCCGCCATAACATACCTGAAACCTCACCTTTTAGATCTCCTTCTTCGTAGGAAGCCTTCCTCACCAAAAAATCTGTTCTAAAGTTCATGAGTCAGTCCTTCTAAATAGTGTAAGCTCAACACATTTAAAATCACTTGTTAGGTAACGTCTTCTTTTAGCGTTCTGCTTGAAGTGTGTTTTGAGGTGTGAGAGTACGTTTTCTCCATTTTTGTTCTTTTTTTCCTTCTTGCATTCCCCACTCATAGTTGGTGTATTCTGGATTTTTCTGAGGGTGCAAAGGTTTCATTATATCATCCACCAATCTCTGGTTTGATAGTTCTTCTAATTCAAACCTACCATAATACAATTTTCTATAGTTTTTCAATCTTCACAGTAACCGGCATTGGTTTACTCACCACCGTCATCGGTTATACCCTACCGATGTCAGTCTCTGTCTTTTGGATTAACTTATCCAAAAGACCCCTCTTTCAGTTTCTTTATTGTCATAGCTCCTATAACATTCTGTAGACTCGGTTTCCTGCTAAAACTCTGTCACAGAGCTTTCTGACCTGATCATTATCACTGTTGTTGCCTCAGTTTGATAAATCAATTACTTATCTCTCAGTAACCGGAAGTGGTTAACCTTAACCAGTATTGGTCACCCCTAACTGGCATCGGTTATCCTATGTTGGTTCTTAACCAGCACATTCACCCAATCTATCTACAGATACCCATTCTTTCATCCCTGTTGCTTTCTGTATCATATGTAGAGTACAGCGTTACCTGATATACACCCATTTCACATGGTGTTAACGCGTAACCAAACCAACGCACTTGTGTTCCACGCTAGCCTTCAAGCTCTTCCACCTATTCCATCGCCTCCTTCTGTGTCGTCACCTATGGACCCCAACCTACCCACTATTATTAGTATGGGTGACGTAGACTTTACGTGGTTTCTAGACCAGAATCCTGACGCCTTACAACATTATCTAGCCCACTCATACACTCGTGACTCCCTAGGCCAGCTTATCTACGGTATGCCCATGTCCATCCCTCCCTGCTCTTGCACCTACCTCTATGTCAGCTACCTCTAGCTCGGCTATACCTACTTCTCCCTTACCACCAGTCGTGTCGTAGCTTGACCCTACCGTAATGGTATCCACCCCCTATATGACATTTACCACACCTTTGACGTCTTCACCCCCTATGGCATCTACCATGCCCACCTCCATGGCCATTAGTCCAAGTGGCCCCATGTCATCCACTACCTACATACCCGCTCCGTCTCAACCACCACCAGTATCGAAAAACCATACCCCCCTTCAGAATTTAGTCCTATCTATTCCCCAATCACTTCCTCCCATTGCTACTAGGGTGGTCACCCCAACCCCTCCTGTATACACCCACTTTCAACCTCCGCCAGTAGCCTCTACCTCTTATTCAACATATTACCCTTCCTCATCCTTCTCCTCGCATATACCTCCATAATTTTCATACGCCGCTCCTTCACATAACGTGATGCCTTCCACATCATATTCTTCTTACCTTCCTCCCCCTCCTTTTGGAAGTCAACCTTCATCACAACCTACCCCTGATCTTATCAAAATGATGATGGATAAGATGCAAACACTAGAAGCATCTATTTCCGGCTCATGCACATCTCTCACCTATGAGGAGATTTGTAATGAGCCTATTCATTTCTCCGTTCCTATCCGTCCATACCCCCCACACTGGGAAATGCCAAAATTCAACTATTTCAACAGCAAGGAAGACCCACAGCAACATCTGAGGTCTTTCAGACACATGTGTTATCTTATCACTCATGATGACACTTTGCTATTGTGAACATTTCCTATGTCCCTCAATGGACCTGCCCTAGATTGGTATAGTGCTCTACCTAAGCACTCTATCTTCTCCTTCAATCAGGTGGCCCAAGCCTTTTTGGATCACTTCTCCATCAATGTAGTCAAGAAAGTCACCATGACTGACTTGTACACCATGCGCCAATACGATGACGAGTCAATCATAGACTTTGTTGCTTGCTGGCGTGGCTTGATCAATCAACTCACATTCCCCTTACCACAGACTGAACTAATAGAGTTGTTTACCCGAGCTTGTGCTCGCCATATCTCATCCACCTTACAAATCCAAACATTTCATACATTTGACGAGGCATTCACCATGGCCCAAAAGCTTGAAATCTGAGCCATCGAAGAGAAAAGGATTCAATTACACAACAAAGGCACTCCTTTTAAACCACATGAACCCTCTTCCACCACCAAGACACCACCAACCATTCCTCTCAACCCTCCTAGAGCCAAAGGCTTAGCCCATGTGGTAGTCTTGAAGGCTGGCCCACCTCACCCATCCAACTTGCCCAAACCTCCACCTAACCTCTCGCTAGTACAAACATTCCTCTTCAAAAATGAACAAAAGAAATATACCCCCATCGTGGAACCATACCCTGTTGTTTTGGAAAAACTCCTAAACACAGGGGCTATCACTCTTCTAGCTATCAAACCACACCCTGGTTTTGATCTTGCCCACCCGATACCCTCATGGTATAAGGAAAACAAAATCTGCGCCTACCATCATACCCGAGGGCACAACACCAACAACTGCATCACCTTCAAAACCATTGTCCAAGAAATGTTAGATAGAGGAGATCTCATTCTGGACAACCCCAATGCACCTGCAAACCAAAACCTTCACATCTTCCAAAAACCATTTCCTAATCATACACCCCCCACCCAACACAACCATTCTGTCATCGACAGTGACAACATTCGGGAGGTACATGCCATCTTCGATGTCCTACCCATACCACTCGCACCATATCCCCCAGCCGCACCTACAAAAGAACTTCTCGAACAAACATCTTTACCCTCACCAACATCTTCGCCATCTTCACCATTACCAGCAGAAGTTAATCTAGTACAAATTAATTCATCTTCTTCAGACATCATAACTACCATCTTGACCATGTCATTAAATCTCCTAGTGTCATACTTGATGAATCGCCATCAACACCTGCTTCTATACTCACTAGAGGAGTCCAAAGTACCTTCCCTTTCCTCCACCTCATCATACCTTGAGGAAGATCCTTCTTCATCTACCTTACCCACACTTCACCACAAAGAAGAGCCCATTCTGAGAACAATCGACCCGCTACCATCTCCTACAACATTAAATGATCTCTTCTCATCTCTCCTTCCTATAGAATTGGATGTAGAGGGCTTCCCTATTTCACAGATATCCATTCCGTTTACAGGGATCACCACCAAATCCACCCTCATCCCCTTCCTCTCTTCATCACCCCATTCGATGGACCCTCTGGAGTATTTCGATCATTCGTTACTTTGGGAATGCCTTCAAATCCCCATCTCCACCCAGATGCAGACCTTAGCCGCTGACTCACCCACTATTTACCCTACAGTAGTGGCAATATCTACACCTATCCCACCCACAGAGAAGACTGCAACACCTCCCACATTGCCTCTGACTGCACACATACCCTCATCATCTACATCATCACTTCCTAACCCCTCGTCAATCTCCCCCATCTCTTGTATCCTGGGGGTACAACCCACATCAAGCCTTACTCATCCAGCAATCAAGCTTGATTTGACTACCCCCTCTCATCCCTTCACCAAAAATACACCCCTACCAAAACCAAAAAACCAACCACCCCAGACGTCGATACTGGCATCACCCACTACCTCATTGTCACCTTCACCACTATCGTCCCTCTTGGGTCCTCACCTATTGTCCCTAACAGCAAAATAAACTATACACAATGTAGCCAAAAGTCGATAACCCCCCCACTTAGCACTGGCTCCTCTTCTACCCAGCCCTACGAAGTTGTCGTTGCCTACTAGGAAACACCAATTACCACTACCGTCTATCACCCCTACCTCCATAGTGCCACTACTCTCACCCTAGATAACCCGTCCTCTCCCACCTTCGGCACAACCCTCTTCGTCACACCATCATTCTGAATTGATAACCACCCCGCCTCCCAAAAGGACACCTAAAACCAAAACAAGATCACCCACGACACTCTTACCTAATAAGGTGTAACTTGCACCTCAACCCAAACCTAAATGTACCCAAACTACCCAGATTACCTCCATACCGCGATCAGTGGTGCCCGCTTCTAAATCACTACCGAGTTCCTCACCCAAAACCATACCCGCCGCACAATGCGACCCAATGGTAGGATCCTATGCGACTATCCTGGCTAACCTACTGGCTTCCTCCCACATCACCTTACCACCCATCCGACCCTACGACCCACTCAAACCAAAACCAAAATGGTTTGACGACTCCCAGATCTGTGCCTACCATCGTGCACCAGGACATAACGTGGAGGATTGCCAAGCTCTTAAAGCCCTCCTTCTATAGCTCTTCATTGAGGACAATCTTTTAGACAAAGATCTCATTCCTCCCACCACCATAATCACCCCTTCTATACCATTACTAGCTCAACCATCATCACCCCACACATCATACCCTTCCTACCCACCACCGATATTCAAAATCAATATGGTTCGAATAGCCACCAGGACTCAGCCTGATAAAGGAAAAACTAGGGCAGACGAACCTACTACATCACCTATACCTCACATCGCACTTTCTCCCACACCTAAAATCACCATCTGAGGACCTACCTTCCCTGTTCCAATGGGAAAGCCCATCGCGCCATGATCAAACAACTTCACCAATCGCCACTCAAAATGTCCTTGTATGACCTAATCCAAACTTCTGAATCTCATCACCATGCCCTCATTGAGGTCCTACAATCCATTGAGGTCCCACCCAATGACCCCACACCAGTTGCATCCATCATCACACCACACCACGTGGCCTCTCTTATTTCTTCACCTCCCTCCTTGACACCTGTCACCTCATCTCAGGTGGCTACCCTCACTTTCTCTGATGATGAGATCGCACCTCACCAAATGGAGGATCCAGATCCCACCCTTTTCATCTCTATCTATGTCGACAATGTACGTGTGTGACGTATTATGATAGATGGCGGAGCTAGCATTAACATCATCTCATCTCATGCGCTTAACCAAATGTGCATTCCTGCCAATTGCATGCATAAGGATCCAATCATGTTGCATTTTTTCAACAACGCCATAACCACTACCTTGGGGATAGTGATCCTACACATTCGTGTTGGTCCTCGTAGCATCCCTAAAATCTTCTACATCCTAGAAGGAGAGTTCCAATACAACATGTTGCTTGGTCAACCCTGGATTCGTGCCATGGGATGTGTCCCCTCCACCCTTCATCGGTGTCTCAAATTTGAACATGAGGGACACAACTACACCATTCCTGTTGATCCTTCACCATTCAAAACATGTAACATGTTATACCGACCCAATGATGTCCTCATACCTATCACTACTCCTGCTTCTGCCTCCACTTCCACTACCACCACCATTTCCACTTCTTCTTTGACCCCTACATCACCTCTTATCACACCACCACCACGACTCACAGAACCATCCACTGTGCCACAACCCACAACCTCCTCATCTCCAACCCCCGTAGAGACATCCATTCCCGCCACCCATATCCCAAATACTAACCCACTAGAAGGTGTTTTTCAATGCCTGACACTAGGGGAGTACCACCTATACAACATGTCAACACTTTCCATACCCCACAAGAATATGGCAACCTTCAACAACATCCCCATTATGACCCCCACATTGGTGAAGTTCTCACCTATGGACCCTCACACCTCCGCACCAATCTGACCTATGGAGGTATAAACACCCCCACTTACACACCTGAACCACCAACCCAAACCCTACCATTTACCACCACCCTTCCCTCGTTAACCAACCTACATTTTGCCCATACTTTCCTACATCACTGTGCTTGGAAGGGTTTTGGATTTGGTCTCTATGAACAAGGCCATCACACTGTTATCCCTTGCACTACTCGCAAGCACAAGGACCGTAGTGGGGTGGGATTTTTTGAGCCCGTGCTTAAACAATCCTGTGTCGACCTCATTATGGAGGCGCCTCAACCTCACAGTCCCCCACCTAGTTCACCCACTTCACCCGCGGAGTCTATAGACCCAGAGTCTATTCCTCCTACCTTTTTTTTCCATAAACACCATTTCCTTGGGCCCGCTCACCATTCAACGAGATGGTGAGGCTCCTACTTATTTTCCCATCCTCTATCCTGATATGATCGATGAGGATGCCCCTTCTATCAATGTTGTACAATGTCAAAATGATGACTCCATTCTCACCTACTTGGGTGCAGAGGACTCCTATCTCCACCGCACACTACCTTCTGAGACCCAAAACATGCTAAATGAATCCACTATCGACATCAACATCCACACATCGGATGACCCCCGCATTCTAAAGATAGGCCAATCTTTGGACTCCACTGAACAAGAAGCCTACACTTCTTTCCTTCATGACCATAGCAACACTTTTGCTTGGTCATACGCCGATATGCCCAGTATTGACCCCAACATCGTGGTCCACAATATCGTCACCTTACCTGATGCTAAACTCGTAAAACAAAATCTATGCAAAATGCACCCACGCATTGCCCTTCTCGTCAAAGAAGAGCTCCAGCGCCTCCTCTCTGTCTCCTTCATCCTACCAATCGACTACCCGCAATGGATTTCCAACATCATTCCCATTACCAAAGCAATGGGGGGACTCCGCATATGCACCGACTTCTAGGACCTGAACCTAGCTTGTCCTAAAGATGACTTTCCTCTACCCAGTATCGACCAATTGGTTGACCTCACCACCAGACATGAGATGCTATCTCTCATGGACGGGTTCTCAGGTATAATCAAATATTACTCGCACCTGAGGATCAACAAAAAACTGCCTTCATTACCCCTTGGGGGACCTTCTTCTATCGCGTCATGCCCTTCAGACTGAAGAACGCAGGCACCACCTACCAATGAGCCATGACCTATATCTTCCATGACATCATGCATCATATCTTGGAAGACTACGTCGATGACCTTTTGGGAAAATCCAAAAGTCACGCTGAACATTTACCTGTTCTTAAAATCATCTTTGACCGTCTCATCCAATATTATGTATGCCTTCAACCTAAGAAGTGTGTTTTCACCATCCTATCCGGTAAACTCTTGGGCTTCATTGTTTCCTTGTGAGGCATTGAAGTTGACCCAGCCAAAATCAAGGCCATCCTCGAGATGCCTCCACCCACTAACCTCCACCAACTTCATAGCTTACAGGGCAAACTGTAATCTATTCGTCGCTTCATTTCTCAACTATCCAATCGTTGTGAACCTTTCCACCACCTCCTTAAAAAGGATATCACCTTCCATTAGAACACTGACTGTCATAAAGCTTTTGAAGCCTTGAAAGCATACCTATTACAGCCACCTGTGCTTACCCCTCCCTAAGGACGATCAACCATTCTACCTCTACATTTCTGCCACCAACCATTCCTTGGGCACCATGCTCGCTCACCGTGATGACCAGCACAAGGAAGCAAGCGGTCTATTACATAAGTTGTACCCTTGTGGATTATGAGACTAGATATACACATGTAGAAAAGTTGTGCCTTGATTTAGTCTTTGTGGCCACCAAACTTCACCACTACCTACTTAACCACACTACCTTTGTCATAACCAACACCGACCCCTTGCATTACATGTATGCTAAACCATTCCAAAACCAACGCATTTCACGATGGCTCATGCTACTCGCTGATCTGGATATCACCTTTCTTCACCAAAAATCAATCAAGGGTCAAGCTATCACCAATCAACTGGCTGATGCCCCACTCTCTGACCACCAACTCAGCAACTTTGAATTCCCCGATGAATCCATCGCTACCCTTTCCCTCGATGAACCTGCTGAGGAACCTCTACACTATCAAATGACCTTATTCTTTGATGGATCTAAGTGTCAACATGGGGGTGGAGCTGGAATCATCCTCATTCCACATGACAGTGAACCCATACCCCTTTCTTTCAAACTTGACTTTGAGTGTACCAAAAACATCACCGAATACGAAGCACTCATACTAGGTCTCCAAACCGCCCAAACCTTAGATGTTAAATCCATTAATATCTTTGGTGATTCTCAATTGGTAGTAAATCAGGTCAATGGACTATACCAATGTTGCAATGAGGAATTACAATGGTACAAACACCATGTAGACCTCTTGTTAACCACCTTCACCCACTATAACCTACAAACCATCCCCACTCTACAAACAAGTTTGCAGATACCATGGCTTGTCTTGCCTCATAAATGTCCTCATCACCTACCAATCCATAAATATTTGTTGTTGTGAGAAGGTTGCAATCACCCTCCTACCTCTCTCACACTGTCAATCTCATTGAGAAACCTACCACTGACCCATCAGACCTCTGGTACCAACAATACTCTAACTACCTCTCCCTTTCCATCCTTCCTCGATACGGATCTTACCCACAATGGCCGACACGCCTTCCTCCAAAAGGTCTCCATTAACCTATGTAATCATCATGGGAGGTCTCCTCTATAAGCAGTGTGGCTTTGATTGGATCCTTCTCCGATGCCTCACTAGCTCCAAAATGAAATACCTTACACCATCTAAGAAATACACAATGGCATTTGTGGAGGTCACATCAGTGGCCTAGAAACTGTCCTCCTCTGCCAAACATATCCTTATGCCTTGGCTCATTACTGGCCTACCCTAAACAACCTCGTGATTGATTGTGACTACATCAAATGATGTGTGAAATGTCAACAACACTCAAACCTTCATCACACCCCAGGTCATGCCTTATAGGTCGCATGAGACCTCTGGCCCTTTTCTCAATGGGGCCTCGATCTCATCAGTGAGATCAACCCTCATTCTTCCCAACGCCACCAATGGATCATAACCGCTACTGAATACTATACCAAATGGGTAGAAGCCATTCCCCTCATCTCTACCAAAGCCGAGAAGATTTGTGAGTTCATCAACCATCACATTATCTGTCGCTTCGGTGTTCCTCATCACCTTATCACTGATAATGGCAAACAATTAAAAAAAAACCCTCCAAAAACTCTATGATACCTTTGGTATCCAGCTCAGTTTTTCTTCACCTTATTACCCACAAACCAATGGCCAAGCCAAATCCACCAACAAAACCCTGAACAAAATCCTCATGAAAGTCATCAACAATACTGGAAAGGATTGGCATACGCACATTCCTTTTTTCCTATGGGCATACCGCACTAGTATTCGTACATCGACTGCTGCTAAACCTTTCTCTCTAGTCTATGGTACCGAGGTTGTCTTGCCTCTCGAACGTTCCAGATCCCATCTCTCTGCATATCACTCAAAGACATGCTCACCAATGATGACTTTTTCCAAGATCATTTGGCACAACTAGAGTTGTAGACAAATGATGTCTACATGCTTTAGATCACCTCCAAATATACCAAAAATGCATCAAACGCGCTTATGAAAAGTGCGTCCACCCCCAAACCTTTCAAGTTGGTGATCTCGTCTTGAAGGAAAATCAACATGTCACCAAAGCTGAGAAACATCTACGGGGTAAATTTTCTCCTAATTGGCTTGGACCCTATATCGTTACCCATACCTATAGATCAAGTGCTTATCATTTATCTTCACTCGATGGTAAACCTGAACCTGAGCCCCTTAACATCTTGCATCTTTAACCATTCTACTGATGATCCAAGTGCTTTATCACCCATTGACTATTACTCGGCTCGTCCCGTGAGCACCCACTTCTCTTATCACCACCTCACATACCTATGATTAACAAAGAATCATGTGACTGTCCATCACTTTTTCAACCTTGTCTTCAATATGAGTACCATGACTCTACTCATGGCATGATTCTCATGGATACTTTTCATCCCCTCATAGACGGAATCCCATGTTTGTATACCATTCCTTATATCCCTCACAAAATCCACCTTTACCTCCACCTCCACTCCACCTTTTGACCTATGATGTTCGTATTCCTCTATAGCCTTGTCCATGGTTTGATTGGTAAAAACATAATTCACCTATAAAAAATGGGATCACCCTCCTTGAGTCAAACTTCCAAACATAAATATGAATCCCTCAAAAGGACATCTACCATTTGTATCTAGTCACCATAAATAGACTGCTCCCTTGAAGGACAACTATACTGCACTAGCCATACTCTACCTAGTAAAAAAAAAACTAGCCCCATTTTGAAGCTTCCCACATCGATCAGCTTCACAAAGACCTCAAGGAGATTATCTAATCATCCCACATAGACTTCCCACATCAATCAGTCTATCCAACAAAATATAACACACCCCTTTTTTCCATGGACTTGTCTATCTAGGTTATCGACCATCTTTTACAAGAGGTGCGTTATTCCTTTCACGTTTCCAACCTTTCACCATATCACCATTTTACCACATTACCCCACTTTTCCTACCTACCACGAGATGCTGCCACGAATATGATCTGTCGTGATCCTGCACATTGATTCACCTTTGGAACAGTCCAACCTGCAAGGTCTTTTAGAGGCTTGAGGTTCATCACCTTTACCCTTGGTCTGCGCATCGATGGTCCTTCCCAATTCGGTCGCATCATCTACCCTATTACAGTTCCCTAATTTTTGAACTATTGACATTCTTCAACCAAAACAAAGATTTCCACTTACCTCCAACTACCTCTCACCCACACCTACCTACCTATCAATCTCTATTTTACAACATGACCTGATCTTCATCACCTTACCAACATGCACCCATACCTCTGACCTAGCATCTTACCTATCTCTCCTTACCCACATCACATCACCTATCTACCCATTTACCTATACCTTTGACCCATATCATGCACCATTACCTATTTACCTTTATCCATACGTAGACCTAATCTCTACCTACACGCTACACCATATCCCTTACCCATGTTGACCCATACCTATTTGACTCTTACAAATCACCCTTACCACATTCTACCCTACCATGACCCATACTCATTGACCTACCTACCTATACCCATGACCCTTACCTACTCAACCATACCATTGACCCAAACTCTACCTTACCTATTTACCCTTACCCACATACCCATGAACACAACCTACCTCCACCCCACCAAACCCTTCTCTATACCTATTCTCTTCCTCCCTAGTTTAAGGGATAACTACATCGGTCTGAGGCCCCTTTTCACCGGGGCTATGTAGGTAGCACTCTTAGGGCATGGGGCCCTTGGAGGTTAGCTCAACCATCATCCATCCCCTTCTTCACCTTTTCTCATTCACAATCATCCACCTCTACCATTGGCTACCTGTTCCAGTCACATTCTATTCTCGTTAGTTTCCCTTTTATCATCAAACAATTGGAAATTAATACATTTCATTTTTACCACAATCATTCATCACATTTACCAACATATCATACATTACAATACATATCATACAACATGATCCATGTTACCATACATACCAGAAATTAATTCAACAACATAAACATGATGCATACATTCATCATTTCTTTTATGACCTGAATCAACCATGCCCTAACACCAACTAGCTCCACCATGCCTGTGACCTGATTCCATCATGCCTAATACCAACCTGACTCAACCATGCCTATGACTCCTGACTCAACCATGCCTAACAACCTATCACCATCTACACATAACAATCAAATTCTACCAACACAAGTACATCATCAGCAAATCATCCATCTCATCATCTAAAACATTTTGTATCCATACAATATACACTGATATCAAATACATATGCATCTCTCAAAATCTCTCATATATAGCCTCACCATCTTCGGCACACATGCCGGTATATGATCAAAAATAACAAAAACTCACGTATACATCCTCACTCTCTTCACGCACACAAGATATATATGTCAAAAATCAAAACTACATCAAAATTGGAGGGACATACAACATCAGGCATCATCCTACCCACTGGATATCCTCCATATCATCTCCCTTGTCTCCTCCTCCCCTTTGAGCTCCTGTCCTGGTGTCCCACTAACATCTCACCACCTTCACCATAGGTCCTTTGGGTCCTTGCTGGTACCTCACATGTGGCTGGCCTCCATAAACTCGTGGCCTCACCCTGACCCTGCCTTGGGGCTCAATGGCCCCCTGTTCTCTCCACACTGTGGGTGCGTGATTTGGTCCTCTCACTTGAGGCCTATTATGCCTTGTACTCTCCGTAGGATAGGAAATCTATCTTTGCCATCCATCAACTAGATCCTAGTGAACCTATCTGCCTCACCTCGGGCATCCCTCAATCTAGTTATGGGTACTGTCTGTGGTGGCACCATTGGCCTCTGACCCTGTACCTATCCTTTGGGTCCCTATTCCAACCCCTGCCTATAAACTGGGACCCTGTATGTTTGTAGTATGGCCATCAGACTATGCCTATATTTGGTCCTGTATCAGCCACAATTTGTGCCTGTGTAGTTGATAACTATCATGTAATGCCTATAACATGCACATATAATGCAACTACCTGTACACAGTGGCTCAACATTCCCACCCTAACCACACCCTGTCTCTACCTATTTTTCCCAATTGGTTACTTTTTCCCCCCAAAACCCATTTTCCTCACCATCTCCCCATCTACCACCAAAACAAGGAATAGGATCAAATATTACCTCATCCCGCCACCCTCTTCGTGGTGGCACGTCGGGCCGCTACACCGGTGGTCCACTTAATCCCTCTCCTACCTCTGCCATTACCAACCAAAACACTCACCACCAACCAACCAAATTGATCAACTAGATCTCATGGACCCACCTATCCAATCCCCCAATATAAGGCTCTCCAAATAAGCTCTCTATCTCGCTCGGTCACTTTCTACATTTTTCTATCTCTCCTGTCATTTTCTATATTTTCCAATAACAAATGATTCCATAAAAAATGAAAATTTCCTTTTTTAACCACACCCCAACCTACCCAAAGTCATTTTTACCTTGACCGACACTTGGTCCTGTGCTATAGCAAACCATGGTTAGTATACCTTGACCAGCATCAATTGACCTTGACATTTCGGTTACCCATGTAATTCCCATTGCTCCCCATTGCACCCTATCTACCTACCCACAACCTTTTTCACCCAAATCTCACCCTGACCCTCCACATCATTTCCTGACCTCATCATTTATCACCCACCACCACCATCAGCTTGGGTCATACTTTTACCCCTCTCTTGGCCTTACCTATGCCAAACCTTTTTACCCACACTGACCCCCTTTAGGTATGACCATCGACCTTACACACTCACTCTACTTTGCGATGTTGTTACAACATTGTTAGCCTACCAACCTTACCTTTCCTCTATCCATGACCCTTACCCAAACAAACCTTGACCTTTAGGATGTACTAGAACCACACCTACACGTTCCTACATCTTATCTCGTTGAGTGCCTAGACCGTATCCTTTACCCTGGATACTAGACCTCAACAACCCTTGTTTGGATAACTCGATCGACCTTGGACGATGTAGAGTTCAAAAGCTCTTCACCATGGTACCATGTCACGATCTCTACATGTGTGTATGCTTGATTGACACTACCCTACCCTACACACCTACCTACCCTACACATTGATTATGTGGATATATTCATGTCCTCACTTGTTGCATCTTGTGATGACAGTACCTATTTTTCTCAACCTGGTGACCTTTACCTTACCTATGGTCGTGACCCTTATCCAAAAAAAACCTTAACCTTTTGACCTTTTGGATGTACTGGAACCACCCTATGTGTTCCTACATCTTACCTCACCAATTGCCCAAACCGTATCCTTTACCCTATATACCAGACCTCAACAACCCTTGTTTGGATGACCCTTGTGACCTTAGCTAACGTAATTTTTTTCATGTTGAGAAACCCTTGTACCTCATTGCATTTTACAATGTGTGCGTACGTTTGAATGCTCTACCTCATCACCCTACCCTACCTCTCGTCACTCACCATACCCACAACCTCAATCTCCTTCACACCTCTCACCCTACTTTATCAAACCACTGACCGACTCTCTTTATTATTCCTCATCGGTTCCTGATTTGAGGGGGGAATCACTTATGCCCATATTTGGGCCACCTAACATTCACCACCTCACCCTAACATCACATAGGGTAAAAACCAACCTTCACTTTTGTCACGCCACCTACCAATAAAGGCTTCCCAACAAAAAGGGGCAAAATGTAGACACCAAAAACACGTCACATTTCATCATCTTCCTCAAAAATGACCTAATACAACCAAATTCTACATAGATGATTGATTTAACCCTAATTCAATCACTCACAACCCCTTTCACACATCACAATGACCCTCAAATCACACACCCAAAGATTTAATTAACATCAATTAATTAAATTCCCCCTTTTACCCACTCATCAAGGCCACCTCACCTTGCCACTGGCCTAGCCACCTCACCCAACCACCTTACCAGTCCACTCACCCCACTTTCCCCTCCACCTCACCCTTCCACTACCCCACTTTCCACTCCACCTCACCATTCCACTTCCTCACCTTGCCCATACCTAGCCAATTCTCCTCTAGAAGCCCTAATAGTGGCCACCCCACTCATAGGACCTCTTTTTGTCCTATTACCCATTCTAAGGGTGGATGATGCATGTGCTACGCCACTCAAAATCAAGTAGGGAAGGAATATTACCCACTATTGAATAAAAAAATCCCCCCAACAAAACCGGTGTCGGTCATAGTCTTACCAATGTCAGTCAGGTGGGACTGGTGCCGGTCACTTGCAAATACCCAGTTCCATATTTTTCGAAAGGGTTGGTCATTATCGCGGGTTGGTCAAAAAATGGTTGACATTTTCTGGAGTATTGGCTCATTCTCTTGGTTATCTGGATAAATTGAAATTGGGACATTGGCTAGAAACTTGATCATTGGAAATGTTGGCCACTGGTGGAAGTAATAACAACCTCAGAAACTCCCAGCAAAGACCATCATTGGATGCACTCACAAGAACCTTTGTGAGAGCAGCCATAGAAAGAACCTAAACCAGATTGAGCTCGAGAAAGATTTCTCTAACCAACCTACTAGCCTTCACTAACATCTATCACCCTTCTACATGCATCAAACTAGAGGTAATTGGATCCCTTGTATCTCTCACTCTTGTTTGTGTTCTTGTCTCTCTATTTTCCTCCTCCAAGAACAAAAATTCTCCTATACTCCTCCCATCTCACCTATTCAACTCACATCTACACCCAGGATCCCTTTTTACCCCATTCTACTTCCTAGTAACCCTTTGACCATTCACTTAGAGTACCCTAACCCCCACTACAAAAATTTGACATAATACTAGTGACCGTCACTAGCTAACCCTAACCATGGTTGATCTAGCCTTACCACCATTGGTCACCCTACCATCTGCCAACTCCCCACCTTCTACCTAAACACACCCAAGACCAATGTCTAAGACACCTTGGTTCTAACCTTAAACCCACCTTTCACCTAACCCTCACCCATATCTCCCTAACACTCTGTCCTGAGATAACAGTGGAGCCCAAAACCACCCACGTTCTGACCCTTTTTTACTTCTACAGTGACTGATACTAGTCAACCTTTACCAGCATCAGTCTACCCTCAACCGGTGTCGTTCTTTGTGTTCACTAACACAGCAGAGAAGAAACCTAAATCTTCACCCAAACAACCTAGAATACCCTACCCAACCCCGACCTGACCCTATTTATGACTTGCAGACCACCTAACCTACCCAAAACCTGACCCAAACACCCTTTTACCTGTATAGTTTAAAATTTTATTGAATCGATGATGATAGCCACCTGAGGCACCCAAATCAGAATGATAGGACTAGATTCCTTGTATTTACATGATTTTTTAATTTAATATTGATTTATAAAATAGTGGATTGATAGCCCTCTAGGGAGTATTGTGCTTCCAGGATCTAGCATGCATTAGGTAGTCGATTGCATATACCATTTAACTCTCTCTTGTGGTCTTGCTTTCTTATGACAGGGTAGTCCTTCCAGCCAAAAAGGAGTTCACAAGATCAACTGAGATCAAAAGTCTACACATGTGCATTCCACCATCAACCAAAGAATAGGTAAACCTCTTACACCCTTATCTGTTTCATTCTCTGATTGTATGCAAAAAGGATTGAAACAGTAATAGATGTAACAAGAGGTGAAACATCTAAATTTTTGACCATATAGGACTAGTGTGCATATCACTATAGTTAATATGATCAGGAGGATACAAACTAATAGAACTATGAGAAGTTTCTTTAAGTTGATAATGTCTAGGTATAGTGGATACAAAGAGAGAATGAAACATAGATTCATCTACATCAATAGGATTAAAATTGAGTTTGTGTAAATTATCATCCATGAGTTTGATTATGTCATCATCACTATCAATAGCATATTCAAGTGCATTAGGATGTTGCGTAGCACTATCTAATAGTTGGGAAGTATCAAGTGCTAGTGTGCTAGAGATAGAATATTCTGGTGGATTCATAATAGGAATGTTTGCATGTGACTCAACATGTGGAGGTACATCTAATAAATGCTCAGTAGGAGAACTAGTATCACCAAAAACATATGTATCTAGCTTTTCCATAAGAATAGTTTGTAGTGGAGGAGTGATCAAAGGTTCTTGTAGATTAAACATATCTACTTTACAATTTTGATAAGGATTGGGATTAGCATGTACAGGATTAGCATGTACAGTATACTCTGTGTCATTATGTAAAAAATTTATGTAATGATGAAAATTAGAGGAGATAGATTGCATATCATGGAGCCAAGGATAGACCAAGAGTCGATTGTATAGAAAATCAGTGTCCATGATGTGAAATGTAGTGGGTGAAGTCTTAAGACAAACAAGTAGGTCAAAAGTAATATTCTCAAGTGTAGATCACATGTTGTCATCAAATCCTTGCACGTTAGTGGGATAATTATTAATTGCAAGAGGAGAAATTATCATTTATGTAATAAATGATTTAGGACATATGTTGAGAAAAACTCCATTGTCTAGTAAGACCCTTTTAAGAAATAATCCTTGAATGTGTGCATTAATGAATAAAGGTGGAAATTGATTCATATTAGTACTAGGCAGGATATCAAATGAAGTAAAATTAATAGGCTTTTCAAGCACCTTATATGTATCCTTGAGAGAGGTGAAGGCACTCGGATGGGTATCATTAGCTAATGTGAAAGAGTGCACAGTGTCTTATAATATGTCTTTGTAAATAGGGGATTTTTAGAGAAACTCGAGTATAGATATCTTAGTATGGGTATTGGTAATTTTTTCAATTAAATCATACCCTTTAGATAGAACATTAGCTTTATTCATAGGAGTAGAGGGTGGGGGAGGAAAATGTGGATTGCCCCCAATAGGTTGTTTATATTGCATCGTGTGGTTGCCACATTTACTATAGTAGAACGAAACCAATTTGGATGGTTAGTAGTAACATGAGTGATCTCAAATTAAATGTCAATGTAAGAAGGAGAGGTATCACACATATAATAAGTGGGGTCAACATAAGGACCTTCATTCAAATTCATATATGGGCATGGACCTGGTGAGAGGAATAGTAGCCCCTACTAGTAGGTGTACAAGGAACCCTAGGCCAGAGATGAAGATCATATAATTTAGCGAGAAGAGACATGATGAAGAAAAATGGAATACCACAACCAAAGAGTAAATCCCTAAAGTTGTTATGGGTAAAGTTGTGATGTTCAATTCAAGAAGGTTGGGTTCGCCAAATGATTTCACCTTTGATTTAATCTATTTGTTTTAAGTTTTAGAATGTTTCTAATTAACATGCATAAAAAGGATGAAATAATGCAACAGGGAGATATTTTGATTTAATTAACTTCCAACATTAATTCTATAAATCATAATAACATTTTTCAAAGTGACTATTGATTTAGAAACCATCAAAAACATAAGAGATAATTGCACTTATCTTATTTTGTGTGGATCTTGGAGATTATAATTGATTTGAATGTAGGAACATGTTGATCTGATACTGAAAATTATTCCTTATAGAAACTGGCACCTGAGACTAAACTAGTCAAAACCATACAACTAAGTCAAAAATGTCTATACGGTCCTAACCCTTATCTATGGTCTTGGACCTACTTTGAATCTGGGTCTATAACTTCATGATTTTCTCGAATTCCTCAAAATGAGTGTCATTGTGTGTCAGTCTTCTTCACTCACCTTCACAATGGCTCTGTAAACTCTGCTCAAACCGTAAAACCCTTATAATGCAAGGAGTTCCTTAAAAACAAAGTTAGGTGGGTTGTGGGTACCCCTGTGCATCGTCAATGTCGCCACTACTCTGAAGAAGGATCAAACTACATGTAATTCTCCTAACATGTGATATCTATCATAGTGCAATTAGAACTTGACAACTTTTCTTTAGTAATTTTTTTCTTGAGTTTCACACTTGGTCAAATACTTGGGAAGGGTTATTTTTCTTTCTTGTAGAAAACAAATGGAGACTCATGGACGTGGAAGGAGACTTCATACTTATAGAGGGTGTTTCCCTAATTTATGCACATGAGTTATTTCTTAGTTTAGAGAGCTTGGAGGGCCTTTTGTAATTACTTTTACCTGAGGAGTTCTTAAAGTGTTAGGTTATAAAATTAGGTGTGATTTAATTTTTTATATATGCTTCTGAAGGTTGTTATGTCATGAAATACTGACCAAGGGGATGTATTTTCTTATAAGAATGTGATAGAATTCGAATAATTATCCCAAAGCATGTTATTCCAAAACCATACAATAGGGTCAACTTGTAGATTTTTTACAAACTGACCGAAAATGGTTGTTTTGACTTGTAGAGAAAAATCATGTTTTGGCTTTATGGGTCATAAGATGGATGTTTCTAGATGTGTTTTATGTAATTAAACTTTAGAAAATGATGACACAAAGGCATGCAAAGACAAGAAAGTAATGGAAGAGCTATCAAGATGTGTTAAGCAAGGGTGAGGAGAGTGCATTTCTACATGCAAGTACATGTAATGTCAAGATCAATAGTGTCAAAGGATAGATTTCTAAATTTGAGTGTCTAGAGTGACATTTTTGAGGTGGCCTATCAAGTTTCACCTGCTTTAAGGGAGACAAGGAGGTAAAATGTTATTTTTTCTATATTATTTGTAGTTATATTCAGAAATCATTGTTAAAATTTATTTGATATTTTAAATTTATTAGAAATTTTTATTTAATGCATAATTATAGATCCACTTTAGTACAAATGTTGTCACAACATCATCCATCTCATGATCGATGATCCAAAAGTGGTGACATTTCTGAGGTGTCCTATCATGTTTCCCCTACTTCAAGGGAGGTAACTATTTCTATATTATTTTTAGTAATATTCAAAAATGATTTATATATATATATATATATATATATATATATATATATATATTTATTAATTTGATTTTTAATATATTGTATAATCACATATCACCATCTTTCGTGTTGTAATGTCTTCCATGCAACCTCGTAAATTTGGTGCTCATCAATTTAAATGATAGAAGACCACCCCACAAGTGTTGAGGAGGTGTTTCTTGTAGTAATAAGGGGGGCATAGAATATTCACCTAATTTTGAGGAGGATTAACCATGTCATTTAACACTGAACGAGTGTAAGTATCGAGTATGGAGGAGTTTGCATGTGATTTTTATGTGAACCATGACATGAAAATATTACAAGATGTTCATGGAAAGTAAGGATTATTTTATATTTCACTTTAATTTAATCATTTTTTCATGTTATCAAAGTTGTCAAAAAAAATATTTCAATTTCATTATTTTCTTTTATATACTTCAAAAAAAGAATTATTATGCAAGTATTATTTTTTCAAAATTGTCACTTGGAATACAAATCACAACCAATTAAACACAGGATATGGTTGGCTCTATCTAATAAAAAATATTTTGGCAGTGTCTACTATGATGTGGGCATCATTGAAAAAATTGCAATAAAGGTGCTTAGGAGGATGAAGTGACATATATGGGTATGACAGGGAAATAAATTTAAATGGCGTTTATATTATATATATATATATATATATATATTAATTCATTACCAATTTAATGTGAAAGAGAATTACAGGGGTAATATGCATGAGGAAAGACTACCATGTTGACATGTCGACATGAATGCATCTTCATGGAAAATACAATGTGAAAAGTGGCTCAAACTTTGGAAAAAAACAATATAAAATTAAGAAAAATAAAATTTCATCAAAATCATTAATTCAAAGTTTGTATGTATTGATATTAATATAGAGGTCCAAAGTATCTACAAAAAATCACACCAAGCTACAATGAGTCAGGAGAAGTTGGTGAATCATCATTTGGGACAAATGAACATAGATGAGGTTGCTTGAAAATTTGTAATTTTATTTAAATAATGTAGTATACGGTGTTTATTATTTCATACCTCAATTATATTTATAACTTTGAATTTTTTTGTAGGAGAAGATATATAACTTCAAATCCACTGAACAAGTGTGGGAAAAACTCAAAGTGCTTGGATGGAACACAATTGCATACAAAAAATGGGCCCATTCTAATGGGTTTTTGCCGATAAGATGACATTAATTTATTAAATAATTATTAAAATCTAGATAATGTAATTTGAATTTCAAATATTTTATTCATATAATTTGAATATGAAATATTATCATAATTATTAAATAATGTTATTATAGGTGAATAAACCTTCACTTTTAGTGTATGGCCCTTACTTAAGAGAGGGTACTGATGATGATGTCCTGACTACAAATATTTCAACCCATAATTGCATGGAGTGGAGAACATTTCAAACAATACGGGCAATGAGCACATATATTATCATGATGATAATGAGCTCTTATATGATGATGATGAGTAGTTGATTATTTAGCTAGTTTGTAACAATGGGTTTTAATATAAATTATAATTTAAATTCATGTTATTGTATTATACATGATAAATTAACTATTTTCTCATATTGTAATGAACCTCTTGTGAAACATAAAGCCAAACAACACAATGTGGTACATAATAGTTTATTAAATGAAAAATATCGAAATCATATTACCATATTGTAGGCCACTTCAAGGGGATAACCTCTTTTGAGAAATCTCAATACAATAATGTTCATGGATACTTTTCTTGGCCTAATAACTCCCCAAATACTAGTTTTATTCTAGAAACTACTACTACCCATGCATGTGGGTTTATTCTTAATAGATCACGAGACGACTTATAAATTATGTGCGTTTGTAGAATCTATTACACTAATAATGTAAAAAGAAGGGTAAGATGAAGGGTCTTAACATCCCTCCCCCCCCCTAGAAAAGTTTTGTCCTCAAAGCTGTAATTGTGGAAACTGTTGTTGAATCTGGAGAAGGGATTCCCAAGTTGTAACTTTTGGTTACATGTCATGTTATTAGATCAAGACCTCCATGATAGAGAGGTTGTAAATTTTTTGCGAGAGTAACCTATCAATAATTGTGGTAGGTTTAAGAAGGATGGATCCTTTATTGTCAAGCTCAGGTAGTACTATTTATATGCAGTGATATGTTTTCATCAAAAAATTCTTTAAACAAGAGACATGGAATACATGATGAAATCGTGAGCCAAGTGGAAGCTATGAGGCTTGTAGCCAACTACACCAATATTTTGTAGAACATTATATTGTACATAAAACTTAGGGTACAAGCTATTTTATATCCCTTTAATTTTCAAGGAATACTATATATACGGTTGTAAGCACAGAAAAACCATATCCCCTAGTTGGAAGTTGTACTCTGAGTGGTGTTTATCTACCTATTGTTTCATTCAAATTTTGCACCATATAGATATTTTCTCAAAGAGTGCGGAGAAATTTGGTCTCGTTCGCTGAGGGTGATGTTGAAGATATAAATTGGAGAACTTCCTAGAGTCTAAAGGAGGAGAGATGGTTGAGTTTTTCCATATATTGCTTCATATGGATTCATTTTAGTGGAGGTGTGATACAATGTATTGTACCAACATTCAACAAGAGGTAGCCACTTGACCCATTGTTTTTTGTGCTCTGAGGTAAAACATATAAGGAATATCTCCAAACTTTGTTAACAATTTTAATTTGGTCATCTATTTATGGGTGATATCCAAAGCTCATCCATAATTGTGTACATGTCCTGCAGAATAATCTATTCCAAAAGTGACTGGTGAAAGTGGTATCACGGTCTGAAACAATTGAAGTTGGGATGTCATATAGGCGGAAGATTTGGTCAATGAAAATTTAGGCAATGGTTTTAGCCATAAATGAGTGGGCTATGGAACAAAAATAGGTATAATTAGAGAGGCGGTCCACCATGACTAGGATTTATGACTTGTTGTTAGATTTAGGGAGGCCTTTAATGAATTCCATGGAAATATCGGTCCATATCCTAGTTGGAATTGGTAATGGTTGCAAAAAACCTAAGGTTTCCACTATTTCATCCTTGTTTCATTGACATGTATCACATTCAGCCACAAACTATTTGATTTCTGCCTTAATTCCCTACTAAAATAAATTCCTATGAACTATCTTATAGGTTATTAAGAATCTTTAATGAGTTGTAGATGGTGAAGCGTGGAGTTTGAGAAGAATTGTATGGAAAATCTTAGTTTTAGGTGGTAACACCAAGCACCCGTTATACCGCAAATCATATTTTTCCCAAGAGTAGTGTGGGGATGAGTTAGGATTAAACATCAATTATTAGATGAAGCATTTTATGGTTGGATACTTGTCCTATTCTAGTTGGATTTAGTGAAGCCATTCTGGTATGGGAAATGATACTGCACGAAGGGATACTTGATCCTCGAAAGTGCGGGAAAGGGCGTCTGTAACCACATTTTCCTTCCCTTTCTTATAGGCGATATCATAGTCATAACCCATGATTTTGGAGACACGCTTCTGTTGATTAGGATATGAGACCTATTCAAAATATGATGGTCGGTTTTGATGCAGAAATGCCTCCCTAACATGTATAGCTACCACTTTTGTACTGCATGTAAAATTTCCATAATTTCGTTCTCATAAGTAGAAAAGACCAAATTCCATCTAGAGAGAGCTTTGTTGGCAAAGGAAAGGGGGAAAACTTCCTATAGGAGAACTGCACCAACGTCATTACCACATGCATCACTTTCGATGACGAAAGTCTCGGTAAAATCTGGCATGGATAATACAGGTGTATTGCACATAGTTTGTTTTAAGGCCTCAAATGCCTATTCATCTACCTCATTCCATGCAAAATAATATTTTTTAACATGGTTTTCAATGGGGCCGCAATTTTACCAATCCTTTAAAAAATTATGTAATATCCAATGAGACCCAGGAACCCACAAAGGTTTTATAGTTTGTTCGAGAGAGTTCAATTTCTCATGGAACTCACACAAACACCCTCTACAGAAACGATATGCCCCATATACTCCAATTTTTTTTGGCCAACAGAGCATTTGGATTTTTTGGTGCACAACTGATTATCTACAAGAATTTGCAAAGCCCTATTAATCCGGTGTATATTCTCTTCCCATGTTTTAATATAGATCAATCTGTCATCAAAGAATACCATAATGAATTGACGAAGGAAGGGTCAAAAAATATTATTCATCAAGACTTGAAATGTATATGGGGCATTCATAAGCCCAAATGGCACGACAAAAACTTCATAGTGACCATCATGAGTTTGGAATGCCATCTCAGGAATATCCTCCTCATGAAGATGAATCTGGTGATACCTAGAGTGGAAATCCAATTTGGAAAAAAATTGAGTGCCATGAAGTTCAACCAGAAGCTCATAAATCACTAGAATATGGAATTTATCCTTAATAGTGATATTTCTTAGTTCCTTGAAATCGATGCAAATATGCCATGAGCCATTTTTTTATAGATGAGTAAAATCAGTGAGGATTATGGACTTGTGCTAAGATGAATGACTCTCACCTTGAGGCCTTCCTTGATATTTTTAATCTTTGTCTTTTGTAAGAATGGGTACCTATAGGGCCAAATGTTGGGAGGAGAACTTCCTATAAGGAGATAGATATGATGATCCTCTAGATGTGAATGAGGTAATCCCTTGATCTTGACAACGATAGGAGCATGTTTTCCAAAATGGCTTGTAAATTTGCAGGGGTGCTTGAAGAGGTAGGTGGAGTCCGCTGGATAGAAAATAATTGAGCCATGACCTCAGGTGATCCTTTCTTTTAAAACTTTTTCATATGATGGAAAGTATTGATACTAGTGGATCTTGGAGAAATACCTTGTAAGGTGTATATTCTCCCATTTTCATAGAACTACATCCATAGTTCATAGAAATCACATAAGATGGTTCCAAGTGTTTGAAACCATTGAGATCCCAAAACAACATCATATCCATCAAGGGATAGGAACAACATGTCGGAGTGAAGATTATAATCTCCCTTCTTAATATGAACATCAAGCTAATTTCCCTTATAATGTAGTATACCACCATTAGCAATCATAACCTTAAAGCTAGAACAAGGATAGATAAAGTAGTTTGTTTGTTTGGCCAACCATGGATCAATAAATTTATATTTCTACATGAATCAATTAAGATGGTGAGAGGATTATTTGTGAAATAACCTTTCATTCTCATGGTTTGAAGGGTGGTGATTCATTCTGAGGCATGAAATGATATCTTTGGTTGATAATCCTAAAGAGTGGATTTGTCCAATGGTGATTCTTCTTCTTGGACTTCCTGGGGATCTTCCTAGTTATCTAATTCAAGAGGTGATTTGACTTCTAGGAGGTAAAAATTTTGTTTTATGAATCGATGGCCCTTAGTGAACTTCTAATCACAACTATAATGTAAGCCTTTATCTCTGCACTCCTACATTTTTACTTCAGTAAGACGTTTGATTGGTGTTGAACTTGAAGGAGGAAATTTGGGAGCACACTGAGCTAATGGATTTCTAAATGAGCTGAAGCCAAAAGGTTAGCTTTGTGTTGTGATTTTCTCCTCTGCTAATTTGGAAAGTCTCAATGCTTCCATCATGGTATTGGGTTTAAACATTTTTAAATTTTGAGTGGATAGCCTCCTTGAGGCCATTGATGTAACAAATTTTGAAAAATTCATCTAACAAGCCTTCAATGTGATTGGCCAATCTCTCAAATTTTGTATGGTATTCATGGAATAATCCTATTTTTTGTAATTTAGTGAGCACTCATGTGAATTCATTATAAGGATTTGGGACAAACCACTTCAGAACAAGGGATGGGAACCATAGCCATTTGGGTTCATCATGAGCTTTTAAATACCAATGGTACCATTGTAGGGTTTTTTTCTCTAAGTGAAAAGAAGAAATGGGAATCTTGTTTACACAATAGGTATTATGGAGACTGAATAATTTATCTTCCTTGTATATCCACCTAGTTGGATCCATACCATTGAAGCGGGGAAAATCAACCTTGGGACCAGGTACCATATTTGGAGAAGAGAAATTATGTTTCGAAGAGGATTCAATATAGAGCTTCTTAGTGAGGGTGGAATTTTGTTAATTGAGTCCTTGCATTATTTGTGTGAGCTCAGACATTTATTCCTTCAAGGTAGTAAGTTTTTCCTCCATGTTTCTTGTGCTTGCACGAGTGACAACCATGACCAAGAGGGGTTTCAAGGTTCTAGAAAAGTTTGTTTGGAGTTAATTTTTAAATTGATCGGATCAACGAGATGATTATAATGGTATAATTTCTTTGAGAACCCAAAAAAATGGAGGTTATGTCTGAAGGGATACAAATTGTAATTTGTAAGAAAATTCTTTTTGGAAAAAATATGTTGAATTCAAAATGATCTCCACAACCTAAAACTTAGATTGGTGGGGGCACCCAACATGTGGGAAAAATAAATTTGTACTTTTTTACTACTGTTGGGTTTTGAAGTCGGGGAAACAAATCAGGTTTTCAAGTCGAGGAAACATGTCGAAGAAACAAGTCAGGTTTTCAAGTTGGGGAAAAAAGTCGGGTTTTCAAGTTGGGAAAACAAATTGGGGAAACGATTCAGGGAAAGAGGTCGGGGAAACAAGTCGAGGAAATAGGTCAAGGAAATAAGGCAGGGAAACAAGTCGGGGAAACAGGTTGAGGAAACAAATCAAGAAAATAAATTGGAGAAAAAAGTCAGGAATTTAGGTCAAAGAAATAGGTCGAAGAAACAAGTCAGGGAGATAAGTTGGGAAAACATGCTAGGGAAATGAGTCAGGAAAAAAAATTCATGGAAACAGGTTGGGGAAATAAGTTGGGGAAATAAGTCAGATTTTTAAGATTGTGAAACAAGAGATGAAATCAGCCACACCTTTCACTATGATTCCTTGAGGTCTATAAAAAAAATTGTTCCAACTAAATCAGTCCTAAAAAGATCTTTGATACCAAATGTAATGGAACCTCCTGTGACAAATTAATTTGAATAACACAATGTGGTACAGATTAGTAAAGTAAATGGAAAGATTAAAATCACATTACTAGATCACATGACATTTTCAGAGGACAACCTCCTTATAACACCCAAGTTATTATTCATCCAAATTGATGGAAAATTAAAAAACCTTAATTACAATAAATTTATTCATTGATTTTAAACTTACATCAATTAAAATCCATCATAATCAAATATTTACAATCCATCTGATTACAAATTATAACCATGTGCATCGATAAGGGTCAACTAGATCTACCTAATCCCCCTCAATTCACTCTAATTGAGTATGTATAACTTGTATACTTTTGGTTAAACCTTTTTAACAAGTCTTGAGAGCTATGTGCAACTCCTAAGTGTCAACCAGGAAAACATCAAGTTGTAATCCATCTGGTATTTGACACAACAATTTAGGGGTATAGTGAATAGACAATGTAATCAACTAGCTACATTACTTGGCCAAGTTTTCAAGCATTTCTTTGCAAGCTTAGTTTCGTGATTGCACACTAGTCAGTGAAACTTGCCTTCATCACCACACAACCATCTCTTCATAGTTATCTGGATCTCATTTTTTTGTTTAAGAAATTATGTTTTTGTTTTGAAGAAGTAGGAACCCTAACTCATCCTTACGAAATAATCCTAGCAATGCCACCTTAGGATCCCTATGGGAAAGATAGTGACCACATAATGAATTTCATAATTACGTCTTCACTACCCTTCCTGTAGCCATCCTAAGTTGGTATGGGTAGGATACTGTCGAAAGGATGATGAGTTTTGGTGTCTACTCTTCATTTATATTTTCAGTTATCCATTTAAGATAAGTAAATATGTACATCTTTACGATAGGTTGCTTCGTAACATTACTCGATATTTGTTTCTCGATAGATAACTTTAGTAACTCAACGAGTTACTATCCTTCATGGGTACCTCTTATCGATTTATCGCAATAAAATTTTGGTCTTCAAATATAGGTTTAATTAACTGTCTCACATATATATGATGCAATCATTTCTTAGTTAGTATTGGTATTAATCTCATAAGTACATCATTTAATATGAATAGTTCACTTTATCTCATTTGATATGAATTGTACAATTTATTTGATAAGATACAATATTAATATAATGTAGTTTCCATTGTATTGTTTTCCATTACATACTATAATTGTTAATGACACATTTGTTCATCCATAATGAAACTATAAAATCATTTATACTTTCATAATAAACATATATAACTTATATTTATACATTATTGTTAAAACGACACTTAAACACTTCCATATCTCATAAAATGTGATACAAAACATCAAGTATCTTTATTTATACTTAATAAGGATAAGTCCTTATTTTTTGAAATAATGAAATACAATAAATCATGATAGTATAATAGGAAAAATGCCTTCAATCATTATGCGAAGATGAAACTTTCGCGTTACAATTAAATACAATAATTCATGTTGTATTTTAAACAAATAATACATGAATAAATCATGTGTAATTATCCTATCAATCACTTCATAAATGTCACTCTGTCATGCACACTATAGGAGAGAGAAACATATACATGGGTCAATTCTAAGAACAGACATGAGTTATCTTACTCGTATTCTTGTTTTGTTTACATGAAATAATAGAATAAGTAACATTTATCTGAACTGAACCAAATAAAATTCCTAGTTTATCTAAAAGTTAATTCAATCATTCTCTAATGAAAAGTTACTATATATTGAATGTTATGTGTCAACCAATACAAGGATTCATACTGGTATTCTAATCCATTATATTGAAGAAGTATCTTATCATCACTAATATCTATTACAATAAGTAGAAAATAGAATTTATATCATCCTCATTACACTCCTTTAAAATATTCCTTAAATAATAACATCTATTAGTATAACCTTCTTATATATATATATATATATATATATATATATATATATATATATATATATATATATATATATATGATCAATCCATTATTCAAAACTAATTCATTTCCCATTTCCTGAATTTGCATTGTGACTAACAAAATGGATCATTCACCATTATCGCCAATGAATAACCAATGTAAGCATCTCCCACTTCTTCTCTGTTGTCACCCTCAAAATTCCCCTCATTTTTCAAGTCAAGTTTTGAAATTTTTGAGTTGGTGCATGTTATCCCAATTTTGCTCCCCTAGTAAAATTGATCAAACACAACCCCGCACAGAAGAAAATTGAAAGGGGTGGTTTAGTCATGCGAGCCCACATTCCAAATCCAACAATGAAGGGGCAAAATTGGCGAAGGAGGCCAACGATGTCAAAGGAGATCGGAGCGTGCAGGAGAAGATTGAAGAAAGGGCTCGCAGTTTTAAGACTTCGCATGTGAGTCAACTCGGGGTAAAGCAATGGACCCGCGGAAGGCGCCACGTGTCTCATTGGCGCACCTTCAAGGGTTGCAGACAAAGGTGGTTCCCCAAACAAGCGCCAACTCTCCACGTGTCCAAGGGCCAAAAAAGGGACAGAGCCAGTTGTTTAATCGACTAAGTATAAAAGGGTCGGCGGAAGCTTCCACATGCCTCATCGGTGCAACATCAGAAGTGAGACCCAAGGGAAAAACCCCAAATGAGCGCCAACCCTCCACGTGGTCAGAGCCTCAAAAAGTTAAATCAGTCATTGAAAAGTCTAAGGCCAGCGGACGGTGCCACGTGTCTCATCAGCGCACCTTCAAGGGTTGAAGCCAAAGTTAGTTCCCCAAATTTACGCTAGCCCTCCACGTGTCCAAGGTCCAGAAAAGGGACAGAGCCAGCCATTTAATCGACTAAGTATAAGAGGGTCGGCGGAAGCCTCCACATGTCTATTCGGTGCAACTTCAAAGGCAAAATCTAGAGGCAAGTTCCAAATGTGCGTTGAGCCTCCACGTGTCCAAGGTCAGACATATGGCCCCGCCAAACAAAAGGGACTTAGCCAAAACAAAAAAAAAATAGAGAAAAGCTGTAGAAGGAGCCACATGTCCCTTCGAAACCCTTTCAGGGGGAGAATCCAAAAGCAGGTCCCAAACGTGCACCATCTCTCCATGTGTCTAATTGGCGCACCTTTGATGGTCAGGTCCAAACAGAGTCTCCAAATGAGTAGGAAGCCTCCACGTGTCCCAGGTCAGACATAAAGCCTTCACCAAACAAAGGGAAAAAGTAAAATGTTAACCCCGCATCGAAAGTCAAAGACAGAAGGCGGATCGACGGGGCACTTTGGAAATTTTTGGTTTTGTTTCCAAAAGGGAAAAAGTCAAATGTTAAGCCCACGTTGACAATTCAAAATGGGGAAGCGGGTCGGTAGAGAACTTTGAGATTTTGAGTCTTGTTTCCTAAAGAAATAAAATTATAAGGTGAGTCACGACTCTGTTACCACTCAGGTAAAGCCACGTGTCAGACCTATATCAAATGTGAAGTTGTGAGGTTGCGGGGAACTTTTGCACTTTTGTAATTTTTGTGTAAAAGGTGCAATTTCAATTTTGAGCCCATGGATCCATTTTGTGAAAATTTGGATTTTCACCATTTTTGTACGGATTCAATTCAAATATTCAAATGAGCATAACTTTCGCTCCAATGCTCGAAATTCGACAAATTTTATACTATTGGAAAGGTCTTGGTCTCCTCTACGCCATGGAATCATCAAATATTGTTTTCAGTAGGATTTGTTGGTTGGAAATCTGGAAAAACATATTTCACGCCATTAATATATGATTTGATTACTTCAAATAGATCAAATTTGATCCAATCTTCATCCTTCCTTCTCCCACACGCCAAGCAAACATAGAGAACTGGTTGGATATCTTGATTTGGGTGAAAATCTGGATAATGTATTTCAAGCCATTAATACGAGATCTAATTGCTTCAACTAGATCAAATTTGATCTGATCTTCCATCCTTCCTTCTTCAGCATGCCAAAGACATGCAAAACCAGATTTGACAGATTGTAGGTAGATTTGCAGGGGCATTGATGGTTGGTGGTTGAGCTTCCAAATCAGATTTTCTTCCTTCTCTTCTTCTCCTCTTTCACTTCATCTATAAATGTAAGAGCTTGGCTCATTGCAAATGTTGGACTCTGATACTTTTGAAGTGTAAATAGAATCTAAATGAATCAATAGAGAAGAGTTTCCCCTTTCTCTCTATCTTCATCTATTGTCTTTTCTTGCTTTCCTGAAATTATGGATCATTTATCTTCTGTAATAAGAAACTTTGTGTTCTTATTGATATGATTTCTAGAACTTTGTGTCTATGGAATGATATCTTATGTTGTGAATGTGAATGATTATATTCTGTATCACTCTTTTCTCAATACGTATAGGGTTATACTCTGTTATCTATATTTCCTGAAAGTACTGTTATATTCTGCTCTTTCCTTTCTTCAGTTCTTCCATTTGTTTGTATTGATAAGCTATTTTGGTAAAAAAAAATTTCAAGATGTCAGAAGTCCAGCCTTAAGATGAAAGTTGTACATTTGTATATAAGCTTTGTTGCTTGCTTTTAATAAGGGAACCTCTCCCATAAAGAGGAGGGACTTGTTGTCCCCTGACTGTGGTTTTGTTAAAGTACCATTTTAAAACCCAACATTTTTTGGCGACTCTGCTGGGGATTTTATTTCAAACATATCCCTTTTAAAATAACAACTTCAAGATCATTTTTTGATCTGGCGACTCTACGATATACACATGGGAAGAAAGCTCTCGGGGTTAAAGATTCTCATTTTCAACTTCTGGAGCAACAAAACTTCTCTCTTCTTTCAGCAAAAAGGAACTTATGAACTTGTTCTATAAGCACACCTCTTGTTAAAGACAGAAATTCCAAGAATAGCATTCCTTAAGAACAACTCAATCCTAATCTTAGTGCTCTAATATTTGCTAGTATTTTAAATCCCCTTCAAGCAATCTTCCCACAGATGGCAACACCTCTCCCTTGGGGAAAACGGATTGGGCCTCTTGCTCTTCCTCAACCATTGCATAAGTTACCCAAGAGTAGTAGGAAAGGTTTTCCTAAATTCGGAGGTGATGGGAAGGTACAACTAGATGAACACATTACAACCTTCAATTTTTTATGTGGACTTCTTGGGATTAAGCATGAAGACATTTTTATGTCAGGCTCTTTATGGAAACATTGCAGGATAATGTTGTTGATTGGTTCTATCATCTTCCTACTAGGTCAATTACTAATTGGACCACCTTGATAACTCAGTTTGAGAAATGTTTCAAACCTGTTGAAGATGTGCATGCCCTCTTGGCTAAAATTTCTCATATCAAGAAGGAACCACATGAAACCATAAGAGAATTTGTGGCTAAATTCAACAAGCTCAGTTCTTAAAATTCCACAGAACACTCATCCTATAGATCAAATCCAAAAGTGCTTCTTCTTCAATGCTCAGTTGCTTAAAGTAAGTTATGCACTAAGGAGAGCTAACCTTGCAACTCTGGATGTTGATCAGTAGTTTGGCTATCAGTGTTGAGGATGATTTAATCATGTCTGGTAAATTGAAAAGAGAACCCTCCAAATCTAAAGCATCCTCCTCTTCCTCTCCTAGAGCCAACTCAGATCAGTTAGTGCAGAAGTTGGCAAATGATCTCATTGCCATCAAAAATCAATTGGCTCAACATACTCCTTATCAAGATATTCCAAGAAGGAATTTTCAGCCTAGAAACTGGTTACCTCCTTCTCAGAATAAATTGGCTATTGAAGGCCCACCTATCAAGGTTCCAGTCAATGTAACTTGTGAAGTTCAAGAACCTGATGATGAGGAGTTTAATGAAGACTTTGAAGACCCAGAAGAAGAGGTTGATGAAGAACAAGAGGAGCTTGGTGGATCTCAAGTTCATTTCCTTACCACTGAAGGTATGGATGATGAAGATGAATATGATGAAAGAGTGGTAGAGATGAATAGTGAGTCATATGTTGTTATGACTCAGGAGCAAATGAACAGAAAATAAAAAGTGGTGCAACCTACTAAGAAATCCAAGGAGTTTCCTATAACTATTCTAGTGGTTGCAAGAAGAGGATAAATCTTATTCCCATTGCCTCCATGTAAAAGGTGAGTAATGCTAATCCTCCTCCTTCTACCTCTATGTTTCCAAAACTTCTTGTCCTTCAATTCCTAAAGTTGATAAATCAAAAGTTTCTCATGTTCCTAGTAGTGATGCCCCATCCACCTCTGGTCTTTTGATATCATTGATCACCTCAAAAAGACCAAAATCCAAATTTCAGAGGCAGATACTTTTACCAAACTCATCCAAAAACCTTTGCTAAAATGGTAAACTTTGTCAATTCCAAATCCAAAGCCTCATCTAATACTTCTAAAGGTATTTTTCCCACTCCCTCTTCCTCACCTCAACCAAGCCTTGTGGCTGCAGTCACTTCCCCTAATGAGAAAATTGAACCATTCTATGTGACTCTCCTCATAGCTGGCCATAAACTCAGTAATTGTGTTATAGACTCAGGAGCATCAGACAATGTAATGCCTACAAAAGTAGCTCATGCTTTAGGCCTGAATCTAATACATACCTTTGGTTCCTGCTATTCCATGGAGAGTAGAGAAGTGCCTTTGGTTGGGAGGATTAAAGATGCACAAGTAGCCTTCACTGCTTTTCTAGAGAAAAGGGTTATAGCCACTATTTTGGTTGTTGATATTACTCCCTCATATGGTATGTTGCTAAGTAGGAATTTTTGTAAAGAGGTAGGAGGTGAAATTCAGATGGACTGGTCACATGCTTTGATCCCAGTCAATGGAAAAATAAGAAAGTTGTTACTAGAAAAGAAAACTGAGTATATTATGCAAAAGACTGATGATCCAAAAGCACAAATACTCTATGAAGATATAGCACATGGAAACTATATGATCATGTCAGAGGATGAGGCAAGTCTTCCTAAGGGAGTGATTCATGATCCCAATGGCATTTGGACTTTGGAGTTTGATGGAATATGCTCTTCAGCTGGTTCTAGAGCTAGTGTGGTGTTAATCTCTCTAGAAGGGAAGATTCATCCATTTTCTTTCAAGCTTCATTTTGAAAATACAAATAATACAGCTGAGTATGAGGCTCTCATCCTTGGGCTGAAGCATGGAAAAATAAATAGGAGTAAAGAATCTTTGTGCTCGTGGTGATGCAGAGTTGATTGTGAAACAGGTAAGGGATATTTACTAAGTCAAGAATAGGAGATTGAAACATTATAGAAATCTTGTTTGGGATTCCATTGAATTCCTTGATGCTTTCTCAATTGAAGTTGTGCCAAGAGAAAATAATACTAGAGCTGATTCTCTAGCTGTCTCAGGATCTTTGTTGATTCCTCATCCAGATTTCTCTCAAAAGAAATTTACCATTGAAATGATTCATAGGCCTAGTGTGCCGGATAATGCAAGCAACTGGTAGGTTTTCAATGATGATCAACACTTGCTCTCTTTCTTGGAGCTTAAAGATAACTTCAATCAATTATATTTTGAAGGAAGTGAAACTCTGCCTAGAGAATATGTGCCCTCCTAATGAGGAAGATATCAAGGAAGAGATGGATCAGGATGGTTGTATTAAGTTGAAGGGTAACAAGATTCCCAAAGGACTGGTGAGTCTAGAATACCTGTTTGAAAAACATGATAGGTTCATCAAATCTGAAGCTTCTCAAGGGACTCGACAATCTGTTGAGTATGAGAAGGTCAATATGGGAAGAAATGATGAACCCAGGGTGGTGAATATTGGAAAATGCTGAACTCAAGAAGGAAAAAAGAAAGTAGTAAACCTATTAAAAAAGTATGTCAATGTTCTTTCCTATTCATATGAAGATCTTAAGGCTTTTCAACCAAAGGAGATGCAACACTATATCCCTCTGAAACCTGGGATCAAACCTTTCAAGCAGAAGCAAAGGCAGTACAATCCTAAGGTTGTTGATACTATTTTTCAAGAGATCCAGAAGTTACTAAAAGCCAAGATTATTTTCCCTATACATCATTCAACATGGATTGCCAACATTGTGTCTGTCAGGAAAGAAGAATGGTGAGATTCACATCTGTGTAGATTTCAGGAATTTGAATCAGGCCTCTCTAAAAGACAACTATCCACTCCCCATGATGGATCAAGTTTTGCAAGTTGTCTCAGGCTCTGAGATGTTGTCTATGCTAGATGGATTCTCTGGATACAATCAAGTGGAAGTCAGTACCCCAGATCAACACAAGACTACTTTTACTACCCCTTGGGGCACCTTTTCCTACAAGAGAATGCCATTTGGTCTTATCAATGCTGGTGCCACTTTCCAGAGGGAAATGGATTTAGATTTTGCAAGTCTAAAGGGAAAGTGTATTGTTGTGTACCTTAATGATTTGAATGTTTTTTTCCAAAACAAGGACAGATCATTTTCAGCATCTGGAAACAGTTCTTCAAAAATGAAGGGAACATGGAGTTTCCCTCAATCCTAAGAAGTTTGTCTTTTGTGTTACTGAAGGCAAGTTGCCAGGGCATATTGTTTCCAAAGAAGGGATCAAGATAGATCCAAAAAGAGTTCAAGCAATCCAACAGATTCCTCTTCCCACAAGTAAAAAGGGTGTTCACTCTTTCTTTGGCAAGATAAATTTCCTGAGGAGATTCATTCTAGATTTTGCAGAACTGACTATGAGTGTTGCTCACATGATGAAAGGAAAGAAAAATTTGGTTGGACTTCCAAAGGTAAAGAAACATTTGAAGGTATCAAGAAAGCCATTGCTAGAACCCCCATCTTAGTTGGTCCTAATTTCAGCAAAGATTTTATTATCTACTGGTATGCTACAACGAGTACCTTGGTTGGTGTGCTAACTTAGAGAAATTATGAGGATCATGAACTTCCAATTGCATTCATGAGCTATGTTCTGAAAGCTCATGAATTGAAATATACTATGATGGAGAAACATGCTTTTGCAGTGGTCAAAGCTGTCAAGCAGTTTCATTTTTATATTCTTAATTCTCACTCTGTTGTGCTTGTACCTGATACAACCATCAAGTCTATTCTTACACAACAAGAGTTTGGAACTAAGAGAGGCAATTGGGTAGCAAAAGTCCAAGAATATGACCTTGATATCAAGCCAACTAAGCTAGTCTAGGGTAAAGGCTTATGTGAGCTTATTGCTGAAGGGGGTGATGAAGAATTGTCCATAAAAGTAGTTGATGTTCCTGTTGTTCTCTTCCTCAGTTCAACAGATGAGTGGTATGCTAATATTGCACATTTTCTTACTTATGGAGAGTGTCCATCCCATTTGAGTGCCAAGGAAAAGAGAGCTATTAAGCTAAGGTATGCACAATATGTATTATGGGAAAATTCTTTGTTCAAGCGAGGCATAGATGGAAGATTCCTTAAATGTGTGGACAAAGAGCAACAAAAGAAGTTGTTTTCATATTTTCATGATCATGCTTGTGGAGGGCATTTCTCTTCTACTGTCACTTCCCATAAAATCCTTCGTGTTAGGTACTACTAGCCTACATTGTTCAGAGATGCATCAAAATGGGTAGGTAAGTGTGAAGCCTGTCAAACTTTTGTTGGGAGACCTAAGTTGGCTACTTTACCACTTAAACTAGTAGTGATTGATGAGTCTTTTCAACAGTGGGGATTGGATTTCATTGGAACTCTTAACCCATCTTCCAGTGCTGGACATACTCACGTGCTAATTCTGCTACAAATTACTTCACAAAGTTGGTAGAGGCTATTCCAGTCAAAAACACTACTTCTGAGGTGGTGTGTAATTTCATCAAAGAGAACATCTTGATAAGGTTTGGGGTACCAAACAAAATTGTGACTGATAATGCTTCCAATTTTTCTTCTTCTAAGATGATGGATTTCTATTATGGTTATGGAATTTCCCTTGCTCATTCTTCAGATTATTACCCCCAAGGGAATGGACAAGTAGAATCAACAAATAAGAATTTGGTAACCATCGATTCGGAAGCTTGTCAACGAATCTCAAAAGAATTGGCACAAGAAGCTCTATGATGCTCTCTAGGTAGATAGAATTACACCCAAAAGAGTAATTGGGATGTCTCCATTTAAGGTGGTGTATGGTGTTGAAGCTCAACTACTAGTAATAGTGGAATTACCAGCCTTGCACTTAATGAAGGCTATTGAGGATTCAAGTTTCATCAGTTCCTTAGACAAGAGGATCATGTATCTCCAGAAGCTGGATGAAGACAAGATGCAAGTTTTTGATAGGATCTCAGCTCATCAACTGAAGGTGAAAGCTTTGTTTGATAAGAAGGCTAGACCCAGATATTTTCAAGTGGGAGACATTGTTCTGCTATGGGACAAAAGACATGAACCTCGAGGAAGCCATGGTAAGTTTGATTCTCTTTGGCTTGGTCCTTTCAAAATCAGACACTTTGCTGGAGAAAATTCTTTCTACTTGGATTATATGGATGGATCCTCTCTCCCACTTCCTTATAGTGGGAAATATTTGAATTTTTTCAAGTCCTAGGTGATTAGGTAGTCCTTTTGTATATACTATGTGTGGTGTTTTGTTTTTGGTTTTTCCTTTTTGGTTTGTTTCCCTTCTGTGTGTGTTGTCTTTTGTATTGCTTCACCTTTGACTCTATTTTCCCAATGGATAAGGCACTGGTCTACTTTCCCAGATTTTTTCTTGGTTCTTGATCTTGCCTCGTTCCTCTGTCCCAGCCAAGTTATCCCCAGAAAGCACCAGCTGTTGTCACCCTCAAAATTCCCCTCATTTTTCAAGTCAAGTTTCTAAAATTTTGAGTTGGTGCCTGTTGGTACTCAGATTTTGAGCAAATTGATCTGAAGACGATTCCTCACAAAAAAAATTGTTTTGAAGAACATTGGTGCTCATTTGCAATTTCATGCCCATTGTGGAATTTAAAATCTTTTAGTCTGCATGGTTTGATGGACCACATCTGTCTTCCTTGCATCGGAGATGCTGTATGAAAATCTATTTCCTTCATTTTGAATGCGAAATTGGTCAAATCCCCTTCTCTCATGGCTACTGTGGATCGCATTCCCAGCAACTTGTATTGTTTCTAGTTTCTCTTGTCCATGGAGAATGCACCTTGAAATTTAGATGTGGTAAATGGTGGAGTTTCCCTACGAACTTTGTATTTTTCCACATGTCATGAGTGATCAGAAAAGGTTGACTTACCTCGGTCTTATGGATCCTGATTCCCTATCAATTTTTGTCAAAATAACGAGTGGTACGGCGAAATCCTTAATTGGATGCCTCATGGCAAGCAACTTCAAAGCAAGTGAGACTTGAAGGGACAGTTACCCCAAAAGTGTCAAATTGAGCCCTCCATGTGGTCCCTCAAAAAGTTAAATCCTGATCGTTGAAAATTCTAAGGTGGAGGAGAAGGTGGGTCCATTTGTTTGTTTTGAGGCACCTTCAAGGCGAAAAAGGCGGTTCCCCAAACTTGCGCTTAGCCCTAAACGTGTCCAAGGTCCAGAAGAGGGACACGTGGCGACCCATTTAATCGACTAAGTATAAGTGGATTGATGGAAGCCTCCAAATGTCTCTTCGGCATAACTTCAAAGTCAAAATCTGGAGGCAAACTCTATTGAAGCCAAATGTGCGTTGAGCCTCCACGTGTCCAGGGTCAGACATATTGCCCTACCAAACAAAAGGGACTTAGCCAAATTAAAAAAAATAGAGCAAAGATGCGGAAGGAGCCACGTGTCCCTTAGGCACTCTTTCAGGGGGCGAATCCAAAAGTAGGTCCCAAACGTGCGTCAGCTCTCCACATGTCCAATTGGCGCACCTCCGAGGGTCAGGTCCAAACAAAGTCTCCAAATGAGTGGGATGGACTCCACGTGTCCCCAAAGTGAAACATAAAGCCTGAGTCACCAAACAAAGGGAAAAAGTAAAATGTTAACCCCCGCATCGAAAGTCAAAGAGGGAAGGCGGATCATCGGAGCACTTTGGGAATTTTGGTTTTGTTTCCAAAAGGGAAAAAGTGTAAAAATGAGCCGTGACTCCATGTTCAAGCTAAAAATGAGCAAATCTTGAGTCGTTGACAATTCAAAAGTCAGGGAAGTGGGTCGGCGGAGAACTTTGAGATTTTGAGTTTTGTTTCCTAAAGAAGTAAAATTATAAGGTGAGTCGCGATTCTGTTACCACTCAGGTAAAGCCACGTGTCAGACCTATATCAAATGTGAAGTTACGGGGGTGCGGGGAACTTTTGCACTTTTGTAATTTTTGTGCAAAAGGTGCAATTTCAATTTCGAGCCCGTGGATCCATTTTGCGAAAAATTGCATTTTCACCATTTTTGTACGAATTCGATTCAAATATTCAAATGAGCATAACTTTTGCTCCAATGCTCGAAATTCGACAAATTTTATACTATTGGAAAGGTCTTGGTCCCCTCTATGCCATGGAATCATAAAATATTATTTTCAGCAGGAGTTGTTGGTTGGAAATCTGGAAAAACATATTTCACGCCATTAATATGTGATTTGATTACTTCAAATAGATCAGATTTGATCCGATCTTCATCCTTCCTTCTCCAACCGCCATCCTTCCTTGACATAGAGAACCATTATTGGATATCTTGATTTGGGTGAAAATATGGAAAATGTCTTTCAAGCCATTAATATGAGATCTGACTGCTTCAACTAGATCAAATTTGATCTGATCTTCCATCCTTCCTTCTTCAGCACGCCAAAGACATGCAAAACCAGATTTGATAGATTGTAGGCGGATTTGCAGGGGCATTGATGGTTGGTGGTTGAGCTTCCAAATCAGATTTTCTTCCTTCTCTTCTTCTCCTCTCTTTGCTTCATCTATAAATGTAAGAGCTTGGCTCATTGAAAATGTTGGACTCTGATACTTTTGAAGTGTAAATAGAATCGAAAGCAATCAATACAAAAGAATTTCCCCTTTCTCTCTATCTTCATCTATTGTCTCTTCTTGCTTTCCTAAAATTTGTGGATCATTTATCTTCTGTAATAAGAAACTTTGTGTTCTTATTGATATGATTTCTAGAACTTTGTGTCTATGGAATGATATCTTATGTTGTGAATGTGAATGATTCTGTTCTGTATCACTCTTGCTTAGTACGTATAGGGTTATACTCTGCTATCTATATTTCCTAAAAGTACTGTTATATTCTACTCTTTCCTTTCTTCAGTTCTTCCATTCGTTTGTATTGATAAGCTATTTTGGTAAAAAAACATTTCAAGATGTCAGAAGTCTAGCCTTAAGATGAAAGTTGTACATTTGTATATAAGCTTTGTTGCTTGCTTTCAATAAGGGAACCTCTCCCATAAAGAGGAGGGACTTGCTGTCCCCTGACTGTGGTTTTGTTAAAGTACCATTTTAAAACCCAACATTCTCGAAATTCATATTGGTGTAAAATTTAGAAGGAAGGATCACTCATCTTTTATGAGGAAGCCATATAATGCTAATTATTTAATCATTACCACGGTCAAGAGCATAAATATATTTTATGGGGATAAAACTTGATACACTAATAATATCTGCCCTCAGTGGTTTTTAGCAACAACCAATGTATAAAAAAGAGAGAGTTATTAGTCCATTACTTAAAAAACTTAATAATAATATCATCATCATCAAGCTATGAATTAACTAAATGAAATAATACCTACCATATCAGTAGGTTGGAACTACAATATCTCACACAACCAATTCACAATTATCATATAGTCATAACCAGTTAAGGAAGAGATGGAGATAGTGAAATGAATTTATTCATATTTCTAAGATCTATTACACAGACAACCAACAGCTCATAAGAGCCCACAAACTCTCAAAAAATTGATCTAGAACTTATTAAAGACCCAGAAAGTAATAATGCTCAGTTTTTTAAAGAAGAAATTAAATTCAACAACTAACACCAAATTCATATTTGCAAGAGAGCCTCATATATTTTAATTATAAATTAGACCCATATTTCCAAATTGACCTAAAACTATAGAGCTATTATTTTCCATCAAACCTGCAACATATTTTCTTTCTTTTCCCTAGATTTTCCTCTAAATTTTTATATTGAGAATGAAGGAAAATTCCAAATTTTTAACAATAAAAACTCAAGCAAAAATCTCAATGGAAATTCAACTTCGAGTAAGCTCAAACCAAGCTAATAAATTAAAATCTAAATGTGTTGTTAAATTAAAAAGGCAACTCAGATTTCCTTTAAAATTTCATTCAAAAATAGAAAACCTAGAAATTTATAATAACCAAAAATTCAGATTTCACAATAACGAAACCCCTTTTTTTTCTAGCAATTCCTTCTTGTTTTTCTATCAAGATCTCATAATAAAAAAAGAGAAACAATCCAGTTTTTAAAACAACCTGAATATTTATTCCAATATCAAAACATCTTTCCTCAAGCTATATCGAGTTGTTTTCCCATTAATATTTTTACATCCATATTTCCATTTAAACTGAACAACAGAAAAGAAATATTTCATATAATTTCCTCATTCTTTATCAAATTTATAAATTGGATATAAAACCCATAACACATTCCATAATTTCTTTCAAAAACAACAAGAAAATGAGTGAGAGAACCCATGAGTGGTCATGTATGCTTCTTTTCCTATTTTCTTTTGTAATCTAAAACTTTCAATGCCCACAAAATAACTCCAAATCCAAACAACAATACACATTACATATTTTGCCATTAAATAGAGCTTAAAAGTTGCATGCAGTCGCCCAAAATAGATATCCATTATTTTTCTACTAAAACCTAGCCATGTAACTTTCAGTAGAGAAAAAACCAAACAAAATTCCCAAAAATATGAATAGGGGGGAGGAATGCATGTTTTGACTTACTTAGCAAGCTACCAGTTCCCTAAAACTATGCCTCATTAATGTCATTTAATGTCTAAAAGTGCCATGTAGTGACCTTGATAAACCCAAAATCCTTCCCTCAAAAAATTCCAATTAAACTTGCATATAATGTGAATGGTCTATGATCTTGTTAATAATTAAACAATATTAATTTTCTCCTTGTTATTCGTCATGTGGTCTGTGAAAATTAAAATCTAAACTTTAAATTTTATCATTTTTCCTTGCAAAGTGGTTGATTGACAATATAAACCAATAAACAATAATAAACTATTCCCTGCGTCGTGGTTTATGACCATTTCATATGAATTAAACTCTAAACTCTAAACTTTCCAAGTAATATGGTCGATGATCATGGTTCAACATAAGTCACTAACCACTATAAACATTTTTCAATAAACCTTTTATATGATAAGTGGTTAAGGACCGTTATTAAAAAATTTAAACATTAATCATCAAATGATTACCTTTTAGAGTGGTGTATGACCAAGTTAGTAAAACGTTAACAATAACCAGTAAACAATTACTTCGCAAAGTGGTCAAAGTACACAACATTCAAATTTAAACATTTTTCAAACAATGTGGTCAACTTCCAAAATGCATTATGGTCTAAGACAAACTCACACAATAGCTTAACAATCGCAAAGTAATCTTAACAATTGCAAACATTATCAATTATCGCAAACATTAGTGGGATCCAACCAACCAATCAACATATAACAATGCAAACTAGAAAGTAATTGTCAAACAAATTCAACAACCGGTAGAAGTAAATGCACATATAGGGTTATGTATACATCTATACACATGTATTCATATGTTTCGGTATATAAATACACACACACACACACACACACACACACACACACACACACACACACACACACACACATTTGTATAAATATTTATATGTGTACTTATCTATTAACGTTCGTAATCATTTTAGTTATTCTCAAACATTTTTTGTGACAAAACCTTCAACTATTTTATGGTGTGACATACTTCCCCCTTAAAGAATCATTGCCCCAATGATTTGACTTAATGTTATCACATATATTAATCGAAAATAGTCCAAGCATCACTGTCAAAGAAAAACAATTCACATTTTCATAAAAAAACTTGAAACTTTCTAAAATTTTAGTTAGTCAAAATTCATAAAACTTCGTTGTAGACAGCCTTATAATAGAAAATAATTTCAAACAGTCGGCAATATAATAAAAATTTCCATTGCAGTCACCATAATTATCGAATAACGTATAAATAAATCCATATCAGAGAGTCAAATAATTGTTTTAATTATTGAAATAGATAAGGGGATGTGGTTTTCATTTCATATAAATTCTCTTAAGTTGTGTTATCTTCATAATATTGGTCTTATTCGACCTTGCATTGTGCAATATCACGATTTCTAATGTGTAACCTTCGAGTTTCCAGCATTCTAATTGGTTCCACAACAATGATTCATGGGTTTTGAACCTATAAAGAGTTTCAATTTATGGCATGTGTTATATCCCAAACATACTTTTTAAGCAATGAAATATGAAAAACGTCATGCATTATAGACAATGCATGAGGTAATGCTAGTTGGTATGCCACTAGACTTATGATTTCAAGGATTTCGGAAGGTCTCACATATCTAGGTGATAGTTTGGCAACCTTACCAAACAAAATTGATCTCTTTTTGGGTTTGACCCGCAAAAATACTTTATCACCTTGCTCAAATTTCTTGTCAACTCTTTTCAAATCAGCATAACGGTTATTCCTATCAGTTGCTTCTTTCAACTACTCATGAATGGGATTTACTTCATTTTCCATTTCTATTAACATTTTTAAACCTACTACCTCTCTTTCTTCTGTGTTATCACATCTTACAGGTGTTCTATACCTTCCCCCATACAACGCTTCAAATGGAGACATTTTTAGTGAAGAATGATAAATTTTGTTATAGGAAAATTCAACCAATGACATATATTCTTCTCATTTATGTTATTGATCCATGCAGTACATTCTGATCATATCTTCCACAACCTAGTTAAATATTTTTGTTTAACCATCTGTTTCCAAATGGTACATTGAACTAAAGTTTATTTTTGTTCCCAAAGTTGAGTTTAAAGTTTTCCAAAATTGAAAAGTCATTTTAAGATCCCTGTCAGAAATAATTAGTTCTGGAACTCCATGCAATCTAAATATTTCGTGCACAAACCATTTTGCAAGTATAAGTGAATTAGCCAACAGCAAACAACGTGTTTTCATAAGAAAATGTAAAAATGTCACTTCCTCTATGATAAATCAAAATAAAACAATCAATCCATTTTAAAAAAATTATACCACGACGTAGAGCAGAGTCTCTTCTTTCTAAAAATATAATTTTTTAAATTTTCTAACTAATATAAGGTTTCCATATTATTTATTTTCTAACTATGCCTTTTTTGTAGCTATTTTTTGAAGTTTAAAATATGTCTATCTTTCATGGTGTATCATTTTTTTGTGATCGAAATTTTCAAAAAAATTATACTAGCCCAAACTAGGCATAATTCTATACATATTCAAAAAAAAATCTAATTTTCAGTATTTTTTTAGGTAGTTAGGGGGGGCAATGTCGGAGCTTTGTTATTTTTCAAAACATAAAATTTTTGTACTAGAAAATCATAAATAAATAAAAATTTGCTAAAAAATCTAAAAAAAATGGAGCCCAAACTAAATACTTCTATCTTTCTACCAAAGGGTTTTCAAAAATACTAAATGGTTCTCAAAAAATGGTGGGGGGCACAAAAATCACTCTATTATGTTTTTTAACAAAAACAGGAGCATATGTTTGTATTTTAGTTGTTTGACCCACTTAAACTTATCCGTCTTCAATAAAATTTAGTAGCTTAAAAACTAGACTCAAAATGCTAAGATTCATAGTTCTACAATATCTTTCAATTTTGAGTGTAACTATTTCGAAAAACTTGTACAAGTTAAATTTTTCTTTCAGAAAAATGCATCCACTTAAGACCCCTTTTTGGCCCCCCAACTTAGTGCACTTACCCTAAATCATTTAGATTACCCAGTATGAAATGAGCTACGTTAGTTAGTTTGTCAACCACTACTAAAATCATGGCGTGCTTATTTTTAAACAATAGGAGTACTTGCACAACATCAATGCTAATTACTTTCCATTTGTAATGTGGAATGTTATGAGGATGCATCAGCCCAACAGAATGCATGTGCTCTTCCTTAACACGTTGACACTCAAGACAATGAATAACATAATTTTTCATCTCTTTCTTCATTTGTTTCCAGAAATATTGTTGTTTTATATCAACCAATAGTTTTTTCACTTCTGGATGCCCAAAATAAGGAGCATCATAAAATTCATTCATGAATTTCGCTCTAAGGTCATTACCCAAAGATACATAAACTTTTTTTTCGTAATGAAATACCCCTTCATTATCAAACTTAAAACCTTCATATCTCCTATAATTCAGATTTGTTGCTAACACAGTCTTCATGTGTTGATAATATGGATTAGTTTGCATTTGTTTATTCACTCCATATTTAAATTGTGTTCTAAGGGTTATAATGGCGTAAATATATGCTTCCTACTACTCAGTGCATCATTCACACAATTCTCTTTTCATTTAATGTAACTAATGTCAAATCATACTAAGACACAAACTTCATCTACATATGTTTTATTGCGTTCAAATTAGGCTGCGTAAAGATATATTTCAACCCCAAGTGGTTTGTTTTCAATTCAAATGGTGTTCCTAGCAGGTAATGCCTTCAAACTTGCAAGGTGTGAACTATGGCAGCAAGTTCTGAGCCATGGGGAGCATAGTTATGCTCATGCACCTTAATTTGTCTTCTCTCATAAGCAATTACATGATCATTTTTTAGAAGTCTTCCACCAAAACCTTCACTGGAGGCATTAGTTACCACAGTGAAACTTCCATCAGGATCCGAAACCTTCAAAACAAGTGTTTTTGTAAGTTTTTCTTTCAATAAAATGAATACATATTCACACTTGTCAGTCCACACAAATTTCTTGTCTTTTTCCTACAAATAAGTTACTAGTCCAACCACTCCTGAGAAATTCTTCATGAATTTTCTATAATAACCAGCCAACACCATGAAACTTCTTACTTCAATTACATTCTTAGGTGTTGGCCACTCAGTTATGGCTTTGATTTTCGATGGGTCAACTGAAATCTCATCTTTGTTTATTATGTTCCCAAGGTACTGCACTTTGTTCTAATAAAAATAACACTTCGAGATCTTAGAGTACAGTTTTCTTTTTCTAAGAACATCTAAGACTATTCTCAAGTGTTCATTGTGTTCTATATTTTTAGAATAAATCAAGATATTATCAAGAAAATTTAACACAAATTTATCTAAATAATCCTGAAAAATATTGTTCATGAGGTTCATGAATGTATTTGGTGCATTAGAGAGTCCAAAAGGTAACATTGTAAACTCATAATGCCCATAACTTGTTCTGAACATTGTCTTGTTAATGTTTTCATTTTTTATCCTTAGCTGATATTAACCTAATCATAAATCGATCTTTGAAATATATCTCTCATATGTTTGAAAAGGTTATCAATCCTTAATAAATGATACATATTCTTAACTTTGGTCTTGTTAAGCATGTGATAATCGATGCATAGTCTTAACGTGTCATCCTTCTTCTTAACGAAGATGATCGATGCTCCCCCAGGAGACACACTCGTTTGAATTAGTCCCTTGAAAAATATTTCGTGAAGTTGTACTTTTAATTCTACTAAAGTTGTTGTTTTCATTTGGTATGGTGCCTTAGATATCGGTGTAATTCCAGGTTTGGTATCAATCGTAAAAATCAAACTCACGTTTAACAGGAAGTTTAGGTAATTGCTCCAAAAAGACATCCATGTATTCTTGTAACATCAGATAATCCTCCAAGGAATTCTTACCTTCCTTACTAAAATCAGAAATTTTTATTGCATACAACATACATCTTTTATTCTTGGTTTTCTTAAGCTACATGGCAGAAATTTTCCTTACTTCAAGATTCTTTTTTATGCCCTGAATGCTAGTTGTTTTCTGCATGTCATCTAAGCATTCTATTCATTTTTCGAAACAAATTGTTGTTTCTTTATGTTGGGAAAGCCAATTTATACCAATAATAATGTTATAGGACCCTAAAGGAGCTATGTAGAGGTAAATTTCTATTGTGAAACTAGGTAACTCTAATGTTGTGTCAAACAGATATTGGTCTACAATTTGAACAACATTATTCCTATATTGTATAGTCCTTGTTTTTTTATATAACCATCTTTCATATTCAATTTTTCATCTAATTTACTAGATACAAAGCACTCGGTTGCATCGGTGTCAAATAAAATAGTAACAGGAAGTCCATATAACTTACATGGCACTTCAATAGGATTTGTTTGTTTCTCATATTGGCGGTTAGCCACTGCAGCATGTATCTGTACACACCTAAATTTGCACATGCTACATTGTCAGAAAATGCTTCAAAGCCCCTAATGATGATTTATGTCTTTTCCAAAGGTGTTCAAGCTTATTAACCTCTTCGTAGCTTACATTTGTAGCCTGGTTTACCTTACTTTGCCATTTCTTGTTTTTCTACAAATTCCCGCATTAATTTTTCCTTAGTTCTGGCCTATGGTTACAAAATTGTTGCCCTGCCTAGGAGGCGGTTTTGTAACTGCTACCCTGCGCAGGGCGGCGGTCCTGTATAAATTTTCCAGAACTCTTCATGTGTGAATCAGATGTGTGTTACTTCTCTTTAGTTCACTTTTAGAACATGTTTCTCAATCATTTTAGTTGATTTTAAGCTTAACTGACTTGTGGCAACCTCCTCTTTCACTTGTGATTTCTAATTGATTGTTTAACTGCCCTTTTGTGTGTTGATGTGGCCCCTATTATTGCCAAGTGTGATAGTGTAATGACCAGTCAACCTTCTCTAAAACCATCACTTTTTCTGAAGCAAATGGCCGGAGATTATTTGTGTATCTTTCTTAGTTGAGCTGCCACAATCTTGCTAGAAATTGCATAGCCAAACTTTGTTCTCTTGCGTTGTCTTTCTTCTGCTTGCATTGCAACCAGACTGCCATCAAGTTGTCATTGCTCTAGCACTTTCTTCTTGTTGCTTCCTTTGCATTCCTAGTTCCCTGGACTCAAGTGGACACAAGATTGGTAAAGACAACTGAGGGGACAAAGTGATACCACAACTGGCATTGCCTCTGCATTGTAATTCTAGGTTGGGGGTTGTTATTGAGTTTCTTCATTTCTTCATTTATTTCTGAACATACGCACAATTATCAACTAGAGTAGAAGAAATCATTTTATTTATTACAAATAGTTAGACCCTTTTCTTCTGCAAAGCTTTCTTAGGATAGATAGTTTCCTTGCCTATCTCTATAGATTTGCAAAGGAAGTGATTCTGGAAGAAGTTTTTGCATAGTTTTAAGCATTCAAAATTGGATTCAAATTAGTATCTGTTAAATCCCTCTTAAATTCCATCGGGGAAGTTTCATGGGAAGGAAAGCTTCTTAGAAGCTTCTAAATCTTCTCGTGACTCTGAGGTGTGTCTGAGGATTTAATCCACAATTATTAAATGGAAAAAGATTCATTTAAATTATAATAGATTTAGTATATTGTTGCATAGATAAATAGCTACATCCGACTATTTATTTGTATAGGATTTGTTAATTAGGATTAGAAGCAATTTATTTACTCATTTCTTCTGTACACATTGTTATTCCAAAAAATACAAAAAGATTTCTTTTAATTAGATTAATTGTTTTATGTTGCTTTATTTCTTTTATGTCAAAAATACAAAAACATAGTGTAGCTTTCATTTACTTAGACTGGTTTGTTATTTATTTTTTGTAAATTAAATGCATACATGACAATTCCTAGACCACAACAAGAACGAACATACAATTCTGGTCCATGAGTCCCCCAACCGAACGGGCTTGAACTTCTCATAGACATAGATATTGGACTTTGTATGCTTGTCCTCAGAACATTATCACGGTACTCTGATCACATTGCACAACTTAATATTTTAAACATCGAGGTCGATAAGGCTTACGAATATTGGACTACCCCCAGGAATAGAGTCTAGATCAAACACATATGACCATACAAGGACTACGACTAGGGAGAGTTTACGGTTGTGATCCAACGGTCCCCCAGCCAAACAGGACCGAAAACCAATTAGATTTAGACATCGGATTACATACACTATTCTTTAGGACATCATCGCTTCCGCTAGACATTATTAGAGAACTGAACATTCTAAAAAAAGAAGCTCATCGAGCCCTCACGTTCTTGAATGAACCAGCTAACCACCCATAGCACTAGTGGAACCACACCTCTCTCATTTATTCCATGACCTTGTCTAGACATCATTACGAGGCATGCATCAGTTTTCCATGTATTCCACAACCATTAAAAAGGATTTCCATGGAGCTCGACATTGATTGGATTCTTCATGTTGTTATTCTTTTCGACCCATCTATTATACCCATTCAGGTTATAAGGGCCTTCTTTGCCCTTGATGAGCAGATCTCAATATTGCATGTTGAGGACATTGTTTTACCTTGATAGCTTGTTTATCCCATTTTTACATACTTTCGTCTACATACCACATATTCATTATATTTCGCTACCCATAACCATCCACTCATTCTACATTAGTTTTCCCAGCACGACCTCTGGAGGTCGAGTGCGATTGAAGGTCGCGTGTTGATTTTCATTCGTACATTATCCTTTGTTGCTAAGTATTTTCCTTATTTTTCTGAAGACAATTATTAGCATAGTGGTCACCACCACATTTGAAACATCCAATGAAAGTTCTTTTCAAATTTATTATCATTTGTTGCAACAATGTTCTACCCATTTCTCCTTACATTTGTAACAAGTTTAGTTGTATTATTTCTGGCATTCTTTGTTTTGTTGCCTGCCTTCTTCCACCAGGTTTTTCTAGGAGCTAATGGCTAAGATGATTTGACACTCTTCTTTCACTTTTCATCTCTATGAGCAGAAATTACTTGCACTTTTTGCTCTTGCCTAAATTGTTTTTTCAAATACTGCTTCCATAGTAGAAGACCCATGCACATCTACTTCTCCAATGATTGGGTTCAACCCCATAATAAACTTATGAATTCTAAATTTTTCATCTTTCTAATATTGTGGTACATATTTTAGTAACTTAGTGAAATGTTCCCAGTATTCAACCACAATCAATTTACCTTGTGTTAGGTTATGGAACTTAGACATTTTTGGTCAAAGTACAGTTGTGGTAATCAGTGTTGACGAAGTAAAATTTGAATTGTTCCTAGATGATATTAGCAATATCAACACCTAACTCTACCGTTCGGTTATCCCACCAAGAGGATGTCTCATTGGAGAGCTAGAAAGCACCCCGAATTTCCTTTAATTACTTCTGAAAAGTTTCTTAATTCAAAATAATTTTCTTTTTTTTTCAATCATTTCTCAGCTCCATATCCCAAAGTTGTTCCATCAAATTTGGGTGGACTATTCTACTTGAAATCTCTTGACAATTCATCTTCCAAGCGGGCTCTTTTGTTTTCTGGATGATTTATAGCATTAGTTTGTTCTTCCTTATTTGCTACAGGTTGTTCTACCTCAGGTTCTTCTTCTTCATTCTCACCCACAACCTGTTGCTCCAAGAGAACTACACAGTTTTGAGTTTCCTATATGACTGCTAGGATTTCATATATCGTTTGGGTTGTTACATTTTCAACCTCATTGTTTTCCCTTCTCCTAACCATCATATTTTGTTAAACAAAAATAATACGTTCTATTAGCATATGAACTCATTAAGTCCAAGAGTTAATAAACCTTTAGCTCTAATAGTAAAATGTAACACCCAAGTTATTATGCATCCAAATTAAGGGATTTAAAACAACAAACTCCTTAATTACAATTTCCTTCAATGATTTTCAACTTCCAACAATTAAAATCCAATATAATTAAATGTTTACAATCCATCTAATAACAAATAATAACCATGTGCAGCTGTAAGGGTCAACTAGATCTACCTGATCCCCCTTAATTCACTCTAACCGAGTGTGTATAACTTGTATACTTTTGGTTAAACCCTTTTAATAGGTCTTAATAACTATGTGCAAATCTTAAGTGTCAACCTAGAAAACATACAAGTTGTAATCCATCCAGTATTCGACACAGTAAGTTAGGTGTATAGTGAACAGACAGTGTAATCAACTAGTGACACTACTTGGCCAATTTTTAAAGTGTTACTTTTTAAGCTTAGTTTTGTGATTGCACACTAGTCAGCGAAATTTGTCTCCATCACCGCATAACCATCTCTTCATAGTTATTTGGATCTCATTTTGTTGGTTAAAAAATTAAGTTTTTGTTTTGAAGAAGTAAGAACCATAACTAATCCTTCTTATAAAAAAATCATATCAATGCCACCTTAGGATCCATATGGGAAAGATAGTGACCACGTAATGACTTTCGTCAATACGTCCTCACCACCCTTCTCGTAGCCATCCTAAGTTGGTACATATAGGATAATGTCGAAAGGACAATGAGTCTTAGTGTCTACTCTTCATTTACATTTTCAATTATCCATTTAAGATAATTAATAAGTTCATCTTTACGATATGTGGTTTCGTATCGTTACACGATATTCGTTTCTCAATAAATATATTTAGTAATTTAACGAGTTACTATCCTTCGTGTGTACCTCTTATCGATTTATTTCAATAAAATGTTGGTCGTAAAATATAGGTTTAATTAGCTATGTCTCGCACATATATGATCCAATCATTTCTTAGTATTGATCTTAATCTCATAAATACATCATTTAATATGAATAGTTAACTTTATCTCATTTGACCGTCATTTGATATGAATTATACAATTTATTTGATAAGGTATACTATTAATATAACGTAGTTTTCGTTGTATTGTTTTCCATAACGTTCTATGTTCGCTAATAACACATTTGTTCATCCATAATGAAACTATAAAATAAGTATGATTTCATAACAAATATCAATAACTTATATTTATACATTGTTGTTAAAACAACACTTAAACACTTCCATATCTCATAAAATGTGATAAAAAAAATAACAAGTATCTTTATTTGTACTTTATAAGGATCAGTGTTTATTTTTCGAAATAATTACACACAATAAATCATGATAGTATAATAGGCAAAATACCTTCAATCATCCTATGAAGATGATACTTTCACGTTACAATTAAATACAATAATCCTTTTTCGTATTTTAAACAAAATAATACATGAAGAAATCATGCATAATTATCCAATCAATCGCTTCTTAAATGTCACTCCATCCTACACATTGTAGGAGAGAGAAACATATACATAGGTCAGTTCTAAGAACTGACATGAATTATCTAACTCATATTTTTTTTGTGTTTAAATGAAATAATAGAATAAGTCGAAGTTATCTTAACTAAACCAAATAAACTTCCCAATTTATCTAGAAGTTAATTAGATCATTCTCTAACGAAAAGTTACTATATATTGAATGTTATGTGTCAATCAATACAAGGATTCATACTGGTAATCTAATCCCTTATATTGAATAAGTATCTTATCCTCACTAATATTTGTTATAATAACCAAGAAATAGAATTTATAATAGCCTCATTCAACTCCTTTAAAATATTCCTTAAAGAACAACATGTATTAGTATAACATTCTTCCATATATATATATATATATATATATATATATATATATATATGTTCTGATCAATCCATTATTCATAACTAATTCATTTCCCATTTCCCGAATTTGCATTGTGACTAACAAAATGAATCATTCACTATTACCACCAATGAATAACCAATCTAAGCATTTCCCACTTATTTTCGAAATTCATATTCCCTTATAAAATTTAGAGTAAAGGAGCATTCATCTTTTATGAGGAAGCCATACAATGTCAATTACTTAATCATACAATGTCAATTACTAATAGTTGTTTTCAGTGGTTCTTAGGAACAACCAACATATAAGAAAGAGAAAGAGAACTATCGGTCCATTATTTAAACAGCTTAATAATAATATCATCATCAAGCTATGAATGAACTAAATGAAATAATTCCTACCATATCAACATGTTAGAACTACAATATCTCATATAGCCAATTCACAATGATTGTATAGTCACAACCAGTCAAGGAAGAAATGGAGATAGTGAAATAAACTTATTCATATTTCCAAGATCTAATACACAAACAACCAGCAGCTTGTAAGATCCCACAAACTCTCAAAAATCTCATCTAGAACTTGTTAAAAACCCAAAAAGTAACAGTGCTCGGTTTTTCAAAGATGAAATTAAATTCAACAAATAACAACCAATTTAGATTTGTAAGAGGACCTCATATATTTTAATTATAACTTAGACCAAGATTTCCAAATTGACCAAAAAATACAAAGCTATTATTTTCCATGAAACCCATAACGTATTTTCCTTCTTTTCCCTGAATTTTCCTCTAAATTTTCATATTGAGAATGAAGAAAATTTCCATATTTTTAACAATAAGAACTCAAGCAAAAATCCCAATGGCAAGTCGACTCCCATCAAGATCAAATCGAGATAACAAATAAAAATCCGAATGTGTATTGTTAAAGTACGAATGCAACTTAGATTTCCTTTAAAATTTCATTCAAAAACAACAAACCCAGAAAGATATAATAACCAAAAAATTCAAATTTCACAACGAAGACCCATTTTATTTCCGGAAATTTCTTCTTATTTTGCTATCAAGTTTTCATAATAAAATAAGAGAAATAATACAGTTTTTAAAACAACCACCTAAGTATTTATTACAATACAAAATGTCTTTCCTCGAGCTCTATTGAGTCGTTTTCCCATTAACATTTTCACACCCATATTTTCATTTAAACATAGTGATAGAGAAGAAAGATTTCATATAATTTCCCCATTCTTTACCAGATTTAAAAATCAAATATAAAAACCATAACACATTCCAAAAAAAAAATCAAAAATAGCAAGAGACTGAGTGAGAGAACCCTATCTAATCGTGTATGCTTCTTTTCCAATTTTCTTTTGCAATCTAAAACTTTCAATGACCACAAAATAACTTCAAATCCAAACAACAATACAGATTACATATTTTTCCATTAAATAAAGCTTAAAATTTGCATGCAATCACCCAAAATGGATATCCATTATTTTCTCCATCAAAACCTCCATACAACTTTCAGCAGAGTAAAAACCAAATAAAATTCCCAAAAATACGAATAGTGAAGAGGAATGCATGTTTTGGCTTTCTTAGCAAGCTACTAGTTCCCTAGAACTGCACCTCATTAATGTCATTTAATGTCTGACAGTGTCGCGTAGTGGCCTTGATAAACCCAAAATCCTTCCCTCCAAAATTTCCAATTAAACTTGCATGTAATGTGAATGGTCTATGACCATCTTAATAATTAAACACTATTAATTTTCTCCTTGTTATTCGCCACATAGTCTATGACCATTACAATTTAAATTTTATATTTTATCATTTTTCCTTGCAAAGTGGTTGATTGACCATATAAACCAATAAACAATAATAAACTATTCCATGTCTCGTGGTATATGATGGCCATTTCATATGAATTAAACTCTAAACTTTAAACTTGCCAAGTAATATGGTTGATGACCATGGTTCAACATAAGTCCATAACCACTATAAACATTTTTCAATAAACCTTTTATATGCAAAGTGGTCAAGGACCGTTATTAACACATTTAAACATTAATCATCAAATGATTACCTTGCAGAGTGGTATATGACCAAGTTAGTAAAATGTTAACAATAACCAGTAAACAATTACTTCGCAAAGTGGTCAAAGACCAATCACACAACATTCAAATTAAAACCCTTCAAACAATGTGGTCAACTTCCAAAATGCATTGCGGTCTAAGACCGACTCAAACAATACCTTAACAATCGCAAAGTAATCTTAACAATTGTAAACATTATCAATTATTGCAAACAGTGGTGGGGTCTAGCCAACTAATTAGCATACAACAATGCAAACCAGAAAGTAATTGTCAAACAAATCCAACCACTGTTAGAAGGTAAATGCACATATAGGGTTATGTATACATCTATACATATGTATGTGTATGTTTCAGTATGTGTGTAAGTGAAAGTGATATATATATATAGTACTTATCTATTAACATTCATAGTTATTTTAGTTATTCTCAAACATTTTTGCTATAGAACCTTCAACTATTGTGGGGTGTGACACTCCTTTGAGCAAGCTCAATACAATAATGTTCATGGATGTTTTTCTTGGCCTAAGCGCTCCCTAATATACTAGTTCTATTCTAGAAACTACTACCCATGCATATGGGATTATTTTTAATAGCTCACGGGATGACTTACTAAGCATATGCATCTATAGAAGCTATTATGCTAATAATGCAAAAAAAAGGTAGGACAAAGGGTCTTAACAGATATTCACGAGTACATTGCTATTTTTTCATTAATTTACCTAAAACATGATTTTATATTTGAAAATTGGCATGTGTTACTTTAGTAATGTTAAGTTCATTTAGAAAATATGTAAAAAAAAATTGATGCATGATATTTTATTTTAGCATTGTAATTTATATTTAAAATATATATATTATATTTTAAGTACACACACACACACACACACACGTGTGTGTGTGTGTGTGTGTGTGTGTGTGTGTGTGTACTTATCTATTAACATTCATAGTTATTTTAGTTATTCTCAAACATTTGTTGTAACAGAACCTTCGACTATTGTGGGGTCTGACACTCCTTTGAGCAAGCTCAATACAATAATGTTCATGGATGTTTTTCTTGTCCTAAGCGCTCCCTAATATACTAGTTCTATTCTAAAAACTACTACTACCCATGCATGTGGGATTATTTTAATAGGTCACGGGATGACTTACTAAGCATATGCGTCCGTAGAATCTATTACACTAATAATGCAAAAAGAAGGGCAGGACAAAGGGTCTTAACAGATATTCATGAGTACATTGTTATTTTTTCATTAACTTTCCGAAAACATGATTTTATATTTGAAAATTGGCATGTGTCATGTTAGTAATGTTAAGTTCATTTAGAAAATATGTAGAAAAAATAGATGCATGATATTTTATTTTAACATTGTAATTTACATTTAAAATATATATTATATTTTAATTATATTAATTTCTGTAAATGTTACTATGATCTTATTAATATTGTTTTTACAAATGGTATGCAATATCACTTTTCACTGTGTACCACTAATTTAAAATATGACTACTTTATTTTTCATTTACAAACATTATATTGTATATTTACTATGTATATTTATAAAAATGTAATATAATATCTTGATATTGAAATAATTATATTACATTAATTTTTTTAATTTATTGAAGGAACTTTGCATCACATTTATGGGTACGGTTGGTGTCATGATTATCCCGGGAAAATGTGTGGCAAAAGCATTACAAAATGGTGCAAATTCAGTACAGAAGTGGAGCAAATGTGATGCAAGTAAACATGTCTAGTCGCATCAAGGTTACGTCATATTTGCACCACCTTTCACAATGTGAATTCCTCAAAGAAACACGGCTGAAAACCCCAATAAGGGCCAATTTTCGACACAAATTTGACTCAAAAAAATGGCATTATTCGCACTTTATGTAGTAGTTCAAAGACAATTCTACTCATTTTATTTCACTAAACTTGATCGGGAAAACATCCTCATAGTTGCACAATAAATGCAAAATTGTAAATACTTCATGCTCTTTCTAATAATCCCCAATAGTGGCTAACTTAACCATTCATGAAGGTTTGATGTCTTCCACCCTTTTACACATTGGCTCATCATATATTTTTTCTTTCCCCTTTTCTATGGTGTCTTCAATTATCTTTGATCCTTCATTTTCTTCTATGTTTAGATTACACATATATTATTGTTTGTTGCGCAATTATTTTCTTACAAGAATTGGTTCAATATGCTTTGGCTCGAACATGTCTTTAAGTTTCATATCATATTTTCTATTTGAATTGCCCCCTCCTTCTGTACTATCTTCAACTATGTGGTATACTACTATCTTTTTATATGTGTCTTTTCTAGTTTGTTCACTATTAATGGTTTTGGTAGCACAATTCCTATGCTTTGTTCATTCTAGGTCTTTGAACTCAATGCCTCCTCCTTATATATCTAAATTCCCATGACAAAGAAATGTTTTAATCTTTTGTAAGGTTGCATTCACCATAGGATTAATATATTCAAATGTGAAGTTCTAAATAAAATATTCTTGTACATTCCTCCGAGTTTGCATTTCTCTTCTTCGTTCTTCGTGAAAATACCATGCCTTAGGAAATGGAGTGAGTGTTCTCAGAAAAATATAGACCCACCATTCTGGTTCAATTTTTTGTGTCTTCCATACATCAATGCATCCCTGAATTTATATTTTTGGACACTGATTTGTGTAATATCTTAACCATGCTTTGGTCAGTCTAGAGGGTAGCACAAATATTGCATGCATCATGTTTATTATTTCATTCCATATGAGGTTCTTCCTTTTTTGGATTTTCTGCCAATTTGTTTTTATTCTTTTAAGTGTACAATCTAGTGCACTAACTCTCATATCCTTATGGGGAACATGTTCCTAAAATATAACCAAGAACATGTCTAGATTAGAAGTGACAAAATATTGTAGAAGATACTTTTCCTAACTATCTTCATGCTCTCTTCGCATCCAATGGTTCAAATCCACATCTAAATCCCCACGAATTGACGAGGATGCTTCCCAAGGAATGTAAATTTCTCCATTTGGATTTGTGTAATCTTAATTTATATGCACAGATGCATACACCTTTCCTATCTCAGATTTTATTGGAGATATGATTGTATATTGTGTCTTCTTTTAAGAATAGATTATTTAAGTATTTGTAGGAATATCCCAATTACTATAATCTCCTTTCTTCTTTACTTATCTTAATTATGGAGCCTTTGCTCTTTGTTGTTGTTCCACTTTAAACTAGCTTTCAATGTTCAGTGCATAGGGAGACAATGGATCTTTTAGAATGGTGTAGGGATTTTTATCATTCTTGTTCATGGGTATGACAATAATAGAATCCTTCATATGTGCTTCCATTCGATTAATGACTTTGTTGATTGTCATGTTCCCATCATAGGCTCATTTCTTTCCAAACAAAATAGGGTAGTGTGTTTCATTTGTTTTCGTGTCAATAACTTATAAATATCCTTTGCTGCTTAGATCTCCAACCCAAATTTCCACATCTTCTGATCTTCCATTCGGATCCACCCTTCCATGGTAAATTAGGCTTAATTTCACAAGGTTAATTGCTAAAGAAGGAAAACCCATGGCTTCCCATGGAGACCTCTGCATCATGTTCATAGTAGTCTCAAAGTTCAATATTGCATCTCTTATGTCATATCCTCCAAGAATTATCTTCGACCTCATATCTATATCCTAAGGTCTCTTCTTTTTTATGTACCATATGGGTTTCTTGAATTGAACAACACCATTATAAACGTTTTCCAAGAAAGCATTCTATAAATTGAATATATTGTGTGAGATGTCTTTGTTGCATAATACACTTACTACCTTCAAAAGATTATGAAGTGCAACAACCACTCCTTGCTTCACAATCCTCATCATTTATCCATATATGAGTGCTTTGGCTTCTCATATGTTTTAACTGCTTGCCTCTCTATTATGAATTGAATTCAATAATCCTTTAGCCTCTTCTAATAGTTATTTCTCCCTTTTTGGATATGGGTACCTGTCATTATATGCACATCATATCTAAAGCTCACTAGGCATCTCCATAGGTCTCGAGCCTTGCTCTTTCCTTTGTGATTTGGTAACGACTTGGAGACTTATAATTTCTTTGGGAACCACATTGATTATTTTAACATTATGCAATTAATTTTCTTTTTTGTTGTTTCTCTAAGGTGGGATAATCTTCGATGGGATGTGTCATATGTGATCTACAATATGTGTAGTATATTTCCCATTCTAGATTTAAAGGACAATTTCATATAATATGATTTGTCTCCCCGCAAAGATAACATATGACAGTTTGTCACTAGAGTCAAGGCCCCCTTCTTTTCTTATAATCACCTTGATGTCCTCCATGTTACACACCATATGGCATTTGCGGAACACTCCACCCTAATTTTGGTTGTGGTATTCCCCATAAGGACCTCGTTTTTAAGGGGTATTTCATAGGGGTGTAAGTAGGTGCCCAACCCATCGCATTCTGTAGAGAAGGAAAATCCCAAGCCATATTCTTTGTGGAGATTACGGAGTCCATTGTGTATTATTTTGAGGGGATGAAGGGTCCCATTGTACACTAGGTCAAGGAGATGAAGCCATTTCTACCTCTAGAACAGTCGGTTGTGTCTTTACAACTAATTACATGTGGATTAGAAATACATTCCTTGTTCCTTCTTTCAAATGTGTTTGAATTCATGCTTGGTGGGTCTGTAGAAACTACACGTAACATTTTGAGGTTGATGCACATAATTCTGCATTAAGTGGCACTTGTTGGTAGGATGTGCCCATACTCTATGCATTTTACAATATTATACTCTCCCATATGAAGGAAATAATAGTCTATTTGTTTGTGCTTTTGGGCGGTCACTCTTATGATGTCCTTCATCTCCGCATTCTACACACAAATGTTTGGTTTGGACTTCTTCCCTTCTTATAAGTCCTCTATTCTTTGCATTATATTATTCAACTTGGCTTTCATCTTTTGACTAACTCCCAAATTTTTTCCATAGTCTTCAATCTTCTCTACTCTTATAGCATCCTCAATTGCTTCATCCTTAGCGGAAAATTTGGTTTGCACAATTGCAAAATGGATCTTACTGTGAAGTCCCTCCATGAACCAAACAGCTTTGTTGGCATCATCAAAATTAAAAATGGTCTTGCTCATAACATCAAAAAACCTCATATCATACTCCATCATTGATTCTTCAGGATTCTATTTGATTTCTTGTAGGTCTTGAGTAGATTCCCTACACACTTTTTCCATTTGAACTCCAAGGTAAGAGCATACCACACTTCTTTAAACATTTTCCCACTCAAATTCACATAATATATGAATTTTGATGCCTTGCCATGTAGTGCTCTTATGAGCTCACACTTCTTGGTATTCTCACCAGTCACTTCCTTTACACCCCATCACATCTCACAAGTCAGTAAATAATTTTTCATATCAATGGATCCGTCATAACTTTGTAGGCTTGTGCATAAATTAGGAATATGAGCAATGTTTCTACATGCACCTGATGGACTTCTTTGATTATTCTGCACAACAATCTATGTTGAAGCCCCAGTAGAGCTTGGATTTGGCTATGCAATTAGCTAATTTTTGCTCACACTTGTATTGCCAGATTTTTACTTTAATTCTTCATAATCTAAAGACAAACTACTAGATTTTGTGGATTCCAAAGTACATACTCTATACTTAGGACTCGCAGAGATATTATTACTACACTATCCACTTATTTCATTACTTCTACCCAATTAAAGTATGTTCAAAGGATCTATAATCAGACCATGGTCTGATTCTCTTGTAATATCTTTTGCGCTTAAGTTTTACAGGAACTACAGGTAACATTGTTTGTGTTGTGTATGGTTGGCTCAGCTTTTCTTGCAATTCTTGTAAAATTCCTATCTACTCCCAATTGTTCAAACAATCCCAAGATATTTTTTCCTATCTAGCACAAGGGACATATATCTAGAAGATGGGTATTGTCATATTCTACTGGTCTATGTGGATCTTGTATGATGTCTTTATTGCCAACTACTTGTCCTCTATCTACGCAGTATTATGGCGACCTCTAAGATGGCTTCCCTAGGTTAAGTTCTAACTACCTCATAAATCTACTCCTAACTATCTCTAATCCTATATCTTCCACTTCCTCTTTCCTTTCGTCAATCACTTCTATCCTTTTCCTAGTTCTACAATCAGGGTCAATGCCTCCTTGCGCACCCTCTCGATCACTACTATCATGGTAAATGACAAATTACACACCCTCTTGATCACTTTAGATTTCTTCATCTCTCTTCTCCTCAATTTATTTAGGAGGTTCATTTCCTCTTTCAATCACCCTACCTACTCTACTCCTAATTACAGTTGGATTCGACTTCCCCCTATAGCACCTAAACTTTCCCATCTATTGTGTTTCCTCGCTTCTATTTGTAATCATTATATTCTTCTCTTTTATTCTCTTCAATCCTTCTCGAACCCTTTAGGGGCCCACTTTGAGTCTGGAGCATCCTCCTTCTAGGACAACATCCTTTTGACGCCTACCCAATTACTCCATGTATAGAATTAGCACCATGGGATTTTTCACAACTAGCAACTCTTACCAAGAAGGGAAGTTGTTTGAAAAAAAAATGCCTTGTAATCTAGAAATGAAACATTCTTCTCCATAATAAGAAAAATTGTGCAATAATTTCAATTACGTACTCGTTAATGGTAGTTTGTATCCAGTAGTCTATAGCTCACGTCCATTTAGTATCCAATTGCAAAAAAAAAAAACTATCTTTTCATTCGTCCATTCCTACTTTTATTTGCTTTCATGCCTAAAACAGTAATATTCCAATCAATATAGCCAAATGGCTAGTTGTTTTGGGAGTTCACACCAGAAGATTTCATGAATGTCTATGTATATGTGCTCTAACCTAATTCTTTTTGTGTGAATTTATGTCGCAGCCTCTTCATCTTCCACAAAATAGTTCATTTTCTCTTATAGCCATCTTTCCACATTCCATTGTCCTAGTATACATCTTAACATTTTTAGGTCCTGACAATGGAACCATCATTATTAGAGGTCTCTAGAATCACTCATCGAGACATGCCACAAGTTATATTCTAGGAGAAACAAAAACTATCCCATTTACTATTCCTAAAATAGTGTGCAACAAATAAAGCAAAGCTTAACATACAATTGAGAAATAGCTACATATCTAAAACAAATTAAGAAAGATATGAATAAAATACAGAAAGATGCAATAATAGAATGGATTTATATTGTTGAATCAAGAACATAGACCTAAATTCAAAGTAGAATCAAGATCAACCTTTTATGCACTGTGCTTACATTATTTTATACATGTCAAGGTGAATGTTGGCTTACGGGTCCCTTCTTCTTGTACTTCTTAACAAAAGAGACTCTTCGCATTCTCTACTTGCACTTAGAGATCATTATACATCCTCTATTTTCCTTATCTATGATATGCACATATCTCAGGTATTTTGCAATATACAACAATATTCAAAATACAACCAAGTCAGTTTTTCAATCCCTATACACTTCAAACACCCAACTTAACTAACCCAAAATATTATGATGATTAATGATGGGGTGTCCATTTTTTACGGTCAAATCCTAAATTAACCACCAATGTGATGCAAACAGAAACTGTTATAATCACCTCTATCTTTGGCACCCGCCACCATGAAACAAATAGAAACTGCTATAATTACCTTTATCTTTGGCACACACTAAAATTAGAGCCTTTTGTTTTCATATAGTTAGTGAGTGATAGCAGGCCATATTTTGGCATTGGCACCTCTTTTTTGTGGAGAGCTAATTCAAACAAGGGAATCTTGACATAACCCATCTTTTTCTCTATTGTTTGCTATATTTGTTTTCTTTAACTGCAAGTGCCCTAGCAAATATGTCTATAAAATGTGGAAGCATATGAATTATTTGAAAAAAAAACCCTGAAAGATATGCGGTCTCATGGAATGCAATGAATGTAAGATATGTAAAAAATGGGTTTTTTGAAAAGACCTCAGAACCTTTCAGTAAAATGCAATGGACAAGTGTAAAGTCAAAGTCTGAAACCTTTTTTAGCATCCTCCCAACCTCTATCAAAATGAGAGATTTAGAACAAGCAATTTTCTAGCATTACTCGCTCTACCAGTTTAGTAGAAAATGACCTATAATAAGTAGTTTTTCTCATACGATGTAGTTGCAGGTGCCACATTTGATATGTATGTAAAATATGGAAGCATAGACAAAGCATGTGAACTATTTGACAAAATGACCTAGAGATATATCATCTCATGGAATGTAGTGATTTTAGGATATTCACAATATTTTGTTGTTGAAAAGATGTTGGAAACCTGTAAATGGATGGATTAATTGGCATGTAGAAATTCAAACTTTATAACCTTTCCCATCATCCTCTTAACCTATACCAAAATGGGAGCTTTAGAACTATGTGTAGACATCCATTAAAGAATTATAGACAAGCGATTTTTGATAGATGTTGTAGTTGGGAATGCCCTAGTAGATATGTATGCATAATGTGGAAACATAGATAAGGCCCAAGAATGATTTGAAAAAATTCCTCGAAGAAAATATGTGGTCTCATGGATTAGTACGATGGCAAGATATTCACAAAATGGGTTTGCTAAAAAAAATCCTTGTAAAATTTTAAGAAAATGCAATTAAGTATAAATCCAAACTTCACAACCTTTTCTAACATACTCCCAACATGTGCCAAAATGGGAACTTTAGAGAAGGGTTTTGACATATATCAAATTATAACGAAAAGACAATTTTTTTTAGAACATGTCATAGTTAAAAATGCCCTGATAGATATGAACATAAAATGTACAAGCATATATAACGCATGGGAACTGTTTTACAAAATACCTCAAAACAATTTGGTTTCATAGATTGTTATTATTGCAGGATATGCACAACATGGTATTTTTACCAAGGCTTTACAATTTTTTTAAGAAATGCCTCAAATAAATATGGTCTCATGGACTATGATGATCAAAAGATAATGCACAAAATGGCAATGGTGAAAAGGCCTTGTAAAATTTTAAGTGGATGCACTTGGCATGTGTAAGTCTAAACTCCACAACCTTTTCTAGCATCCTCCTAGCCTATGCTAAATTGGGAGCTTTACAATAAGGAATGGACATCCATCAAAACATAATGGCGAGGGGATCCTTTTCAGGACTTGTCATGGAAACTTCTCTTGTAGATATGCATGTGAAATGTGGAAGTATGCGTAAGGAACGAGAACTACTTGACAAATTTCCTCAAATTCTAATGTGGACCCATGTACTACAATCATGCACAAAATGGTCTTTGCAAGGATGCTCTCAAAGTATTTCAACAATTGGGACACACCTTGACCTAGTAAGCTCTAGTTGTGCTTTATTAGCATGCACCCATGCAATTTTAGGGGGTTGGAGGTGTGGGGGGTTACTCTCTCCTATAAATAAAGAAAAAAATTTCAAATTAAAACTTAAACTTAAAAATATAGTTTAAATGATGGCCGAGAAAAATAAGAAAAACATGTTGGCAATCCCTTAATTTAAACTATGCGTTGTATTGCACTGTAAATTAGAGACAGTGGGAAAAAAAATTAGGTATAAAGGAGGTGTTTTATATTTTATTTAATTGATTGGTATTCTCATTTGAGACTTTGTAGTGGACAACATTCCCATATTTTGCTATCAATGTAACCAATGCACCTCTTTTTGGTGCAAGTGTTAGTAACAATACAAAGAATTATCATACGCTTTATTGACATTAATTGTTTATTAATATTTGATTGTTAATCAATTAATAGTAAGATTTATGATTAAAATTAGTGAGGATTTTCTACATATAGTTTTTGACATATTTAGCAAAAATGACTCATGATTTTTCCATACTATTAAAAAGTAATATATTAATATATCTAGATATTTTAAATATATTAATTTGGAAAATGTTATTTCAATTTTAAAGGTTTTTATTTTAGATTTTTTATATATTATATTGCTTAAGTTCTATTACATGTTTCATTTTCTTATTGATTAGCGATAAAATGGTGTCAATCTAGTCGTATCACTTTGTTGGACCATTCAAAGAAGTTTTTTCAAAAAATTAATAACCTGCAAACTCTACTGAATGGCGAAGATATTACAATTTTTCAATTAATTTTTATATACAAAAAAACATTTAAATGACAATAAAATAAGATACATCACATTTTATCACTATTATATATTAATTGTTAATAACCTATAGACATTATAATCCTTTATCACCGCCACCATCATTGTAGGATACTTATCAACATTAAAAGGTTCAATATGCAAGTAACTCTTAGGTTTTAATAGGCTTTGTGAAAATAACTCTATTACAAGAAAAAAGTCTATCAATGGTTTGATTGGGATGTTATTGTATCCCATTAACATCTTAAAAGTTACAAGTCCAACAAAGAGATAAAAGCTAGGATGTTTATATTTAAATTTAATTTATGTAGGTGTGACCAAAATACTTGAATTTAAAGCCAAAAGTGTTCTTGTAGAAGAAAAATATTAATTATAAAGTATATAGTATGGAAAATATTAGATGAATTCTATTCTAAGAAAGATTGAAAAATTTATGGTTTATACTTTCAATAGAAATTTTGAGTTGAAATGATATTTAAAAGACATTGTTTGAAATAGGTTAAAAGAATTTGTGGGTATTATATAAGTTGACCATGCTTTTCAATATTACTCTTTTAATTAGTTGGTTGAGGCTAAGATCATTTGGCTCATTTTGTCTTGGCTACCATTTTATGTGATTCAGCATATGAGTTTGATTCTTGATTTATTTATGGAGGTGGTCAATGGCCCATTATATTTCACCTAGAGGTTATACTTTAAACCTCAATTTTCCATTGTGTGTGTGTGTGTGTGTGTGTGTGTGTGTGTGTGTGTGTGTGTGTGTGTGTGTGTGTGTGTGTGTGTGTGTGTGTGTGTGTGTGTGTGTGTGTGTGTGTGTGTGTGTGTGTGTGTGTGCGTGCGTGTGTGCGCGCGCATGTGTCTGTCTATGTGTGTGTGTGAGAGAGGGTGTTTGGGTGTGTGTGTGCACGTGTGGGGGTGTGTGTGTGGGTGTGGGTGCGTGTGTGTGTGCTTGCACACGCACGTGTTTGTGTGGGTATGTGTGTGCATCGGTGTGTGGGTGTGTGTGTGCATATGTCTGTATGTGTGGGTGTGGGTGTGGGTGTGTGTGTGTGTGTGTGTGTGTGTGTGTGTGTCTTTGTGTTTTGAGTGGGTGTGTGTGTGTGCGTGTGTGCGTGTGCACATGTGTGTGTGTACATGTGTGTCTCTGTGTGTGCATGCATGGGTGTGTGGGTTCGTGTGTGCATGTGTGTGTGTGTGCTCACGCGCATGTGTGGGTGTGTGGGTGTGGGTGTGGGTGTGCGCACACATGCACACACATGGGTGCGTGTGTGTGTGCATGTGTGTGGGTGCGTGCATACCTGCATGTGTGCATGTGTGCATGCTTGCATGTGTGCATGTGTGTGTAGGTGTGTGGGTGTGTGTGCGTGCACGTGCGGATGTGTGTGCACGCATGCTTGCGTGCATGCGTGCATGCATAAGTGTGTGTGCGTGTGTGTGCGTGTGCATGCATGTAACTTGGCAAGCAACATGGGCGGAAGGAGCGAGTGTAATAGTGAGAGAAGTCAATAAAATGGCCAACCTTATATTGGACATCTGTTGGTGCTCAATTTGATCTCACCTCGTTTGTTCTAAAATTTCCCAATCTGCCTGGTTCGTCATATTTTCTATCTCCCCGAATGGATGCGTACAAGTTTTATCTTTACCAGGGTGTTATTGTAAATCCTTCTCTATGGTCATGGATTGCTGTCGAACCATGAATTATTTGCAAATTCTTTGTCCTTGAAGAAAGATTCAATTCTGGGCGCAAATGGTGAAGTTCCCCTGCATCTTACGGTTTGACGGGTGTGTTTTCACCATCAAATTATATCTCAGCATCTTCAGTTACGTGGCCTCTTTTTATTGGATGAGGCACATCGGGTCTATTTTATAACTTGTACCTTTTAGCTATGTTTGCAAAAAGATCAATTTGGCCCCGTAGCTTCCTTGTATGGGGGAGCAAAGTCATGAAATAACTCGCAACTCCACTGGGGCCCACATCAAAAGTTAGAAGCGGAGAGGCGGGTCCCCAGGGCATTTTGAAGTTTTTTGGCTCAACATTGAAAAGTCAAAGCGGGGAGGCAAGTCGTCGGAGGTTTTTGAAGATTTTTGCCTTTTTGTGAAAAGGAGCAAAGTATAAAAAATGAAGCGCGACTTCATCAAAGGCCCGGATTAAGCCACGTGTTGAGCCCGTATTTCAAAGGTAGAGGGGCGGGGTAAAACGTGAAAATTGCGCATTTTCTCCAAAAGTCATAAAATGCAAAAGGCACCCCCAGGCCCGTTTCGGCTCTAATCTTCCACGTGGATGGCTCTAATTTAGAGTTGTGAAAGGGCAGAATCAACGGTTATGGCGCGATGCATCTGGTTTTGCTGCCATTAACGTTCCACGACTTCAAGGGATGCATACGCATCGTTTTTCATGGTGAATCTGAATGATTCCTTGTCATTTTTGTCTGCAAAGTGCAATTGAATGGATTTAGAGCTTAATTTGTGAGTCCAAGGAATGTAAAGGTTGATATTTTGAAGTTGGAATTGCTCGTGCACTTGCAAAAACGCGAATTACCAGAGAAGCTGGATGTAGAGCAAAGTTGTAGAGGAAAGAATGGGAAAATGATGAAATGATAGAGGTTGCATGCACAAAGGATGAAAACGTGCTCCCAATTAAAACAATGATGGAGATATTTGCAATGATTCACCTTTTTGAACAACTGACAACTTTTTGTTGCAAACCTGTTAAACGTCATGTTCTAGAAATCATGATCAAACATGTAACAAACAAAGGTTCCTCGAATATTCTTTTCTTGGGGGGAAAGCTCGGATGTAAATTGAGTGTTATCAAAGACATGTTTTAGTCATGCAAATGGTCGGGGGTTGAATTCTTACGAGAGAATTTGAGAAAGCCCATATTCCTGAGAGACTGTCTGAGAAACCTATTAATCTCTTATGTTTTAGATTTGATCATGTCAAGTTGGTTGCAATTGTACAGCCATTGACAAGCTCTAAGATTGTTTAAGAAACCTTCCACTGTTGATAAATCTAATCAACTTCGAATTAAACTGTGTTAATCTTGGGCAAATTTGTGTCTGCTTTTATTTCAGAATGTCTGCAAATGGTTTTGATGTTTCTGTTGCAATCTTGTGTTAAAATCCCTTTGAATCACACAAGGTCTTGTCTTTGTGATAGTTAAGTGGCATTTTCAATTTCATTACGAGAAGAGCCTTCATCCTATAATGAGATAAACAATTTAAAATCACTTTACTGTCATTTTGTTGATAAAGATTGTCTGTAAGCCTTTGAGTGTATCTTAGGCATGAGGAACCAAGGGTCTTTAATGTTTAATTGAGTCTTTAGCTCGAGCCTTCGTGTTAAATTCTTGGAGATTGTATGAAACCGTGCAAATTTGGGCCTCCATTGATGCACACCTTCTGGTTGAAGGAATATTTTAGCTATTCTGAGGCATTTTGTCATTTAGTTTTCCAATTGTTGTGAAGGTTCTCAAAGATCTGGCAAAATCAAGTTTATCCTACTTAATCTCCCACCAAAAATTATTCAAAAAAAATGAATCCTACCTGAACTACCCCTATTTTCCCTATATGTCCACAAATAAGTAAATTCTACTGCCAAAATATGCAAATGTAATCAGGATTCCATAATGTCTTTAGTAACCTTAACCTTGTTTAGAAAATATCACCATTCTTTAGAAGGACATCTCGTGAGAGTTAAATTGTGGTGCATTGATCATATTTTCTCAAGGTTTCCTTTCAAATTTGTGCAAAGAAGGATATTTTCATTCTCCTTTATCAACAGAGGTTACAAAATGGGTCCTTTCACCCTAGTTGAAAGACACAACCTAAAGTAGTGAGCATAGATCAAATCCTTTTGAAGGTGTTATCCATTTTCTCCAACATTTGAGTAACAAAGAGCCAGCTGAATCGCCTCCCCGTCTACAAAACAACATACATGATGATTTATTTGTCTCTAGGCTTCTTGTTAAATCTGTGATGCTGCTCAGCTTGCAAAGGAGAATCAATTTGGATACCAACAACATCCATTTAACTGTCATAAACTAGTTTTTCTTCTTAATTGAAGGAGGCCATTGAGAATCCTAATATCTTAGAAGCACATCGCAGTTTGGATCCCGTTTGTTTTTCTCGAAAAGTATTTTTCCACGCCCAACACAATGGTATAGATAGATTAATATCATCATCACTAGACATTGTGAACTTTGCAAACAAGGTAATGTGGTTGTTAATAACTACAAGACCCTTCAATGGGCAAAACCGTGTGACAAATCAATGATAGGTGCCTCGAGATTGATACTTATCAACAATTTCAAATAAATATTTTAAGATATTTGTACCAATTACGATGATAGGCGTAACCTACAATGGAAGTCAAGGGTGGTAGTGGAGGTGAAGTGTAAAAGTGTGAGACGTTAATAAAAAAAGTCAACCTTAAATTTGGTGTTCATTCAATCGTCATAGGGCAGTTTTTCTTCTCACTTGAAGAAGACAAGAAAAAAATTATTATATTTTAGGAATATGGTATAGTTCAAACTCCATTTTCTATTCTCAAGAAATATTTTTTGAACTTGGTATAGTGGTGCACCTAGATTAAGGCCATATGTCACCAATCAGGAAAAACTTTTGGAAAAAATGAAAGAATCGTCAATCAATGTACAACCCGTCAATGAATAAAATTATATAACAAATTGACAATAGATGGTTCAAGATTAACATGTCTCAAAGTTTTTTTTTTTAAATAGACATATATTAGACATTTGTACGAGTATATATACATATGTACATGACACGTGAATATATTATGCACATATATAGCTCATTCTCCAATAAAAAGGGAATCCAAGTGGGATGCTTTCCGTAAAATAAAATAAAGGGGGAATCGTGGGGTGATGAGATTCATCTAAGTAATTTTTTTCCAATTGAAATGTACTCATATGACCTAACATGTTGTGAAGCAAAAAGACCACATGTAATTCCTTGATGTTTCACACTCAAGATCTTTTCCCGTGTTCTCATGAGCATAATGGTCTTTCCTTGAATCTAGAGGGGTGCTCTGAAGTCTGAATGATTTATAACCAGTAATATAACTAGCATCAATGTTTTATCATCCATTATCTAAAGTCCCTTCTCTAGTACACATGAAAGTTAGCTTGAGACTTGATTGTGAAATCAAATTCAGTATCTTCATCTTGATGATGCCTATAAATTATTCCTTGTCGCCCTGCCACTTCATACAATATTCAACATGTGTTACCATCTTTGCTTTTCCCGCGTAGACTTGTATTTCAAATCTTTTGTTAAGTTCTACAACTACTTTTTGGATTTTTGTTAGTGTATTTCAAACTTTTCCAAGTCAAATGTATTAAAGGGCACTTTGTCCATATTTAAATTCAAGTTTAGTACCTTAATTTTGATATAAGGCATGTGGTAACATCAATTTTGACGTTTCATAGGACACTAGGACCTTTAGTACAGATTTGACTCTTTTTGGTATCATTTTCTCCTTTCAATGGACTTTGGATCACCTTTGATTGTCCTTTACACTCTTGTGATCATTTTCAGTTTGTTTAGGACACTCAACACGCCTCTATAAACACCCATCTTGAATTGTTTCCCTTCATTTCAGTAGTGGGACAAGTTCAGCATTAGAAACCATCCCATGCCAATTTTGGCGCCCAAACCTGTATCCCCTGTTCTATCAGTTACTTTTCAAATTTGGGCACTTTCTTGAAGTCCGTCTAGATTTGAATTTAAGGTCGGCATACACAAGATATCCAATTAGAGTCTCCTAAATAAATAAATAAAATCCTAGAGGCCATTTAACACTAACCATTCATAAGAGCAGCTATACTCTATACTTGGGGAACATTATTACGTAGCTACACCCACCCAAAAAAACATAAATGTCTAAAGCCTTCTATCAAATATGAAGCATATCCAAATACAGAGTTGCATTACTGGATCCTTACTTTGCTTAGTGGATGTAGGGAGCTTCTATCTGCCTATGATCAGCCATCGTCATCTGAGCCTCGTACCTTCTCTGCACTAGCCTTTTTTGCTTCACCTCCTATACTTGCATATCTTCTAACCTCCACCTCTCATACGACTTTCCCTTACCAAATTTATCTTGAATGCCGGTTTCACTTTTCTTCCCTGCCCCTCTTCAATCCAACATATCAAATCACAGATCCCAGATATTGCAGGAAGGCCCAAGCTGGGGAACCCACAAAGCATGCACGAGGTACATGAATGGCATACAATTTATCCTGCCAGAAAAGTCAAATCAACATATATCAGCCTAAAGAATTCTGAAAAAATTCAAATTTGTGCAACCTGCACATGAGATTTGTAATCACTCATGAAATTCGATCTGTAAATTCACACCTTAATATATACCTCTAGAAGAACTTCATGTTGTATAGAAAATATGCAAGTATAGGCAGTTGGGTAGTTGGAGGACTTTGATATGATCAGAGGTGAACCATAAGAACAAAATTCTGCAATGAAAACCCAAAAGAAACTGAATTTGCTGAAGAATACCAGATTTTATAGTCACTAAATCTTTGAATGTATGTATGTAAGAAGAAATTTAGTCCTTTAAATAAAGGCCCCCCTTCTCAAACAGTTGCCACCTTACATAACTGAGAAGAATCTTCTATCATTACAATTTTGAAGTGATATCGAAGTGTAAGAGTTACCTAATAGCATGCAAACAGTTAAAACTAAAAGAGGGTACCAACACTCACTATAGTATAATTTATGGCTCTATGAGAACTTACAACACTAACAATATCTCTTTTATTAATATTAATATAAGGGCCATTCCAATAGTAAAACACTAATAATAAGAGTGATGTATGACCGTATGCAAACTGAGAGTGATATACTATTCGCAGCATGCATGGTGCCATCACTTGATGCATGCACTAGGATTTCAAAAAGCCTCTTGAAATACCATATAGGTGTAAGAACACAATGAACAATGCAATGACTCCTCGAAACGGTGTAGTGCCGGTATACAATAAACTTTCAAGTTAATTAAAAGACACAATCTTAAATGTAAACTCAGCATAAATTCCAGCAAAGCAATGTAATCATTGCATCTCATTTTTATCATAATATTTTTTTTAAATCTTCACATGTTGAAGAGTCGAACATGCATTCATCACCCACATAAATTATTTACTTTTTAAGTTCCATTTTTACCATCACTTCCATATCATGTCACAGAGCATCCACGCTTCTGTCCAGTGTAACTTGCCTTTCTACAAATCCATTTATGAAATTGCAATAAACATTAAAAGATTGTATATTTTATTGCAATGGAGCTTCTCTGCATATGTTAAGGACTGATATTGTTTGAATTTTAATATACCATACATAGAAGGTAAATTATGCTCTCTAAAAGTATTGATCAAATCAAATGTAGTGCTAAACAGCAGTCTAGATTTGTTGACCCTATGAAGGCATAATAGAATAAAACAGAAAAAAATTAGTCACGTTTCAGGTCGTATTAAATGAGCTAAATCATTAATGTTTCCATATGGGCTCTTCTGAGAGCTGGTACAGGCTATGTATTGAATGTTAAAACATGTTTGCTGATGATTTGTATCATCTCTAAAGCTCAATTCCTTAAAGACCAGCAGCTATACAATTGTCAAAACAATGACCCAAGAAAGCACACATGTAGCAGCCAAGTTCTGGAATGAATAGCCAGGAACATTTTTACATGCATATCGAGCCACCATTTAGTCTTCTGGAAGATCTTGCTTCTGCAGCCACCTCCTATCTAAGCCAACAATACTTTCATTTCTGTTTTGAGCATTGGCCGATTTGCAATCTGCCAACTTTTGTTGCAAGACCTTGACAAGCTCATTTAGTTCATGCATCTTCTTTTCTTGAGACAAAATTATCTGAATCAAAAGCATGCAAATAACAATTTAATCACAAATTGAGTTTTCTAACATGAATGATATTGTACATAGCAGCTGTAAGTCGTCAGTATATTGGGTAAATTCTAATATCTCAAAGGTAATGCAGTTAAATATGGACAGCCTTTGGAGGCTGATATTACAGAGGCAGAGAGCCTTTTTGTGTAATATAGAAACAACTAAATAATTCAGAATGTCCCCTGAAAACAAAGAAATCAATGAAACCATCACTTGCCAATTGAGGAATTGACGAAGGAACAAACAATGACACCCAATTGGAGTTCAATTTCAATTTTGCCTATGGCAATCAGCTATTGAATAGCCAGGTATTTCCCTTCCCCTCTGAATATGGATTTCCTTCAACTGAAACCATGCATTACAAGCTACCTGGTATAAAGCATATTTTGAAAGAATGGTCAGCAGCCCCTAGCAATTTTGAAAATCTTTGCACACAACAGCTTAACATTCAATCTCATTTAAAATATAGTTAGTCGGAAGACTTTCAAAAGGTGTTCAAAAAAAGTACACATCAATTCAACATACAGACTATCCTTCCAGATAAATCAATCAACCATATGGCTATGTCCACATAGCCTCACCAGAAGAATTTCTGCAACAGATACATAAATTTTGTAGCCATTCATGAAATTTGATCAGCCAATTTACACCTCTAACATAAGTTTTTTTAAGGTCACAGCCAAGCCAGATGCCAATTTGGTGTATGAGAATCCCCTTAAGAAAGGCTGCAAGGGATTCTTTCTATTTACCCCATATATTGTTCACATTTTATACTACAGGAATTCCTTATGGCCAAGCTTGGGAATGAACTGCCCCTTGCCAATCCACCTACACCCAGAGTACATATAGCTAGCAGGATTCTGGGTCTAAAATATGCATGCACAGGCAGTTGGATGGCAGTGATATGTTCACAGGTGGAGCAAGGTGAGAAGACTCCATAAACTTTCCGCCGAAACTCAAAACTCAACTTGCTCAATGATAATCAGAACAATATCTACTAAAACTTTGAATGTTGTATATAAGAAGAAATGAAGAAATGAAGTCCTCCAAATAGAGAACGGACTTCCTCAGATAATCTCACCACCTTACATAACCAGAAGAGAATCTGAGTTACAACTCTAACGTGACACCTGTGTGTTGCAGTTACCTTCTAGGGAAAACTAGCAACAAAATTTTGAAGAAAATAAAACACCGATATAAGACAACATATCACAAGCACATAAATAACAATCCTAAAGTTCTTATCAAACTAGTTACTGAGTGTCTTAGAACAGAGACAGTGGGAAACCAGTAAACCTCTAGAAAATTAGTATCACAGTAACAAATTTTTGAGTGGCTGAAAAAGCCAGCTATGCAATTTGTGTATTACAGTTTTCCAGAACCTATCACTTCAAGCAACCAGTTGGAAACTATCAAGGATTCAAGCGGCTTGAGAGCAACTATCAAGTAAGATCAATGATAATGTGAGCAACAGAAAAGGTGTTGAAATACTAGCAATTCCCCTAGTTAATATTACAGGTGGTTATACTATTACTAATTTCAACATTAACTAAAAGATCGGAGACAAAGCTGCATAGATACAGAATATGTCACAAGGTATGCCAAATTTTACCAAAAGAAGTTTGAATATCGCCGAACTTTATTCTTGTCAAACATGGACTCAAACTTTATCCATTATTTTTGCATGGGAAGTTTTTGACATGATTTTGCATTATTTTATGTGTATATATGACTGAAAGCAGAGGGCAGAAAGTTCTCTCCAATCTGTTCCTCTGACATATTTATGCATTTTTTCAGAAAATAAATGATGGTGCAGTATTTCAAGGCTAAATGATGGTCCTGTTTGTTATGAGTTTTTCCCTAATCCCTCAGTTTGTGCTAGAGATAAAGGGAGTGATGAAGTAAAATATGGTTCACTTGATTGTTGGGGATTGTTTAGCTCAGTCTATGGTCTTAATATGTTTGATCATGCTAGTATCAATATCCAGGTCCTTTACTCTATGACAAATACAAGTCATCCAAAAACTTTAGAGAATCTTCCATATGCCAGAAGACTAAGCGGGATGGTAGAACTTCAGAAAGGAACCATTGACAGAATTCAGATCCCACCAGAATGGAAGCTTGATTGGTCTAGATATGCCATCCCAAAGGACAAATTAAGCCAAAATCCTATTCAAAGAATCTCTGGAAATCAAATTCACATTGGCCCAAGAAGCATATCTCAGAGACACAGTAGAACCTTTGATACTCCTAAAACTAGTTTCTCTTCATCCTCTTCTAGATCTACAACGAAAGGTAGTCTATATGTTGCAATCGAGGATAAAAATGTTAACCAAGGTCCTACTGATCTACCTTTGTCTACGGCTTCTCATCCCAGAGAAAATACTCTTCAGTTATACAAAGAAGATAATGTCACTCTTTATAAAGGAGGAAGATGGCCCACATTAAGAGGCTATTTCAAACAAGGAGCCATATGCTATTTCTCTTATGCTTTCCAACCATCTAAGCCAGATGAGAAAGAACCTTCACAAGAGTTTTAAGCGTAGGAATTATGTTGCCCGACACAATGCTCATTTTGAAGAAAATTTTGATGATCTTTGTCGAGATGTCCAACAGATCAGATCAGATATTCATGTTGTATAAAATATTAGCAATTCTCTTATCTTTCTTAGATCCACTGTCAATACCATTCAGAAAAATTTAGACACTGTAACTGAACTCTTGCACAGTATAGGTGATAAGTCTGATTCAATAGATGACAGAGTCAAGACATTTATAATAAGGTCAACTCTGTTGATGATAAAGTTGACATTCTAACTCAGAGTCTCAATTGGCTGGAAAAGGAGGAAACGCCCAAAATTCATGAAGACAGTGAAACCAAATCCATAGCATCTCCAGGCCAGCAGTCCTTAGACTTTGGTTATCATTTCTCACCTCAATTGTCTGCCAAGCATAAAAGGAAAGAGTCTCCTGCACTCTCTAACATGCAGCGCACAACAGTTCCCGTACAACCATGGTATTTGAATATTGATGAAATGCTCAATCTTGTTGAAGAAATAAATGCCTGGTTTACAAATATGAAGACAATAGAAGTCTGTAACAGTATGAACCTCAGAACTAATGCCCAATTTGCAGTTCAATATTTCTGGGGTCTTGTCAGTACATGGTGGGGATCAATGTCTACAGCAATGCATGGTCATTTAGTCTTAGATAAATCTGATCCCATGACAAGCCTATATATGCTTCTAATTAACAAGTTTGTTCCTCCACAAGCCAACAAGCAGTTAGAAACATCTAAGTGGCTGTCCCAAATGAGATTATGTGATCTCGGTCAATTTAAAGCCTATGCTAGATAGTATAGGAAACTTGCTTATCAGAGCAATACTCATACCTCTGATGCTCTTAAAATGTAATTCCTCAACTCTCTTCCATATAACCTTTCAGAAAGAGTCTTGGCCTATATCGAACTCAGAGGCTTATTTTTAACATCCATGTCCTCTACTGATATTGTTGATTTTGCTCGATAGCAAGTGCTTACCCTTATTTTTTGATATGAATGCTATCACTGAACTGTCAAAACTGTGTTACCAGGAAACACCCCTAGGCCCCCCTACCCTGTCTGAAACGTTTCCGGTACAGAAGCATGTACGAAACATCCTGGGCATTTCTGGGACATTTCTGCCACGTTTTTCAGTTTTAAAAGCTAAAAGCATAAAAAACACACTAATTTTTAACATTTATTGCTCCTAAACCTAATTTACTCACCCAAACTTCCTAAAGACACTTCCTAAAAGCTATATAATGACATCTTTGGTCCATTCTAAATCACACACTCTTTTTTCTCTTGCTAAATTCAGTTTTCATTAAACTAACATTTAGCATTGTGAAGAGCAAAAAGACATCAAGGAGCAGCTAATCATTAAACTACTCATGTATATATGAAACATTGAAATTGTAACCATGTTGAATGATGAATCTTTAGAACTTCAATGAATACAAAATATTTTGAGTGCTTTATCTGTTATCGCTTATGGTCCATGGACTAAAAATTTGAAAATGAGTACTATGCAAATAAATATATATATATGAATTTTAATTTTAATTTTTTGTATAATATATTGTACGGACATTTCCATAACATTTCGTACTCAAGGTGTTTTTGAAAATCGACGTTTCCGTGTTTCAGACCCGTACCCGTACCCTTTTCCTGGCAACATAGTGTCTAAACATAAAGCCCAAGCAGTTGCCCAAGATTTTCCTGAAACTGCTCCATTTGGTTGTCACCCCTTTTTGCATAAGCAGCAAAAGAAGCATAAGCCGCGTCGCCTTACCGTTAAACACAGTTATTTTCCCAAGCATCGCACCCCTACTCCCAAACATACCTATCTCTGTCGTCATAAATTTTCTCGTCCATAGTCTAACTGCATTATTTGTTATATCTGTAACCAACCTGGGCACAAAGCTCCGGATTGTAAATGTAAAAACCCTGCTATTAAAGCCGCCTATTCCACTGCCGCAGCAAGCGTGATGGGATATAATAGAAGAAAATGAATATTTGAATTTTGTATGACCAAGACGAGATTTATGAACCAATTCTTGAAGAAGATAGCGATGAAGACCTTGAAGATGAAGATGACCTTGAAGATTTGGCCAGTGCCCTTGAATAAGGTGATCAATCAGCAGCTATGATGCAACATCCCTGGTCAGACTGGAATGAAGCTCTAGGAGAATGCAGCTCAAATTCTAGAATGAGACGACCAGTTTTTCGTGGACGATCGCCCTTTCAACAGGTTTTTAGAGGAAGACAGCCAAGAAGAAGCAGGACTCCTCCAACAATAAAACCTGCTGAAATTTCATATGATCTTTCGCATACTTATCAACCAAGTGATAAATGGTTACAAAACAAGTTCACATATTTGCTTTCTGAAGAAGCTGTCAAACAACAAAAAGCACCACAGTAGGATCCAGAACATTAGAAGATCTTGAAGCAGAAGATGAAGAAGACAAAGAACGACTAGCTTTGGAATGGGAACCTGAACAATACATAATGAGAATAGAAAAAGAAACAGACTGGGTAGAAATGCCCCATCCAGCAAGAAGAAAAGAGACACCTGATCCAGCAAAATGCAGGCTAGTTTGTTCTGCTATCCCAGTACCATCAGAGCCAAAACCAGCTTATGTGGCCCAACTCATCAATGGAAGGTAAGCTCAGTTTATTGAAGTTGAAATTAATGGCGAAAAGATAGATGCACAAGTAGATACAGGAGCATCCCTTTCATTTTGCAAATCTGCCCTACTTAATAACTAGGAAGAATTAGATGATGCTCATACTTACACGAGTATGGATATCCAAGGAAATGGTTTTAGCTGTAACAAGTATAAGCATCAAGAACCCTTAAGAATCCAGCATAAACAATTCCATTGTGACTTCTTTGCTCATAATGAGCTACCTATATATTGTCTCCTAGGCGGAGCCTTTATTGACCGGTATTCTCCGTATGGCAGTACTCCAAAAATGTCATTTTTACCATTAATGGAGAAACAATTAGAGCTCCAAGACTTGTATATGCTTTAGAAAGATACTTAGGGTACAATGCACTTCAAGTCCCAGAAGAAACCATCCTGAGTCAAATCCATGAGCTAGGACAAAAAATTAAGAAAGAAATTTGAACAACCCTCAAAAATTCTGGATCAAGAATATGCCAGAAATGGAAATCAATTTAATAGAGGGAAAATCAATAAAATTTGGGAATAAAATTCCCATACCAGCCCATGATTATAAGGATGTGGAACAAGCAATTACAGAATTGCTTGAACAAGGCTTAATAGAAAAATTACTTCGCCATTTTGTTGTTATTCTTTCATGGTAAATAAGAAATCTGAACAAGTTAGGGGGAAGAAAAGAATGGTTGTAGATTGCAAACCATTAAATGCCATTACACAACCATTTCCTTATCCTATTCCTGATAAAATGAATTTGCTGCAGAAAGTCGCCAAAAAGAAAATACTTTTCTCAATTTGATTGCAAATTTGGTTTCTATCAAATAAGGGTAAAAGAAACTGATCAGCATAAACTGCTTTTTCATGTCCATTTGGCCATTACCAGTGGAAAGTCATGCCTTTTGGATTAACCAATGCTCCTGCATATTTCCAACAATTGATGGACAAAAACTTGACAGGAATGACAGGATTTTTATTTGTATATATTGATGACATCCTCATTTTCAGCCAATCCTTGCAGGATCATTTACTACATCTACAACAGTTTTATGATAAAGCTGAACAGGCTGGCATAGTCCTCTCAGAGACAAAATCCAATTATGCCAGACAATGTGTAAATTCTTAGGCCTTGAGGTAGACAATTATAAGCTAAAAATTCAAGGCCATATTGCTCAAAAGATCCAAAAATTTAAAGCTCCAATGGATAGGAAACAAATACAAGCATTCTTAGGAATCTTAGATTATGTAAATAATTTTTACCCTAATAGTGGTGAAGACAGATACATCCTCCAAGAATTTCTCAAGAAGAATAGGAAGTATGAGTGGAATAATGAACATTCAAAAGCAATCTCTACAATCCTTTCTTCTCTCCGTGGTGGGTAAGTCTGCACCAACTTCCTTCATTCCCATATTTACCGATTGCATTTCTGAGGAAGAACTATTACCACATTCTTTGTTCTTCTTCAGGTACTAATCATGCTTGTCGAATGTCTCTACTAAGGAAACAAACCCTTGGAGATTTTGTTACTTTTCAGTTGGATTACTCCACTACTGGCACCATAATCTGGATCAGTTATGCCTGTGACTGTTTGTCGTGGTAGTGACTTACTCCCTTCAACATAAAACTTGTCAAAGTTGTCTTGTTCCAGAAATGAAGATTTTTGTTTGTCCTCATTGAAAGTCTGCCACTGTTCAACATTATCAGGGACTTTGGGGCGGTAGACCATCTCCACTTTATAGTTTCCTTGTCTGAATATGGACGGTGGTCTATCCAGATTCAATAGTGCAGCCGTGACTGCCAAAGAGTCTGCCTTGGAATTCTGATTTATTGGAATGTAGTCGATAGAGAAGGTTGCAAAATTGAGTGTGGTAGAAAGCACTCTATCTTTGTAATGTTTCAACTTATCTCCTTTGACTTGATTTTTCCCTCGAATCTGCTTTACTATAAGTTCAACATCTCCTTGGGCTTTGAGGAGTTTTACTCCTTTCTTTCTAGCTTGCTCCATTCCTAGCAGCAATGCTTTGTACTCTGCCGTATGATTGGTGTTCTTGAACATCAACTTGTGGGAGTATGGGAATATCTCATGATCTGGAGATATTAATAGAACGTCAGCTTCCTAATCAAAAAGAGCAACAAGTGCCTTTAAACTCTAGAGTCCAAAATTTTTCAGCTCCTTTTGGTTCTGGCTCTGGTTGAAGTTCCGGTTTTGGTACATTTTTATCCATTTCCAAGAAATAGACCCCACAGTCAGATTCCTGAAAAAGAATCCGAGATCTAGGATCCTCAGATTTTGTAGCTGTGTACTTGGACTTATTTTCCGGCTCCAGCTTCTGATTTATTCCTTTGATAGGAATATGAGCATAGGACCAATCCATCTTTACTTATCCTCCCACCTCTTTCCAAAAGTTTCTTCTTAGCAACATCCCGTAGAAGACATGAATATCTGCAACTAAGATTGTCATCTTTAATCTTTTGTCAGGTAAAGCTACCAGAACAGCTTGTGCATCTTTGATTTGTCTGATTAAAGGGACTTGTCTCTCCATGGAGTAGCACCTTTTTATGGTCTTTGTCAAGGTAAACCCAAGAGCATTTGCAACTTTAGTTGGCATGACATTGTCAGAAGCACCCGAATCTAGAACGCAATTGCTTAACTTCAAACCATTAAGCAATAGGGAAACGTAGAATGGTCCCACTCTTTCAGAAGATGGTGAGGATTTAACAACTGCAGTGTTGTTATGGGAAGGAGTATCCTTGGGCTTAGACAAAAGGCCTTTTGATGTATTGGATTGTCCTAGTAATTGCACATATTTGACTAGCCTATTTAACTGCTCAGGAAAGGCTCTCGGGTATTCAACTTCTGACATTTGAATCCTAGTTTTCTTGACATGATCAACAATGTCGACGAAAGGTATAGATTCAGATACCTGAGCTACTTTCTGTGGTTGAGATTAAGAACTCACATTCTTATTTCTGGGAGCTAAGGAAGAAGGTAAATGGTTGCCCTTTCTTTGTTCATCGGCTAATGCCTCAGCGTGGTGAGTTTGTGATTGTGTAAATACTACATATGCACGACCATGATTGTCTTCAAGAAGCTCATCATAGTCATGTTCAAATTTGTAGTTTAGGTAATTAATGTTGGAGTCGCCAGTAGGACCTACAAAATCATCATTCTCGAGCTGATCAACGCCAGCTTCCTGGTCTTCTTCATTCATCTCCATGTTGTTTCTGGGAGCAGCTTCAATTGTTAATCTTTGGGAACCAGCAATGTGGTTCCAATTGTTGTTGAAATTTCAAGCAGGGCCAATATTGTTGCCCTGAGCCATTTGAGTCATTTGTTTCTTCATCTGTGACATCTCATTTGCTAACTTTTGCAATAGTGAATCAGATGTAGTAGCAGAAGATGAACTTTAAGCTCTAGAAGTGTGGCTCTTTATCTTTCCAGCCATGATAAGGTCGTCTTCAATTTCAACCGCCATGTTTTGAGCTGCTAACAAGTCAGCAGGACGTGCTCTTCGCAGTTGATAGCTTACTTCAGGAAGTAAAGCATTGATGAAAAAAACTTTTTGATTCTCATCATTCAGAGAAGTAGAAGCCGAAATTTTGTACAGTAATCTTTGGAATTTTGCAATAAAATCTCGCATGTGCTCATGTGGCTCCTTCAACTGAGTGAGCTAAGTTATCAAGATACTGGAATCTTCAGCTGGCTTGAACCTTTTCAGGAATGCATCTCGCATAGTAGCCCAGTTGGTTATGGTACCAGGAGCTAGCCGGTAGAACCATTCTCCAGCCAAGTCATGCAAAGTCTCAATGAAAAGTTGGAAAGACACATCTTCATGTTCTACTGCAAGCACTCCGCAGGATATAAAGAATGCAGCCAAGTGGTCATCTGGATTTTGCTTTCCGTCTCCAAAGAATTTTGGAAAATTCTTTCTCGTCCCTTTAGGTAGATCATGCATAGGAGTCAGATTCAGAGGTCCAAAGGCTGCACCCCATGGACCAGGTGTTGCGAGGGCAAGTGGCTGATTCTGCATCATGAAAGGAGCATGTCTTCTTTGAGAATAGACTAGGTGAATAATCCCAATTGTTGGATTGTGCTGCACACGATCTGGATCTGGAGGATTTTGTTCTCTTCTTCCTGGTGAAAGACTGGATCTGCGGCTTCTAACTTGAGGAGGATGATTGAAATTAAACTGCTCCTGCAATCTATAAAAATGATCAATCCTTCCTTGAGCCCTGCTAGACCGCGTGAATGGACGTTCTATCAGGTTAAGCTTATAATATAAAAGGGAACTGACAAAAGAAAGCTCTGGTCTGCAAATTTGTGTTGTTCCCTAGTAGAGTCGCCAAAAATTGTTGGCTAGATTTTCTACACAGCTAAAAACCTAGGCAGTCATGACATAAATCTCCCTCATTTACCGGTGAGACTCCCATGTAAGATTTGGTTAATTATATTTCATAATATCTATCTACTGGTTTTACTTTAATTGCGTAGCTCATGAACCATAACTAGGCAATTTTGCAGCAAATAGTTGTAAGCAATATGTGCCGGAAAGGGAAATAATTAAATACAAGAAGAAGGAAAGGAAATGTGCAACCTAACCAATAGTTGATAGAGTTAGTCACATGCACATAGACGAAACAAATAGATCTTTAAAATCAGAATTTAAAGCAATGGAAAGTTTCAGATCCAGATCTAAGATAACACAAAGTTTATGCAAAGATCTAAAAAGAAATAAGAAACAAATGCACTGTTGACACAAAATTCTCCGGAAATTTGCCTCCTCTCTATTCCTCGGCTTTCAGATAGCTATCAAGGGTTTCAGTTCAAAGTCTGGAACACAAGAATGTTGATTACAAATTCTGATCCTTTAACCCGTAGGTTCTTCCTCTATTTATAGTGTATAGAGGGCAATTACAAATACGAAGTCTTTTTAATGAATTGCCACATGTTGAAGCTATGAAAAAGGGAAGCAGCTAGCAATCTTCCTCATGGAATTCCTCTTTGCATGACATGAATGATTTATAACTGAAAATAAAACCTTTTATTTTGCATGTCTGCCACCTATTTCCAAGTAATTGACTTCTTCAAGTAACGGATTTTAAACCAATCACTTTAGATTGCTCAATTACTTTGTCGGAGAAAATACGAGAAAGAAGAAGAAAGAGGAAAAGAAATTAGAAGAAAGTTGCAACACTCCTAGTCTTGTTCTTCTTCCATATTTTGCATGCGGTTGACTCTTTTGCCTTTGATTCTCACCAAACTGGATCTGGAAACAGCTAAATGTGATTTTTCTTACAAATGTTTCCTCTGACATGTCTTCCCTCTTATCCTTGAAGTTTTTGTAGTTCTTCTCCAGTACGCGCACCAGTGCAATGTTTGCCGTAAACAATTCAGATAAAACTCGTCATCTTTTATTTTTAATTGCATATGAGCAATTTTAAATTCTGAAGAGCACTCTGGGGGTGAATGCAAATACAAGTAAATTCAATGAAGACTTCAACTAGAAGATTGGGAGCACATGCACAAGATTCTAGAAGGAATTTTCCATGCACTGACTTCCACACGGGCTACGTTAGAAACAAGAGGATGATTTTTTACCGGAAGCCTTTGCAATTAGATCGATTTGTGCAGATCCAACAATTTCTTCAGATTCGGAAGATATATTCAATGTATTTGACATTGATTTGAACTTCATTTCACTTATATAAGCACTTGTGATGAATACATGCAATTAATTCAAACAAAGATGGAGTCCAGGGCATGAATACTTGATTTTTATCACCAAAATTTGCATATAAAGTCTGCTATCCTGAAACTTGAGGCTTTGCTTGCATGCAAAGCAAGCAAAAATATTATTTAATTCACCTAGGCACATATACCAACATGCAAACACTTAGAATAACAAAAATCAAGCTATTCCAACCCTAGGCGCCAAAACTGGAAGCTTCCCGGCAGTGGAAAATATTTTTTAATGCAAAATCCTCCTTCCCTTGGCGCCAAAACATGTTCGGGCTGCAATCTTCATCAAAAAGAAATAAGTGCTTCTCTTTTATGGCATCTCATGCTTATATAGCTTTGTGCTTGCTATTTTTAATAATTGCCTCTTCCTATTTCTGGCAATTTAATTTTTTAATAGCCATGTCTATTCATCCAATTTGGGCGCCCAATTATGCATGTTGCTGGTTGTTTTTTAAATAATTTATTTTATTTCTTTTGAGCATGCATCATTGACTTCTCCTTAGCTTTTCCACTTGCATTGACTTTCTTTCTATTTATGGCACCAAAATTGGGTGAATAAACCATTAATAAATATTATTAAATGCATTGTTATTCACCCAAGGTGGATAGCACTTTTTGGCAAGAGAAATTGCTAAAAATAATAAGTCAACTTGATAGGAATTTCCACCCTGCACTGCAGCTCCAAAAATCCCCTCTTCCACTTAAGTGATTTGACTTTCATCATGGAAATTTTTACTCTGTAAGGTAGGTAAGAAATTCCCGCCGGTGCTTTAAGTGATTTTTCTTTTATAATGGGAATTTTTACCCTGCAAGGCAGGTAAGAAATTCTCGTCTGCCTGCCACCTCTAATATTCCCATTACAGCTTAAGTGACTTTGAATTCATGGGAAAAAGTGCCCTGCAAGGCAGGTCAGAAATTCCCACCTACCTGTCACTACCAAAATTCCCATTGCAGCTTAGATGACTTTGACTTCTTGGGAAAAAATAACTTGCAAGGCAGGGAAGAAATTCATGTTTGCCTGCCACTACCAAAAATCCCATTGCAGTTAAGACCCATTCATTCCAAAAAGTGCGACTTGCCTAGGAGAGACTTTTTGTGCATGACTTCATCTTTTTTGGTCAGAAGTTTTCATTCTGAGGTTGATCCCTTCTGGTGCTAAGGCCGTAAATGATCTCCAGATGCTCCAGGCAATTAAACAGACTATACAAGATAAAGAACGAACCCAGGGGAATAAAACAGAAAGACAACGGGGAAAACCGAAGAAAAACACAAGAAATAAATAAAAACGAAAAACGTTGCCAGAAGTCACAAACAAAGCTCTGAATTCATTCTTGGTGAAAACCCTATTGACATTTGTGAATACCGGCATGCAAAAATTCAACAAGATTCAACCGGAGCACAATTTACTTCAAACGGGGCATTATTTATTTAATATATAATTAAATAAAAATTTCCTGTAGACAACTTGGCAGAGGGATAAAATGAGTTTCGGCATCTGGGTATTTATCAAAATTGGCTCATATGTTTCACTGGGAATATCTTAACGTAATACAGACATCTTCTGGCAATAAAAACACAAAAAGACCCATTATTTTAAAAGAACGAAAAAAATTTAAACATGGGGTAGTCTCAAATTTCAGGGTAAAATCTGGAGACACCACTCCTTAAGCGTACGTTTGGGAAAAAGTGAAAAAAGAATCATCAAGAATATCTCCAAACCCAAATCTGATTGCATATTCAAATTCCTCTCGAAAGATTATGCAAGTTCAAAAAAAACCATCTTGATTCGAGTTCATATGCAAAAGTTATAGTCGTTTTAGTATTGTTTTGGAGTCTTCCCAGAATGCTTCGGAGTCTTCCCAAAACGCTTTGGAGTCTATATAACTTACTCCGGAAAAGTCAAATAAATATTCTGAGAGAGGTTTTTGGTCATAATAATGATTTTAATACTTCGGAATATGTAGGCCTAGCTTTGGAGTCTACAGGTCTAGCTACAAAGTCTTGCATAATTCAAACCAGAAAAGTCAAAGATATTCTAAGAGAGGTTTTTACTCATAACAAATAGTTGCACAGAAACCTCCTTCCATTTTTCTACAACTTTCACCATTTGGAATAAATTTGACTTTTATCATGTGGTAGTCCGAGAAAAAGTCTATCAAGACAACATTAAAAGTTGCATAGTCAAATAACAGAAGGTCAAAGGGAAAATCTGAGAGAGAGTTTTGGTCATAACAATGTGTTTAAAAAAACCTCCCCCTAATTTTTACAACTATCATCATTTGCGGAAAAATGGGTTTTAGTATCGCTTTGGAGTCTAATTTTTTTGCTTCGGAGTTAGATATTAGAGCTTTGGGAATGAATACTAGAGTTACAAATATGAGCATAACTCCAAGGGTGGTATTGTTATCTATTTTTGGAAGTCATTTTAAAAATAGATTTCTATAAGTGTTTATTATTTGTAAAATAAAGAAGAATCAATATTCATTTTCATTCTCAACATTAAAATAAGAGAGTCAGATTGTTGGTTAGAATTGAATAAGCTCTCTCCATATTTTGTGGAGATTGATGCTTTTTGTATAGATTGAAATCTTAGTTGATAAAGATGTATGCCTTAAAATAAGGAGGTGGTTGGAAGCATGGAATCATAAATGCAACCTCCCACACCAAAGAATGTAATATCCATTTTTCTCAGATCAATTTATTCTAAGATTTCATTCCATTGATTTGTAAATAGTTTTAATTAAAATCTCCTTTCGAGGAATGAGTTGGCCACACATTCCAAGGAAGATGGATTTGTATATTTAAGTTTATTTTTCTTATTCTGTAATTATATTTGTTTGTCTTTTTCTTTGTGTCATGTAATTATTTTTGTGATGTACAGTTTGTTGTAAACCTGCAGGGCTTTTATGTATTTATTTTCAATTTAGCAATTTATTTTTTTGCAATGTCTGATTTAAATTTTCTGCAAATTGTGTTTCAATTCTAGCAAATGTGTTTCAATTCCTGCAAGCGTGTTTTAATTTATGCAAGTGTGGATTTGGTACAAGGGACCATTATCAAAAATATTTTTCTCCCTTTACATATAGCCTTCGGACACCAGCCCTGAATTAACATTCTTTAATGAAGAGGATTGACGACCCTCATCATTATGCATGGGGAGGAATTTTGTGTTACATTAAAAATAGAAAAGAATATCCATGTGAATACGCTTCAAGAGTATTTTCTAATGATGTTAAGAAATGGATATAATCAGATAAAGAAATTTATGTATTAAAGAAATGTTTAGAGAAATTTTCCTAAAACTTATGCATCTACCAAACTTTATTATTAGAACAGATTGCAGTAGATTTTTAACATTCAAAGACAAGGACCATGGCAGGAAAGATGGTAGAGGAAAGTATGTCAAGTAGCAAGCTTATTTTAATCAGTTCAATTATCAACCTGGACATATTGTTGAAACAAAGAATGTGGTCGCAGACTGGCTGAGTAGACCCCACCAAGCATTGTCTCTCATGCAAAATCCACATAGTCCACCATATTCATTTGATCTCACAAGAGTAAGAGTTTTAAGATTTTCTAGTTTATCTCTTCCATTGCAGACATATATTTTCATGTATAGAGTTGATGAACATTTCCGGAGAATGTTAGGAGATGCCATTAGAACTCTACAAGCATCAAATGCATGTCGGGTTGTAGACTATGGAAAACATGGTCTTGTGATTGTAAATCGGTTAAACACCGAATTCCTTGTACATAAATTTGCTGACTTAATATGTTGTCCTAGGTATACTTTGAGGGTTCGTATCCAAGCTCAAAATTGTAATTATTTACTGAATTTTAATAAAAAATTTGGACCTCCTGCTCTGACTGACGAAAGCCCACATCCGAGCATAGACATAAGTGCTGATATAGTCATCAGAAGGTTACAATGGAATCCAACTTTTAATCCTCAAATGGTACATCACAGACATCACGGCCGACATTATCCTTATTGGGAACAACAGTACCACTTCCACATCATTTGTCTTTTTAAGCCCATATCTGTAGGGAATCTTTGGGAGGAAATTGAAGACAATGAAAGATGCACATGAAAATGATGAGTCATCATCAGGATCTGCACCCAATGATATAGTAGACCCACATCACCCATGATATGGAATATTTCTTCGTCATCAAATTCCACTTATGATAGAAAAAAATCTTTGGTCGAACTAAAAGATGCTTTTTTCCTCAAACGTTTTCCTTGGAAAACTTGAGCCAAACTTTATCCTCATCGAACATGAACTTGAACTTGAACCTTGTGACTGAGACTACGGATACGGCTAATTTTTAAGACCCCCAGATATGGAGGCAGTACATGTACACAGACACATTACAAAAATCTAGATTATAATTTTAAAAATATACTTATAACGATCATCAATTTTAAACTTAGAACTATAAACAAATTCATATGTTAGATTAAAATTACAAACAAATTACACACTCCCAGCCCACGAGAAAGGTAGGAAGTTGAGTACTCCTCGGGGGAAAAAATATTGCAAGCTGTGCAGGCCAAAGGAAGATAGAGGAAATTAAAGGAAAGAAGCTAAGTAGGCCAAAGAAAACAAATCAAATTGAGCAGAGCCAATGTAAAATTTTAAAGGAAAAACACGAATCAACACTCAATGAATCAATCACCTCCACATCCTCAATTGTTGCAGCTAAAATGCATTTTAGAAGGTCGTCTACAGTTTTTTATTATCTGTTTAATCTTTTGAAGGGCCCTATTAAAATTTTCTTTAGCTTTTAAATCAGATTCAGCTACAGTTGACCCGCATACCGCATCCGGTTGCATCTGATGGCCTAGTTGCAGGTTCAAACTTCATATATAGATATGGCCAGATACAGCATCCGGTTTATACCCATATCCATATCCTTCATGCTGATAGGTGTGCCTGAGCAGGGTGTTGTATCCTCCAACCTTGGTCATAGATATTGATGAACACCTGTGGCATGAAAAGAGAATACATAACCCTTGGGCATAATTAGTGATGATAAAAGGGGCTGCTCCCACCCTTTCTAACTACCATGAAAAACTGTGATGATAAAACCAAACCAAAATGAAATTGTTCCGAATTTGAGAATCAAGTATATAAAGTGATAGGTACTACCCTTCTAATTATCGCAAAAGAAGTTCTTGGTCCTTAGATATGTTAAGTTGTCAATATGTGTTTCATATAGTCAAAAATGTGCATGGACGGACCATTGGCTTGCCAGCAAGCCCTACAAAACTTGAGTGGCTCAATAGACTAATCATGACTTGTATTTCATAAGTTAGTTACCTCGTGGGACTCCCATCTAGCTGACCCAAGAGATTTTCTGTATGAATTACTGTGCGAACTACATCTCAAGAATCTGGCTGAGGTTAACATAACAGTTCGTAATTATGTCACCTATAGGCAAAGGGTCTTGCGATGATGTTAATAAAGAAGATTGTAGAGAAATCCTCCATGTCAAAATTTGTGTGAGCAAAGGGCAAATAAAAGTGGAATAGATAGAGAAATGAACTCAGAAAACTAAAGAGGTTCATATGGCAGACAATGAAAGTTGGTCACGCCAATCTACATGTGGAGATAAAAGGTTAAAATGAGTAAGAAGTAAAAAAAAAAGGCAACTACCTTAACAATGAAGGGAGAGGACAACCCTGCTCAAGACCAAAGAATGAACATCATCTATAATAAAGTTTAGGTATCATAGAAATAATGTTTCCACGGTCCATATGATAAAAAGAAGAGAGCTTCTGGAAAAACCAATGTTACGTAGGGATGCACCCGCCCCCCCCCCCCCCAAAAAGAAAACCCGTACATGATGTCTAGGATGTCCTAGGGACGGCAAGACGGCGGGAAACTTCCCCCCACGCTTATGTGCATGAAGAAATTACAGGGGATGTCCCCCTTTTTTACTAAATCAAAGACATCAAGAACGCCCCGGCATCGTGTTCTTGTCCTTTACTTTTCTTTTTTTTTTAAAACACTTTTTTGAGCCCAAAAAAATAGGGAAAGTTAAAAAAAGAAAAAAAGAAAAAAGAAACATAATAGACAAACCCTAACCCTAAAGTGAGACTCTAACTTATAAAATGAGTCCATGACATCATTCATATCACAATTCAATATTCACTCTTCAACAAGATGAGTAACAAGCAAAAGAGGAGAACAAGGGCATTTGCAAGTGAAAAAGGAAGAGGAAGAGGAAGAGCTACTGCAAGAGAAAGAGCATGAGCAACTAGCAAGCAGGAGGTATTTATTTGTTTGCATATTATTATTTAGTTTATAAAAGAACTAAAAGCAAAGAACAAAATGGTTGTTTGTAAAAGAACTAGAAGCAAAGAACAAAATTGTTTGCATATGTAATTGTTGTTTTTGTATATAAATACTACATTGTAAAGTTGTTTCAATTTTAGTTTTTAGTTTTACAAAATGGGTTTAATTATTGGTTTTGTTTGTAGAATTGTATTTGTAATTGTAAAGTTGTTTCTAATTTTAGTTTTTACAAAATGGGTTTAATTATAGGTTTTGTTCTTTGTAGCCGATATGGCAAGGTCCCAGGGCAAGGTACCGGTACGAAACGTATCCGGTAAGGATACGGCACGGAAATGTTCCTGAGAGCGACCATATTACGGTCGAAAACCCCCCAAGTATGTCTGCAAACGTACCTGGGGGTCCCGGCCATACCTTGACCACTCTTGGGTACATTTTCGTGCCTAAAACGACTTTTTTAAACACATTTAATAATTAAAAATATAAGTTTCTTTTATTTATAACCCTAAAAGTTAAATAGAAACAATAAAACAAAAGTAAAACACAAAAACAAAACATAAAAGCAAAGAAACTTACCTCTCCTTTCTCATTTCATATTTGCCTCTCTAAAGTTTCATTTTGTTTGTCTAGAGTTTAATACTTCATCAACAAACATTGCAATTATTTTCCTAAGCTAATAGGAGTGTGTATTCGCTGTCAAGGCCATTGAGGAGCTTCAAAGTAGGAGGATTTGTGGATTGAGTGAAGGGAAGGTTTTAAGTTTTATTATTTAACTTTTAATTTTTTATTTTTTTTTTATTTAATCTTTCACATACTTCATGCTTTTGCTTATGTTTATTATTTTATTTTTTTCCAATTGAAATTTTAATTTTTAAACTGTTTTTTCATTTTAATTTTTAAAATTTTCAATACATGTTATCATGTTATGCCCTAGGGCAAAGGGTTTAACTTCTAAGTTTTATTTTTAACCATTGTTTTATTTGCCTATGTTGTTAGTTTTGAAACTTGTAAGTAGAAGTACAATGGCAACAAGTTCCACCTCCTCTGGGAAATCTTTGTTCAAAGAATTTGACTTAAATTCACCATTATGGAGGCATGTCACAATACTCGAGCAACTTTCAGGTTGTGGGTGTTTTGATTGGAAATGCAAAGAGTGTGAAATAGTATTCAAAGGCTCTTATAGTCAAGTGAAAAGCCACTTGTGTGCAATACCGGGTCATGGTATAAGAACCTGCAAGGGGAAAATAACGTAGGGGTGTCAAAAGCACAAGTTTTGGCATATATCAAACAACAAAAAGATGCAAAGGCAGCTTTTGCTTTAAGAGTGGATCATCCATTGTCCAAAAAAGGAAGTTCAACTCAATTAACGAGACCTATTGCCCCATCAAGTATTGGATCCCCAATTGTTACCATGTCACGTCCATTTGTAACACCTACCTCCATGCATGATAAGGATTCACCTCTTTCACGAAAAAGTAGGACTAAAGGACTTTTGGAAAAGGCCTTTCAAAATGAGAGTAGGGATATTGCAGATGAGCACAATGCAAGATGTGTGTATGCAAATGAATTGTCATTTAATGTTGTGAGGTCACCATATTGGCAAGAGATGGTGAAAGCAATCAATGAGAGCCCCAAAAGGGTACAAATCGCCAGGCTATGAGAAGATCTGCACCACCCTATTGGAAATGAAAAGAAAATATGTGGAAACCTCTTTGCAACCAATTAGAAACTCATAGGCCAAAACAGGTGTGTCCATCATTTCTGATGGATGGAAAGATGCAAGAAACCGCCCTTTGATCAATGTGGTTGCAATATGCCCTAAAGGGGCAATGTTTTTGAAAGCAGTTGATTGTGAGGGGCAAATGAAGGATGCCCAATTCATTACCAACATCCTCTTCGAAGTCATTGAGGCGGTGGGGCCTCAAAATGTTGTCCAAGTCATAACGGAAAACGTCAAGAAGCACAAATCCGCAAAGTATGCCCTAAAGGGGCAATGTTTTTGAAAGCAGTTGATTGGGAGGGGCAAGTGAAGAATGCCCAATTCATTGTCAACATACTCTTAGAAGCCATTGAGGCGATGGGGCCTCAAAATGTTGTCCAAGTCATAATGGACAACGCCAAGAATTGCAAAGCTGTTGGGATGTTAGTTGAGGCAAGGTATGGGCATATTTTTTGGACACCATGTGTTGTCCATTCACTCAATCTAATGCTAAAAAAGTTGGTCAGCAAAATAGAGTGGATTCAACAAGTGTATGCAAAGGGTGAAGAGATCCAAATGTTTGTGACCAACCATCACCAGTCGCAAGGCAGCTTTAGATCCTTCTCGCATTTGGAGCTTCTGAAGGTAAGGGAAGCTACCTTTCTTTTTCTTTATAAATAATAATATAATATAAGTTTTTTATTTTTAAAATATAGTATAATTAGTATTCAAAAGTTTTTAATTTTCTTTTTAATTTTTGTTTCTCATTTCTTATTAGATTATCGAGACTCGGTTCACATCACACACAATCGTCTTGAGACAACTTGTGAAGGTGGGAAAGGCAATCAACAAGATGGTAACTTCCAACCTATGGGCTGTATGGAGGCAATCAAACACTGTACATGCTCAATAAATGAAGGCCATGATCTTAGATGACACTTGGTGGGATCGAGTAGAATATTTGTTGAGTTTTACCGAGCCCATTATGAGCATGATCCGCTTTACTGACATGGATCAACCATGTTTAGGAAAGATATATGTTGGTATTGACTCAATGATTGAGAAGATAGAAGTTGTTATAAATGCAAAAGAATAAGATTGGGAGGATTTTTTTTTCAAAGAAGTACAATCAATGCTCATTGAGCGGTGGAACAAAATGACCACCTTGCTACATCCACTTGTTTTTGCATTGACTCCTAGATTCTACAACATAGAGATCCTTTTCTTGACGGTGAGGATGACACCATACATGGATGCAAAAGTCAGTGAGGGATATATGGCGACATTGTCTAGGCTCTTCCTTGATCCTGAAGTTGAGGACATGGTTATGATAGAGTTTTCCAATTTCATAGCAGAAACAGGTCATATCCTTCTCTCTTCGGAGCAAATACAAGATGGATGCTCATATGTGGTGGGACCTCCATGGTCATGCATCTGTTTATTTGTAGCCTCTTGCAATCAAGGTTTTGGCACAGGTAAGTTTTTTTATTCTCTTTCATTTTTTTGTTGTAACTTTTAGTTTTTTTAAATTTAAGTTTGAGTGTTTAAGTTTGAACTTTGCATTGAATTTGCCTCAATAGGTTGCAAGTTCATCTTCCTTTGAGCGCAACTGGAGTTCATATACCTTCATCCACTCACAGAAGCGCAACAAGTTGGGGGCTAAAAAGGCTGAGGATTTGGTATATATACATTCCAACTTGCGCCTTTTATCCCACAAGTAGCCAGAGTACAAGGAAGGGTCAACAAAACATTGGGATATTGATCTAAAGATAGTTGACTTGGATGCTTCCATTTCCCACCTGCCATTCGATGATGAGGGATTGGAGACTTCTTTGGCACCGCGAGACCTACATGCACAAGGGGGTGCAACTGGTAGTGACCCTAGTGAGAGTGGTTCGAGTCCACGTGGTTCTAATGAACCACATAGTGATTATGATGCTGATGTTGATGCTCCTGATGAGGAGGAATATGATGAATATTGAAAGATAGTTTGAAGTTTGATCATTGGAATTTGGTGTAATAAATTGAATTTAATATATCATGACATTCACATTGTGTTTAATTTAAGTATTTAACTTTTAAGCTTTTAAGTTTCTAAGTTTTAACAAATTATGACTCGTTTTCTGTGGTTATTTACTTATTTAGCTTATAACTTCTAAGTGATCTACTTATATTGTCTTTCATATGCAAAATATGTGGTTAATAACTTAATTCCTAGTTAGTAGGCTGAAATTTATTTATTTTTTAATTTTAATATAATTTTTGTACAGTCGTAGCCGGGGCCAAAAAAAATTAGCCGTATCCGCTTATTGGATACTCTGTACCCATACTCGTATCCAAAACTTATTGGCTACTTAGGTTTTGTTTGTAGAATTGTGTTTGTAATTGTTATTTTAAAGTTTGTGTTTATGTTCACATTGTAAAGTTGTTTTTTAGTTTTTGTGTTTTAGTAATTTAACAAAATGCATTGGATTTGGTTGTTGGGTTTTTTATTTTATTTTATTAGAATTCATTGGTTTTTTTTTTTGTCAAAACTTGGGATGAGTTTTAATAATGAATTAAATATTTAGGATTATAAGATGTTGAGTTATCATGACATATTTAGATTTATACATAGAATTGAGTAAATTGCAGAAAATAAGAAAGTACAAAATATAAATAACGCAAAACAAGTACACAAGATTTGAGTGGGGAAAACCTTGTTACAGGTAAAAATTCCGGTATAAAATGTACTTTCCAATATATTATTCAAAATCAATGAGGAGCAAATGCCTGACAATTTCAAGCCAACCCAATGTACAAATCTTCCTTCTCACTTCACCATATTTTCATATGCATGGCAATAATCCAACATATCAATCTCCAATAGGATATCACCCTATTTAAAGGGTGGGTGAATTGGTTACAACCTTTCGTTTGAACCAATTCACTTTTTAACTCAACTAATTAAATTAATTAATTATTACTCTATAAAAGTTATATATATATATATATATATATATATATATATATATATATATATATATATATATATATATATATATATATATCTTATGATATAAGTTATAACTATATAAAAGTTATATATAAGCTACAATATAATTTATATACTTAGTTTTGGAGTAGTAATTGATGTGGTGGGCCACATAAATGTATCCCCACAAATATTACTTGTTCCAACAGTTTTTTTAATCATTGCAGCCCCAACAATGAGATCTTCTGATTATAAATCAAAGGAGGAAATAATTGAGATAGGTGGAAGTGTCAGTGGTAACAATAATGGGGTGAGCAGGGCAAAGAAGTGAGGCAAAATGTAGTGGCAATGGAAACTGGTAGTTCAATTGCAAGTGCTACTGCCCCTCTCAAATGTTGGCCAAATTTGCCATGGGACCATTTGATAAAAGGAAGCCATTGCAACAATTTTCTCACATAGTTGCCAACCCCAAGTCTAGAGGCGGAGTAAACTATAGAAGTGCAATATATATTCAAATACTTGACATGGCAACATCACCAGGATTAATGCATACTTGTTGCACCTGACAGGAAGGGGGGTTGGTGTTTGTAAGCCTCTTTCACTTGATTAGAGAGCAGAGATGGTAAAGCCTTACAATGGAAATACCAGAAGTCCATTGTACTAGAACTGACATTATCAGCCCTTATAGTTCTCATAAGACTTGTAAGAATTGTTTGTTAAGTTCTAATTTTGGGATGGCATAAGTGGAAAGCAAAGGAAAGTGAAAGGTTGTGTTGGTTTCCCCCAATCTATTTGTAGATATGTTTGATTTGAAGGCAAAGGAAGAGGCCGATGGTGCTATTGGAATTTTTTTCTATGTTACAATGATCCCATTTAATGTTGCTCGCTCTCCTTATTACAAAGAGGCTATGGCCAAGGTAGCAAAAGCAAATTAAAGTTATGTGCCCCCTAGAAACACCAAACTTAGGACAACAATCTTGGAAAAAAACTATTCCAAGGTTAATTTATTAATGGAGGAAATAAGGACCACATGGGTGTCACACAAATGCAACATTGTCATGGATGGGTGAACGGATGTTAGACACCACCCACTCATCAATGTCACATAGATGCAACATTGACATGGATGGATGGACGGATATTACACACCACCTACTTATCAATATTGTCGTCTCCTGCAAAGATGGACCACATTTTTTGAGAGTAATTGATTGTTTTGGGAAGTGAAAAAATGTCAAGTTTCAATTTCAGATTTTGAAGGAAGTCATAGAGGATGTTGGACCTACAAATGATGTACAAGTAATCACAAATGCAACTTATATGTGCATAGCTGCAAGCAAGCTAGTGAAGAGTACCTACAAACATATTTATTGGACCCCATGTGGAGTGCATGCCATGAATAATGCACTGAAAGACACGAGAAAGGTTCAATGGGTTAAAAATATAGTGGTCCAAACTAGGGAGGTGCAAATGTTCATATGCAATCACCACACATCATTGGCACTCTTCCGAAGCTATTCGAAGGAGTTCCTCACACTAGTTGACACCCACTCTGCATCTTGTTTTATTTTGTTGGAAAGGATGCTTGAGTTGCAGGAGCCCCTCCAAGTTATGATTATGACACATGATTGGACTAAGTGGAAAGAGTCCAAGACAAAACAAGGGAAGAGAGTGAAGGAAGTGATGGTGAGGGAGACATTTTGGTCCAGTGTGAAATACATCACATCAATTATATTTCCGGTTTATAGTGTCATCAAATATGGGGATTCTAATATCCTCAATCTTTGTGAGATAAATGAGTGGATTGATAGCATGTTTGGCCAAATGAAGGCAGCTGTTCGGGTGAGGGACCCTACTTTAGAGTTCTACCATGAGCATATTTAGCCCATCATTCAACATAGATGGGAGAAGTAGAACACGCCACTTATATGGTTGTAAATGCACTTAATCGAAAATGGTATGTGGAGAGGCCAGGTAAAGTTATCCCTTTGGATGACAAGGAGGTGAAGAAGGGCTTAATGAAGTCCCTTACAAAAATGCATAATGCAAAAGAGGCTTCACTGGTTAGAATGGAGTGGCTCAATTCATTGAACTTCATGCCTACAAGTCCTCAACAAAAATGGATAGGGAAACATTGGCACAGGAAAAATTAGCGAGTTGGTGACAACTATACGGGCATCTAGGACAACTGCGAACACTTGCAATTCACCTTCTTTCCTAGGTTTCTAGTTCCTTTACTGCTAAGAAGAATTGGTCAACATATGGTTGGACCAACTTTATGAAGAGAAATAGACTTACCGCTAAGAGAGAAGAGAAGCAATGGTTTGCATCTCATAGATCGCAAGACAAGTGAATACAAGAAAACCCTAGCATTACGGCGGGATGTAGATCCCAAGGAGCCAATGTAGATAGAAGAGGAACATACTATGCAACGGGGATTGATTGGGATCTCTGTTGAGGATGAGGATGATAGTTCCAACGAGGAGTTCATGCATGTTATTTCATATGATGATTTTGATTTTTGAGTTGTAACTTGTACTTCATTCTGTAATATTGACAATTATGTATCATGTATTTCGCATTTTCAAATTAATGATATGACTATCGGATATTTTCAATTAATCAATCACAATGCTTTTATTCCAGCTTATTATGTCTCAAAAGGTTTTATTTTAGCTTGTTTAAGTCTTTTATAAGTTATCTTTATAGTTTAGTCACTTTATTTGTATATTTTAAATATTTACTTATTATTATAATAGTTTAATTAGCCATCTCCCTACCATCCCCAAAATTTAGAATTTTTTTGCTGTTTTGGAAACCATCTATTGCCATCCTGGAGCCTTAGGTAACTATAGAATGTAATATTTGGATAGAGTGTGTTTATAAAAAAACAGTTTGTAAGTGAATCCTTAATAATAATAATAAATATATTACACACCATTTATTCATCTAGGAGTTTTACATTTATATAGGGAGATGATTCCCTATCAAATAGGAAACCAATTTACCCACAAACCTATACTACGTGAGTGGTTTTAACAACCTAACTTACTAAGAAATAGTAATACGAGTTGTTTTATCAACAACTAATAAACTAACTATTACATTTAGATGATAATAATTACTCATGTAATTATTATTTACCCACACAAAAATGGAGCACAAACATAGATTTCCTAACATTCCCCCCCTTAGTGCGAACATGGGGAAAACATCAATCTCGACCTGCACTTGCTTTCATGATTTGGTGATTTTCACAAGACAACCACAAACCTAAACGATGGTTTTGCATATGGCTTACCAAAAACCAAGAAAGGTGGTTTACCACAAACCAGAAGATGATTTTGCATATGGTTTACCAAAAACCAAAAGTGGTGGTTTTACAATTGGTTTACCACAAACCACAAATGATGGTTTTGCAAGTGGCTTACCAACAACCACATTGTAGTACTTTCATCAGTGCTCATCAACATCTCACTGCAGGGAACAATAGAGGAAATTTTGCTGCTCATACACATAGGAAAAGTTGTCACAATAGAAATGGAACATTGCATTATGTTCCCCCCTCAATGTGAAATTTCCATTTTATTCAGCAAACCAAACAATCAGGAACACTAAAATCTTAAGCACACCACACGCAACTGAAAGCACACTAAAAAAATGTCACCAAACCTTTGTGCGGCCCCGTCGTTGGCGACTGACAAGAGGTCACTGATCAACCTCCAACCTCTGTTTTCCTCTGTCCTCTGATTGCCTGCTTAGTATAGAAAATCGTCAGAAGTATAGCCGCATTCTTCTTTCATGGGTTCTTCCTCACTATCTCATTCTTCTTCTATGATTATATTGGCTTCATTTGTTTTATGTTTTCCCTTGAGCAAATCTTTAGCTCGAATTCTACGGTATGAGGACATGCATCCCTTTTTCTTGCAGTAGAAACACTCAATTTCCCCTCATTTTTAGAGAAATTCATATGCTTCTTTTTCAAGTACAATGCAGTCTTTTCTTCTACATCTTTAGTTCTTTTTTCTTCAGCTAGAAGAGCAGAAATCATATCATCCAATGAGTGAGAAGGAAATTGACAAAAGGTGAAAACAACATTACTGTACTTAGGAGGCAAACTATTCAACAAAATAGCTTTTGCATCCTCTTTATCAACTTCAGCTTCAACTTCTACCAGTTGTCTCATAAGGGATCGCAACTCATTGATATGACTTGACATACTAACTCCATCATTCATTTTGAATTTAAACAATTGCAATTTTATAAAAAATTTGCATTTACGGCTTTACCACCGAAAGTCTTGTTCAACAATTCCCATCTTTCCTTAAATGGCTTTTCCAAATCTACAAGGTGAAGTTCAAAGTCTAACAATGCAAGCCCTATTATAGCTTTAGCCTTATCATCTCTACTTTTTCATTCCAATAACTTACTGGCATCTGTAGGTTCTTTTCTTTGCCACATATTATTCCCCATAGGTTTTTATTCATTAATTGCATTTGGATCTTCACTTTCCAGGTATGAAAGTTGATCCCATTGAGCTTATCTATTGGAGTCTCCATTGAATAATAGGGATTTCAAATAAAACTAACAAATAATATATAAATATTAACTCACTTTGTTGTTTTGCACAGGAATCGATGCTGATTCAATAATCGTTGTCAATTGATTAGAGAATCGATGTTGATCACTGTTGAGGAAAAAAATGAGAAGCAGCTTCCAACCACAACGAGCTGACTGTTATAACAACGGGTCTGTCATTATCTGCGAGAGCTCTCAAACAGCATAAATCATGTGACTACTGTTTGGCAGAATGGTGAGATTAATTGTGGAAGAATACACCTACGTATCCAGGAAAGAATGACGTGTCTCAAGCATAAACTAATGCAAAGCCAACAGAGCAGGGATAATGTAATCTACACGAAGAAGAATCTCATTTTTCACAGGTACAAGACATAGAATGCTTTGATACCAAATGTAATATTTGGACAGAGTTTGCTTATGAAAAACCAGTCTCTATATGAATCCTTCACAATAATAATAAATATATTACACACCATATATTCATCCAGGAGTTTTACATTTATATAGGCCCTAGGGAGATGACTCTGTATAAAATAGGAAACCAATTTGCCCACTAACCTATAATACTACATGAGTTGTTTTATAACTAACTATTACATTTACATGATAATAATTACTCATGTAATTATTATTTACCCACACAAAAACGGAGCACAAACATAGATTTCCTAACATGGAAAAAACAATGTGAAGAACTTTTGATCGATGTTTCACATCACACTTTGTGATCCATCATCATCGTGAGAAATAATAGAGTACATTTTTCATAGGAAGATTAGTGCCTAAACATACTCTATTATTTCTCATCCTAATGATGGATCACAACGCATGATCCAAAATGTCGATCAAGAACTCTGCACTTAGTTTTTTTTCCTCCAAAATCTCTCTTCTATTTAAAGTTAGGGTAGTTATGGCATCTTAAACTTGGCTACAACTAGAACCCGAAGTTCACAAAGAAGTCCAGTCTCGACATCCAAAGCAGAATCTAAACGAAATAAGGAATCAAAAATCGCTGTATGGTGTATAGCATGATATACATCCAAGAGCCATCAAGACTTTGAAGAAGCAATGCCAGTTTAAACATTGTCCTGGAAAATGGTGGACCCCGCCAAATGGTTCATAGGGACAACTATTGTAACCTTTCTATTAAAATCTGCAGGTACACAGATCAATTCTGTGTAACGAATAATCACTGCACTTACCATGGTTAATGGCGATCGACCCATTTCGTGGTAAGTGCAGCTAAAACATATAAATATTATGGTAAAAAAGGTCTTCAGTCTACATTTGTTATGTCATGATTTTCTGCTCTGGATTTTGAAGTCTATTCCTCCTAATATTTTACTATTGCCGTCTGAACTTGAAGTCTATAACTATTGTCTATTAACATAAAGATTTTAATATTTCCGTGGCCCATCTGCTTATGGTTTAGGTTTGCAGCTGTGAGCCTGTAACTGCCAGTGCCAACGGTGCCCATTCAATATCATTGATTCATCAGCAGCCAGGGACCTATTTACAGCTTCTTCATTTTTCTTCCACTTCAAGGGCATAGCAGAGAAGGAGCACGAGATGATTTATAGTGCATTGATGACTAGTCTACGAGCAATTCACTCTTTTTCGTCTAAAACTGAGCATTGTACTCTTGTCTGGTTGAAAACTAACAGAAAATATACTCGAGTGTCCTCTACAATTATTTCTTATATATTTTATTAGTGTTTTACATGTTACAGTTATTTCAGTTTATTTTATGAATTTATATATTTTTTGAAGTAGCGATAAAGTTGCCAAGTCCTGAGTTCAGATAAGAATTTTGGACTGCTGAGTAGTGTCCGAGAACGAATTTTTAAACTATGATTGTATCTACTCTTCTGACAACTTACTATGAACGATGCCAAACCACAAAGCACGACAGATGAAAAATGACTTGAGAAAATTCTTCAAGACCTAAAACAATATTCCCAGACCAGTCACGAAAACTTTCCAGCACAAGCTAGATTACAAATACAATAACAAAGACACATTACAGACAAAAGGAATCAAATGGAAACTTCGATGGAAGGGTAAACATGCTCGCTTGTAAGACTGGAAACAACAAAATCTTGTTGCACATGATATTGTAATTTTTCATAGGAAAGTTAGTGCCCAAATATCAAAAAAGTATTATGTCAACATCCCATGTACTAATAAGAAAGTCTAAGAACTGGCATCAGAATCCAAAGGGAAGAAGAAAACACACAAGATGAGGCAAGATTTGGAATATAAAGCCAAACACTAAAAAAAGGAGACATGTGATAGCAGTCATGATAAGGAATCATTGACAATGACATTTTAAGAAGCAAACTTTTTGAAAAGTCAAAAAAATGTGTGGCATATTTTTCATCAAAGTTAGAACATGGAGTGTGATCTGAAACAATGATCAAAAATCTGCTATACAGTTTTTCCCAAAAGTTTGCTTTTTAAACATTAATTTTGATGTCACATGTAGATGTAATTCAATGTAAAGTATTGTGCCAGTTACTCAACAAGTCAGCTGGAGAGGCACTAGGAGTATCCCAGTTTCTCCCAATGTTTGTTCAATCTGGCCTTCTTATACCCTTCAATTTGAATTTCACTCCTAGCGACCTTTCCCTTATCACTCTGGACTTTGGCTCTAATTTACACATAATTTTAGAGACATGAAGCTTCTGCAACATAATGTTTTAAAAAACAAATTTTCAGAAAAAAAATGCATAGGAAATTGGTGGAATCGACGTTTTTCAGAAAATACTTTGCGGTGCATTAGCATGATGAAAGATAAGATTACCGATAGGAGCTCCTTATATAGATAACTCCGATTTTAAAATGAGGTAGATATCCATTACGAGCTCAATGATTTACATCATTAATGCCTATCAACAAAATTAATAACTGCTTATCAAGCTTTAATTATTTCCATTGCCAGTTCTAAGCATGTGAATGATGGGCTTCCAATATTCTTTCAATTCCAATCCTTGGTACCTATTGATATTATCAGGATGCTTCCCAATCTCTATAGTTTCCCTCTGCTTTATCTTCATGAAGTCATCTTCCTTCACCAGAAATTTTGCCTGCTCTATATCTGTGCCATGAAGAGTTGAATGCACTTTATTCCTTTCTTATTTTGACAACAGGTCATAGTAACTTTCTTTTTGGCAACCTATTATTTAAAACTCATTTGAATTTCTTCTTGTTGGGGGGGGCTGGGCATGCACAAAAAAAATGATAGAGTGGGAGGGAAAGTACAATAATTAGCACACAATCATTTAACGACAAAGTCTCAAGTAACCGAAACATATGATCTAAATATCAGCTCAAATATACAAACAAATTCATTATTTACAGAACAGATCATATTAGTGTAAAATATAATATTAAATGGCACTATCTTAGATAAAATGACAATAAAAAGATGTTGAGCCCCAGGAGAGAATTTACCTGCTCCTTGATGAACTCCCGCTTGTCTGAAATCTGATGATGTATAGAAGATCCTGCACTTGGCTCTGACTCATTCGCCAGTTGTTGTTTCCATTCAAATTGAGATGTCAGTATCAATATCAATAATATGAACACTAATACCACAGGTCGTGACATCTTTGGCCTCTAGATTCCCTGCATATAGGATAAGATGACAATGAATAAGAAGCTCATGATAAAACCCTTCTTCAACCAAGATCCTCACAAATAAAAGCCTGATTTTTATTCACACATGTTGCACCATATTATGAAAAATACCTAATGGCACAGCATAGGAGTGCAATTGATATTTCAATAACAGTCAAATTACTTGCGTTAAAATCAAGACATTATTATAACAAACATGGTTAGCTTTCTCTATGTCGCTCAATAGTCTAGCCCCTTCTCCCAAAAACATGTTTCCCCATATTCAACACATATCCAGATGGGATGTGGCCTGGATTTGGGCCAGATACGTATCTGAATGGTTAAGAGATCTATTTGATATGGCTGGTACAAAATTCAAGCTGTATCTCTCAGAAATAATAAACAAAGACAAAAAGACAAAGCAGACTCGTACTAAACAAAGGCAAAATGCCTCCATTATTGCATATACAAGTCTTCTTTTAACTTGTACTTGGAAGGTTTTACACTGATTTCTACAGCAGGACAAGTTCAGAGTGGTTTGGAGGGTTTCTAGAGCTTGTTCGTGCATGTGGAAATTCTCTCTTTTTAGTTCTTAATATATGTGGGCTGCTATTTCTTCCTTCTCATGTAAATTTAATGGAAACTTTAACTCTCTCTTTTCAATTATTATTCGAAAAGGGCAAAGGATATTGTGAACTTCTATGTTTCCTAATATTTTTGAATGCATGCATATGTATTAGATATATTACAAGTTCATACGGTATTGTTGCCTTTTTTGCACCTCACAGAAGCCATTGTATAGGTGACATCCATTACAACTGTAGTTGTACTGGGGGCATTCAAAGAATCATCTAGTTCGAGGCTCCAGCATAGATATTGTAAAAGATAAAACAGATTCGATTTAGAAGTTGTGGTTGATGCATATGAAGTGGATGAGAGAAATACAACCACAAATTTTGTAAGGTTTGGGGAATAGAAATTTTATGGTTGCAAAGGATATTCATTCATTTAGCTCAAAGCAAACCCTTGCCCTTCAGTACAACCGATGAATATAATCACCTATAAAGGGACAAGAATAAATTGAAGGGGCATCAAGCTACCCCTTCGTAAGATAAAGTAGCAAACTAGAAGAAATCCAATGAAAGAAAAAGAACATAAATTACAGATTATCCACTTGCATGTTTAACATCTAAAAACCACTCCAAGCACAGAAAGTGTCACTACAAATGTATTAGGAGAGAGAAAATAATTATAGTAATGTCCGCAAATGACTAAAATTTGTGCAATGGTACTTGAAGAGTACATTCGGTTTAAAATTTAAATAGAGGGTAAAGCGACCCTAGAACACATAAAAGTAACTAAGTACTAAGCACTAAAGAAATGTAAATCTACCAATGGGGTAAGCTTAAAACAGTTTAACCCTGCATCATAAAATCTAAGTACAAAAGAGTCGTGTGAGGATAGAACCCCTCAGGAAGCATGAAGCTGATGAAAATGAGAACAGGAAATCATGAAAAGAGACCAGCTACGTCATGAGTATCAACATTCCAGCCCGAACAACCAACAACATCATTGTCTATCACTGCAAAAAGGCCAATGCATGATCTGATAATGCTCTTTGGGGAATGTCGAGAGCTGATGAGGCCAGGCTGGACAATCCTACAAGGAATTCAAGTACTCCCTCTGGAGCCTCCTAACATCCATGGTAGATGAACCTCTAGTGGTAGAGAAAAACTAGCAATATGTGCTTGCCTCTGTGAGCTAGCCAAGGCCAACAATGCCAATATGAAGCAGATTCACTTTTCCTAAACTGAGGCTTGGGCGATTGGACACTCTAGTAACAATACGCAAACAGGAACGCTATCTCACAAGTCTATGCCTGCCAAAATGTGAATTAGACATATCCAACAGGTGCCTAACGTTCTAATGCCTAAAGTACACTTAAGAAGGAAGTAATCAATGTGACAACTCTAGGGGTCCCAAGTCAGGACCTACGTCTACGAATGAAAACCTCCCATGAAGAAAAGGTCAAACACTTCTGATCTAGGTACCTAACGAAAGTGAGCAGAGACACGTGAATCTTTGAACAGACAATAGTATCTTCCTCAGATCTCCTTGTAGGTAGGGCACAATACACAGAGGAAAGTTGGCTCACAAGTTTTGCCCCACCTAAATAAGAATTAGACATGTCCAAGGGTTGCTTAATGTCTCCAATCCCTAAATTACGCTAAAAGAAGGTAGTAATTAAATTGACAACTTTAAGGTTCCACAGTAAGGATTTACATTTGAGAATGGAAACCTCCCAATGAAAAAGGGCCAAGCACCTCTAATCCAAGTACCTGAAGAAAGTGAACGTAGAGCTGTGAGATTCGCTATGTAAAATTTATATAGAGTTATCTTCCTCAGATGTCATAGTACATAGAGCACAATACACAAAGATGATTGCCCTCTCATAAATCTCTCCCACCTAAGTGTGAATTAGACATATCCAACAGGTGCCTAATTTCCCCAATGACAAGCGTGTATTGAAAGAAGCTAGCAGTGTGACAACCTTAGGTGTCCTCAGTAAGGATCTATGTCTGAGAATGAAAACCTTTCGATAAAAAAGGTCCAAGCACCTCTGATCCAAGTACCTAAATAAAGCGGACAAAGAACCATGTGAGCCAATGTACATAGAATGGTATCCCACTTAAATGTTATAGTGAATAGGAAACTTGAAAATAAAATGGTCATGAGTCTCTACCTCCTAATTGGGGGCAGAGACAACAGATCTTATCGCCCCGCAAAATATGGTGGTCCGTCTCATCTTGTAAGTGGTAAGAGCACACCTTCACGTAGCCAAGTGGAATGCTCAAGCCATGTGACCAATGATGTTGGACAGAGTCAGGCTAAATGATGTTGGCATCTACAATCTGTGACTTGGTGTTGAGCAGCTGTGGAGGCATCCAAATGACTGGATGTACAGTGGGGAATCCTCAAGGGAGCACACTTGACCTTTAACAAAAAAACATAATGATGGAATGGGGCAATAGCCAAAGATAGACAAAGAATGTAGCCATGAAGCAAGAGGTATTATAGCCAAAAGTGAAGAAAAGAAGGTTACAAACTTGGAAAAAGAATTATAGCCTTGTAGACTCATTGGTTGCAGCAACAGAAAAGACTTGAAGGTGGACACCTTGGGCATGGTAGAATTAGAGCTTAAGCACACAATTATTAAGGTTATAAACATGGTTAGAAGGGAACACTGCAGGGTTAACATTGAAAATTTTCCTTTCATAAATATCTAGCAGAAGCCAAGGTAGTAGCAAATCAAGCAGTCCATACTCCCTCAATCATGATGTCAGAAAAACCAGTTTCCATGGCTACATCAAGGTCAGTGTCTGCAATACCATCCAAGGTATACCATCACTTTTAACAACAGGTTGCTTCATCCTCGTTAGGTTCTGAAATTATGTACAGCAGTTTTCCACCCCTTTGTCAACCAACCAAGTTAGTCCTTGAATAGTTGTTAGTAAAGGGCCCCTCAAAGCCCAATTCTTGGCTCAAAAAGACATTGAACCCTAGAAAAGGGGATATATCATATATACTAGCTAGAAATTTAGATCCATTGATTCTGTAATTTTATATATGTTTTGGGGATATAATAATTCATAAATAAAGAGTAGCAATGCGAGAAAAATAAAGTGTATTCTAACTTTTTTGTTAATTAGTTATTATGAGCAGTGATGCAGATGGTTGACTGCAAGCATCATCACCCTTCCCAATGCACGGTCCTTATATATTATTGCCCATTGATATTGCAAGAGACCATTCGGTGAATCTCTACCGGCCCCTATCATAGAAACAGAGAATACTCCACCATGAACAGAACATTCCACAAATAATCAAAAAAACATACATTGACTCACACTCATTAGGCATATTGAATAATTTGTTTATGCAGACAAGTGCAATCAGTTGGTGAGTTTTAAAATCAAGCAAAAAGTAAAAATGATGAAATACTTAATATTCCTTGCACTTAACCAGAAAGATAAAGGCCAAAAAATGAGGAATCTGAGAAACTTGGGACATTAAAAAGAGGAAGAAAAAACGCTAGAAAAAAGTGAAAAGTATTAGTAAAAACAAGCTGTTTTTTATATATTATGGGAAAAAACATTGAAGCTTTTAAATTCTTGAAAATAATGGGAAACTGCCCAAATTGCAATTTATCAGAAAAGACCTGATTAATCAATGATTTTAGTGGGAAAAAACTGCATCCCATGTTCATCCACAACTGCTGAATCAGCTGTATGTGCTCTGATTTTGTGAAGCGGACGATGCAATTGAGGTACATCAACTTTCACGTCTTTTACCACCAGAAGCTGAACAGATCCCTGTCTCCCACATTAAGAACTTCTTTCCTATTGTTAAATCAGTAGATAAAACAACTTAAAAAGATCTATAGCAGGTCACGAATCAATATCAATAAACATTGGACTACATAATAAAACTATGCATGAGAAGAAAGACATAAATGTCCTAATTTGTCTTTGGCCGTGGAGGGCTTTGGAAAGTGAAAACATGTAAACAAAGTAAATAAAAATAGCAGCTTATACATGTATGTCACCACCTTTTTTATATGTGAGCAAATCTCAAATTTAATCAGAGTAGAATTTTTTTTTAAATGGTCTACTTATGAACTCAGCAATTTGGGCATGGGAGTAGTTATAATGCTTTAATGGAAAAAAACATACAGGCCCTCAGCAAAACTGCAAGTTTCCTTTTTGCCAGCCAAATGCTCTTCTTCAAGATGAAAAGAGTCATAAGAAAGGAACTTAATTGTATCCAAATATACTCCCAAGACTGGTGAACTACTTCTCCTTTCTTAAACACTTGTAATATGATGAACAAGGGTCAATTTTGAAGGTGTATTTATATCCTTTACAATTGGGTCATTGGAGTTGTTTAATCAAGCATTGATATCATTAATGACGATTTGTTTAGGCTTCTTCCTTCACCAAAATTAAGCTACTATGTCCCCGCATTAGCTCAATGGTGGACTCTCATCATAATATGGTCAGTGCATTTGATAATCCAATTACTTGAGAAATTAAAGACTGTGTCCATTATCCAGACATCTATAATTGATTTCCTGCAACAAAAATCTTTCTTGCAAGAAATACTATTTGTGCCAAACTTCAATTGTTGTTTTAGCAAAGATTCACTAAACCCTCCACCTCGATATGCCAAAATAAAATCTCTTCAGTACTATTTCCATTCTGACTGGGAAGCAGCAAACAACCTTTCCCTCAATGATGTTGTTCAAAGGCCAATTTTACTTCTTAATCAAATTTTTAATTTTCTTATTCTGATTTTTTGATTGAGCTTTTTCTTAGACAAGGACTTCCTAACCATCAGGTACACTGTTATCAGTTCATTCCTCGCATAGTACTGCATCCTCACAGAGACAAGAAGATAGTGAATTTCAAAATTAGGACAACTCCAAAATAAAATAAAAACACAATGTTATAGAAACAACAAATACATCCTGTGGCAATACAAGTACCATATGAAGTTTCAAGTTTATCAGTTCTTTTTGTAAGTTTAGTTATATGCTGGAAAATTGGCTAGGTTCTACTCACAGTGGAGGAAGGCCCACCGAAGGCCAACCCTTTAGCTTCATCCTTGGCTAGATAATCGCTTGAAGAATTTAAGGACTGCTTAAAAAGCATGCTATCCAAGGCTAAATAAATATGTTATGCATGGAGTATGTTGGGCTGTGATCTAGTGGTAAGTTGGAGCATTTGTTGCTGATGACCCAGGTTCAAAACCTGGAAGGCTCAAGCTCCACAGAATAATGCAATGATTTCAGCACAATTGGCAAAATGAAGTTCAATACCCTCTCTAAGGTAACAAATAAAAGACGTTTGTCAAAAAAAAAAATGAATGAGGTATGCAGGAAGTTGGTCAGGCTCTAGTCTAGCAGTGAGTTATAGCAACTTACCATTGCAGCTGCCCAGGTTCAACAGTTGGCGTTCTCATACTCATCAGTGCTCACGATAGTGTGGTGATTAAGGTGCAATTAGTAAACTGGAGCTTGGTACCATCTCCAAGGTAATGCATATTAGGTGTTGACATATGAAGGGGAAAAACAGAAGACGGTATCCATGGAGTTGGTCAATTTATGGTCTAGTGGTAAGTACACTTACAGCTGTGATAGCCAAGTTTCGAAACCCTAGCAAACTCATTTCTCCCCACAAGTCCATGCTCTTGGTGCAATTCATAATTGGAGTTTAGTAACCCCTCCAAGGGAATATGAAAAAGGAATTTGTCAGATAAGAAACAGAATATGTTATCCATGGAGTCAATTGGGTTATGGTCTAGCAGTAAGATAAAGAACTTAACACTGCAATGTCACAGATTCACTAAAATTTAGGTACACTAATTGCAGTGATGGATTAAGTCCAAAATCACAAAGGTGGAGTAATTTAGGTGCAATTTGTAAATTTTAGTTATATACCCAATTCAAGGTAATACATAAGATGAGTTTTTGAAATGAGAAGTGGTAACCATTGCGAATAATTCAACAAGTCCTATCACGCACACCAAAAACATGGATTCAAATTTCATATGGTGGGCCAATTTTCATGATAAAATCAGAATACCCAAAGTGCTAAAACTATCAAGAGATCACAACTTGAAGAAGAATTCAGTCCACCCACCGAATTCCATTGCTTACTCTGGGATTTTTTATACAGATATCATGCTTTCCTATCATCCATAAATCTTTGTTGTTCAGATTGAAATTACAGATTGATTAATTATTTCCAATCCCAACTTGACTTGGGGAGAGTCGTTATCGACCTCATCCAGGAAGACGAGATATTACCCACTAGTCTTGGCCTATTTTTTTTTTGTGTGTATTAAGTTCTCCCATAGAGGTCTCATCCACATCGGAGAGGAGGTGTTAAGGAGATGATATTGACCCTCCATGATAACATATCATACCCATCATAAGATGACGTATGTGCACACGTCATTACAGAGCTCACTTCGATATTGTAACGCCCACACTAGCAACACGACCAAAACATGAATATTTGTTTTAAACTTATATCAATAACACTTACGTTATCAATTGGGCTCATGTTAGTGTAGGTTATTATTTATCCTTTTATTTGTACATTAGGATAATTTTTGTACTTAGGTTATCTCTACACTTGTTGAGTTGGTTTGCTTAAGTGCACTAGTTGTGTAGAGTTAGTTTGTTAGTTATGTGGAGTTGGTTTGCTAGTCTTGTGGAGTTAGTTTAACAAGTATCAATTAGTGGGAGTTTTTCACCACTGATCTAGGTAGTAGTTGAACTTCCCTCCTCCTATATGTACATTCTGATTATTGAATTAATTCATGGTATTCTGATACATTTTCATATATGATATTTTAGTTATTTGTTTGTAAACTCTTTTGTAAGGTTATTTTAGTGAATTTCTTTTAGCTTATTAAATGTGATGTGTTATTATCATCTGAGATCTTTGTGGCTTTGAACAATTTTCTTTTCATGGTATCAAAGTGATATATGATGTAGACATTCACTTCTAAGTCTTTTTGCAAGTGAGAGTTTTTTATTTTTGGAATTTGTTTGTATGCTTTTGCAGTTTGCATTTATGTGTTAAAAGGAGGGCACCATCAAATCCGAAAGGTGTCAAAACCCCTAGATCAACTGTAAACTCAACCACTGGCGACGACAAGCAGTTTTGAAGGTGTTTTGTTTTTGCAGAGTTGGTGAAGGTTACAGAATCTCGTACAAATCTGTACGAGAAACTACACAAATTGCTGAAGGAGTCCACGAAAATCCTTTCTAGGTTTTTTGCAATCTTTTTTGTGTAGTTGTTTTTTTTTATGTAGGAAGGCCCACAATTTTTTTATGTTTTTTTTAAATTACAAAAAATGCATTTTTTGATTTAAATGGACCATTACTGACTAGAAACAATTTCGTTCATGTCTTTTGATCGGTAACTGGGAATTGAGTGCCTTTTTTTGCACAAGTATATTTTTTCATCCTTTATCCATTGGTGTCATTTAATTTGTAAAATGTACCACTTCATAAAGTGTCAAAATATGGGGGGTGTTGTAATCACATGTGGACGCATTTTTTGTTGAGTCTGACGTCCTAATTTTTTTAGTGTCTCTTTACTATCATGGATTCTTACCCATCAGAGAATGAAATATTTTTCTCAGAAGTGTGTGGACTTCAGGAAGACAATAAAATTTGTAGAAGAAAACATATTGCTTAAGAAGGAAAACTCACTTCTACATAACCTCATTCACAGCAAAAATGACATCATTCACCCCTGAAGTACAAACTTGCTCACTTACAACATTATCATCACATTGTGGACTCTTATTCCCATGTTCCTAGTCCACTTGCAGTTGTTTCTCCCACACCCGTTCACCTTGATTTGTTAGTTTATGAGCTTGTTTTTTAGCCTATTGCACTTATTACTGCATGTTCTACTTCCACACATATACCTATTGCAGTAACACACCTAGTGTATCCCACTTCAACTCCTTCTACTGACATGCATGGCTCCTTTAAGAAGCATACCACTGGATTTGGTTCTCACATGCTCTGTTATGCAGGTTTCATTGGTGGAGGTATTCGACATTCATAGGGTATTGTTTCCCCTATTCAGCCTGTTAAGTGGCATTCTCACCAAGACATTGGTTTTCAAGAAGATATTTCATTGGGATCACACGTTGAAAAAGCTCCTATTTTTTTTCGCTCGAATCTTTCCAAGGATCAAAAGTTTCACATGAGTTTTGTGCTTTCACTTAAGCCTGAGAGACCTAAAATTTCAGTTGTCAGACATGATTTACCTAACACATATTCTGATGTTCCTTTCCATGACCCCATTGTGCATTTCACATTGAATCATATGAAGACATCTTCATCATCCATCTGTGTTGATTTGGGGTGGATTAATGATCAATCATGGTGGCGACATAGGCATTCATTGAGAGGAATCTATAGGCGTGGATCCACCATTCGACTTCTTGCTCTAGTGTTTATGTCATCTACATTGTAAGGCTCCTTGTTTTGAGCAATTTTCTTTAGCAAGTGTAGTATATCTCTCTTGTTTGTTGAGATATTTTGTATCTGTATTTTTGACATGTTGATAATCTCTTATGGGGAGCTATTTTGGTGAAGCCTAGTGTTAGTTTGTCAATGTTCGAGTAGTTGTTTTGACAACACGTATAGATTTTGTAGCGTCATTGCACCCATTCAACAGTATGAGAAGGTGTGGTGTTGATCATTCTTCTTTGAGTCTTGTGTCTTTTCCTTGTTACTTTAGTTGTTCTTGGATCGTGACTCTCCTATTACTTCAAATCTTGTGTCCTTGCCTTGTTGCCTTGGTTGTTCTTAAATCCTGGCACACCTATTTGTAACAGTTAATCGAATTATGTTTGGTGTTTTTTATACTTTCAACATCACTCCATTGACAGTCTTCTTGTATGGAGCTATTATGGTGCATCCTAGAGTAAATTATTTTTTAGTTTTGTGATCGAGCAATGGATTCAAACCACCTTACACACCAAACGTTTTTAACATTATACATGTTTTTTTGAGCTAAGCTTCTTGAGATTCCTTACGTTGGGAATTTGTTCTCTCTACTTTGTTATTAATGGTTTTTGGGTACCTTGCAGTGTTTTTTTATATATGGTAACTCATTTTTTTCTAGTTATTGTATGTGGGTACCTCATCAGGCCTTGTGGTCAGGACCCACCTTCTTTTCTGCTCACCTAAGTTATGCTTACAGGGGGTGTTAATATAGTTTATTATTTACCATTTTATTTATTTACTAGGACAATTGTTGTACTTAGGTCATCTCCACAATTATTGAGTTAGTTTGCTTAGGTGTACTAGTTGTGTGGATTTAGCTTGCTAGTTATGTGGAGTTAGTTTGTTAGTCTTGTGGAGTTAGTAAATAACTACCAATATCAGTTAGTGGAAGTTCTTCACCATTGATCTAGGTAGTAATTGTACTTCCCTCCTCCTATATTTACATCCTGATTATTGAGTCAATTCATGACATTATGATGGATTTTCATATATGATATTTTAACTCTTTGTTTGTAACTCTTTTTGTAAGGTTATTCTGGTGAATTCCTTTCAAATTATTAAATGTGATGTGTTATTATCATCTTAGTGTTGGACCACAATTATCGTTAGACCAAAACCCATAGGTGTTAGTCTCTGTTACAATCACCAAAGTTAGGATCTATGAGAGGTGGTTAGTCCATGTCACGAAACTCACGGGGAGTGTTGGACACACATGCCAACAATCTCCCCCTCAGCGTTACCCGAGTGAGTTTCAAACTCGATACCTGTCGCTCTGATACCATTTGTTGGACCACGATTTCCGTTAGACCAAAACCCATAGGTGTTAGTCTTCGTTACAATCCCCAGAGTTAGGATCTACCAAAGGTGGTTAGTCCATGTCACGAAACTCACGGGGAGTGTTGGACACACATGCCAACACTTAGATCTTTGTGGCTTGGAACAATCTTCTTTTTTGTTCCTTTCAGCCCACATAACACCATAATGTCTAAACTAAAACACAACATGTGTCACTTCACATGTATCTCCAAAACAAGGAGATGATGATGTCAACTAAACATTAGAAATGAAAAGATATAATACCATCAAGCCATAAAATAGCTTGTCAAGGGGAAATGGTGTCAATACTTCCACTTATCCCTCCACTAAGGAAGAGAGATTAGCCTTTGGTTCCTCCGAAGAAGTCATGCAATCGCGCATGAAAACCCATTTATCCCTCCACTAAGACTAGTATCACTAACCTTTGTTTCCTCCCAAAATAGATAAGAAACCCCATACACCATAATAACACTTATCCCTCCACCTTTGGCAATGCAAGTCCCCAATATACACACATACATAGCATACTCATGCATAAAAGAAACAAAACTCATCAATCAAATGCACACGCATTCCAATGAGAATCCAATTAAGTCCACAATAGATTAGAATAAAGAGAGTGAGAAAATAAAATTTCATCATATATGTGTCATAATATCAAGCCACCATAAAAGGCTTGCAAGAAAGAGATCCGGGGACATTCTAAAACTTGGTACACACTACCAAGCCTTCAATGACTTGCAAGGGGAACTAGGGTCATTCCAAACAACTTATTACTTCACTAAGGTATGAGGTATAAGTTCTTGGTTTCTCCAATAAAAATAAATAAAAGTGCATGCCACATATCCCTCCACCTAGTTTATTTAAAACCCACGTATCCCTCCACGAGAACAAAGCCCACATACCTTTGGTTTCTCCTTAAGTTCACACGAGGTTTACTTTGGTTTTATCATTACTTATTCCTCCATAATTACCCTACCTTCTCCCATACACACAAAACGCTTGTTAACCCCACAATGAGTACTAAACAAGTACACAACATATAATAAAACCACATTACTACTCAAATGAGCAATAAAACGTATACATCCCATCAAATGATGGCAAGATAAAATAAGAAATTGCAAGAACAAGGAGGGAGAGTGAGGTCTTTGACCATCACTATGCATACCTCATGGTTTGCATTATATTCAATTAAATTCCTTTGTAATAAATATGGGTAAAGGGCAATAGTATTCATTAAAATACACAATCTACTAAATAAGTAACAATAACTAGCACCACATTTGCTTAAACGAGCCATACCACCATACAATAGGAGGCTATAGGAGGGAATTAAGAAGAGAGGGCTTTGCCCAAAAGGTACATAGATAATTTAATTCGCCTTTCTTTTTAGTTACATTTATTCATTTAACATCATGGATTAAACCATAATTATGAGAACAAAAACATGTGCTCATTCCTTAAATATTGCAAGTTTCCCATTTATTACAATGTTGATCACCAATGGTGCATTCCATTATTTCATCGCCCGTGTTAAATATTTTAGTCATTTTGGCATCATTCAAGGTGTGTATGATATTCATAGCAATCATTCCAAAATCCATTTCATTTACTCTTGCTCTTATTATATTTATGTTACCACTTTAATCTCATGTTGACATTATTTTAGAACATCCATGGTTCATATAACATGTGTTCTTCACTTAGGGATCAAGATTCCAAGGAGTGTGATCTCACACATAACAATTAATTTTGTTGTTCTTAGGCAATTTAAGTATTAAATGCACGTTACAAGTGATATATTTAATACAATTGTATACATTATATTGCCTTCTAAGCCACTATTCCTCTTGTTGGGTAAACATACATTAAAGTATATTTCACCATAATCCTCATAAGAGGTCCACGATTTATTAATTTCATTAACACCCCGAGGGGGTCTACACCCTACTATGAGGCAAAACTTAGAGTAATCAAATATCTTATCTCGAAAAACCTTCGTGTAACTCAAGGCATTTCAATACTACTTGGCAAGGTAGCACTTTTATTTGTGAGGTATTAAGGGGTTCAAATGTGAGAGTTTCATGCATAGGTAACTTGAGACATAGGATCCACTCGTGTCATTTAGATCTCTTTAATGAGATCATTCTTAGGTGGAAGCACCACAAGCATGTTCACAATGCTTTGACTACCCACTAGGGTACCAAGGACAAATATACACACGAGAAATAATTTGTTCATGATGAGACTAGAACTATGACACCTAGGAATGATAGTTGTACTCACACCAAATGTGACAGGGTATACATAATGTAGCCATTTCCTCACACAACGTGCCTGAATTATAGAAATGGTCTTGCAAGGCTTGTCCCAAGTACAAAACAAGAAAACAACTTCTAATAGGTTTAAATATTTTCTTAACATGATATGGGTTTTCGGACTTAGCATGACTCGACTAAGAGTGAAGGTATAACAAACGGGTTGAATACTCATTTCATCTAGATAGCTAAGGATAAGTTTCGACCAAACATTATGAGTGTTAAGAAGGAAATACAACGATTAATAGGACAAATGATTGTTTTAATACATCTAAATCACAAGTACAACATTCAAATACAACTACATATCCATTTCAATGCATACATGATGTAACCAACCCTTTATTTTCCTTCCAAAATGTAATTAAGAACAGTTGTTGAAAAATACAATATATCCCATCATTTTGGAAATAATAAAAATATTACAAGATAAGTAAACTTTTAGGGTACAAATCTCCTCATTATTTCTATGTGTTGCACTACTTTCAACCTGTCAAAATTTTGTAAGCATAGTCAGCGAAAAATGTTGTCATGGAATTCTCCTACGATCTAGCACAATTCACGATTACTAATTTTCCATTTACAATTAAATAAAACGCTTTGCACATACAAGAGAGGTAAGAAATGTTTTTTAATTTCATTTCATTTTCAAAACTAGAGAGAGGAGAGAGAAATAAAACCATTTTTTCCACAATCAATTTTCTCAAACAAGCAATCAAATGGAGATCCAAAAAATCATATGTTAGTGTCTGCAAATTTTCCCTCCACTTATTTGACTTGAAGAGGGTCCCACGACCATGTTCTCTCATTTTGCTACAAGTTTGCAGGAACGTCCAAATTAGTCCAATGACTATGAAATTGCGTTCAAAAACCAATTTTCGATTGTCAAATGCACTATGTCACAAATCATATACACTCTCCTACATACATGGAAACCATTAGAGTTGATAGAACTCAAAACTGGAAAACAGGGTTCGAATGGTGGCTACCTTTCCGGAGCAACCAATAGTAATTGCACTGGTTTGACCTTGTTGCACAACGATTGGAGGCCTCCAAACCCCCCTTGTAAAAATAGATTTAAAAGTGATAATCGCATAACTAAGGATTGGTAGTGATTGTCACAGATAAATACTAGAGGTATGCAGAGGCCTAATTTCATTTCTCCACCCAGAGCCTAAACTGCAAGCCCAAACCAAATTGAACTTTTAACTTTCAGCAACGATCTAAAGCTACAAAGAGGTCGACAAGGCTCTTAGAGGGGTGACAAAAAAGTGCACGTACGGACATTCAAAGTCATTCTAAGGTTTGATATAACACTCCATGTGACAGGGAACACAATCAAAACTTGACTTTCACATTTCGAGGTTCGGAGAGGTGTTTTGCGCGTCACTGAAATCACATTTTATTAATATTTTGCAAGGTAAACAAAAGGGTAGTTTTAAGCTAGAGATCAAGTTTGACTCGTCATTCAAATGGTTGTCATTATCCAGTATGGTTATCAAGCTATCCGAACATATAAGAAGGTAATTTGGGAATTAGGTTTACACTTAAACATAATCCTTCTAGTTGCGTAAAAGAGAGGAAATTTCACTGTTTTGTGCTACAACTCATTTTAATTACCCGAAAGCATATTCTTCCTTTGTGTTCATTTTCCATATCATTGTAAAGGGAAACACTAGAAATACGAAAAATCGTTCAAGATAGAGATGATAAAACCATGTCTATATTGATTTTGCGAGCAAGAAAAGAGGAGTTTTGTGGCTGGTTGAACATGTAAGTTGCATGCTTGCGATGTTCAGAGGCCTATTCGTAAATCCATTTGAGCATGTCTTGTAACTATGTGGTCACACTCATTTGGGGAATTTTTTCAAACATTTGAATGCGTGTTGATTGCTTCCACGTTTTGCATAAACGTCTTCCAGGGCATTTACATTTACAACCTCTGACAAGGATCCTCTATCCTTTATGCAATGATGGATGTCCATACTACGTTTCAAAGCTCCCATTTTGGCACAACTTGGGAGGATGTTGGCAAGGTATTTAGAGTTGGATTTAAACCTGCCAAAGGATTTTCATGAAATTTTTCCAACGTCTCTTCGAAAAAAAACTCAAAATTTGCACCTTCTTCAATCAAGTCGTTCCATGAGACCGCATTTTCTTCTAGTATTTTGTCAACAATTTATGTGCCTATTTGTCTGTCCACATTTCAACGCTAAAATTATAAAAAAAAAACATACAATGCCAATGCCATCCACTGTCACTCTCCATCTCACAACATTATGTGTGTGGCCAGTTGGGGAAGGAGTTAGTGCGGGTTGTTGGGGAAGGAGTTAGTGTAAGTTTCTAACGCCTTTTCAACAAAACCCAAAACTGTGCATATATCTAGCAACCATTGCAGGCCAATGAACTTGCGCTTCTTCTGGGAATTTATAAAATAGTTCACTTGCTTCTATTTTTTATATATATACACTACAACCAAAAAAATCATACAATGCTTGGCATGGTTGGGAGGCGCTGGTTAATGCTGTGGAGTCAGAATTTACACCTGAAAATTCGTAATCTTTTTATTATGATTCCAACGTTTATTCAACAAAAATCAGTTTTTGCACATCATGCAAACATTGCAGTCCATAGACCACATTTCTCTCAGGAAATGTTAAACAACACACAGGATGAGAATATGTTAACAACAATGGTTTGGGTGGATTGGGCGCCTCACATTTCTACATTCATTGTTATCAGGCATTGGCAGCTGTAACATCTCACAAAAATTTGATGGATGCCCATACGTTGTTCCAAGTTCTTAACTCCTTCCACCTACACATCTATTTCTTCCACCGCCATTTTCATTCTTATTTTATTTATTATATTCATCTCATTACTATTATTATTATTATTACTTAGCTTTTCAATTTTTTATATATTCAATTTTATTATTTATTTATTTAACTCTTTAAGATTAGTTATTAGTACTGCCCATGGTAGTGTAACTATAGGTTTCACAATTGCATAACCAGTTATTATTATTATTCACACTTTTCAACTAATCAAGGATTGTTATTACTTTCATTAAAAAAAAATACAATTTTGACATTAATAAATATTACCAAACCTGCACAATTTTTAACAAACTAATTACAAAATTTCATTTAGCTTCAATTTGATTGGCTTCCAAATTGAGATGTTATTACATGCTTCAGCGATTTCGAGAAAATGATGATGTCATGATATTTAATACAATTTATTTCAAGACTGACTTAAAGTCTACCCGAATGTTGTATTTATGGACCATCCTGAAAGAGACGAGATGAATCACAAAGCATTTTTCCACTCACTAACTGTCTCTGGTTTATGCCTGCGATTAAGATCGTGTGCATTAAAAGCATCTGCATACATTGGGCGTTGATCCGGATATTTGACATCCGCTGGTTCGACCCCGTAAAACAAAGGAGTGATGAGCCCTTTTGATCTTGACATTTCCATGACTTCCTTGAGGCACCACGCAGATTTGGCATAATTTGGGGAGAATATAGGAATGTGAATATATGTGCCCTGAATTGCCTGTTTCAAGCTCAGGCCAATGTCCTCCCCTTTTCTTAATCTCTCGTTGTCAAGAAAAACACAAACGCCCGCAGGACTGAGCAATTCGAACAGATGGTCTACAAGATTTTGCCTTGTGTCCTCGCCGCGAAAGCTTAAAAATACATGATATTTCTTCTTCTGCATGGAAATTTTTCTCGAGGGAATGTAGGTGTTGAACACCTCCATTACATATCGAAATTAACCCTGAAATACATAGCTTGGAAGTCAGAAAGCCGGATTTGCACTTCAGAGCATCGACGGTGGAAACTATTGACACCTTGCATGCGATTATGCCACGTGGCCACTTAGACATCATTGATCGGGCATTAAAGCAATAAATCTGGTAGCTCGCTGGAGCAGTAAATCTAGCACGAGGTTGTGATTAAGCCGAAACAGTCTACATTCAAAATAGGCGTGTAAATTTAATATTGCCCATTAATATCTGTGCTTATGTGTATGTCCTAATATTCCGTGAATTGTGAGATGTTTTTCAGAAAGATCTATCTGTGTTTTGTTCTTCGTGGTAATAGTTTCTATGATTTTATTTTCTCTGGAATTTGGTTGTTCGTGTTGATTATATTGTCTTTATGGATTTCTTCTTCTTAACATTGTGACCATCAATGAACAAGTCTTTGCAGGTTGTAAATGCCAATCATTTTGTTTCCCCAAACTTGAGTTTTGTCTTACATGTTTGTGTCAACCTTCATGAAGTTTGTAGAAAACAATTATTTTATAGAAAAATGTTGTTCTCAATGGTTATTATTTCATCTAAATTTGTGTTGAACTTCCGACGTTCAACGCATAATCGAAATTTCATTCTCAGCGACAATTCTACTATGATTTCACATGTTCAATTTCTTTTCGTTTCGGAGGGTCAAAAAACTGTAATTCTTTGTTAATAAATACAATAAAGATTGTTGTTAATTTAATTCAAAAACTATGATATTCCTTGCCAATCAACTGACCGCCTAAGTGGACCAGGAGCTCCTCTTTTCATTTAGATCATTTAAACCAAGAGTTCCACGTAAGTTTTGTGGCAGTACTAAGCAACATTGTTGCTCTAAACTAATAAACACTTTTGAAATCCATAATAAATATTACTAAACTTGCACATTTCTTAACAAAATAATTACAAAATGTCATTTATCTACAATTTGATTAGCCTACACATTAAGATGTTATTGTGGCCTTCAGCAGTAGTTGCAATGGATGGCTATGATTACGATACTTTAAGACTGTATGGCCTAGATTCCTATTTTTTAGTTCTTTCGTGGAGATTCAATAAGCCAACATTCATGGTCACAACCTGGAAGCCTTTAGTCAATTATGGGTTTTTTCTTAAAAATAATACGCATCACAAATAACATGGACATCAACAACAATGGCCTCACTAAATGCATGGTGCTGCTAGCATCATATCCCCTGATGCATTTGATCAACGAGGAGACCTCTGTAACAACAACGAAAATCTGTTTGAGCTCTTCTGCACCATTGACAGGGACAAGAATGCATACACAAGCATCATCACGAAGCATTGATCAGTTGACCTTTGCTGCCACTATGGTAGTACTTAATAGCATTGTTGCTCTTGTTTTTATAACCCCCTCCCGCAACGGTCGATTCGGAACGATGACAATTGAAAATGCTTTTCTATAATGTCATTAAGGTGAGAATGAAACATTGATTGAATTTAACTCAAAAAATATAGAATGGAATATTTAGTAATATGAATATTTGTTAGCACATCATAAAGAGAGAGTGTGGCCTAGTGGTAAGGCAGCGGGTTTTGGTCCAGTTATTGCCAAGATTTGAATTATTCTTTCCAAGCACCGGGGATTTGTCTCAATTAACGAAATTCAATATATTTCATAATTCATCTTCATTACACAAATCTCCACCTCGAAATAACCAACAAATTAAGGAAGATTTTGGTAGAGAGAAATAAGGTTCATAACCTAAGAAAGGATTCAAACATATCCTCACCAAAACACCAAACTGAGTTGCTTGACAATACATCCTTTCATGAAAAGGGGTCCTTACCCTCATTGATCAAGAGGAAAGGTATGAGGCACTACATTCCCCTCCCCTTATCAAAGCATTGTCCTCAACGTGATGCAACAACAAGGTCAATTTGGAGGATACGTTAGAGGAAAGGGTCAACAACATCTAATGTTACTCAACAAAAGAACTTTTCGCAAGCACATGAACACAAGGGAAAAAGTAAATTTTTTAGATTTGCTTCAATTTGTTAATGTGTTGTGAAGATTGATCGTTCTTCTTACCATATTTACTTAATTCAAGGTTTGGTAATCATGTCCAATATCATCTCGAAAGCAACTCTAGTTTATTAGTTTTCCCATAAACATACTCAAATATAATATTTTTTTCATTAGTACCAATTCGTTGACTCGTGTTTCTTAATCATTTTCATTATTTAATAATCCATTCTTATTATTTACATGGATTTTCCAACAACACAAAACATCACATGTGGTCATACATGACCTAAAAACATAGACATGCCAGATTTCACATCTCACGACGATAATGCAAAATAAAACCACCATCCCAACTAGGAAGAAAAGTACAATCTACGAATCACAGTATTCAACACAGGTCTCGGGCATATGAGTCATACATAACATGTGCCCAACATAGAAACCAGAACACATCAATAAGTTTGAAACCAAATAGTAAATGACTCAAGTCATAGCAATCTCTAACATGGTGTCGAGAGAGATCATATAAATCACATCCAATAGTAAGGGCATCAAGCCACAAGTATCACAATACATAGCCAAATGGCTCACATAAGAAATCCATCACATACCAGGTACATCAAAAGTACCAAAACTCCATATGCCTCCTAGGGCAACTCCATATACCTCTCAGAACAATATGGTATAATTTGAAATGAAGTAAGGTCACAGTGTCCTCATTATTCTTTTATTCAAAATCATAGTTTATAGAAAATCACAAGGTTCACATGGTCAGCTACTAAAAAAAGGTTGCATCTATGATGACCATCTATAGAGTGAGAGAGGATTACAAGTCACCAATTTTCGAGCCTAAGGTGTGTATGCTACACAATATGCATGACATTTGTAAAGTAATTCCATACATACCAAACAAATAGAAATGGATTTTTAATCTATGAGAGATTCTATTTCCTAAATCGTACTCGGCTCGAGCAACATGGCCATTTGTGAACCCTCCTCACTCCCCACATACACCTTGATACTACCTGTAGGGATCGATGGTGTAAGGTAACACATAACATAATACAACATCACTAACACAACATTACAACACAACATGATATGCGTAGATATCATGTAGGGGTGATGCACATTACAATTAATCACAATTTACATAACAACACACACTTTCCACATAATGCACTAATGACATAGGTATGCTACAATAGGTTTCATAAGATCATCATATGCCCCAATTCATGAGGAAAACACATTGCTACATATTTACAATAAACACAAGTACAATATAGGTGGTACACCATTACGACACATACAAATTCCTTAAGGTGACACATTTCCTATATACACATGGGTGGCACATAAAATAGACCATGGGGTAACGATTTCACAACACATTTAATATTCACAATGAAACACAATTTTCACAAATAGATTGATAGAAAATGCACGTTATATATTGGGTGAGCATAGTGTAGTATGTATATATGGAACTTAATCAAATAAATAAATATATATAAGTGGAGGAATATATGTGTGTGTGTGTGTGTATTATTGGATTCCGCTGACTCCCTATCACTTCAATTCCTTTGATAAAAAAGGATGAGAACGAGCACATATCTACCCATATATAGAGATAGAGGAGAATATAATGGGGATCACATTAGATTCCTAGCATAGATATATAAATCCCTTATGATCAGGCAATAAGGGTCTATTAACCATATTTATAGGGAGGGGATCCCAACCAATACTAAAGTTCGTGGGAAATTCTTAATCCAAAATGGGAGGGGGGGATTCAATGTCAAGATGTTGTATCAAGGGACTTGCTAACAAGTATTACTATTTGTATTGCTAAGCTACATGTGTTACCCTGATAGTGTGATGTACATAGATGGGGCTATGAATGTAGAAGGAGAGGGTGTGGCTTATGACTCTATAAATAATACCTAGGGTAGATATATATAGGGGTTGTACTAGTATCTCCCCTCAAAATTATTCTTGGTGGTTGAAGAGAGAGAGGGAGGGGTAGGTTTGTTCTTTATGTGTTTATGTGGGTGGTTCTACATGAAATACAATAAAGGGGATGGGAGTATTCCTTCAGGTTTGTTTAGTTGGTCCCAATGGAAAGGTTGTGATGGTATTTACTAGGTTGCCCTATGATTATAGAATGTTCATTAGAGAGTAGGCCTCATTATATTTCTAGTGCAAGGTTATCCGAGCATGTATTTGGGAGTATTTATCTACCATGTCTACCTTGGAGGTTGACATAATATACAGAGAGGAAGGCCCCTATCTATTAATGGGGTTTGATGGTTAGTAGGGGAGGATGTGATATGTCTCTTGTTACATCCTTTTATTTCATACTCCCTCTCCCTTGCTTCTCTAGGATCTCTGACCCATGCCCCTACATATTCAAAAGCTCTCATACTCAAAATTTAGAGACGATTACTAGCTTTAACCCTAATTACCAATTAATGGGGCATACTAACATATAACTATGGAAAATAAGGGTATACCTCCATCCCATTTATTATATATTCTTCTCAAAGTATTATTTTTCTCCAAGGATAAGTTTTAGTTAAATGATTTCTAGTACTATGTCAATTGAGGTTATTTCAGAATGAATAATGTTACATTTTTAATTTGACGATGATATCATTTTATCATGCTACAAAATTTACCACCATTTATGTTGAGCTTGATATCACCAACTTTTTACAAGAATCGATAACATTAATAATCAAATTATCCACTTACCTCTCTTAAGAAAAAGTGTTAAAAGAGAGAAAATATCTTTATCTGGATAATGTTACATGTAAAATTTCAATACGTATTTTAATCATGCAAAGTGTACTTTCATATAAATTTCTAAGATAAGTAACTAGTCTAAGAAGGATGCCACAGTCAATGCAACCAACATGCCCTAGCGGAAACTACTCAATTTGTTAAAGTAATAACAACATAATATATTCAAAGGAGAAAAAAAATAAGACATCTATATATATTTATAGTCATCAACATTAATGTTTGGCATATTACAACTCATGGGTAACAACTAACACGGTGAACATGCAAAATCTTAATCCTTTATTTTATAAAATAATATTACAAGGAAATTTATTTTGCTCAGGTGGAGGTGGTGGTATTCCTTTCCTAATTTCTTTACAAAGGATGCATTTTCCTAGTCTAGGGGTACATTTTTGTAAAGGATGCAAAATATACATAAGTGGTATCGATGGTACTAATAAACACCCTCAAAGTAATGTCTTAAAGGACTGGTGACAAATAGTTGAAAATTTTCATTTGTTCCAGTGGGTCTTCTAGGAGGTTGTTGTAATGCAACATTTGGTGATGGTAGAGGTGATGTTGAAGGTGAATATGGAAGTGACTCTGGAGGTAACATTGAAGGTGGTGAAAGGGATGGAAGAAGATCCTCATCTAAATGTAAATATAGTGATGTCCCATGACATTTTTTTTCATTTTAAAAAAAAATCAGCTTGTTCATCAAATTTATATATAAAACATTAGACAAAATATCATCAAATTATTCAATTTTAATAAAATCATACACTGTGAAAGAAACAACATTTTACATAATAATAATAAATACAACACTAATTTTTTTCATAAGAGTACAAAAAATTCAATTGTGAGAAAAAAGGTTTCAAAACCCAATACATATACATCAATCATCCTCGTCAAACATGCGGAAGGTTTGAACTTGGAGAGTTGGCGAGATGTGTATAGCACAAGCTTTGGTGAACAAATTCTGTTAACTCGGTTTGAGGAAGTTGGAATGTGAGCTGGTTGATCAAGCTTCACTAACAAGTGAAAAAATATGTGATAGATTCATCTCCGTATTGGCATGTCACATACAAGTCGGTCATGGTAACCTTCTTGAACAATGTTGATATAAAATTGGTTTCAGGAAGGCTTGAGCTACCTTGGTTGAATGAGAAAGATAGAGTTCCTAGGTAGAGCATTATACTAATCCAAAGCAGATCTATGTCAAATTGGAAATGTTCGTAGGAGTAACACGTCATCATGAGCAATCAGATAACACTTTTGTTTAAAAGATCGCAAGTGTTGTTGTGGGTCTTCTTTTTTGTTGAATCAGTTGAATTTAGGAATTTACCTAATGCATAGGTTATGGACGAATCGGTACATGAACGCGTGAATAGGCTTATTGATAGATCTCATCATAAGTTAGAGCAGTTACGCAAGTCCAAAGACAGATGCCTTATAATGTATACATCTTGTACCATCATAATTTTTATAATATCATTGGTAGGTTGTGATGACTGGGAACCCCCTGTAGTATAATGGGGGTAGATGAGAAGGGTATGATGTGGGTGACATCCCGAGTATGTGGTGGTGCTGAGTGAAGAAAATTGTGAGGAAGGAATGTAGGCCAGAATAGATGTAAATGGACAAGTATCCTAAATAAGTGATAGATGAAATAGGGGGATGTTGGTGATAAGTGTAGGTACATGGAGTGGACATAAATAACTCTCGTAGCAATCAAAGGAAGAGACTGTAGGATGGAGAGGACCATGTTTTGGAAAGGGAGTCTGGGTCCATGTCACCATTGTTGGCTGAGATGTAATAGGTATATGAGAGGTGATGAATACTGATAGACCTACATTTAAGGTGAATTTATATAGACTTGGTTGACATCCGTAGGAGTGACAAACACCAAATGCACAACAAATGTCATAGGTGTAATTGATATCGATGATGTAAGGTCAAGCTGGGAAACCACCAGATGCTAAGGTGGAAGAGGGTAAGGCTAAACTAGTAATAGCTTGATGTAGAAGTGGGTGCGAAGAGTAGGAGGAATGGACACAGGCATGCACTGTATACAAGTTGCCCTGATGAATCATGGGTAGATGAATGAGTGAGATAGTACTGAAGAGTGACAGTGGGGTTGTGATCAAGGAGTCTCGTGAACTCCTCATCACTAGTGGGTATGGAAAGATCCTGATTGGGGTCCATGGGTGATGAGATTTAAGGGGGTGATGGGATAGGTGAGAGCGTTGGAGGCTAGCATGAAACACAAGAGTGTTAGCTTGTTTACGAGTCAAAACCATGTGACTGACGATAAAACAGGTATTCTGAGCTTCACTAATGATGTAGAAACACAAAAGTAATGGGAAAAATTAGTCTAAAATAATTGATTACATCATATGTTCTAATTGGAAAATCAAAACACAGAGACCGATGTCGGTTGGGTTAACCGATGTCGGTATGGAATAACTTGCCGCCAATCAGCATAAGACCGATGTTAGTCTACTATGAAAAATAAGAGATTCAAATATTTGGCAATGAAAGGTGAAAATGGGTCAACTAGGATCCTGAAAAAGATATCAGAGACTCAAGAGTGGGATAAAAATGGTAGAACAAGCCATGAAAAGAACAGGAAGGTGGAGAATACTATTCTAGAAAAAATAACCAAAAAATCATATAAACCAACGTCGGTCAGTTAACTGATGCCGGTAAGATGATACAACTGATGTCGGTTCCTGGACCGATATCGGTTGTTGTGAAATATGGGAAGAGAAGAAAAAATGAAGTTTTGGTGATTTAGATCAAATAAAAGGGCCAACCCAAAGACTGAGTATGGCTATGAGGAGTCCTAATAAACCCAGAATAAAACTGGAATACACCAGTCGTGATGTGGGGCGTAAAAGGATAAGAAAGAATGAAGAAACACAACTCACACCTCAAAACGCAAGCATACAAAAAGCTAACAAATAAGAAATCCTAAACTGTAGATTTTATGTTGTGGCTTATTCCATTTAGGATTGACTGTAAGAAGGATATAATTTTTTTGTTAACAAAGGTACCCTATAAAAGCTGACAACTATGGCTGGTTTCAGGTAAGTTTTGGCATGGGAGATCCTTCTCTGAGATGATGACTAGACAGAGAAACTAGATGGAGCCCACTATCAATCCTTTGATCATGTGATCATTAAAAACTTCTTCCAGGAAAGATTTTGTTTAAGAACTGTGTAGTTTATTTTTAGTGATTTGGTATAAAGAGTGTGAAAAATGTGAGCTATAGTTCAATTTTTCAACCATCAGTTGGGCATGACTTCCAACATATAGGTTGCCCACAATTGAGATTAGCTATAATGCAACAAACTCAACAATGCAAGTGCACGAGTTTTAAAACCAATATCCACAAATTATATTCAATGAGAACAAATTATGAAGAGGTTAAGGGCATGACTTTCACTAAGTGCAATACAAGAAAAAGAAAGAAGAGTTCTTTTTAATCCTGAAAAAACAAGTGTCACTAGAGATAATTCAAAAGAAAAGAATATTTCTATAGAAGAAGCTTAATGTGAACTCATTTTGAAATGAAAATAGATACACAAGAATTTTTCCCTAGAAATGAACAATGCAAAGAACCCCTTGATGGGTCCCACTAGGCAGTGCTACCAAGATGTTTCACAAATAATTTTACGCTTTCTAGTTAAAACTAAATAGGAAATAGGTTAGGAGGAATACCTGTGATATGTAGGTCAAAGGTTGAATGCGCACATTAATGACTTTTTGATTCAAGCTGATCATGAAGAGCTTCCCTTTGGCTAGGAGGAACAACCTATAAGAAATACAAATATATGTTAGTGGACTACCTAGAAAATGCTAGATCCGGGAAGCATGATGCTTCCTAGAAGGTTGTCAATCCACTTTCAAATATAAATTAATATTGCAAATATCATGAAGTAAGGAAATCCTACTGTAGTTATACAATTTAGGTATCTCGTGCAAATACAATAAGTAAATCTAATCTAACATGCAAGGTTATGATTAGATCTGGAGGTTTGGTACGTTATTCTGGGTATTGTAGGTCTGACAGAGGTCTGGGATTGATCAGGTGAAGTCTGGGTTGATTGATTAAGGTTTGGGTTAGTTTTGGTTGATCGAGAGGCTTGTTGGTCAAAAGGAATGAAATGACACAGAGACCGATATCGGTCTGGTGACCGATGTCGGTATAGAGGTGAAACTGATGATGGTTAGGTAACTGGCGTCAGTAGGGGGAATTGACAATAATTTGATAAAATGGTTCTTGGGCTTCTATGTGATTGCATAGAGAGTGAGAAGGGTGTGGTTAGGTTCGTAATATTACTGAGAAGACTCAGGGATACAGAGGGGGAAGTCACGGAAGGCAAAAAGGCTATAGGTGGTTGGGTTGGTAGATTGGTGAGGAGGTGGAGATAAAGGAATACAGGGAGAAATAAAGTATAATGAAAGAGGTAAGGAATATATACTTTAAGCAAGCACAATATGATCTAAATCATGAATACTTACTTGCCTTTACAGATCTGGTAGGTGAAGGTGGATGGTAGTTGATCCCTGAAGAGATTCTAGAGTTAGTGTCATGGGAGTACTCCCATAGTGTTCCCATGAGTATTCCAATACTCTGGAAGGAGAACATGATGCTTGCTTGGGCCTATGGTTGAGTATTTTGTGTCATCTGGATACTGAGAGGATTTGGATTTGCACTTGAATGCAATAGTTCTCTCAAAACTAAAAATGACCCACCTAGGTAAAAGGTTGTAAAATTGTATATATATGAACCGATGGCGGTTAGGTAACCGACGTCGATCGAGGGATAACCAACGTCGGTTAAGGTGGATAAGTCTAGGTTTACCAAAAATAGGCAGATTTTCCCAGATTTGGCATGCCTTCCTCATTGACTCCGCTTAGGGAAGTGGAGTTCTTGTTAGAAAAGGTGGGAAGGTCATAGAAGAAGTCCAATTAGGTTTGAGAAGAATTCTTAGTTAGTTAGGTCAAGTGGTGACTCAACACTGAGAGTGATGACTCAGTGTTGAGAGTGATGACTTGGTCACTGTGAGTTAAATGCCCCTAGAATGGGTTCAGGGTGAGGTGTAATGATGAGGTGGAGGTGTGAGGATGAAATTAAGTTAATTAAAATAATTAAATCAATTAAAATAATGTGAGGATGAATATTAATATGGGATGAAGGGGTTATCATTAGTTAAATGGGTCACGTTACTTAATTGAAGGGGACTCAAGGATGTGTGACCCAAATTTGGTGTCTACAAAAAGATTAGTAAGTTTTGATCAAAGATGGTTGTTTACTCATTTCCTAATTTCCTACAATTACCCGAGCTTTCAAATGATAAGGGGAACAACCAAGTGCTATAAGGAGCAAGCTTTGCGGTTGGGTTTTGAACTACTAACCTATTGGATTTTCCCCATTGTTATGAGGGAAAAAGAAAATGGAAACCCTTATCATTACCCTAATAGCTAGGGAGAAACATTGTTTGTAATTATGTATGAATTCGTTACCCTAAGATTTCTAGTACACTCCACATATCTTTCTCTGTAATGTGTCCCATGAGACATGCAAGTGAATTCCCTTTACATTTGTGTATGTTCCAAATACCCAATAAACATAAGGGCTGAAATTGCTAACACCACTTATTGACATTGACAGTATTGATGGACCACTCTTTGCATTTTGAGATATTTCCAAAATATGTTACCTCAATGAATTGCAACCTGGACCCCTTTTCTCCTTCAAACAATTGACGAAAATGGCATGTGATTGAGGAAAGAAAAGTTACATATTGGTTCCCTGCATCGTTTTCTCCTCGCTTGCACTTCTCCTCCCTCAAACCCCTTCTTCGTTGCCCCTTTTCCTCTCCCGCTTGCACTTTTTCACTTCCTCAAATTTTAATTGTTCGACTCGTCCCTTTCAATGTTTTCATCGTACATTTCAAATGCGATTGCTAGTAAATATACTATAATACCTTTAATATGAAACAAAAAACCTAAAACCAACACATTGGGCTCCATCTAAATTAGTGTAGAGGTGGTGTGCCATATTATTCTTTCTCCAACGTCACTTTAACAATTTCAACTTGTTAGTAGCAATAATCTATTCAAGCTATATACCAACCAAAAGTAGCCAACGTGTTAGAAACCTCCTATTTTTCACCTTACATTTTTATTTTGCCGAGTCATGAAAACAATACAACAAATGCTTTACTTGCATGCTAGATAACTTTATGTATGTGTAGTATTTATAATTAGTTCCTGCTTTTGGGATATTATTCATTTCGTGTTCTTAAGTTAGTTAAATACTTTGAATCAATTAAAGTTAGGTTGATATTTTTCAATGTTGAGATCTAGGTTTAATAATTTTCAAATATATTAAATTTGATTTTTTTTATTTGTCTAGTGATTAGATTTTTTTTTTATGTTTCATTATTTTAATAAAACAATTGAAAATATCTTATTATGTTTTATATTTTTAAAACTTATATTTTCAAACCATGAAAACTAGTAATTTATTATTAATGTTGAGATTATTAATATTAAAATATAAATTTAACAATTTTCTAATAAAACAAATTTATTTTATTTATTTATTCAAAAATAATAATTGATTTGGTTTTCTATTTATTGTCTAGTTTTGTTTTGTCTTGGTTGTCTTTTGGTATTTTTTACTTGCCTTCGTGACGTTTTGTGGCTTGTGAATCATGAATTTTTTGGTCACCCCCACCAAGGGTTAAATTTGACTCCCACCTATGCCTGTCAAGCAATTTACGAGTGACGGTAATTTTTCAACACTACCCTTCAAATACAAAAAATAATGTTATTTTTACTATTTATTCTATATTTATTATATATTTTATAAAATAACTTTACATATATTTTTATAATATTTATACAAATCTATATAAAAAATGACAGTCACATTTTAAATATGCAAGTTGCGTAAGACAATTAGATCAGATATTTACAAGTATTTTACGTCCAAAATCACAAAAAACGTCTAAACGACAATCAAATTTAACCCCTGGCCCCCGTTGTTGTAACACTTTTGTATATTAATATAAAAAGTTGTTCGAATAGTAAATTTAAGTTAAATTTAAAGATTTTACTTAATTTTTATTAAGGATAAATAGTTTTGAAGGGACTATACCCTGTGTACAAAAAGGCTCAAGAAGCCAGATAGAAGAAGGAGAAAACACAAACTAGAAAGGCTAAATGCCTTAAACCTGGAGGCTCAACAGCCAAATACAAAAGTAGAAAGAGAACAAAATGATCAAACCATACAGTGATCCGACGAAGAACATAAGGGCCAAAAAACAGCAAAAAGGGATCCAAAACAGGGCATCCCAGCAAGATAACATCATCAAAACCGTCAAAAAACAACACCAACACAGCAACAAAGCAGCACCAAGGCACCGCATCACTTGACAGCCTTGTCAATCTTGACCTTAATTTTTTGGAGAGAGATGAAGAGCGCAATGGCCGTGGCCTGAGAAAGATCGCTCATGTCTGCCTTAGCAAGTGCCAGGTCACGAGTCTCGTTGGAATCCCAAATATTTTCAAGAATGCCGCTAAGGCTGCATACACTCTTCACATGTTGTTCCATAAAATTATACATTCCTTCAGAGAGGGTGCAATCCTGACGCCCCTTGGCATTGCCCAGTCTAGTATCAAGTGAAAGAAGCTTTTTGTAAATCTCAGCAACAGTATCCATGTCTTCAGGATCATGCAACTTCCTCTTACCTTTTGTTTTTTCCATATTCCTCAGAGAATTTTTGAGGTCTTTGATTTCCTCTTCAAGTTTACTAACTCTGGTAAGAAGGTCCACTTCTTTGGAATTATCCACAGGATTACTAATGTGTAATAAGTTCTCTGCAAGCTCCAAATCCTTATGGCTACGCAAAACTCTCTGCGAAGAAGGCAGAGCGACCTTAACCTTCTTATCTTTCCTCTTATTGCCTGAGGTAGCAATGTCTAGATCTCTGCTAGCAGGGAGAGGGTTAATCACAGGGGGAGTGGGCAGAGGGCCAGGGCCAGAGAAGCAATGGTGGTGAATGAGTAGGATCAGGCCTTGGTGAAGGGGAACAGCCCTGGCATGTTTCTGAACTTCAAGGACAGACTTCTCCAAGGAGTTTAGTAAATAATGCGGGAAATTTACCATAATATTCCTATGAAAGTGATTGAGGAAAATTAAATGCTTCAGGGGAATGGTGACATATCTTCCCTCCAAAGAGACATACCTAGCCATCATACGCGCAATCTCAGCAAAGGGTTCAGGTATAGAGGCCACCTTTATGCCAGCCGCGACAAACTCAAGCTTCTCTCCTTCAGCAAGAAATTTTTTCACCTCCACCTCTCTGTCGACACGTTTGTTGAAGAACTTGGCACCTTCCATGTTCAGTCTAGTGACCTGGGCAATGAGCTCCTCAGAGATCTCGACCTTGACATCTCCATACTCAACCACGCGGTTTCTCCACCCATTAGCAAACTTCACCAAAATGTCCTGATCGAAACCCTTTATTTTTTCAATGAAACTTGAAATACCCCCCATTTGTAGATAATTCCAAAGAATTGTATTTGTTTTCCAGGCTGGATCATGAGTGGGCTCGGTTTTGCAAGGAGGTCCCCCCATTTTGCCTATATTTTCCCTGCGCTGCACAACGGTATACAATTTTTGAAACTCATACAACTCAGTACCGCCTCTACGTTTGGGGACCTCTGAAATGTGCAGAATTTTAAGAGCATCATTAAACTTCACTTTGCAATCAACAAGCTCCTCCTTCACATCGGCACCGTAACTATTAATAATTGTGTTTAAAATCATGCATATCTTTATTGATGTCATCAAGTACTTTGGCAGGAAGGGGGTCACCACTTAACCAAGTTTGCATTGTATTGTTGACCCCAATATTTGCTAAACAATCGGCCACTCTATTACCCTCACGGTAGGTGTGTATAATCTTATAGTTATCAAAACCATTGCATATTTCAATAGCTTCACTAATGAAGTCCTTGATGGACCAGCTTGGAGATTGCTTTTGATTTAGTAAATTAATAATGTTCAAAGAATCCCCCTCAATTATAATATTGGAAATATTACAATCTCTAGCCAACCTTATTCCCCAGAGCACTGCTAAAGCTTCCGAGTAGTGATTTGTTTGTTTACCCATCTTACCAGAAAAAATGGCAACAAAGCAGCCTCTATGATCTCTAATCACCCCTCCACCTCCTGAATCCCCAGGATTACCTTTTGAAGCTCCATCAAAGTTCAGTTTGTGCCATGCAGTGGGAGGCTAGATCCATCGTACAGTAGATCTGTCAATGCTATTGTTGTCCTTACATTTACTGCTGCCAGTGCCAATGTTCCAAGCAGCAAGAACGTGCTTCTCGTCCTCAAGATAAAGTTTATTATTGGGAGGTTTAAATCTTTCAATGTTGTCTTTCACTGCAATGATAATTTCATTAAAGACTTTTGTACAAACCTTTCTGGTATTTCTGAAAATAACATCATTTCTAGCTTTCCAGACTCTCCACATGGTATGAGGGAGCCTCCTAACCATACAGTGCTTATAAGGGGAGTTCCACTGTTCCCATGCTTGCAGACAAGTATGGGGGAAAACCCAATTCTGATTGAAATTTTCAAGGATAAGATGCCATATTTTTGAAGTATACTTACAATGCAGAAAAAGATGTTTAATATCTTCAGCTTCTTCTCTACACATGCAGCATCTGTTAGGCATGATGAAACCTTTCCTGATGAGATTGTCATTAGTGAGAATCTTACCCTTGATGATGAGCCACCAGAAGAAATTTACTTTAGGGGTTAGCTCTGGCATCCAAAGCTTATGCCATTCAATTTCACTATCAATAGAAGCAAAAAAAGAGTTATAACCAGATTTGATAGAATATTCTCCATCAAAGGAATCTTTCCAAATAATCTCATCCTTATTATCATGTTGACTGATATGAATTAGGGAGAGATGATTCTGCATGCAGGACACAACAGGCTGCATATTTTTGTCATCAACTTTAAGTTGCTTCCATTTCCTTATGTTGCCAAACATCTCAATATAGTCTTTGAATTTATTTCCATAGTTTTGAATCAGGCTGTCTTTTATGGAGTTAAAAGTGATATACCAACTTGTGTCAGACCAAATGTCATCCCAAAAATCAATATCATGCCCATTTCCAAGTTTCCATCTACAACCCTGGGAAAGAATATTCCTGATGTGAAGCAGATTATTCTAAAAGATTGAACCATTTGGAAGCAGCTGGTCAAAAAGAAAGGAATATAAGTTTTGATTGGAAAGGTATTTAACTTTGATTAACTCAGTCCATGGTTTATGCTCTTTGATGAGCCTCCAACCAAGCTTTGCAATTAGAGCAACATTCATATTTCTTATATCTTTAATACCTAAACCCCCAATCCTCTTTGGCTTGCAGACCTGCTCCCATGCTACTAAATGATATCTGAACCTGTCTTCTGTCCCATGCCATAAGAAGTGTTTTTGAATTTTTTCAATGCTATTCACCACTTCTGTTGGAATGCTGAACATTGACATGATATATATGGGAAGATTCTGAAGAGTGCTTTTAATCAACAAACATTTACCAGCACTTGAGAGGATAGCACCTTTCCATCCAGCTAGCTTTTTCTGAAATCTCTTAAGCAGATCATTCCAAACCTCATTAGAAACCTTACTAGTACTCATAGGGAGCCCAAGATAAGTAGCTGGGAGGGAGTTGATTTTACACCCAAGAATAAGAGCAATATTTTTTTGTCTTTCAATAGGAGTATTGAAGAAGTAAACCAAGCTTTTATCAAAGTTTACTTTCTGACCCGAGGCTTCCTCATAGAATCTGAGAATGGTTTTGATAGCCTTAGCTTCAATGATGGAGGCCATAAGCAGAAGAATAGTGTCATCAGCAAACTGTTGATGGGAAGAAATCTGATTGCCAGAAGTAGGTTGAAAGCCTTTTATCATACCATTATGAATAGCTTTTGTAATAGAATGGCTAAGGCTGTCAGCCATTATGATGAATAGCAAGGGGGACATGGGGTCCCCTTGGTGAATGCCTCTATTGCTAGCAAAAAAACCAACAGGTTCTCCATTAACAACCACAAAAAATATAGGAGAGGAAATGCAAGCTTGGACAATTTTTCTGAATTTATTTTGAAACCCAAACTTTTTCAGAACCTCATCAATGAATTTCTAGGAGACTCTATCAAAAGCCTTATGCATGTCTAACTTGATTGCCATCCTAGCTTTTCTACTTTTATCCATTGAATGAATTGTTTCATGGACCATAATTACTCCATCCTGGATAATTCTACCTTTTATAAATCCGCTCTGCTGTTGGGAGATAATTTCCATGAGAAGAGGCTGCAATCTAGTGGTTAAAATCTTAGTAAAAATTCTATAGACCACATTAACCAGGCTGATTGGTCTAAAATCCTTGAAATATTTTGCATCCAACTTTTTAGGTGCAAGCACAATATGCATGTTATTTAGCTCCTTTATAAGATTTCCAGTTCTATAAAACTCATTGACAGCTTTCAACAAATCTTCAGAGAAAATATCCCAACATTTTTGGAAGAAATTAGCAGAGAATCCATCAGGGCCCGGGCCTTGTCACCTTCAAGAGAGAAGACAAATTTTTTCAACTCCTCAATGGTGACCGCTTTGGAAAGGCTCTTAAATCTCTCCTCAGGGAGAAAATTGTTAGGAATGGAGTCTAAAAGAAAGGAGGCTGCTTGCTCATTATAAGAATTGTTTTCAGAAAGGAGATTCTCATAAAATTTTAGGGCTTCAGCTTTAATATCCTTAGCATCCTTAGCAATGGCACCATTTCCCTTGGAGACTTCAGTAATTCTGTTACAAGCCCTATGCTTGAGGGTGGTCATATGAAAATATTTTGTGTTTCTGTCCCCAGCCTTTAACCAAAGAGCTCTAGATTTCATTCTCCAAAAGGTTTCCTCGTAGCTATTGATATTATGAAGGTCAGAAAGAAGATTTTTTTCTCTTTGGTGATCCTCTAGGGTCATACCCTTCAATGAAACTTCAAGCCCAAACTCTTCCATTTGCTGCGTAATTTCTTTCTTTTTCTCAAAGATATTGCCAAAAACCTCTTTATTCCATATTGTAACCTTTTGTTTCACATTTTCAGCTTTTGAAGAAGTTTAAAATGAGCAGTTCCTGTTCCTTCCCAAGACCACCATTATTTTATTCTATCAAGAATGTCCTCATGCTCAAGCCACATCTTTTCAAATTTGAAGTTACAATGAAAAGGCTTAGACCAATTGAAAAAGTTAAGAGCAATAGGGTTGTGATCTAAGCCAGTTCTGGGAAGAGAGGAGAGATGAAAATTCTGATTTAAGATCTAGTTAGCAGAAATGAGAGCTCTATCTAATCTAACTTGAATCAAATTTTCCCCAATTCTTATGTTAGACCAAGTGTATTTATTACCATGTAGTTCAATGTCCATAAGATTGAGATACGAGATGAGGTCAGCAAAGTCTTCCATGCTGGCAGAGAAATCAGAGTTCCCTCCAAATTTCTCCCCAGGGTTTAGAGGAGTGTTAAAATCCCCCATTATCAACCAGTTTGAATCCTTATAATTATTTCTAAAACAAACTAACTCTTTCCATAAATTCCTTCTACCAGCAGCAGTATTAGGAGCATAGATATTGGAAAGGATCCAATTAGAGTTGTTCTCAAGACTTATAAAATTTATAGCTAAATGATTATGAGAGGAGAAAAGAACATTACCATGAACAAGTTTAATGTCCTAGAAGATCACTAAGCCTCCAGAAGCCCCTTGAGAATTAGTAGCAGCAAAGGCAACATTCTTCCAAAAAGTCTTTTTGCACTCTTCAATAGCTTTTGTTTTCATTTTCATTTCTTGAATTAGAAGGATACTAGGTCTGCAAGATCTTCTAAGTTCCTTAAGCATTCTTTTTTTGAGACCCCCATTTAGCCCCCTAACATTCCAAGATAGAACCTTCATTTTAAAAAAGGATTAAGGAGGCAATTGCTGGTTGGCTCAAAAGGCTTTGAGTGCCATCTGTAATTTCTTTTTCAGTTTCTTTTTTCCTTACATCACTTTTAGAGGGCCTGCCATTTTTATTAACTCCAATATTCGCTACTCTTTTGGCAGTAGCTCTTGTGATTCTTGAAGTGGAAGCTTCCCAACTTCCTATTTGTTTCTTTTTATCACTATAAAGTGATTCCATAATTTCTTCAAGGCCTTTCATTCTTCGTTTCTTACTCCGGACAGTGATTATCACATTCAGGCAAGTTCTTTGTCGTTGCAGGGGTAATTTCTCCTTCTTCTTTGCCTTTATCAAAAACAAGTTGTTGTGCTACAGGGGATTCTCTATTGCATTCAATGTCTATGAGCTCCTCCATGTCTGCAAACTCTTTATCCTCATTTAGATATCTAGTTATGGATTCCAGGAGTTATTTAGCTTTTCCTTGTCTTGTCTTGTTTAGTTATTTATACTTCAAAGAGTTGTTCTCATTAACCTATTCTTGATGAGGGAGGGGAGTAATCTTGTCCATCTCCTCTTCATTGGAAATGGTTAAATGAATGTAAACTTTTTCTTTTTTTACATCCACTTCCATGTTCATTTTTACCGGATTTGTATTCTCAAGCATCATAGTCTGAACTTTTTCTGCTTCCTTCCAAGCTTCTTCACCCTTGGTGTGCTCATTATCTTTTCCCTTTCGAGCTTCCTCATCCTTTCCCGCCAAAGGGTTTTTTGGTCTCCAGATTTTTCTATAAACCGGTGTCCTCTTTATTATGGTCTTTAAACCTTTTTTTTTTCCTTTGATTCTCATATTCGTCTGCATGTAGCGGTCCCTGATACTTTGATCTTTCCTGTCAATTAAAGATTCTTTTTCAGTCTCTACTGCCAGCTTCTGGCCTCGATCTTGATCAGATGGTTTATCATGTTTTTGCTTCATGCTCTCAGGACATTTACTAGCAAAGTGCCCTAATTTATGACATTTATGGCATCTTAGCTGAAAAGCCTCATAGTCTATTGAATGTTTCCATGCCCCAAATTTAGATGGAAGAATGATGTGATCAGGCAATTCTTTCTCCATTTCAGACGAGACACAAAACCTTGCAAAAGCAAGTCTGGATCTATTTTTTGTAGGCCCATCTAGACCGATTGGAGAACCAATCTATCTAGCAATATGAAGAAGGATTTCATCATCCCAAATATGAAGGGGCAGCCCTGGGAGTCTACACCAGATGGGGATGGTATGTATATTCTCAGTATTAGGGTTAAACCCTGGATACCATTTTTTTAAGAAAAGCCCCATATTGCTAATACACCATGGGCCACCAAGCAGGATTGAATCCATATCAGCTTGTTGATTGAAATGGGCTAAAAAACACCCCTTTGCCAGAGTGGTAATATTTAAATCTCTTTTTGGTTTCCAACGTCATATGGCCCAATTTCTAATAATATCAACATTGGGTTTGGCTCCCAAAAGTTTTCCAATGAGGGCAAGATTAGTTTTCTCAAGAGCCCTATTCAGACAACCATCTGGCACTTGTATGTGGGTCACACCCTCCTTATCTTTTGTACTTTTAAAAGCAGTATTTAGACTAGATGCAGGGGAATGGGGACCCATATTTTTTTCAGGAGTTACCTTAACAATATCAACCCAGGCTCTAGATCCAATGTGAATATCTTTATTCTGTTTTGTATCTGTAGGCATCACCTTAGCAGTATGTTCGCAGCTTGTTGAAAGGAATTCTGTAGCCAAAGCGGCTGAAACCACACTCTCAAAACCCTCTCGCAGTCCTCCATAAGAAATCCTCTCGCAGTTCTCCATTAGCTAGGAAAACTAGATGTTAATTTATCATCAATGTTAACAGGGAATTTAGTAAATTTTTAATGAAATAAGTTCAAATTTTGTATTTATTTGATTTGTTATCGGTCACTTTTTAGTGAGAAGAAATTTTTTGGGTTTTATTGTAATAAAGGTTTTTGTTAAAAAAATAATTACTAATTATGAAGTTGTTAGACAATTTTTTTAAAAAACTTAAATTAAAAATAATTAATCATGGCAAGATTTATACTAAATGTTTTTTTATAAGAGATAAAAAAGGGTTGAGGGGAGCCTACCCCGAACAAATTCACAGCTCCATGAGATCAAATAAATACATTACAAAACCATCAAAAAATGATAATATAAAAGTCCATAATAAACATGCTCCACCGGGAGCATTAAAAGAGTATCTACACAACAACAACAAAAAAACGTAGAGGAACTAACAACATTGTAGAAACTAACAACCAAACAGAAACATGGATAGTAAATAAAACAAAAAACCCCTCCCCATATCATTTATAGACTTTTTCAATCCCCTCCAACACCTTTACCCATTCCTTAGCCAGAGTATCTATGTTACTAGCCAAAGACACCAAGTCGAGACCATCGGGAGTCGCCTTTGTTTTCCTGCCCTGACAATCCACAACACTATAAGCATTAGCAAGATGACCCAGAGTCTGGAGATGTTGTAGAGTAGATTTAACCGTGACAACACTCCACTACATGTAGCTATGGAGAATAGCACAAAAATGGTCCAACTCAGTGGTTATAAAACCATAGTTGGCTTTTAAAACTTTGATCTCTCCGCCATGCCCATTGCTAACCACTTCCTCAACCTGTGCTTTCATCTTATACCAGTCATTGAACAAAAACTACACTGAGCTCTTAGTGAGTCTCATATCTCCCTTAAGTTCTTCAATGTCTGCCACCATCTTAGCCAGGTGGTTTTCCCCTTTCACTGGTCCAACATGCCCCATAGCCTCGAATTGATTATCCAATTGCACATTGATAGGAGCCTAAAATTCATGTTTACTAGACTCAGCTTAGGTATTCAAAGGAACACTAGGAACCTACTTGGATTTCATCTCTCTAAGATTTTGGGCAGCCATAATTTCAACCTCATCTTTATCCTCTTACAAGTCACCTTCTTGAGAATCAGACTCTTCACTTGAGTCTTCTTCCTCCAAGTCTGAGTCGGCCCCATCCGCACAAGCTTAAAGGGTTTTAGTTAGAGAGTTAGACTTGTCAATATATGGAGCTGTTCTTTTGAGAACAGTGAGAATAAAGCCCTGATGGAGCGAGATAGAGACCCTTCTAGTTTTAAACTGAGAGATAGAAACACTTAGGGAGAGAGAAAGAAAGTAGGGGAAACTAAAGGCTTGACCACGCCTGAAATGTTTAAGCATAGGCAGGTGATAGGCATAAATTCATTTGTGACGGCCCTCAAGAGTGAGAAATTAGATAAGGGTGAGAGCCATATTGTCAAACGGTTTAGGTAAAGACAGACGAAGATAACCAACAAAGTGGGAAGTGAGATTTTCATTACCTTTAAGAAACAGGTTCATCTTGTCGGAGACTTCTTTTTTGGGTTTATAGACCTCCCTCCCAACAACAGGAAGACCCATCACTTTGGCGACTGAATCCATAGAAATCTCAATGCTAATCCCTTTCATTTCAACAACCACACCTTTTTTTGTAGACTTCCAGGCACTGGAAAAATCTTTACTAAGATTTTCAAAATGACCTTCAAAATTTTTTAGGAATGGCGAGAAATCCTTATCGAGATCAACAGTTTTAATTCTAACCAGGTCTCCACCCATTTGATCGCTCAAATAACCGTTCACAAAAAATCCAGAATTCCAGGTAGCTAGAGGATTACACGTAGGCCCAAAAATATTATTTCTCCAGGCACGGGAGGCAACAAAGGCTTTCAAGAAACACAAGCGGATCCTCTCCCCGATCTTCGTATTAATCATAAATAAATGCACATTATTCCTACGGAAAATGAACATGATGACTTTGACACACCATGAATTGACATTATTTGATGATGTGTCCATTTATGTCATTATGTAAGTGTGCTCGCACCTTGGGATCAATAGCTTCCACTTCATTGATAAGTGTTAACTCATTACAATTGACCCCCATATTAGCAAAATAATCTGCAACAAAGTTAGCCTCCCTATAAACATGCTTGAAGGTAATAATTTCAAATAAATTTGACATTTTCTTGATACTCTTGATAGAGTTTTGGATGGAAATTCAAATGGATCCTTTCCCAGTTATGTTGTTAATTATGTTCATAGAGTCTCCTTCCACCTCCAAATTGAAAAAAATGTCTTGGAGAGCTATAGACACCCCCCAAAAAACCCCCATTGCTTCAAAAACATGGTTTGTTTGAGTTCCAAGATTGTGATGGTACCCAAGAATAAATTTTCCTTCAGAATCATGGAACACCATGCTGCAGCTAGCTCTACCAGGGTTACCTTTAGAAGCGCCATCAAATTTCAACTTTATACACTCCTTACTAGGTTTCACCCATCCTTTGAGTCTAGGCTTAAGAGTAGGGGTACTAGTTGATGAGGATCCCATACCCCACTTTAAGAAAAATATAGCTTCATTATGAAAGATAGTCTTCTTTTCAGGGTCCATATTAGAGAAATTAGCTAGAATTGTATTAACACAACGGGCTCCAACTTTCTTAATTGACTCTTTCTTACCTTTGAAAATTCTTCTATTTCTCTCCTTCCATATCTCCCAAGCTAAATGCATAATAGAAAAGGTCCACAAATATTTTAGTCCTTGGCTCTTAAAAGGACTAGACCATTGAGACGACAAATGTTTAATGGAATATGGGAATACCCAATTGACTTCAAAAATATTAAGGATAGTCTTTCTAACTGAGACTAGATAGGGACAACTGAGAAAAAGGTGTGAGGAGTCTTCACTCTCATTTTCACACAGCACACACCTATTAACCATATGAAAATTTCTCTTGTTTAGGTTACTGACAATTAGAATCTTATCATGAATAACCAACCACCAGAACATATTTATCTTGGGGATTAACTCTTTGACCCAATTACTTCCCTAATTGAAGTTTACAATTTCCCCCACATCAGAAAAGAAAGAATTGTAGGCACTTAGAACCAAGAAGATTCCACCATCCTCCTTTGACCAGTAAATACTATCATCTTCTAAGCTCTCCTTATTAATAATAACGCCTCTTAATTTTCTGTTAATAGAAGAAATCTCAATGTTGTTAGAACCATTCAGTTCAATAGTTTTCCATTGGCTAAGGGGATCATCAAAGTTGAAATAATCTCTTACCTTGGCTCCATATTTAGCAACAGAATCTCTATAGACCGTGGGATAAATGATCATAAGAGGAAGGTCCCCTAACCATCTGTCCTCCCAAAAATTAATCATTCACCCATTTCCAACCATCCATTTACTAACCTTAGAGACAACGTGTTTTGAATAGTTTATTGATTTCCAGAAACAAGAAGAACCATTTGAATCCTGGATGTAAAAGCACCATTCATTGGCTGAAAGATTTGGCTAATATTATCCCATGATAATAGAATTCCATACACTCTCTTCCTTGACTAGCCTCCAACTCATTTTATATAGCATGGATTTATTCATTTTGGTCTAGTCTTTGATACCTAGACCTCCAAGTTATTTAGGGGAGCAAACCTTTTCCCAAGCAATAAGAGGAATTTTGTCTTTGGGTTTTGAGTCAGTAAATGTGATAAGTTTACTATAATGAGATAATTGACAATATCTTGTGGGGTTCTAATTGTTTAATAAACAATATATTTAAAAACCTTGCATTAAAACTAATTAATTATAGCATTTGTCTCTTCAATACTACATTTCAGAGTCATCTGCTTTAAGATGCGAGTATGAAACTGTCCTTTACACAATTTCAATTTTCTACCTACTAATTTGAATTTCTATAAGATGGGAATCGACACACTACAACTCTTATTTTATTTATGTTTGTAAATTTATCTTTATAATTTAAACTTAGAAATATGCATTTCACATTGTGATGCTTCTTACATTTACATTGAAATTTGAATGTGAGATTGATATGCAAAAAAAATTGACAAAGAGGCATACAAACGTGCAGAATTAAGGTAAGAGAAAATGTAGTTGTAGTAGGAAATTGGTGTCTTTGACGGAAGTAGTTATTATACTAGTTAGGAATCAATGAATCCTACTATTAATTTAGATAATTTCATTATGAATACAACAGATGATGTTTTTGTTGTTGAGATTTCTTCCTTCAAAGATTTAACAACATTGACAATTAACAAGACTAAGGTCTTTTTTCCACAAACATAGTCTAGGAAAGAGTGAGATGTAGTCTTAGAATTAGTTTTTATCTATGATGCTCCAAAGAAGAAATCTCAGGATTTTTTTAGAAAGGATTTTAATTAGAAAATTTATGAGTCCTTGGCCAAGATGCAAAAGGATACATTATTGGATTAAGATCCATTGGAAAACCTTATTGAAAGGCACATTGAGATCTTTGTTCTATAGTAGAGGATTTTATACCTTTTTATGTGCTTGAGTCTATGTAGAATTTGGTTTTAAGAAGATACTAGTCGAGGCTATTTGGTTAAATCTGCAGAAGCTAGACTATGCATAGTTTCACTTCAAATGCAAAAAAAACAATGATTATGACCACTTTTCTAAGGACTAAAAATAATAATAATATGGCTCTAAGTATATCGCATGTCATCGAGAAATGATGATTATTTATTATGTCAGACAAGTTATTTGTATTTTCTAAATTTGATTCTTTGACCAACTCATGTTGTTTTTCTTCTTTTTCTTTAGTTCTATTATATCTTGTGGTGTTATGGCCATCATTTTTTAAATCTGATTACATTCCACCCATTTTTTATTCAATCAATGTCATATTACATGTGTGATTAATAGAAATGTGATTTTTAATTAAAAAAATAGAAGTGAACTAAAATGGTTTTCATTATCATATAAATGATCATAATAGTCTATCAGGACCCTAAAAATTCACATGCTATGTGATTTCCATTCATAAAGTGATTTGACAAACTTACTCGCTTTCGCCTTCTCCTTTCCCTAACTTCACAAAATGTGACTCTTATCTTTTTGCAATAAGCTACTTCTACTTAACCTATATTATCAAGGAGAACAAATTTGGGGCATGTTCTATAATATTATTTCAAATTTTCATGCTCCTCAAATTGGAACAAAAATGTTGATCAATATAAACTACTTAACATAAATAAATCTTGAATGTGTGTCAAAAGTGTTCCCCAGTAAATTAGTAGCCATAAAAATCACAAATGTTTGTTTATTGATTGATTTCCATATGAACCTAATCAATTGTCCATTTTTAGATGACTTGAATTTTTTTTTTTGCAATATGTGTGCATATGAAAACTTCAAATAATTGTAAAAAAGATGAGAAATGGGTGGATGGGCTTATCCAACTAAAAAAGGGACCAACAAGAAGTGTCAAAACCATACAAATGATTCTAACATGTGATAAAAATTTGATAATAACTTTTGGAGGATAGCACGAGGATTGAAAAAATAGGTTTTCAAGTAATAGAAATTGAAAATTGGTTTAAAACAATTCCAAATTTAGACCAAATCACCCACAAATTGTTAAATGCACAAACACTCATCAAATAATGACAAATAAAGGCCAAGGTGCCATTTTTAATATCTGCATAGTGCCATACTTTGAGGCATGTGCTTATCCAATAATCAGATGTCATATGCACGCACTTAAAATTAAAGGCACATAAATAGGACACCTAACATCTAAATATTTGAGCACTAATCCATTAAGTCTTGGAACTATTTTATCAAAAAAATGAGCACATCTGCACAATCTAATAAAACTGAGCACAATAAAAAACCTAAAATAATGCGATAAATATAGAAATTGATAGTTTGGAATGTGTTACAATAAATACATGAATTGATAGTTTCCAACTGCTAGCTAAATAGATAAAATCTTAAGGAGATGTTGTGACTGATTCTGAGATACCTAAATTTTGACATAGATTGAAATGTTTAGAAAAGGCTCAGAAGCTAACTTGGAGAAGAATATTTGGAAGAATGACTATATTTGATGTAGGAGCATCCCAAGTTCAAGGAAATCATGCATAGATTTTGACTAAGTATGGGTGCATGCGAAAATGGAAGGCACGAGAAGTCACGAGAGAAGGTGTGGTAGGGTAAAGAGACAATTGCACATAATAAGCAAAGGCTTGGGTAGTAGATGGATAAGATTGAAGTGCATGAAAGCACCGACACACAAGGAATCATGAAGGTTTAAAAGGGCTTGAAGTAAGAAATCTCGAAGAAGAGAAGAGAAGCAACACATGGTAAAAGTGATGTGAGGTAGTTCGCAAAAATATTTGGTCACGCAATAAAAGAATAGGGGCACATGGAAGTGTCAAGGATTTTAGCACAAGATGAAGGTCACAAAGGAGGTGTGAAGAAATCAATGAAGAGGTGGCATCAAAATAAGGAGGAATGTGCAAAAGGATGTATGGGTGTTTTAAATACCTAGAAGGCTATATTGCACGAGAAAAGATGCAAAAATTAGTTAACATTATCATTCCAACTACATGGGTTACCTCAATTCTCAGTAAGACTTACTTTCAATAAAGATCACATTTTAATAATTCGGAAAAGGCTACAAATAGGAAAAACATAGAACACAAAACTTGTAAGTTGGAGAGAAATATAACACATAATAATGGATTACTTTATTGTTTGAAAATAAAATATTTTCAACACAAATACCAAAAAGACCTTGTTATTCAATATTCACACATCATTTTATACAATTCGAGGTGATTGTCAGCCTTCCACTCCCTTCATTTTTCCTATTCGGGCTACACAAGCTTTTTATATTCTCTTTCTAGCCTAGAAGAGATTTACATATCTTCTATTTTTTCCTATTTATAGTATGTGTATACATTAGACATTGTGTAATTATACCAAAATATACTAAATATATCAAGTTGGCTTTTATGCCTCAATAAATTCCAACACTTTCTTGGAATTAAATAGTTTCTCATCCTAATTCAAAAGAAGCTTTCAAATACAAGGATGTGTCTTTCCTTTTTTCTATAGCCTCATGATGTCCTTTTCTACTTTGTTCATTCAAATACTTTGTTTACAATCAACATAGGGAACACCATTTACCAGGTTTCAAGCTAGGGCACGCGAAGTTAGACTTGCAGAACTTGAGGAAGGTAAAATATCACACCTTTATAGTTATTATGACACCAAGGAGAGCACCTAGAGCATCCGTAAGGGAGAAAAAGTAGAAGGAAGTAGAAATTGATGTAGAAGACACCCCGAAAATCCATTTCTCAGAGATTCAATACCCTGAGGGGGTTTATATGGGTCATGATTGGGACTCACACATTCACCGAAGTAAAGTAAGTGATTACAACCACCAGATGAAAACCAATAAGGATGAACTAAGGATGAACTTGATAAATTGTTGGTGAATAAAACAAACAAGGGAACGACGTATGATATGGTTGTGTATGACGATGTGGGCGAGAATATTTTGAGAAGGGTTGGGGTTTTACAGTTGTATGAGCTCCCTTATTTTGGAAAACCTGAAAAATTGTACTAGTGGTTGATAAACAGAGTCCATGAGGACTTCTTCTACCTTTTTTGGATGATGGATGAGGATCATCGCACCCCTGATTAGGACCCTGACAGGATTGAGGAATTCAAGAAGAGAGATTAACAGTGACCTGACAGATAAGGCAAAAATCATTGTGATAAGAAAATCACTGGGTTACTTGAAGGTAGGGTGCGGAATGGACATTGATAAGCTGACAAAATACCTAGCTATCTAAGAAGCAACACACCTCTTAAGAAAACTTAATAACCAGGAGTGATGATCACAGGTGAACACCTTCTGGTTGCATATAGTGAATAAAATGATTGAAGGGGTGACGTACAACTTGGTGGATTTCATTTCTGAAACCATCATTGAGGAAGCGTATAGAGGTGAGAAGATTAGTTTTGGCGTGATCCTGTTATCCCTTATTTTTGTAGAAATTGGAGTGTCAGATGGGCCTAAGGACAAAGTATGGCAGTATCCCTAAGAAAATAAACCTCTTGCTGAGATATTTGAGAAGTATACCTGTGATGGGACCATGAGTGGACCCTTTAAGAAAAGTGAAGAGATTTGGTATGAGAGAATCCATGCCATACTTGAGGAAGAATGGAGGATACCCAAGGACTTTCCATTGGTATTGGGTAAATAGGTACAATTTACAGTTTATCAATACTTTTTTTATTACGTGGTTTGGGATGAAGGATGGGAAACAGATCCCTTGATGTAAGTTGTCATATTCCTTCACCACGTGCTGTTTCCAGACATATGTACATAGTTTTTTAGACGCGTGCCAGTTGTTGTTAATGCAGACAAGGTAGACTGTGACTGCCACACATTGAGGAAGACTTGCATGTATCCAAGTAAGTCTGCATACACTAAGAGATTAAATGAGTATGGAAATTGGTGAGATTGGGGAAGCCCTTGTGTATATCCAACTTAAACCCAGGTTGGAGAATGGGAGGTATGTAGAAAATGAGTTCAAACTTCCTGGCCCACCCAAGGGGAAGCATACAGTTGGCACTTTGACATATGAGGAACCGAATTTGCCCCTTGTGGAAAAAGAGGAAGAATAATTGTAGGAAGATAGTGGTTGTTTGGAGCACAGGGGTAGGAAACAATCCACTTTTGGAGAGAAGAGTGAGCGCGAGGTGACCCCTCCACTACAACAAGAAGATGAAGTGTTGGAGACAAGCACGTTGGAGGTGGATCTAGAAAAAAATCCTAAGGAACCTCAGTATAAGAGGGTACTTAGAAGAACAAAGACTCAAGGTGTAGGACCTTCCCAACCCCCCCGAAGATCACCCAAGACTTTTCTTGTGAAGGTGGAACCTGAGAAGAAGAAAAGGGGCAGGTACATCCCTTAAAAGGATGAAGAAGAATAAAAGTATAAAGATAGTGCGCCTAACACTCCGGTTTGGAACGAGAATAAAAAGGAGCCTCATGAAGAAGAGGTGCAGAATGATGAAAAAGAGTTGAAGGAACAAAACATAGACTGCGTGGGAATTGGCTTGGAGATAGGTGAAGATAAGTGTGAGCCATCTTACATACCCTCTATATCATAGACAGGTGAAAGTCTAGTACTGGATTTAGGCGTCAAGGTTACCAAGGGTAAGTGATCTTATAAAAATAAAAAGAAAGCAACATATGAGACTCCTTCTGTTGGATATATAGACATCCCAAAAAAAATCATATCCGCACAGTTCCAAGGTACTTTAGAACCCAAGGATTCATATGGATGGGAACTCATGGATGTAGATATGACGAACACCTGCACAAGGAAACAACTATCATAGATGAACCTAACTTTGATGTGTGCAAGGAAGTGTGTGTGTCGAAGAGATTGAAAAAAGCACCCCATTCGCGCCATATGACTATTAAGCCTCCAATGATGTCTGATGAACATGTGAGAAATTCCCTCACTAAAGTATCTGCTGAATTTGCATGTCGAAATATTGATAAAGCGACAGCTATTAGAGCACTGTTGGAAGACAAGAAAGATGCAACTACTGAGATCAAGTGCCTCATAGAATAGAAGGAGAAAGCTGAGGTATAAATGCACAAATTCCTTAAGATGGCCAAGCAAATTGGGGATGAGATCATAGAGAAGAGGCCACATTTTTAGGACAAGGTTACAACAGAGTTTAATTCTTCCCTATATTATCTGCACACAATAGTTCAATTGTTATTAGAGGAGGGATCTTTGTGCCTACCAACACCTAAGGATGCTACCGAAGAGGCAGCGAAAGAAAAATTTGATATTTTAGGAAAGATTGCAAGTTAAGAATCCTTATTGCAAGAGTTGAAGGATGAATTGAAGAAAGAAAATCAGGCATTGACTATGTATGAGGCACCAGATGCAATTATAAAGACAAGGACCATTGAAGAATAAAATGAGGTCCTCAAGGCAATGAAGAATGAGACGCTTGGGCATGTGGCGAGGCTTATGTTGATTGAGATAAAGTGTTATGCATTTGAAGCAGCCAAGGATCCACATAAGGAGAAACTAAAAGACATTGGTAAACTCATTATGTAGAAAATACATCTCATGGAGGGGATGGTCTCTAGCATAGCTAACATTGTTAGAATATTACAGAATGAGAAGGAAAACATGACTCATGATGAGCTAGAAGCCATAGTTATATACATCATTGAAAAAGTTGGCCAAGCACTAAGTGAGTGGAATATCTTGGAGGAAAAGATTAAGAACGAATATCCACAGTTAATCATGCATGTAGAAGAGCAAGGCATTGAGTACTCTGTCATTATTTGTATGAGTACTTCCTTTATTCTTTCATTCTTTATTCATTATTCTTAGAGAGATAAATTGGGATTACCCATTACCGGGGATGGAAATAAAATTAGTGTGGGGTAATGTTGAGCTGATGAAATGTAGCTTAAGTATGAAAGCGTGAGAGGATTAGGTGCACAGAAGTATAACATAATAGGGTACGTCCAGGAACAATTTGAAATTAAGACTTAGCCATTTGTATATTAGGGCTAATTTTGGACATAGAGTGCGGAACACAATTTGTGGAAGACTTGCAGACCACACAAGGCTATTTTGGGACTAGTAGAAGATCGAGCGCCATGCAGATTTTTGGAGCTAATAATAGGATTATGCTACAGTTGTATTATTACATAATATATTATTAGCAAGCTTGCATGCTTTTGTATTCTCATGTAAGGGAACATGGCTATTATTAGCATGTAGCCTATTTTTGAAGTTGCATGGGCGGTGAAGGACAAGTCCCCACCCCTATAAATATGTTCGATATTATTGTAGTGTTATGTTGCGAGTTTGTTAGCGTGCATGACCATGGTGACTTTATGATGTATGTAAGAAGCATCTTTGTTTTATACTATTAATATAATGGATCTCATTGGATAGATATTAGTGTTAGATGTAACTGAACATGGATTTTACATGGTAAATCTGATTATAGTAATTGTTTAGTTATTCCTTCATATGGTTTAGATATAGATCCAGTTTATGCACTGTGGTTTAATTGATTATTTGTTATGGATATGAAATATACATTCAATCATGCTAACATCTTGGACAAGCTTCTCTAAAGAGATACCCGGTGCCCTTGCACACTTCGGGTGAGTGCTCAGTTCAAGCTGAGTGATGTGCCAACACACCTTGGGATGTTGGTGGTAAAATCTAGGATACATCACATACAATCAAGAGAATCATCAACACATAGTTGTTCTATCATGTATTTAACTCATATTACAAGAAACTTAAGCTTTGTATTTATAATATATGTCTTACACGATGATCATGATCTCATATAGATCATTCTTGAGCCTTTATGGCTCTCTAAACCCTTCTCCAGTCTATTTTACCATTCTCTAGAACATAAAATTCTCACCTATTTGAATACCTCTCTTGAAATTACCTAAAAGAGATAGTTTCACACTAGTCAAACTAATTATACCATAGTGAGAAGTAACCATGCTTATGCAACCTTACAAGAAGGATGAAATACAAGTGATTACATCATGTGAGGCTCTTTAAGAATCATTATATCATTTCAAACTTCCTAATCTAACAACTAAACCTCTAAACACCACTTAGGAAATTTAAATATTTGAATGGCCCATTTTTTAGGGAAAAATCCAGATGGCCTTATTACAAACATGAAAGGTGCAATTGAGTTGGGAAACATACTAACACACTAGAAACATATCCTTAAAACCTACCTCACTTCCAAAATTGCAATGGAAACAAAAAAATTGGTATTTACAAAGAAATGATGCCCTTGCATCACATTCCTCCTCTTTTTCCTTTCATTCTTCCTCAACATTTTTCACATTATCATATTTTTCTACATTGTATTTGTGTTCCTCTTTTTGCACTTATGCAATCATGTCTTCTTCTTATTTATTTTTTTGGGCTATATTAGCATCCTATTTTTTTATTTTTTCCTCTCCTCTTGCTCTCTTTGTTTGAATTCCATCTATTCCAATTTAGCTTCGTGTGCATATTTATATTTCATCTCCTTTTCCCTCAATTCATTTTCTTTCGATTCTTTCACCTATATAGTGTGGATTATTTGTTTTGGTCCCTCTTGCATACTGTTGGGTTTTAAAATGGTACTTTAATTAAAACCACAGTCAGGGGACAACAAGTCCCTCCTCTTTATGGGAGAGGTTCCCTTATTGAAAGCAAGCAACAAAGCTTATATACAAATGTACACTTTCATCTTAAGGTTGGACCTCTGACATCTTGAAATGCTTTTATACCAAAAATATTATCAATACAAACGAATGGAAGAACTGAAGAAAGGAAAGAGAAAAATATAACAACACTTTCAGGAAATATAGATAGCAAAGTATAACCCTATACATACTAAGAAAGAGTGATACAAAATAGAATCATTCACATTCACAACATAAGATATCATTCCACAGACACAAAGTTCCAGAAATCATATCAATAAGAACACAAAGTTTCTTATCACAGAAGATAAATGATCCACGAACTTCAGATGAGCAAGAAGGGACAAATGGAGGAAGATAGAGAAAAGGGGAAAATCCTTCTGTATTGATTTACTTTCGACTATAATTACACTTCAAAAGTATCAGAGTCCAACCTTTTGCAATGATCCAAGATCTTACATTTATAGATGAATCCAAAAGAGGAGAAGAAGAGAAGGAAAAAAATCTGATTTGGAAGCCCAACCACCACCCAACCATAAATGCCCCTTGCAAATCCACCTATAATCTGTGAAATCTGGGTTCTGCATATCTTTGGTGTGCTGAAGAAGGCAAGGATGGAGGATCATATAAGAATTTGAAATCTGGTTGAAGCAAGCTGATCACATATTAATGTCACAAAAGTTGTTTTCCATATTTTCACCCAAATCAAAAATATCTAGTCAATCCTCTCCATGTATGTTTTGGCGTGTTGGAGAAGGAAGTATGGAAGATCGGATCAGATCTTAGGTAGTTGAAGCAATCGGATCACTGTATTAATGTCCTGAAATATGTTTTCCATATTTCCAACCATCCAAACCCTACTGAAAACAATATTTTATGCTTCCATGGAGTAGAGGAGACCAAGATATTTCCAACAGTATAAAATTTGGCAAATTTTGAGCAATGGAGTGAAAGTTATGCTCATTTGAATATTTGAATCGAATCCTGTACAAAAATGGTGAAAATGCAAAAATGGATCCGCAGGGCCCAAAATTGAAATTCCACCTTTAGCGCAAAAGATGCAAAATTGCAAAAATTCCCCGCAACCCCGCAAGCCCGTAACTTCACATTTTGCATTTGGGTCTGACACGTGGTGTTACCTGAGTGGTAATGGAGTCCGTGGCTCCACTTTATAATTTTAATTCTTTTAGAAATGAGGCTTAAAAATCTCAAAGTTCTCCACCAAATCACCTCTCCGCTTTGAGTTTTGACGCGGGCTTAACATTTGACTTTATTCCCTATTGTTTGAGAACAAGGCTTCAAAATCTAAGCCTTTTAAAAGGCTCAAAATCTTATCCACTGACTCCCCCGCTTTGACTTTTGATGTCGGGCTCAACATTTAACTTTTTTCCAATTGTGTCATGAGCGAGGGCTGATGGTGCACTTTATAACTTTTACGCTTTTTACTGGAAATAAGTCTCTAAAATTCTCAAAGACTTCTGACCGATCCACCTTCCCGATTTTGAGCTCTCTTTAGACGTGGGCTTAAGATTTGAATTTTTCCCTTTTGTTTGGAGGGGCCATGTACCGATTTAGACAATGTGGAGGTTGTGGCACGCACTTTGGGACCTGCCTCTAACTTTTTTTGCCTTTAAAGTTGTGTTGAAGCTCACAAATGGAGGCTTCTGTAAGCTTTTCTCTATACTTAGCCAATTTGGCTAAGTCCTGCTTTCTATCTGGCAGGCCCATTTTTCTAGACCCTAGGACATGTGGAGGCTTAGTGCACATTTGGGACCTGCCTACGGATTTGGATTCCACTTGAGGGTGTGCACCGATTGAGACACGTGGATAGCTTCTGTAAGACCTTTTATACTTAACTAATTCAATGGCTTGGTACCTTTTACTCCTTTAGGGGTGACTATGTTGGGACATTGGGACAATGGAAGATTTGGCATCATTTTGGGAACCACCTTTGGGGAATGTGCTCTGTTGAGAAATGTGGAGATCTCCGCCAGTTCATACTTAGTTGATTCAGGATTACTGGCCCATTTCATTTCTATCGAACCCTAGACACATGGAGTCTTTCCACTAGTTCAAGGTCTCTCTTTGGGACCTGCTTATGAAGTTACGCCGAATGAGGCACTTGGAACTAGCGCATGTTTTGAGGAACTACCTTTAGCTTCAACCCTTGAAGGTGCGCTGAGAGAAACGTGGGGGCAGCCGTCCGATGATCCTTTCATACTTAACTAATTTGGGCCCACTCCTCTTTCTCCATTTTTTTTGGCTGAGTATCACCTTCTAATTTAGGAGTGACTATGTTAGGTTCTGGACACATGGAAGCTTTACAATTATTTGGGGACTCTACTCTGTATTTCACCTCTTGAAAGAGCACACAAAGAGACACGTGGTTTTTTTCTGCTGAGCCTTAGACCTCTTCAATGGATGATTTAACCTTTTAAGGCATCTGAACACGTGGAGGGGCTGGCACTCATTTACAGTCTGTCCCTTAGGTTCACTTCTGGAGCTGCACTGATGAGGCATGTGGAGGATTCCGCTGACCCTCTTATACTTAGTTAATTAAAATGGCCAGTTCTGCACCTAGGACATGTGAAGGACCTGTGGGACCTCCAGATTTTGTGCACCATACCAAAAGATGTGCGTCGAATGAGACACGTGGTGTCATCTATGGTTTTTATATACTTAGCTAAATTTGGGCCTTGGATTGAAGGAATTGCCTTCCTTCATACAAAAAACAAAATTTTTAAAAGTGACCCTCACAACCTGCCTTTCCCGCACCCAATCGATAGATTTCCATGTACTCGTGGAGATGCTGGAGGAAAAAAATTGATAGGGAATATACGCACGTCATTCATGAACTATAGAAAAAAAATACAGAGGAGGGGAAGATCCATCATTTATGACAGAAAAAATAAAACTAGATCCCTTGTGTGAAAGAAGAACTATAAACAATACCAGGATTGATGCAATCTATGAAACCATAGAAAAAGGCATTTGACAGTTTCATTTCGAATGGAGGAAAAAAATTTTCAAGCATCTAGAAAGGAAACCATACAGACTTCAAGATTCCCAAATTAATAGGGAAAGATTACAAATGAGCACCCACTTCTTCAAAGAACGAATTTTTTCTTCTCTGCATACTTCTCACTCTGCTCAAACATCTCTCAAAGGCACCAACTCAAAATTTTCAAAACTTGACTTGGAAAATGAGGGGAATTTTGAGGGTGACAATAGCTGGCTCTTTCTAGGGATGACTTGGCTAGGACAAAGGAACGAGGCAAGATCAAGAACCATAGAAAAACTTTGGGAAAGTAGACCAGTGCCTTATCCATTGGGAAAATAGAGTCAAAGGTAAAACCAATATAGAAGACAACACACACAGAAGGGAAACAAACCAAAAAGGAAAGATAAAAACAAATAAAACACTGCACACAATATATACAAAAGGACTGCCCAAATCACCTAGGACTTGAACAACTTCAAATACTTCCCACTATAAGGAAGTGGGAGAGAGAGGATCCATCCATATAATCCAAGTACAAATAATTTTCTCCAGCAAAGTGTCTGATTTTGAAAGGACCAAGCCAAAGAGAATCAAACTTACCATGGCTTCCTCGAGGTTCATGTCTTTTTTCCCACAATAGAACAATGTCTCCCACTTGAAAAATCTCTGGGCCTAGCCTTCTTATCAAACAAAGCTTTCACCTTCAATTGATGAGATGAGATCCTATCAAAAACTTGCATCCTTGTCTTCATCCAGCTTCTGTAGATACATGATCCTCTTGTCTAAGGAACTGATGAAACTTGAATCCTCAATAGCCTTCATTAAGTGCAAGGCTGGAAATTCCTCTATTACTAGAAGATGAACTTCAACACAATACACCACATGAAATGGAGACATCCCAATTGCTATTTTCAGGTGTGTAATTCTAACTGCCCAGAGGGCATCAAAGAGATTCTTGTGCTAGTTCCTTTGAGAATTCATTGACAAGCTTCTGAACAATGGTTACTAGATTATTATATGCTGATTCTGCTTGTACATTCCCTTGAGGATAATAGTCTTAAGAAAGAGTAAGGGAATTTCCATTTCCATAGTAGAAATCCATTATCTTAGAAGAAGAAAAATTGGAAGCATTATCTGTCACAATATTTTTTGGTACCCTAAACATTATCAATATGTTATCCTTGATGAGATTATTACACCACCTCAAAAGTAGTGATTTTGACTAGAATAACCTCTACCCAATTTGTGAAGTAATCTATAGCAGTTAGCATGTGAGTATCTCTAGCACTAGAAGGTGGGTTCAGAGTTCCAATGAAGTCTAAACGTCATTGTTGAAAAGGTTCATCAATCATTATTGGTTTGAGTGGTAAATAAGCCAACTTAGGTCTCCCAAAAAAAGTCTGAACATGGCTTCACATTTACCTACCCATTTGGATGCATCTCTGAAGAATGTAGGCCAATAGTCACCCTGCATGAAGGATATTGTGGGCAGTGGTAGTATAAGAGAAGTTCCCTCCAAAATCCTCATCATGAAAATATGGAAACAAACTTCTTCTTTTTCTCTTTGTCCACACATATAAGGAATCTTCCATCAATTCCTCACTTCAACAAAGCATTTTCCCATAATACATAATGTGCAAACCTTAGCTTAATATCACTATTTTACTTGGCACTCAAATGGGATGGACATTCTCCATAAGTAATAAAATGTGCAATATCAGCATACCACTCATCTGTTGAACTGAGGAAGAGGACAACAGGTACATCAACTACTTTTATGGACAATTCTTCATCAGCCCCTTTAGCAATAAGCTCACACAATCCTTTACCCCAGAATATCTTATTTTGTTTGATATCAAGGTCATATTCTTAGACCTTTGCTACCCAATTGTCTCTCTTAGTTCCAAACTCCTATTGTGTAAGAATAGACTTGATGGTTGTATCAGGTAAAAGCACAACAAAATGAGAATTAAGAATATAAAAACGAAACTGCTTAACAACTTTGACAACTACAAAATCATGTTTCTCCATCATAGTATATTTTAATTCATGATTTTTCATAACATAGCTCATGAAGGAAATTGGAAGTTCATGATTCTCATAATTTTCCTGAGTTAGCACAACAGCCAAGGTATTCTCTGTAGCATAGCAATAGATAATAAAATTCTTGCTGAAATCAGGACATGCTAAGATGGGAGTTTTAGCAATGGATTTCTTGATATCTTCAAATGCTTCCTTACCTTCAGAAGACCAACCAAAGGTTTTCTATCCTTTCATCATTTGAGCAATTCTCATAGTTAGTTTTACAAAATATGGAATGAATATCCTCAGGAAATTTATCTTGCCAAAGAAAGAGTGAACACCCTTTTTGCTTGTGGGAAGAGGAATCTGTTGGATCGCTTGAACTCTTTCTAGATCTATCTTGATCCCTTCTTTGGAAACAATATGCCCCAACAACCTTCCTTAGTAACACAAAAGACAAAATTCTTAGGATTGAAAGAAACTCCATGTTCTCTGAATTTTTGAAGGATTTTTTCCAGATGTTGAAGATGATCTGCCCTTGTTTTGGAAAAAATAGTCAAATCATCAAGGTTCACACAACACATTTTCCCTTTAGGGTACCAAAAGCTAAATCCATTGCCCTTTAAAAAGTGGAACCAACATTGATAATACCAAATGGCATTTTCTTGTAGGAAAAGGTGCCCCAAGGGGTAGTAAAAGTAGTCTTGTGCTAATCTAGGGTACTGACTTCCACTTGATTGTATCCAGAAAATCCATCTAGCATAGACAACATTTCAGAGCCTAAGATAGCTTGCAAAACTGGATCCATCATGGGGAGTGGATAGTTGTCTTTTATAGAGGCTTGATTCAAATTCCTGAAATCTACACATATGTGAATCTCACCATTCTTTTTCCTAACAGGCACAATGTTGGCAATCCAAGTTGAATGATGTATAGGGAAAATAATCTTGGATTTTAGTAACTTCTGGATCTCTTGAAAAATAGTATCAACAACCTTAGGATTATACTGCCTCTGCTTCTACTTGAAAGGTTTGATCCCAGGTCTTAGAGGGATATAGTGTTGCATCTCCTTTAGTTGAAAAGCCTTAAGATCTTCATATGAATAGGAAAGAACATCAACATACTTCTTTAATGGGTTTACTGTTTTCTTCTTCTCTTCTTGAGTGTAGCATTTTCTAATATTCACCACCCTGGGTTCATCATTGCTTCCAATATTGACCTTCTCATACTCAACAGATTGTTGAGTTCTTTGAGAAGCTTCAAATTTGATGAACCTATCTTTTTTGTCAAACAGATCTTCTAGGCTCACCAGTCCTTTGGGAATCTTGTTACCCTTCAACTTAATATAGCCATTCTGATCCATCTCTTCCTTGATATCTTCCTCATTAGAGGGCATATATTCTCTAGGTAGAGTTTCACTTCCTTCAAAATATAACTGATTGAAGTTATCTTTAAGCTCCAAGAAAGAGAGCAAGTGTTGATCATAATTGAAAACCTACCAGTTGCTTGCATTATCTAGCACACTAGGCATATGAATCATTTCAATGGTAAATTTATCTTGAGAGAAATTTGGATGAGGAATCAACAAATATCCTGAGACAACTAGAGAATCAGCTCTAGTATTCTTTTCTCTTGGCACAACTTCAATGGAATACCAAACAAGATTTCTATAATGTTTTAATCTCCTATTCTTGACTTGGTAAATATTCCTTACCTATTTCACAATCAACTCTGCATCACCACAAGCACAAATATTCTTTACTCCTATTTCTTTTTCCATGCTCAACCCTAAGGATGAGAGCCTCATACTTAGTTGTATTATTTGTAATTTCAAAATGAAGCTTAACAAAAAATGGATGAATTTGCCCTTCTTGAGAGATTAACACCACACCAACTCTAGAACCAGCTAAAGAGCATCTTCCATCAAACTCGAAAGTCTAAATGCCATTGGGATCATGAATCAATCCCTTAGGAAGACTTGGCTCATCTTCTGACATGATCATATAGTTTCCATGCCCTATATCTTCATAGAGTATTTGTGCTTTTAGATCATCAGTCTTTTGCGAAATATATTCAGTTTGCTTTTCTAGTAACAACTTCTTCATTTTTCCATTGACCAAGATCAAGGCATGTGACCATTCCATCTGAATTTCACCTCCTACCTTTTTACAAAAATTCCTACTTAGCAACATATCATATGAGGGAGGAATATCAGCTACCAAAATAGTGGCCAAGACCCTTTTTTATGGAAAAGCAGCGAAGGCTACTTGTGCATCTTTAATACTTCCCACCAAAGGCACTTCCCTACTCTACATGGAATAGCAGGAACCAAAGGCACGTGTTAGAGTCAGGCCCAAAGCATGTGATAATTTTGTAGGCATTACATTGTCTGATGCTCCTGAGTCTATAACACAATTATTGATTGTATGGCCAGCTATGAGGAGAGTCACATATAATGGTTCAAATTTCTCATTTAGGGAAGTGACTGCAACCACAAGGCTTGGTTGAGGTGAGGAGGAGGGAGTGGGAAAAAGACCTTTAAAAGCATTGGATGAGGCTTTGGATTTGGAATTGACAAATTTTACCATTTTAGCAAAGCCTTTTGGATGGGTTTGGTAAAACTCTGCCTCTGAAATTTGGATTTTGGTATTTTTGAGGTGATCAATGATATCAAAAGACCTGGAGGTGGATGGGGCATCATTACTAGGAATAGGAGAAACTTTTTATTTATCAGTTTTAGGAGTTGAAGGACAAGAAATTTTGGAAACATAAGTAGAAGGAGAAGGATTAGCATTACTTACGTTTTGCGTGGAGGCAGTGGGAATAGGAGCTCCTCTTCTTGCAACCACTGGGATAGTTATTGGAAACTCCTTGGATTTCTTAGCAGGCTTTCTTTTCTTTTCGTTTACTCCCTAGTCATAACAACATATGACTCACTATTAATCTCTGCCACTATTTCATCATATTCATCTTCATCATCCATACCTTCAGTGGTGAGGAAATGAACTTGAGATCCACAAAGCTCTTCCAATTCTTCATTAACCTCTTCTTCTGGTTCTTCGTAGAGTTCATTGAACTCCTCATCATCATATTCTTGAACTTCACAAGTTGCATTAACTAGAACCTTAATAGGTGGGCCTTAAATAGCCAATTTATTTTGAGAAGGAGGTAACCAGTTCCTAGGTTGAAAATTCCTTCATGGAATATCTTGATAAGGAGTATGTTGATCCAATTGATTTTTGATAGCAATGAGATCATTTGCCAACTTCTATACTAACGGATCTGAGTTAGCTCCAGGAGAGGAGGAAGAAGAAGCTTTAGATTTGGAAGGTTCATTTTTCAATTTACCAGACATTATTAAATCATCCTCAACACTAATATCCAATCTCTAACCAGCATCCAGATTTGTAAGGTTAGCCCTCCTTAGTGCATAACTCACTTCAGGCAAATGGGCATTGAGGAAGAAGCAATTTTGTATTTGATCTACAGGGCGAGTGTTATGTGTAATTGTAAGAACTATCCTGTTGAATTCAACCACAAACTCCCTCATGGGTTCATGTGGTTCCTTGTTGATATGAGAAATTTGAGCCAAGAGGGCATGCACATCTTTAGTAGGTTTGAAACGTTGCTCAAACTGAGTTGTCCAGGTTGTCCAATTAGTAATTGACCCAACAGGAAGATGATAGAACCAATCAGTAGCATTATCCTGTAATGTTTCCAAAAATATCCTGACATAAACGTCTTCATGTTAAACCCCAAGAATCCCACATGTAATAATGAAGGCTGTAATGTGTTCATCTGGGTGTACTTTCCCATCACCTCAGAATTTAGGAAAACCTTTCCTACTACTCCTGGGTAACTCATTCAATGGTTGAGGAAGAGCAAGGGGCCCAAAACGTTGTCCCCAAGGTAGAGGTGCTACCATCTATGGGAATATTGTCTGAAGGGGAACTGAAACACCAGTAAGTATCAGAGCAAGAAGATTAGGGCTAAGTTGTTCTAGAGGAATGTTATTCTTAGAGTTTTTGTCTTTAACAGGAGGTGTGCTTGAAGAAAGAGTTCCTCTGTTCCTTCTTGCTGGAAGAAGAGGGAAGTTTTGTTGCTCCAAAAGTTGAAAATGAGAATCTTCAACCCTAAGAGCTTTCTTCCCATGTGTATACCATAGAGTCGCTAGATCAAAAATGATCTTAAAGTTGTTCTTTTAAAAGGGGTATGTTTGAAACAAAATCCCCAGTGGAGTCACCAAAAACTATTGGGTTTTAAAATGGTACTTTAATCATAACCATAGTCAAGGGACAACAAGTCCCTCCTCTTTATGGGAGAGGTTCCCTTATTAAAAGTAAACAACAAAGCTTATATACAAATGTACTCTTTCATCTTAAGGCTGGGCCTCTGACATCTTGAAATGCTTTTATACCAAAATATTATCAATACAAATGAATGGAAGAACTAAAGAAAGGAAAGAGAAGAATACAACAACACTTTCAAGAAATATAGATAGCAGAGTATAACCCTATACGTACTGAGAAAGAGTGATACAAAATTGAATCATTCACATTCACAGCATAAGATATCGTTCAATAGACACAAAGTTCTAGAAATCATATCAATAAGAACACAAATTTTCTTATCACTGAATGTAAATGATCCATGAGTTTTAAATGAGCAAGAAGGGACAATGGAGGAAGATAAAGAAAAGGGGAAAAACCTTCTGTATTGATTCAATTTTGACTATAATTACACTTCAAAATTATCAGAGTCCAACCTTTTGAAATGAGCCAAGATATTATATTTATAGATGAAGCAAGAAGAGGAGAAGAAGAGAAGGAAGAAAATTTGATTTGGAAGCTCAACCACCAACCATTAACGCTCCTACAAACCCTCCTATAATCTATCAAATTTGGTTCCGTATGTCTTTGGCATGCTGAAGAAGGAAGGATGGAAGTTCAAGATGTTGGATACCGCATTAATGGCTTGAAAGAAGTTTTCCATATTTTCACCCAAATCAAGATTTCCAGCTAGCTCTCTATGTTTGTTTGGCATGTTGGAGAAGTAAGGATGGAAATCAAATCAAATTTGATCTGTTTGAAGAAACTAGATCACATATTAATGGCATGACAGATGTTTTCCATATTTCCAACCTTCAACTCCTACTGAAAACAATATTTTATGCTTCCATGGCATAGAGGATACCAATACCTTTCCAACAGTATAAAATTTTTCAAATTTCAAGAATTGGAGTGAAAGTTATGCTCATTTGAATATTTGAATCGAATCCATACAATAATGGTGAAAATGCAAAAATGGATCCGTGGGCCCGAAATTGAAATTGCACCTTTAGCGCAAAAGATGAAAAAGATCAAAAGTTCCCCACAGCCCTGCAAGCCCGTAACTTCACATTTTGCATTTGGGTCTAACACATGGCATTACCTTAGTTGTAACAGAGTCGTGACTCACTTTATAATTTTACTTCTTTTAGAAACGAGGCTCAAAATCTCAAAGTTCTTCGCCAACCCACCTCTCCACTTTGAATTTTGATGCGGGATCAACATTGGAATTTTTCCCTCTTGGAAGCAAGGCTCAAAATCTCAAAAGGCTCTAATGATCCACCTCTCCACTTTGACTTTTCATGCGGGCTCGATATTTGACTTTTTCCCTTGGCATGAGTGGTGTCGCAGTTCACTTTATCACTTTACACCTTTTATGGAAACAAGGCTCAAAATCTCAAAGTTCTCTGCCGGCCTACCTTCCCGCTTTGACTTTCGATGCGGGCTTAACATTTGACTATTTCCCTTCATTTGGCAAAGGCTTTATGTCTAACTCGGGACACGTAGAGGCTTCCCGCTCATTTGGAGACTCTGTTTGGATTTGCCTCTTGAAAGAGCACCAAAGAGACACGTGGCTCCTTCCACTGCCTCGCCTTATTTCTTTGTGTTTTGGCTAATTCCTTTTTGTTTGACAGGCCTATATGTCTCACCCTAGACATGTGGAGGCTCATCACACATTTGGGACCTACCTCTAGATTTTTCCTTTTAAGTTGTGTTGAGCTGACATGTGGAGGCTTCCACAAACCCTTATATACTTAGCCGATTCAATGGCCGACTCTGTCTCCTTTTTGGACCTGAGACACATAGAAAGCTGGTGCTCATTTGGGGGAATACCTTTGGCTTTGACCCTTGAAGGTGTGTTGTTGAGACACGTGGAGACTTCCACCGGTTCTTGTATACTTAGCCGATTCAGGCCTGCTGCCCATTTGACTTCTATCAGACCCTAGACACATAGAGGCTCAGCGCTAGTTCATGGTCTCTCTTTGGGCCTTGCCTTTGAATTTGTGCTTGAGTCACGTGGAGAGCTAGTGCATGTTTGGAGTCTCTGCTTTTGTGCACCATGCCAAAAGTGCGCCGAAGAGACACGTGGCACCTTCCGCGGTCCTTCTATACTTAGCCAATTTGGGCCTTGATTGAACACTACCTTTATTCATACAAAACCAAAATTCCAAAAGTGACCCGATGACCCGCCTTCCCGCATCCAATCAGAGATGTCCACGTACTCATGGATGTTGGGGCTAAAAATTGACAGGGAAGATATGCCTGTCATTCATGACTATAGAAAAATACAGAGGAGGGGAAGCTCCACCGTTTACGCCCAAAAACAAACTACTCCTCGTGGAAAGAAGAACTGTAAATAATACCAAGCTCGATGTGATCCATGACCATAGAAGAAGGATTTGAAAATTTCATTCGAATGGAGGAAATAATTTTCAACCATCTAGACGGGAACCATGCGGACTGCAAGATTCTAAATTAACAAGGCGAGATTGCAAATGAGCACCCACTTCTTCAAAGCATGAATTTTTCTATCTCTCCAGACTTCTCACTCTACTCAAACATTTCTCATAGACACCAACTCAAAATTTTCGAAAGCTTGACTTGAAAAATGAGGGGAATTTTGAGGGTGACAACACGTACTATATACAATATCCTTTATATTTATTCTGTTTTGTTATATTTTTACAGTCACTTATTATTATTCTATTTTTAGATATCGCTTTTTCATAGGTAGTGATTACAGGGAGGATTGTATGTAGTTTATGTAAATGATAAATTTAGCACTGTGAATCTGATTCTTTTTAATGCCTTAGTCGCCATTCTTTTATTTTTGCATTCCTCTCTCTCAAGTGCATTTGTTTGCATGGATTATATCTATTCATCTTCCTCATTATCCCTCTCTTGACTCGAAGAACTAAAATAACATCTTATTGTTTACATCCTCCAACTTGGTGGTAATTTTTGTGCAATCCTAGTTATTTTTGTATAAAAATGAATATACTTTCTTGTCCTTATATGCATGCTTCATAATCTCTTTTTTGTTTCTTAGATAAATGAGAGGGATGCCTTTGATTCCTCCTCCACATTTACCAGCTACAATTTCATATACCTTTGTTTTAATATTTTAAATTCATCTAGATATTTTTGTATCTTCTAAATAAGCTCTTCATGTATTATCCCTTCATTGTTGAAGGTTTCTAATAATGATAACAAGAGAATAGGAATATGTATCCATATTTTCTTTGTCACTTCTACTTGCACTTGCAAAGTCTAAATGGTGTTCTATATGAATCATTACCTCTCTTTTGTGGTATACTTGTGGGCTCTCATGTCTTCTTAAAAAAGTGCACATAATTTTTATCTCCTCACCTTCAAGTACACAAATTTGAGTTGTGTGAACCAACTTGGAAGCCAAGAATTTGTCTCAGTATGGATTTCTTCCACGTCCATTTGTGCATCTCCCTTTATCAAGGAATTATTTTTTATTTAGGGTTTCTTTAGTAGTGGTTCTCTTGTGGCTCCCAATTCCTACTCTTCCCTTGTCTGCATAATTTATAAAATTTCACCTTGTGGATATGGTGTTGCTTATGTGAAAAATGGGGGACTGTTTTTACCAATCATGCCATGTTTCCTACTTAATTTTTCCTTGGTTTTATCTAGAGTTACAAAAAATGGCATCCTGATTATGTGTTTTATTTTATCGCCTTCAAATCACAATATTACCCATCATGCACCATCATGATCTTCCCAAACAGTGTTTTGGAAGTTTTCACTTCTCTTAGAACCCTTGGGTTCACACCTAACTTCCCTTTTATTTTCAACAACCAACTCCCCAATTTTTTTATGCCAGTATATGTGGTATAGGGACTTAAATGGTTAAATTATGTAAATCATTAGTATGAGTAATACCCATATTCAACTCAAATTACCCCTTATGGTGCTCTTCAATACGTGAAATATAGTAAGATGACTAGTTATTGGTACATGAAATATCTTCCTATAGACTATTTCACCTTTTACACGTTTATATTGAGTTCTACAACAAGGAACTTTGGCTATTTGAAATCCTCCCCTAGAAACCACATGCACAATGAGATATCCACAACCCCTAATGAAGCCTATTTTTATTTATGTGATGATTATCAAAATATTTCCAAGATTAACTCATTCAAAACCCTTATTGTTTTATCTACAATTAAATTGATCATGATTCTTGATCCCTTTCTTTATGTTGTGTATGCACTTATTATTTCAAGATAAATTGATGGTCTAGTTGACTTGTCACTATAACATTTGGAGAGTTTAAAGATTTCTTTAGTGTCCAATCATATTCATTTTAGTGTCATATTATAGTTAGAAAATGTAATATTTTTTAACAAAAATCATATCTAAAGTCAGACATAGTAACAACATATATCTCTTAGTCATCATTATTCATTTTATTAAGGGGTGCTTTTCATAATGTCATACTAATGTCAGGCTAGTATCAAGGACTAATGTTAGGCTAGTAACATGTCACTCTCCTAATGTTAGGTTAATGTTAGCCTAACACTAGGCTGACATAAACATGTCTTTGATAACTTGACCTTAGCTTGAATATATCCTGACGTTAATCCTGACTATATCATAACGTTAATCTTAATTATAGCTTGACATTAATCCTAACTATAGCTTGACTACAACCTGATGTTAATCTTGACTATAAATTCATGTTAATATTGGTTATTGTTATCATTGAATCACAACACCCTATGGTTTGTATAAGTGTGTGTGCTTGAGCTCACAGTGTGATTGGATAACATGGGTACTATCTCCAAGTTGTGAGACTTGCTACTTGAGATAGACCTCCAAAGAAAGTTGGTTCTTGCTCTTAAACTACCTGCCAAAATCTACTCTAATGCAAGAAAAAATCTCTATCCTAATATAACTTTCCATGGGACCAGGGAGAGAGAGTGCATGAAAACAAAGCCTACACTAAAGTGGTGATACACCAGAAAAGAGAGTGTGAGGATAGTCTTTCAATATGTGAAAAACAGAAGCAAAATGCATACTACAAGGGGTGATAACAATTATCCACAATATAACAACTACATTCACAACAATATTTGATGCAAACACAATGATAATGAATCCTTGCAAGAATATAAGATAGACATAATATATATGCAATGAGATTGAAGGGGCAAGAGGAATGCAAACAAACACAGCGCCACGAACTTGTATCTATTTCTTTCATTGATATGCACTATCCAATCTCTTACAGAATAAGAGCCTAGATAACCATGCAAGGAGTCCACTACAAGGGCCTTCAGCACATTGGCCTCACAAAACAATTTTGACAGAGTTTTGCTATTCAAAACCATCCATCTACAATGAGCCCAACACTCCAATTTATAGAAATCTGAGAAGAGAGAGAGAGAGGAAAATTGAAAATCCCAAAATATGTCTTTCAACCACTTGAAAGATGTAGTAAATGAAGTGAAATGATGTTCTATTGCTTGTAAAAGGCTCCCCATATTGCCCCATAACTTGCAGCAATGACATATGTCAGGCCATGTTTCATTAATGCATCCCAGCTACCAAATAAAGCACTATTATGAACCTGGGAACGTTTTCTGCAAAATAATCATATATTTCTCAAAATTATGAATTTATTGATTTATGTGTGTTGTCCACTCAAAATTCCCCTGCTCTTAAGAAAGTGAAAATTTTAAAATTTTGAGTTTAAGTGTCTTCTCTATTGTACTTCATGTTAAAAGTCAGAGAAATTGAGAAAATCTACGTTTTTGGGTCATTTTGTGTGTTTTTCGGGCCTGTCAGACATTTTTGTCCCACGTGTCCCAAGTTCAAACGGTCGCTCTGTTCCTCGATCGGCCGGTTTCCCTGAAGTTGTTCCATTTTCGGACCCGTCGAAATTTCTCGTCCCAAATGTCCCAAGTCCAATCGGGCAAGTTGTTCCATTTTCGGCTGAATTGCCCGAACCGCGTACTTCGCGCTTTCACGTCCCAAATGTCCCAGGTTCGATTTGACAAGTTGTTCCATTTTTGCCTGATCCAGTCGAGCCGCGTGTTTCGCGTAATTTTGTCCTGCACGTTCCAAAAGGCATTTGTGCGTCTTTTCCCCGCTTCGCCCGAATCGCCCGAGCCGCGTGTTTCGCGCATTCGCGTCTCACTTGTCCCACATGTTCCAATTTCAAATGGGCAAGTTGTTCCATTTTCGGCCGAATCGCTCGAGTCGCGTACTTCACGTACTTTTGTTCCACATGTCCCAAAAGGCATTTGTGCGTCTTTTCCCTGCTTCGCCTGAGCCACGTGTTTCGCGCATTCGTGTCTCACATGTCCCAAATGAACCAAGTGCCATTCGTGCTTATTTTTCCCGCTCTACCCGAATATCTTGCTTATTCAAATTGATAAATGTGCATTCATTATCTTTCTCTCTCCTAAATGACTATATTACGAGCATACCCCTATGCATTTTTCACACTGCTTTCATGTTATTCTTTACTCGAGCCCTTGCAATCTGAATTCCTGCGCGTGTATTCCATCCCTCTGCAATTCCTCCCCGAGTCCAGTTTGCGGCTCTGCCCTCTGGATTACTATCAATATGAAGATCAAATGTCAGGGATAGTGAAGCTCATCATCTTGACTTTGGCAACTTTTTGGTCGAGGATGGTTGATGCAGACCCTACACCAACGGCGCAGATGATTCTATCATACTCATGTCGAGTTTGATAAAGAAATGGAGAAGTGCCCCAGATTTTGGGCTCAGTCTACAGCCAGCACGTCAATCCCTCGTGGCAAAGACATAGTTGAGGCATTGAAGAGATTCAGGCAGTGAATTTTGAAGTCAGTGGGTCCCTCCCATTCATAACCACCTGTCTTCTTCTCCTTATTCTTCTCTTCTTTTCTAATTCTTTTTCTCAGATTCATTGTAATTAGTTGAGGTATTGCGATTGGCAATCCTTAACTAATCTTTAGTTAAAAGAAGTAGTTACAAAGAGTAACCGATTTGTAAACTATATAATGGCATCTTCACGCCATTTTTAAGGAGGAAGAACTTGGCTTATTTTCTGAAAGTGTAAATAGACCATAACGAAATCAATACAGAAGGGCTTTTCATTCTTTGTCTATCTGATCTCTTTTGTCCCAGTTTTTCATTTAATTTTGTGAAGATCATTTGTCTGTGTTATGTTAAGAAACTTTGTGTTCTGGCAGATGTTATTTACAGAACTTTGTGTCTTTAAATTCCATCTTATTTATATGATACAAATGATCTTGTTTCAATTCACTGTAACTTCGCATACATAAAGAATTACTCTGTTATCTATAATTCTGCATGTTGCCTTTCTGCTCATTCTCGTATTCTCATTCCTCAGTCCTTTTGTAATTGATGATCTTTATAGAAAACACTTTCGTAATATCCAAGTTCAACCAGGAAATCATGTTTTGTATATTTGTAAATAGGTTCATTTCTGAATAAGGGAACCTCTCCCATTAAAGAGGAGGGACTTCTTGTCCCCTGACTGTTGCTCTTCGTAAAGTCCTATTTGACGACCAACAGTTTTTGGCGACTCCGCTGGGGAAAAATCATATTCCAGTTCTGTAATTTTTGATCATCCTTTGATCTGGCGACTCTGCGTTTTACTCGAGGGAGAAGGGCCCTTGGTATTGAAGATTCTCAGTTTCATCTTTTACAGCAGCAGGGTTTTCCTTTCCCTTCAACAAGAAATAGAAGGACTCGTTCAACAAGCACTCCACCTGTTCAAGATAGAATTCCTACGGGTGGTATTCCTTTAGAGCTAGCTAGTCCTAATCTTCGAGCTTTGATTCTTGCTGGTGTTGCAGTTCCTCTCCAAGCCATTTTTCCAAGAATGGTGGTACCATTGCCCTGGGGTCATCGTGTCGGGCCCCTTGCTCTTCCTCAGCCTTTCCATGAGTTACCCAGAGGTAACCGGAAGAACTTTCCTAAATTCAAAGGCAATGGCAAAGTGCATCCTGATGAACACATCACAGCCTTCATAGTTGCATGTGGAGTTCTGGGAGTTAAACATGAAGACGTCTCCATGAGACTGTTCGTTGAGACTCTACAAGATAATGTTGCTGATTGGTTCTATCACCTTCCGGCTGGTGCTATCACTAGTTGGGACACCATGAGAACTAGGTTTGAAAACCGTTTCAAACCAGCAGAAGATGTGCATGCCTTGCTAGCCCAAATCTCTCAGATAAAGAAATATTCACCAAAGCCCATGAGAGAATTTTTGGCCCGATTCAACAGGTTAATTAATAAAATTCCGGCAAATACTCGACCTATTGATCAAATCCAAAAATGTTTCTTCCTAAATGCCCAATCTCCTGAAGTTAGTTATGCACTAAGAAGGGCTAATCTCGCAACATTGGCTGAAGATCAAACTCTTGTTGTTAGTGTCAAGGATGATTTAATCATGTCAGGGAAGTTGAGGAGAGACCCTTCCAAATCTAAGTCTGCTTCTTCCTCCTCTTCCACCCCTGGACCTAATACTGATCCATTAGTTCAAAAACTTGCGAATGATCTCATTGCTATAAAGAAACAATTGGCTCAGCATGCCCCCTATGCAGACATTCCAAGGAGGAATTTTTAGCCCAGAAATCGTTTGCCTGCTTCTCAAACAAGATTAGCGCTTGAAGGACCTCCTGTTAAAGTTCCTGTCAATGCAACCTGTGAAGTTGAGGAACCAGATGATGATGAGGATAATGAAGCTTGCGAGGAATTTGTGGAAGAATTTTATGATGAAGCAGATGAACTTGAGGGATCTCGAGTTAATTTATTCACTACTGAGGGCATTGATGATGGAGATGATTATGATGAAGTAGTAGCGGACATGAATAGCGAATCATTCGTTGTCATGACTTGAGAGCAGACAAAGCAGAGGGAGAAAGTGACGCAGCCCCCCAAGAAATCTAAGGAGCAGCCAGCTACTATCCCTGTAATTGCAAAAAGAGGATCTCCTATCCCCGTCTCATCTACACCAAAGGTGAGTCCTGTCAATCCTGCTAGTAAAGTTACTTCTTTTTCTCCTAAAGTTGATAAACCTAGGATCTCAAGTGATGATGGCCCGTCCACTTCTGGGTCTTTTGATATTATTGATCACCTAAAAAAGACTAAGGTTCAAATTTCAGAGGTTGAGTATTATCAAACCCATCCCAAAGATTTTGCTAAAATGATTCACTTTGTCAATTCCCATTCTAAGACCACCTCTAAAGGCCTTTTACCCACTCCTTCTTCTGCACCACAGCCTAGTCTGGTAGCTTCTGTCACCTCACCCAATGACAAAATCAAACCATTTTATGTAACACTTCTTATAGCTGGCCATAGGCTCAGTAATTGTGTCATAGACTCAGGAGCCTCAGACAATGTGATGCCTGCTAAAGTAGCTCATGCCTTAGGCTTGACCCTCAAACGCACTTATGGATCTTGTTACTCCATGGAGAGTAAGGAAGTGCCCCTGGTCGGAAGAATTAAAGATGCACAAGTGGCTTTTGTTGCTTTGCCTGAGAAGAGAGTTTTGGCTACCATCTTAGTAGTAGATATTCCTCCTTCATACGGGATGTTGCTAAGTAGGAACTTCTATAAGGATGTGGGTGGAGAGATTCAAATGGATTGGTCACATGCACTTTTACCTGTTAATGGACAAATGAAGAAGTTGCTGCCTGAGAAGCAGTCTGAGTATATTGTACAAAAAACAGATGATCCTAAAGCACAAATACTCTATGAGGATATGGGGCATGGTAACTATATGATTATGTCCCCTGATGAAATCCAACTCCCCAAAGTGTCAGCTAAAGATCCTAATGGTGTTTGGATTTTAGAGTTTGATGGAAGTTGTTCCTCAGTTGGTTCTGGAGCTGGTGTCCTACTGGTGTCACCTGAAGGGAGCCTTCATCCTTTTTCATTCAAGTTGCAGTTCGAAAATACTAATAATACAACAGAGTATGAGGCTCTCATTCTTGGACTGCAAGTGGCCAAAGAACAAGGTGTAAAGAATCTTCTGGCTCGTGGTGATGCGGAATTGATTGTAAAGCAAGTTAGAAGCCTTTTCCAGGTAAAAAATGGAAGGTTGAAACATTACCGGAATCAGGTTTGGGATTCCATTGAATTTCTTGATGCTTTCTCCATCGAAGCAATACCTAGGGAGAAGAACAGCAGGGCTGATTCATTAGCAGTCTCAGGGTCACTACTGATTCCTCATCCTGACTTCTCTTAGGACAAGTTCACCATTGAGAAAGTCCATCGGCCTAGTGTACCTGATAATACCAATAACTGGCAAGTTTTCAATGATGATCAACACTTGCTTTCTTTCTTAGAACTAAAGGGTAATTTTGAACAGCTGTATTTTGAAGGAAGTGACAACCTGCCTCGTGAAAGTGTGCCCTTTGACAAAGCAGTCACCCAAGGAGAAGAAACGGATCAGGATGGATGCATCAATCTCAAAGGAAACAAGATTCCTAAAGGATTGGTGAGTTTGGAGGAACTATTTGATAAACATGACAAGTATGTAAAGTCTAGAGCTTCTACTGGACCTCAACAATCAGCTGAGTATGATAAAATTAATATTGGGAGTTCTACTGATCCTAAGCTCGTGAACATTGGAAAATGTTGCATAGCCGGTGAGAGGAAGAAAGCAACTGATCTTTTAAAGAGGTATAAGGATGTTCTTGCTTACTCTTATGAAGATTTAAAAGCTTTCAAACCAAAAGATATGCAGCATTTTATTCCTCTCAAACCTAGAATTAAGCCTTTTAAGCAGAAACAGAGGCAATACAATCCAAAATAGCTGACACCATCTTTCAGGAAATACAGAAGTTGTTGAAGGCTAAAATCATTTTTCCCATTCACCATTCAACATGGATTGCAAATATTGTGCCTGTTAGGAAGAAAAATGGTGAGATCCGCATTTGTGTTGATTTCAGGAATCTGAATCAGGCTTCCTTGAAAGATAATTATCCTTTGCCTATGATGGATCAGGTCTTGCAAGCAGTAACAGGATCTGAAATGTTATCTATGCTTGATGGATTCTCGGGATATAATCAGGTAGAGGTTGATACTACAGATCAACACAAAACAACTTTCACTACTCCTTGGGGTACCTTTTCTTACAAGAGAATGCCTTTTGGGCTCATTAATGCTGGTGCCACTTTTCAGAGAGCTATGGATCTAGATTTTAGAAGTTTGAAAGGGAAGTGTATTGTCATATACCTTGACGACTTGACTGTGTTTTCTAAAACAAGGGCGGATCATTTTGACCACCTGGAAATAGTTCTGCCAAGATGCAGAGAACATGGGATTTCTTTGAATCCTAAAAAATATTTCTTTTGTGTCACAGAGGGGAAATTATTAGGGCACATCATCTCCAAAGATGGTATTAAGATTGGTCCTGAGCGAGTTCAAGCTATCCAGCAAATTCCTCTCCCAACCAGCAAAAAGGGCGTGCACTCTTTCTTTGGTAAGATCAATTTTTTAAGAAGATTCATCCATGATTTTACAGAGTTAACTTTGAATATTTCTCAGATGATGAAAGGGAAACAAACGTTTGGTTGGTCTTCTGAAGGAAAGGAATCCTTTGAGGGTATTAAAAGAGTTATCGCGAAAACTCCTGTTTTAGCCTGTCCTGATTTCAGCAAAGATTTTATTATCTATTGCTATGCCATAGATAATACCTTGGCTGTTGTTTTGACTCAAGAAGACTCTAATGAGCATGAACTCCCAATTGCGTTCATGAGCTATATTCTGAAAGATCATGAGTTAAAATACACCATGATGGAAAAACATGCTTTTGCAGTGGTCAAAGCTATTAAGCAGTTTCGTTTTTACATCCTCAATTCTCATTCCATGGTGTTGGTTCTAGATACAACTGTTAAGTCGATTCTCACACAACAAGAATTTGGATCCAAGAGAGGAAAATGGATTGCTAAGGTCCAAGAATATGACATTGACATCAAACCGACCAAGCTCATCCGTGGAAAAGGTCTTTGTGAGTTCATTGCTGAAGGAGCTAAGCATGAATTACTGGAGAATAAAGTTGGCCTTCCTACCGTTCTGTTTCTTAGCTCAGTTGATGAATGGTATGTTGATATTGCTCATTTTCTCACCTATGGAGAATGCCCCTCTCATTTAACTACCAAAGAAAAGAGGACTGTTAAACTTAGGTCAGTGCAGTATGTGTTGTGGGAAAATGCCTTGTTCAAATGTGGGTTAGATGGAATATTTTTGAAATGTGTGGACAAGGAACAACAGAGAAAGTTGCTCTCAGCTTTTCATGACCAGGCATGTGGAGGGAACTATTCATCAACGGTCACTGCTCATAAAATACTTCGTGGAGGATATTACTGGCCTTCCTTGTTCAGAGATGCATCCAGGTGGGTTGATAAATGTGAGGCTTGTCAGACCTTCGTGGGAAGACCCAAATTGGCCTCTTTGCCTCTTAAGCCAGTTGTAATTGAAGAACCTTTTCAACAGTGGGGTTTGGACTTCATTGGAACACTTAATCCTACTTCTAGTGCTGGTCATACTCATGTATTAACTGCCACAGACTATTTCACCAAATGGGTAGAAGCTATTCCAGTTAAGAGTACTACTTCTGAAGTGGTGTGCAGCTTCATCAAAGAGAACATCTTAGTAAGGTATGGTGTACCTAACAAGATTGTAACAGATAATGCTTCGAATTTCTCTTCAACTGAGATAATGGATTTTTGCTATGGGTATGGCATCTCTTTGGCTCACTCCTCATATTACTATCCTTAGGGAAACGGGCAAGCAGAATCCACTAATAAAAATTTGGTGACTATTATAAGGAAATTAGTCAATGAGTCTCAACGAAACTGGCACAAGAAGCTCTATGATGCTCTTTGGGCAAACAGGATTACACCAAAGAGAGCTATTGGAATGTCTCCTTTTCAAGTGGTATATGGAGTAGAAGCTCAATTGCCAGTAACAGTGGAGCTGCCAGCCTTGCATCTAATGAAGGCTATTGAAGATACTAGTTTCAGTGATGCTTTGGATAAGAGAATTATGTACCTTCACAAACTGAATGAGGACAGATTGGTGGTTTCTGATAGGATATTTGTTCACCAGCAGAAGGTAAAGGTCCTGTTTGATAAGAAAGCTAGGTTCAGAGATTTCCAAGTTGGAGACACTGTGTTGTTATGGGATAAAAGGCATGAACCTCGTGGCAGCCATGGCAAGTTTGATTCCCTTTGGCTTGGACCTTTCAAGATCAGACACTTTGCTGGTAAGAATTCCTTTTATCTTGATTACATGGATGGTTCTCCTCTCCCACTTCCGTATAGTGGGCAGTACCTTAAGTTGTTCAAGTCATAGGTGATTAGGGAGTCCTTTGTATATTCTGTACAGTGTTTTTGTTTTTCTTTCTTTTTCGTTTTTGGTGTGTTGTCCTCTGTATTGGTTTGCTTTTTGACTCCGTGGCCCAATGGATAAGGTACCGGTCTGCTTCCCCGAGTTTTTCTAAGTTCTTACCTTGTCCCATTCCTTGAATTTTTTGCCAAGTCATCCCCAAAAGGAGCCAGCTATTGTCCACTCAAAATTCCCCTGCTCTTAAGAAAGTGAAAATTTTAAAATTTTGAGTTTAAGTGTCTTCTCTGTTGCACTTCATGTTAAAAGTCAGAGAAATTGAGAAAATCTACATTTTTGGGTCATTTTGTGTGTTTTTCGGGCCTGTCGGACATTTTTGTCCCGCGTGTCCCAAGTTCAAACGGTCGCTCTGTTCCCCGATCGGCCAGTTTCCCTGAAGATGTTCCATTTTCGGACCCATCGTAATTTCTCGTCCCAAATGTCCCAAGTCCAATCGAGAAAGTTGTTCCATTTTCGGCCGAATCGCCCGAACCGCGTACTTCGCGCTTTCACGTCCCAAATGTCCCAGGTTCGATTTGACAAGTTGTTCCATTTTTGCCCGATCCGGCCGAGCCGCGTGTTTCGCGCAATTTTTTCCCACACGTTCCAAAAGGAATTTGTGTGTCTTTTCCCCGCTTCGCCCGAATCGCCCGAGCCATGTGTTTTGCGCATTCGCGTCTCACTTGTCCCCCATGTTCCAATTTCAAATGGGCAAGTTGTTCCATTTTCAGCCGAATCGCTCGAGTCGCGTACTTCACGCACTTTCGTTCCACATGTCCCAAAAGGCATTTGTGCGTCTTTTCCCCGCTTCGCCCGAATCACCCGAGCCGCGTGTTTCACGCATTCGCGTCTCACATGTCCCAAATGAACCAAGTGCCATTCGTGCTTATTTTTCCCGCTCTACCCAAATATCTTGCTTATTCAAATTGATAAATGCGCATTCATTATCTTTCTCTCTCCTAAACAGCTATATTACGAGCATACCCCTATGCATTTTTCACACTGCTTTCATGCTATTCTTTGCTCGAGCCCTTGCAATCTGAATTCCTGCGCGTGTATTCCTTCTCTCTGTAATTCCTCCCCAAGTCCAGTTTACAGCTCTGCCCTTTGGATTACTATCAATATGAAGATCAAATGTCAGGGACAGTGAAGCTCATCATCTTGACTTTGGGGACTTTTTGGTCGAGGATGGCTGATGCAGACCCTATACCAACGGCGCAGATGATTGTATCATACTCATGTCGAGTTTGATAAAGAAATGGAGAAGTGCCCCAGATTTTGGGCTCAGTCTACAGCCAGCACGTCAATCCCTCGTGGCAGAGACATAGCCGAGGCATTGAAGAGATTCAGGCAGCGAATTTTGAAGTCAGTGGGTCCCTCCCATTCATAACCACCTGTCTTCTTCTCCTTATTCTTCTCTTCTTTTCTAATTCTTTTTCTCATATTCATTGTAATTAGTTGAGGTATTGCGATTGGCAATCCTTAACTAATCTTTAGTTAAAATAAGTAGTTACAAAGAGTAACCGATTTGTAAACTATATAATGGCATCTTCACGCCATTTTTAAGGAGGAAGAACTTGGCTTATTTTCTGAAAGTGTAAATAGACCATAACGAAATCAATACAGAAGGGCTTTTCATTCTTTGTCTATCTGATCTCTTTTGTCCCAGATTTTCATTTAATTTTATGAAGATCATTTGTCTGTGTTATGTTAAGAAACTTTGTGTTCTGGCAGATGTTATTTACAGAACTTTATGTCTTTAAATTCCATCTTATTTATATGATATAAATGATCTTGTTTCAATTCATTGTAACTTCCCATACATAAAGAATTACTTTGTTATCTATAATTATGCATGTTTCCTTGCTGCTCATTCTCGTATTCTCATTCCTCAGTCCTTTTGTAATTGATGATCTTTATAGAAAACACTTTTGTAATATCCAAGTTCAACCAGGAAATCATGTTTTGTATATTTGTAAATAGGTTCGTTTCTGAATAAGGGAACCTCTCCCATTAAAGAGGAGGGACTTCTTGTCCCCTGACTATTGCTCTTTGTAAATTCCTATTTGACGACCAACAATGTGCATTGGTAATGGAACCACAATTCTAACGGTACCAATTTTGTGCATTTTCATTGAGAAATGCAAAAGTTATGGCCTTCTGAGTGCGGGCAACTATTTTGGGTCTGCCAGGCATTTCTGTCATTTAACGGGACCGAGTATTTAATTTACTAGATCTGAATGCATTTATTTTATTTTTATATATCTACCCTCATCTATCCAAAAAGTCAAATTTTGTGAAAATCGGAGCTCGGAGTCAATAGTTATGGTCGTTTGAAATTCGGGGTATGATTTGCACTATTTTCCCTTGCATGCGGCTATATCGAGTATATCAGGTCTTTGTGTCCCAGATGTCCCTTGTGCGACTTGGGCCGAAAACCTCCACTTCACCCGCATCACACTTGACCCGCTTTGTAAATCAGGAAAATCAGCTTTTGATGTCCTGCTTGTCCCAACGTTGACTGAGCCGTGAGGGCCATTGACCCCCGCTCCACTCGCATCCCTTTACAAATCGGTGATATCAGATTTTCAGGTCTCAGCTGTCCCACGCGTACCTATGCGGCCTGGGCCAAAATTACCTTATTTTTCCGATTCCTTTGCAACGATAATTTCAGCGATGCGGGTCCCGCACGTCCCGATGTCCTACAGACCACGCGGGACAAAAATACTTGATTTTGTCGATTTGAACTACCTGCGGCCATTTCTGAATTTCAGGTCCCGGATGTCCAGCACGTACATGTGTGGCATGGGCCAAAAATACCTGATTTTGCCACAATACAAAGCTGAAGCAAATTTTTTGGATTTTTTCAATTTTGTCTAACTCCTTGAATTTTTTCCTTAGATGGAGGGGTTAGAAAAGAGCTAAAGGGAGCTCCAATACCTGAATTTTTCCCTCGAGCCATTTCTACTTGCTCAACCTAAAGAAATAATGTGAGTTATCCATTTTACCTCTAGGGGTGAATTTGGGATAACAGTTATAGCCTCATGTTAATCTTAGATATACGATAACTATTTTTTAACACTAATGTGACTTCATGCCTAGTTATACGTTGACTATAACACTTAATTATAAGTCTATAGGTCAAGTACAGTATGATTTTATTTTTGGAAGAATGATAATAATAAATCATTATTATTTCAATTAATATAGTACTTCAATATTGTATTTTCAATATAATTTAATCAAAATTTGTTGTGAAATCTTCATTGAACATGAAAATACACCTTACTTGGTGATTGTGATGTGATAGAGATAAATCAATCAAATCTACATGCGGAATCACAATTACTTGCTAAGGTAAGCACGAGCTAGGTTCATGTTTAATGACATTGAATAAATTTAAATAGTATATTACAAGAATAAGGTACAAGTAAATTAAAATTCAACATTCTAAACAAATGATAATAAATATAAAAATAATATGTTACAAACTATAATAGGTGGTTAGTATTACAGAGCTATTGTAACTTGAAGAGATTATGGTAAAATCCATAGATAAACTCTAGCACCAACAACAAACAATGAAAATGTCCTTTAACAAGCATACAATTGATCAAAGGTTTGAATTTGGTGACCTAGTGATGAAATGGGATGTTGAACTTGCCAATCCTAGTTCTAAATTCGACACTATTTGGAACAACCCATATCAAATCATTAGATGTTGTTTACACCCTAAATAAAATAAATAGGGGTTTGATATGGGTTATTTTATTTAATTATTAATAGGTGTAAGAATGTTATGGGTAGAATATTTTGAATTAACTAATCCATATTAACCAAAAAAGCTCAAAAAATAATTATTAATATAGTACATAATGATAAAAGATCAAAAATATTTCTTAAATTATGAAGACGGTTGTGTAATTAGATAATCAAATAGGTCTAGAGGTGATATGAATGTGAAAACTAAGTGTAAAAGCTAATGGGAATATATAAATGGTTTGTCTTTAAAGATGTCATTATAGAATGATTTTAGCTGAAACTATAAAATTTCTATTGGGGAGTAGTATAGTTTAGTCACAGTCTATATAGTCTTAGACTGGAAGATGCTAAGGTTTAATAACATTTGGTGATCATCAGTGTAGACACCTGTAATTTGATCGAAGCACTATTATTCCTAATATTTCACTAACTATCTCACTCCTCACAAATTGATGATACACCATCAATTAGACCTATCTAACTCCCCTCTTATGACATTCTTTTGGTCGTATTCCTCTTATAATCAATTAAGCAGGCTACTATAGCCTCCTATTGACTAAACCCTTTTATTATACCCTTTATACTATTTCTATTAACTTACTAGACTATCAATCCATTTCATTGGATTGATTAGACCTCTCAAAACCCTCTTAAACCCCCTAATTCCTCTCTAAACAAGATTAATTAGCCTAAACCTAGGTTAATTATCCTAAGGCATGTTTAACCTCTTCTAAACCTAGTTAAATCTTACTTTGACTCTCTAAAAGTGCCTTTTGGCTTATTCATTTGTCCCACATGCACTCAAATCATTTCATTTCTGAAATCAGAAACCTATAAATAGCCCACCACCCCCAAGTCATTTTCTAAGAACACTTCCCCTCTCTAGGCTAAACTATAGTATTATTGCTAGGATTAGAGCTTTTCTTCATTTTTCATATTGAGCTATTTTTGCTTTTACTTTGCTATTTCCATTCAAGTTTGAGTAAATGGAAGAAACTATGTGGCTCTTTAGCCATTAATGGAGAGATTCCATTCTCACATTCACAAATTGATTACTTAGAATCTATCTAGGTTCATTTTTAAAGATTTCAAGAGTAGAGGATAACTAGACATGTTAGATTTACTTGTTTTCTTCAAGATTAATGCATGCAAAAGTAATGAATCCTTGTTTATCTCTTATCTGATGGTCCATTGAACTGTTTGTTCAAAGCTTTGGGGATTCTTGAGTGTTTCTTACCCCATTTCATAGCTTTTGCAAACTATTTCCTTGTTCACATTTGGCACGCCCGATGGGACTTTACTCCATAGTCCTTTTCAAGTATTTTCTAGGCTTTACATGTCCATTTCTAACCACTTTTATGCTTTCTAGGGTTTAAAATCTTGTCTTTTAACATATTTCACATTTTAAGAGGTCTTTATCTTCCTTTTGTTTAAGCATTTAGTGGGTTCAAGCTAGAAATAGGTTTTTATGGTCAATAACTAACCTATTTGATTCTTTAAATTTTTCATTTCCATGAATTTTGAGGTTTTTACAGGGGGTACACGCAGGTGTCCTAGATCGGCATGCATATGTCAAAGCACGAGCGCATGCATTGAACTAGTCATGCATCTGTCTAGCTATACTTTAAACTGTCCGTCCATTTGTAAAGGGACACATATCCTTCCTATCCCACGCGTAAGTACCAAACCATACGCTTACACACTTGTCTGGACACGTAGGATTCGTTTCAAAATATATTTGTCTTTGCATTTTACCCTGCCCGCATACCCGTCTATTGAGGCATGTATCCGTTGAAACCCTAGTGCATACACTATTCTGCCCGTATAGGTGTCAAACTCCACAGTCCCATTCTGTAGCCATGCATATTTGTCGGTGAGGGCACGTATCCATCGGTTGGGGTGTGCATATACTTCCATCTGGGTGTGCAGGCATCTATGTCAAAAGTTGAAATTTGTTATGAGATGTAAGATTAAAAGTTTTGGTTTTTTGATAGCTTGTTTACAGGTTTTTAACAGTTGTTTGTAGGGTTCTTTGGTTTTTTTTATTAACTTATTTAAGTGTTTCATTTCTTAATTAATTGAGGTCTTCAAAGCACCTATGCTCTTCCCTCACACCTTATAGGTGATCTTGGGAACCAAAAACACTTCCAAAACCTTCTTATTGCCTTCAAAACACTTGATTTACATTTCATAATGGGTTAATCTTCAAATTTGGTTAAAACGAATTCCTTTTCACAAGTTACTTCAAGTATTTTCCATTACTTATTTATAGTTGAGTTTTTGCGTTGTGTATGCTCTTCCCTCACACCTTTTTGGTGATCTTGGGAATCAAAAGCAACACGTAAACTCTCTTTCATGATATTGTGATCTTTTGGAAAATTGCTAAACCTTTCGTGTATAGGACCAAAATTTGTTTATCAAAGAAAGGAGGTTCAAAACACAAAACCACTAATACTTGTTTGATTGTAGGTTACCAAATGGTGTGCTACTTAAAACCACATTAAGTTAAACAAGATAAAAGAAACACCACAAACATAACACTGTATTGCAGGTTTTGGAAAATGGTACGTCCCTATCCACTCAACTAGAACATAACCCCTTTGGCATAACGCCTTAAGCTACAAAAATGGGGTGGTTCTAGGAACCCTAAAGTAATCCACTATTGTGTAACCTCGTGGATGAAACAGGAAGCGCTCCACTTACCCACTTGACTAGTCATACATTGTGAGTTTAGAGTCAAAGTTTTCTGTATTGCAACCCCAATGACGATACAATTGAATGCACTAGTTTCTCATTGTATCAGAAGGGGGTAAAGTAAAGCCGAGATAATCCTTGGGAAACCTTGGCAATTCGATCTTGTATTAGACAAATTGTTGACACCTAGTTGAGTGAACTACTTAGGAAATCCATTTCGTCAAGGAGCCCACTTTGCTAGTCCATTATCACATCTTGTCAAACCATCACAAAGTGACAACTTGCTTGGACTCAAAACCTTGTTTTTCGAACACGGTAAAGAGTCCACTTAAGTTAGATCTAAGTGTCTCTCATCACAAAATTCATGACGTATCACTTCGCTTAGTTTCTTTCTCACCTTAGGACAAGGTGAAACTCTACCCAAGTGACACTTAGTTTATTTTCACATATTTTGATCTATACCTTTGCATTCTTGTTGCCCATTTGGGAAAAGAGAAGGCATCATTCAAGAGTATTGTCATAGATAGTGTTCACCACTTTTTTGTCCGTTTATGCTCATCCATGTTTGCGGCTGAGTTGTTAAATGTCTAAAGTGTGTGGGTGCATCCTTATATCTTTGATGGCCACATGATCTTGATTTCAGGATCATCTTCATAGCTAGGATTTCGTTTCATCATCATTTCCCCTTTGATTTGTTACTCTGCCTACATTTTAGCCATACAATTGTGACACTTACATCTTGTTTTCATTTCTTGAGAACTTGATATAAGTTTCCTTATTGTATCGTTACGCTGCTCGCACGATTGACAACTTCTTGCTATACTTGTACTTAGTTTTGGTCCCAACAACATCTAAGGCCTTTTGAGAGTGTCGATACTACATTGTTCATATCACAATAGCATCATCTTGATACTAACACCTTGCTTATTCTAGGCTTGGTTAACGTGTCAGGGTAGTGTTGTTACGTTATTCACATTTGTAACTTCCATTATCAAAGACTTAGATTTTTATCAGAATTTGAACTAGTCATAGTATATCTCATGGAGAGATCGCATCAGTACAAATTTGGTGCTTAGATCTTGTTGATATTTCAACTCGACCTAGGTATTGATAGGGTATTGTCACTATCTGATTTTGTGCCTATCATTGAAACCATAGCTTAAAGGTATAGTGTTCCATAAAATAGTTGAGTGTTTGACATATTTACTAGAGAATTTGCATATTTGTTCCTAAATACAATAGCATTTTCATATTATTCATACTTAGGACATCTTTCAAGATAGTGGGACTTTAAACAGATCATATCACATACACCTAGGTTTCATATAACTTGAATACACTTAGACAAAACCTAGCGCAACTTCGACTAGTGATGCCTAGAATCACGAAAATGGCATCTAAACCAGACGAGCGTAACTTAGAAGAAAATTCTTTCGCATCATACCCATTCACTAGACATAAGTTAGAACCTCTCTTTTCAAAAGTCAAAGACACAGAACCTTTGGTTGATCATAGCGGAGAGGAGTCTGATTCTTTCAAAGAACAACACAAGTTAGACTTAGTTCGCTTCGACGAGCTCCTTTATTATAACAAAGACCAAGTACTCACAAGAGTTATTGAATTAGGAGCCAGGCTTCCACAAGAGCATGAAGTGGTGATTAAAACCATTAACCGTGAAATGGAAGAACATCCACAACCATCCCTCATAGACATGGATAACCCTTTTGACATAGGGTATGCTTCCACTTCAGGAAAACGTAACAACAATGTTGAAGATGACCCACCAAAACCAACAGGCGATTCACAAAGACCTTACTTTAAGGCTTCACACAGAGTAAAAATTGAATGTGAGCGCAAGGACTCACTGCCTCTTAGGTTTGACGATGAAGATGATCCCTTAATCGAAGAAGAGATCATTAAATGAAAGATACTAAAACTCAGTAAAAAGCTAGAAAACTTAGGTTCTTTGAGTAAGAATGTGCATAAGGATAGACTTAAGAAAAAATCAGGTGAGTTTCACATGGATCCATATGATGACATAACTTTCAAGGTTTCTAAAGTGAACAGACCACTATCACCCACAAAGGAACAACTCATTCAACAAGATTTGCATTCGATGAAGAATACACTTACTACTCTACAAGAGAGCAATGTAGGACACAGTAGAAAATACTTATACAAAGAACTATGTCCTTACCCCTTTGATAAGAATATGTTGTGACAACCATTTCTGAAACATTTTGACATACCTAAATTTGAAAAGTATAAAAGTAAGGGTGATCCTCGTGATCACGTCAAATACTTCTACATGGCTTGTCAGGAAGTCACTTACAATGATAACTACTTGATACGTTTATTTCCTCGCAGCCTAGGAGCATAGGCATTGGAATGGTTCTTCAGTATACCTAAGGGATCAATCATGACATGGCCTGCACTTCCCAAAAATTTTGTGCAACATTTCTCTTTCAATATGGAGAATGATGTCACCATGAACGACCTTTGTAACACTAAACAAAAACCTAATGAGACCTTTACAAGCTTCTTGCAGCGATGGTGTGGATTGGTGAGTCGTTTCCCTTATGTCCTACCAGAGAAATAGATGGTAAGCATATTCATCCCTAACTTAAACCTAGAAATAGCCTTTCACTTATAAATGCACTATTTCTCTAACTTTAAAGAGGTTATAGAAAAAGGTGGTCAAATAAAAAAGTCTCTTATTGCGAAGGGACACTCAAACCCGTTAGAAAGGAAAAACACAAGGCAAAACCTGCTGATAAACCAAAGTTATTCAATAAGAACAAAAATGTCATTGGTGATGGCATCACAGACTCCAAGAGATTCCAAGTTGTACAGACTGGTCTGCTTTTAAAACTTTCACAAGGACCTTGCCCAAAGGCACCTACAAAACACATGTTTACACCTCTGATAGAATCGTTATATGTTATACTTAAACAGTTAGAGACAGTAAACATGGTGCAATACCCAACCACGATAGTACCATACCCAGATGATGCCCCTAAGCCAGGTTGGTTTAAAGAGCATGAGTACTGCAATTTCCATCGTGTCAAAGGACACAAAACTGATAGATTCCTAAGATTGAGGCATTATATACAAGACCTCATCGAAGAGGGTAAAATCACAATGGATTTTCCACCTGACTCAGGGCAAGGACCTAACAAAAGGATGGGGATATTCAAAGAACCCTTTCCTAACCATGGGGATAGACAACACAAGAAATCAGATCACGGACAAGCCTCTAATGACTATAGGACCGCTGCCTACATCTATCCAAAAAATGATAAACCATTTGACTCCCTTATAGGTTGTGTCCGTTCATCTGATGAACAAGTAAATACCATTAGGATCTTAGAGAAAATTTGTGTTGTAGGTACGGGATGGGATCATTTGGTAATACCAGATCCCCTACTTGTTCCTCAAGAAGACCAGTCTAACTTGATAGAAAAATTATAGAAAAACCCAACTATAATCTTGATCCTAAATCTCCTTAAAATATAAACTACTCATAAGCACATATTGTACAAAACACTTCATAGTTCAGGAATCTCCACAAAAGTAGATCCCAAACACTTACAAGCAATGGTTGCACACCTTGATTCTAACGATCATATCACCTTTGATCGAAAATTAATCCTACATAATAACCTTGAGCATAACCTACCCTTATATATAGAGGTTGTTGTTACTCGTCATAAAATCAAGAGAGTGCTTGTAGACAGTGGGTATGGTCTAAATATTTGCACACTGAATCCATTTCAGAAGCTAGGCCATTTAGACAAAGATCTAGGTGTTAAGATCATTACCATTACAGCCTATGACAATGAGTAATAAGAATCAACAGGAACTATAGAGATTCTACTGGAAGTAGGGCCGAATTATCATGATAAAAATTTCTATGTCCTTGACCTAGATCTACCTTACAACATGCTCTTGGGACATCCATGGATTCATGTCATGCAGGCCATTCCCTCTACTTTTCATCAGTGTATAATGTTGTGCCATTTAGGATAGATAATCACCATTCTAGGTGATCTAGAACCATTCACACACTGTAGAGCATTTCATAGTTTTTCTCGTACAACTTATGAATGTCCTTCGATAGATATTGTTGTTCCCTTGCAAACAGAGGCTATGAAGGAGCGTGTAGATCAAGATGCACTCACTCCTTATAATCATAACTTGCCATCATTGATTAATCCCTTCACATCATGGGAAGAAACATCTACAAATTATGGCCTAGATGATCAATTCATGATACATCAATCTTTGTTAATATCAGAAATTTTTGTGTCACATGTAACACATGGCAACCATACTTCCAATTCAATATCACTCGAGATAGATTCCCTAAACCATTTGAGAGATTCATTCCTAGTGGTATCTTATCTAAGGAAAATATGTTAGAAGATCCCACCATGAGGGTACTTGAAGGTACTATGGCATCATGCCATCAAGCTCCGCAGTATACCAAAGGCCACTGCATGATGTATGTGATGGGATATAATGGATTTGGATGTGGTATAAATACACAAGGAAGGATAGAACATGTCCCCATTCCTTGCTTCAAGTCAAATAAGCACGACCTTGGAATTAGGCCTCATGATGATCCACCTTCCGAGATAGACACCACCTCTTCTGAATGTGAGGATGGATCATCTCATTCAGACAGTGATGTAGATTCCCAATATAGCCTATACGAGGATATTTCCTCCACGAACCTATTTCACTGAAATTCAGCTATCTTCACCTTATCAAAATCCAATTCCCAATTAAATTACCAAGTAACCCTAGTATATCCCGAACTTATAGATTGGGATCAACAACTTCACGTGCCAATTGATTTCTTTGAAAATGATGAAGCATTTGCAGAGAAAGATCAGAATTCATGGGGCTCAGGGATTTCATTCCTAATGGAGATCACAAGAAGGGTTTCTTAATCAATCTAGATGCTCACACGTACTTTGGAGAAGAAGTAGAGATATGTGGATGATTGACTAAAAAGGTCATAAGAAAAGGCAAGAATACTTCAGAAAAGCTTTGTGGAAAAAACAAACATAAGTCTCCTAGTGAAAATCTCTTTTAGAAACTAGTAGACGAATAGAACGAAGAGATCACGGAAAAGGTGAAATATCCTTATAAATATGATCTCAAACCACCTATGGAGGTTGATCTTACTCTTCCCCCTGATCCTACATGTATGGAAGATGCTTATAAGATTATTGTTGAAGAAACGATTAGTGTTAACATTGGTTCATAAGAGTTGGCTTGAATGATAAAGATGGGAGCTTCACTCTCAGATATTTGGAATTATGCACAAGAAAGATTACTCAAGTCATTCGTCCGTTTCGTTGTAGGCATTTCTACAAGAATATGAAGATATATTTAGAGATTGTTATCATGGTCATATGTAGATATGTCTGGTTTAGACCCAAAATTGGTTGTGCAAAAAAAAATTATGCACCTAGACGCTAAACCCATCAAGAAAAAATTTAGAAAGATGCATCCAAAGATTGCACTACTTGATAAATAAGAACTAGAAAATTTATTAGTAGATGATTTTATTAAACCCATTGATTATTCGGATTGGATATACAATATAGTCCCAATAAAAAATAAGTCTGTTGGTATTAGAATCTACACTGACTTCCGAGACATTAATAAAGTGTGTCCCAAAGATGATTTCCCTTTGCCTAATATTGAAATGATTGTTGACTCCACTGTTGGTTATGAAATGTTATTCTTAATGGATGGCTCTTCAAGTTACAACCAAATCAGGATAGCAAAAGAACATCAACATAAGACAACTTTCATCACCCCATGGGGGACATTTTTTTATAAGGTCATGCATTTCAAACTCAAGAATGTCAGGGCTACCGATCAACGTGCAATGATAGTCATCTTTCATGACATAATGAATGACATCATGGAATATTACGTTGATGATATATTAGCAAAATCCAAAACTAGAGGAGAGCACTCTGAAGTGCTGAGACATATCTTCCAGCGTCTTTGAGATTATAAGATCCATTTGAATCCTAGAAAGTGTGTCTTTGGTGTCCTATCAGGAAATCTCTTGGGTTTTATCGTCTCACAAAGAGGGATAGATGTGGATCCTGCAAAGGTTGCAATTATCACAGAGATGCCTCCACCTATAAATCTCAAACAACTAATAAGTTTACAAGGAAAAATTGAGGCAATCCGTTATTTTATTTCGCAGCTTGTGGATAAGTGCCATCCATTTACACATCTATTAAATAAGGATGTTACCTTCAACTGGGGACTAGATTGTCAAAAATGCATTTGAGTTGCTTAAACAATATCTCATCAACCCACCTATTCTCATGTTGCCTACCCTAGGCAAACCCCTCTTTCTATATATTTCAGCCACCCAATTTGCTATTGTTCCACTACTTTCCCAGTACGACCTTGACCACAGAGAAAGGGTGATTTATTATGTTAGTCACACCTTGATTGCTTATGAATTGAACTACCCACAGATTGAAAAGGCCTACTTGGCAGTGGCATTTACCTTTCAAAAATTACGTCATTATCTCCTTAACAATAAAACCAAATTAATATCCAAGGTTGACCCTCTCAAGTACCTCTTATCCAAACACGCCCTTATGGGACGAATGGATAATTGGATCATTCTCCTTAGTGAATTTGATATTGAATTTTTTAACCAAAAATATTTAAAAGGACAGGTATTGGCCAATCAATTAATAGAATCTCCTCTACCTGGAATAGAACCATTGTGTCTGGATCTATCAGACACATCTATGATGTATATTAAAGAGTTCTTCATGTGGAAAGTCCATTTTGATGGATCATTCACTTTTCATGGATCAGGAGCTGGAGTGGTACTCGTCACTCCCACAGGAGAGTTTATTCCGCAAGCATTCCATTTGGGTTTCCCATGTACTAATAACATTGAATAATATGAGGCATTTATCGCCAGTCTTGAGTTAGCTATCACTTAGAATATCCGACAGCTACGAGTAATTGGTGACTCCCAACTAATCATTTAACAAGTTAATGATTAGTATAAGGTCAAAGATGAAAATCTCATTCCATATAAGAAATTGGTCAAGACCTTGAAGGAGTATTTTGTGTAGATTGTGTTTGAACAATGAAAAATATCACACAACAGGTCCGCGGATGCTACGGCTACAATTGGGTCTCTCTTACGCATTCCACCTCAAGAGAATAAAATGTCATTCTTTGTAGAGAATTTACGAGTTCCCGCATATGACATGCCAAATTCTTGTTTGTCATGTGAAGTTGTTGGTCCTTTATCACCTTTTTACAATCCCATATTTAACTACCTACAAGATGCCACGTTTCCTCCAAACATTACCCATACTGAGAAGAAATCCCTTATCCATTGTATAACCCATTACACCCTCCTAGGAGGCACCCTATATTGTCATGGATATGACAGGAATCTGTTATGTTGTTTGGATGTTATCGAGTCAGTCCACGTTATTAAAGAAGTGTATGGAAACATTTTTGGAGTGCACACTAGTGGCATGGTTGTAGCTAAAAAATGCTTTAGAGTAGGCTATTATTGGCCTACCATGGAAGCAGATTGTTGTAACTTTGTCAAGAAGTGTGAAATCTGTTAGAATATGGTAACTTAATACATGCACCAGCACAGGTGTTGCATCCCATTGCGATTCCTTGGTCATTTTCTAGATGGGGCCTGGATCAAATAGGGAAGCTCCATCCCACCTCTTCATTTTGGGGAATTTTCTTATTGTGTGGTAAATGCACTGAACACAATTATCTTTTCATATAACCAACACATGATTCTAGAGAGAGATGAATGTTATTTCTTTTAATGAGAAAAAATCTAACAAGTACATGTAATAGGAAAAGAATAGCCTATAGTTCTACATTTATCTTACATCCATTGTATATTTTCTCTCTATTTTTAATACTCACTAAAAGAAGTAGGATATATAAGTAGGCTCTAAAATTGTAACATTTTAGGTATAAAAATGAAATACGATCATATGGAAGTTAGCACATGAATCATTGAGTATTGACATTGTGAATACGAAAAGGTAATAAGGAGTAGGTAGATAACACAATGAGCTTGTATATAAGTTGTAAAGAATGAGAAATTATTCCACTAAGGTGGTGGGAAAAATATTAATCTTGACACTGAATATCATGGTTAGGGAAACACTAACAAAGAAATAAACTTCACTATCTCTGAACCAAATCCATTTACTTTTTGGGGTTTAAATCTTGACAACACCATTATTAGAAAAAAAATTATTCATGTGATCTTATGAATATTGGAAACACATCAACCTCTTATATAATTGATTCTGAATATGAATATACGAAGGAAAATTAATAAATTCCAAACACTCTTGACCCCTATATGCCACCTACATAATTTAATTGGCACTCGAAATTTATTATCACTGTAATATAACACCAATTTGAGTATAACGCTTTTATAAGAATCCTTTGAACTTGAAGGTTTAAGAAAAGAAATGGTCTCATATAGTAAAAGGAGGACTTATCCCTTTCAATAAAATGTAATGTACATTTATTTAACTTTTTTCATTTTATATTCTAAATTGGTCTAAAAGCATCCAACAAAATTATAGTATCACAAATATTTTCTTCTCTTTTCATTTATAAAGCACCAAATCATTACTTTTTGGAAAAAAACTTTTTTTAAATGTTCTACAATAAGCCACCAATTGGCTTTGTTGTAAGTAAAAATATGCAATCATACAATGTTAGAAAATGAAAAGTAAAGAAACTCTCATTAACATATTATAGACACAAAATCTATGCACTTGGGTACATTTCTAGGTCCTAAAGCATAATAATATATACATGATTCCTAAGCAAGAAAACTAGTGGTTGACAACTACTTTTGGCCTTTTTAGTTTATATTTTTTCTTCTTTTTTGTATTACACATCTTACAACCCTTCTTGAACTTAACTTATTTATCTTTTATGGCCTTAGACACTAGCATCTAGTTAGGACACAAGCACCCAAGCGCTCTTGTCCCTCTTGGCCACTCCTGACCATCTCTATCCTTCACCTGTCATCTACTTCATGACCACTATCTTCATGAGTTTATTCTTGGTAGATGTTTCAAAAACTTTGACATTATCACCAACCTTTTAATGTTCCATTTTTGTCAATTGTATCAAGAAATCATCTTCCTCATACTTCAGCTCTTTTGTAACATGCTTTCTTACACAATGTGTCATGTGCATTGTATCATCATCTTGGAAAGAGATTGAGCTTAGGGTTGGGTGCGTAACATGGAAAATATCATCTTCCTCATTTTTTCCATCTTGAGCTCTGACATCAATTTTTATGTTGAGATAATTCTTATTGTAGACACCTAAAATCGATATCCCTATCCTTGTCTACCCACGTGCGCATATTTTAATAGGCTCCTATCTAGGTCCCCTTTTAAGTAAATACATCCCCTTAATTTAATTAAAATCACCATCCCATCACCTTTAATTAATTAACTCCTATTAATTAATTAATTAATATCCACATCATATTATGCCCTAATCCACTTTCTATTTAGGATGTTTTTATCCTAAATCCCTATCCTATGTTTTTTCCTATCTTTCTTCCTATCTATTTTTATGCCCTAACTACCCATGATTTATCCCCAAGCTATATAATCCTTCACCTAAGCTTTATAGCACCCTTCCAACTCTTAAAAACACAAAATCACGCCAAAAACACAAAAGCTAGCCCATTAGGGAAACTTTCCCCATGGTCGGTGGCAACCCATCTTAGTCGCCATCGACCCTATAAAAATAATTTATTCCTTTCTAAAAAGGGATCAAAAATTTGATGTATACAAACTTTAGAGCTTTCTCATGACTTGTGAATTGACTCTCGTGCCCAAGCATTCATACAACAATTACAAACCTCCCAAATCTTCTTGGAACATGCTTGCATCGCTCATGATCATCCTTCGTGAGACTTATCATTATTTTTGTGTTGCCTTATTGTAGACAAAAAATATATGCACATTAGACAATATTTGGCCCAGTCTTATAATACTATTTAGAAGGTTCTCAAGTGTACAAAGTACTAATTAATCCCACCTTTTGGCCACATTTTTTTTACCTTTTATTTCATCTTTCCCACTTATTTCTTGATACCTATCAGCCTATTTCATGACGTTTCCAACATTCTAGCCTAAAATCAGGGTGTCCAAGCCTGTATTGGGGTGCCCTGGTCCCATTTCGGGCACCCCGGTCTATGCACAACCTCTTCTGCTTCTTTTTAGGCCACTTCTAGTTGTTGGTCATCCTTATCTTCTTCTCATTCAACCTTATCGGGATTAATTACAAAATTAATCTTGAGAGCCCTATAAATATAAAGTTATAAGACCATAATGAGGGTCCCAAGTCATTGCATCTTATCACTATTATCACTCCATCTAGGGTTGCATCCATCACATCACTTGCATCCACATAGTTTCATGCATTCAAGCTAGTATATCCGCATCACACACACTTCATAGGGGGAGTGAGCCCATTATATTACATGCACACATGCTACTTACATTTCTATAGCTACTATTGTTTGCTACTTCACAATGTGTGATTTATACACATAGGGAACGACATACACACACACCAAAACTACATAAGGGTTTGTTATGTAGTGCAGTGATCAGTAATAAGTCCACTAATTTGGCGGCTAAGGTCAATTCGACCCATTCATATGAATCTTTAATTTTTTAGGGTTGGATACTTCTCCTTACATTATGAGTCATTCTCTAGTCCATCCAACGAATCTAGCGCAATAGATGGGAAGTATTTAGAGACATTTAGAGACCATACCAGATTGAGGTTCTACGCATCGATGTTTCAAGCACCTAGATTACAGACCAAGGCACCTCAGGGTGCCCTAGTACACTCTCAGGTGTCTGTGCCATCTCAAAAAGTCTAGATTTGTCCTTTATAGGGTCCCTAAGGGTTCATTTGCACTTCCAGATTCAATTTCCATATCTGTGACACTGTGCGACAATCTCATGTTATCAACTGAGTCTATTCGTTACTCTTCTCTTTCACATTAGGGTTTCATTTTATCTAGAATAGTTTATTTACATTTATCTCATACTATTTTAGCTCATTTACAACATTTTAGTCCTCCTAATTAGATTAACATTAATACCCTAGATATCCCCTTAGGCCATATAGGCAAACCCCTTATTTTTTTAATCTCTTATTCATCTTTTATCAAATTATATTTGTATTTCTTGTGTCTAATATTTTGTAGGTTCAGATAAACTTCTATAACACCCAAGGCATCCTTAGCAACATTCTTTTCTAGCTTATGTTGGTATCCAAATTGATTCTCCCTTGCAAGCTGAGCAACATCAAAGATTTAACAAGAAGCCTAGAGACACATATATCATCATGTATGTTGTTTTATAGCTAGGGAGGTGATTCAGCTGGCTCTTTTTCAATTAGATGCTTTGATAAATGGATAACACCTTCAAAATGATTTGATCTATCCTCACTACTTTAGGTTATTTCCTTTCAACCAGGGTGAGAGGACCCATTTTGCAACCTTTGTTGGCAAAGGATAATTAAGATATCCTTCTTTGCAAAAATATGAAAGTAAACCTTGAGAAAATATGATCAATGCACCACAATTTAACTGTCACGAGTTGTCACTTCTAAAGAATGGTGATATTTTCTAAACAAGGATAAGGTTACTAAAGAAATTATGGAATCTTGATTGCTTCTGCATATTTTGGTAGTAGAATTTATTCGTTTGTGGAAATACAGGTAAAATAGGGGTATTTCAGGTGGTATTTATTGTTTTTGAATAATTTTGGTGGGAGATTAAGCAGGATAAACTTGATTTTGTCAAATCTTTGAGAACCTTCACAATAAATGGAAAACTAAATGCTAGAATGCTTCAGAATAGCTAAAATATTCCTTCAACCAGAAGGTGTGCATCAATGGAGGCCCAAATTTTCACGTTTTCACACAATCTCCAATAATTTAACACGAAGGCTTGAGCTAAAGACTCAATTAAACATTAAAGACCCCTGGTTCCTCACACCTAAGATACACTCAAAGGTTTACAAACAATCTTTATCAACAAAATCATAGTAAAGTGATTTTAAATATGTTTATCTCATTACAGGATGAAGGCTTTTCTCGTAATGAAATTGCAAAAGCCACTAAACTATCATAGGGACGAGATCCTGTGTGATTCGGAGGGATTTTAACACAAGATTTCAACAGAAACATCAAAAGCATTTGCAGACATTCTAAAATAAAATTAGACATAAATTTTCCCAAGATTAACACAAATTAATTCGAAGTTGATTAGATTCATCAGTAGGGGAAGGTTTCTTGAACAATATCAGAGCTTGTCAATGGCTGTACACTTACAACCAACTTGACATGATCAAATCTAAAACATAAGAGATTAACAAGTTTCTCAAATGGTCTCTCAGGAAGATGGGTTTTCTCAAATTTTCTCATAAGAATTCAACCCCGAACCATTTGCATGACTAAAGCATGCTTTTTATAACACTCAATTTACATCCAATATTTCCCCCCAAGAAAAAAAAATTGAGGAACCTTTTTTGTTACATATTTGATCATGATTTGCAGAAAATGACGTTTAACAGTTTTGCAACAAAAAGTTGCTAGTTGTTCAAAAAGGTGAATCATTGCAAATATCTCCATCATTATTTTAACTGGGGCACCCAGTCATCTCCTATGGCAACACATTTTTCATCCTTTGCGCCTACAACCTCCATCATTTCATCCTTTTCCCATTCTTTCCTTTGCAACTTTGCTTTACATCCAGATTCTCTAGTAATTTGCATTTTTGCAAGTGCCCGAGAAATTCCAACTTCAAAATATTAACCTCTACATTCCTTGGACTCACAAATTAAGCTCTAAATCTATTCAATTGCACTTTACAAACAAAAATGACAAGGAATTCCATCAAAAAATGATGAAAAATAATCTGTGTTCACATCTCGAGGAGTCTTGGAGAAAAAATGGTGACAAAATCAGATGCAATGCACAACAACCATTGATTCTGCCCTTTCTCAACTTTAGATTAGAGGTGTCCACGTGGAAAAATCTGATTTGAAGCGGACCTAGGGTTTCCTTTTGTATTTTATGAACTTTGGAGAAAATGCACAATTTTTACATTTTCCCCCACCCCTCTGCCTTTGAAAATCGGGCTCAACACGTTGCTTAATCTGGGCCTTTCATGGAGTCACATCTCATTTATGCAATTTTACCCTTTGTTACAAAAAGGAAAAATTTCCAATTTTCCTTCACCGACTCGCTTCCTGCTTTTATCTTTTGATGTGGGTCCCAGCGGAGTCACGACTCATTTTATAACTTTGCCCCTTTTTTACAAAAGGGCAAAAAACTTCAAAACTCCCCACCAACCCACCTCCCACTTCTAACTTTTGAAATATGCCACATGTACTTCTTTGGGGTCAAAGTAAGACTTTTTCCCTACAGGGTTGCAAGTCAATTTATAACCTTGCTCCTTTTTACAAAAGGGCAAAAAACTTCAAAATGCCTTGGCGACCTGCCTTTCGCTTATAACTTTTGAAATATGCCACATGTCCTTTGGGGTCAAAGTAAGAATTTTTCCCTTCCTGCTAAGCCAAAAAACTTCAAAGTCCTCCGCCGACCCACCATCCTGCTTGTAACTTGACAAACTACCACGTGTCCATCTTCAGGGTCAAAGTAAGACTTTTTCCCTACAACTTCATATTTGCTGAATAGCCAATCAGATGTTATCTAGGCCGCAGGGCCAATTTGGTATTTTTTACAAATGAGACAAAAGTGGAAAATTTCACAAAAAAGACCCACCGAGCCACATCCAATCATAAAGGACCACATTTCCACATATTTTGGGATAAAAATTGACAGGGAAAACAAAACATGACTGTGGAAAAATAGAAGGAAGGGGAAAAGCCCGAAATTACGCCCAAGTTGCAAATTCTTTCTCATGGACAAAGGAACAGAAAACAAATTCTAGACTTAATGTGACCCTCGACCAAAGGAAAGGACTAATCATGGCAACCAAATGAAGGAAATATCTTTCACGCATCAATATGGGGAGATAGAAAATACAACAGAGCCAATAGATTGAAGGATTTCTAGAGCAAACAAGGTGAGATCAAATTGAGCACCAACAACTTCTTCACTCTCAAGTCTCCCATTTCATCCTTTTGACCTCAGCCTTACCCAAATTTTCTACAGTCGTCATTGACCCACACTGGTCTTCGTCGACCAAGGTCATGTTTGTCATATATCTCAGCCAAATCATTATTTTCTATCCTTTTCTCTACCTCTCTGCCCTAGAGTTCATTCTGTAAGTCATCTCCCAACACCTGCAGATCCCTGTTACCCCCCAGTCTAAACTCAGGTTCTTGCAGGCCTGCATATTCATTTTTTTGTTCAAATCTTCTCTCCCAAGTCACCATCAACCTACATCTGCATAGTTTGGGTCGCTGTCAACCCAAACTAGGTAACCTTTCATTTACAGTTATTTCAATTAAATCGAATCTCAATTATTCTCATATTCAATAATACTTTTGTTTTTGCACGATATTTGTTATTTCATCCTTTATTTTTCCTCTTCTTTGAAACGAGGGTTGACATCCGCGAAAAGAAGGTCATACTTTTTAAATCTTCTTTTTCGGGAAACCCTCGCATATTACATCTAATCAACCTCCCTTTTCACTTTGTCTTATTTGTAAGTCATCAGCTACAACAAGGATCAACTACTTGGTGCTTGTTCATCCATCACATCACATAAGAGGTATTATAAACCCTCCATGTTATGAGTTGCTAGTTTCTTTCATTACTAGTTCATTCATTTGATTAGGAACAAATAAACTTTTCCAACATTTCTGGCACGCCTGGTGGGACCACCCTTTAGGTGAATCCTTTTTTTCTATCTTCTTGCTTCTTATGTCTTCTACTAACACTGCAACGTGAGGCCCTGATTCTTGCTTACTCATGTTTGTTTGACCATTGGATCACTCTTCGTTAAATTTCAGATAAAAAGGAAAATATTTATCCATGTTTTCCTCTTTTTCCTTATTTTCTCTTTTCTGCATGTACTTTCCTTTCTTATGTGTGTCAGCATCAAAAGATCACACTTCAATTTTGTTTTAAAAAGATTTTTTCTTTTATGCATCCTGCTTGTTCACATAGTTTAATTAGGGGGTTTACTTGTTACATTTCACAAACCTCACACACAACCTAAAACTCAAAAATCAATCAACACATCAAAACTACATCCTACCCGGTAGACTGATTGGGATTTCATCACCAAATAGGAAACCATCCGAGACTCTCCCAAGCCAAAACAAACCTTGAACTAGACATAGACTGCCTTGTCTTTGGTACCTCATTGTCCATCCCTTTTTCTTTTCCACATTTTTATTAATTAAAAACAATAAAAAATAATTGTTTTCTTGACTTGTTTCATTTAAAATGGAACACAATTCTTCCCTAAATGATTCTACATGAACCACGATTGATATTTCATGTTTGTCTCCTTCTAGCCCCATTCATGACTTCTTTCTCCATAGATCACAGGGAACTAGTAGAATCTATTCCACCACCTTGGATCACCCTTGCTTCATTTGACATCCCCATGCTTATCCCATATATTGACATCCCCATCCCTCATATATCAGATCTTCCCATCCAATCCCAATCATCTTATCATGTTTCTCCTCCCTGATATCTTACATCCCCTAAACCAATACGATCTTTTCTACTACCTAACATCTTTAGACAACCCTTTCCTGACCCACCACCAACAAACCCATCTTCAACAACCTCACCAAAAAATATAACCCATATTCATTAACCCCACCAAAAAAATATAACGCATCTTCATCAACCCTACCAAACAAATATATCCCATTTTCAATCAACACCATATATCAGACACCTACTTCCGTATCTACTCCACGTATCTCATCATTATCTCTCCCATCCTTGATATTGTGCCCACATCTCTTTTGAGAGCTATCCCCACATCAACCATATCCATCACCTTGAATTCTACCACTTCTCTCATATCTACATCCAGTCCTACTCTTACCACATCCTCATATTCTCTCCCACATCCTTTGAAGAATATTGGAGAGCATAACAACTTACAGCAACCATATGTGATCCTTCTATCTCATCTACATAACAAGACATTTCTTCACCTTTCTTAGACCAAATCATGTAAAAATTTCTACTCTCATCAGCCATAACATCATCTTCAGATCCACCAGTCAAAATTATTGTCATTCCTGCTAAGGGTAATCCTTTAGAAACCAAATCCAAAAACCTTGGTACCTTCCACAGTGATCCATGGTGTGCCCTCAAAAGAAGATCAACTTTCCTACGACAAATATTAAGCGTACAACATCCATCTTGGGGCCACATCCATTTATCCTATGACCATTTCCTTTATCAAAATTAATCAACCAATCCAGATCTAAACAATCTAACTCCCTCTTAGGACCAACTCCTTCATCAAGAGCACTCCCATCCACTAACCTATCCCAACCAAAATCATCCAATCCTTCTTTTTCTAGGACACCAACCACTGTCAAAGTTGAAAACAAAAAATCAAGATCTTGAAACAATCCACCCCCATCCTCCACATCTCCCGACACATATATCGAATCGTATGTGGAAGTCCTGCAACATCTACTCCAAAAATTTTCCATCACACTTCCACCTATTAGGGCCTTTGCTCTAGCTCGTATGAAACGATCATAGTTTGACACCCACCACATTTGCGCTTACCATCGTACCCCGGGTCATGACAACGAACAATGTAAGGCCCTACAAACCATCATCGATGATCTTATCAAGAGAGAGGACCTTCTCGAGGACTCTCATTCATCATCTACCATCTCATCCATGACTGATTCCACTATCATTTCTACCTCTCCATCTATAGGATTCACTAGGCCTTCTCCTTCATACACCACTCATCCACATACCACTCCTTTTAGTGAGGGTCCTCCATTATTCATTGATATGGTTTATCTTGATACAACGTCCCTATGATCTTCCATCTTACACTTCATCTATACTTGTCATCCCATATCATTTCACTTATATTGTTATCCAATAACTTATCCACATCTCTGTCACTAGGGGAAGCACCTTCCCATGGCTGTTCATTCTTCTAGATATTCTTCCTCATAATCCTATCATCATAGATTCTTTGACATTGAGGGGACTTCATTCCAGGATATGTCTACTTGTGGATTAGGTTCTCTCCATACCTAACATTATCTTATTCTATCTATCTTATCTTATGTCAACCCAATTTATCCATCATCTTCTTCTCATATGACTTGCTTCATGGCCATATATGTGCTTCCCTTAGGAACACCATGGCTCTATCTAAGGCCCACCCTCATGGCCATATGATCTCGTCCTAAAATCACTTTAAGTAACTATTACTCTTGTTTTCTCAAGGAGACGTGTACTTACTCAAGCTTCATGGTCCTTACCTAACTTATCCTAAACTCGAATTTGTCCTGACCAAACCTTTTTACCTATCTTCTTCCCCAAAATCCCCTATCATAGACAAAGGGGGTCTTAGTCTCTTTAATCCTTGTTCTTCATAAAAACATCATTCCATCATCACAACAACTGAATATTTCACCAAGTGGGTGGAAGCAATTCCACCCACTTTAACTAAATATGGTCCAATCATTAACTTTATCTACTAGTACATCAGTTTTTGCTTTGGCATTCCTCACAAGCTCATCATAGACAATGGAAATTCCTGTAAAAATAAATATATTAAGAATATTTGTAATTTAGCGTCCAACTCAGCTTCTCTTCTCCATACTATCCCAAAGCTAATAACCAAGTCAAAACCACTAATAAAACTCTTCAAAAAAATCTTGTGAAAACTATTGACTAATCAAGACGTGATTGGAATCTTCATCTCCCTTTCACTCTCTGAGGTTATTGGACTAACATTCCTACTTCCACAGTGGCTACCCCCTTTTCTCTTGTGTATAGTTCCAAATTCGTTCTCCCTCTCGAAGTTCAAATTTTGTATTTGTGCATGTCCCTTCGTGACTTCATCTCTGATGAAGACTATCATCAAGCACAACTTGAGTTGTGATATGAGCACCACCTTCTCGCTCTTGAACATCATCATGTCTATCAAGAGCACATTAAACATGTTTATAAAAAACACATCAAAGAATGTGACTTTAATGTTGGAAACCTTATTCTCAAAGAAAATCATAACGTCACTACTCTTGAAAGGAGCCAACATGGAAAGTTTTCCCCTAACTGGATTAGACAATACATTATCATGCATAAGTATGGGTCGAGAGCCTATCGATTTTCCTCCTTTGATGGTAAACCACAAGTAGAACCTATTAACGCATTGCACTTGTAAGCATTCTACTATTAGCATGTCTTCTAATGAGCTCATAGTCATATTATTAGATCATCCCTCCATCGATATCCTCTTCCATCTTTCATCGTAGTGATTTGGAATTATGTGGTTATCTGTCACTTTCCTAGATGTGACCCTAAATATGAGCACCATGGATCTAATCCTAGCATATTCCTTATGGATAGGTTCTCCCTTCTGGTGAGAAATCCATGATCATTACATCCATCACCATCTCATTTTTCCTATTGGAACCATGCAAAGGGTCTACGGGTGTCTCTTGTAAATTCATTGTCCTCTCCTAAGTGGTCTACTTATTTATTCCCAACTCTTCTCCATGTCAAAATCAAAATCAAAGGATGCTATAATAAAAAGTCAAAGCACTCAAAAATATACTTCTCCCTTGAAGGACAATTATTCAGTAAAAAAATCAAATCAAAGAAATATATTGATCCCTCGAAGGAGGGCTATCATATACATTGTCTTCTGTCATCCATATTACATATGTATAAAGTAGAACATACCCTCGAAGGATGGATGTTTTTGTTATCATGACATTGAAAGTTTCTCGTATTGATCAACCTTCCATTTTATTAGCATCCTAAGAAAGCTTCCCACATTGATCAACTTTCTTCTAGTATTAATTTTCCCCTTTCCCAGAGCTAGGGCATAGATTTAGGGAACGCCACTAATGAAGAAGTATTTTCCTATGTACAAGTTACATCTCAAATCCCCTTTTCACGTCGAAATTAGTTCTATGATTTCACTCCATCCATTGTCTCTTTATGATCTTTTATATAACTAACTAACATTGGTTACATTCTAACACATGTATTGGTCGCATGTGCCTTGTGTTATTCAGATCCCCTCTTGTTTACCTCTAATGTAATTAGAGGAATCTTTTCTTCATGTGTTCCTTGATAAGATATAATGTCATTTGCACCTATAGGTCACCATCATTTTATTGCATTCTATCCCCAATCATTTTCACATCTATCTCTCATTCATGAGTAAACACACCTTTCATTATCTCAATCACCTATCGATATATCTATCTATCCTAAATACATCAATATTTACTTACATTAATCGATAATCACATCCACATTACATTCTCTCCACATCACATTACTATAATCAAATTCAAAATGAACACGTAATCCTAATCCATGTCATCAAAAATCCATGCATATACAAATCCCAAGTAGCACAACATCATATCCAACATCATAATCTAACAATCCAAGTAAAATTAAATCATTTCATTTCATACTTCTATCGTCATCATCAAATATAATTAATCCAAACATGCAACTAATCCTCATCACCATTTCATGTACTATTAATATTAGCATCATCATAAATCGGATAATAAACATTACACAACACACACATATCAAATTGTGACAAAATGATATCATATATATATATATATATATATATATATATATATATATATATATATATATCAAAATTGAATGTATCAATACATCATTTCCCTATAACGAGGCTCTCTCAAAGCATAGATATTAGTAAAACTAGAAAAATGAATGTCAGAGAGCCTAATATCCTGCTACTACAGGATGGACCCTTCCATCTTCCTATCAGCCTCGTCACCTCCACCATGGCCCTCTCCTCAATGTTGATGAGCCCCACTTGTTGTGCTCGTCAATGGTCCAACTCCATCTGTCACTATTTTTTGCAGATGCTCCCAGTATCGGAGTGTCTTCGGTAGCTTCTCGATCACAATCCCCTTATAATACTTATCCTATATGGCTAAGGCTTTGTATCTATCAATCAATATGATACCAGGACATGTCATCTCTCCTCCTCCCTACGAAGCTTCATGTCCTCCACCTGTAACCTTGACAGCTAGTATAATAGCAATATATCAAAAACAAACCCTATAGGCCTCCCTCTGCCATAGGTATTGGTCCCTGTCCTATAAAAAGTTTTCCCTCTCCTAGAATACAACATCTCTCTCCACCCTCATCTAATCTAACTCAGTGCGAAGCAATGCTAAGTTATCAGTCTCTCCATCTCTGACTCTTAGAGCTACCTTTTCATCTCCCCCAATCTCCATCTCCATCTCCTCTACCTCATCCTCTCCTCCCTCCATAACCACACTATCTACCTAGATAGCATTCATCCCATCATAAAATACGAATTTGAATCCTACGTAAAAATTCTCATCCTGTGGTGCAGCCTCCTCCTCCAATGGATTTTCCAAAAAAAGGCTTGGAAATTCCATGTCAACCTCCTCCCGCCTATACAAAATAGGAGCATCTAGTATAGTCCGAGTGACCCCAAAATGTCTTCATACTTTATAAAACTGAATGAACTTGATCATCTCTAACTGTCTCCCTTGAACCCACTGTGTCTGCCTCATCCCAGAAAAATTTGCATCTACTCCTGACCATGCAGGGAAATCCCTATACGACCACCATCTAATCTGATTAGTATCTAACTCTACAAACCAATCGACATACCAATCCACTCTTTTGTCCCATGTCTCCAAATGCCTGGTCGACCCTCCATCTTAAGAATCCAACCACTAGCTCTATGTGATCCCCAGTGACCCACGAAATCCCTGGTGGACGAATCACCACAATGTACTCGTAGGCCCAAAAGTGAAGCAAGAAACCTATGTCTAACCCTAACCTCCTACCTTCCTTGTACATTGATAGCTCATGGTACACATGAGCTAACAAGGTAGTCCTGAAAGAAAATATTGTATGGTGATCCACTATATCTACAAACACATCAACCAGTGCCAATGGAAATTGATCCCCATTGAGTCTGAAAATTCATAGCAAGACATTGCCATCATAACCAAGTAGATCAAATGGCTATGAGGCATGCCTTCCTCATACCTCAACTCATAATAAAATGCCCCTGAAGAAAACTTGATGTGGGGTGCATCGGATCCAAATAGCCATGTCAAAATAGCTAACCTATTATCATATGTGATGGGAACTATCTTCTCCCCCCTGTATAGGAAATATCATAATCGTATATACATCCTCTAGGGTGATGGTCATCTCCCACATCCTGAACTAGAATGTACCAATCTATCAGTTCCATCTCTCTATCAAAGCAATCATCAGTCCCACATCTCATGGGATCCTCTGATAATGCCTAAATCCACCTAACCCCACTACAACCAAGTGATCCCACTTGACATCTATCAAATATCCTCTTATCTAATCATATAGAGTAGGCAATCTATCTCTCAAATATAAGGTCTCTCTAGCCTACAATCAGAAATAAAACATACAAACATCAGTTCAAAAATCTAATTTAATCCTAACTGAATGTAATCTAACCCTAGTCTATGCAAACCTAAGTCAGGTCAATGTGTTTTGGGGCCGATCGATGCGCCTTAGGGATCAGTTGACGTTGTCCTGCCTAGGTCGCTACCAACTACCCCTGACGTCATGCACTTTTTCTAAAAAATGCATAAAATAAATAAACTACAAAATTAAACTAAAAATAAACTTGAGTTGTGTTACTCAACATCCTTTGCACCCTTTGGTGTTTCCTTGCAGCTCCTGCAGCCTCCATTTCTTAGTTTTATCTTTAATTACTTCGATCTCTCTCATCAATTTTACATGTGAAAATGAGCATCGTTGGTCGATCCCTAGGCTTATATAGCCACTAACATCAGGTCACCATTGATTGGCCTTATTCATTGTCGACTCGCCCTGTTAGCCTCCCCTATGGCTTCCTCAATCTTTGTTTATGACCTCTTCTTGAGAATTCTTCAAAGACCACCATTGTGGCCATCTTTATTTTCCCTTTAGGGCATTCTATTTCAATATTTTGATTTTATCCTTTTGCAATCTCGAAGTCCACTTTCGTAGCCATACGTATTCCCTCTTTGGGCATTTTATTTTTTGATCCTATTCAATTTTTACATAAATTCCACCCTTGTGGCCATACTTATCTTTCCCCTGGGGCATATTATTTCATGACTTGCCTTTTCATCCTTCTCTCATGTCCTGTGTTGGGGCACCATTATTTTCATCCTCGTCTCTTGTGGACGCATAATTTTTCATTTGGTTCCTCATGTACGAAGGATTTCACATAATTTTTGCATTTAGTTGTGCATACTTTGATGCTCACCTATGACCCCATGATCATTCTAGTTTGCATCCATTTGAGAAATTTCCTATTGGATTCTCTCCATTTTGAAGTGATCTTCACCCACTTGTTTTCCTGTAGAGCATTGTCACCCATCTCTATTGAGACCATAATTTTCCCTCTACCAATGTTATATTGGAGTCATAGCCATGGTTTTCATTTTTATTGCGATCCTTTTTACTTGGGGCATCTTACCTTGGTAATCATTTTACCCATTTTATTTACCCACCCGTCCTTCATCATCTACCTTTTTTCAAACGCATCATTGATTTCCTCTGGTGTCATCGATCCCCCGTTTGAGGGGGAGTTCATCATCTACCTTCTGTCAATCCTCATCATACCATTTGTCTCTCACTATTTTTATCTCATGGCTTGCTAGCACAAACCACTCAACAAAAAGGGGCAAATTTAGACACCTACAGCTGGTATCCCTACCCTTGTCTACCCGCATGCACATATTTTATTAATATCCTATTTAGGTCCCCTTTTAATTAAATACATCCCCTTAATTTAATTAAAATTCCCATCCCATCACCTTTAATTAATTTAATTAATTAACTCTTATTAATTAATTAATTAATTAATATCCACATCATATCATGCCCTAATCTACTTTCTATTTAGGATGATTTTATCCTAAATCCATATCCTATGAATTTTCCTAGCTTTCTTCCTATCTATTTTTATGCCCTAACTACCCATGATTTATCCCCAAGCAATCTGGGTTTAACTAGGGTTTTAGACCAGTTTTCCTTCTTAACATTCTTTCATAAAATCCTGACTATCAACTAACCTAATTATTTTTATGAAAAATTCTAAGCTCACCTTAAAATCTTTCCTGAAAGGCACAAAGTCCCATGCAAAGAACACTATTCACAACGAGCATCTGAAGTTACACTTCGAGTTGGATTTTTCATTGTTTTTCACCCTGTCTCACAAAATCAATCATATCTGAAAAAATATTCAACATCAACACCTAATTTTTTTTTGATAGCACCATGACTTGGCCCTTTAACATCTCCAATCATAATAATATGAATTACATTCCTCAATCTCTCCAGACACTAAGACTTACCTATGTTTGCATGCTAGATCCTCACTGTAGCAACTAGGGTCAACTAAAATAAATGAACAGGAAACCTCTACAAATAACCCAAACATACCTCATATGCCATGATACACCTGATTGCATGCTTCCATGAGCTCAAATGGATCCAATCCACATATTCACACCTTTAAGTTGTTATATCTACTCCCAATGAGCACCTGAATCCAAGTGAACCACATATACCTACACCATGCCACTACTATGAGTGCTCAAGCACCCTCAAACCATGTTAGAAATCATATCAACATGCTTCCCAAGCATCCAAGAAGCTCACTGTGATAAGTTTCATCTCCTAGGCACCTTTATAGGATTGCAAGGGCAAATATACCTCACTAAATCCCATTGTAGCAGCTCATATACATTTGAACCATCATGTTAGCATCACATACATAACCATGACATCATTAAATAATATTTAGTTTATCATTAATGGGATTTTAAATCAATGAAAAAACCTATTAGGTCACTATGCCAACAAATTCATCATAAAAACAACCCATATACTTTTCATCACAGTTACAAGTGACCCATGTGTGTTGGCATAGAAAAAAACATTCTTTCAAGCACCAAAAATAGTCAAAACCCATGCATTGGAATGCCAAAAATATCCTAACACCAAAACTATTTTTATTCATGATTTAAAATTCATCAAAAATGTTTAAAATAACATTTAAACATCATACATGGTCACAATTTTCGTCAACCAATTGGATTATTTCATTTAATGGGACCACTGTTTCTTATCCTTCTCAAAACATTTGTTTCCAACAACCTTATTTCACCTTTGGGCCTCAAGAACACCTCAACTATGGCATGTGACCACCCTATGTAAATTTCATAACTATCGTAACACATCTATGCATATTATACCTCTGGAAACATCCACCTACTCAAACTACAACTACTTTCTTCTTCACCAAATCATGCTACCCAAAAATTTGTTATACAAAATCAGCTGATCAACCCACTTGACGATGCTTTCAATACCTAAAAATGGATTAATTAGGTGAACCATTTACCTCTCTTCACATTACATGTGATAACAAACAACACCCAATCTATTTCATGCTCTAACCATCTCAATTCTTTAGCAAAAGTAGGTATGTCCTTGATAACCAAAATATTCTTGTTCAAAAATTGACATGGAAACCATATCAAAACTCATCCTAGTGAAGAAAACCTTATATCACTAGAAATATATATTAATTCTATTTCCAAAAAAACTTTAATCACCCCTAACTCCATTTGTAGCTTTTGTTATGCCCATTTCACTGAAGAATGCTTTTTACTGCCTCAAAAATACCCTTTCACCAGTCAACCTAAATAAAGAAAACTTAACAATTTAACTGCATCACCATGAATTCAAACATATTTGGAAATAAAAAATAATCACATACATCACATAATTGTAATTTAGTTTGCAACTCCATTGGACAACCTTGTCCCAAAATAGACTTCTTCATAAACTGACTTGTTTGCGTGGGGTCCACAAATTACCATTACCTCTACCATACCTTTCTATAAATATGAAGGAGTCGTCTACATGTTCCAATCATCATCCATGCACTAGGAAGTAATTATGGCCATTTAGGAAGAAAAGCTATCAAACTGCTTTCAAGATAGAGTTTCAAACTGATAAATAGTTGTTTACATTCTTAACATTCGTTCATAAAAATGACACAATCAAATGAAATTATTAGTTTTATGAAACCTTATAAACTCAATGTAGAAAAATCCTTGAAAAATACAAGGTCCCATGCAAAAGACACAATTCAGGGTGAACATCAGAAAATCCAATTTGAGCTGGAAATGCATTATTTCTTGAGCGTGTTTCACCAAAAATGACATATCTTAAAAAATTATCATCATGGAAATTTAACATATTTCCCATAGCATAATTACACATCATACTAGCATCTCCAATCATCATAATTTCATGATTACATCTCCATATATCCATACATTAAGACTTACAGAGCTTCCCCTTAGGGTTTTGCACTACAAAAGCTAGGTTCAATAGAAAGAACACTATAACACATCATGAAAACACTCCAAAAGGTCCTAACATACATTTTACATCATAATTCACTTGTCTACATGTGTCCATGATCTCAAATATCCCCATAATTCACTCTCATGTTATCTCAAAGCCATACCTACTCCAAATGAGCACTTGCAATAGGGTCACCAACTTGTATTTACATCCTGTAACTCATGTGAGTGCCTAAGAGCTCTCCAAACATGATTTCCATCATGCTAACATTCTCCTCAAGCAACAAAGAATATATAAAATCCATGTGCCATCACCTAGGGTAGCTAGATCACTAGAATTGGCTTATTAGAACAAGCCATCCTTCCTGAATCAACATGTGAAACCATGAGCATACCTAAAACACCATGTCATCATAATTATAAGAATCATCTAACCCTACATCATAATCCATTTTTTCGTTAATGAGGTTTTACATCAATGACAACACCTATGCAACAACATGCCAACAACTAATTCTGCCAAAATTTTCTTAAGTCCCGAGTGCTCATTCCTTTTTTTGGCAGGTTAAGAGAACCCACAGAAAACTAACTGTATGCACTCCACAGAGGACTGAATTAATGTCTCATATCTTTTCTTGAGAATAATATTCCATGTTCTGAATTATATTATTTGTTCAATATTTCATGAGGTGTAGTTTTGGACAACACCACTATCTCTAAGGAAACAAACATATATGAAGAATTTCATCTCTTGTCTCACGACATATAGGTGTATTATATGTACATTATTATCTTGTTTTTTAATATGCATTCCTATTTTCATATTTACAAATTTAAAAATAAATTTCATTTATCATGAGCATTGACAACACTTATCTTCTTTTATAAGTCCAACCTTACTCTGACATAAGAAAACACGCAAATGAAACAAGAAGCAACATCAAGCACAAGACTCTCAAACAAAGGAAATGTTCAAGGAAAAAATACATGTATCATTTACTCCATACATACAAGGTAAACCCTAGGATCCTTATCCTCTTCTAGATTCCATAATACACATTCTACAGTCTCCATTCATCGCAATATCAAGTATGATCCTCATAAGGCACGCTATCAGTTATACTTCCTTTTGGATCTCCACAAGATACACTCCTCTTACCTAATTTTTTCTACCGAATATTCATTCACCTAAATAAAGTGAGGGAAAATATAGACATTAAATCAAGCACTTACTACTTACATCACACCTATAAGTATGTTATTATATGCACGATTCCTAAGTATGTTATTACTTACAACACTTTTTTTTAACTTTTACATTGCTTTATCCTTTTGATATTATTATTATTTTCTTTTTCATAAATGGATACTTTACTTTTAGACATTGGAAAACATGTAACCCGGCTCTGTATTTTCTATTTTATCCTCCAAGCATCTCAGACACTACCTCCCATTAGGGACAGGAGTTCTCAAGCATTATTGCCCCCTTTGGATCCTTATTATTTTCCCCTCCTCTTCTCAAAGTTGAAATGTCACATCATTTTTTTTTATCTTTTCTAAAACATTTCTTATCACTTTGGGTTTTCATTTTTAGTTTTTAATGACAAAATTAAAACAAGAAATTCATATATATACATGACTTACTATTATTAGGGGCTAGAAAACTCGAGCTATTAAATATTATCTACTACTGGGGAAAAGAGAAATATTCAAGGACTACATTTGGGATGCATTATTCACTGCATATGAGGGGATATTTCTAAATTACATCTCACACATTTATCTTGGGGGGAAGTAGTTATATCCTACTATCTTAGTGTGATTGGAATAAGGGAAACTTGGCTTCAAGGGTAATAATTCAATCATACACACACACACACACACACACACACACACACACACACACACTAGAACTACATAGAGTCTAATATGTAGTGCAATGCTCGTTGGAAATAAAAATTAGGTAACCGTCAAGGTTAGTTTGACTCAAACGTATGCATTATTTATTTCATCTAATGTTTGCTTGAACCATGTGAAGGTAGATAGTATTTTTTAACAAGTTCACATGTAACAGTGAAACCCTATAGAGAATTGGATGTGATCGAGAGAGAAAGGAAAAAGATAATGTCATACAATGAAAAGATCAAAACAGAACATATGCAAGGGCACTAGTGTCTAGTAAGAAACTAAACATAGGCAGCCCTATCCTTATTTGGGAGGTATTTTTTGCTGGGGTTTCAAATTCTAGTTTCATAGAAAAAGCTTACTTAGTCCACATCCATTCTGTTCCATTCATTTCCATCCCAAAATCAACCCAAATCGTTGAGTAAAAGCTAAGTTACACTTTTCTCACTATTGCTTACATTATCTTGTCTCTTGCATGATAGATCTTACTTATAGACATCTAAACATGGCTTCACAATTTCAATACTAAAATTACACTAATTACCCTCCTTCCCATAATTTCATTATAATTAGTGTTTTCCCGCTAATTAGCTAACATTTCCCCTTCATTTTTTTAATTAATGACAATTATCTAATTAAATATCTTCCCTTCATCTTGGATTTCAATTAATGAAACTTTGTTACTCATAATCCTCTTTTAATTAACTATTATTGATTAATTAATCATTTTAACCTTCTATTTATTCAATAAACCTTCTTATTAGTTAAATCCCCTTTTTTAAACCCATCAAATTCTACTAATTGCCTTCTAAATCATCTCCAAATGGATTCTTAAGCTTATCTTGATCTTTTATTTAATCATAGTTGATTAATTAAATCATCTCCAACTCCCATGAGTTGATAATCCTAATTACTTCCCTCTAATCATGCTTATCCCTTTCTAACTCTACTTTACATTTATCCCACATTCACTAGGTTACAATCTTCTCCCGAATTGGAAATCTATATAAATAACCCAGTACCTTCCTTCCAATCTGACACCACACATACTAGTGTTACTATATGCATATGATACGAGAAATTCATCTTTGAAAACCTTATTGATCAAGAATCCCCTTTTATCCTCTACTAGCAAAGAGTAGTAAGAGAAGAACCATAAGTGGAAATCAAGCTACATTGGTGAGATATATTCCTCTTCATGGAGATAGCCTCCTTTTATCGTAAGTAGTCACGTTCATCTCAACAAAAGGAGTACCTACAATCTAAAATCCCATTAGAAACATCAAAGGATGGCTTAGCATTTCATGTTAATTAGATGCATTAGTTTCCTTTTCCTTTTCCATGGCTTTATCATGATGCTTTGTTAGATTAGCTTTGTTTTTTAGACCATTTAATGTTAGCTTCTATTAAATTAACTTAGCTTGTGATTAACTAAAATTTGTATAATACTATGGGAAGTAGAACAACTAGTTAATCTAAATTAGGAGGACTAATACATTGTAAACTATGATAAAACAATGTGGAAATGATTTTAAATAATTATAGTAAATGAAATCAAACCCTAATGTGCAAAGGTGTAAAAGGAAAGGACTTAGCTGATTAGTGGATATTGTTGCAGGTTGTCACAGGCTTAGCTATAGATTTTGGAAGTGGAGATGATCACTCAGGGGCCCATAAAGGCCAGATCTGGTATATTTGAGCAGACTGTAGCACCTAGAAAGGTATTGGGGCACCTCATTTTGTAGAATAAACACCCTGGTTTTTGTAAAAGCTCAAAATCTAGTTCTCGTAGGGTCATAAGATGATCTGGAATATTGTCTATCTATTGCACTAGATTTTTTGAGCTGCGTTGAGTGTGTGAAAGAATGCAAGATGAAGGAATGACCTATAAGAAACAAAGAAGTATCAAAAACCATAAAAACAAAAGATGCAAAATGAATGGGTCGAACTGACCTCAGCTGCCACAATAGTGAGCTTACTAAACTAAGCATTGCACTACATTTTGGACCCAAATGTATTTTTGGTGTGTGTGTGCATAGCGTGCCCTAGGTGCTCTTGTTCTAGTTGCACTATGTGAAGCAATGAACAATAATAACTATAGAAAATATAATAGCATGTGTGCATGAAATAAATTAGAATCCTCCCCCTATGTTGTGTGTGTTGATGCATATCTCCTAGCCTTGATGCATGACAATATGTGGCTGCAAGTGATGCAATGGATGTAACCCTAGATGGAGTGATAGTAGTATGTGACCTTAGGAACCTCATTATGGTCTCATAAATTTGTATTTATAAGGTTTTGTTGGTGAGGAAATTTTTTGGGTGGACAAACTTGAGGATTCCTTACCAATGCTCTAGGAATCTAAGTCCCTCTACTTAACTGGTACAGCTGCCGTGTATGCAGGTGTGGGAAAACGTGGATTTCTGTGGTGGCCTTTTGACTGGGGATCAAAGTTTCTAAAATCTCCTCATGAAAGAGGCTATAAAATCCTTCATCTTATATTGATGCTTAAACAAAAGTTGTGCATAGTGGAGAAATGGAGGAAATTGAGAAGGGGGGAAATGGAAGAAAATGTCTATCTCCTTTGTTCTTTAAAAGTACAATAACCTCGTTAGTTTACAAGATCAATTGTCAGCCCCGTATAATGGCGTGAAGAAACCATTAAATAAAATCAAGAAACAGTTACAACTTATTCTTTGTTAGCAAGAAACAGTTTACAATATTTTCAATCATTTGCATCCATTTAGATTCTTGATTCACGAAGAAACGCCAATGGCGGAAAAAACCAGACTTTTCATAATGCAGCTGTTACATTCATTTTGTAACTTTGAATTTGAACCATTCATCTTGCCTTTGAAACTTTAAACCTGAGCCGTCCACGTGGGAGAAATTTACTGGAGTGGGTGTGGAGGATGCCTTTTGCATTTTATGACTTTATAGAGATTTTGCATTTTTTACATTTTTGATCCACCCTCCCGCTTCTGATATACGTCTGACACGTGGCTTCACTTGAGTGGAGATAGAGTCGCGGGTCATTTTTATAATTTTACCTTTTTTCATTACAGGCTCAAAAACACAAATTGCTCCGCAAGCCCGCCTCCCTGCTTTGACCTTCAATGCAGGCTCAACATTTGAATTTTCCCTTTAAGCTTGATCAGGGTTGTGGGTCACTTTATCACTTTTAGCCCTTTTCAAAACAAGGCTCAAATTCTCAAATCTCCCCAAAGATCCGCCTCCCCGCTTTGACTCTTTTGATGCGGGTTCAACATTTGACTTTTTTTCTCATAACATGATCAGGGTTGCAGGCCACTTTATGAATTTCATCCCTTTTGGAAACAAGGCTCAAATTCTCAAATCTCTCCAATGATCCACCTCCCTGCATTGACTCTTTTGAGGTGGGCTCAAAATTTGAATTTTTCCCTTTAAACCTGATCGGGGCTATGGGTCACTTTATGAATTTTTGCCTTTTTTACAAAGAGGCTCAAAAACACAAATTGCTCCACCGGCCCACCTCCAATTAGATATGTCCATGTACCCATGGATAATGGGGAAGAAAGTGTCCATCATTCATGACTATGGAAGAAATGCAGAGAAGAAGAAAACTCCACCATTTCACGCTCGGTTTTCAAATTTCTTTCGCGAACCAAGGAATTGAAAACAATACAAGGTTCGATGATCCATGACCATAGAAATATTGATAATTTCATTCAAATGAGGACAACAATAGAATTTTCACACATCCAGAGGTGGAAATGGAAAATTTATCAAACCACACAGACTAGAGAGTTTAAACAGCTTCAAAGCATGAATTTCTCTATCTTTTCAGACTTCCAACTTTACTTGAACACTTTTGGAGGGCGTGAGCTCAAAATTTTTGAATTTGACTTTAAAAATGAGGGGGGGATTTTGAGGGTGAAGATAGTTGGCTCAAGCTTGGGGAATGACATGGACTGAGCATAGTGAAGACATGACATGGAATCCAGAATCTCAATCTTAGACCATATAATTCATTGACCAGTGCCTTATCCATTGGGCCATGCAGAGTCATATACAACTTATAATAAGGGAGAAAGAAGAAGGAAACACACACACACACACACACATGAAAAGGATGAAAAGGAAACACATGACACACAACAAGAAGGGAAACACACCTACAAAGTGAAACACTTTCCATTTCTCAAAAGTTACTCGTGAGTGGGAAACATTTAGTGATGATTTTCTACAAAGCCGTTGACAGGTTCCAGAAAGTACCCTCCCCTCGTTAATTGTTTATAGAAGCCAGGCACTTCCATGATTGCACTTTTACTTTGTAGGAGTGAGTCCATGTGAGCTTCTTGATCCTCAGGTCCTTGCTTGGAAATTCCACTACCTTCATGCCCTTTAAAATCAGTTTCATCATGTCAGTTTCCTTCCATGTTCATCCATATAGCTGATTCTCCATCAAACATCTCGTTGCTGCCCCGGGGCTTCTTTTCATTCAAATTACTTGTATATTCTGAGTTACTTTTGTTTCTGGGTCTATGCTCATTGACATCTTCTCCATGAGAAACATTTGATTCATCATTTATCTCTACTTCACTGTGAGGCATTTTAGTACTGATGGGAGGATCAGAGAGAAAATAATATTTGTCTTGTATGTCCATGACACTAGTGAAGAGATCAAGAATCTGCTCAGGATCTTCCACAACTTCTATTGCATCCAATATTTTTTGCATGGAGTTATGCTTCGTTGTTTCCTGTAGCTTTTCTTTGTACACCTTTGAAGGATCTTTATTTTGCAGCTCGAGGAAACTATCTGGAGGGATTACCTCATCATCTTGGGAACTGTTGTATTTTATCACTCCTTTGTATAGAGGAGCTTCAAATTCAAAGGCCTCAAAACTTCTTGCTTTAGTTTGTTCATCATGGAAACATTCTTCCTCTTCAAATGGGAAAGAAAATACCTCCATTTCGTTATTACATCCATCAATCATTATCTCAAAAGTGGCATCATACTTTTCAATATGGACAACCTTCACATTGGTTAAGGCTTCCAAATCAACTTCAGACTTGTCTTGCAGATTTGTGGCTTGCATCAGGACATCAAGACTAATCTCAAGGTCTTCTATTTCTTCCGTGGCTCTTAGCATTCCTTGTATGGATATTTCTTTCAAGCCTTTCAAAGGTTCATCACAAGCTGATTTTTTCTCTCCATAGATGGCCTGACAGAGATCATATTTATCCCTAAATGGGAATGAGAATAACTTCTCATCTTGGAAAAGCATATAGGCTGATTTTTCTTCTTGAAAATCATTGATAACCGTCTCCTCTTCCTTGTGGTCTACATCATCTGGTGATTCTGGGCTGCCCTCTTGTAACTCGAATCTCCTCAATGCTTCTTCAAAATCCAAATCTCTCTAAGAAGACATATCTGGCTCTATCAATATGGGAACATCTTCTTCCTCCTCGGTTGTCACCAAGTGATTCATCTTCCTGCTATCTTGATACAAGATGTTAGCTTCCGGGCTTTCAGACTTTCGTACCATGTACCTCATCTTCTTCTCGGGAAGCAATTTCTCCATGTCGCCCTTCACTGTTATGGTTGCAGAAGACCAATTCATCTGAATTTTCCCTCCCAAATCTCGGCATAAATTTCTACTCAGCAACATTCCAAACGAGGTTGGGACGTCTACTACCAAAATCATCGCTGAAACTTTCTTGTCTGAAAATCTAGCGAGATTCACCTGTGCATCTTTGACCTTCCCTACAAGTGGGACCTCTTTTGACTCCAAAGAGTAACAAGAGCCAAGGTGGAGTCATGGTAATTTTGAGAGCTTTGGAAACCTTCAAAGGCATCATGTTGTTTGAGGCAACATAATCTATTATGCAATTGTTCAGTACATATTCTCCAATAATAAGGGAGACATAGAAAGGTTCAACTTTATCAGTATTTGGTGAACCCAAAGAAAGCATGTTATGTGAGGGAGGTGTAGGTGAGTTTAGTAGCATGCCTTTGGAACTAGATGTTATAGCATTGGGTGTTAGACTACCACTCCTGATATATCGGACAAACCTCTCAAATATTTCAGGGTGAGTCCGCAAATATTTGATTTCAGTAATCTGCACTTTGGCTTCGTTTTCATATTCTATGAAGTCAAAGGGAGCAGATGCGAACAAGGGGGTGAAGGGATTGATTTTTGAGTTTGGATAGGCTTGGGAGAAGGATTTGATTTTTGAGGAATGGATGATATTTTGAATGGTACAATAGGAGCTTTCAAGGCATTAGATTATACAAGAGAAGATTTAAATTTAGAGTTGGAAAAGACATCGAAAGACTTACTTGGGATTGTGGGCATCTTCTTACTTGCTACAGGGTCAGGCTCCAACAACACCGACTTCATGGAAGCTGGAAGTGGGGATCCTCGACTGATTATTTTATTTTGTGAAGTCACCACAGGAGGATCATCAGTCTTATTTTTCTTTAAAGTAATGGAAGGAGATGCTCTTTTCTCATACTGAGAATGAGTGAATACCGCACATGAGAACCTAGGTGCATCCTCTTCATCTTCTTCATCACATCTAGAATACTCACAAAATCTTATTTGTGTATCATTCTCAAACTCGTCACCTTCACTTTCATGTTCAAGCTCTTCTTCACTTTCTTGAAATCTGCCATTTATGTTCACGAGTAGGGCCTCCAAGGTGAGCCTTTGGGGTGCTCCTAAAATATTATTTATGTTGCTTCTTTAGGAAGAAACGCATTCAAATATTTCCCTCTTAAAAGATGTTATCTCATTCACCAAATTTTGCAGCAATGGATTGGTTCTCTCATGTTCAGGATGTTGGGTCTTTTCGTTTGATGGATTCTTGATCTTTCCAAAGAGGATGAGATCGTCATCCAGTTCAATGGCCCTCCTTTGTGCTTATACAATGTTCCTTGGTTGAACTCTTCATAGGAGAAAGCCTAACTCCAGTGATTGAGCATTTATGAAGAATCTTTTGATATTGTTCTGAGAGGGTGAATCTTCTTCCGGTATCCTACAAAGCAACCGTTTAAAATGAGCCACGAAGTCTCTCATCGTTTCACTTTCTCCTTTCCTCATTTGAGCCAACTACACCAAGAGGTCTTGACAGTCTTCACTTGATTTAAATATTTCCTCGAAGGTAGCCATGATGGCATCTAAACTAGTGATGGATCAGGAAGGCATGAGGTAAAACCATTATGTTGTTTTTTCTTAGAGGGACTCCATGAACAATATCACAGCAACATCTTCATGTTAGACACCAAGAATTCCACATGATGTCATGAAAGTAACAATGTGTTCTTCCGGATGTTGTGTTTTGCCACCATTGAACTTTGGCAAGTTCTTGTGGTAACTTGTTGGTAGATCATGGAGAGGTGGTTCAAGAGCAATTGGGCCCGTATTCCTTCCCCATGGAACAATGGGTTGGGATATGTCTTCTTCATCTGCCATTGTCATTTCTGATTCTACGAATTCTTCTTCCTCTAGGAGCTCAATGCTCAATGGTGGTTGAAAAATGGGAGAATTTTAAGGGGGAGTATCCACAGGAGTTTTGATAGTAATGCCCAATAAACTTCGTGAAGAGACAGATGGAGAGGAGGCTTGAGAGAAGAAGTATGGATTATCTCTAATTTTTTCTTTCTAATTTTGTGAAGCCTCAAAATTGAAATCATCAACACCTCTCGACCCACTCAACCTATTGTGTCTTCCTTCAACCAACCTTTTGAAATTCTTGAAGTGGGAATATGAAATGACATGTTCAGAAATCAACAATGTATCTTTAAGCAATGGCTTTTCATGAACTCTTTCTTTTTATTTTTCAATATTTGATTTTTTTTTTAATTTTTCAGACCTTGCAGTTGTATGTTGGGTGCAGATACTACTAAATCTACCCCACTGTGGGCACCAAAAACTGTTGGTGAGGAAATTTGTTGGGTGGACACACTTGTGGATTCCTTGCCAACTCTTTGGGAATCTAAGTCCCTCTACTTACCGGTACATCTGCCATGTATGCATGCATGAGAAAGCGTGGATTTCTATGGTGGCCTTTCGACCGGGGATCCAACAGGGGCACTACACTAACCCTGCGGAAAATGCTTGCAATTATCTGCAAGGGGGGGAATTTTCTATGAAGGTGGGAAAGGCAGTGAGAAAAGATGTAGGAGAACTAATGCTGTAGGTAGAAAATCAGATTCCTGCATGCACAAGTTAGAAACTTCAACACATGCATTCATGAGAAGAAACAACCTTGTAAATGGAAATAAGATGAGATAAAATTGTGAACTCAAAGTATCTAAAATATCCTCATCAAAGAGGCTATAAAATCCTTCATCTTGTATTGATGCTTAAACAAAAGTTGTAAATAGTGAAGAAATGAAGGAAATTGAGGAGGGGGGGGAATGGAAGAAAATGGCTATCTCCTTTGTTCTCTCAAAGTACAATGCACTCATGAGTTTACAAGATCAATTTCCATCCCCGTACAATGGCGTGAAGAAGCCATTAAATAAAATCAAGAAAAAGTTACAACTTCTTCTTTGTTAGCAAGAAACGGTTTACAATCTTTTCAATCATTCATGTCTATTCAGATTCTTGATTCGCGAAGAAACCCCAATGGTGGAAAAAACCAAAATTTTCATAATGTAGTCGTTACACTCGTTTTGTAACTTTGAATTTGAACCGTTCATCTTTTCTTTGAAAATTTAAACCCGAGTCATCCACGTTGGAGAAATTTACTAGAGCAGGTGTGGAGGATGCCTTTTGTATTTTGTGACTTTATAGATATTTAGCATTATTTACATTTTTTGTCTGCCCTCCCACTTCTGATATAAGCCTGACATGTGGCTTCACTTGAGTTGAGACAGAGTCATGGGTCACTTTTATAATTTTACCTTTTTTCAATGCAGGCTCAAAAACACAAATTGCTCAGCAGGCTTTCATCCATGCTTTGACCTTCAATGCGGGCTCAACATTTGAATTTTTCTTTTTGGCGTGGGTGGGGTTGCGGGTCTCTTAATGACTTTTAGCCCTTTTGGAAACAAGGCTCAAATTCTCAAATCTCCCTGACGATCTGCCTCCCCCCTTTGCTTCTTTTGAGGCAGACTTAACATTTGACTTTTTCCATTTAAGCCTGATCAGGGTTGCAGGTCACTTTATGACTTTTAGCCCTTTTGGAAATAAGGCTCACATTCTCAAATCTCCCTGACGATCCGCCTCCCTGCTTTGACTCTGTTGATGTGGTTCAACATTTGACTTTTTCCTCGTAGCATGATCAGGGATATGGGTCACTTTATGAATTTTAGCCCTTTTGGAAACAAGGCTCAAATTCTCAAATATCCTCGATGATCCACCTCCTCACTTTGACTCTTTTGAGGCAAGCTCAACATTTGAATTTTTCCCTTTAAGCCTGATCGAGGTTATGGGTCACTTTATGACTTTTCACTTTATTTACAAAGAGGCTCAAAAACACAAATTGCTTTGCTAGCTCGCCTCCAATTAGATATATCCATGTACCCATGGATAATGGGGCCAAAATTTGACGGGGGAGAAATCACCTATGATTCACAACTGTGGAAAAAATGTAGAGAAGAAGACAAATCCACCATTTCGCGCCTGATTTTCAAATTTCTTTCGCGAACCAAGGAATTGAGAACAATACAAGGTTCGACGATCCATGACCGTAGAAAGATTATAAATTTCATTCAAATGAGGACAACAATAGAATTTTCATGCGTCCAAATGGGGAAATGGAAAATTTATCAAACCTCACAGACTGGAGAGTTTAAACAACTTCAAAGCATGAATTTCTCTATCTTTTCAGACTTCCAACTTTACTTAAACACTTCTGGAGGGCATGAGCTCAACATTTTCAAATTTGACTTAAAAAATGAGGGGGTGATTTTGAGGGCGACAACAGGTTCTCTTTCTCTAATTTTGTAATTAATCCCGACATGGCCAACTAGGAAAAAGATAAGGGTGAAAAATGGCTAGAAAGACCCCAAAAAGAAGTGAGAAAGTGGAACATGGATCAGGGCACCCCAAGGCATCCCAGTACAGGCCTGGGCACCCCGGTTTAGGCTAAAATGACGGGACAATTGTGAAATAGGTGGATATGTATAGGAAAATACACAAGAATGATGAAATAAAAGGTAAAAATAAGATGGCCAAAAGGTGGGATTAATTAGTACTTTCTTCACTTGAGAACCCTCTAAATAGTAGTATAAGATCGAGCTAAATAATGCCTAAAGTGCATGATTTTGTGACTACATTTTGCCCCCATTTTATGTTGGTGAGCATAACGCTCAGTAATATAAAGTAGATAGAGATGCGTACCTGATATCCATGTACCGTGTAATAGAAGACGGAATGACAAAAATAAAAAGTGAAGGAGCGTGGACTCTAAAGATGAAAAATGTGCATAAAAAGTGATGAGGAGTGGACCTAGGGTGAAACGCGTGTGTGCAGTTACTGCAGTGTGTAGTGTACCTGCATGGTTAGTAAAGGTAAGTGCCATCACGGTGTGTTTTTGTTGCGTAGTCATTGTCGTCATTGTCATTGTTGTTGCCCCTAATTTGACTACTTTTTTCTCATACGGCTAGACCTATAAGGAGAAAATGATCAAGTAGTCAAATATATATATATATATGTATGTAAAAAATTTGTGTAAGATACGCATGTGTAAATTACGCAAATGTAAAATACTCAAAAAGAAAAGTGTAAACATGCGCACATTATTCGTGTCGAGAAAAAGGGTGTAGAAGGATATCCCGTATTATCATGAGTTTTTTGGGCAATCTCACGCCACCCTAGTTGAAGAAGTGTAGGGAGGAAATTCTTTGTGTCCTTTAACCTCTAACTGCTTTTATGTTGAAATGTGTGAAGAGATATCTATAGCAATTTCCTGGTTTTTTGGGCGATCCAACACCAACTGGCCAAAGTAGTGTAGAGAAGCACACCCACTGTAACCCCCAAGCCTGTAACTGCTTCCCAGAAATTCCAAAGGACACCATGTCTTGCAAAGGCCGTTGTATATGGAGTTTGTAGACTGGTCTAAACTCCCTCACTATATGTAAACCCACAATGCCAATGGCGGAAAGCGCATTGTACTGAACCAGTGTAAATACGTTGTGTTAGTATGTAAAACGCTCGATGATGCCCCCTCTCTTTGGGGGTGCATGCGACATGTCACTGAAAGGAGAATTTGCAACCCCAAAAGAGGACCTATCACAATCTAAACTGTAGAACTCTGCCATGCAGGGGGAAAAGGGAAAGCGCTTGGTAGAAACTAAGGCGCACACAAAAGGGTATGGCTAGCTAAACAAGTGTTATTCCAAAAACACATGCATGCAATAAGACATGTGTAAAAGACACAAATAATGTAAGAACTACCAAACACAAGGTAATGTAAACACACAAGAAACATAAGTAGAGCTGCATAAAGTGGGTTCCAAACATGGGACATCACTCACGATGTCGCAAGACATGCATAAGGAAGTGCATGGCCAAAGAACAACAAACAAGTGTGCACACAAGCAAAGGGAAAAGCCTGTATACAATGGAAAACAATGGTAGATAAGCAGAACAAACAAACAAGGAGCCATGGAGATGTATAATCTTGTAAAACAAGTGTTGCACATAGAATACCCATTAGCATGTTGGAGTGATAACTAATATGGCAAATTGTGTATGAGCAAGTAATATAAGATGCTAAGTACAAAATGAAACAATAGCACCTGGATACGATGAATGTGGATGTTCTCAGCGACCAGTGTAGGAAGGGTAGAAGGAGAGAATCCACGCTACGTGTAAAAGTCATGTATATGTTATCACACTAAAAAAAGTCGTGAATGCACATGTGTGTATGATATATATAATGACATAGAAGAAATCAATCTAACATGTGTATTAAAGTGATCATGCAAAACACTAGCAGGAAAAAGAAGAAATCAATCTAACATGTGTATTAAAGTGATCATGCAAAACACTAGCAGGAAAAAGTAAATGTCCCCAATAAAATGTAGTATGCAATGGATGGATGAAATGGAATGATAGGAGTAGCGTGCCCCCCAAGTGGATGGAAGTGTATGCAATGAGGTTCATTTTGTTTCCCCCCTTAGCAGTCAAGAATGAACCGTAAATGAGAGTGCGTCATCCGGAAATAGTCAAGTAGTGTTTGTTGTGTCTAACGTGTTGTGATGAGTGTGTATATGTAATGGTGATGAGATGTGATATGTGGGGATATTTATGTGAACCCTATAGCTGAAGCGTATATCATGACTTATGGAAATGGACAAGTGATGGTTTCAGTCCTAAGTGTATATCACTATATGAGGAAAGGATGACATGATGTGTGATGATTTAACACTAAAGTGTATATCACTATGGGATGGAAGGATGGAGTGTATGATTTAGACCCTAAGGTGTATACCACTACAAATGATAGAATGGGTGATGATTTAACCGAAGGTGTATGCCATGATGATATGAATAATAAGGGAGTGGTGATGAAACCTAAGGTGTATACCACTACAAAATGGTACAATGGGTGACAATTTAACCTAAGGTGTATGTCACTAACGTGGGAAATGTTGCTTGATGAAACATCGCATGGTGAGTGTAAGGTCCATTTGATTGGTAAACCCTCAGTAGTCAAGTATGGACCGAGGAACTAAAGTGCGTCATAGGGTGGTAATGAAAATGCATAAAAAATAACAAAGTATAAATGACCAAGTGGTGAATATGGTATATAAATGTACAGTGTGGGAAATGTAATATAGGATGTGTAGTGTGTATGGGATGTGTAATGTGTGAAGTGAAATAATAGGTGCATATAGAAATAGGATGTATAATGATAAAATGTAAAGCTAGACCCATATGAAATGTAATCTAGCGTAGTATGTAGAATATAGATGATGTATAAATGTGCCATATGAACCATGCAATGTAGGATATGTAGGGTGTGTAGACTATGTAAGATGCAGTGATAGGTTTAGATAGAAAATAGAATATGTAGTGATAACATTTAAAGCTAGACCTATATATAATGTAACCTAGCTGTAAATATAGAAAGTAGGGATGGAATGTAAAACTAGACTCATAGGAAATGATGACTAGCGTAGTATATAAAACATGTATGATATGAAAATGTGCATCGTATAATGTGACTAAGTGTGTAGATAACGTAATGAATGTAATGCATAGGTGAGGATTAGTATAATGTAGAAATAAGTGTAGAATGAATGGTGTGTAATGTGAAATGTGGGATGAAAACCTAATATATAGTACCTATGATGTGGTGTGTGGGGTTCAGTGTAATGGTAATCCCTCAATAGTCAAGTGTGAACCGAAGCACAATAGTGCATCATTAGGTAATGACTGTGTTAGGACATGTAATGGAAGTGTCTATATGAAAATGCCAAGATGAAAGATGCACCTATGCTAATATGATAAGGGGGGATTATGTGAGTGTTATGCCCCCCAAGTGTAATATGATTATGGAAGTCTATATTGTGATGTGAGAGGTATCACATGTCATTATGGGAGAGCATTGTCTGTGTCAATATAAGAGTAAGGGTCAGCACAATGGTAGGCCGAAGTAATAGTAGGACCATGTGATGGTGGCGGAATTGGAGATGTGTCTTGTTCAACAGTAGGAGTAGTAGCTTTGAAAAAAGTGATTGGATGTGATAGAGGAGTGTGTCCATCACATGGTTCATCTCATAGTAATCATCATTTGGGTCCTAATCATCAATGTATGGAGGATCTATAGCAGATGTTGGAATTTCAAGATTTATTTTAGGCAGTGATTGTTGTGTATAACTTGGTGAGGTGGCCGATACCTCTAATAGAAGAGGAGTGAGATCATATTTAAGAGGAGGTTGCTTATGTTGACTTGGTGATGTCAGAGATGATTCAAGAAGATGTGGCATATTGATTTTGAGGGATGGTTGCGAAGGTGGATCTTGACTTCCCTTAGAAGTAATGACATGATGTTCATTAGACGAATCATATTTAAGAATCCATTGAGATGTAACAAGTGGAGATGACCTGTGACAGAACGTTGTGCGGTGACTGAGATGAAACCTTGACACTCAAGATGTTTGATTATTCATTTTAATGCATAATAATCATTTTCATTATGTTTGTTTATTTGATGATAATTACAATATGAGAGACCATGATATTTGGCAATCCGACAAGGAGGATAACAATGAGTAGAGGGAAAGTGGATTAATTGATGACTTATGAGTTTCAAAAGAATGTCTTGTTGCTTAGAATTCATTTTAAACTTGAGAGGCATGATGAGTTGAAAGATTTGAGGTGAACTAATATGAGCACATGTGGAATACATAAAATGAAGATGAGATGTAGAAGGATAACAAACATTAGCCTGAGAAGTATACTTAGGATGTTAGATAAGAGATGTAATGATGGATTCCATAGCCTGCAATTTATCTCGAAATAAAGAATGAAGTGCTTGAACGGAATTGCAAATATCTTTATTGGGTTTTTAATCAAGAGATTCCTCAAAAACGACAACCAAAAATAACATTGACTTGGGTAGGAAACGTGTTGATAGGTAGACGTATAGTTTCTAAGGTTTTTTGAAGAGCATCTCTACAGGATGGATGCATTTAAATCAATATTAGTAGAGAGAGAGAGAGAGAGAGAGAGAGAGAGAGACTTGACGGATTCATTATAAGCCATGATAAAAAAGAGAGAGAAAATCCCTAGAATGAAGGTGGATTCGAAGGTTAGGTTCACCAAAATGATTAACTAAATTTTGTATAATACTACGGGAAGTACAACAACTAGTTAATAAAAATTAGGAGTAAGACGTTGTAAACTATGCTAAAACAATATGGAAATGATTTTAAATAATTATACTAAATGAAATCAAACTCTAATGTGCAAATATGTAAAAGGAAAAGACTTAGCTGATTGTTGAAGAGTGTCATAGGTTGTCACGAGTCTAACTGTAGATTCTAGAAGTGGAGACGGTCACTCAGATGTCCCGTAAAGGTCAGATCTAGAATATCTCAGCAAACTGTAGCACTCAGGAAGGTACTGGGGCACCCTGGTTTCTGTAAAACCTCATAATATGGTTCTCGTACGGGTCGCAAGTTGATATAGAATATTGTCTATCTATCACACTAGATTTACTAAGGTACACTGAGTGTGTGAAACAACACAAGATGAAGGAATGACCTGTAAGAAAAAAAGAAATATCAAAAACCTGAAAAATAAAAGATGCAAAATGAATGGGTCAGACTGACCTATACTGCCACAACAGTGGGCTTATGAAAATGAGAGTTGTACTACATTTCAGACCCAAATGTAGTTCGTGTGTGTGTGTGTGTGTCATGCCCTAGGTGCTCTTGTTCCAGTTGCACTTTATGAAGTAACAAACAATAATAACTATAGAAAATGTAATAACATGTGTGCATGAAATAAAATAGATTCCTCTCCCAATGCTATGTGTGTTGATGTAGATCTCCTAGCCTTGATGTATGACACTATGTGGATGTAAGTGATGTAATGGATGAAACCCTAGATGGAGTGATAGTAGTATGTGATCATAGGACCCTCATTATGGTCTCATAATTGATTAACTAAAATTGACCTAATACTATGAGAAGTATAACAACTAGTTAATCTAAAATAGGAAGACTAAAAACATTGTAAAGTATACTAAGACAATATGAAATGATGTAAATAATTATGCTAAGTGAAATAAAACCCTAAATGTGTAAAGGTGTAAAGGGAAAAGACTTAGCTGATTAATGGAGACTATCATAGGTTATCGCAAATATGACTGTGGATTCTAGAAGATTATCACTCAAAAGTTCCAAAAAGACCAGATCTAGAGGATCTGAGTAGAGTGAGGCTCCTGGGAAGGTACTGGGGAGCCTCGAGATGCCCTGGTATGTAAAATAAGCACCTTGGTTTATACAAAATCTCATAATCTGGTTTTTACAGGGTCACAAGTTGATCTTGGAATACTGCCTGTCTGTCAGCACTAGATGTTCTGAGTGTGTGAAATAACGCCAAGATGAAGGAATGACCTGCAAGAAACAAAGAAGTATCAAAAACCTAAAAATAAAGATGCAAAATGAATGGGTCAGACTGACCTCAACTGCCACAACAATGGGCTTACTAAACTAAGTGTTGCACTACATTTCAGACCCAAATGTAGTTCTAGTGTGTGTGTGAATGTCGTGCCCTAGGTGCTTTTGTGCCAGTCACACTTTGTGAAGTAGCGAGCAATAATAAATATAGAAAATGTAATATCATGTGTGCATGAAATAGAATAAAATCCTCCCCATATGTTGTGTGTGTTGATGCAGATCTCGTAGCCTTGATGCATGACACTATATGGATGTAAGTGATGCAATTGATGCAACTCTATATGGATTGATAGTAGTATGTGACACTAAGGCCCTTATTATGGTCTCATAAATTTGTATTTATAGGGTTATCTTGCTCTAATTTTGTAATTAACCCTGACATGGATGAATAGGAAAAAGATAAGGATGAAAAATGACTAGAAAGACCCCAAAAAGAAGTGAGAAAGTGGAACATGGATCAGGGTGCCCCAAGTGGGACTAGGGTGCCCCTGTATAGGCCTGAGCACCCTGGTTTAGGCTAACATGATGGGAGAGTTGAGAAATATTTGGATATGTATATGAAAATACATAGGAATGATGAAATAAAATATAAAAATAAGATGGCCAAAAGGTGGGATTAATTAGTACTTTCTTCACTTGAGAACCCTCTAAATAGTAGTACAAGACCGAGCTAAATAATGCCTAAAGTGCATGATTTTGTGTCTACATTTTTCCCCCACTTTATGTTGGTGAGTGGAACACTCAGTAACATAAAGTAGATAGAGATGCATACCTAATATCCATGTAGAGTGTAGAAGAGACATACAAAAGGAATAGACTCAAGTGTGGAATGAAAAAAAGAAAAATGTGGAGGAGCATGGATTCTAAAGATGAAAAATGTGCATAAAAAGTGATGAGAGTGAACCTAGGGTGGAACGCGTGTGTAGCTGTTATGGTGTGTAGTGTACCTGTATGGTTAGTAAAGGCAAGTGTCATCACAGTGTGTTTTCGTTGTCTTTGTCGTCATTTTTTCTCCCAATTTGACTTCTTGTTTCTCATACGACCAGACCTATAAGGAGAAAATGATCAAGTAGTCAAATATATATGTATGTAAAATACACATGTGTAAAGTACGTAAATGTAAAATATGTGAAAAGGAAAGTGTAAATGGAACATGTGTACCTGATCCATGTCGAGAAAAAGGGTGTAAAAGGATATCCTGTATTATCGCAAGTTTTTTGGGCTATCTCACACCACCCTGGCTGAAGAAGTATAGGGAGGAAATGTTATGTGTCTTCTAACATTTAATCATTTTTTCTTAAACGTGTGAAGATATATCTATATTGTCTTGGTTTTTGGGCAAACCGATGCCATTGGACAAAGTAGTGTAGAGAGGCACACCCACTGTAACCTCCAATCCTGTAACTTCTTTAGAAATGCCAAAGCTGTCCTATAGAGGCCATTGTATATGGATTTCGTAGACTGGTCTGAACTCACTCTTTGTATGTAAACCCATAATGCCAAGGGTGAAAAGTGCACTATACTGAACTGGTGTAAATACATTATGTTAGTATGTAAAACCCTCAATGATGCCCCCCTCTTTGGGGGCGCATGTGATGTCACTGAAAGGAGAATGCAACCCCAAAAGAGGACCTACCACACTTTGACCTATAGAACTCTACCCTGCATAGGTAAAAGGACAGTGCTTGATAGAAACCAAGGTGCACACAAAAGGTCATGGCTAGCCAAAACAAGTGTCAATCTGAAAACGCATGCATGTAATAAGACAAGTGTAAAATACGCTTAAAATGTAGTAACTACCAAACATAGTAGTGTAAACACACAAGAAAACAAGTATACCACACAAAACAAGTTGTAAACATGGGACATCACTCACAATGTCACAAGACACGCAAGGCCATCATGGCCGTAAACAAACAAACAAGTGTGCACAGAAACAAAGGGAAAGTCCGCATATAATGGCAAACAATGAGAGACAAGTATATAAACAAACAAAAATTCATGGAAACATGTAATCCTGAAAACAAGTGTTGCACATGGAGCACCCGTTAACATGTTAGAGTGATAACTAATATTTCAAAGTGTGTATGAGAAAGTAATATAAGATACTAAGTACAAATGAAATAATAACACTTGGATAAGATGAATGTGGATGCCCCTAATGAGCAGTGTAGGAAGGGTAGAAGGTGAGAATCCATGCCACATGTAAATGTTTTGTATTTGCGATCACACTAAACAAATGCGTTAATGCACATGTGTGTATGATAATGACATATAAGAGAAAAGTCTAACATGTGTAGTAAAGTGATCATGCAAAACACTAGTAAGAAAAAGTAAATGCACCCAAGACAATGTAGTATGTTGTGGATGGATGGAATGGAATGCAAGATGGAATGATAGGAGCAACATGCCCCCCAAGTGGGTGGAAGGTGTATGCAGTGAGGTTCATTTCCCCCCCCTCAGCAGTCCATAATGAATTGTAAAAAAGAGTGTGTCATCAGGAAATCATTGGGTGGTGTTGGTTGTTTTTTAGTGTGTTGTGATGAGTGTGTATATGTAGTGGTGATGAGATGCGACATGTGGAGAGATGCGCATGAACCCTATAGCTGAAGCATATATCATGACTTGTTGAATGGATGAGTGATGATTTAGCCCTAAGCGTATATCACTATATGATGAAAGGATGGAGATGGGTGACGATTTAGCTTAAAGTGTATGTCACTATAAGATGAAAGGAGGGAGTGGTGATGTAACCTAAGGTGTATACCACTACAAAATGATATAATGGGTGACAATTTAACTTAAGGTGTATGTCACTACGGGATGAATAATAAGGGAGCGGTGATGTAACCTAAGGTGTATACCACTACAAGGTGATAGTATAGGTGACTGTATAACCTAAGGTATATGTCACTAACGTTGGGAATGTCACATGGTGAATGTAAGGCCAATTTTATTGGTAAACCCTCGGCATTTGAGTATGGATTGAGGAACTAGAGTGCGTCATAGGGTGGTGACGAAAAATCTTAGAAAGCAACATAATATAAATGACCAATTGAAGAAATAGAGAGGTAAATGTGTGGCAATAGTGGGTGTAGGATGTGTAATGTGTGAAATGCAATAACAAGTGTATATAGAAATAGAATGCATAATGATAAAATGTAAAGCTATACCAATATGAAATGTAATCTAGCATAGTATGTATAATATAGATGATGCAATGTAGGATGCGTAGGGTGTGTAAGATATGTAATATGTAAGATGTAGTGATAGGTGTAGATAGGATATAGAATGTGTAGTGATAAAATATAAAGCTAGACCCATATATAATGTGACCTAGCGTAAATATAGAATGTAGGGATGGAATGTGAAACTAGTGCAGTATATGAAACATGTATGATAAGAAAATGTTAAGTGTGTGGATATTTGAATGAATGGACTGCATAGGTCAGGACTAGTATAATGTATAATAAATGTAGAATGGATGGTGTATGAAATAAAATGTAGGATGAAATAAAATGTGTAACACCTAAGTATAGCGTGTGGGGTTCAGCGTAATGGTAATCCCTTAATATTCAAGTGTGAACCAAAGCATAAGAGTGAGTCATTGGGTAATGATGGTGCTAGTATATGTGATGTATATACCTATGCGAGGATACGAATGTATGATAATGCAAAGATGAGAGATACACCTATGCTAATATGAGGTGGGTGAATTGTGTGAGTGTTATGTCCCCCAAGTGTTTAAGGCTAAAAATCATGTAAAGTCATCTCGAAGATCATCATTTTTAGGGTCAAAGTCATACAGATAAGCATTGGTGACTTGGTAAGTAATAGTGTCTGGTTAATCCTGCAATGAACCATTAAGGCGTAAGTTGTACATGCCCATAACATACTCCTCATCAGTGAATGGATGGAAGGGGAAACCATGTGCATACCGATGAGTGATATTTTGTGTATAACCTAGGAAAGAGCTATTACAGATGAGAATATGCCCAAAAGGCATAGGAAAGGATACGTCTGTATGATCTGGATCTAAGGTGCCCTTAATATAGTCTAGCCAGGACTATTCTAATTTGAGTAGCATAGTAGTAGGAGTACGTGTAAGAAATACATCAAGATGAGAGACATGAAGGCCATAAGTATTTGTGACATGGAATATCCCATGGTATAAATGAGGATGGTATGCCAGTGGACTAATATCAATGACAGAAAAATCTAAAGGGACTAAGTCGTCATGCTTACATATGGTTTCAGACAAAGTAGGATCTAATGGAATGTGCTCCCAATATGAACCATGTATGAAGAGTGTACACATGAAGGTTCAGAAAACTAACGATGAAGATGAGGATGGGATAATGTTTTCCATGGAGGGAGCAGGCATCTGATATGGAATAATAGCAGTAGTAGAAAGTGGTATAGAAGGGACAACATCGAGTAAACAAATAGCAGCCTCAAGTGGTGGTAAATAAGGTGGGTCATCCATAGGTTGAGGTTCATCTATAGTATCAATGTAAGGGATATGAAGACTATTGTGGGTCATGAACACAATATTGGAACAAGTCACGGTCCCAAAAGATAGTATACTTAACGCATTCATGTAAGAACTTTACACAATGATGGACCGTAGAAGCAATAACTTACATGACATGAAGCCATGACATTCCTAGAAAATAATTATATGAGATTGGAAAATCGATAACAAAGAAAATTATAGGGAGAGTTTTAAAACCAAGAGTGAGAGGTAAGGTAACATGACTAAGACATAGACGGACAGTACCATCGTAAACACGGAGTGAAATAGAAGAATGGCTAATGTTACAAGCAGAAATACCTAAATCTTGGAGAAAGGACATATGGCACAGATTAATGTGAGACATAATATAAAGTGGTGGGTCACTGTTAAGGGATGAATATCAGTGGGAGGATTGACCTTGAATGTTATATGTTGTGAAAAGGCATCAACAAATGTGTTATACATGGAATCCAGATACATATCAACAGAAACATTTGTAGTATCAAAAAGGTGTTGTACACGATGAAGTAAATTAGGATGGGTAAGCAGATATTCATGATGGATAAATGCAAATGCAAAACCCTAGAAGGTGTTATGAAGGGACGTCGGGTTCACCAAAATGATTAACTAAAATTGATCTAATACTATGAGAAGTATATCACCTAGTTAATCTAAAATAGGAGGACTAAAACACTGTCAAGTATACTAAGACAATATGAAATGATGTAAATAATTATGTTAAGTGAAATAAAACCATAAATGTGTAAAGGTGTAAAGGGAAAATATGTAGCTGATTACTTGAGACTATCGCAGGTTGTCGCATGTCTAACTTTGGATTCTAGAAGTGGATACAATCACTCAGAAGTCCTGAAAAAACCACATCTAGAGGATATGAGAAGACTGAGGTGCCTGGGAAGGTATTGGGGCACCCCGGGGTGCCCTGGTCTGAAAAATAGGTGCCTTCTGTTAAAGCTCATAATCTTATTTTTTCAAGGTCGCAAGCTGATCTAGAATACTACATGTCTGTCATATTGGATTTGCTGAGCTACGTCGAGTGTGTGAAATAACTCCAGATGAAGGAATGACCTTTAAGAAATAAAGAAGCATCAAAAACCCTAAAAAATATGTAAAATGAATGGGTTGGACTAACCTCAACTACCACAACAGTAGCCTTACTAAATTGAGTGTTGCACTAAATTTCAGACCCAAATGTAGTTTTGGTATGTGTGTGTGCATGTCATGCCCTAGTTGCTCTTGTGCCAATCAAACTTTGTGAAGTAGCGAGCAATTATAACTATATAAAATGTAATAACATGTGTGCATGAAATAGAATAAAATCCTCCCCCTATGTTGTGTGTGTCGATGCAGATCTCCTAGCCTTGAGGCATGAAACTATTTGGATGCAAGTGATGCAATAGATGCAACTCTAGATGGAGTGATAGTAGTATGTGACATCAAGGCCCTCATTATGGTCTCATAAATTTGTATTTATAGGGTTCTCTTGCTCCAATTTCATAATTAACCCTAAAATGGCCGACTAGGAAAAATATAAGGATGAAAATTGGCTAGAAAGACCCCGAAAAGAAGTGGGAAAGTGAAACATGGATCAGGGCGCCCCAGGTGGGACTAGGGTACCCTAGTATAGGCTTGGGCACCCCGGTTTAGGATAAAATGATGGGGCAATTGCGAAATATGTGGATATGTATAGGAAAATACATGGGAATGATGAAATAAAAGATAAAAATAAGATGACCAAAAGGTGGGATTAATTAGTACTTTCTTCACTTGAGAACTCTCTAAATAGTAGTACAAGACCGGGCTAAATAATGCCTAAAGTGCATGATTTTGTGTTTACAATAACTTTGTATTTGTAGGGTTATCTTTCTCTAATTTCATAATTAACCTCGACATGGCTGACTAGGAAAAAATAAGGATGAAAAATGGGTAGAAAGACCCCAAAAAGAAGTGAGAAAGTGGAACATGGATCGGGGCACCCCAAGTGGGACCAAGGCACCCTGAGGTGCCCTAGTATAGGCCTGGGTGCCCTGGTTTAGGCTAAAATGACGGGAAAATTGTGAAATAGGTGGATATGTATAGGAAAATACATGGGAATGATGAAATAAAAGATAAAAATAAGATGGCCAAAAGCTGGGATTAATTAGTACTTTCTTCACTTGAGAACCCTCTAAATAGTAGTACAAGATCGGGCTAAATAATGCCTAAAGTGCATGATTTTGTGTCTACAAATTGGTTTAATCACATGCATACATATGTCACATCTAGTGGGACACCCATTTTTCTCACACACATTTCTTGAGTTTTTGTAGTTAAGTTTCATTTTTGCATACTAACCTCTTATAGCATATGTTGAAATAACGTGTATTTCTTAACTTGTTTTTTTGAGTTTGAATGTGTTAAGAGTTCTTTGTAGGTATGAAAGAGGTAAAGAGGTTCCAAAATTGAATTTTATCAACAAAAAATTGATCCTTTTGATGTTTTTTTCATTTTTATACCTTTTTCCAAGTCACACAGGCTCCCTATGCTAGCCTTAATTATATTTGTGTTTGCATTTTTCTTCGTGCATTAGCATTGTTGTACGTGATCCAATGTTAATTTCACATGTGTCTATGTTGAGGTATGTGCGTTAGCATCTCCGTTTCTGTGCTACCGTTCTTTGGATTTGTGCTAGCGTTATCTATATTTTCACTTCTTTGTAGGTAGAGGACATTTAGGCATTTGTGTCATCTCTATTTTGACTTCTGTATGCACTAGTGTTGTCTCTATTTTAGCACTAGTATCATACTACATTTCCGTGAATTTTTATGTGTTTGTGTCAGTGTGCACACTTTTGCGTTATTCTCTTTACATTTGCATCGGTATATTTTTGTCATCGTTTTGCTATGTGTGCTAGCGTTTGCTCTACACGCCAGCGTCACAACACAATTGTGCTAGCGTTCTATGTGTTTTTGGCTCAAATTTCAAAAAATCAAGAATCTAATTTATGATTTTTCTACTATTTTTGTAGGTTTTCTAACTTTTGTTTTGTAGGGTTTACTTTAAAAATCATTTTATAACCATTTAAATGTTTTGATAAATGTTGTTTTTCCATTTTTCTTAAGTTAGATCAAATTTTGTGTATTCTCTTCTCGTATGCCTTTTGGCGATCTTGAGAATCAAAAGTAACTTTGATCTTCATTTTTTACATTTTGTTCTATTTGGAAAATTCATCATTTTAAGTTGCTTAAGGGAATCGATATTTTTAATACACTTAGTTATCATTGGTTAATATTTTCCATTTATAATTAATTAGATCAAACATCGATTATGCTCTTCTCTTGTGTTTTTAAGCGATCTTCAGAATAAAAAATGACCTTGATCCTCTTTTAAACATTGTGGTTTAGATGGAAAACTAATATTATTTCAAGTACAGGTCCTTTCACTTCCCAAAGACTCTCTTTGAAATAAATACTAAATGAAATTGTATGGAAGTTGCCAATGGTGTGGAAAACCACATTAAGAATTAAAAGATAAAAACATGCCACTTTATTCAAAACATTGTATTTGTAGGTGCAATTGGCAAGGCCACAACCTAATCACTTTAACTATGGAGAGTATCTTGGTATAAGCCATAAAACTCATTATGAGGATTTCCACAGGAACCCCAAAGTAGTCAATGCATTGAGGGAACTGGCTAATGAAATGAGAAGTGCCCCACTGCCTACTTGATTATAAAAAAACTTAAGGAGTGATAAATGTTGTCCGTATGAGGCCCTGTTCATTAATTAGATTGTGGGGTAATGGTCCTTTTTTTAGGATTTATTATAGAAAATCACACCTCTCTTAGACAAGTTATTGGTGAGTTTTGAGAACAAAATCCTAGGGATCCATTTTTCATTGGAGCCAACTTGACCATTATCCAATCATGTTTCAAAGAACCTTTACAAAGAAATACTTCCTTGGAGTCAAAAAATTATTTTTTGAACAAAATACGATTCTATTAAAGTTGTGTCGTGTATCATTTCCTCACAAAACTACCAAGCAACACTTTTTCCTAGTTTCTACCTTGTTATCAAACAATGCAAAACTATGCCAATGCTGCGTTGCATATTTTTCATCACCACTTATACTATTTCCCTTGTTCTCTTGTTGGCATTATTGGTGAAAATAAATAAACTCAAAGTGCTAACCAAATCATGTCCACCACTTTTGCACCCACTTACATCACTCATTTTTGCTACCTTGATGTAAGTGTAGAAAGTGTGTTGGTACATCCTCGTATTTTGGTAGTCTGTCCTAAGGTCCATATTGAGACGTCTCTTTATAGAAGGTTTATTTCCTTGTTTTCACTTTGCATCGTTACACTGCTTTCATCTTTTCAATTCATTTTTTATACTTACATCTTGTTTTTCCTGAACATGATATAGGTGTCCAAATTATATTCTTACGTTGCTTGCATTGTGTTGACCCATTGCTATACTTACACCGTATTTTTCTTAAAACATTGATTTAGGTTTTGGAAGGTGTTGTAGTTACAATGCTTGCATTGTGTTAATCCATTTTTTATAGTTACATCTTGTTTTTCTTAAAACTTTATTTAAGTTTCTAAATTATATTGTTACAGTACTCACATTTGTAGCCTCCATTTTCAGAACTTAAACCTTGTTTGTGTTTAAATTATTTTAAGTGTATACCTTGTGTTATTATACTGTTAAAATCATGTCAAACCCCTTTTAGCACTTAAATTTTGTTTGTTAAAAACTCAATTTAAATATTGAAATCATGTTGTCATTTTATCAAAAACAACCTTTGAGACAAAAATTCAGACATAGGAAATAGGTTCCTTTCTTATCAATACTTTATTTGAGACTTGTTAGTTTCCCTTGGTGAATTTCATCGTGTATTTTGTACCCTTGGAATATTCATTATGACACTTATAGTTGTTACATTTCTTGACTTTTCCTAGATTTATTGTGACACTTGTTTACATTGTTCAAAATCTAAGAAAAACATTTTCCTAGCATGTCTCCTATTAAGATATTGACACATAAAATAATGGGATCAAATCCTTTCCTTAGTACCAATTTGGACCCATTGATGGAAGAAGAAACATTGATCGACCATAGTGGAGACGTTGAAACAACTCCTTGGGATAGCTTGGAGTTTGACCTTGCGCACCTGGATAAATTTCTCTTTCAAAAAAGAGATAAAGTATTAACACAAGGTTTAGAGTTAGGTCCCAGGTTACTATTAGAGCTTAAATATGCACCCGCCCTCGAGTCATAGAGAATTTAGGATTTGAGACAACATGGGACTGTCTTCAAGTTGTAGGAATCGAACTGAGACAAACCTCGGGAGAAGGCCAACTTCCTCTACTTACTCCTAATGATAAACCACTTGTAGGAATTGAAATGCAACTATCTAACTCTACTCTAGCATTCCAAGGGATCAAGGTGTGAAGGAGATGCATAAAACATAAACCTAAACTAGAGAAGGTGATATCACCAGAATAAGGGGATGAATACTTCAATAAGAGAGAAGATGGAAGAAAACAACGATGAAGAGGTCCGAAACAATAGTCACAGATCAAAATCGAGTCCAAAGTTCCACCTTCATAATGCACAATGGACACAAACCTCTGAGACAGCACATACAACACACTTATAGATAAATGAGAGGCAAGAGAATGCAATAAAATAATGCCTAAGGCTAAAAGAGCCATAAAAACAAATATTTTATTGCTTAAATATCATGCACGGATCATCACAATAGAGAAGGAAGATGCAAAACATTTACAAATACATAGCCCAAGGCATGTGACTCTTAGAACACATGTGCAACACAAGATGATGCCCTTGCATTCCCAAAGTATCCAACGTTAAAACAAGGCATCACTTTACAATATATAGAAAGTTAGAAGAAGGAGATAAGAAGAAAAGAGAGGGAATTTGATTCCCTTTTTACCCCCTAACAACCCTCATTTAATTTTCTAATAAGATTTGATCGATCTATTAGTTTGCTTCCACATGTCATTTGCATGTTGAAGAAGGAACGACTCCCATACAACATTTAATTTTAGTGGTTGAGTTTTCTAGAACAACCCCTTTGCATGTTGGATATGTCTTTCTTCACTTTGCCCACCTACCAATATTTAATCCATGAAATCTGATTTCCTTCGCATGGAGAAGGCTAATATTACTTCAAATAAAATTAGATTTGTAAAATCAAATTAGATTTGAAATTCATATTCATTTTAGAAATCCACAGAAAACTACTATTTTCCTTTGATACATGGATTTCCTAGATTCCATGGTTCTTCCTTATGTTCCGCAGCATTAATACGATGTAGACTCATGTTGACTTCCATGGACTGCCTATTGTTCACTCTGCAAATTTTGTATTTTCTTTGTTATGTAGTTTAAGACCTCCGTAACTTTCATGCTTCACTCCATGAAATTTAGAACATCCATGATACTTGTTTCTTTCACCCTATAGCCTTTGTTACTTCGGCAATATTTTATCCTTAGCCGCTGTGACTTTCACTCCTTCATCCCATGACATGCCTAAACTCTTCAGTGGTCCTCTTCTCCAGCCCATGACCCTTTAGATTTCCCAAATTTTGCAAGGGTACAAATTGGGCAACATTTTTGGCAACTCAAAGGGGCCATCTACTTGTTAGCTGAGATGATCAGTAATCTTAGCATTTATTGGGCATGGAGTCAGTTAAAAACCTTGTGTCTAATCTAGTTGCTCTCCATTTGATTTTCTGAGACAACCCGCAACTAATCCTTGATATTTAGAAACTCCTTCATTTGGGAAGAAATCTAGAGAACATGATGAAACAATGCACAAGAACACATCTAAGCAACAAGACTGTGTAAAGCACTTAGGGAAAGTAACCTATACTACCAACAAAGTAATGTGCTGAAAGCACTTGGAGGAATTGAAATTCTAATCTACTATGTAAAATATGTAAAGATGAATCCTAATGAGAAGGTTTGAGATGAATCCCATTGACTAGGATTTGAAGTGTGTTCCCATCAAGATTAGAAAACTTAAATGAGTTAGCCACCTTACAAGCCATAATGATGTATGGTACACTACCAAATAACATCAAATTTGGAGTGTCTCCCTAGTTTAGCTCGATCTGCATCTCATTTCAAAATGAGATCTCCAACCTTAAATGTTTGATCTCAATATTTCTATCAAACCACTATTTGGTTGATGATTGATGTTGTTCCATACTAACCATGGTTATATTTCAGTATTCCTCTAGTTGCACCAATTTTTCCATTCTAATTTCCCTTTGATCTGCACCTTCAAATTCAAGCTGCTGAGCTAACTCAAATGAAGGCAACTCTAGTGACAATGGCAACCTTACTTCTTTACCATATACCAATTTTTAGGGAGAAGTGCTAATATCCTTCTTCATTGTTATCCTCTTCGCCCAAAGAGAATTTTTTACCTTTTTGTGCCACTGTCTTTGATTGATGTCCATTGTCATTTTCATGATTCTGATCAGATTTTTGTTAGTAGACTCTACCAATCCATTTCCTTGGGGGTAATCATTGGAAGAATTTTTTGATAAATCCCAAGTTCTAAAGCCCAACTAGAAATCTTTGAACCTAAGAAAGCTTTTGCATTATCAGAAATGATGGTCTGAGGGACACCAAACCTTGTAACAATTTCTTCAAGAAATTCTAGGATAACTAATTTAGTGGCCTCCTTTAATGGCACGACTTCACTCCACCTTATGAAATAGTCTATGGCTATGAGGACCCACTTGTGACTAGTGCTAGATGGAGGGTTGATCATACCAATGAAGTCAAGACCTCATTGTGAAAATTTCTGATCGGTTTGGATTGGATAAAGGAAAGAGCCACTGATATTTTCTTTCCAGTGAAGAGTGCACATTCCCCGCACTTTCTAACCCACATGTGAGCATCCATGAACAACGTAGGCAAAAAATATCCCTCTTTTATGATCTTCATGGTTGTAGCTTTAGCAGATAAATGTCTATATAAGTAATCATCATGGAATTCAGACAAGACCCTGACACATTGCTCACCTTTAATGCACCTGAGCAATACTCCATCAATATTCCTTTTGAATAGGACACCATCAATTAATGCGTAAGGAATATATTACAGCCTTCGATATCTCATCTTTGATTTGTTGAAATATAGAGGGTATGCACCAATAGACAAGAACTTTGACATATAAAAAACCAACTATGATCATTGAATACATTTCTTTCATCCTGCTATCATTTAACATCTCGCGATAGCTCATATTTGAAAGGCACTTCATTTATGATGGTGGTCTCTTGAGGTTCTATAATGTTCAGAGATAGATGCTTGCAAAGTTCTCTTCCTCTTACCAAATTTGTGGCCTTAATGGTCACATCATACTCTATGATCTTAGTTACCCATCCAACTCTATTTTTGTTGATCTATGCTCCCATAATGAAGTCTCTAATGCTAGAATGTGATACTAAAACCTTTACGCAACTAACATAAATAATACTTTTGAATTTCTTTAAAGCCCTCATAATGGTGAACACTTATTTTTTAATGTGGCTATATTTAAGATCATAATTCTTCATTTTTTGGCTAAAAAACACCATAGGATGCTCCATCGTTTGATCGTTCAACTATGTCAAGACTGCGGCTATGTTGGATTCTACCCCATGAGCATATAGGATGAAATCATTAGTATAATCCAGGCTAATCAATGTTGGGGCTTGAGTGATCTCTCATTAGGTCTTACCAAACACACAAAGTTAGGAATAAAGCACCTAACAAAGTTAATATTCCCAAGGAAATACTATAATGTCTTCTTGTGAGTTAGCAAGGAAAGAGCCATGATAGATGTAATTCTTTATGAATAAATGACAATGCCTTCATTTTGAAACAACACGTCCCAAAAGCTTGCCTCTAGGGACTATAAAGCTGTACTTCTTAGGGTTGAGAGACACACCAAATTTCCTGCATCTTTTAAACACTTTCTCTAGGTGATTTATGTGATCCACGCTCTATCTGGAGAAGATAGTAATGTCATCTAGGTAAACCAAGATGAACTTATTGAAATACCCTTTAAAATCAATATCCATTGCTCTTTAAAAAGTAACACCTATGTTTGATAATCCAAAAGAGATTTTTTGGTAAGCAAATGTTCCCCATTTGGTGGTGAACATGGTTTTATATTGATCTTCTTCTTTCACTTTGATTTGGTTGAAACCAAAATAGCCATTGAGCATGGAGAACCTCTTTGCTCCTACTACAGTCTATAAAATTTTCTCTATGGAGGGTAAGGATAATGATCTTTGAGGGAAGCCTTGTTAAAATCCTTGAAATCTATGCAGAGCTGTATTTCACCATTATTTTTCCTTACCAGGACCAAATTGGATGCCCAAGTAGAATACTTGATTGGAAAAATTATTTTGGCCTCAATGAGTTTGGAGAACTCCTTTCTCATGAGAGGTTCAATCTTGGGGTTAACTGGCCTCTGTTTCTACCTAATTGGCTTGATGTTGGGATCAAGGTCAATTGAATGTTTGACTATGTTTGGATTAAATTATTTTAAATCTTCATAGTTCCATGAAAACACATGACTAAAATTTTGACACAAGGAAATGAAAGATTTCCTTTCATTTTCATCACATACATCTCTGAGTAAAAGTTATTTTCTTGGAGCGATTAAAACCGGTTGACAATCCTCTTGCTTTGTTGTAATATCATTTTGCATCCCTTTAAACTCATCATATAGAATGAAGATCTACTCCAACGTGACTAATCCCTTGGGCAACTTATTTCCTTTTAGTTGAATAATCTGATCCCCACATACTTCTTGTAGATCATCTTGTATTTTTTGGGAGAACTCCACCTTGTTTTGGATGAACTGTACTATTTGTTCATCATTGTCAAATACCTGCTAGTAAGTCTGATTATCTGGGATTGAAGGTCTGACGACCATTTTGACATGTTGTAAATTCCCCTTGATCAAATCCTCAGTAGGTGAGAATTGAGAACCAAGATCTGTCATTTGGTCTGTGTCTTTATTCAACTTCTTGGGCACAACCTGTAGGTTGATGGCATCAAAGCTTTCTAATAAGTACCAAACTTGAACTTGTTCTTTATCGTGCATCTGCAATAGACTTGGTGAATGACAGTTTCACTATCACCAAAGACCTCCAACTCTTTGATTTTTCTCTTTTATGTGATCAACAGACCATGCACCAATGCTTCGTATTCTGCCACATTATTTGAACATGCAAATTATAGCCTGAGCAAAGAAGAAATTTTCATTTTTTGGGGAAACGAGTACAACGCCTGCCCCAACTCCATTTCTACTTCTAGAATCATCAAATAACATCCTCCATAGTCCAGAAACATTTTCCCTTTCTTGTTTGAATGTTGCGGGTATCACCAATTCCTCCTGGAGAATGCAATATGTTCCCAAACCAAGTCTGATTATCTGGGATTGAAGGTCTGACGACCATTTTGACATGTTGTAAATTCCCCTTGATCAAATCCTCAGTAGGTGAGAATTGAGAACCAAGATCTGTCATTTGGTCTGTGTCTTTATTCAACTTCTTGGGCACAACCTGTAGGTTGATGGCATCAAAGCTTTCTAATAAGTACCAAACTTGAACTTGTTCTTTATCGCGCATCTGCTATAGACTTGGTGAATGACAGTTTCACTATCACCAAAGACCTCCAACTCCTTGATTTTTCTCTTTTCTGTGATCAACAGACCATGCACCAATGCTTCGTATTCTACCACATTTTTTGAACATGCAAATTATAGCCTGAGCAAAGAAGAAATTTTCATTTTTTGGGGAAACGAGTACAACGCCTACCCCAACTCCATTTCTACTTCTAGAACCATCAAATAACATCCTCCATAGTCCAGAAACATTTTCCCTTTCTTGTTTGAATGTTGCGGGTATCACCAATTCCTCCTGGAGAATGCAATATGTTCCCAAACCAGTCTAAATTTTTTTGAGCTCTTCATCATAAGGATCAAACTTATGGTCTCTCTCAGCCCATTCATCTAAAAAACAAATTAGACATAGAAAGAGGACCACTTTATTCATCTGGAGTTGAGTCTTGCTCATGTTCATCTTGTATAAGGAAAATTGATTAAACATGAGTGGGGTCAAATGGTTCAATATGGTAGGAAAATATGGGCTCATATTTTATTGTGAATTGGGTACTATATTTGGTCTTTAGGATTATATGAGTCCAATCCGAGGATAGATAGCTGCCTACTTTAGCAGTGAAGTCTCTAGACAAACAAATAGAAAACATGGGAGGAAGGTCAATGACTGAAATGTCATGGGTTATGGTGAGGCTTGGGCAGGAATGAAGTGTCAACCTAAGGTCTTTTATTAAGCCCAATACATTCACATTTGATCCCTCGAGTTGTAAAAATCCCCTAGACACAGGAATGTATTTGAGACCTAAGATATCAACAATTTTCTTGGGCATTATAGAAATACTAGCCCCTGAATCAATCATGCAGTTATGTACAAGGTATTTACCCACAATTATCGACATGTAGAGGGGTGGAGTTTTGATATTTTTAATTACTTTATCACTCCTATGAGCCTTTTGTGTTACTAGATCCGCGGGAGGAACTTCCTTGAGGGTTTCACACGAGAGATCACACTATGATGGAATAACAAGTGCATCCCACATTGAGACGTTGACATTAGTCTTCTTAATTTTCGCAACAATGTTGAATGGGAGGCCTACGGAAGTTTTTCCATTTATGGAGTTCTACCTTCTTTTCTTTTTTGTGGCAGAATTTGATTTGGTGGCTCTGGTTGAGTAAAAACCTTTTTTTCCACAATTTTACCAGGAAGCTCCGGTGGCTTGTTTTTTTTCACCGCGGCTTCTTTTTCCTTACATGTGCCATTCTTATGATCCGCAAATGGTGGAGATTGAGACTCTAACATCATTTTCTTATACCGTATATTATCAACAACACTGATTAATGGTCTATTAGAATGTAGTACCCACATTTTCTAGCCTCAATTATCTGCTGACTTTATACTCATATTGATGATTTGACATGGACTATAACACATTTTGATATTATGCTATGTTATTTGATCTTTTGTGGACAAGTATGGTGATTTGGGGACGTAGCACCAATCTACCCTTGATTAGCATGTTATTACATTTCAGTAGATGTTTTGGATACTAACATGTTACTACGTTAATTGAGCTTGTTCGATATATAATGGATATATGGTTTTGTCGCACATCTTAATGTTATGGATTATTTGATTATTTGATGTATGACTTATAGATAGTGGAGATATTGAGATGGATTCACCAGAACCCACCAAATCCTTTAACCAAAAGTTGGGAATCTATAAAGATATATTCCCTAAGCATAAACAGGTGGAAAAAAATACGGATCGAGGTAAATCCTCCCAAAGTAAAAAATTCCAATCATGTTTATGTTGAAACAACTAATCCTTTTGATTCCCTCATTAGATATGTTTAAACTTTATCCTATTGATGAGCATGTAAATACCATCAAGATTAAAATTCAAGAGTGTGTTGTGGCAACACGACATGCTCACCTAATAATTCCAGAACCCCCTATGTCTACCCCTTCAAATAATCATTATGATCTCCTTGATCAACTCGATAAGACTACTACCAAGATTTATATTTTGGATCTTCTCAAAATATATAATGTTCATAAAGATATCCTTTATAAAAATCTTCATGGGTTAGGAGTTTCCACAGACATTTATGAATCATTTTTTCAAGCCTTGGTTGCACAACTTGCTCTATCTAAAAAACTTACTTTTAGCCAACATGATATTATAATGGATGATCATATGCACAATCTCCCTTTTTACATGAAGTGGTCATTACTTGTAATAAAATCAAAAGGGTTCTTGTGGAAAATAGATCAGGCATTAACATATGTACCTTGAAGCTCATTAAACAGTTGGGATGTAATGATACAGAATTGAACATTAATGTAATCACCATCAAGGTCTATGATAATGCAGAGTGGTAGTCAATAGGAATAATTACCTTTCCTGTGGAAGTTGGGATCACTACTCATAATACCCAGTTCCATGTCTTGGACTTGTAACTACCCTATAATATTCCCCTCACTCACCCATAGATCCATGTCATGTAGGTCATTCACTTAACTTTCCATCAGTGTATCAAACTTTATCATTAAGGAAAAATACTCACCATTCTCGGAGATCCACAACCCTTTGCACATTGCAAAGTGTTAGTTGGATATTAACCCACAACATACGAATGTCCTTATATTGGAATGGCTATCAAGGTTCAATCAAAGGCCCTCACCTCTCACATTGATCCTGATATAGTGCACCAGCATGAAAGTGGTACCACCACCTCTCTATCCAAATTTTCTACATAGGAGATAAAATTCCTTCTTACCGACTACACGGAATACAATCTCCAAGATGGCCTCCTCATTTTAAATATTCCCTTATCACCCAAAAAACATGGTAAGCCCAGCTATCAACTGCAATGACCCCGGGAACATTGTAGTATCGACACCTTCATTCCTAGTGGCCTCTTGGAAGATGAGAAAATGCTTGACATTTATACATCCCAATCCCATGATTAAAGGATGGCGTCATGCTACCAATCCTAAGACTATGTCATCCCTAATAAGATGATGTATGTTATGGGATACCAAGGATATGGGTGTGGCATAGATGAACAAGGTGTGGGATACAAAGGATATGGTTGTGGCTCAATATGGAGTCAAAATAAGGTATGTATTTTTTCAAGGGGAACATTGAAGATATTTTAAGACTAGGTCCAAGGATCATCTATAGCATTTGAAGTCAATAAGGTGAACACAAACCAAAGGGGAGCTTGTAATTTTGTATGTATTATTGATTATTATTTTTCATGTCAAGATACTACAGTAGCATTTTTCATATATGTCAAAGGGGGGAGTGTTCTTAAAAACAAGAAAAAAGTGTCATGAAGGTGCTTTTATGTTTAGTTTCTATCAATGTTTCTGAAGGTGTTTTCCATCAATGAAAAAGGAGGAGATTGTTGGACATTGTTTCATTGTTGTTGTCATTTATTTCAAGTGGCATTGATGTCAAAGGGAGTCTTGGAATGCATGATGTTATCATTGATGGGATCAGTGATGTCAAACAAGGTAAATTGAGTGAATTTTGATTGGTGGTGAGGTGTTTTGGTGTCCTGAAGTGTTGTTATAACATGGTTTCTAGGAGTGAGTGCATGTTTTTGGTGCATGGTTCAAGTAGGTAGATGTTTTGAGTGTGCTCTAGAGGCTATGTGAAATTTCTATATGGTCTAGTAGATGCAGAGTGAGGTGGAAAAGGTCTTAGCATGATTGAATTATGGTGACAAGGTTAGTTTCAGTATGGAATGCATGGTGATGTAAGCCTAACTAAGCCTAATCCTATACCTAGTTCAAGCACATTGCATGATAGCTTGAGGTATGAGGCATAACAAGTTAGTGTGAGTATGATATTTTTTTTTAGGTTGCATAATAGGTTTGGAAGGTTTACAATGCCATGATTAAGGTGTATGGTGCATCTTCAGGGTCCTTTAGAGGCAATATCATGAAGACAAGGCAACATTACATGAGAAAACCATGGTGCATTGTGACTTTCATAATTAACTAAACATGAATGAGCATTAAAGAATATGGAGGAGGTCATCCCAAATGTGTGTGCAAATTTTGAGGTCATGAGGATGATAAGAAAAAAATACAAATTGTTTTGAGATATACCGAGCTCTCAAAATAGTCATTCTCAGCTTGATGGTTAGTTTAAAGTGGTCACTCACATGTGAATTATTTACATGGGGACCCGAGTCATTCATCATTTTTGAGGCATAAAGTTAAGAGTATTTTACATATGATGTCACATCCTTTATGAATAACTGTTAAGAAGAAAAGTGGGTTTAAACCCTCCTAATAGCCTAGTTTCAGAGTGATACACAAGATATGATGTGTGTGGTATCCAAATGAATTGGGAAAGCTGGGATGATGACTCCTTCATGTAGAGGACTCTTCAGAGATCATTTTGGTGGTGGAGGCATGCTCTAGGTGTTTTGGTAAGATACAAAAAAACCCTTGTTTTGTGAAGATTTACAGGTACAGACATGTGTTGCAGGTATCATGACATAAGTTCCATTTTGAATCAAGCTTGGGATATGTTCTAAGTTATCATGAAAATGGTTGGATATTTTTAGTACAATAAATTTTCGAGATCAATGTTCAATGTTACCTACCACTTATGGCCTAATGTGGTCAAAATGCGTCATGAAGGTTTAAGAGGTTTGTTGATGTTTTTCATGGTTTAACAAAGTTATTTGAGTATGGTTATCTTGTACAAGTCCCATATGAGGTGTTTGAGATCTTGGTGTGATTAAATGAGGTGTTTTCATGTTGAAGCGTTCATGGCCTAATCAACTAAATTAGGCTTGCCAAGAAGGTTTTTGGAAGAGGTATGAAAGTGTAAGTTTCTTCCATATGACATATGCACATAAGTGCTTCAGGAGGAGTTTTAGGATTCCATTGAATTGTTCCAAGTGGTGGTAGTGCTTGGAAGTTTCCCTAGAGGTGTTAGAACTTGATTAGAAGACTGGTTCTTGAGTCCTAGAACCATGTTTAAGGAGTTTTAGATATGGAGGTGTTTTAGGGTATTATGCCGTAAATTTAAGGTTTACGTGAGTTGTTTCAGCTTCCTAACATCAATACCTTTCCATTGATGTGATACAAGATTCATGAAGAGGTGATTTGATATGTGAACTAGCTCATTCTTGAGGACTAGTAATTAGGTGCTTAAGACCTAATTGGTGGTTGTTTCTAAATGGAGTGGTGCTTGTTGAAGATGGAGGTGGAAGAGGTTCTTGTGCATGTTGATGATTGTGAGATGATGTTGATGAAGTGTTCAGATCTTGTGGTGTCATGATGGTGTTGTCTTATGCCTTGAAAATCAAAATTGTGACCATTGGAGAAGACTAGTGTTTTAGGCTTGATTGAGAAGCATTGAATAAGTTTTTATGTGTAAGGTCTATGCTGACCTAAAGGGTCATATGATTATTTTTGTAATGATTCTCAATGTGTTGTTTATGACCGATGTATATGGTTATTTGTTACTTTTCCAACCTATATGGTATTGTGGCTTGAGTCATGTATAAAAGGGTGTATTTACTCATTTGAGCTAATCGAGTGTATGGAGGTTTGAGACAATAAGAGGAAATGTGTGAAGAGGATGACAATGTTAGAAGAGTAGAGAAACAAAGCTTCAAGGTCATGATGACCTAATCAACATAGTATGGTGCAAGTATGAGTAAAGGAGAGAGAAGAGAATTTTGAGTGAGAGAGAACTGAAAGAGTGATCACAATCAGTTGGTTGAACAACAAGGACATTAGGTAGTCTTCATATTTAGGTGGCTTAGTTGGTGCTTGGTCATCTTGGGGGTTGTAGCCTCCTTATATATTTAGTGCTCTACTAAATTATGGGTTAGTACTCCTTGCAGGGTTGGTGCCTCACTAAATAAGTCTCTTGTGATGTGTTATATTCATAAGAGTCATTTGGGTTGAGTAATATATGCATAGCTTCAGTTGGTTTTCTACCCATTGAGGTTTTCCCACTTTATATATTGTGTTCATTTGTTCTCTCTTTCTTCATGTTATTTTGAATGGATGTTTAATACTTAATAAGATGACATTGGTTAATGAATGTTAAATGGATTCCTTGAATGATGTATGGAAGTTACAAGACTTGAAGTAAAAGTTTTTAAGGACTGATTCACCCCCCTACCCAGTCATTGTACTTCCAAAAATTGTTGTTATAGTTATGTCCTTGTGAACCAAGTTTAACTACTTAAAAGATATCCTCGAAGCACAACAATGGGAAAATCATTTGATGTTGAAACAATATTGATATGTCAAGGAAGATGTGAGAGATAAGTTCCTTTGAATGGGTAAGATGATTATGAATTTATATGTGATTTTTATGAAAGGTTTTGTTTCTTAAATGACACTAGGTGAACAAGGCTTAAATTTTCATTTTAAACATTGACTACTAAGTGTGTGGTGGAAAATATATCGACCTTAATAAAAATCCTTGTGCAAGTCTCCTCCTTCACAAGAACATGTATCCTATAAAGGTTAGTGTTATAAATTTTTAGTTATAATGTGTTCATATGTCCAATTATGTGTTTTCTATCTAAGAAATATAATTTTATGGTTCGTAGATGACTAACATGTATGAACTAGTGGCTAACGACTACTAAATTGAGCAATATGCTTGTAAGAATAAGTCAATTAAGCGTATAATATGAAATGGGTTTAGATAAATGTTACTGGTTCAATTCTAGGGCATTGAAATTCTTTGAAATTAATCTAATATGTTGTAACAATAGAGTGTGGAGCCTATCCTACCACATGGTAGTTGGATGCTGAAATGTAACCACCAATCACAAATATATTGTATAGGATTATGAAGACACACAATGTGTTAATATGCAAAGTTTCCACAATGTGAATTACGATGAATTTGAGATGTGGTACACATACTTACAAAAAACATATGTACATTATTCTATGGTGTGCAAAATTGTGAGAAACTACAAATTTGACAATTAGTATGCAATACTATGAGAAACTATAATAATTTTGAAACAAGAGTATAATGTGTATGGGACTATAAGAAAAAAACACCAATGTACTATGATTCTCCACATGTACTAATGGATTGAATATATATGAGATGTTATGGAGCTAGATGTAAAGGAATCTACGATCTACATCATTATTTTTAGATATTATGAGTCCATGTGCACATGGAGATATGTTGCAAGGATAAGACCACAAACTTATGAAAATAAGAAAGGATCCTTTTTGGATGCAAATTGTTTTGAAACAAGCTATGTAAAAGACATTCATATTTCAAATCCCAAAATTTGGAAAAGTGGAACATGTGTGTGTGTGTGTGTGTGTGTGTGTGTGAGAGAGAGAGTGAGAGAGAGAGAGAGAGAGAGAGAGAGAGATAATAATATATGAGAGAGAGAGATATTAATATTTTCTCAATACTCAATACCATGATGTAATAAAATCTCTACTATCTTATTCCCTCACATGAATTTTACTTTAAGATGTACCTAATATACTAGATGCATTCCCATCAAAAGATACATATTCCAATACTTTATAGTTAACAATGTTGTCGTCATAGAGTTTATAAACACTATATGTATTTGATCCAATTCTCCTTTTTTATATTTCAATATCTCATCAACTTTTGATTATAAATGATTAATTACATAGAATTATTTTATCAGTTACACATGATATGTTTTTTTGGAATTTGGTAAATGGTGAGGGTATTGAAAGGACCCACATCCTTTTACAACGGGACTATACGGCCAAATAAAGCATGATATAACAAAAGTACAACTAGACAAAACTCAAAAAATACCAACATTTCAAAAAGAGAAAAAAAGGCCCACACACAAGGCTACATATTTAACATATTCTTAAGAACATTAACTTCTTCCAAAGCAACAATATCATCAAAATTTTTAGTAAGAGATTCAACAACAGTAATCAATTCCTTGCAACCACTGTGAAGGTGAGCCCAGGTTCCATCAATGTACTCCTTCCAATTTTTAATGACGGTAAAATTTTTATTGATGTTCCCAATAACCTTTTGAAGCAAATCAAAAATTTTGATATCATATTTTTCTTCAGTGGAAGTGACAAACTGATCCTTAGCAACATCAAATTCAGACACCTCCAATTCATCGTCTGTGAGTTTCTCGGTGATGTGAGCATTGTCATCAGCAACATCATCCTCAAAATACGCCTTTTTCTCTCCTGCAACAAAGTGAGAGGGGGAATTCTTGCAAGATGGGGTTGGAGAATCAGGGTAAACATTAGTTAAACTGATAAAAACCTTGGGAATGGTACCATCACCAACAAGACTGGAAAATTCAAAAAACCGTAACAACATGCGAGGGAGAAGCTTGAGGCACCACCGTAGAGGAAGAGGTAGTCAAATGGGGGGAAGAATAGGGAGGCGAGCGAGTAGGGGGGAAGAAGTGTCATCACAGTGGCCCGTGATTTCCACTTTTGGGTCAGAAATCAGGTGGGAGGTTGAGGCAACACAAAGGTGATGTGACACGGGATGGGAAGGAGGTGGAGGAGGGGCATGGCGACATGCACCAAAAAAGTAACAGGGGGAAAGCGGGATAGAAAGTGAGCATCAACATCAATTTTGACAAGAAAATACAATAAAACTTGGTGGAGTAAGGGACCTTCACCAACACGAGAATTTTTATGGAAAAATAAAAAGAGTAGTACAAGTAATTGGCTAAATTCACCTTGATACCATTACGAAAATGGGCCAAAATGAAAAGTTGAGGGTCAAAAATGAACTTATACCTACCTTCTAGCATGAAATAACACATGACTTTCTCAACAATTCGATCCCAGGGTGCTTTCAGGGAAGCTCGTTTATAGCCAGATTGGTACATATAGACCCTTTCTTTTCTCTTCACCAGAAAGTCTACCATTTCCACTTTTAAGGACCTATTGAAATAGATATCTCCTTCTGTAGGTAGGATCCACGTAACGGCTATACTCTTAGTGAAATTTGGAATCTAATCTTGCCAACTTTCACATTACCCCGTTTCCATGAGGAGAGAATGTTGCTTGACACTACAACAAAATATCCAGATAGTCATTTGATAAACTGCATAATCCCCTTCTCATCGAGTAGACTCCAAACATCCATATCCTTCTTCAGATCATCACAATTAGCAGGCTCAATTTGCACCAAGGCACCCCCATAGTTAGCAGAGCCGAATAGATGAGAAAAAAGATGATGTAAAAGTGAGTAATTAATCGGGCCTTAATAAAAAGTTTCTTACCCCCTTTGCCACATGCCACCCGGTACAAAGGCTGCTCCCATTTATGATTAAAAATCACAACCAAAAACTTAAAATTTGAGATCTTGGCTTCCCACGTGCGAGGAGTATAATTCTTAAAAATCACCATCATATCATAATTAATGCAATAGTTACACATGATATGTTGGCAAGGGCATGGGTTTCCATATTTTAGATAGAAGTGGATGAATATTAGTTCTAGATTTATCTCACCACTCCATTCTAAAAATTAGGTGATCCCACTTTTCTTTTGAATTTCAATTTAGTATTTTTGAAAGTATGTCTCCTATAGTCTCAAAAGGTTTCCTAAATGATTGAGGTGGATTATCTATATCCACTTTTCTAATTTATATTGACATGTATGTGCACACACACATCAAAATAGGGTATTATATTAAATATATAAATTTTATTGGTATAAGACTCATTATTCATTATTATTTTTCATTTTTCAATTTCATTTCCATGCTAATTATTAATCCAAGTTATATTCTCTATTTGGCATATATTTTCTATTTTGATTATATTCTAAAATTTTAATCTATATTCTTTCCTCATTTATTATTTTCTCCTTTTCTCTCTCATCCCTTTTTGGGTAGGTTTATGTATTTTTTTCAAAAATGTGTTACATTTGTGATCATGACTAAATTAATACTACAATTTTTTGATTCTTCTTCTTTATGGAACACTTGGATCATATTATGGGTTCTTGAATTTATTATCTTTATTTTCAACTCATCCTACTTATTTTTTATTTCCATGTACACTAATAGGGTCTTGTTTTAGTGGATTTGAAAATTTTATAAAATAAAAATCATAATAATGTGTTTTACAAAACACAAATAACAATCAAAATAATAAAATTTTTGAAAGAAAGAATGAATGATTGATTTGAATGGTAGAGAATCATCGTTGTGCCAAAATCCATAACTATCATTTATAGAATAACATATAATATTTACTTGTTGCATTGAATTAGGTCATTAACAATTATAACATATGTGAATTTGTATTACATTATACGTTTTTTGAATTTCATTATACTTGGTGTGATCACTTTAATTTACAAGAGTTCCTTCGAGTGGAAGGATATCATTAGAAGGGTAAAATTAGAACATAAAAAATTCCTCAATGTTTTTTATTTATTTTTCATGGTGTTGGAGTCATGTCAAGCTTTTTAGTAAGAAAATTATTTTCTCAAATATAGTCCTATATAATTTTATAAAAAATGAGCAATGTTTTCGGACCAAAAGAATTTGTGAATAAGGAATTCAAATTAAGATTCACATTTGCTCACAATGTCCATTAAATTTATATAATTAAGGGTGAAAATTTATATTGTTATGACATACACATACAATTTTAGTAAACTAGGTTGCTCCATTCATACATTTAAAAGTTTTTTTGGGACTTATATGGTTCTTTATCTAGGCCCTAGTTATGTTGTATGTTTAATGGTAACCCTAAATTTGAAATTGTAATAAACTTGTCTCAAATATGCCTTGGTCATTATTAAACCTACTCTTGTCAATTTCATATGATCCCTAGAATATTATTTTTGGATGTAAGGAGGTCTATATTTATTTCAAATTTTTTTTAAATGGCAAGGAATTTGCAGACGTTACTCTATTTAAAAGTGAAGTGTAACGTATGTGGTTGGTTGTAGTTAATTTACTTTCTCTTTAAATTTAATTAAAAAATATAGATCACCCTTAATTTTCAAAAATAAATTTATTTCTCAAGTGCATTTCATCAATTATATTTATGATGATTTGTAACTGATTCTTCCTGGAAATAGATAGAGTGCAAAATAATGAATGTTAATTTTATTTTAAATTGAGTGTGGGATGGAAAAACGTCAACATGTATTTAGACATTTATTCATGATTAAATCTTATCCATTCTTTTTAAATTGTGAGGAGTTTTAAAAGATAAAATAAATTTATATGAAGTATAAGGAAAATGTTTTAGTTATTATACGGTCAGCAAAAAGAAAAAAATTATCACTCTGAAGGGTAAAACTTTTATGATTCTTATCTTTGTTATTGGCTGGCTGGGTTACATTGGTCTTACTTGGCCGGATAGCAGTGACATATTTTCCTCATTTTTAGTAGAATTAGTAAATGATAAATCCCTTTCAATTTCTATTGAAAAACCTTGAATCATCCTAATCCTACAATGATTAAGTAATGTTCTAAAAAGAATGGTTATAAAAACTAAAAATAATGAAAATCAAAGTTGCATAAAAAAGAACAAAAGAAGGCCCTAAAACAAAAAATGGGAACATAATACAAGAAGTCAAAGAACCACTCTTCCTTGCATTGAGGGTACCTCTGACAAATTTTGAAAATATACCTCTGAGGAGTATATCAAAATGGCATTGGTACTTGCTTCAAACCTATCGAAACTATAAAAATCATGTTAAGAAATGCCAAGGATCCAATCAATGCGCATATGAGGAAAGGGGTCTACACTATCCCACGCTCTATGAAAAAATACATATTGGTGAGAATGAACACTCACTACAAACAAATTTAAAATAACATTGTAAGGATTTGGAACATTCAAGAGTTAGAAAACCTTCCTTAACAAAACATGAGGATATCACTAAGCACTTCATATGCATAAATGATGAAAAATTAATTCCAATGAAGAGCCACTACACTGAGAGAAGAATTTGTGAGGTTGTGGAGATCAAATAAAGCCTAACAACATGAATTGTGATGATGGTTAGAAACTTAGTAACTCATTTTAACATTTATTCCATAGGTTATGAAGGCCCTGAAACACCTTTTTATGTTTTCTTTTTTGGTGTTTATCCTTTGTCATATTTCCTTGCCTTCTATCTTGGCCAAATTTTGTCTCTCCTTTTCGTTGTTTGGTTTATTGGTTGTATTACGTTATGACATCTTTATTTTATCAGCCTCGTAATCCTTTATTTTTATTGTTTCTTAGCCTTATTGTTATAATTTTTAAGAGAGGGTATATATAACCTTGGTTTCTTCATTCTTTATGTCATTTAATAGATAACTCTTGCCCCCACCCTTGTTTAATCATTTATTTAAGTTATTATTTTCTTGATGTTATTGGCTGATGTCGATCCCCTTTACCTTATTTTTCCTTTTATATTCCTTCTTGGCATATTTATGATTGATTATCTCATTTAATTTTTCAAGTTGGTGCTTCACCTCTAATGATGAGTTCAATATATGACTTGAAACAAAACCTCTAAATATCCTACACACGAAAAATAATACACAACAATATGAAAATAACCCCATTATAATCCAATGATATAATTTATGTTAAGTTAAAAACTTTAACAAATAATTTTTATTAAATAAACCAATAAATTTATAATATTAAAAATATTTTTTATTTAGTTATTAAAATAAATGTTTTATGCTTAAATGATAAAATGTATTTAAAATGGCATATTTTTGTCCTGGGTTGCTGCTATTCCAGTATAATTCAGAAGTCGTACCTCTTTACACCATCCCGTTTCTATCCCTCGCCGATGCTATGATCCGTGTTTATAACAAATTAAATTAAGTGTAATACCTAGCTATTTGCGTTCTTCGATACACGTAAATTTCCTTATTAGAAATATTTTTTTACGGTTTTATTTGATAAATCTAATGCTTAATAGTCACAAGTAAGTCTCGTTCATACTATATATCCCCGAGGCCACCCAGATCATATAGCATTTGTAAACACTATACTGTCACAATTGGTTTCTGAGTCCGATTAGACTGGAAGGATCGTAACTGGCTGCAAAACACGTCATGCAAAGTATCTGCTTGCTGCAAGCAAAAGACGCAGCGGAAGACTGCGAGATCATTTTGAACTTCTTCCGGAGGAAATCCTGATCGAAATTTTGTCCAGGTAATGCCACCTCGTAGGAAGTTGTTTCAACTATCAGTAGTGTCTGTAATTCATGTTAGTACCATACTTTTTTCTTCCCACTTCTTTCGCAAACAGTGGAGGGAGCGTAATATGGATGAATGTGCTCTTGCAATGCCTGCCAAGAGATGTCAATATCAGATTCTTCTTCCTCCTGAAGCGTGTCAAAGCTTCATGTACAGAAAATTTCTATGATTTATGCGAGTAACAAGACATTTTAATGCTTAGAGTTTTCGATCCTAATTTTTTATCAACCTGTTTTGTAGGATCTCTGAGGAGCTTCCAGACTCCGACCGTGCTGGACACAAGCATCTATCGAGACGGCTCTCAAGAGGTAGACTGGTGGTCTTGCATCTGAAGTTCTCTGTGGATCCTCAACGGAGGCAGGGACTCTATAATATAACTATGCTTGGTCATATTAATTCAAAAGTATTGTAATGGCTGCAATTAGCAGCTAGCATCTGAGCACTTTATACAGTGTAACTCTTCAATACCCTAGCTCATTTAACATTTTTCGGTGTTAATTAATGTTCATTCTGTAGATTGGCAATTAAAATTCAGATAAGTTTAAGATGGTTAGCCATTAGTAGACTTGTATTAGCATCTCGATGAAGTATTTCTATAGATGGAGCCATTCTTGACATGCAGCTCAACTTGGAACCCTGGAACTATTAGAAAGATTTTTGTCATCTATTTGCAATCTGAGTATTGTATTATTTCCATATAAAAACATTTCAAATCCTTTCAAAACTTGATTTTGAGGGAATGGTATTATAGTGTGAGCAAAACAAATTACTCATATCTGTGTGGGGTAATTTAATGATAATAAGATATAACAATGTCATGCTAAAGTCATCTGTTAACTGGATACAAGGTGTTCCATGCAATTGGAGTCTAGTTTCAAACATCTATTTATGTTGTTTTTAATAATAGAAATGGATCTAGTTCTCTGATAAGATATGCTTTTTTGCTGTAGAAGCTATTCTTATCCCCTATTGAAATTAACATTTGATCATTACAATTGTAACATAATGTAGCCAGAACTTATTTGAATATAGATATGATTGGAATTATTAATTGTAAGAGGTGGAAACCGAGGTTTATATATTTATTTACGAGTCTTAAACTGATTCCAGGGCCTAACAAAGCATAATGAACAGGCTGAAAAGCCCATCAAGCCATATAGGCGCAAGCCCATTCAAAAGAATCATAATATTTAGGAGATCACTAGAAGGCTTACGCTCCCATCGACCTATATTACCTGATGGTATCCTAGAACTATTTAGGATATTTTCTAGCATTGTCTTTTTTTATGCAAGAGGACATACTAATATGGTAAATCCAAGTAGAAAACAACACTGTGTCCATAGAAGTGATAACTACTGAAGCTATTTCCTTCACATTCTGGGCCAATAAATTATTGTAATCGGGTCTTGCACTTGGCAAATCCAAACTCAGATTGTCCCTTTTTACACAATACTAAGCATTAGTTGAGATCTTATATGTTGTGCCTTGACAGTTACTATAGAGACACATACTTTCTAGAATAAATCATTATCAATGGTATTTCCTAAAATAAGATTTAATGAGATCTCTGACACCAGAGGAAAACTAATAATTAAGCATCTTATATACCGGACGACCCAAACAAGGGTGCTAACAATTGGAGCAAGTAGAAGAAGGGAAGGAAATAGAACAATATAATTTGTATTGATGGAGGAGTATCAACCTGTCACTAAGTATGAAAGCATGGTTTTGGATTGCTCTACGTCTATTAGGGAGTCATTTAAGTGTCTTGTGTTTTTGAGCCCTTTTATGGAGTGCCTTCTTGGCAATGTAAATTTGATTTATGAGTTTTCTCTCCAGAAGGTAGAGGTGTAGATCTCAGGGAAAATTTGAAATGTACCATCCATAAGTCTCAAAGGTGTTTACATTGAGCCGAATAATATTAAACTTGGAAATTAATGGCAAGTCTAAAAAGGAGTGAAAATTATACTTTACCACAAAATCCCCACCCCCCTGTCATGCTCTTTGTATGTAAGAAAAAAATGATCTACGGGGATCCTCTCATAGGTGGCAGCGAAACGGAGCTATCACTAATGGAGGAGTTTCCAAAAGGTTGCAAACTAGGAAGGAACTAACTCAACCCATTCACAACGATTGTTTTCTAATGTAGATGTGCCCATAGAAGTGATAGATGTAGCACTCTTGCTGTGGGCCAATTATTATTTACTTTTTGCATGTAAATCCACTCAGATTGTCAATTTTTACACAATAATAAGCATAAGTTGAGATCTTATATGTTGTGCCTTGACAGTTGCTATAGAGAAAAATATTTCTATAATAAATCATAAAGTAATTTACAATTTTGTAGATCTATGAAAACAGAGGAAAATTAATAATTAAGGATTTTGATCCACGACGGAGTCAAGAGTTAAAATTGGGAGAGTAAGGATGGGAGATATGGAGCCATGTTGCATGGAGAGTTTTCAGCCTCTTCAAGGACTTGATGTTTCTGTTCAGGGAAACCATATGAAGTTTATTTTATAGTGATTTTTATCGAAGTTCAAGGTATGCTAAAATTGAATTTAAAAGCAGCTCCAAAGCAAGAAAAAAGTGTAACAAGACGACATTCTAAGAGGGGTATAACTTAAAAAACCTCTTTTGTATGTATCAGGCTATTAGCCTAGCTAGCATGCCAGGTTTGGTGTTTGGTACGTCATTTTTAATCGATGAAAAGTCTTCATAAATTCCATATACAGTTAGGCGTTGACATTGCATTGTCCACAAAACGCTACCACTCATGATATAAGAATTGCAAATGTATATGTATGAACCTTTAAATGTAATGCCCTGTCTATATTCCTACCCTTACAAAATAAATCACACCCCTTATCGACATTAACTAGAAAAGTAATAATTATCCCTCTAAAACAAATAACTTATACCATTCGGCGTTCACATTGCATTGTACACATGCGATTGCTAGTAATAAGTACTACCCTACTTTAAAAAGTTTTAAGAACTATAAATGAAAAATAAATAACCCACGTATTAACCCAAATTTTAATGTCATCCGCATAACACAAATAATTCCATGTAATATAAGGATTTGTCATATCTATTTTCAAATTAAATAAATGCTTCTAGATAAATTTGGTCATCATAAATGATAAAATGTTCTTAAAATAATATACTTTTATCTTCCTATAAATAAAAGTACTTTTTCCATATTACTGTTTCTATTTTTAAAAACTAATGTGTGATATACACGCAAGTACTGAAAATTCAAATGCTTAAGTCTGTTATAAATATTCGGATCATATGCATTTGTAAAAACGATACAAAAAATTGGTTCCTGAGCGAGAATGGAAATTGTAATGGCGTCAAAACAACGTGCAGAGAGTGTTGGTGCAAGAAAAAGATGCAGCAGAAGAGTGCAAGATCATTTTGAACATCTTCCGGAGGAAATCCTGTCTAGGTTGCCACCTCATAAGATCTTTCAACTCCAGAGTGTCTGTAATTCACGACGTACCATACTGTTTTCTTCTCACCACTTTTGCCAACAGTGGAGGGAGCGTAATATGGATGAAATCATACCTGCCAGGATCAAAGAATTCTTCTTCCTCGGCCTGGTCTGTCAAAGCTTCATGTAGCGATTTCTTGATTTATGCGAGTAACAAGAGTGGAATGCTTCGACTTTTTGATCCACTAAAAATGGAATCTTTGCAGATTCCAGATCAGATCCTCGGACACAAGCTTATGTCGAAGTATCTCAAAAAAGACACGGATTCGATATACGTTGATGTGGATTCAACGGGGGAAGGGACTTGTAATATAAATTTTACAACAAGAGAACATTTTACAGTTGCCTCTTAAATGGCTGCAGCATCAGAGCAGTTGATTAGATCCCTGCATTAACACTTTTTTGGGTGTTAATTTATGTTATTCCGTAGGTAGGAGAGGGTCTGCCTAGATCTCGATGGATTTCTAGAGAGAGTGTCTATTTCCCATCAGAATTATTTGTCATACTATCTCCATCTTTTCATGGAAAATTTTCTGAGGAGTGTGTATTATAGTGTGAGCACAGTTGCATATTTGTATTAATGAATATAGCCTGTCATCTGTGAACTGGTAAATGTACTGTTTCATGAAAGGAGTATAGTTTGCTACCTGTTTATCTTGTTTTTAATAATTGGAATGGATCAGCTAGTTCCCTGATAAGATATACTTTTTCGCTGTAAACTATTGTTTTTTGAATTGACGCTAATTTATATTACAATTTAATCATAAAACAGCAAGAATTCAAAAAGTATACAAGTCCAGATATGCTTGGGCACTTACGAAATAAGCCTCCACTTTGCTCCAAGATTACATGACAAGACATTTTTATTCACCAAAAACCTGCTCCGTTACAGTACTTGATAGCTTTTACACCTGCACCAAGTCAATTTTCTTTGGTTATACAAGAAACCATCATTACAAAACCACAAACCATCAATGGAAAGATTTCGGTCTAGGCACGTCATATTATTTTACACAGTACCCAAATAGTGTCACTAAAATCTATCATAATAGCCTAAAAATCAGCCCTTTTTGATGATCCATTGGGGTATTTACTTACATTTTTATAATGGGAATCTTTTGATACTCCCTATTCATCTATTTTTAAAGCTAGTGACACCACATGCTAATGACATGGAATCTTGAACAATTGACTGAATAAACCAAACAAGGAAGACACCTTATAGTCCAAGGACAATATCCCAAATTAGAGGAATACTCTTGTAAGGGCCAAGGGAAAGATGTAATCATGGATCATTTGCTAGATGAGAGGCCTAGACTGAAACGCCACCTATTTTTTGCTTACGAGCTTAGTTAATGCATTGCAACATTCGCAACTGTCTCATTTTCCAGCTTCACCCTCCATGCTATCTGCTCACAAGTGATACTGAACATCATTTATGTTTTCCTGAGCATGAAAACAGGTTCTTCGCAAGATTTGCACTCTGACTGTCAAAGTATATTGAAGCATTTTGTTTCATCCAATTGCACTTATTTTAGCCAAATGGATTCTTTACAGGCATTTGGCAACCATGAGTTGCCTCAGTGGTGGAACCACAACCTGTTTTGAATAACTGATTGCATACCATTAAGAGTAAACACATATTGTATTCTGTAAGGACATCAGGCCCAATTTGAATCAAAATACCATGAATACCTATGGAATCCGACCTATGATTCCATGAAAACATTAGAGTAGCTTTATCTACCCCGCAAACAATCTGAAGACCTTCTTAACTGCATCTTAAGTGCATTTTTCCAAGATCTCAAAAGAACTCCCACTGCTTGGGAAGTGTTTTTCTTGTACAGGCCATATACATTAAGCTTCCAAGAATTATGTGCAAGAATTCAAAATATAGAAGTCAAAAATCTTATGGATTAGAGGTTTATAACTTGCAAGTCCAGCAAGCATAAAGTCCGTGAATTAAATTTCAATTGGGAATTTTTTAAACTATCTTTCCAGCCATTAAAGCAGTATTTATGGCAAACAATGTCATTATCTATGGATTTTTAGTTAGTATTATCATGTATGTTGTGGATAAGACAGTCTACTAATTTAATGCATGTATAAGAAGCTCTAATACGTTGTAAATTTTACACATCAATAAGTTTGTATTAACTCAATGACAGGGATTACAAAAAACTTTTTTATCCAAATTCACCCCCCATTAATTCCAATTCAAATTCAAGGGCAAAGATTGATTAGGCAAAAAAAATCATGATAAGATGTGATTTTTTCTGCTAGTAAACAATCTGAGAAAATTTTTTTAGATTGAAGCTTTATATTACAATCGTTAATTGGCTAAGTAATATCCTCGATATGACTGGAATTATTATTTGTAAGAGGTGGAAAAGACAGAGGAAGCATTTAACTGATAAGCAAACAGAAGTCCGGAAAGCTTATGCGGGACCTTGGGCCATGCATTATTATTTGTTAATCGGAGAAGTCATTTTTTAAACCATTTTTCCGTTCAAAAGCCGATAGCCATATTAGTAATTATGCACAATTTTTTTTAAAATCATTAGGAAGCCCATCTTCAGGCGGATGGAGTTCTTCACATTAGTATGACGCGATATGTATGTTGTGGATAAGACCATCTATTAATTTAATGCACTGACCCGTGTATCGATTAGCAAATGAAACTGCGTCCACATGTAAAGCAGGAATTTTACACATCTGAACTTGAAGTCACCAAGGTATTTATTAACCAATGAAATGAAACAACCATTTTCTACCAAGCGTTGTTGGCCTAAATCTTCAAAAGTGTATTCTATTCAAACTTGGAATCGTGGACCGTGGTTGTCTCATTTAATTTTTATTACATATTTTGATCTTGAGTTGGAATATTTTCTCAAAACAGCTCTGACCCTGTTCATGGCAGAAGTTATATGATTTTAATGCAGAATTTTTTGTAATCCGGTCATAATGATTATTGTTTGTAAGGTCCCACAATCTATGCAATCTGCCATGATTAATGTCGGAGAAATAGATATAAAATAGTATTTTTTTTTGGTTTGGAAGACCTCGATTAAATAGATATCTTCATCTCTCAAATTAACCAATGAATGATTATATAGATATAAAATAGTATGTAGACCATTCATTTTTGGCCTCATTAGATCCTAAATTATACCTTCATCTTGATGTATAATGAATTTTGTCTGTGTACCGTTTGCATGGAAAAAAGTATAAGAGGCATATCTTTATTAGTTGGCAATTTTTGCACATATCGAATCTCCTTGCAAAGAAGCGATGTGTAATATACCCAAGAAAATTGACAACCACTCTAATCTAATTCATTTAGTCCCCACACTTGGATTTCCATGAATCACACTGAAATGACTTTGTGTCAACCTAAAATTGATCAAGGGGGTGCATTGTTGTATTCATCAATGTTGGCCTAAAATTGTCAATGTATCTATTACAAACTACCCCTCCTCATCGTAGGACCGTGGTTGGCTCATTTAATATTTTATTTCTTTTGTTTTTAATATTTTCTCAATAACCCTCTCCATAATTATATGACATTTTTTGTAATACATAATGCTCTTGCCCACAATTTATAAATCTGCCATGATTAAAGTAGAAATAGATATAAAATAGTATTTTTTTTTGTTTGGAAGACCTCGTTTACATAGATATTCATATCCTCATCTCTCAAAGTCACCAGTGAATGATTATATAGATATAAAATAGCATAGAAGACAATGCTAGAAAAAATCAATAGAGGAATCAATTATTAAGAACATGGAGATTTTTTAGTTGTTATACGTCGAAAGGAGTTTGTTTCTATGGGAAAGACCTGGGGGGTCTTTGATGGGTGTTAGGAGATCAGTGGATCACAATGCACCCTACGTTGACGTTTGCACCGTTGAACCTCCATCAGTTGATCTGCGAGGGAAAAAAACTGTAACACATCCATGAGGGGGATTCTGATACTGGTGTGACAGATACATTTCTTGAATGTAGTCCACATGGCTATCTTAAGGCCATTCCTACTTCCCTGGAAATCGAGAGAAAAATAATAAAACAATGTGTTAGCAAAGGTGTGACGTGTGTGTGCCTAATTCATTCCCACGCCAGAGTGATGACCACCACCATTTTCTCCCCACCTTTCTTGCGGGTCTCATGAGTCGCCATCTATTTTTTAGCGTATTTTGCATCGGATGATGTAGCTTTGCCAATGTGGATTAGGTTTCCTTAAGTTTCTTTTTAAGGTGTGTGCAGGCCATGTTATTTTACATTTAAAGCCGTGGTCCATGAAGGCTGAGATGAGATTTGATGCTTGACATTTTTGTTTATTTTATCCTATATTTTACATTTTGCAAAATTATCAGCTCATCCCTTCCTATTTGACGTGGAAAATTTTGGCAAAACCATCATTATTACTATGCACAGATTCAATATAAATATAAGTGCAACATTACATAGATATTTAAATAATATATTTTTCTAAAATGTGTTTTTCTCAACATATAACCCCTGAAATTTAATCGATACTTGTAAATACAACTAAAACAATCCATTTAGGAATTTGTTATCCTTCAACTAGAATACACCATTGTTTTATTATGAGTGATATGTTCATCAACTAGACTGTGTGGGTGTTGATTCCACTACAATTAGAGCCAAGATCTCGCTACAAGGGTGGATCCAGATAAGGATTGTCGCAGAGCGAGGATGTTTAGATGTGAATCGAGGGGAGTCTAAGTGGTCCATCATAGCCTATGTCAAGTTCAAAATTGTAGGAAGGAGATGTGATATGTGCACAAGATCTAATGTAATATAAGGCTCAATCTATTCTATATACATCATAGAGGGCACCGTGAGCTTTCCCAAGAGCTTCTCTCAAGTTTGGAGCGTGAAGATCTGACTCACCAATAGAGTGATCTAAAATCTCAATTTGTCTATGAAACCAACTAGAAACATGGGTCGGTGTTACTCACCGAGATGTTCGAATAGAGATGGGGATCCATTTGAGGGGCTAAAGTGGTTGGAGAGCTAGCTAAACGGTTAATACAATTAATTCGCTAACATCTCTGTCAACCCTTATGTTTCTGCTAATTAGATAATGCCTAGGTTTGAATATATTAAGTGATAAGCCATTTGGATGGCTTTATAATTATTACTTGAATGACACACATGTCACATACGGATATCATGGCAATGGGACTATAAACACCACCCTCAATGTGATAATTACGCCAAAGGTGTTTGTCTCAGGTAGAAATGCCTAGGTCTTTTGACACAAAACATAAATCAAACGGTTGTTAATAATTTGGCCGACAGAGTGTGATGAAATCGGGACCATTCACCATGAATGATAGGATTATAGGACATTGACATTTATTTATTTAATTGTGTCTTTTTGTGACTTATTTTTAGTCATTAACATACGAACGATTATAAACCATCCATGTGGTGATAGAAAAACCTCCACTTCCCCAGGCAGTAGCCGTAGCAGATCATAATTTTTGTAAAGAACCTTTAATGGGCATGACCACCCAGTTTACGATGCTTTTCTCCACTGCACTCAGAATTGGAGATAACACACTTTTTTTACATTGGTTAGGACTATCTAAGTAGCAGTGAAGTCTCTACAAAATATGATGTTTACAGTGTGGAGTTGGTCATTCTTCAACTTCTCACCAAGAAACTAGTGATTCAACTCGTGAGATAGATGGAGCATGTTATGGATAGTGGAAAATTATAGGATATTTATTATCCTTTTGTCTGTGAATGGACACTTCTGCAAACTACTCGACTAGATAATTTTTCTTTAGATTATGTGGAAACCCACAGAAGTACAAGGGTCGAACTTGAACTAGATGTTATGAATTTTCAAACGAGCTTCAAAAATTCCTCATCCCTGCATCAAAACTAGGCACACTCGTTCCACAAGGGCACAATTTGGTGCAAAATACTGAAAAAAACATGATATGAGCTTCTTCCTTTTCCAGATTATCAAGGCAAACCACATTTAATAAGGATTTTTTCATACATTTAATTGACTTCATTGTCTAAGGGTCAGAAATGAATATTTTATTATGATTTGGAAATTAAGAATTTGATCAAACAGATATATAATTTGTAGGAGGTAATAGACAATCATTTCATTACAATAGACGAATTTACGTACAAAAAAGGAACAACGCAACTATATGGGGTTGATTCGGCTTATAATGACTTACCGCAGATGCAGGCACATTGAGTGGCATACTCGCGGTGACCAGATTCAGCTTATATTTTTTGTTGTAAACTATTCTTTTTTGAATTGATTTATATTACAATGTACTTGTGTCGCCAGAATTCAAAATATTGATATAATTGGAATTATTATTTGTAAGAGGTGGAAACATAGGTGTATATATACCTGTGGCATTGAATATTTGTGAGATATTATGGAACTTGATGTAAAGGCGTCTACTATCTACATTATTATTTTTAGATACTCCAAGTCCATGTACACATGGTGATATGTCGTAAAGATAAGAGCATAAATTTATGAGAATAAGAAAGGATTCTTTTGTGGATGTAAATTGTTTTGAAATAAGATATGTAAAACACATTCATATTTCATCCCAAAATTTAAAAGGAGAATACATGTATGTGATTCGGTTTTTCTCAAGACTCCATGTAAAAAACTCTCTATATTTTATTCCCTCACATGAATCAATCACATGGCTTTTACCTTAAGATGTACATAATATACCAAATGCATTACTATCACAAGATACATATTCAATCACATGGATTTTACTTTAAGATGTACCTAATATACCAAATGCATTCCCATCACAATATACATATTCAAATGGAGTACATATTCCAATATTTCATATTTATCAGTTTTATTGTCATAGATTTTACAAACACTATATGTATTTGATCTAATTCTCCTTCTATATATTTCAATATCTCATTAGCTTTTGATTATAAATGATTAATTAGATATAAGTATTTTATCAGTTACACATGATATGTTGGCAAGGGAATGTGTTTTCACATTTTAGATATAGGAGAATGAATATTAGTTCTAGATTAATCTCACCCCTCCATTATACAAAATAGGTGATCTCACTTTCTTTTTGACTTTCAATTTAGTATTTTTGAAATTATGTCTTTTATATCCTCAAAATGTTTCCAAATCATTGGGGTGGATTATTTATATCCATCTTAATATTTTACATTGACATGTATGTGTGTGCACACATCAAAATAGGCAATTAAAATAGATATACAATTTTTATTGGTATTAGACTCATTATATATTATTATTTTACATTTTTCTATTTTATTTGCATGATAATTATTAATCCAAGTTCTATGCTCTATTTGGCACATGTTTTATAATTTTTAATTACCTTCTAAAATTTTAATCTACATTCTTCCCATATTTTCTCCTCATTTATTCTTTTCTCCTTTACTCTTTCTTCTTTTTTTGGTGGTGTTGTCTTTTTTCCAAAAGTGTCCTACATTTATGACCATTACTAAACTCATACTACATTTTTGGATTCTTCTTCTCTATGCGAAACTTGGGCCATATTTTGGGTTCTTTGATTCTTTTCACCTTTATTTTTTAGTTCAACCTACTTATTTTTTGTTGCCATGTACACTAATAAGGTCTTGTTTTATTGAATTTGAGAAGTTTCTAAAAGAACATTCATAATAATATGTTTTGGAAAACACAAAGAACAATCACAAGCATAAATGTTTCGAAAGAAAGGAATTAATGATTGATTTTAATGGTAGGGAATCATCCTCGTGCCAAAATACATTACAATTGTTTTGAGAAGAACATCTAATAGTTACTTGTTTCATTTAATAAGGTCATTAACAATTATAATATATAGGAATTTGTATTAAACATTATACTTCTTATTAAATTTCTGTATACTCGGTGTGATCTCTTTAATTTAGAAGAGTTCCTCTAAGAGGAATGGTGCCAATAGAAGGGTGAAACTAGGATCTAACAATTTTCCTATATATATATATATATATATATATATATATATGAAATTGGAGTCATGTCAAGACTTTTAGGAAGAAAGGTAATTTATCAAATATAGTCCCCATAAAATTTTATAAAAAATGAGCAAGATTTTTGGACTACAAGAATTTGTGAATAGGGACATCAAATTAGGATTCACATTCGCTCATATTCTAGAAAATTGCTACAAGAATTTGTCAATAAAAATTTCATATTAGAATTCACATTAATAGTAGATGAATGTAATGTTGTCTTTTCCTATCCAAAACATTTTGAGTCATCTTAGCGTCATAATAATTACTAATACAATAATAAGTACTACCCTACTTTAAATATAAGAGCAACAATAAATGTTGCTAAGTACTGCCGTGGTTAAAATGACAATGTACATGATGTTAGTATGTTGGAAAAGGTTAACAAATCGGGTTGAATATAAGCCATTGCTTGTATTTGGTGAAACAATGTTAATGTCTCGTGAGAAAACCCATGTCTTTGGTAAAGTTGTAAAGATGACATTCCCTGAGATGATGTGTCATTCAATAATTTTTTCAGACACGTTGCATCTCAAGTCCTTTAAAGTGGTTGCGAGGGCAACGTTGTTGCCATGGTTGGTGATGATTGGGATATGGAGCTACCTGGGTTTTCATGTTCGATCAAAATACCCCCATAATGGAGCCAATGGAGGTTTACTACATTTGGATCAAGAAATGAGGTTGATGATCAGGATTTGAGAAGCCATGTTTAAGACGAAGACCATGTGTTTAAGAAATTGGATTCAATAAAAGCCCAGGTTTCAGTTTTTCCATCTAATGGTTCAGGAAAAGAACAAAAATATAAAGTGTTCAGAAAGGATGATCTAGGGTTTTATTCTTCAGTGAGGTTGAAAAAATGGTTTAGGAAGGGAAATCGAGGGCTACAACTGGAGAAACTAGGAAATGATCTGCAACATGAGAGCAACCAAAGTTTGGGAAACAAAACTCTATTGCTAAATTCAAAGAGAAATTCTAATTCTTCTAATAATCAAGTTCACAGTTAAAAAATTTTTGTAGAATCCCATCCAAATCGTTCTTATAATGAGAATGTGGTGGTATGAGAGAGCACTCATACTATTAATAATCTTCAAGGTAGAGATGTAACAAATGTTGAAGGAAAATATACAATGCCGAAGAATATTATAAGCGGAACACAGTACATGGATGTGAAAGTCACAAGAAATGCCTTTTTTGGCCTTCTTGTTGGCCCTTTTGATAAAATATAAAATAAAGTTTTGGGATGGAATGCTGGGAAACGATATAACACATGCAATAGAACAGGCTTATTTGCAAATATTGTAAGAAGAATATCATTCATGTTGTATTCCATAGGCTCTCGATGACAGGCACTCCCCTCGCCATGATGGAACTTATAACATAAATTTTGAGCTATGAAGGGAGGGTATCTGCAATAGCATTGAGTAAGAAAGGTGGTCTTATGGAAGAACTTAACAGGAGAGGTATAAATTTGTTGAAAGACAAATCAGTCCAAAGTTACAGCGAAGCCATGAAGTCGGATATTTACGCCAAAGGTGTTACTATTTGGAGTTCAACCTCCTTGTGTCAGAAATCAACGGCTCGAATTAGAAATCCGTAGATACGTTGAAATCTCGACGGCCCACAGAGTTCCACGTGGATGTCTCCAAGCCTGCGCCTGTTTCGTTGATTTTCGTACGGACACGTTTATTCCGCGTTTTTGGTCTGCGTTTCCTCCACGTAAAAATCTTCGTTTACAGCATGAATTAATTCAGACAATCGACATTTCCCAAGGGCAGAGGAAGCCTAATCCATCAAGGCTTTCCATCCTCACTCCATTGAATAAATCACCTGCAGGCCTGATCATCTTTGTCCTAGCTTTGACATACATCCATTAACAGATAACATCGTTGCAACATCTCCCTTCCAATTCCCGTGTTCCCCACCACCTAGTCTGCTTCATTCAACCATTTCGATTCATACAACACCGCTTCCTAGATGAGCTTGGATTCATGTTGCTCTCGGTGGAATGAAATGAGATAGTTGGGCCACATATCAGGTATACTTCCCGGTAGGCTGCTGATTATTTTCTCTGGACGTTTAGCAATTGCAGATGCATTGCAATCTACGCCAGAGTTGGACCATAAGATCTCTGACCTAGACTTGGAACTGTAACTTCCTTCACATCTTTTCCTTTCTCCATCTCAAATTTAATCTCTTCTTCTTTGTCAGTTACAGACTTCTCTGCATATGATTCCTTGTTTTCCTTCCCGTCTTCCTTTTTTGGCTTGTTAGTTACAAACTTTTCTTGTACGTCTGGTACATTTTTTTTGCTTCCCCTCCTCATTCTCATCCTCCTTGTGTACTGGCCGAGAAGGAACACCGTCATCCTACTTTTTCAAGGTTGTTGTCCTTCATTCTCTCCTCAACTCCCTGCAAATTCCATGAACAATGTTTTAAGACTCCAGTCTCGCATATTACTTAAAAGAATGAAAGAAAACACAGAACTTTCCAAAGCACCAGAAGCCATTGATATGCCAAAAACCAAGAGTTAAATGCAGAGCATTTCCTAGAATGAGGGTGACAAAGTTTTATTTTTCATTTGTGATTTATATGTTAATGGGATTTTGAATACAACTGTCAGATTCCATTGAAGGGAGGGAGGTTAAAAAAAGGAAAAATCTTGGTGATTACGGTGAGTTTTGTTGGCAAAGATGTAACTAACACATATCATTCGAAATAGTTGTTAGGTTTATGTATTAAGTTTAGATTTAACGGACAGACTCGCAGTCGCTAAAATATATATCATATATGTCGGCAGAGGAAGAGATGATTCGATTTCAATGGTCATCCACAATAATTCATTTCTATCTGAAATGTATTGTAGTATATAGCAATTAGCATTCATCTTACATTTTACATTAAATAAGATTAAAATAAATAAATGAGAGAATAATTTTTTATGAACTTTAGAACTTTAATAAATGAGAGAATATTTTTTATGAAGTTTATTAAATGAGAGAATTTAAAGATGTTCTATTATATTTTTATTTTTAAAAAGTGTTTTTTTCTAAATTTCCTACATCCAAAATGGTAACGGTGGCTGACACAACTTAAAAAAATTAATAGAACTATTATGTTAATGGCTCTTTCTATCAAATTATAATATATTAATTAGATGTTTCTAATTATATAGATTGTTTAAATAACATACTGAATATTTCGGAAGTCATTTTGAGTTGAATTCAAATTAAAAAAAATGGTGTATGTAGATGTTTTCAAGTCAAGGATTTGGAATTATTCATTTTGAATATGTTTTCCATCCAAATATACAAATTGGCCATAGGCGGTTATTACAAAGGTATTAAAAAAATACAAATAAATAAGTATTTATTTTGGCATAGGAGACAATAATATTATTAGAAAAATTTTGTTAGGAAAAGAGTCTGCCAGAATTTGACACTTTCTAGCAAAGGCAACTTCAAAGATGGTCCCTCCGGCAAATAAGGTTTTAATAATCTCCCCACACCAAAAAAATATTGTACGAATTATTGATCCATTGTAATATAATTATTGAGAAACTGTTCTCCTATTCATGATCTAAGTAATCAAAACCAAAAAAAGAATAACATGACGTTCAAAGCTGAATATTTGCAGATGAAGAGGTACCTTTGACATGAATGTGGCTTTGAAAAACCAGTAAATTTGCGTATTTCTGAGAAAAAGACTCAACTGCACAAAAAGACTAGAAAATCATCCTGGTACTCCCATATTAGCGGTTGTCGATGTCGTGCATGACATGATACAAAATATCAAAGAAATCAATGTGGTTGGGTTTTGATCCTAAAACCTATTGAATTTTCCCAAATTGTTGTATTGCCACTTTAAGCTCAAATTGCATGCACTTAAATAATGGTTTCCCAATCTAAAACATTCGCTCGTTATACATGTTTGGCTAACAGCTAGAGGGAATCAATTACCCATGCGTATTCACACTTTGCATGTTTTCCTACAATTACTCCATATTTAAGCTTAAAAAGTGGGGACTACAAAGTGCTCCAAGAGGTAAGCTCTTTGGTAGATTCTCAAATATGATTTTTTTGGTATTTTCCCCATTTTTAGTTTATCTGTGCTTGAAATGGGGTTACAAAGTGCCACATAAAGAAAGTAATGTGGTTGGGTTTCTACTCTAGAAAGTCTTCAATTTTCCCCAATTTTTATTTTGGCCACTTTAAGCTCTAATTGCATGCGCATGTATAATGGAGTCTCAGCAAAAAATATTCGCTTGCCCACCATGTGCTAACATCAGCTGAAATGACTCAATAGTATATGATTGTTCATGCGTCAGATGTTTCCCTCAATTGCTTCGTCTCTAAGTTAAAAAGGGGGGCTACAAAGTGCTCCAAGAAGCAAGTATTATTAGTTAGGGTCTCAAACATGGAAACTTTTGGATTGTCTCAAATGTTTTAGTTTGTTCCCTTTAACGGAAAATTGTAATCACATGAATAAAGGAGCCAAATAGACACGATATAGTGAAACACAATGCACTTCTATGGCCCCCAACCCCTACTTCATCTTCCCTCATCCTCTCTCTTTTTCCCTTTCTCAAGTTTCAATTCTTCCATCTATCCCCTTCGGTGTTTCCATCGTACTTTTCACGTACGATTGCTAGTATTATTGTTAGTTATATTGTTCTGTTGGACGGGGGTAATATTATAAGGGGCCATGTGGCAATATTCTATGGCACAAATGCAAAATAACGGTATGTGGACTCCACAACCACGGAAAAATATTTTAAATTTAGAAAAATCCAAAGATTTCATATGCACCAATGACCAAAACAAATAAAAAATATAAAGGTATTAAGCTTTCTATTATTTAGGGTAAAAAGGGGCAAAACAAAAAAGACAACTTTGTTCTTCTGGATGAGGCGTTTTAATTCTTATCCAAGGCAAATGCGCCTCCTTTGGGCACAAGTCAGAAAAACAAAGCCCATGTGGCAGGTCTCGAATTTAAAAAATTTAGTGCCTGTCAAATCAAACGTTGGTGATGGCTTAACGCTTTCGGAATGGCTGTAAATTTCAATATTTTTATACTTTGTAAGGCTGGAGATAAGTGTTACGTAAAAATTACAGCACCCCTGACTGCTTGTGATTTGTGTGTGAGGTAATCAGTGCAACTTTCATAACATGGGATTATCATACTTTTGACTTCGACTCACGATAAACTCTTAACAAAACACTCTACAATGATACGTTTAGAAAAGACACTACGACCCTTGACTTTGACTTGACAATATCACATAAGAATGACTTATATATGACCCTCTTTGATCTTAATATACTTGATAACCTATTATTTACCTAGACACATTTTGACGACAAGATAATAAACATGAAAATTAAATACTACAATAACATAAGATTTTTAAATGACCAATAATAAATGTTTTGGTATAAGGTTTGTAATGAAAGACAATAACAAATCTATGTTATACACACAATGATTATTGACTAGACAAGAACAACCTAAACAAGGGTTGCGTTACAGCAATAGTACCTGTCGTAAATGTTATATGCAAATGCAAAAAGAAAAGAAAATTTGTATTTGTAGATTATTTATGTTCTCAATATACATTAATGAGGAGTATAAAGGGATAATCTCTATATAATAATTTCTTACAAATTGGGCTGTAAATCAACAATAAATTCACCAAAAAAACACAATTTCGTAGAAAATCACCTACCATTGAAGGGATTCTGCTGGACTAAAAATATCTTGTGCATTGCCATAAGTTTCTTACATAATGATTAGTGTGTAAGCAGATATTTGTTTTTGTAATGTTGTCATCTGATCTTATAACATAAGCTGACTATAGATCATAGCATTGCCCACTAGATGGGCTACTACGCCTACAATGTCTCTTAGATTGTCTTGCTCTCTTACTGTAGCAAAGTTGATGAATAGTGTACATCCATCCGTTCTAGAAAATTTAACCTACCAAGAAAACAACCAGCTTAAAATCGTGAATGAGGTTATAGACAATTTGTTTGACAAAATGTCTCAAAATAAACTATCAACCTGTACTGAAATTAATATCACAATTGATTCTAGTTATGCCCATGAAACCAAAAGATTTTTTTAGATTCCACACACTGTTCAACTAAACATCTCAGAGAAAGTAAAAAATTATACTCGTTACACACAAACCGTTTGACAAAATGTTTCCAAAAAATAGAAAGTAAGGCTTTGCATCATACACACTGTTTGACAAAATGTCTCAAAGAAAATTACTTAATAATAGATTGCACATAAACTATCTATTGTCTCAAGGAACACACAAATAATAGTAAATTATACAAGTTCAATGCTCTATTTCCCAGTTTTGAATGCATAATTTATTATTTCACAATATGCCAGAGGAAACAAAAATACCGATGGACCATGCAACGTGATCTTAAATGTCAATATTTGTAAAATGAAAGTCACAGTTTTCCAGAAGCTTTTCCTACAAATCAGCAAATAAATTATACAAAATTCACAAGTCTTTCCAGAAGCTTTTTCTACAAATCATCAAATGCAACAATTCAAAGGCTATTCTAAATTAGATTGCATACAAAAATTTTGGACAATTTCCCAGATAAAACAATACAAATAAAAGTGGCATACTATAGTCCAATGCATCTGGAGGGCAGTCTATAGCAGACTACATGAACTGTTTGATAAAAATGCTTAACAAAAAAATGCATTATACAATAGTTCTATGCATTTGCTCCCAATGCAGCAATTCAAAGACTAATCTATATTATTTTTCATGCATATTGTTTTAGATAAAAAAGCACCCAAAAAATTAGTTTCAATCCTTTCCCCGATGATGGCTTTTGTAAAGAGACTAATTGTCAAACCAAAAACAACTATCGAACTTGATTAGCCTACATAAGACTACAAGGAATTGTGTTTTAATTACCATTTTGCTTCCGACAATGTAAAACAATTGTGAAACACTTTTCTACTGCAAAAACTGAAGTTTTATAAAATGTATCCATTGGTTGAGCAGCAAAATTTGCAATGAAAAAGTGCTCTTTTTGTTCGCAGCTGATTTGAAGATGCAACAAGGCCAATTAGAAACACATCTTCAAGTTGACAATAACAACACACCCAATCATGTTAGTCAAACATACTAACACATGAGAGTTGATGATGCAATGAGTCTTCGAACACAATTAAGCCAACCACAATGGTTGAAAGATGATGCAGCTACAAACACAGGGATTCCCCTTGACACCCCAATGACAACATATTTTTGTCCATTCCAAGTGAAATAGTTCACTACTATGCAAATTCTTATGATTGGGAAAATCATATTGAACAAGAATTGGAGGAATATCTTATAGAAATTGCAGATTTTTTTTCCCTCAGCAGACGTCTAGAAGACACAAGAACAACCACGTAATGAAGTAGGAAACCATGTGAGTGGATCACTACAGAATTTTCTAAGACTACCAATTGATAGGATTCAAGAGAGAGTAATTCACACATAGGAGCCAATATAAGAGCATGTAACAAAAGGGGTGAAGGGAATTAAATATAATATCAGAGGGAAATGAGCTCAGAACACTAATTTTGGAGGACAACCGCGCTTTCTATGTAGATAAACCTGGTGGTGAGAGAACCCACTACCCAGTCACTCGTTCAAGATATTGCACACTTTGTTAGACCCAATCGTAATTTTATGTTTTGTTGAGGGGTAACTAATTAGCATCTGAGATTATTGTTAGTTCGAAATTTCTTTTCTTCACATTCGGTTTATAGTATTATGGATCTCCCTCATTCTGGATCTTTCATAGAGGAGAGGCAGGGTATTAGGCCAGGTTTCCAATTCCCATGTCGAATTAAAAAATTATAGTTCACGAAATTGATACTATGTTTTTATGCACTTTTTTACCTTCTTCATGTCAAATAAATTTTGGACTTCAATAGAATTTTTAATGTTCATATTTTCTGGACTTCCAATGAAGGGAAACATAACCATGTACGTGCCTTTTTTCATTGGGCATACGACTCCCCTACCTGATTCTATGGTTTGTTATAAGGATTTTGGTTGGCTCTTAACTCTAAAGTTGAGAGAGGGTAAATGTTGTTTTTTCCCATCTTTTTTTTCTTTCTAAATTTAAAGTCTAACTTTATATTAACAAAGAAAATGCCAATTTAAAAGTATCTACAGCCCTCATCCTCTAAACCTGCATGGTTGCATGCTAATAAAACAGAAATGAAGCTTAAATGGTCAGGTCATGTTCTAAAGTGTTTTAGTATGTCAAAGAGTGAGAGCATCCCTACAAAATCCATCTGGTACATATCCTACAATCATGGAAATCCCTGATACCACATCTTTTTCAGGCATTCTTTCAAACAGTTCATGTGCATTAGGTATGCTTCCACATTCTGTATAGATGTCTACTAGAGCACTTGCACCTACATCTAAAAAACCATTAGGCAATCCCTAATACCACATCTTTTTCAGGCATTCTTTCAAACTGTTCATGTGCATTAGGTATGCTTCCACATTTTGTATAGATATCTACTAGGGTACTTACAACTACATCTAACAAATCATTATGCTTTAATGGATGTAAATGCACATTCTTCTTACTACACACAACCCCTCTGAAGATTACATATCTTCAATTATTCCAGACCTGTATTTTCACTAGCATGGTTTCACAAGGAAAGACAATCCACTCTTTCATTTCTCACAGGTGATTAAATGGCATTTGCTACACAAGCTTTTCATAAAAAACATATTTAAATGTATGTCAAGTGCAGAGTTTTGATAGATGCCCGTAAAGAGTTTGACCAAGTGAAAGAACGAGACATTTTCTCATGAAATACAATTATTGCAGCATATAGAAGACATGATTATCCTCACAAGGAAGTCACACTATTTCACCATATGCAAAAAATAGGTCTTCAACCCGATCAGTTTACATTTTCCAACATACTCCCAGCCTGTGCCAAAATGGGAGCTTTGGAGCAGGATATGGACATCCATCAAAGCATAAAGGATAGAGGAATTTTGTCAGATGTGGTTGCAAATGTCCTGGTCGACATGTATGCAAAATGTGGAACCGTAGACAAGGCACGTGAATTGTTCGACAGAATGCCTCAAAAAAATGTGGTATCGTGGACAATAATGATTGCAAGATATGCCCAAAATGGATTTGTTGAAAATGCGTTATAATTACTTAGAAACATTCATGCAATTGCAATTGGCAGATGTAAAGACAAATTCCACAACCTTTGTCAGCATCATCCCTGCCTGTGCCAAAATGGGAGCTTTGGAACAGGGTATTGACATCCATCAAATCATAATGGATAGAGGAATTTTGACTGATGTAGTTGCAATTGCCTGGTAGACATGTATGCAAAATGTGGAAGCATAGACAAGGCACGTGAACTATTTCATAAAATGCCTCAAAGAAATGTGGGCTCATGGAATGCCATGATTGCAGGATATGCACAATATGAATTTGTTAAAAATGCACGTGAACTATTTGATAGAATGCCTCGAAGAGATGTGATCTCAAGGAGTGTCATGATGGCAGGATATGCACAAAATGGATTTGTTGAAAAGGCACATGAACTGTTTGATAGAATGCCTCAAAGAAATGTGGTCTCATGGAATGCCATGATTGCAGGATATGCACAAAATGATTTAACTCAGGTTGTAGATGAGTTGATGATATTTTTATAGACTTCTGAAATAGCCCACTCAGCCAAGTTTAACCAACTCATGTTTATATAGCATATAACTTTTTATTAGGTACAGTTTAAAAATGCATACACATTTAATATTATGTATATATTATGCATATAATAGAGATGCCATGGAGTGAGGAAGAGCAGAGACTATTTTTGGTTGGATTGGAAAAACTTGGGAAGGGTGACTAGACAAGGATATCCACAAGTTCTGTTATAGCCAGAACTCCTACACAAGTTTCCAGCCATGCCTAGAAATATTTTCTTAGATAGAGCAGTCTCCAGCAAAGAAAATGTCGCTCCAGCCTCTTCAACATGTGCCCTTATACTCAAAATGTATAAATCTCTTTCTTCCCATATCGTAAACAAGCTTCTTCTACCTTCTGCTTACTTCCTAATAATTTTTATTTCTCTTCTTTACTCAGGCTACAAGCTTCCCTGTCAAAGAGGATTCTCTGGAAAAGCAGCAAGATATTTTGCCAAATATATCTGGGAATTTAGAGCTATCAGTTGTAGCTGCTCCAAAGCTATCTCTATCCATATCTACATAACAAGATGGAGAAAGTAATATTGGCAATATTTATGAAGCACAGTTATTGTTGCCATTGTGGCTAGAATTAGCAAGAACATAAAATGTGTTTTATAACAGTGGGGAAAAGAGTAGATGCATAACGGGTGGACCGGATATAAACTGCAATCAAAGATTTTTATTGGGAAAATGCAGGAAAGCCAGAAGAAGCAGAAAATGGATGTGTCTATGAAAGCATACACACATAAATTGAAGCATTCATCTAAAACCCTAGCAAAAAAGAGGAAGGGGTTTACCTCCGTGACATTCGCAGACAAATTGTAATGTTCGGGTGTCGTCAAAATCCGTAGGCCCCCGCAGCAAACCCAGCACACATTAAAAAATCCCCTTCTGCTTTTGGACACCGCCTGCTGCATGGAGGGAGCCATGTGCACACAATAGCAGCGGCCGTTGCAACTACCAATGGAATAATAAACATTTGCCCCCAGAAATGGACACGCAAACGGAATTAAAACTTTAATGCAGGAGGAAGGAAGGAGTTCTGGCAATGAGGAATTAACATTCCACCAATCAAATAAAACATTTACATGGGCACTACCAAAAATTGCAAAACAAAAAATTACACGAACATTAGGTTTTTCATATTCTGCATACAGTTCAAAGCAAACTAATAGCCAAAAGCGAATACAATAGTATCGTGTCGCGGCAAGGACTAATAATAGTGAAAACTTAGACATGAGACTCTTTTCACAATGAGACGTCTTAGGATAATATCGTGACACACCACAATGTACTTTTGATAACATTCAATTGAACATCAATGTTATAAAAACTAGCAATCGCATATGTACAATGCAATGTGAACGCCGAACAGTATATGTTTTTGATTTAGAGGGATAGTTATTACTTTTGTAGTTAATGTTGATAAGATGCGTAATTGATTTTGTAAGTGTAGGAATATAGATGAAGCATTACATTTAAAGTTTTTATAGTGGTAGCCTTTTGTGGGCAATTGTTTTGGCACTAAACATGAATACAATTGATATTGCTTTGGATAGTTCACTTTTGTAGTTGACGTTGTAATTATTTGGGGGAAATTGTGTTAGTGTTGCAGCGTGTTTGAGATGATTGTTGCATCAGTTGTTTGGTTGGTTCTTTGTTGAAAAAAAAAATTGTACTGTCAATAACATGTTGATAAGGGGTTTGATTGATAGTTGTAGTGTAGGAATATAGATGAAACATTACATTGAAAGTATCTATGTGCACATTTAAAATTTGTTACAAATTTGTACATATACATTTGCAAATCTTATATCATGAGATGTGAACTAAACATGAATACATGTAAGCCTCCGTACATTTGAAAATTTTATATAATGAGTGGTAGTCTGTTGTGATGAATTTTATTTGATCTAAACATGAATACATTTGATACTCCGTGAACGGCACTGCAGCTTTGGATATAAGAAGTGTTGAGTAAAGTAGTAATGGAGGTGCTATCAAAGTAGAGGGTAGTATTAACAATGGGTTGTTTTGGTTGAGTGATAGTAGTCTTGAATCTTCCTTTCTTCTTGCTCCAAGTGTTGGTATGTGTGTCATTTTTGAGTATATTTCAAATGAAAAATGAGGGGAAATGCACAAATTGGCAAGCGAGGGAACTCTGGAGAAAGTTCTGAATGGCTCCATAGGAATTATTTGCATAAAGAGGAATTTCCAAAACATGTGGTAATCTGTCAAGGTCGCCAAAGAGGATGATTAATCTATTCCCAAATTCAGATGTTTTTAAGTGTGGGAAAGCTTTGCGTAGCCTACTGTCAATTTTGCTTAGCAACTTTGGGCTGACGAAACTCATTTCATCAATAAGAACATATTCTATATGTTCATCGACTCTTGAAAAGATGATAATGCACACTGCCTTCAAGGGGTTTCAGTTCTTTGATTGGAATATAGAGCGTTGCGTGGATTATGGATGTTGAGATGTTGAATGCTCCAACACCAGCAGCAGCAAGCACAAGTAGTGGTGAGGGAGATGTGGTTGATGTTGTTGTGAATGAATTACTTATTTTATTTATCAGAAATGATTTTCTTGTGCCAGTCGTTTCTTGAATTATCAATCTTAGTGGAGGTAGAAGGGGTTTGTTTGCTGAATGGTGTAGTATGGTATCAAGAACTAGTTGTTGTTCTGAAGACAAAGGAAGTGTGAAGGATGGTGGTGTGTCCTGTATGTTGGTGTTAATTGTGTCTACATTTTCTCTCTCGATGAATGATGAACCAATTATCTGCAAATCATGTGGAATGTCATGTATGTTCTAATTATTGTGTATGTCAAAATCTCGCTTCCCCAACATTTCAAGACTATCAAGTCCCGTGTTGTTTCAAAGCAAACTAATAGCCAAAAGCGAATACAACAGTATCATGTTGCGGCAGGGACTAATAATAGTGAAAACTTAGACATGAGACTCTTTTCACAATGAGACATCTTAGGATAATATCGTGACACACCACAATGTACTTTTGATAACATTCAATTGAACATCAATGTTATAAAAATGACTACAAAAATGACTTGAAAAGTAGACTTTGACAAATATGAGCTCCCTTTATTTTTAATAATGACCACTACTACTCAAACTATGGTAGGAAAATTCACTTTGCATATATAGACTAAGACTCCAAGCAACTAAACACATACAGTATATTCTCTATTACTGAAAACTAGCAAAATCATCCACAAGTGCTTGTGAGAGGCTGATAAGCAGTTTGGAGGAGTATTTGAATGTGGTAAATTAGTAATTTTAAGAGGTTTGGAGTTTCAAAATATTGGTAAAGTGTTAAGAGACGACAATCCATGAGGTAGCATGCAAAATATGTTGGCTTTGAAAGGTTTAGGCAACAATTAGAGTTGTTAGAGGTTGTATGTGATAGAGAGTTCCTGCAATGAAAAGTGTGTAGTTAACATCATAGTGTGGATGCTTAATAAATGGAAATAGAATTACATTGTGGGTAATTATATGGAGATAACCTGTATTTGAATGTCAAAAAAGGCTTAAGAACTGGCTGCATCTATTATTGATGTCGTGCACTGGATGAAAATGTAATTTGTAGTTAGTTTCACATATATTTGTGTAAAGTAACTTAAAGATGAAGAGATTTCTCACAAAGAATGGGAAAACTTAATTTACTTATAATGAGGAGAGAGATATCTATTAGCATCAATTGCTGGCAACATCCGTAGGCGTTTCTCTTCTAGCAATCTTTGTTTTACATTCCTTACTGTTTTGATTTCTGAGTAGCGCTCAAAACTAACATGGGGAGATATTCTCAAATGTTCAATGGACCTAACTCAGGATAATGTCATGAAATTCAACCCTGGTTTCTCATCATCTCTAATATCAATAGTTGCTTTAGGTAAAGTTAATCCTTAAGACTTGTGTATGGTAAGGGCCCACCATTTTTAGCAGCACCTGTTTGTAATTTCCTCTTATTACTGGTAATATAGGAATGGACTTAGGATTTATGGGGTCCCATGTAGGACCCGGTTTAGTTATCAAATTGTACTATTACAGACATGGGCAAGCTGGGCATTTTGGAGCCAGCAGTGTAGATAATTTCCTGTATAGTACCTATAGAATTGTTAACTAATCCAGCTTCAATGCAAAGGTTACAAAGTAACATAACACATTGAGCTATACAGAGGAGGAATTCATTTTCCAACTAGTCATCGTCTGCATCTTCTACACCTGAGTGCCTCGTATATTCGGCAACACTATAGGTGATCGGCCTAGATAAAGACTTAAGCATATGTTTGTTATGCAGACGAACACATTTATTAGTTGTGTATAAGTGGATTGCTGAATCAAAGTATTCTCTTGTGCCCTAGCTGAAGCAAGCATTTATCTATTTCATGAGTGTTTCCCCATCATGGAAAATAGGTTCAACATTTCTAATGTTTTTCAAGATCATGGGGAAGATGATTTGTCATGGATCACTTCCTTGTTGTCAAAATATTACATCCAAGGTAATGACAATGTTGAAAGTTCTTAATGAGGACCTCGTCAATGAAAATATTGAAGTGGTGATGCATATACATAGCAACAATGTGCAGATTGGTAATTATGTTTTTACTCCTCTAGTGGTATCCCTCTGCAGCATTTTTTGGATGTGAGCCAGGCATGACTTGATGCAGGTCTGACCATTTGGTATCTGCAGCACTTAATGTAATGAAGAATGTTGAACAACCTAATTGTGTAATCATGTCCATCAACTCATTATTACATGTTGTCTAATAGGCCCTAGTACCTCTAATGTTGGCTACATAATGCATTACTTGCTCAAGAAGCTTGTCATCTAACATATATCGAAGGTGGTGGCAGAGATCTTGAATAGTAGTCGGTATGTTTTCACCCACATTTTTCTTCACAAACAACGATGTAGTGGATTGCAATCGGTGCCTCAACATAAGATTCAACAAGAAATACCTGAATCTTGGATGGGCACCAAATCTGTTGTCATGGTATTTCATCAAATGTAGAGCATATTCATGTAAACGTAACTTTTTTATTCAAGGTTGCAATCATTCAACTTCACCATTTGGAAATAATGTAGGGAATGCCATGTCAAACAAACCTTCAATATTGTATTCATTAACTAGAGATAGCCCAATAACAGGCCAATCAATTCTATCAATGGCACCTGCTCCTTCATTTTCAATTATGTTTCTTACCTCTTCCATTTCACGACATGTTTTTCCCATTCTTATTGCAAAATACGACGGTTGCTGCTGAAGTTATTCAAAAGTTGATGTATTGGGGTCTTCAACAAAGTGATCGACATTGTCATTGTCGTCAATGTTTGACTCAACAAATTGGAGGCTCTAAGATATGTTTGTTTCTTCTTTAGGCAGTTCATAAATGGAAATATTACATAATTGAACATCCTTGTAATACCTATCATTGCATATTTTATATTATAGAGCATCCAATACACGAGATCTCTTTACCAGATAATCATAGTGTTTTAAATGACTTCCATGTTTTCTAACAATTAGAATATCGAGGTCCTAAACACGCCAAGGAAGATAAGCGTAAATTTAAGTTATGTCTTGCGAAAAGGTTATAATGTGCCCCTATACTTATACTGGCCTCCTCATGCATGGCTTACTTGCATTATGGGATTGACACGAAAAATAAGCATCTCTTCAACTTGTGTGAGAATTCCCAAGACATGAGGTTGGACAACAGGGTCCATATTATTCCATGATGAAAAGAAATGACCATTAAGTTCAGAGTAACATCTTGTACAAATTGGTCTTGTGGCTGTGAGTTTGACTTTTATTCCTGGGTACGCCTCTTTACAAATAGTGCACACAGGCATGTTTGAGAGGTTATCCAATCTCAAGCGGAATGAACTTTGAATAGACATAACTTGTTCATACGATAATATTACTCGTGATTCTTGAGCATTGGAAAAATTACATGTGTTATGATTCAACATGATGTCTTGTAGCTCAAAATTCCTTTCCATGAATGTGTGATTTTGAAGGTTGTTAATGGGAACATGAGGATGTGTTTGAGCGCATTACAACAAAAGGGAGTGTAGATTTTCTGCACTTGAAGAACCATGACCAATTTGATGAGGGAATGGATGGCTATACACATGTTGGAAATTATACTACCCTTTGCCTCTCTGAGGAATGTATTCTTCATTGTTAATGCCAACATTATGTTGGGTAGTCAGGGAATGAGAGGAAGCAGTATGACATGTTGTCACTTGTGGATGCAAGGGAGGCACCACTGCAAAGTCATTTTGCTTCCCTTTGACCTGTGTTGGCGTGAAATTAATGCCAAACAACTCAGTCCTTGATGCATATAGTTGTCTTCTTCTCCTATTTATTTATTCTCTTCTTGCATGATACCTTTCTCTTTTCTTTCTATTTATCTCTTCTTTTTTCTCTTGATATATTTTTCTTCTTAGTCTGTTTATTTCTTCATGCCTTTCTTCATAAAATGTCTATTGAGTAACATTTTTTTGTTTTTGAGGTTGGGTCATAGTAGTTTCATGGGTTGGAGGTTGCACAAATTGTTGGTAACTATGCAAATGGTTTTGAGGAATGTTAATGCAGTTTGTATCGTTGTAACATGTAATGATATTAGTTGGATTGATTTGGCTGACCATAGTTTGATGGGGGTGATATCTATCTGTTTGAGTTGATGTCAACATTTCAGAAAGGATAGCTTATGGGTTTTGACATCTACAATAGTAATAAACAAATCGGCACTAATGGTAATCATAGTAAATGTCACATAAAAGAATCAAGCATTTTATAATTTTAAAACTACCTAAAATTCTAGATTGCAGTAACACTAATAAAAGTGAATAACAACAAAGTAATAATTGACATCAAATAAAATAAGATAGAATATATACATATAATTGTAAATGATATGTGAAAGTTGTACAAGAATACAAAAATTCACCACATAAGTTTTCAAGAGTTGAGGCATTGAAAACTTATGTGGCAACATTGTCGTATGAGGTTCAACAACACCAAACTTTTTCATGAGATCCTCTTTTATCTTTGTTGTACTAAGTTTTTTTCTTCTATGAAAGACAAAATGAATCACAAATTGCTTTCAAAAAAGTTGTTCTTTGTAATGAATTTTCTTCATTGACAATGTCCATATTGGTGCATCAGGTGATATTAGGATGCTTGACGAGTTCTTAGTCCTCATTGTACTCCAATACAACTGCAATAAAAGGCAATACGTGAGGGCAACATACAACTTCAACTTAACAACGAGGATAAAATTGTGAGAAGCTCACTCGTTAGGCAAATTCAAAAGCCTTTCGTATACTCAGTCTAACGTCCAACTTGGGACATGATAGGAGTGCTTCTTCTAGAAATAATTCATCAGCAAGTCATATCTCGTGGTACCGAGCAAGGTAGGTGTATCCCATATAAACGAGTTGGAAAAGGGTCAAAAGTATTTGTACTCACCAAAAAAAATTGTACAATAACTAAATTTTAACATATTAGTGCACATATCAAATATGTAATAAATGAAATTAGATATTTAAAGAAATTAGAAAATGAATGCGTGAATTTAAGATTTCAATCCTATCAATACGTAATGTTGAAATAAATTCTAGGCAAAGTAAATGTTAAAATACTTTTCAACATATAAGCATAGAGGTCAAATGAGAAATAATTAATGTTACATATTTAGAAAAAAAACAAGATGACAAGGTTCTAAAGTAATTGGATCAGTTCATAATCACCGAATTTAAGATCGCAATTATCTTTTTGTGTAACTTGTAACTTGAGGTCAAATCCTAAGAATTACATGCAATATGGCATAATAGAACAACAAACTATATATATACAAATTAATTAAAAAATGTTCTAAATAAATTTATTGCAACTATCAAATTCTAACATATAAATAAATTCAAGACAAACTAAATTTTAATATACATTTCAACATATAAGCATAGAGATCAACTAAGGAAAAAATAAAACTACACATTTACATAAATTACAACATGCATATGTCAAAATTGTAAATTTATAAAAAGGAGTCATTTCCCTATTATTTTGTATGAGTTTATAATGCCCAAATTTAAGATTGCAATCATCTTTTTATTTAAGTTGTAACTTGAGGTGACATCCTAAGAATTACATGAAAATGGCAAATACTCCATTAGAAAACATGCTTTCTTATTTAATATTGTTTTTTTCATTAAAATAAATTGGCTTCAATCTTTAAAAACTATTCTTATGGATGGAATAACACAATTATAAATTATACATACAAGTGTCATAAAACTTGCTAAACTTAATAAAGTGAGACATAAAGAAGCATGCAACTTGGTGGAGATTCTAATGTTTTGAACGACTGACAATATAAAAATTCGTCTGTTGTTCAAAACATTATATCCAATATAATTTTTGTTTCTTTCTATAGTTTCACGAGTGGGCATTCAATATAAAAAAAACCTAGTCTTCTCATGTTTTTTTAATGGCTAACTGACAATTGTATTCTCTTTGAAGGTAGAATAATTAATTTTATTCCTAGGAACAACACTTGAGCTAAGTTCAAGATAGTAGAGGAAAATATTTGAATTTCAATGAATTTCACTCAAGTATGCTTCCCATGCATACTCTTTAATGATAGCCTATGATCCGCAGTCTATTAAGATTGTTTTTAGAGTGAAAAGTATTGTTAAATCCTTAGGCCATGCATTTGTGGGAAGACTTGGATGGGTTCTCTATCATTATGCATGGATAGAATCTTCTACTGTGTGTCAACTGTATGGAATCATGTATTTGACAGAAATTAAAGCTATGGCTTCGAACACAATAAAATCTTTCTAAAATTTAACATTGCATTTAAAAATTTATATTAACAAAAAATAATTATTGTGTATGTCAAAATCTTGTTTCCCCAACATTTCAAGACTGTCAAGTCCCGTGTTGTTTCAAAGCAAACTAATAGCCAAAAGTGAATACAACACTATCGTGTCGTGGCAGGGACTAATAATAGTGAAAACTTAGACATGAGACTCTTTTCACAATGAGACATCTTAGGATAATATCGTGACACACCACAATGTACTTTTGATAACATTCAATTGAACATCAATGTTATAAAAATGACTACAAAAAATGACTCAAAAAGTAGACTTTGACAAATATGAGCTCCCTTTGTTTTTAATAATGACCACTACTACTCAAACTATGGTAGGAAAATTCACTTTGCATATATAGACTAAGACTCCAAGCAACTAAACACATACAGTATATTCTCTATTACTGAAAAATATGTGTTTCCTTATCTGTTGACGTTTGAAAAATTCTAAATCCGCCACGTAGCCTTGTACATAATCAGCATCGTGCTCATCCCATACATTCACATCGTTCGTCGTGAGAAAAGCTACTGCAGAGGAAAAACAGCCAGTTTCGGTGCCATTGTTTCTCCCGTTGCCTTTGTTGCTGGTGGAATTGAAATCTCACATCAAAAGAAATATAAAAGAACGTTCTTCATACAAAGAAAATTCTTTTCATTCTGAGATGGCGAGTTCCCAATGCGTTGTGGGCGTAAATTTGATGCAAGTCCCATCAAGAATAGAAAAATTAATTCATTCAAGCACAAAACAGATCAAAACCTAGTTATCAATCTAATCACTTGGTGTCTCCTTCAGTCATCACCCAACACTATGAGAACCCTTCCTCTCAAAAAAATTTTGACCCAATGCCAATATGCCTTGGATTTTTCCTAATTACACGGTCTAAATAATAATCTTTGAAAGAATAGAACAGACGATGCAGGTCAGTTTGAAATGCAACGAATCCAATAAAAAGCACACGTACAGGTAAAATAACATTGTAATAAAATCACTACCATAACATGGGCGACCATGATTAACTTGGGTCTACCCCCTATAATGCTGAGGAATCCATAATCACTCTGATACCAAATAAAATTATAAAACCATATTTGCACATAGAAAACAGGCTAATAATATTTTGTATTAATAAATCTCTAGCACAATACAAATTTAAATAGAGAGGATCTCCTAAAAAAAGGAGTCCTATAAAACTTCCATGAACAATTCAAACTTAATTTAGGCGATTTGTTTCAACAATCAAAACAATATGTATGTACTAACTAATAAATTCCTAACATATTTTTCTTTGAAGACTTCTTAAATTTCTAATATTGTGTGCAAGCATTTCTATGATAGTTTTGATCTTTGTAGGGTCAACTTAGATACCTCTCCATGAGACAATTTATCCCAAGAGTTTTCACGAAGTTACACCAAACACACATTTCTTTGGATTGATTCTAATCTTGTATTCATGCAACCTTTCAATGAAGCACCTTAAAACTACTAGATGATCAACTCTTGTTTTTTATTTTGTAAGGATGTCATGTACATAATCTTCCATAATGCCATGTAGCATGTCATGGAAAATAATTGGCATTGCTCTTTGATAGGTGGCCCCTGCGTTTTTAAGGCCAAAAGGTATGCCCTTATAAAAAAATGTGCCCCATGGTGTGGTAAATATTGTCTTGCGTTGATCTTATTTAGAAATTTGTACTTGATTATATTCAGAAAATTCATCCATTAAGGAGAGAATTTCATGACCCATCATAGAGTCAACAATCATATTAATGTTTAGTAACAAAAAATCATCTTTTGGACATGACTTGTTTATATCGTGGAAGTCTATACATATTCTGATTCCCAGGGTTTTTTAGCAACTTGTACAATATTTTATATCCAATTTGAATAGTCAATTGTTTTAATAAAACCTATTTTTAAGAGTTTTAGAAGTTCAACTTTAACTAGTAATGCAACTTTGGGGTACATTTTTCTTAGTTTTTGTTTGACCGGTTTTACATCTGGATGAACCACACGGTACGGATCCAACCTTTTCATATCCTTGTATGCACAATCAAATACATCTTGGAACTCAACAAGAATTATTGTAAATACTTATATTGCTACTTCTATTCGACTAGCACTAAGTTGTTAGAGTTTAGTATGCTCATTTGTACCAATATTTATGTCAATGGTCTCTTCTATTAGCATTTTTTATGTGTATTTTTCTTAAAAAGATATTGTAGGATGGTGTATATCATTTGTTTGATGTAAGGGATATTCCCCTCTCTCTAGTTCCTTAGAAATGTTTTCAATAGGAGATACGTACTTTTTCTTTTTCTTTTTCTTTTTTCATTTTTTGTTTCTCAAATACCACCTCAATGAGGTTTTCACTATAGGAGACTTTATTTTTCATTTTTTTATTTTTCTAATTTTTTTTGTGGACTGAAGTACTCGAGCTCCTCACCAAAATAATTTTTAACATCTAGGTCGATATTGAATCCCTTCTTATGATTAGAAAGGGGTATAAGGTCCCGAGTCCCAAGTCCCGAGAAACTCTTTTATGGGCTCATCTTTTTTGAAGATATCCATGGATATGTGATTTAATTTGTTTTTATTTATGAGACTAGGATGTATAAGGTCAAAGTTAATGGTGCAGATGGAAACATTTTCAATGAATAGATTAGTGTTCGCTAAGTCATCGAAGAGGCTATGTGTGAACCGGTCCCAACATCTGAGTCATTATCCTCGTCAATAGTCGATACAAGCAATACGAGCATAGCTTCAAATGATTTGAAACCAAGGCCATAATGATGGATATTTTATGTATACATAAAAGGATCAAGGTAACCTTATTCATGTTTATAAAGGCCTTTTCCTTTCCATTGCATATTCTTCATCATTTTATTAGATTTAATGTATTCGGGAGATCATTCATAAAATTTAGCCAATGGATTGTCATACAACAAAGAGCCAGTAGAACCGTGAATGTTTTCATCATCTAGATATTTGAATCATTTCCATCGATTTGTACCAAGATTGTAAATGAAAGCCACTTTGAGGTGGGAAGCATTGGGCTTGTCATAACTGCATAGAGACAAAGGAACTTTTCTAACATGGAAAGCATTTCAGAGTTCATATTCACCAATACCTTTATCAAGGATCTTGAGTTAAGGTGGAAAAGAGGATGTAGATGGTTGGACTTTCAAGAGGATATCAGGATCAATATGGTTTCCATCAATGAATGGAATGATGCAAGGAGCTAAGGATTTATCTATATAAGGAAAATATTTTCTGTGTTTATATCTATATTCTAAAATTTTGTAATATTCAAAGGATTTAGCATCAGCAAGTAAGGTGAATTATTTTCCTTCGTAAGGAAATCTAATACGCTAGTGCAAGGTGAAAGGAATTACTTACATGGCATGGATCCATGGGAGACCAAGGAGAATTTTATATGAGGTTTCAACATCCATGGCATGCCAAAAGGTTTCCAATGTTTGTGGCCTAACTTTCAAGGATGGTGTGATTGTTCCCAAGGATTGTCTTTCAATATTATCATAACCACGAATAGTGATGACATTAGTTCCTAGACTTTCTTCAGTATGACCAAGGCATCTTACAGATTTCATGAAGAAAATATTCAACATCGTCTCATTGTCTATAAGTATTATTTTGATTTTATGATGAGTGATAAATTCTTCAACATAAAAGGAATTATTATTTTGGATATTTGGATTCAAAAGGTCATGCTGACCAAATGATAGAATTTGACTATTGGGTAAAATATTCACAATCAAATATTGGAGTTGTTGGGTGTTAATATCCTTAAGAACATGTGCATTGTGGAGAGTGTGAGTAAGGATGTTTTGAAGCACAGGTGATGACTTAAGCAACTTCATGAGAGAGATTTGTGTGGATGTCTTCTATAATTTTTTGATAATATCATAAGAATCAAATGAATATTTAGCATTGGATGTTTGTTTTAGATCAGGAATAGATTTAGGATTAGGCATTTGAGGTACGGTTGATGAGGATGGTTTCTTTTCTATAGGTACCTAAACCTTTTTCTATCGCGTTGTCACCGCATAATTAGAAGCATGGATTTTGAAGGTAGCCATATAGTTAGGTGTAGGATCAATAAATGAAATGATGGAATCAAACTTAACATTGTTTGAGGATTGGTCCTTGTCTTTAGCTTTATCATTCGTACCATGTTTTGGAAAGGGGTTTTGGAACACCTTTAGTTTCTCATTAGTGTTTTAGTGTTGGATGTGTTTTCAATTTCAATATCTTTCATGGTCGATTTTCTTGGATATAATGGCAAATTTTCATACAATGATCTGTATGATGCCCATTTATATATCGATACTCGCAATATTCATTTTCTTTATACCATGTCGATTTTGGTTGCCCTTCTTTGAAGGGTCTTGATATTGGATAGATGATGAGGGATCTCTCTATTTATGTATGATGTGAGGGCATATCTACACTTGCTAAGTGAAAAAATACACTAGAAATATTTTCTCCAAGTGATGTGAATTGTTGTTGTTTGAATTCAAGTGGTAAATTTTATTTCTTACAAACTAGCCTCCGTGAGGTTATGAGGAGAGAAAGAATGAAAACTATGAAAATTTGTAAGATAATATAGTGATATATAAAATTCATGAAAAAATTTAGAAATAACCTTGATAGAGTATATAAGCATATGAAAGAACAATTTTTATCCAATATAGTGGAAACTTAAATCCATCTCTAACAATTGGGTTCTTACTAGACTGTTACGGTCATGAATACCATATAATTGGTTATATGGGGTAATTTTATCTAAGACCTAATGGAAACTTGTTTTTTGTGGATTTTGATCACATTTTTCCAAAGGAACCCATAGTGAAACATTGCTTATAGTTTGAAGGGATAAATTTGTATCATTATATGGTTCTTACTAGACTGTTACGGTCCTAAGACCTAATGGAAACTTGTTTTTTGTGGATTTTGATCACATTTTTCCAAAGGAACCCATGGTTCAAGAATGCTTTAAAGTACAATAAATCAAAATATATGATGGGAAATGGTTGTTGGTAGGGCTAGTAAGTGACTTGTGAACTAGAAGTGAGAAAGAAGGATTGTAAGAAGAGCATAGAGAGATAGACCCTAAAATGTGAACCATACATTATTAGGTATAAAGGGTCCTAGAATAAGTTAAGAAGTTTTCCTGGGTGTTTGTAGATCAGCTCAATCATGAAGATAGCAAAGTATGTGATCTTAAGGGTACAAGACGTCAGTTTTGAGTTAGAGAGGTAGAAGGTGATAATGTGAGATTTGGGAATCAATTTGAAGGTTGAAATAACTTTTTTATTGATTAGTGTGATAGGTTAAAGGATTTATAATCCTTGGTGAAGACTATTTAGGTCAAAAACTGCTTATTTTCACTAAGAACTAGTGGAGCAAGAAGGACAAGTTGTGAAAGGGTAAGTGAAAGGAAGTTACATGATGTAGAATCCTCTTGATTTTTGAAATGACATTAGATGAATCATATGAAACAGGGTCCAAAGCTAGGTAAGCCATAAAAGGTGAATTTAGTTAAAATTTGCATGAATAAACCATTTTTAGGCATTGGTAATGATCCTCACATTGCAGAGTTCTAGGTGAAGTGTTGTTGATTCTCTTGAAGTAGTTGAATAAATGACTTTTGGAAACCTCTCTACATCATTATGGTATCAGAGCATGAGGCTCTTATTGTGATTTTCGTATTGTAAGTTGAACATTGATTTTTATTTGTGGCTAACAATGAGATTGTAAGTGTGTGTAAAATATGACAGGATGAAGTGGAAGTGGAAGAGGGAAATAAGAGTGAAAAGAGGCTGAGAAGAGAGTGAAGACACCAACATACTAGGTAAAAATTCTAGGTAAGGTGTAGAGGGAAGCAAGAAGATAAAGTACTTGAGAATAGAGAGAAAAGGTAAGAAGAATAAAATATATAAATGGATAGAGAAGAGTTGATGATAGAATTGGTCAAGTTAATTAGCCATAGGAAAAGAGAACAAGAAGAGAATGAAAGAAAAAGGAAAGTGGAAAAGATGAAGAAGCTAGAGATGAAAAAAGAAATGTGGATCCAGTAAGAGATCACAGGGCTTAAGCAAGATATAGATTGGTTGATGGTACTCATGAAAAGAAAGCAAGGACAAGAAACGAGGATTGAATTTGTGTTGAGAAAGAGAGTAAAGTGGCCAATCAGGTTGTTTGAGAAAAGGAGACAAAGAATGTAGCTGAAGACAATGATCAAATAAGAGGAAATATGAAAAATTTATATGAAAAAGAAGATGGATAAGAAAGGAAGAGAGGTAATCAAGGAATTGATGTTGATAGAGGACAATAATGAAGATGATGACGTAATAGAAGCATTTTTGGCTTCTCTTAAGAGAGATGAACATGACGATGGCAGAATTCATACAGTGATAGCAGAAGAATAATTCAAAGAGAACCAAGATGAAGAGGTGGCATGGAAGGAAGAACTTATAGATATATCCAAGACTCAAGTTTATGAATCTAATATTGTGTGCAAGTGTGTGAATGAGTAAACAAAAATGTGACCTTGAGATGGATGATGAAAGCAAGAAGACAATGACTCAAGAACCACAAGTGACAAGTGAAGAAGGGTTGATACAGGAAAATGTGTTTGTCTATGGAATTCTAGAGAAATTGCAGGCAGAGATAGTATCCTTAGATCATTCCATATATGGATAAGAATCATGTGAAACAGAGATTGAAATCAGGCCAAGGAAAGAGGAGGAGGAGCATATTGTAATGGAGAATGAGAATAAGAAAACAAAGAGTCAATAAAATGAAGAAAATGACAAGGAAAGGGAAAGATACATGATGGGAATGAACTACATAGAGATGTAGACTATGAAAAAACATGGAGATGACTATGTATTTATTGTTGGTATGTTTGTGTATGCAGACCTACCAAATATGGAAGCATGAGGTTAATAAAGGTGAAGATGGAGTTCAAGAAGAAATGAAACAATGTCAAGGAAAATGCAAGACAAAGGAATACCATATGGGATCCAAGTGGACAAATAGAATACAAGCACAATGAGAGTGAAGTAAGGAGACTAAGTACAAGCCAAAATAATGAAGCCTCGGCTAGAGACCCAGTTATGCAAACAAAGTACATAAAGGATTTTCTCCACCTTGGGAGTATAATATTGGGGCATCATCACAAGACAAAAACAAATGCAAATTTAATTCAATCACGATTGAAGAGGTCAGACTAAGGGTGATAATGTATGTTCAATTCAAGAAGAGGGATGTAGTTAGAGTTTCAAATCTTGAAATTTTCAAATGTATGCTTTCCTCAAAAATGTAATTCAAACTTTAAAAGTCTGGAAAAGACCAAATGGGCTTGGTGAGGTAATGAAAGGATGATTTTAAGTATGTAAAGGTATTCATAAGTCCTAGTGTGAGCCATAAAGTGTAAATGTAAGTCTTAGAAGAAAAAAAGTGGTAATGTGTCTCTTTATGTGTAAGAAAGGGCATATGAAGTGTTATGAAGAGTTCGTTAGGTCTAAGCCATGAGGAGAAAAGAGTATAACTCGAGTGATAGAATTAGTTGGAGGAGGAGAGGACAAGAAACCTTCTAAGGAAGGTAAGAGAATGATTTTGAGAATAAATTCATGAAGGTTCTGAGGAGAGAAAGAATGAAAACTATGAAATTTTGTAAGATAATATAACGATATACAGTAAAAGCTTTGTTTTAGGCATATTGATCGTGTCTTAATGATGTGAAGTTTGTGGCTTAAGGATTTGAATGGATATTGTGTGGAGCATTTAGGTTTTTTTTTCATTATATTTAATATTTCATGAAGGATTAACATATCATGCACTATTTCTAACTAGGAGATTTGAAGTTAGACTGTGTGGAGGATAATAAATTATATACGACAGTATCAAGACTACAATTGCAAGGATTGCCTTATTGTGTCACTTGGAGACTTAATGTTAGAGATTGTAATAATAATAAACATGTGTGAGATGTTATTATAACTCTCTTTTTAAGGGTTGGTTGATAGTCATTGTCTTGGGGACTGATTTGATAAGGTGCGTGCCAGGAACTATGATTATGTTTCACAGGTAGATCAAAACCCAATATAGCTATCACATGAATAAGTGTTAAGAGAGAATCAAGATGATAGAATTGGTTATATGCGGTAAGTTTAGAATTATGAGTGAGGTTTCTACCATGAAAATTATAGATCCTTTGAATTTAAGACTTAGGATTTCTCATATTTTGTCTTTACTTGCAAGACTCAGTCTAACTCCTTGTTATAGTTAAGTTTTATTTCATCATTTGACATCACTGGTAAAATAGAATTATTTGGTACGTTAATACAGATATTTGGATCAATTTTACATGGTTTAATTTGCATGAAAGGCAATATATCAAGTTTTAAAGCCTCTCGGGATTGTACAGGGAAAACTTAGGGTTTAGAATCCCAAAACCCTATTTCTTGCAAACTAGCCATAGGAAATTCATGAAAATTGTTATAAATCACCTTGATAGAGTATCTAAGCAAATAAAAGAATAATTTTGATATAATATAGTGGAAACTTGAAGTTATCTCTGACAGTTTAGTTCTTAGTAGACTATTGCAGTCCTTAGACCTAATGGAAACCTGTTTTTTGTGGATTTTGATCACATTTTCCCAAAGGAACCCATAGTGAAAACTTGCACACAGTTTGAAGGGATAAGTGGGTATTATGATATGGTTCAAGAATGTTTTGAAGCATAATAGATCAAAATATATGAGTGGAAATGGTTGTTGGCAGGGCTAGTAAGAGACTCGTGAACTAGAAGTGAGAAAGAAGGATTGCAAGAAGGTCATAGAGAGATAGGCCCTAAAAGTTAAACCACCTCTTATTAGGACTAAAGGGTCCTAAAATAAGTTAAGATGCTGTCTTGGGTGTGTGTATATCAACTTAACCATGAAGATAGCAGAGTGCATGATCTTAAGGATACAAGATGTCTATTTTGAGTTAGAGAAGTAGAAGGTGATAATGTAAAATAATGAATCAATTTGAAGGTTGAAATAATTTTTTTCTTGAGTATTATGATAGTGTAAAATATTTATAATCCTTGGTGAATACTATTTATGTCAAACAAATCTTATTTGCACTAAGAACTAGCGGAGAAAGAAGGAGGACAAGTTGTGAAAGGGTAAGTGAAAGTAAGTTACATTATGTAGAATCCCCTTGATTTTTGAAATGACATTAAATGAATCATATTAAGCAAGGTACAAAGCTAGGTAAGCCATCAAAGGTGAATTTGTTTAAAATTTGCATAAATAAACCATTTTTAGGCATTGGTAATGATCCTCACATTGCATAGTTCTAGGTGAAGTGTTGTTGATTCTCTTGAAGTAGTTGAATAAATGAATTTTGAAAACCTCTCTACATCAGTGTCCCCTTCTCAATTACTTCTTAAAAATTGTTTAGGAATGCATTTTCATTTGGAATGATACTTTCTAATTGTTATAATTTGGTATGAAAATACTTACCAATTATTGAACAAGGGAATCAACTTGTGATCCCTCACCATCTCTAAAGGAATGATGCAAATGTTTCATTATTCTTTTGCTTGGTATTATAAAGCTCCATCATAGTGATCTCAGAATCTAAGCTAAAGGAAAAGTGTTTGATGAATTTCTCCTATGAGTTGGAAAAAGTAGTAATGGATCCTTTTGGATGAGTTGAAAAAGTTTTAGGGAAAAGACATAAGAGGTATATGTCATTTCTTGGCATGTTGTGAAGAATTATTTTATGTTCTCTTGGGTCACTCTTTCCTTTATATTTATCAAATTTTAGGGTTTTAAATGATGGAAGAAATGGTATGTGTAACATTTTGTTATCAAATGGATAAGGACAAAGTTATTTAAAGTTGAACTGTTTGGTTCATTTTTGCATTCCCGTTAGCATTTCTTTCATGTTCTTCCACTCTTGTGTGAATAAAAATTTTGGTTGAGGGATGTTTATGATCTTATCGGTTTCGTGATTAGGTTTTTATTTTCCTTCATTCTCTTTGGAAACCTTAAAAGCTATGTGAGAAATTTCTTGTGTCATCTCTTGGATTTTTGGCAACAAGGCTTCTTTAGATATTTTTGTTGAACTACTAGATTTTTTATTTTTATTGCTAGATTTGAGTTTTTCTAGAATATGTTTCAAGTTCTCATCACAAAAATATGAGAGTATTTTGGCTTTCATTTCTACAATGTGAAGAAGGTTTTTATTTTTTTTTGTCTTAAAAGTTCATCTATTTGTATTTTTTCTTCTTCAGTGACTTCAAGTTGTTTAACTTTGTCCTCTTCATCAGAAATATATTTTTCAATGGGATTTTTATCAAAATTTTCAAACATGATATAGATTTTATTGGAAGTAACCACCATTGTGTTAAATGTAAGAATCTTGGAAGGAAGTTTGTATAAATGGTCCTGCTAAAGTAGAAAAATGGATAAGTGTTGGATTTTGGATAGGATTGTATTGCAATAGTGTTTAAGATAGTCAAATTGGACTAGATGATCAAATTTTGTATACCAAGTGGTAGGACTTGTTTAATAGGATTGGTTGGATTTGTTGATCAAAGCGTATGTACCCAAAGTGTATAACTTATTTTCAATTAGTTGATTTGATTATATTTTGATATGTATTATGGAACACCAATTTTTGATCTAGTGATTTGACTTAACTTTTTTGTTAACAAACAACAAGCAATAAGTATGATATGATTTTGATTTTTTTTTGCTCAAAGGATAAAATTTTTCAAGAAATGCAAAGTTTTATGACAATGCAACAAGAAAAATTCCATGGATTGAATGAATGCAAGGATTTTATAACTCCAATAGATGCATCTTTCAATATATCTCAGACCTAATATACCAAATTTGTACGAGGAAATAAGTGGTACAGGGAACCCTTGGAATACGAAGCGAGACTCACCTAATCATTATTACCCCTCTTAGAGGGATGAATCACCACTCCAATGTTGGGTTTTGTGACTAGGTGGTAGGGTAATGAGGGAATGATATGTGAATGGTGTCCTTATTTATCCCCGAAGAATTTACAAGGATGATGCCACAAACTTTGTTGTTACAATTATTTCCGGCATATTCTTACAATAACTTGTTTGGACATCTTTACCTATAAGTGGGGGATAAAGGCAAGAAAAGCGTCAAATGTTGTTTTGAAACTAGGTCACAAGTGCAATGCAATGCAATATGAGTAGTGTGTAGTAGTGAAGTCCACGTCACCAATGTAGATAAGTGGTGATGAAATCCACATCGCTACATGTAAATACAAGTATGAATTTTTATAAGGCAGGTTCTTTCCAACTTTAAAATGTGTAATTAACGAGCATAACTGAAATTATACCTAGTTTTTAGCAATTTTTAACAATCTTTGACAAAGGAATCTTGCAAGTAAACTAGTTAGTAGTTTTTTGCTTGTTTGGTAAGGTATTCTAAGTGGAGAAATCCTGCACAAAAATGATTAGTAGTTTTCTTGTAAAAAAAAGTTAGGTATGTAAAAGATCTCAACTGTTTCTGATTCTTAAGACCACCCAAAGGCACAAGAGAAGAGCATACGTGGTTTTTTATCATGGACATATGAAATGAACAATGATAAGTGGAAAGGAAAAATGACAATAATTGAAACAAATGATAGAAGGATCTCAACTGTTTTTAATTCTCAAGATCACCCAAAGGGCGTGAGATAGGAGCATACGTGAGTTTCGATCATGAAAGGGAATAATAGGAAAGAAGAGACTATAAATTATAGAGCTATTTTTTTATGAATTAACCAACAAAAAAGTGTCAAAATCTAAAGAAAATAAAAGGGAAACAAGTTCAACATTCTCGAAATTTACAAAAAATTAGAACTTATACACAAAACGCTTGCGCAGGGACTAGCACGATAATGTAAGGAATGAAAATGAAAATGTGAATGATGCAAATGCACTTTAAATCATACACTAACACACTTTGAATGCACACGAATGCAAAGTCTAGAATACTAACACAAGGACATCAATGCTAACGTAAGTTATGCTAACACATGGACTTGCACGCACTAGCATAAGACTAACACACGTGTGCAAGGAATAACATGCTAGCGTAGGAAATAACACACTAGCACAAGGACAAGAACGTTAGTGCAAGGACTAATACGTTAGTGTAGGGACTAGCATTCTAACACATTTAATAGCACACTAGTGTAGGGGCTAAAGTAGAAATGTAGATTTGCAAAAAAAAATAAAGAAAGACACACTAACACAGATTACGAGCTATGGTAGCACAAAGAAGGCTACGGAAACGTAAATTTCCTGTACCTACACAAAAAAATGTTAGAACCCTGCCAAAATACCTAGTTTTTACAAACTACTCTCAAACTTGCTTATGGAATAACCTTAAAATTGGTTAGTGACCTTTAAACACTAAGAAGAATACGAAAATGATGTTAGTTTTGCAAAAAAAATGATTAAAATGTGGGTCTCCCACCAGGTGTGCCAGAAATGTATACAAAAGAAAATACAAAAAAAGGGAAGAAAACAAACATAATGTGCAAACATGATCCTTCCTTTGTATCTCCTTGTAACCTCAAATGAGATTGGCTGGAGTTTGGAATGAAGCACTGAGCTTGTTAAATCTCTATAATCAAATGAATGTCATTGCTCCAAAAGTGTTCCGAATGGAAGTAGATTTCAACAACAAGTAATGTGAATGAATGATTGGATTTGATTGATATATTCTTAATCAAATGGAAAACATAACAGTGTGTAAAATTGAACGGTAATTTGACACGATAACGACGTAGATTCTCAAGCTTCCAAAGATGATTAATGGAGAGGAAAGAGTGTTTATTTATAGTTGAGGTAAGAGAATCCCAGAGACTTGATTTATGTGATTGATTTTCTAATCTGAGACTGACTAAATCATGAATGGAATGATTTTTCTAAGTTTCCAATTTGATTGGCAAGATAGACTGTTAATTTGAGCTTGATTGGGTAAGTTGTCATTGAGTTTTGCAAAGGTGGCATATATTTTGAATATTTAAAGGTTTGTTTTAAATATTAATTCATGTATTTTGTTTTATTCGTCTAAAAAGTGATGTGAATTTTATCTTGAAGAGAGTTTTGCTTTTATTTGGAAATTCGTGACTCAAGGGATATGTCTTAGTTAACTCAAATATTTGACTTGATTTAATTTAAACTTGTTGTTTTATCTTGGAGAAAGTGTTTCTTTAATTTGAAAAGCCATGACTCAAGGGATATGTCTTAGTTAACTCAAATATTTGACTTGATTTAAGTTAAACTTGTTGATTTATCCTTAATTAATTTGATTAACTTTAGCCAACTTGAAATGTCAACTTGTGAGGTGGAAGTGAGTTGGAGATGAGGTGTAAGTGGATGGGAGGAGGATTTATTTAATTATTTTTATATTAAAATAGCTAATAAATTTACCTAATGGGGTAAGGGATGTAAAATGAGAGTGATAGGATTAATTAATTAATCCTAGGAGTGAAGTATGAGTGTGATAGAGATTTTATATTATTTTTGGACGTTATAATGTGTAATGGGTATTTTTAGGGTGTCTACACATAGTATCATAAGATGGAGGAGGTGGGACAACATGCACTCAAATAATTATTAAAGCACTTTCTGAGGTGAATAAGGAAAATGGGTAAACTACCAGTGAGAATTTTCTAATTAGATATTTAGGGGTTGTGACACTGTTAGGAATATTAGTATTTACATTGTTATTGAGTAATTACCATATAGTAGAAGTGTACTTACGGTTATATTGTAATTTGGGTTGTTTATTATATTGTTAATAATATTGTTGTTATTATAACAATATTACTTTTATTGGTTACGGGAATATTTTGAGGGATGATTTGTTATAGCAGCCTCCTTAATTATAGGATTTGCATCCTTATATAATTGTGTGGTGTCCTGTGTGAAATATACAAAAGATAGATTATTCTATGTTTGATTTGTTGTACATTTCTGGAAATCTAATCCAAATCTAGTATTTGGTATCAGAGCAGGTCATGGAAATATTAATGGTTTGTTAATATGTGAAGGGGAATTTTTGCAATTCCTTTCTTGACCCGAGCCATGAAATTCTCTGAGAAAAGCACGCTAGATATAAATTGATAGTTTTATACTCAATTCCTCGCTTCTGTTGCACTAAGGATCAATCTGTTGTTTGAATCAGCTTTTTTGCATTGGCATCTCAATGACAATATTGAATTGGTTTTAAATTCTACAAACTCTTCCATAACCGACTGTTACTTGGCTGTTGGTTTGCTTTTGGATGATTGGTAAAACACGACTTGGCAGAAATTTACATCAAAACGACCTCCAAATTGGCAGTCGAGTCCTATTGCGGGTTTCTATTAGTAGATATATAAGTGGTAAGATCTTATTTTTAAGATCTGATTTGTTACGAGCATCATCATCTATTTAATATTCATTGGTGCCCAATGAAATTTCCATCGTCTACTAGATCATCCTTACATAGCTATTCTTGCTTGTGAAAACTTCCTTCATGTTCTTCTGGTTGTGTAAAGTGTTGTTTTTCTATTAAATGAGAAACAAATCCCCACGACTCCATTTGGTCTGCTCCACTTAGCAACAACGACCCCGAATTACTCTTATGGATGTCGTATGAGTTGAAAGAATAAAAGCAGACTGAATACCTTGACGGATCTGTAAATTAGTTTGTCAAAATCTTAGCGACTGCTTATGGATTACAAAGAAAATAATTGAATTTGTGAAGGAAGCATCAGGCATTCGTGGTGAAGAAAGCTTAACGTCGAGGCTAGAGATATGCAGTTATTTTTACCATTCTCTTGAGCTAAGCAGCCACGTGGTAGTAAATCACAACAAAAGAGGAACCATCAATAACAATAGGTCGGTCAACTCAATGTCTTTTGATCTTGAGTAATTGTCATTCCCTTAAGTTTTATTTTTGTCAATAGAAATTAGATTTTTTGTAATTAATCAGTCGAATCTCAATGGTCATTTAGATACGTGATTTAAGTTATTTGTATTAGGTGTCATTACTATTATTTTCAAATGTGAGTCATGGTCAACGTAATAGTTACTCATCAAAATATTGTATTTTGTCAATATTATTGTCAAAAGTCATTTGAAATGCATGTGTGTCAATGTTACAAGTTGTATAGTCATTTCTATGTCATCATGAGTCAAAATCAAGTGTCTTGTCAATAATATTATTCTATCGTCGATCCAATTAGTAGAGTTAAAAATTGTAAAAAAAATTGCCTTACGAATGCATTATTGGTGCAATCTGACATTCGATTGAGGTATGTAATATGTATTGTTTCACATTACATGAGGGAAACTATACCAATAAATCCAATCTGCAAATTTATGAGATTCACCGCTACATTGGTTGAGTAAGCATCATGTCTACTAGAGGATGGAGGCATCGGAGGCTGGAGGTTGATTAGCGACCTCTTGTCAATTGTCAGTGACAGGGCCGCTTCACTAATTTGGTGGCATGTGTGTGAGTACTTTAGTATGTAGTGTGTTTGATTTCAGCATTTTAGTTTGGTGTGCTTTTCAGTGTTGTGTGAGAAATAAGAACAGAGGTTCATTCCTGTTCACTTGTGTATGTGATTATTTCTACACAATTCCCTGATGTAATAACATAGTGAAGAACAAATAGAATAAAGAAACGCAACATCATGAGTCTTGAAGAGGTTGAACAATCAGATGTGTTCATGTTCATACCTAGGTTTGTGGTTAGCCTTTAGAAAACCATTGAAATTTGTTCAGATGTGTTCCTACTTGAATTCCCACACTACTAGGTCAGATGTGTTCCCTAGAGTGATTGGTTGAAAAGCAGATGATTCTTGAGCGTGTTCCCATCCTCGTCAATCAGATGTGTTCCCAACAATGCATGGTTGATAAGAAGTTGATGTGTTCCTTCTTCTACCTTCAGTTCGAGTGTCATACCAAGATCATGAGCAAGTGCGAGCGGAAGGCTGCAGAGGAAGTGTGAAAGTTGTATTGCTACCATGTAAACACTAAGGGGGGAATTTTAGGAATATTAATATTTACATTGGTATCGGGTAATTACCGTATAGTAAAATTGTACTTATGGTTATATTTTTATTTGGGTTGTTTGTTATATTGTTAGTAATATTTTTGTTGTTATAACAATATTACTTTTACTGGTTACGGGAATATTTTGAGGGCCGATTTGTTATAGCAACCTCCTTAATTATAGGAGTTGCATCCCTATATTATTATATGGTGTCCCGTATGAAATATAATGAAGATAGATTATTCTGTGTTTGATTTGTTGTTGTACATTTCTGTAAATCTAATCTAAATCTATTAGACACAACATTGACAATAGGTAGGTCATCATGTTTATCATCAATAGGCTTTTGCTTAAAGGCAGTCTTGAATTGAAACTTGTGAGTAGATGTGTTAGGATGATGAGAAACATATTTGAGCTTGTTCATGCTTAGGAAATTAGATTCACTCTCTCTTGAAAACTATGTCACAGGTGATAAAATGAACGAAACTTGCCAAACATCACCAATTCTTGCAAGGGAGATAGGAGGATTTGATTTAAAATATCTTTTAATTCAGTATTAGCAAGTATTTTATTCATCTTATAAAGTGTAGTCTTATAACACAAGACATAATCACTAATATGTTCATTAGAACCTTTCTAAATCTTATCCATTTGGGCGTATGATATTTTATCACAAATGTTGCTAGAAATTTTTACAAGGAAGTGATTAGCCAGAGGGGTGAATTTTTCATGCGAAATACATGGGTAAGTCATAGAACTAGTGTAAGGTAAAATATTTCAAACTGCAAGGGAAGAGCTTGGTAAGCAATGTAACATTAGAAGAATATTCCAAGAAAGCAATACAAAAAATACATAGGTGTTCTTCCGGATCCCCTTTACTGTCGTAGATAGGTACTTTGGGAGAGAAAAAAATAGTAGGCAAAGGGTATGATGCCACTTTGGGTACAATCAGTTTATGAAACAATTGAGTAGAATCTAATGTGTAAGAGGAAGAAAATGCACCTTGTTGCACTTGTAATATTTGAGCTTGTAAATTATGAATAAGGGATTCAAGATTATGATTATTAGAAGATGAAGCATGCAAGCACTATGAGTGTAAAGCAAGGATGTGGGAATAGTAGTAGTCATAGGTATAGTTATAGTGATGATAAGAAGAAGAGGATTAGATGTCCCCGATGCAATAGGAACTATTGAATGGGTATGGTTGGTGTATGCATAGTGGATGATAAAGGAGGAACAAAATATACAAAAATGGATTTCTCATTAGATTCTTGATCATGGGAAAGTTTAGGAACAAGAATAATATGAATGAGAGGCTCAATATGATGAGGGTTTTCACATATTTGTGAACAAAAATTATAGACCATATCAATTTGTGCATGTACTACATTATCGTATTCATTAATATCGTCATCAAAAGAGATTTCACTAGTGATCTCAAATTCATTTAACGAATCATCACGAATATTATCTAAAACAAAAGGAACTCCAAGTATGTGGGTTGGAGAAGAAGCCATCAGGGTATGACATTGACGAGTAGGACAAGGAATTTGAATGTGTTTAATTGGTTGCTTATTAAGCTGAGTGTTATACTAAAAGGGAATAAATAAATCATAAATAATATGAACCCAATAATACTTAGGGATTGATTAATTTTGATAGATAAATTTGATTCAAGATTTAGGTTCAACAATTTTTTATACCCTAATTAGATTTCCTAATGAAAAGGATGTACTTCTAACATAAATTATGCATGACCATAATAATGCATTCCAACTTGTAATAACTAATAAAATGATACATGAAATGTAACTTGCTTTTTAAAAAATAGGAAAGAGAGACTTAGCTTGTTTAGGAAGATTCTAGAATGATATGAGTTTACTAGGCAGTGAAACAAGAGAAAAAGGAAGTTTGGATCATGCACAGAAGAATCTAAAACTAAGGAGCTTACAATTTTGGGACCATACAAAATCCATATGGTATAGGTAGAGATTGTATGATCCAGGATAGGTTCTATATAACCTTGGACCAAGAAATAATGGATCTCGACAACTTTTTGGGAGCTTCAATTGCTTGGATTCAATGCTCATTATATATATCTCTACTTCACACAACCTTGTGATGACCTAAAATGATCTACAACAAAGTAGAAACCCTAATAACCTGTCAAACCCTTCATCAAAGCATTAACTTTGTTGAACCAAAGGAGAAAAACATGTGTGTGTTTAAGTTTGGACCACCCTAGGTAGTCAAAATTCCACCTACTAAAACAATCCCAATGTTGTACTACATATCCTCAATGTTGAATCAAGCCTCATGTAGTTCTCTTAAATTCTCATGCAAGTGTGTAAAGCTAACCAACCCCTAAGGGGTACCCTTGTGTCTTCCGACACCAAGATAATAGACTACTTGTGTAGTATATAATACATATAATGTAGTAATAGTGAGATGTGGTGTGACTCAACTATGTGACCTAACCCTTGTGCAATGCTTGGAGTGACTTTTCTCTTGCTTAGTATATGCCTCTATGATATTTTTATGCTTATAGATGAATGAATCTAGAATTGTTGACCTGTTTGAGTGCTTTAAACTTGTATTAGGGACTTACCAAGCTGTTGTGCAACTAATTTGAGTAGATATAGGAACATATTGAGTGCTTTTAGAATAAGATCTTGTAAGAATGGCAAGTGAGTTAGATTGTTAATGAGATTCTTATATAGTATTTTGTAGGTGAGATATTGTGATGAGGTTGACCCTAGGAATATGAAATGACCTGAAAAGTGATTTAACGTCAAAATAAAACTTGGTGATTGAGAAGGGGCAAGACCATATAAGTTGGCCAAGACCATAACCCGTATCATGACCATTATCTACGGTTTTGGATAGGAGAGAGAAAACCCTAAACTAAAATTTATGCAATGAATATCAGATGTTTTATGCATCTTTGATTAAATAATATTTCTCTATTTTTCAATAGGGGATGATGTAAAGATAAACAAGTCATAGAATGGCTAAAACTATTATGAGATTGGATTCTTAATGTGACCATTTGGCTTGATAAGGATAGAAGGTCAAACTTGGCATTACACAAGGACAAGTTCTAATATTTTAGTGTCTACATTCCCCCCTTTAATAGTGTAATTGAAAATTACATGCTTAAAGAAAAAACATACTTGAGTGTGTACACACGCCTTACCTTCACTCAAAATGACTTTATGATGTGTTTGTGTTGGCATGCTCCATAAAGAAACTTGCAACACAAATTGCATCAATATCTACGATAGAAACGAAACTTTAACTCAAAATATATAGTGAATTTTAATTTTCAAATCAATACAAAAAGTACGCAAAGGATATGTTAAACATGGAACGAGTACACACATTTGTTTTATGAGGAGATATCATTATTGCCATGCCTTAGAGAGTTGAAGTGTTCTTTGGAGATGTCAAAGGATTGGGAGTGACCATTCCCCAATGTTGTTCCATGTGAGATAATAAAGGAGGAAGGATTTGAGTAAGAGGAACCCATGTACTTCAATTCCTTCCCCATTTGAGAGTGTGAAGAGAAAGGAGGAAATATCATTCTATGAAGCTCACAGTTTTGCTTCGACACTTTATTTTTTTTAAACTATGGTGAGATAAGGGGAAAGATCACACTATGAAGCTCAAAAAAATTCTTCGATGTCAAACCACACTGTTATAGACAGATCTAGGCCCGATTTGTTCCAACATACCTTAAACAAAATAACCCATGTCGTGCCCGTATAAGGTGCTGCTAATTGATCATTATAACTCTTATAATTTTGGGGGGGGATTGAGTCCCATGCCCCCAAACCCATTATGTAGCTAAAGTACCATTGTGAAGGAGGAACGAAGTACTCATGCCCCCGTAACTTACTCTAAATTTTGTAATATGTATTTGTAAATGTATAGGGATCCTATAAATGTCTATTATAATCTTTAAAAACTTGAATTTTGAATACAAGTGCCCTTTGTCTAGGAATGTATGAGAAGGTCAAGATTGTACCATGATCCATATTGTGTTGTATGGTTTTTACTATGTATGAACTCCACCAAATTTCAATATTTGTGGCATTTTTTAAGGATTTGAGCCCTATAGAAATGTGTTTTTTATATCCTATAATATATATGTATTTATAGAAATGCCTTGTCAAATGCATCCTCTTTTGAGTTGTGTGTGTTAAACTAGGAGTACACGACTCAAAAGAATGATGTTTACCCATGTAAAATATGTTTGATAATCTGTAGGAGGATGTGAAATTCTTAAGTGGTAAACACCCTTGACAATCTGTACCTATAACAGGGGAAAATATAGACAGAAAAATCTACACAAAATCATGATTACATCATGTTAATAATGAAATAAGATCTTGGTAACATCATTCCTTTGTTTATTTGCTCTATGTTACTTGATTGAACTTAACCTTGTTTTATTTTACCTCTTTCTTTGATTGGATTTTTAGCCTTTTTTATAGAGATATCTAGTAGCTTTCTTTCACTGATTATTTTTATCTAAGCCTGGTCTAAGACTTTACAAGGTCAAGATCATAATATGCAGTCTTGACCATTGTGTACAGTCTTGGTCCCTTTTGTTTTTCATTTGTTTTATCTTCATGGGCCCATTTATCACTCTTTTTTATTTCATATTATATCTTTTGGGTCGACCTTTCCTGCCACTAAGATCCTGATTTTGAAGTAAGAACTCATATATATATATATATATATATATATATATATATATATATATATAAGTCTAGCCTAAGCATTTATCAAGGGAGAAATCACTTATCTATATATTGATTCTATAAAATTTGTATTTTATCATGAATCTAAATGTACATAAATGATATAGATGAAATAAATTGAAATATGAATGTTAAATAATTTATTTTGATTTTATAAATGAAAGGAAATAAGAGGGATAAGGTACTTACCTAAATTTGACTTAACTTACAGTGACCCAAGACTGGAAAGTGTGATGAAATAGAATAACAGACCATCATAACGAAACATAGAAAAATACACCATGAGTAAATTTGACCGGACTGGGGTGCCTCTGGGTTCCCTGGTCTTGATTCTGGGTGCTTTTGTCTGCACAATATGTCGGGACTTGGTTATGATAGGGTCGTTAGGTCTTCATAATTATTCTCCTTTAGTTGCGTGAGTGTTGTACTTGGTTTGCTGATGTCACCATAAACCTGCAACGAAGAAACACCTACAAAACCCCACACAAAGCATCAAACCCTACAAAAATAAATATGCAAATGAAGGGGTCAGATTGTCCTCATATACCACAATGGTGGTCTTACAGCTGAGCACTGCACTACATCTCAGACCCAATGTAGTTTTGTGTGTTTTTCTATGCAATAGTGCTCTTAGGGTCCCCTCGTTCCAATAACACCAAAGATAATGAGCAATAGCTAGATGTAAAAATGCAAATGTGTGGATGAAATAAATGCACTCCCCTTCCTATGCAATATGTGTGTGTAGAGTAGTAGCCCAAATGCAGCCCCTTGCTCTATGTAGATTGTTATCCCTTGATAAGAATAGTCCGCCCACATAATGGTATGTATGGTGTGTTTATATAGGGAACCCTTGTTTGAATTTCAACACTAATTACCTGACATGCCAACTAGTACCTAGGGAGATGAGAGGGAAAACCAAAAATACTGACCTCAAATGTCAAAAATAAGTTCAAACACAAAGAGGACAAGGGCACCCAGGATGGATAAGGGTGTCAGGTGCCACCATCCAACCCTGGGCGCTCGTGTCCAGAGACTAGTGAGAACTAATAAACAAGGATCCCTGAGACCTGACCAGAAATATGGGTATGAGTGACGAATGTGCAATAAATACCAATAAGAAAAATAGATGGACTATCGAATGGGTCATCAGTGAATACTTTTCTTATGCAACATCCATATATAAAACAACATGCTTTGCAGTATAATAATAGTAGCAAGTGCATGATTTTGTGTCTACATTTTCCCCCACTTTATGTTGGTGAGCAAAATCTCGGTAACATAAAGTAGATAAAGATGGATACCTGAGAATTCTGGAGAAGCCTATGTCACTGAAGTACATGAAGAGTGTAGTATAAATATGTGTCGAGTGAGAACATATAGTGCGATGAATCATGGACTAGTATGTCGATCCATGCGGCATGACGAGATACATGAGACTGTTATGAGGAGTACTAAATGAGATAGATGATGTTGATAGTGAATGATTGGAGATTGATGGATTTTTGTTGCTAATGGGAATGTGATGGGGAATGGGATGATCAATTCCCAACCCGATTATGTATGTATATGTGTGAAAAATTGAGGATTTTGGTGTCTTGTCGCTAGAGGAAGGGTGTATGGAAATAAGTATAGTGTTTTTACAACTTTAACCACATCCTCAAAAGATCTAACTGTTATAGATGGGCACAGATCAAATTTACAATCAAACATGGTGACCCATATAAGAGTAGTGTAGGAAAGGCAATGACATCTCATTGCCCCCGCTCCATAGGTATCTCTGTAATGTATTGCTTTCAATTTAGAAGCAACCACAAAATGAAAAGTAATTTCCTATGTTAGGTCATCTAGGAACACAGTAATGTAACTCCCAAGTTAGGTCATCTGTGGGGATAAATGTGTTGTGTATGAATGTGTTGGTGAAACTTGTATTGTCACAAGTTGAATATGTGTGATTTATGTTGGTGTGTGTTATTTTCCACATCATTAGGTGAGTCATCTCACTTAGGTGAGATTGTAGGTCCATGTGTCATTTAGGGGTCATTATGAGATTCTCTTACGCGTCAATGCGTCAATAAGTCATATGCGTCATTGGGAGTTACACTTCTATTCTAGGAATGTAATTCCCCCTCTCTACTCGAGTTGTCATGATTGCAGCATTGGGGGTTACTCAGCACCTCCTATATGTACACCCCATTTGATCTATGAGACAGAGGAGATTTTTATGGCTTAACCAAGTTCTGCCCATGTTTCAAATCTTTGCATGCACATTCAGTTGATGCTCGCTCCTCCCGATATCTCTTCATGTTGTCGTTCGCACGTCCATTGATGTGCACGTCATCCCTCGCGCTCCTCACTTGCGGGTTTTAAACCCTCTTTCATGATATCAGAGCGGATCTTGTGGATCCGTGCACTCCTAGGCGTTTCTGTGCATTTTCTGGCTTCCAGCATGATATTCAGATTCTTGTGCGTGCGTCATAATGGAAATTCCGATTGTGCTCTTCTTTCATTGATTTCGGGTCTCATACCTCCTTCGGGTTGTTTGTAGTTTCGTTTTCATGTTTTTGAGGCCTTCTGATCTTACATGCAATTCTAGAGGGGTTGTTTTGCTCGGTTGGTATTTACATGGGTTGTTAAAGCTATCTTTGACTGATTGATTCATGTGCCAACCCTGGTCAACCTATGTGGTTTGATTTGTGCCTACATGTCTTTAGCCGCTAGTGATCCATTTATGTGCTAGATCTCATCCTCTGCATGCGTTGTTTACATGGCTTCACCCCTACTCACCTTCTGAGCTCACTAATTAGACAACTAAATCATTGTTGCTTCTGCATGGATCTATTTGCATTGGTTTGCTCTCTCTTCAGGTGCTTGGCTCAACTTTTCCACATTCGAGCTTCCCACTGCATTTTGTGCATGCTCTCTCGTGCAACTCCCAGGATGCCTTGACCCATTCCTTCTCTCTAGTTCATGTTACATTCGACCTAGATCTAGCATTGGCATTTCAATCTCCACGCATAGCAGCATTGGCATTCAAATCTCCACACACAGCTTAGTTGGAATCAGTTGGAATCTACAGGTTGTTCATGTCTGGTTCGACCTGCATCCATGCATTTTTTGAGCTCCAACTCCAACGTTTACACCTGCTCCATGGTTACATGCACAGCCAATCAATCAGACCACTCCAATAGTTACTGACACCCTGTCCTCCTCTGGCTTGGTTTTTAGCAGTTACTACGGGAGTTTTAACTCTGCCCGGTGGTTTCACTCAGCACCATTGGCACGTGCTAACTGTTGCTCAACTGTTCCACATGGCTTGACTGCTCCAAATGTGGGCCCACCTCCTTTCCACCTTATTTTTTTAATGTTTTAAGGTGTTAAAAAAAAATCAGTTTTGGCATTGTAACTTTTTAAAAATTTGGGTATTTTGGCTTGTCTTATCAACCCTCCTACGAGCGTCGAAGACAGAGGACAAGGTCCGGGGTTGGCAAGAGGCTAATCCCCCCTCGCAAGAAAAAAAAACCCCTGCTAAACTTTGATGTCGTTTCCAACAAGTAGTCACATGATACCCTTTGCACTCGTTTCAAGCACTTTTTTAATCCATTTGCAGCATTTATTGACATTTTCCATCAATTGTGGGAATCGTTTTAATGTTATAACTTTTGACTCGCTGCTCATTTTTTAGCGCTTCTTTAGTCAACGTTGCATGATTTTTCACACATTACGTGATGATATTGTCAGTTTTGTAAACACACTACTTTATAAAGTGCCACATTCTAGGGGTTGGCTAGTACTTTTGGGCTCTCACATGTAGACACACTATCAACCGAGTCTAACGTCTTACTTTTGTGCAGCTTGCACTTTTGATTCCACATCATGGAGAGTGCTCTTTCCAGACTTGAACATCGTAGGATCACCTTATAGCCTCCGCCACTTCTCACCGGGAGAGGGAACTATTTAACTTGGCATGCTTCCATGGAACGTTACTTCGCTCACGAGGGTCTTTCACCCTTCTTACTTGGGTCAGTTCCTGCACCCACTGATCATCGTCATCTAGAGTACTTCCTTGACACTTATGTATTGCCGTAATGTATTTCTTTCAATTTAGAAGCAACCACAAAATGAAAAGTAATTTCCCATGTTAGGTCATCTGGGAACACGTTAATGTGTTGACACTTCCCACATCTTATCAGATATCGAGCAGTATCCTACTTAGTCTTATACAGTCATCACACCTACCTCCTTTCCACTTCCATTGTGTGAGGCCTCTTTCACTCCTCTACCTTCATTGGATGACTGATACCTATCTGACATCGCTCTTCTGTTTGTTGAGCCCCCTCATTGGGATGAGTATCTGCCTGACCTTAGTCATCTTTTCGCAGAGTCTACTTGTGATGTACTACAGGTCCCTCATCCACATACAGGTGTTTCAGAGGATTTCATCATCTCTATTGTTGGGAGTGCCCCTTCCGGGAATCATGTCACTTCCACATTTCCAGAGACCTTCATTGATCCACCCTCAGCTGTGGATTCCTTTTTTGTTGTGGAGGATGTTTTTTTCCCTTCACATCACTTGGACATCCTTTCTATAGGTGTTCTTCTTTTTCACTCTGATAGTTCTGCGCACATGGCATTACCTTTGGTTCCTTAGCATTACCTATGTCACACTTCTGTGCACCAGACTCAGAGTTCTTTGTGTTGCTACCTTCAGTTTCCTTTGTGGAGTGGGCAGACTTCCAGCACGACATTTCTGTCCTTCCTAAGGGCAGGCACATAGTTCGTTGCAGGTGGCTCTTCTTTAGTCTAGAGGCAGAGGATCTCGTCATCGACATTCTTCTGAGAGACCTCCTAGAGCTGCAGATTTCAGATCCATCCATGGCATCTTCTGCATTCCTCTCGTGTCCCTCTTCTTCTCTCTTCTTCTTCTTTCTAAGAGATTGCCTCTTTGTACGTGGGTACCCTTTCAGGCTCATCTATGGCCGGGACACATATTTGGCATCTTTCTTAGATTAGAGAGTGTGTTTTTCTCTTGTGGTGGATGTTTGTACCACTAGTTTTTCCTTCACTACTTGGGATATTTATTCTTATACATGGGTACCTCATCGGGCCTTGTGTCGGGACCCATTTCTCATTTCTAACTTTTCACCTTATCCTAAGTTACGATGAAGGGGGGGTGTTGGTGTGTGTTATTTTCCACATCATTAGGTGAGTCATCTCACTTAGGTGAGATCGTAGGTCCATGTGTCATTTAGGGGTCATTATGATATTCTCTTACACGTTAGTACGTCAATATGTCATATGCGTCATTGGGAGTTACACTTCTATTCTGGGAATGTAACTCCCCCTCTCTACTCGAGTTATCATGATTGCAGCAATGGGGGTTACTCAGCACCTCCTATATGTACACCCCATTTGATCTATGAGACAGAGGAGAGTTTTATGGCTTAACCAGGTTCTGTCCATGTTTCAAATCTTTGCATGCACATTCGGTTGATGCTCGCTCCTCCCAAGATCTCTTCACGCTGTCGTTCACACATCCGTTGATGTGCACGTCATCCCTCATGATCCTCGCTTGCGGGTTTTAAACCCTCTTTCAATTTATTGATTGGTCAATTGGTTGATTACTCATGGAGATATTTTATGCTTGTTTCCCCCAACTTAGGTCATTAGGGGGAATCGTTAAGAGGTGATGTGAAATGTCATATGGTGTATGAATAAGTTGTTTGATATTGATGAATTATGGATGTGATCGATCCCATAGTGATGTAAGGGGAATTGTAATAGAACCCCAATTGTATGCCCCCTTTTGGTGAAAGGGAGAGTGGTGATGAGAACGAACGCTGAGCTGAAAGTAATCACGTAATGATGTAATGATAGGTATAGGATTAATATCGTAAAAGGTTTTGTTTAAGTGTAGAAAATGGTTAGGTGGAATACATTTTGTGTGAGATGTATACAATATGAAAGTAGATGGAATTCTTTAAAAAAATCGCAAACGAGACAGAAATCGAAGTAGGTATGCTTGAGTTATGATGGAAACTGTGCAATGTGAATTAGTATAGTTAATAAACACAACGAATGACCATAATAAAGTGAGTAGTGGAAAGTTACTATAAATAGTAATGTGAAAAGTGATTAGGTACTTAATTTGTCTTTTGTGCGAGTTTGATAGTGAGTTTTGATTGTATAAGGATGCCACAACTTAGAGCAGCACAATCGAGTCGATTCGAGATGGTGGCAACGGTTGTGGTGTCACGTACGATGGCAAAGTTAGTAAGCATTTTTTTTTTAAATGCGTTAGTATTAGTCATTTTTAGTGATTTTTGGAAAAAAATTGTTTTTGAATTTCTTAGTGTTTTAGACCTAGACAAGAGCGGTGAAGGCATTATGACCTCTGGGATAGGAGTGCCCAGACATGGGCGTTGGTGTCCTGCTCCCAGGCACCCCAGTCATGTCTCTGGGCACCCATGTCTAGAGATCATGAGCGGAACTTAGAGTGTTGTAAATGTGAATTTTTTTTTTGTATATTGATGTCGTAAGTGGATTATTTTGAGTATGGGTGATGTGTTAATGTTGTTGTTGTTGTTTTGTTGTGTGAAGAGGGATATCCATTTGAGGGAGTTCCGTTGTGGCCGTCATGTGAGTATATTTCTCAAATTGGGGTTTTCGGATGAGGAGTGGGATGTATTAAACCGTGTCGATTTGCGACATATAGCAAGGATTGGGGATGCGGTCCATAATATTCCTATACTTACAACATTGTGTGAGATATGGTGTGTAGACACTTACACCTTTTTATTACCTACAGGTGAGATGACAGTCAAACTAGAGGATGCATATCACATATTGTGATGATCTATTGTTCAAGAGAGGGTACATGTTATAGCAGTGGATGATATGTAGAGGTGGATGAGAGAGGCTAGGTGGTATTTTGTGGCGACTTGCACGTTCCTACCAAGGCCCATATTAGCCTAGATGTTATTATGAGATCAAGTGTTCTGTGATTATGGAAGTTTATTGCCATGTTGATAGCATCATCGATTGCAGTAGAGGGTGGTGGTGTAGGCATCTTATATAAGATGCATGATATACATACAAAACCATCACTCCACTAGGTAAATAAGTCTTGATTCATCATATTTTGGTTTGATGGGTGTGTTAGTAGGTTTTAGGGTTTACTAGGAGTCATTTAGATGTGGTGGTTTGAGTCTAAGTTTTTCAAAATTTGAATATTTGGTTTTCCCTCCAAAAGTACAAAATGAGTCTTGGAGGACATTTTTGGTTTGTAATGGTTGTTTTAATGGGATCTTGAAGCTTAAAAGCTTGTAAAAGGATGGAGTGAGTGTAATTAAGTGTCTTAGGTCCTTATAGCATATAGAAATCATGATATGAGTCAAGAAGCCTAAGACTTGGTCTTTGATCTAAGCAACTTAGTGTTATAGCTAAGGTCATTCATGTGATCAATGAGTCAAGGGGGTGTGTTCAGTTAGGTACAAGTGGGAAGGATATAAATTTGAAAAATGTAGCTAATTTTCTCATTCCCATTCGAATGGAAATCTGAACAAGTTTCAAGGAAAGCAAATAATGGTGTTTTGTATGTGCATTGCAACTTGTAATTATGTGTATACCTTTGTAGTTATTGAATGTTCATGAGAAATCTATGCAAGACTGTTAGAGGGTTGTAATAGACCTGTGCAGAGAATTTGTGATAAATATTTGTGTGATTGTCATTGTGAGTGTGGACTAGTGCATGCTAGAACAAACTGTGGGGCTCGAAGTAAACTGTGAAGTTTCAATAATCTTGCAAACTTTGAAAGGCTTATTGATGCATTTTTGAATTATTCATAACTAATATTTTACGTTGAAGGCTTTAATAATGTATTTGGGGTGATTCGTATCTGAGAGTATCTATTGAAGACTACAAATTGATATTTGAAAGGCATTTCATCAAGTTTCCATGAGAATATCCATTATAGACATATTGTAGGTAAGGTATTCTAATTTTAGCAAAGTATGTGGGGGTGTTTGAGAGTTAAATGTTTATAAATTGTTTCTTATAACCTTGGAAAGGAATGAATTGAAGCAAGGGACCTTTCTTGTGTCTTGTTGTCAATTAGAAGACCTCTCAAATATATGACAGAGGTATGAGGGTCAGATTAACTTCGTGGTGTTTTTGGAGTAATCTAAATCTCCCTTTCTTTACATTCATGAAGAAATAAGTTGGGAAATCCTCTAAGAAAATTCATTTAAGACATAAATCTCTTTTTGAGAGACAAACTTGTTTTAGACCTCTTTAATCAACCTGTAGCAAGTTATTTAAAAGGAAAATGCAAGCAAGTGTTAAAGTTTGAGGAAGAAGTGTTTGGAGTGATGTTGCATGTGGAGGAAAGAGGTTGTGGTTTAGGTATATACTCTTATTCAACCTTGGAAGACTGAGAAGAAAATTGTAGAAATCATCTTTGCACTTGAATGGAGAAGCACTCAATATATTCTCAAAAATTATTCGGTGATCTTCTTCAGCAAACTCGTGGCTAGGAGATACTTTGGAGATTTCTGGTAAGTTAATAATGAAATTCATATGGAAACAAACCTCAGAGTGAAAATTTGGTCTTTGAAAATAATTTTAGAGAAAGATATAGCTAAATTATCTCTCTCGGGCATGTACCTGACATAACTACAGTTTCTATAGGAAAATTACAATATCTTTTGATTGCACCAACAAAAGTTCTCCAGATTTTGTAATAATATTTTTCTATATGTAGGATAAATGTCGTTAAAGGTTTGAGATCATGAAAATATTCCCTCTATTTGATTTATTTGACAGTTGAAGCAAGAACACAACAGACAAAAGACACGGTATAGTCCTAATTAGCAAAGGAGGTGTGATCTAGAGATAGAGTTAGAAAATGAGATTTCTAGGGAAGGTGAAAAGACTTGAGATAAGCCCATAAATGCTCTCATTAGGTTTTGTAATCATCCATATCAATATTTATATCAAAAACTTGATTGTAGCAGACCTAATTAAGGGTTTTGAGAGCAAGAAAAGGAATGTAGGTTTGCAAGAGGAAGGTAAAGAGTTGAGAGATGAAATTTTGGGTACATTAGGAGTATGGTGAGGGGTAGAGGAATCAATTAAAATAGGTTTTGGGTTGTCCTAGAAGCCTTTATGCATGACTATTCCAATTTACATGTCTTAAGGGCATAACCTAACATGTTTGAGTACATAATTGAAAAGATATGTTATTGATATTTTGAAGTCAAGATAATGGTTGATCTAACCCTTGTTGGAGTATGTAAACAGGATGAATGAGGGAAGAGGCATTGATTAACCTTAAGAGCTAATTTGACATGTTTTGGAAAGGTGTGTGCTTGAGTTAAGAAGGAATACTTGAGTATATAAGCAAGTGAGATGTTCCTTGGTAAAGAGTTATTTTGAAGATGAATTTTGACATGAAATGAATTATATGGGGATAGGGGATTTTGGATAATTAAGCTATCTATATTCATTATGCTTGACTACATCAGATATATGTCGCCAGATTGAGGAGAGTACTAGGTATGCTTGGAAACATTGTGTATTGGCCCACCTTTATAGGGATCTATACAGATTTACACAGGAGGAACATGGAGGCGGAATTGGTGCTACAACATTATTGCATGTATGGGCCTATGAGGATATTACAATGTTGAGGCTGATCAGTGGACCTCGAGGAGAGTGGGTGAGGCTAGACATTTTTTCTCGGAGATGGGTAGGTATGCACGGAAGGGAGATGGAGACAGATGCATATAAATCTATGATAGATCAGCTAGGACCAAAGGCCATTGTATGGAGGCCATATCAAGAGTATGGAGGATGGCCAGAGGATGTTGTAGAGCTACAATGTGTTCATTATACTATGTAGTTAGAGTATCGATTTCTAAGGGTGTCTGAGTTATTTTAGGTTAAGAGGGTGTCACGACATTTTGGTATGGCTCGTGATGTGCCCCCAAAGCCATAAGCGTGGTTGCGAGCCATTAGGGCACTGAGGAGGGATGGAGTTAAACTAGGCCCCAAAGGAGTGTAGCTAGTACCTCTAGGGCTAGATGAGGTAGATGCAGCGATATATCTGATAGATGGGGATGGCGCAGAATGTATAGAGGCATGTAGGGAATGGTGGGCCTCACATCAGTGGGTACAATTATTTCCAGTCTTTGCAGCAATGGAAGGAGTACCGTCAGGAGGAGTAGAGGGATAAGCACCTATCCCTAATGATGTAGCATCAATGATAGCTGAGTGTGAGTAATTATATAGTTTGGTTGTATGATTTGGTACTCGATTGTGTGATGGTTATATTTGTCTAATGCATTTTTCTTGTGATTGTAGGTGATGCGTATTGGTCATTGATTGTGGACACATCCATCCGCACATTGACACGAAACGTTCCCACCAATATTTTTACGGGTGGAGGTATGCTAGATCATGTAGATGATATTGAGGGTGAGAATGCCCATTTGTTCAAGCCAGTAGTGATAGTATAAGCGGCATGTGTCGTACTACTGAGTGAGAGGGATAAGGCACGTGAGGAGACACGACAAACTAGAGAGGTGGCGGGTGGTGGCCCTCTAGCACATGATGTATTTTCACGTTTTATTCAGCTTCAGATTCACTTTTTAGATAAGTCTACAGAGAACACACTATTACAAAAGCAAGTAGAGAGGTATAGGGACCACGACCAGCGACATAGAGTGCGTGGTGAGGCTTATAGTTCCAAGGATTTTGTAGCCGTAGATAGCAATAGCTATGATGAGATATGATGTATTGATGTAGGGGGACTTGCACCCCAGTGATGAGATCCTTGTAACTATGATTCGATATATATGTATATGGATTATTGGCTTATGTCAGTGTATTTGGTGTTTATTTATGTGATGATTGCAACGTGTAATTAGATGTATGATATGTTAATTATTTTTGTTTTGGTATTACATTGTTTAGTTGTTAATGATGATTATATATGATGATAGATAATGTATGTAATGTGATGGTGATGATAAAAGAAATGTAGCATATATGTAATGTTGTGATGAATGATAAAGTAAAAATGAATAATGTAGGAGTAGGAAATGGTCGTAGTATTGTATAATAGTGTATGTTAGCATGACAAGTAAGGGGGGAATATAATGGCGATGCCCCCCAGTGTAGATAATATAGGGTTCATTTATATAAGACCCCTCAGCAGTCAAAAATGAACCATATAGCAATAGTGTTTCATTGGGAAATGATTAGGTAATGCGTGTTAGATGGATCGAGAAAGTGCATGAAGAGAGCTTCTTATTGTAACATATCCCTCAACATTAATGTAAGAACCATAAGAACATGAATGCATCATCAGGGGTAAGGTGATAAAAATCACCTACCAAAGACCAAGTAGGTGTGAGGCGGTGGAAGCATGTGGAATGAAAGCAGCAAGAGCGTATGAGCCGAACTGAATATCGAGTGGAACAGTGGTTGGAAGTGGAGATGTCGAGGGATGTGGAAGACAATGTGTAGTGGTAGCATGACACGGCGGATGAGATAGTGCAATGATGAATGGATGGGATGGAAAGCATGCATGATTAAGAACCTGTGGTGGTGGATGAACAATGACCTTATAACTATATGGAGGAGATAACTCAATCGAAGTAATAGCACACCTACGAGAGAGTGCAGATATAGACCGCTCACGTGAGCGAGCGCCAAAGGAAATGATGCCCTTGTCTTCTAATTGTTACAAGTGATCGTGAAGGACATAACAATCATTATCTCTATGGCCATTGATATAGTGATAGTTACATTAAGTTCTATCATGTTGGCGCTATAAGTGGTGAGGTGGATGATGTTGATTAGAAGCTAAGAATATTAAACACCTTTCAAGTAATGTACGTAGCACATCACGGGGCCTAGCATGATGATAAAAATATAATGGTTCTCATGAGATATGAGGGGGATTTTTAGGTGTATCCCTAGGTGGAGGAGGAGATGAAGTACGCTTATGCAATGGAGAAGGTTGGACTTTCTTGCGAGGAGGAGATGGAGACTATGTAGGATGCTCAACAGGTGGGAGTGGAGAAGAACTAGACGATGTAGTAGTAACAGCAATAGGAGGAGGATCTATAGCATGTGTAGCAATGAGATCTTGTTCTAAGTAAATAAATCTATAGCATAGAAGTATGAATGATTCACATGTTTCGTATTGTAATCGTTGTTTCAAGAGAGGAATCAAATTGCGATAAAAGCTAAATTGCTTCTCTAATTCAATAGGTTGAAAAATTAGCTATTGCATGCAAACATTAAATCGCAAAATGTAATCAATAATGGGTTCTATTTTTCCCTAATGTAAGATAGGTAGATGATCATAGGTGACTCTAGGGTCATTGTTGACTATGAATTTCTGAATAAACACTTCTTCCATCTCACAATAGGTACTGATAGATCCAAAGAGTAGATGGGTGTACCATTGGAGAGCATCATCTGTGAGACTATGGCAAAAGGCTTTAAGTAATAGTTGATCATTAGAATATGAATTCATATCCATATGATAATGCTTGAGATGTAAATAGGTATTTCCAATACCATCAAAACATGTAAATGTAGGCATAAAAAATCCTTAGGAAATGTTGAGTTGTGAATCTTTTTGGGAATAGGATTTCCATGCAGTGAATTATTATCGATGCATGCATAGTATGACTACTTTCTAATGTAAGAGATTGGACTTGAGACTGTAAATGACCAATAACATGCATGAGGGATAGGATATCCTGTGAAGGAATAGTAGAGGATGACAATAATGTGTTAAGTAGTTGTAATTTGCCATTATGAGTAATCATAGGAATATTGAGAGAAGACCAAAGAGATTCTGATGCTAAGGGCACACTAGAAGGTGGTGCCAAAGGAGTAATAGGTGATGAAGAACATGGAGCATCCATAGAAGCAGTAGGACTAGCATTAGAAATATCCCTAGGAGAGGAAGCGTCAGATGGAAATGCAGTCGTAGGAGCAGGCGAAGTAATAGACAAAGATGAAGTGACATGAGGAGATGGACTAATGGATGGAGAGGAATCATGCATGTTATTAGGTACAACCTCAAAATAAGATGACAATCGAACAGGGGATTCACACTCAATAGTATGCAAGGAAGTAAAATCATGACTATCAATTGTTTCATTGAAATCAAAGAGAGACTCGGATAGAAGAATGTCATTAAGTGTATCATCAACATAGTATGAAGGAGAATGCGAACTAGTATGCGATGTATCATGAAAATAAATTTTAGAAATAGAAGCAACATGAGATGTAGCTAGAGTAGTGTTCTGACTAGTATGAGAATCATCATGCATGTGTGTATTATTGTCAACACCGAGCATGAAATTAATGAGAGTATCATCTAGATTTCTTTGTAAATTTCAAAAGGAGTATCATGGCTAATGACATAATACGGTGTACAACGAGTGAAGCTCATCAGATCATAAACAATGCTAATGGTATAATTATCAAAGCTATTAGGCACATGGCATTCATTAGATAAGAGTTGTTATTGAATACTATCTGGCATAGTAACATCATGATATAGAGTAGTGAGCTCAACTATGGTTGCCTCATCATAGATAGGATTAACACTCACATGATGCATGACTAGTCGAGAAGGAGAAGAGGTATCTTTAGACATTAGGGTTTTAGTGGATCCTAGGGAAAATAGTTCTAAGCTACGGGTTCACCAAAATGATTTTATAAAATTTGTATTTTATTATGAATCTAAATGTACATAAATGATATAAACTAAAATATGAATGCTAAATAATTTATTTTGATTTTATAAATGAAAGGAAATAGGAGGGATAAGGTATTTACCTGAATTTGACTTACCTTGTAGTGACCCAGGACTATAAAGTGTGATGAAACAGAATAACAGACCAACGTAACGAAGCATAAAAAAATGTGGAAGGAGTAAATCTGATCGGATTGGAGCGCTTGTGGGTGGGCGCTTTTGTCTGTTGAAAATGTCGGGACATGGTTCTAATAGGGTCGCTAGGTCTTTGTAATTATTCACCTTTGGTTGTGTGAGTGTCGCACTTGGTTCACTAATGTCACCATAAACCTGCAATGAAGAATCACCTGCAAAACTCCACACAAAGCATCAAACCCTAAAAAAGAAAGATGCAAATGAAGGGTTCACACTATCCTCAGATTCCACAATGGAGGTCTTACATTTGATCATTGAACTACACCTTAGAACCAGTGTAGTTTCGTGTGCTTGTGTGTGCAATAGTGCTCTTAGATTTCCCTTGCATTAATGATGCCAAAGTTAACGGGTAATAGCTAGATGTAAAAATGCAAATGTGTGGATGAAATAAATGAACTCCCCTTCCTACGCAGTGTGTATGCAAATTAATAGCCCAAATATAGTCCCTTTCTCTATATAGATAGTTATCCCTTGATAAGAATAGTTTTCCCATATAGTGGTATGTATATTGTATTTATATAGGGATCTCTTATTCAAATTTCAACATTAATGACCCAACATGCCAACTAGTACCTCGGGAGATGAGAGGGAAAACCGAAAAGGCCGACCTCAAATGTCAAAAATAAGATCAAAAACAAAGAGGACAAGGGTGCCCGGGATGGATAAGGGCATCAGGCACCACCGTCCAACCCTGGGAGCTATTTTCCAGAGACCATTGACGAAAGATGAATGAGAACTGACAGACAAGGATCCCTGAGACCTGACCAGAACTATGGGTATGAGTGACAAATATGTAAGACAAACAACAATAAAGACCAATAAGATAAATAAATGGACTATGGAATGGGTCATTAGTGAATACTTTTCTTACACAAGCTCCATATATAAAACAACATACTTTGCAGTATAATAATAGTAGCAAGTATGTGATTTTGTGTCTACATATACCATCTATTGAACTAATGAAACAAGGACTAAATCTGCATATTGCATACACAACATAGGAGGGCATAATTATGAATTTATCATCTATACATAAGGGTTTCTATTAGGATGAAGTAGCATAGTGGACTGTCACTTTTAAGGCACAAGGGTCAAGTTAGGTCAAGGGATAATTGCATGCACCTTTACACAAAGCACTAGGAGAACTACATTGAGTCTGAAATCTAGTACAACATTTAGTGATTCACAAGTGAGGTGAACATTGAGGTCAATATGACTCAATCATATGCATATTTATTTTTTGAGATAATGATTGCTTGAGTCTATTACAGTATAGATTTGGTTGTTTTGTAGGTTTCAAGTGCGATATCTAAGGTTTCATATGAGGTTGAAGATATAAAAGAGTAACAAACAATGACATGGAGTGACACTGAAAGTGACAAACTCCAGTTATATGAAGGTCTAAAACATAGGATTGGTCAAGGACCATATCATACGGTCTTGACCCATTTTGTACGGTCTTGACCTTATTATTCCACATCTTCATACAATGACTATTATGGATTTCAGTCCCTACCCTTTCCTCAAATCAATCATTGACACATTTTGAACATATTATGAACTAGTTAAGTCCCTCTTTCCATATTGTTTGTGCTTTAAATTATATGTGATTGATTTTATGGTTGATTTATAGGATATAAGTTGTAATTTTGAGTGCTTTTAGTAGTGCAATATTTTTTATACAAACTTGATGAAATTGACTGTAAATTTAATTAAAGGATAAATATTTTGGTGAACCCACCTTTTATCAAACCCTTCACCTAATCTAGGATATTTTTAGTTCCTTGTATTTGCTCAACTAATCTCAAAACCCTCGGACAACCTTAAGGCATCTGTATATTGTTTCTAGGATTTTTCCTTATTCTTTATATGGTCATAACTTACTATAGAGATTTGTTAAACCATAAGGGTTCATGTCCCTCTAAAAAATTCCATACTACTTTGGATTCTTAAAAATTCATTGATACCTCTAAGCTCATTATCATTCATCTTAATTTATCTAATGGTTCTTTTACTTGGTCCACAATTGGACATCGTAACTATGATCATGGACCACTATCACAAGATGTCCCTTATGATGTTGTTCCTAGTTATGCTACCTCTAGTCATATTACTTGTCATGATGTTATTATTGGTCAACTCTTCTATAGTAATCCTAGTTGTTAGAAGCACAGTGATTGGGGGGAGAATCGTTCATACAAAAACTTTAACTTCATTTACCATGTCATACATTCATCATTCAAATTAACCATTCATCATACATAACCACATTTGAGCTTATTAATTGTGTTACAATCATCCATAAGTGCAAAAGACAAGAGAGAACAGAATTACACTGGATATAAAGTGGGAAACCCTCAAGGGAAATAAAATCCACTGAAACCTCTGCTATTATTACTCATAAAAAAGGACTTGCATTAATATTACACTCAAGCAAGATTTGTTTAGTGAGGCACCAACCTCACAAGGAGCATCAACCCCTGTTTAGCAAGGAAACAACCTTACAAGGAGATTACAACCCCCTAAGGTGATCAAAAACCAACTCAAATACCTAAATATGAAGATCATAGATATATTTTTGTTCCTACAACTGAATGTGATCACAAATGCAACTCCATACACATCAAACCCTCTCAAAACAATCTCTTCTCCTATTCGCTCAAATCTACTCCCTCCAATGTTGATTAGGTTATATGACCTTGAACATCTACTTCTCAACTCTTCGTATCTCTTTTTAGATTTGTTATTGATCCCTTAATCCTCTTTAACTTCCTTCTTTAGCTCACTAAACTCTCCATCCCTTCAACTATTCATAATGAGTAAATATAGCACCTTTATATACATGACTCAACTCCTAAATGCCTCTTATTCAGCCAATACCATATAAGTCAGTCATACCAACAAAAAAATATACCTGCAACATCATATATGTTCAATTATAATGACCAAGTAGGTCGACAATAACTCAAACAACTCAAACTAGCACACGGCCTCTCAAATAGGCCTAAAACATAGGCCTACTCCTCCAACTAATGAAACTTGATCTTCAAGGGAATATAGAAGCTACACCATAACTTCAAAATCTCCATATATGTTAGGGACATCCTCTAACACCATCAATAAGTACAAGAAGCTTTGTATTATCTATCTCCACCATGAACCACACCAAGAAGCAAGCTATCCCAACTAGGTCTTCAAGATCCAAAAACCAATCCACAAGAGTGAACAACTTCGCATAGCAAAACCACCTGTCAAGATGACTTGGCCACATGAAATGCACCATGATTCCAACCCATTATCTAGGTCCATGAGACACCACAAAATAGATCAACATATACCAAAACCTTCATCTCTTCTAACTCACTCAAGCATGTTGATCATGCCAAAAAATAGGTCATCAAGAACAAGCAACTTGGAACACTTAAACTCTTCACCATGACATAAATAGAATATGGATGGAAATAAAATGAATTCTAATATCTAATGTAAATTGTTTCATCCATCAAATCAGAGCATAAGGCCTCCAAACAACTCAGTCTCTGGAACTGCTCAAACCTGATCCAAGGACTCAAGAACCAGTCTTGAGATAAACATGCTCAAACACCTCAAATGCAACTTCTAGACACTAAAACCACTTGGAACACTTCAAGGGAGACCTTACACACTTTTTCAATCCATCACATGCATATGTCACATGCAAAAAAAAACAAGCACACATGTTCTATGACACCTTGACAAGCCTTATAGGGATGATTAGGCCATTATGTCTTCAACTAAAATCCATCACTATATATCAAAGCAAGGCTTAAAACACATCATGAGAGACATATATAAGCTATCCAAGCTCAAATCCATGACTCATCTCAAACCTCCATGAATAGGATTTATCCCTTAAGGCCAAAAGCAATAGAGTGACTTTGAGGACCTATATCTTCAAATTTCTCCATTTTACTTGCCTAAAAATTTCCATGGACATCTATAAAATCTCCCAATATTCCTAGAACAATTCACTTCTCATCATGAAACGTCCATCTAAGCCCTGAAACTACAAATCTCCACAAAACTATAGGTTTTATCCATCTTGCTGAAACACCTAGAACATGAAACCACTACCAACAGGATCATCGAAGAGTCCTCTACATACCTAAGTCATAAAATTTTCATTTCCACTTCATTTGAATACCACACCATGCATATTTATCCTATCGCTCTAGAGGAAGGGTTTAACTTGGGTTTTAAACCTCCTTAGCTTATTAATGATTATTCATAAAGATGGGACAATCAAATAAACTCATTATTTTTGCAAAACACTCTTAGCTCAATGAAATAACATCACCCAAAGCCTCATGATCCCATGCATAACCCACACCTTTGGGTGAGAAAATTAACTTCACCTATCAAGTTGGATTTTTCTTTCTAAGATCTTGATATGATCAAAAAACACATTTCTTGCAACTCCTTCACAAATTTGACCTAAAATTTGAGCCAAACCACTATGATGACCTCCTCTAACTATCCCAAGTCTCATCTAAGCTCAAATACATCTGAAACTCTCAAGTCACTAAGACTTACCCATGTAAATATTCCTTGTTCTTAAGAAACTTGCTTCAATAGACCTTGATATGCACTTCATAGCTAAGATATGACCTAATACACATACTACACATGTTATTCCATGTCACAACATCTTTCTTATCTCATATCATATTGTCTTTATCTATACTTCATGTCATCAACTCATCTTGTTTGACCTAGGTCTAGGACTAGGCAAAGAATGACTTGACTCAACACATACTTCTCATGAACTAACCATGATGACCTCTTAGAAACTCATTAACACCTCTTACACATCAATTTTACCGTATTAGACCTCATACCAACCTTTAGAACACATATCATGACCATAATAGGTTATACCATGCTCAGGACCATGCCAAGGCACCATAACAACTACACCAAAACCCAACACTACCAATCAACCTTCAAGCTTGACCTTGATTGACACCTCATGTAGACACCTAATTCACCTAGACACTCTTTGACATCAATGTGTCACTTTACATGAATGACAACCATAGAGACAATTCCCAACACTAATGATGATGACCTTGTGTTTAACTATGATCAGGAGGATAATCCTATTATCTATTGAAGCCTACCAGCTTGTTTTGTTACTTCACCTCAAGACCTTCCTCCTACTCCACCTATTGCAACATCCAAAGATCTTGAAAACTCTTAAGAGTATGATTATACTACTACCCCTAATCTCAAATGTAATATATATGCATGGGAAAGTGATGGTGACCAACCATCTTCCCCCACACCTAGTGATGCTCCTCTTAAGGCCATGGATCCCATAGATTCTAGTGATGATGAGACTATTTCTAGCTTGCATGAGAAGGATATTACTTCCATTTATATATTTATTACTGGCACTCCTTATAGTTATGATCATGATTCATAATATACACATATTAAATGCATTAGTGATGATATACATGATGTTGCTTCCATTGCGCATGACCATAATTGTGTTTTTACTCTTCCTCTTGAATGCAAAAGAAATGTTATTAATGGTACTATTCATATGTCTCTTACAAGTGCTTCTACTAATGTTTCTATTGCCTCTTGAATGCAAAAATAATGTTATTGTTACTACTATTAATATTCATAATGTTATTATTACATACACGACTAATACAATTGATTCTATTCCAATTACACATAATATTATTGATTATATTTGTGTTTTTACTTCTACTGAAATTATATGCAATACTTGTATAACTACTTCATGTATAAATGATAATGTGTGTACTTTTCTTAATTCAAATGAATACATTGATGAAACTTTTTAGCTTTAGCTTCTTCTCCTAGCGTGGATAATGTGTTTATGTATGACATCCCTTTAGATCCTCAACATGCAGCCAAACCCATAGAACCCCAAGTATTACCCAATGTAGTTGCACATAAGACATCACCCCACATCAATTTCAAAAGAGATAGTGTCCTTATGGCTACCATGAATGGTAAGGTACAACCTTTGAATAAGCCTCTCGATACTTATGCCATACCTCCTCAAGAGGTCATCTCCTTTATGCATGCAGTAGGTGATTTACATTGTAATGTTCAAACTTTAACCCTTAAGAGAAAATATTATTATGCTAGCATTGATTTTAATACCATTTATGGTAACCCCAATCCATGCAAGTTATTTCAATCTCAATTCCCTAGGAATTTCATCATGCCTACATTTCCATTATTTGATAGCACATCATGTCCTTATTTGCATCTTAAGCATTACAAGGCCCTTATGGCATCATATAGCAATAATCAGTTACTTCTTAAAGCTTTTCATCACAACCTCATAGAAGATGTTTCGTCTTGGTTTATACACCTATTGGGTCTTTAAGATGTTTCTTTGGCTTGCTTCAGCTTTACAAAGGCCCTAAAGTTACATATGAGTGGTTACCCTCCCTCCATCAAGGTAAAAACAACTTTGTATTTGATTATATTTTAAAATTCAAATCTAATATGAACTTATTGTTATACCATCTCATTGATTTAGAAATGCAATATATATTTTGTAGAGGCCTCGTCTAATCCTTTAAGGAATGATTATTATATGATAATTGTGACTCTTTCACTGAGTTATGCCTTTGAGTTATGGACCTTAAGTAAGATCTTCTATTCCTAAATCACCATGGGCATAGAGTTAGAGATAATACAATTGCTCCTATTTCAAATGATTTTGATCCACTGTTAGCATCATCATTTGCTAATAATCAAGTTAAGGTTTTGCATCGTGGTAACTCTTCCTATAAATCTCCTCTTAAACCTAATTGTTTACACAATATCCTCCTCATTTTTGGCATAGACCAATTTATTATTTACTTTGACAGGCTTTCTCGACCACATGACATTCTATTATCCCTCATGGATAAGATACTAATTCATTTACAACCTAACAATCACCCCCCTCCCCACTGGTTTACACAAGAACGTGGTCGACCTTTTTATAACTTTCATCACATTAATGGGCACTATGATAATGAATGTTATTTATTTGATTAAAAGCTCAAGTTTTTAGAATACAATGACATCATCACCTTTGAGACACGAAATTCTAATAGATCTATTTCACCTCCTCTACATCGTCAACCTATAACAAGTGTAACCCTTGATTCTCCTTTTATGGATGTAATAAATGAGGTTCCTCACAATGAAGCAACTTCTCCACGGGATTCTCCACAATGCACACTAAAATGGCTTACCACGAAGTAGAGGTGGGTATAAAAACTTACACACATGACTTCCACATCTTCTTTGGCACCATCCGCAACACACATAATTAAACTAGTTCATCATGTATAGTTTGCACTAATGTTCTCTCAGTAGCTCATCATGTCTCTACCACACCATAATCCAACTTGATATCTACTTTCAACCATGCCTACAAATTTTACTAATTTTTTATTCTTACTGATTCCCACATGGCATATATGTGGATCTTCCTCCCTTTTTCATGACAATAGGTTTCCTTGTCATATATACTTATTGGCACTTACGTGAAATCCACACGCATTGTACTCATAACATTTCATATCATATCACTCACTATGTATTCCATACCTAATCCACAATTTCTAGAGTCAATCCATACCCTAGCGTCAAGTAATTCAATCACACACACCAATCATACAATAAAAGGTAACTATCATCTACAATTCACTCATACGTACATCTTATTTCAATGCAATCATGTAGTCATAATCACATATCAAGTACTCAATGCATAATCATGACACATTTGTACTCATCACATCAACTATAACTATTACATTAAAATTGTGAGATCTATGCTCATCTATATATGTATAAGTCAAGAGTTTTACAAAAAATGCCATATACAATCTACAAAGGGTACAACTCTTCGTGTAATCAATTATCTTCCTCACTACTCTCAGTAAGAACTAGTCCTCATGAGCTTGAGGCTCCTCCTATGTCTCTACACACTCTCAATCATGATCTCACTTATATTGTGCTGCTCGCTCCCATAGTCTAGCATTCTCTGTCAATACTTGTGCATATTGTGATTGTGACTCTACAAATCTTGTTACTAATTATTGTGTTATATCTTTCCCTGGACATGGCTCAGGCCGTCGATCTAGCTCTACTTGACTCTCGTCTCACCCCCTTTGTAAAAAGGTACAGGTAACTTAGGCCAATGCCACTTGGTCAAATAAATAGGCATGTTCACCTGATATATCATCAATGTGCTCTAGAATGTCACCTATCACCACATTTCTAAACACATTGCAGAGCAGTGTTTACATGGATGCATCCACAATAATTATCCAATGGGCATCACATTTAATCAATGCAATATCTATATCAACAACAATACACTTGACATTCTCATATTTTACAAATCATTTAAAACCATAATCTAATGGAATACTTACATTATGCCACTATGGTCACCACTACATCTTCATCGGGGTATCTCCCCTTCTCTCTGCCTCTCTACCTGAAGATGGAGGTATGCCTACACCTCATATATCACCAAGTACAACACCATCCCCTATATCTCTCACCACAAATAGAAATAATAAAACCCCTCAGGTATTAACCCACCATGTTGTATAGGTTACAGTACACCATGCATCATCCTAATCACTCAATATGATGACTATATCCACTTGTAGACACAAAATCTATGAACTTAGATACATTTCTAGGTCCTAAAAGCATGCTATCATTTACATGATTCCTAAGCAAGAAAACTATTAATTAACAACTCTCTTTAGCCTTTTTCTTTGTCTTCTACACTTTTATTAGCTTTATACATCTTGCACTATTGTCGGTTTTTTAATGTTTTACTCTTCTATGAATTCATACACTAGCGTCCGGTTGGGACACTAGCGCCAGGAACTCATCTCCTTCTTTACCTTTTTCTTACCCTTTTGTACCCCTATCACTTCTTGATTACTTTTTACTACTTTGGGTCAACCTTCCAGTTGTTAATTACAAAATTAAAACAAAGGAATCATATAAATACACAGTTATGTTTTCAAAATAAGGGACCAAGTACTAAACATTACATACTATCGCCTAATCTTGCATCCAAATGCACAAGAGCATTACAAATCATCCATCTAGAACATTCACTCAAGGGAGAAGGGATGCATTCTTATGCATATACAACATAGGAGGGGAACTTCATTCTATTTCATCTCACACATTCTATACATTTGCTACATTCTAGATCTAGCCCGTTATTATTGTGCAACTTGCACAAGGTCATCCTAGGGCATAATTACACACACTTACACATAGAACAACATGGATTCTGGGATGTAGTGCAACACTCGGTTGTAAGTTAGATTAAGCAAATATTGAAATAAATAAATGTTAAATCTAACTATGTACCAGCGCATAATATAAACAATTAAAGTACAAATTTGACCCAAGCAAATAAGCAATTTAAATTTAAAACTCTAGTTATAAATTAAGGGAATTAAATTCTTAGTTGATTCACAGTGATGCCAAAATTATACAGAGCTAGAAAACTGTTGGAATAGAGAGGCATGATGTCGCAATCAGACCCAAAAAAATTGCAAGAGTGTCAAAAATGCTAAGCTAGGGCATCGATGCAGGGTTAGGGATGCCTTGGGCACCAAAGACCTTCTTTGGGTGTATGTGACTGCTCAGAGGTTGCGGAACTCAATTTCGCAGGGTCGTGAAATGTTCATTGGATGTCACCTTTAGTCACTTGTATGTCATTGCACTTCATTGTTATCCACCTGAAACCTGCAATAAGAAAGAAGCACCTACAAAACTCCAAAACACATCAAATCCTACGAAGAAAACTATGTAAATGGGGATTCAAACTGACCCCAACAATCACCCAACTGATTGAACTTACAATCCAGGTAATACACTATATTTTAGACTCCATGTAGTTATGTGTTTATGTAGAATTGTGCACTAAGTAGCTCTTGTGCGAGTTGCACTTAATAGCAAGAAATAACTAGATGTAGAAAATCTAGATAGATGTGTGAATGGAAAAATGAGCTTCCTCTCCTATGAAGTGTATGCAAAAAAATGCAGTCCCTTACCCTTGTGTGGATGCTAGATGGATGTTTTAATGCTTTTGTAAATGCCTTTGGATGAAACCTTAGGTGGAGATAGTAGATGCTTAGTGATTGGTCCCTTATTATGATCACATGGATTTATATTTATATAATTCCCTTGGTTGAATTTATAATTAACCACTAAAAGGACAACTAGTAAAAAGTAAGATTCCCAAACATCTAGAAAATATCCAAAAGATGCGAGTAAATTACAAGAAGGTCACGGGCACCTGGGCGCTGTCGTCCTAGCTGGGCTCTGGTGTCCAGAGTCATAAATGCCAAAGTATCAAAAGATAAATTAGGCCAGAAGGAGTGCAAGATCAAAAGAGGAAACAAAAACCAATAAAATATGGCCAAAGACAGTAATCAGTTAGTAATTTTCTCATTTAGGAATCATATAAATAGTGGTATGTGATCAGGACTAGAAATATACCCAAATAATGTTATTTAGTTTCTACATTTGCCCCTACTTTATATTGTTGAGTGAATTCTCAATAACATAAAGTAGATACGATATGTGTACCTGATAACCATGTATATCAATGGAGAAAAGCATGTCGAGAGACAAGGAAAAGCATGGAGTTAATAATATGAAGTGTGGAAGCTAGAGAAGAGGAAGCGAAAAATGATGATGATGACCCTAGGGTGAAAGTGTATGTGTAGATGCCATGTTATACCTATTGTTGATGTCATTAGATGTGTGATGATGTGTGATTGATGTGACTACCGCTTCCCATAAGGACGGACGTATAAAAGAGAATAATGAACAAGTAGTCAAATACATATATACGAGAAATTAGATCAAAACGGGTAAGAAGATAAGTAAAAAATAAAAAAAAGGAACATGTGCACCTGATCTATGATGAGTAAAAGAGATAGAGAGGATCTTGAAGATGTCGTAGAAGAGTGATTTTTTTGGTGATCTCATGCCAGTTGCGCTAAGTACGAGTATTTTGGGGTGATCTCACGTCGAGCATAGAAGAAGTGTAGGGGGGAAGGTATAGTGTTATTCTCCAAACTTTGACTACATCCCAAAGTGTAAAACACCACTACATATGGTGTGTGAAAATTCAATCCAGTCTGATCCAACACAAAAATATAAAAGAAGGTGTAGTGCATGCATGTCAAGTGCTGGAGGAATGCCTTTCCTATAAAATTCGTTGTGTAAAATGTCGAAAACTGTACTGAACTGAGGAAAAGTTGTATAACCATCCCCGAGTCACAAGCATCTAGGAAGGATCGGGAGCACCCAGGTGTAGGTGTCTAGTGTTTGTGTTGTGTTGAAGACCCAAGTCAGGTTCTTGGACATTTCTGAGACTGAAGACTGTGTTGTACTAGTACCAAACTGTGTTGAACTATGACCATAAACTACTTAATGGGGTGACTGATTCACCTAATGGATGCACCCCCTCATTTGGGGTGCATGTGACATCGCTAGGAGTATGTTGTCCAAAAGAGGACCAAATGTTGTGTTGAAACTAAAGCCTTGCACGAAGGAGAAAGTGTGTTTGGTAGAAACCAACGCACACGCAAAAAAATTGGTTGGAAATAAGTGTTAGTGCAAACAAGATAAACACACATGTAGAAGATAATGTGTAAACTAAGCATGCAAGAAGACAATGTGGAAAAGTAATAATGCAAACAAAGTAGACCGGAAAAAATGGGTTTCGAATACGGGACATCAATCATGATGTTACAAGACAATCAAGGCCGATGTGGCCAAAAGTATACAGTGTGCACACAAGACAAAGGGAAAATCCCGCAAACAATGGCAAACAATGACAAGTAATGATAAATAATGGCAGTAAGAAAGTAGACAACCATGGTAGCAAAGAGTTCTTGTAAGAAAAATGTTACACATGAAGCACCCATTAGCATGTTAAATACATAAAAATTATGTCAAAATGTATATAATTTGATACAATGTAGCATGCTAGGAAAATACCCCTATTGAAGTACAAAACTCTATCACCAAAGATAAATATGATAGATTACATCTCACGTAGAATCACTTAAGAGATTTCATGTGCTTTATTAGAAATACAAGTTAGCACATGTGAGAGGAGTACATGTATTTATAATCATCAAAATTTGCACGCTTGACAGGTCTGTAGATGGATGGTTAAAAAGTGGTTCAGGGAAGACACAAATAGCTTCGTCATAGGTTTCAAGCAGATTACATGTAAAGGTACGAAAATGGGGTGAGCTCCATGCCAAATTGAACCCAACTGTGATCCCGCATGGAAAGAAAACATTGAGATGTGGAACTACCTTCAGATCGGGGGGTTGCCAATTTCATTGACAAAGTCCAAGGGCATTATCAAAACATTTTTGTGTATTTTGCTGCAAACTGGAAAGAGCAAAAGGTAAATTATGGTAGGCAAAATGTGTTGATGACATAAGAGCTTATTGCTGATGTTACTGGCCTCATTTTGGATGGAATCAGATTTTTCAGTAAGAGAGTGGATAAAAATGTAGAATTTAAAAAGGTTGTTGAAACATGGGAGGAGCTTTGATTTGTAACAGCGGGTATAAATATTAATTACATCCCAGAACCTTTTGATGAAATTACTAAGATGATGGTTCACTTTATTTCACTTGAAGGTAGATACATCATTGTCCCCACAAAGCATTTTATTTTTCTTAACCATTTTAGGAGAAACCTTCTTGTTTGCTTCCTATACTATCTCCTAAATTCAATGGAACGTTTCATTCTTGATTTCCAAAACCACACCCGGGCCATTCCTCTCCATCAGAGATTGATCTTCCTCCTTCACAAACATTGCCTTACCCAATACCCTACTATACCTGCTACCCTCGTCGCCCCACCCATTTCCATTAACCTTATTCCTACTGTCACCCCCCATTCACCTTCTCCAGCCAAAGGAAAATCAAGACTAAAAATCCTTCCTTCTCCAATTTGAACCCCTCTCCCTCTGGAAAAGTTCTCAGGAGCAGTAAGGACATTGAAATTGCCCATAATTTATTACACATCAGCAATACAAGAAAATATAACACTACTCAACATGAGAAGGTGAATCTTCTTCACAATATAGATATCATGGAAAAATAGGTGGAGAATCTCAAAAAGGTCATGCATCAGTTGATTAAGAAAAGGGGTAAAAGAAAATTGAATGAGGATGTTGGTATTGGTGAAGAACAAATAAATGAAATTTACAAGAAATTGAATTCCCTGGACAACAAACTAGGGAACTCTAAGGAACGGCATGTTCACAACATTTCAATTTTCAGGGTTATATGTGATTTTTTAGAACAAGTCAAAAGCATTACTATGCTAAGTGGCATCTCAGCAGACATTTGGGGCACTAGTGTTGAAAGGAACCAAGTCATCTCCCAACTAGATGCTAATGACCCTACACATATCACTACTCTAGCATTATTTACCTCGATTAAGACTGTTAAATCAAGAATCGATAGGGCTTCGAAGAAATAAATTTCTATAGAGCAGTCTGGTTGTGAGCAGGATATTGTTTTGTTGTTTAATTGTTGCTTTTTAGCAGTTCTATACTTATCATGTTCTTTCTTAGTAGTTCCTTTTTTGGCTATTGTTTTACTTATTGTAATATTTGGATTCTGATCATTTTTGCTACTTTCTCTTGTTTATCTAGTTGTTGAGACTTTTTTGTGTCAGGGTATAGTCCCTTCAAAACTATTTTCCATTAATTAAAAAAATGTAGTATAATGTATGAAAGTATATGCCCTCAGGAGCCGTTGTGGGACTGGTAATAGGTATTGCGTCAAACATCCATGTTGGGTGTATCAATATGTGTAAATTCTATAATCACAACTAGAAGGAAAGTAAACATGCATGTGTATATAGAAATGATAATGACATGTAGTCTATCAAGCTAACATAGTAAGCAAGATGTAACATGCGAGTATAAGTAAGCAAGAACAATGTGCAACCAAGATATGTAGTATGTTTTGGATGATTGAGATGGAATGGAATGCAAAGTGAGTGTGATGGGATCCATGTGCCCCCCGACTGAATGTGAATAAGTATGCATGAGATGAGGTTCATTTATAAATGCCCCCTTAGCAATCGAGAATGAATCACGGAACTAGAGTGCATCATAGGGTAATGTGTTGTGTTAAGTGTGTGTGAGAAAAATGTGTTGTGAATGTGTTAAGTGTGTAGTGTGTAGTATATGAGGTTCATGAATGTATTGATCCCTCAACAATCAAGTGTGAACCATAACACAAGAGTGTGTCATTAATAATGACGATATAATTATATCAAGATGTGTAAAACTCGTGTGAAAGATGAGATGTGAAGTGTGGAGTATGTAAGACACCTACTAATGCTAGAAGGGGGGAGAATAATTATGATTTCCCCCTAGTACATGCCAATGAATGTGTTATCTAATGAAAGTGAAAGATGAAGGTCCTCTACCCGATGCTTGTAGAGGTAAAGGCGTGTGATTGTGCTATAATATTGACAGTGTATGCAACATATAGTGTGTCGGAAAATGTGCATGAGACATGTGTATGAGACCTAGGAGATGATGAGTGCCTATGTGAAGGAGACCATGAAGGTGATGTGCATCTGTGTGAAGAAGAGCATGGAGGCAATGAATGCCTATGTTAATGTGACTGCAAAGGTGATGGAGAGCTACATGCAAGAGAGCGTGGAGGCGATGAGCACCTATGTGAAAGAACTCAAGGAGATGAAGTATACCTATGTGAAGGAATGGTCCGAATGAGTGACCTAGACTAATGCGATGGACTAATAGATTGATGAGACCATGTAGGCCATGTACAAATAGGAGAGCTAGGAGTAGATTGTGCTTTAGATTTAAGAGTTCCTAGGGACCTAGATGTTCTAACGAGTTTAATGGCAACCTCGATAGGAGGTTGTGGCCATGGTGTGGATGGTGGAACAAAATTGATAGTAATGAATTGCCTATTGTGGATGAAATTTAGATGAAATTGATTCATGGAGAAGATAGCCTGAGTTATGCGGAGACAGGGGAGCCTTAAGAGTATGTTACACCATTCGATTAAATGTGCCACAAGAAAAGGCACAAGCATGTTAAGAGGACCAACAATGACTGGAAGCTTGAAAAAACCATATGATTTAGGGATCGGATGTGAAATTTGTGAGAGTGGATAGCTAACAGACACAAGAAGGACAATAGAAAATGTGATAACGTGAAATGATGGATCAACCATAGTGTTATTGAAAGAAGTGGATCCAATGGAAGCACTAATTTTCAAGAGATCAAAAGATAATGTAGCATGATAATCATGATCAGAGAAAGTAATGATTGGTAGACATGCCTTAACATAAGCAACTAGAAAATCGAGAGCCCCCAATGTAGGAGGAGGCACTGCACGATATGTATGATTAGCTGAAGATTCATATGCTTGTTTATCATGATTAGGAAGAGGGTTGTTGAAGATTTTGAGCTTATGGTTTTCATTGACTAGTGCGGATGTCGTAGGCTCGGGAAGCTCAATAGCATTATTATCGATAAGATCTTGAATAATATTGCAAAGTTTTAAACATCGATCTATAAAATGTCCAATGCATTGATGATAGTCGCATCTTAAGTTCTCATTTTAATTACAATCTTTAGGATGCGATGGGTCAAAATTGAGTGAAGGAAGAGTAATAAGATTGCTCTCAACAAGTTGTGGCAATAGAAGATGCGGAGCAATCGTCAATTTTGTATATGTACACTTAGGCGGTTGCCATTGAAGCATTTCAGTATTAGAGATTGCATTGATAGTAGCTTTAGCTTCAGTAGGTTTTATAGATGGTTTGAAAGTTGATTTACTTTGAAAGCGCGTAGAGTATGAAGCGTGTTTTTTATACTTAAGCTTGCCTATAGATAAGAGTTTAGTTTCACGTACCTTAAGAGTATGACATAAATGATTGAATGAAGGAGATGTATCAAAGATAACACTCTCCTGGAGAGGCGACAATAAACTTTGGACAAATAGATCTTGAAGCTCAAATTCTGTGAGTATATTAGACATCTTAGCTAAGTTGTTCTTATATCGCAAGACATAATTTGATAGATGTTCATTAGATCCTTGTTTAAGTTATGTGAGTTGAGCATAGGATATATTGGAGCCGATATTGATGGAGAAATGAGCAAGAAAAACATCATCTAGATACGTAAAAGATGTTACCGAGTGGACAGGTAGATCATAGAATCAACGCATTGCATAATTGTGAAGACTGCAAGGAAAGAGCTTAGCTAGGAGAGTATGATCATCCACAAAATCTAGACATGCTACATGAAATGCTCAAAGATGCTCTTGAGGGTCATCATGGTCATTGAAAATGGGAATCTTGGGAGTGAAAAAATTATGTGGAAGTGCATAAGTGGAAATAGTGGGTGTGAAAGGGGATTGAATTAGTAATGTGGAATCCAAAGATGGATATGCACAAGAGGTAGCCTGTTCCAATTGACAGATTTGCACTTAAAGGTCCTGATAAAGAGAGGCTAAGTATTGAGTGCCAGCAGAAGAGACTTGCTACGTGTGAGAAACAAGAGGTGGAGTGAAGTGTTTGGTGGGAGTAGGAACAGAAACAAAAATGGTGGAAGTAGGTGGAAGAGCGGAAGTAGGTGGTTGAGTAGCAATGGGCATGGAAGTGGGAGTGGATGTAGGAACATTAAGATCCACAAGATTTGTGGCCTCCTCACGAGAAACGAACAAAAGCAAATTTAATTCCTCAAAATGTTCAGCAAGATGATCACTAAGCTCTTGGAGATGGGCTTCAGTAAATTCACCATAAGATTGAGCCATGATGAAAGAATAAGAGGAGAGTATTCAAAGGTTGGGTCCACCAAATGATCAAGAAAATATTGAAATAAATAAATGTTAAATATAAATATGTACCAACGCAAAATATAAAAAACTAAAGTACATATTTGACCCAAGAAAATAATCAATTTAAATTAAATACCCTAGTTACAAATGAAGGAAATAAAATACTGAGTTGATTCATAATGATGTCAAAGGTGTGCAGATCTGAAAAAATACTATAACATTGAGGCAGGATGTCATAATCAAACCCAGAAAATTGCAAGAGTGTCAAAAATTCTAGAACCAGGGCACCTATGCAGGATCAGGAACGTTTGGAGCACTAGAGACCTTCTTTGGGCACCTGTGATTTCCCAGAGGCTGCGAAAATCAATTTCCCAGGGTCATGAGATGTTTGTTGGATGTCGCCTTTAGTCATTTGTATGTCGTTGCACTTCATTATTATTCACCTGAAACTTGTAATAAGAAAGAAGCACCTGCAAAACCCCAAAACACATCAAATCCTACAAAAATATGTAAATGGGGAGTCAGAATGACCCCGATGGTCACCCAACTGAGAAAACTTACAATCCAAGCGCTACACTACATTTCAAACTCCATGTAGTTTTGCGCGTGTGTAGAATCATGCCCTAGGTAGATATTGTGTGAGTCACACTTGATAGCAAGCAATAACTAGATATATAAATGTAGATAGATGTTTATATGGAAAAATAAACTTCCCCTCCTATGAAGTGTATGCAAAAAAATGCAGTCCCTTGCCCTTGTGTAGATGTTAGATGGATGTTTAAATACTCTTGTAAATGCCTTTGGATGCAACCTTAGGTGGAGATAGTAGATGCTTAGTGCTTGGTCTCTTATCATGATCACATAGCTTTATATTTATATGATTCCCTTGGTTTAATTTCGTAATTAGCCACTAAAACGATGACTAGTAAAAAGAAAGATGCCCAAAAGGCTAGAAAAGACCCAAAAGATGTGATCAAAGTACAAGGAGGTCGGGGGCACCTGGGCGTTGGTGTCCTGGCTAGGTGCTAGTGTCTAGAGTCAGAAATTTTGAAGTATCAAATGACAGAGTGGGCCAGAAGGAGTGTAATATCAAAAAAGGAAATAGAAAGCAAGCAAAGATGGCCAAAGACAGTGATCATTTAGCAATTTTCTTTCTTAGGAATCATATGAATAGTGGTATGTGATCAGGACTATAAATATACCCAAAGTGTGTGATTTAGTATCTACAAAGTTCACTCTTTGGGTGACCGTCAAGATCATTCTGACTCCACATTTTGCATATTTTTTATTAGATTTGATGTGGTTTGTGGACATGTGCAGATAGACAATTTATTTTTTAGGTTACAGGTACATTTGGTGATCAAGGAGTGAAACCAAAGCAACAAACAAAAACTAATGGTGAAGCTCCTCCTGCATGGAAGAGGTGAGATCTGGATCATTTACATAGACACTAGGGCCCATGTGCTCTTGTCCTCCTGTGGGTGCTCCTATCTAGCACATTCATGAGTCTTAGAACCTCCAACGAGCATTAACGACACTCTTCTCGGTCTATTTCAGTTATTCATCTACCCAGATCACTTCTAGATTGCTTGAGAATCAAATAAGTCTCTTTATCTCCCTCTCTTCCTTAGGGTTTCACATTTGTACATTCTTCTTTATTTGCATCTTACTATATATTAGCATTTATATATCATTAATTATAGTAGTTACTCTGCAATTAGATTTAATTCAATTTATATTAAATCATTTGTTGAACCCGATCCTTACATGCCCATTATCGGATCTTTCATGGCTTCCCCATTGTATATCCAAGTTCAAATTCATAGTTCTCCTCATTAAGTGTGTCCTAGTTGATTCTAAATCCGGTTTTAACATATGTACTATGTCCTTTCTCCATCAAATAGGAATTTTTGCTACTCATATCAATCCATCTACTCTTTGTATCAGTGGCTTTGATAATGCACCTAAGCAAGTGTTGGGCACAATCTCTCTTCCCCTTACTATGGGATCTTGCACTCTTAATGTTCTATGTCACGTTATGCCTCATGATGTTCCTTATACTATCCTTTAGGCCATCCTTAGTTACATACTATGCATACACTTCTTTCTACCCATGCCATAACACACAATGCCCTTGCTACACCTTCTTTCATGGATATTGTTATAGCAGATTTTACACCTCATGTTGTTGCTCCTTGTGATATTCATCTTACACATGATGCTCATGAAATTACCTACATTGCACATCCTTCTCCTCTTGGGATGCACCCTATTGTTGTTGATTTAGACAATCAATTCTTTATTGGTACCCATGATACTCCTCACATTGTGTCCTACTCTCGATACACTTCTATTGATCATATGCTTAGTGATTCCAATGTTACATCTCTCTCCACATCTTCCTCATTACATGTAAGAACTGGTTTTACACAAATTCCTAATCCTTGCACTTTCCTTGATCCTATGCATGATTCATTTACTGTGGCTACACCTTATCTTATTACATTCATGGGGGTCATCTGTTCCCCTCTTTCTACATTTTTGTCTATGATCATAGGGGCTAGTCCATACTACTTTATTGCTTCTAATATTCCCAAATTGCACTTATTGCTTTTCATTACTATTGATAAGCATCCCAGCATTACATATGTTACACATCTTTTGACTCACATATTATCCTCATATTTGCGCTTACTTTTTCCACTATTGTCAACACACATAATGTTACACCTATTCTATTTTCTCCTAATGGGTACATTCTTATTGCTTATATACTTATTATTCATCCAGTTTGTATCTTAAACTCTATTAGGTTTTCCACTCACCATGTTGTCATTCTTCTTTGGTAGTTTTTGCAATCTCCTGCCTATTCTAATGTTGCCACCATGGCATGACACCTCTCGTATCATCGCATATATCTCCATCACTCGCACACTTGGAGGAATCAAACTCTCCCCCTCATAGTGACATGTTCTAATCAACAATTGTTTATCCATATTATTCATATACGCATCTATACATTACTCTTGCTTTGAAGTTCATGTCAATCTTTAGCAGTACTTTTTTATATCTACACTATGGGCACACTTTACTACATCTCTCTACGCTCCTATGTTACTCCATATGTGTTTTGCTACTCATGCTTACTTATGGATCCTGCTATTCATGGTACATATATTACTTCATAAATACGATATGCATCCTTTCGTGCACTATACATAATCTGTTTATTCTTGTTTACAATGATCACATCTATTTACAAGTAGCTCCTGAAATACACACTTGGGGGGCATCACACTTTCTCCCTCCTCCATCACTATCGGTTGTCTCTAGTATCTACTTATAGTTTCTTTACCACATTTCATGCTTCATACTTCATGTCTATCTTTCTAAACATTTTTTCATATTTGGTACACACATTGTACCATCATTACCCGATGATGCACTCTAGTGCTACGTTTTACACTTGATTGTTGATGACATACTTCATCAATGAACCCCACATCATATACTTTTGCTACACTTCATGCTCTGTGCTTCGCGATATATATTTCTAACATATAATCTCACACAACATACTCATTTCCCGATGACTGGCTCGTGTACTATGGTTCATTCTTGACTATTGAGGGGGCATCTATAAATAAACCTCATCTCATGCACATCCACTGGGGGGTGACACTTCTCCTATCATCGTCACACCTTGCATATCACACCATTACACTCATACATAATTTGCATATCTTAGTTGTATTTATTCTTGCTAGCTTATACTACTTACATCTCGCACTTTGCTTACTATGCTAGACAGATTCTTAGTATGTCATTATCTTTACCATATACACATGCAAGTTTACTTGGTCTATGGAAACGAATGTAGATCTCTTACAAATCCTTACACAATGCATGGTGCTCAACATTGAATCCCTTACCAGTCCCACCGAGGCTCCATGGGGCATCTACCTTTACTAATTTCACACATTACAGGTTTTATTGTTTCATCATTCACTACTTCTTACTAGCACTTACTATTAGTTGATACATAAATGTTTTGACATGCTATTTATTTTTCTAACATGTGAATGGGTACTTCATGTGAAGCATTTGTCTTCCATGATATTTTCAACCATGGCTATCAGTCACTCCTTGTTTCCTATTGTTTGTTATGTTTGCGGGATTTTCCCTATATCTTGTTTTATCATTGTATGCTTTTGGCCACTTCAGCCATGATTGTCTTGTGACATTGTGTGCATTGTCCCATGTTTGTAACCCATTTTTCATTGTCTTTTTTGTCTTCTTAGTTGCTTGTTATATTGTCTTCTATTACATGTTAGCTTTTTCTACTAAAACTTATTACTAGCCTATCTTTGTTTGCATGTGCCTTGGGTTTTACCATGCACATCCCCTACCCCCTATAGGTATCCACTTCTAATATGCATATCATATCAAGGTCCTCTCCTTTGGACTGCATTCTCCTACAAATTTTGCATGTACCCCAAACGAGAGGGGAATTTATTGGGTGAGCAAATCACCCCTATAGTAGCTCAGATCTACATTAAAGAGCAACATAGTACAGAAATAACACAAGAACACAATCACATAACGGTCTAGAATTAGACTTGGACCTCACATATAGAGTGGAAATCAGCACCCAATAATAGACAATAGCACCTAGCGCTTGTGTCCCCATATGTGCTTGTGTCATGGAGGAAAACATAGTTGATTTCTCATATCAGCACAATCTCCAACAACTTTCAAAACAATTCTACATTAGTAGGCACTCACCTACAGTTAAAGAATTCCCTTTATCAATACATTTCAATTACAATCGGGACTAATCAAAACAATCACAACAAATTAGGATGTACCATTTGTAGTGGTGCTTATTCGGGAAGCATCATGGAAGGATAGAAAAATTAGACCTCTCTCCCCGACACTCTTCTCTTACCATGAGATCACCCAAAAAAATCACACTTCGCATGAGATCACCCAAAAAACTCACTCTCGGCATGAGATCACCCAAAAAAACTTACTCTCGACGTGAGATCGCCTAAAAAATCTTCTCTTGGAGTGAGATCACCCAAAAACATCACCATCGGCATTCAAATTCAGCATCTCCAAGTAAATCAAGATAATTTCTCTATCTCTTACATTCTTATACATCAGGTGCACACTTTCCTTTTACATACTTTCACACTTCTAATTACTTATACGCATGTTACTTTGATTTCCCATATATGGAACTTTGAATTCTCTTTCCATTCTTATTTTGCAGGTATATCCTTAATAAGCAACAAGGAGCAGCTCACATCAGCAAACACAACACACTATTACGCACACACATCACCCCTAGGGTCCACTTCCCTTTCCTAGTCTTCATGTTTCACATTGTGATCACTTCATGCTTTACTTGTCCACTTGACACGCTATTGACTACACACTTATCTACATGATCATAAGGTATACATCTTTTATCTACTTTATGTTATCGAGTTATCACTAAACAACATAAAGTGGGGGGAAATGTAGACACAAAATCTATGCACTTGGGTACATTTCTAGGTCCTAAAAGCCTAGACACAAAATCATACACTTGAGTCATTATCTAGTCTTGATTGTATACTACTATTTATATGGTTCCTAAGCAAGAAGAGTACTAATTAACACATGTCTTTGGCCACATTTCATTACTTTATATTTCTACTTTTGGTCTTGCACCTTTATTGACCCATTTTGTCTTTTCATACTTCAGTTTCACCTTTTTTAGACTAAAGCGCCCAACCAGGACGCCAACGCCAAGCACCCTTGTCCCCTATGGACGCCCATGTCCTATTTACACTTTAATCTCACTTTTTGGGTCCTTTCTAGTCATTTCAGCATCTTATCTTTTTGGTAGTCGGCCTTTTCGGGGTTAATTACAAAGTCTAAGTGAAGGAATCACATAAATATAAAGTTATGTGATCATAATAAGGGACCAAGCACTAAGAACTAGCTATCACCACCTAACGTTGCATCCGTCAAGGCATCTATAGCTATGTTTTCATCCATCTAGCTCCATCACAAGGCACAATGGTTGGTCCATCTGCATCACACTTCATAAGAGAAGAGTCTATTGTTTCCATGCACACATTATTTACATTCTACATCTAGTTATTTACTCGCTACTCACAAAGTGGGACTGGCACAAGAGCAACCTAGGGCATAATTCTACACACAAACCTAGAACTACATTCAGTATGAGATATAGTGCAACACTTAGTGATATTTCCATCAATTTGGCAGTTGAGGACAGTCTGACCCCTTTATATGCATCTTTATTTTTGTAGGGTTTTGATGCTTTGTTTGCGGTTTTACAGGTGATTCCTTTATTGCATGTTTACAAAAACATTAGTGAGCTAAGTATGACATATACACGATAAGCAACTAAGACTTCGCACCATCTGACGACTCTGTGAAATTGGCTTCTGGACTTCCCAAACAGAACAAGTCATCCAGATTACAAACCAAGGCACCCCAGGTGCCCCAATCCCTTTTCCAGGCACCCCAGTCTAGTCAAATCACTCGGATCTGCATTTTCTCAAGCTACTGTGTGACGGTCTCCCATTCCTATTCAGACAGTCTTCACTGTGACACAGTCCAGTGGTATCTTCAAATTAGCTAAGGCTCTTCCAACCTTCTTTGCACATTAGGTTTTATACATTTTATTGCTTAGTTTACTTAGGTGTATTTCAGTTATTTCATTGCTTATTTATTTACTACAAACTTGCATTAGATTAGGCTTATTTATTCACTAAAAAGCGTAAAGGTGGGGGGGGGGGGGAATGTAGACACAAAATCTATGCACTTGGGTACATTTCTAGGTCCTAAAAGCATGTTAGCATTTACATTATTCATAAGAAAGAAAACTAGTAATTGACAACTGTCTTTAGCCTTTTGCTTTATCTTCTAAACTTTTATTGGCTTTATACATCTTGCACTCTTGTCGGCATTTAACTGTTATATTCTTCTATGGCTTCGGAAACTAGCACCTTGTTAGGACACTACCGCCAGGCACTTTTTTCCTTCTTTACCTATTTCTTAACCTTTTGGACCCCTTTCACTTTTTGATAACTTTTTACTACTTTGGGTCGGCCTTCTAGTTGTCAATTATGAAATTCAAACAAGGTAATCATATAAATACATTGTTATGTTTTCAAAATAAGGGAGCAAGCACTAAGTATTACATACTATCACCCAAGCTTGCATCCAAAGGCAAAAGAGCATTACAAAGCATCCATTTAGCACATTCACTCAAGGGGCAAGGGTTGTATTCTTCTGTATACATAACATAGGAGGGAAAGTTCATTCTATTTCATCTCACACATTCTATAAATTTTCTACATTCTAGTTCTAGCCCATTATCATTATGTATTTTGCACAAGGGCATCCTATGGTGTCATTACACACACATTCACATAGAACTACATGGATTCTGAGATGTAGTGCAATGCTCGGTACTAATTTTACTCTTTGGGTGAGCATCGGGGTCAATTTGACTCCACATTTGGAATTCTTTATTAGATTTGTTGTGGTTTGGGACATGTACAAGTAGATAATTTATTTTACAGGTTACAGGTACATTCGGTGATGAAGGAGCAAAATTAGAGCAACAAACAGAGACCAATAGTAAAGCTTCTCCTGCACATTAGAGACCATATCTGAATCATTTACATAGACACTAGCACCATAGAACAGGACAATAGCACTCAAGCGCTCCTATTTCCTCCGTGGGCACTCCTATCCAACACATTCCTAAGTCTCAGAATCTCTGAGTATTGATGACACTCTTCCTAGTTTGTTTCAAATGTTTATCTACCCAAATCACTTCTAGATTGCTTATGAGTCAATAAAGTCTCTTTATCTCCCTCTCTTACTTAGGGTTTCACATTTGTACATGATTGTTTACTTGTGTATTAATGTATATTAGCATTTGTATATAATTCATTACAGTAGTTACTCTGTAATTAGATTTAATTCAATTTATATTAAATCACCACCTCATTAGTTGGCGGTGGTAACAACTATGCTAGTGTTAGCCCTGTTCAGGCCCCCTCTCTATGTGTTTCATGTATTGATATACTCCACACGTAGCTTGTTAGGGGCACCTCGTGCATAATGTAAAATTGTTGTGTAACATGCTCATGTTGAATTAACTCCCCTTAGAGGGGAAATGAGACCTCTAACCAAATGGTCTAGGGTATCTATCATCTCTCTATGTCATCCTCAGGCCACCCTCTATAGTCCATATATGGAATCCAAATATTATCTCGCGGCCCTAATTTATCTAACAATGACCTATATGTCATGGTATCCAGCCATCACCATCCTCACATGCTTTATCTCACTGCAAATATCTCTAGGTGTGCCCAATCCACACATGACCCAGTAATTGGATGCATAACTACAATATGCTCATATACCCACCCATGTAATATTGTCATTGTTGCTACACCACCACCATGGTTCTCTGATGCAAACCTATTTAGGTTCTTGTATAAGTGGGATAATACACATCGAACCCATGTGTATCATCGCCCATACTCCTTTATGGCCTAACAAATATGCCACATCCTATAGGAGATGGACACACCCCTTCCATCTATGACTATAAATGATGCTAACAACATAGTAATGTACTTCCACAATCACAAAACACTAGAAGTCACAATGGAGCTCAATCCAACTGTAGGCTCCTCGAGACCACCACGGACGACCCAAAATCTTTGTGCCTATCTCATGTGATACAACTTGTCTAGGGGTAGTACATATACCCTCTCACCTACAATAGGTTGTTGAAATATCTTGTACACATCCTCTAATGTCATAGTCATCTCTCATGTCAGGAGCTAAAACATTCAAGTGTCGACATTGCACTGCTCACACATTGATATATTCAAATGCATATTTGGGGGCACTTCCCCTAATCGAGCCACATGTCGTAATATGACCCTATCAAGTATAGCCTATCTTGTATCATCCAAACCCAATGCAAATGGGGTCATCATGTGTCAACCACCACCAAACTCTCATGGGTGGATATCTCTCTACAAGCACAAAAAGTGTAACAAAAATCATGTTTGATCATCACACCACTACAAAAATCTCATCATACATCAATAAAAAAAGCAAAAATCATGTCCACATTGCTTGCAACAACTAATAGCCACATTTGATGCATTTCTAAAAATGTAAGATTGGATTGTGTAAATTTAGGTCAAAATTGTATGGTTCAAGGGTAGGATCGTATGATTTTGTAGAGTTCCAACCCAAGGTTAAAATTGGACCATTCACTCCATTTTTGTCACTATTTGCCAAATTCTAACAAAATTGGGAAAATCTACCCTATTTTTCACAAAATTAACAACATTAAATGTGCTTACCAACTCATCCATTGTCTACGACTGAATCACATCAATTATGCACTCAAATAATGTCTACATGGCCTTTCTAGCTCTTGGCATCATCACCCACTAAAGCTCTTATCACTAAATCACAATCACATAATGAAAAGTACTTTTTTTAGTTTTTCATTTTATTATTTATAGTAAATTTTTACTAGTGGTATTTACACACCCTATTTTATTATCCACTAAATTCAGCCAATTAGGGCTTTGTAACTATGCAACTCATATCTCGAGCTTTGTTTTCCCATTTTACACATTGTCTGGGGTGTTATGATTATGTTTGTAATCATTTCCACATTGATTCATCATTATCTTGTTTTGCACTCATTCTTCAAATCTACATAGACAGTTCACTTGTCACCTATGGATTAACACTATTTGCGCACCTACATTCTATCACCTATAATTGGTTCTCTTACATAATCAACAATTCTCATTAAAAACTCTATATTTCCTATTTAGTGCACTGTAATATTTCTCAATCTTACTCACTCTTGACTTTCGTCTCAAGTAATTGTGTTTTACACTCTTTCTTTCAACGAAAGGGGGAAAATGTATGGGGTTGACTATGCAAGGTCATCCCCATCCACTCTATTCAGTTGCAAATCACTAAGCAAGTACAATGGGTTAGATATACAAGGCTATTATCTTCCTTGCAAGCTTCTTACGAATTTAGCAAGTTGCTTATGCAAGGCCATTTTTCTCACCCAATGCAATGTAATCTCAACACCCAAGTGGTCACTTGTGCTTACCCAAAACACACTAAGAACCAAATACCCTTGTATTTATTATAAATACAGAGGAAAATATGTAAATATACAAATACAATAAAAATACCCATTTCATAATATGCATCTGTATAATGCATGCTGGGGAAATGAGACGTCATTCTTGTTCACCTTATACAAGTTTTTAGAAAAAGTTGAAACCTAGATCTATCTATAATGGTTTGGTCCCATTATTGGGATGCGTCATTGCGAGAAAGCTAAGTAGACCTATGAAACACTTCCATTGGTGTCAGAAACACCCAAGTCTCACGTTATTACAAAAATCAAAGCACCTTGTTGGGGATTTGATCACCCATAACTCTACAAATCCACCAAATTTGAATCTTCGTGTTACAAAACACTTCTCTATGCAGTTATGGTATCCCCTCTTGATGCCTACAACATTATTTTCCTTTATCTTTGTTTGGGTTAGACAATGACTCACATTGTTCACCACAATTGGTTATTTTCTCTCAGCACACTTGTATGTTTCCTATTTTAATACTCTTATAGGTATGACTTTCTTTTCCTTTACACTAGTAAATTTCATTCACTAGCATAAAGGGGGGTATATGTGGACACCAAAATCTACACAAAATCATTATTACATCATGATTTTGTTAGTTTTTTATTTATATGAGTTTTGAACAATGAAATAAGATCTTAGTGGCATCAATCCTTTGTTGATTTGATTTTTGCTACTTGATTCCACTAAACCTTTTGCCATTTTACCTCTGTGATTGGATTTTAAGCCTTTTTATAGAGATCTTTAGCAGTTTTCTTTCATATTTTATTTTTATCTAAGCCTGGTTCAAGACTGTATAACAAGGTCAGGACCGTACCATATGGTCTTGACCATTGTATACAGTCTTGGCCACTTTTGTTTTTCACTTGTTTTATCTTCATGCGCCCATTTATCACTCTTTTTTTTTAGATTATATCTTTTGCATTGGCCTTTCCTACCACTAAGGTCCTAATTTTTAAGAACGAACTCATATATATATATATATATATATATATATATATATATATATATGCAAGTCTAACCTAAGCATTTATCATGGGACCAATCACTGATCTATCTACCATTTATTGAACTATGGACATAAGGACTACATTTGCATATTGCATACACAACATAAGAGGGAAAATTTTTGAAGTTCTCATTTGCACACAAGGGTTTCTATTGGGATGAAGTAACATAGCTCGCTATCGGTGTTAAGGCACAATGGCCAATCTAAAGGGATAGTTGCATGCACCTTTACACAAAGCATTAGGATAACTACATTGAGTTTGAAATGTAGTGTAGCGCTTAGTGATTCACAAGTGGGGTGACTGTCAAGATCAATCTGACTCAAGCATGTGCATCTTTATTATTAGAGATAATGATTTTTTTATTGTGTTGAACGATAACAAGGTTTGTTTTGTAGGTTTCAAGTGTGATATCTAGGGTTTCGAGTGAGGTTAAATATATAAACGAGTGACAAACAATGACACAAGGTGACATTGAAAGTGACAAACTCCAGTTATCTAAAGGTCCAAAATGTAGGATTGGTCCAAAACCATACCATATGGTCCTGACCCCTTTTATACGGTCTTGACCTTGTGATTCCATATCTCTAGACAATGGCTATTGTAGATTTTGGTATCTTCCCTTGCCTCATATCAGTCATCGATACATTCTAAACATCTTCTAAACTAGCTAAGTACCTCTTTCCACCTTGTTTGTGTTTTAAATTCTATGTGCTTGATTGTATGGTTTATTTTTAGGATCTAAGTTACAAATTTGAGTGTTTTTAGTAGTGTAATATTTGATATATTATTGTAACTACAAACCTAATTAAATTGACTATAAATTTAATTGAATGCTAAACAATTGCACATGGTGTAGACCACGACATGAAGAATGAACAACACACGAGAATATATATGTAAAGCAACTATTAATAACAGATAATAACATACTCTATAGTAAACAAAGTGTGTAATCAACATAAAAAACATGTCTTAGAAAAAACAATAGTGTAAGCATCTATATACACTAGAAACAATAGAGTAATAGAAACAACATTATGTAATCAAGTGATAAAAAACATATAAAATCATAGTTAGGTATAGGCATGGATCTGAAAATATGGGACACCCATGGTATCACAATATAATCATGATAGAATGTACAAGGTGTCATGATAAAATAAGCAATAATGTGTACACAAAGTAAGCATGAAGCCACAAACATGGTGTAGACACCCCAATTTCACATCTATCCTAAATCAATTAATTCCCCTTCCTCATTTCCCACAAAAATACACTTCGAATTAATCAAATATAATTTGATTAATTATCCATTTCAAAAATCTAAAAAATAACCCAATCCTCATCACATGTCATTATTCTCCATGTTTTTTCACTATTGAATTAAAAATTCAAATTCAAATCCTCACCCACCCTTCGTGGTCCCCACTCACCTAAAATCCTCCACTTATGAATTAAAAATATAATTCAAATCTTCACCCATTCTTCGTGGCCCCCACTCATCTAATCTTGCCCACATTTTCAAACCATGATTACTAATCTTGCCCACATTTTCAAACCACTCACTTAATCTTGTCCACATTTTCAAACCATGATTACTTAAATTAATCTAAGTTAATCACTCCCTCTGGCTATAAATACAACCTTACCCCTCCCCTCTAAACACGCAGAGAATAAGCTTTCATGCCATATCTAAGTTCTTGCATCCTTTGAGCAAATAACATCCTTTTGCCTCATCCTAATGTCAAAATAGCCTCATAATCATTTTTCCCATCTAGTGCAAAGAGGATCGTTGTTGCAGGAAGGTCTTGCTGTCTTGAAGAAAAGCACCTACATATCACAAAATCAGGGCTCAATCCAAGTTTCCTAGCCCATTCTGAGGTTTGCTACGGAACGCAAAGGAGGAGGTATGATTATTGGTATTTTATTTCCTTGTTAGTAGTGTATTTTTCCTAGCTTATAGTAAGAATGTGTGACAGTGATCGAAATCATGCATAATTCTCCATGTTTTTTCACTATTGAATTAAAAATTTAAATTCAAATCCTCACCCACCCTTCATGGTTCCCACTCACCTAAAATCCTCCACTTATGAATTAAAAATATAATGCAAATCTTCACCCATTCTTCGTGGCCCCCACTTATCTAATCTTGCCCACATTTGTCAAACCACTCACCTAATCTTGCCCACATTTTCAAATCACTCACCTAATCTTGCCCACATTTTCAAACCACTCACTTAAAGTTGTTTATTTTTCTTGCCCACATTTTCAAACCATGATTACTTAAATTAATCTAAGTTAATCACTCCCTCTGGCTATAAATACAACCTTACCCCTCCCCTCTAAACACACGGAGAATAAGTTTTCATGCCATATCTAATTTCTTGCATCCTTTGAGCAAAGAACATCATTTTGCCTCGTCCTAATGCCAAAATAGCCTCATAATCCTTTTTCCCATCTAGTGCAAAGTAAGAAGATCGTTGTTGCAGGAAGGTTTTGCTCCGTCTTGAAGAAAAGCACCTACATATCACAAAATCAGGGCTCAATCCAAGTTTCCTAGCCCATTCTGAGGTTTGCTACGGAACGCGAAGGAGGAGGTACGATTATTGGTATTTTATTTCCTTATTAGTAGTGTATTTTTCATAGCTTACATTCTGGCACGCCCGGTTCTTCGTGGTCCCCACTCACCTAATCTTGCCCACTTTCGATCTATTACCATTAATTTCCCAATTAGTGGTTTTATCTATTCTTTGTTTATTATTGTTCATTATTATTTCCTTTTCTGTTCCTTATGGTATTCTTTGGTTAACCTTCACGGTTACTTTCGATCTATTACCATTAATTTCCCAATTAGTGGTTCTATCTGTTCTTTGTTTATTATTGTTCATTATTATTTCTTTTTATGTTCCTTTGTGTAGTGTTTTTGTTGTGTGGTGTCTTGTGGTGTATCTGTAGGTTATAGCAACAATGAAACTCTGAAACTCATTATATCTTTGATCTCCTCGGTGCTTGGTGTTTAGTTCCCAGTTTTGATTTTATTATTTACTCATTATTTGTAGAAACACATGAACTAGCCATTAGTTTATCATCTTACTGTCATGGGACAACCAATCCGGAAAATGCATTTATTTATTTACTTTTGCTAAAATAACTGCTTTGTAGGAAGTTAATCATTTTTATTTTATTTTATTTTAATCAATCATTTTGTGATCTAACTCTTTCTTTCTGTTTATTTTTATTTTTTAACCTTGCTGTCAAAATTTCAACTTCTCAGGTGAAGTATAGAAGTCAAAAAATAAAAAAAAAACCATCTCCCGGGACGTTTTTCTCACGTTTAAAATTTTCATTCAGAGCGTTCTCGTAGCCCATTTTCTGGAAGCCATAAATTTTGCTCCCAAATTCGGAATGACTTCATTTTTTTTAACGGAAAGGTATTGAAAAGATCTATGCAATGAAAAAATAATTTTTAGATTTAGACTTACAGAAAAAATTTGGTTTCATTTCTTCTAACACCTATCTTTTTAACAAAAAAAACAACAAAATTATAGTTTTATTTTTTTATTTTTATTTTTTTAATTTTTATTTTTTTTTTCACGAAACATCCTCACATGTATGCTCTTTTCTCGCACTTCAAAAGTGATCTTGGAAATCAGAAACGTGAGGCCACTCGAGCTCTAGAAAATAATTTTTATTTTTAATTTTTTGCCTTACATTTAAATTTTCCACGAAAACACTTCTAGGTAACGTTTTCACCCTCTTCTTTCATCATTTTTTTTTTGTGAAAATAATCATTATCGCTATTTCGCAATCATGATTAATTGCAATAATTATTAATATTTATAAAAAAAACTATGTCAATTATATCCACGTATGCTCTTTTCTTGCGCCTTCAAGCGATCTAGAAAATCAGAAACAGTCACAATTTTTTAGTTTCTTGTTCTAACATTGCAGGATCATCTAGCTTTGTTTTTCAACTGTCATTTTAATAATTATTTTCCTTTGTCATATTCTTAATATTTGTTTGGTCGTTGGTTGTGTATGCTCTTTTCCTGCGCCTTTGAGCGATCTGGAAAATAAAAAACAACCACAATCACTTTTCTAACATTTCATTTGCAGGATAACTACTAATTTGTTTTCTGTAGAACCGCATTGCTGGAATATTGTCAAAAACAAAAACAAAAAAAATCTCGCAAAAATACCACCATTCAAAGACAATTGCTGAAACCAAAAAAAAAAGTACGCTCAGGTACGCAATTATTTTCTGCTAGTGATTTATTTCAAGTTAGAAAGAACCCTGCGTTTAATCACTTTATCATATTGTTTTTACACGTAGACGAGGTGGATTTCATCACCACCAAAGCTACACCGGTGACATGGACTTGACTACCACGCACCAACAGCATTTGCATCTGCATTGCACTTTGAGACCTAGTCTCATCACAGCGTTCGGTATTTACCTCGCCGCTGCTCTTCACTTACAGGTAATGCTGTCATGTAGCACATGCGAGTCACGCCTAAATAGCTGTAACAACGAAGCCTGGGCATCGTCCCTGTAAATCTTCGAGGAGTTATAAGGACACCATACACATTCATCCCTCCATCACCTTCCACCTTTTCACAAAACCTGTTCTGGACGTGGTGATTCACTCCGAAACAGGGAAGTAAGAATTGGTGAGTCTCCTCCAGTGCTCTAAGGGTTCCCCGTACCAATTCTGTCCCCGTACAGAATTAGGTATATCAGGACTAGGGTATATTGGAGGACACATCTTCTTGGAATAATAAGAGCCTGCATCCACCATTTCACAGCATACTTGTATGATTGCATGAAACAATGATCATTCCTGAAGAAGTTACCTCATAAGCGAAAATAATTGAATCCACATGACTGCTTACTGTTTGAAAACACAATAGTTTAGCATTTTTTTTATCATAAAACTTGGTTGATATCAATGTGTTCATTGTAAAAGTTCAGACCCTAGTTGTGTTCCACAAAAAAATCAGTTCTCGACCAATTCAATACCAAGCGAAAACATCCAAACAATCCAACAACACAGATCAAACCATCACACCAATTTCATTAGCTTACCTCATCCAACAATACATTTGTCATAGCTTGTCTTCGGCTATATCCAACTGATATTGAGTAGCTAGCATTCACTCCCCATATTAGCAATTGTCAAAACATCCTTCATAGCTTGTTTCCAACTATATCAAACTAATATTGGGTGACTTGTTTGAGTTCACTCATTATTCTGTCCACCATCGCATTTATTCAAATCATAGCCAACACAAATCCTTTCACAACCATATCGTGATTAACCTATTCAGGTTACTCTCCCCGTCAATAGTCCAGAGCTTGTTTAAGTCAAATCTACACAACGTGCAACAAATCGTCTAATAACTCGTCTCGAGTTACATCATCATCATATTGAGATAACTTGTTTGAGTTACTCTCCTTATCAGTCATCACAAGCTTATTCACGATAAATCCAAAGTAATCAAAGTCATCATGGTATTCACTCGCAGTCACAATCATGAAAATGACGACGAAGATGTCACACAACCAGAACTCACCACTGAAGAACAAGAACAAGTCAATAGGGTGATAGAACAAAACAAAAATGAATATCTGTTACGCATCCTAGCCATGGGAGCAAAACTACCCCCTGACTTCGGGACCAAAAATTTAAACAAACTCATTGAAAATGGTGAATCCAATTATCACAATGAAATACCAAACAATCCAAATGGTTCTTTGGCCAAAGAATTATTCGCTAAAATCCAAGATTTAACAAAGAAACTTGAGGAAACAACGACTAGAGCTGAAAGATTAAAAGACCTCAATCTAGATTCTAATACTCACGACATGTTTGATAAACCGTCCCCCACTTCTCCATTTGCACAAGAATGGAAACTTATGAAAGACACCATTCAAAGACTGCAAAAACAATCGAAACAATTCAACTTTGAAGAATTGTGTCCTTATCCGTTTGATATAGAGATATCACGATTACCATTTCCGCCATCCTTTGAAATCCCTAAGTTTGATAAATACAAAAGCAAAGGTGACCCCCGTGAACATGTCAAGGAATTTTACATGCAATGTCAGGAAGTTGCCTATCGAGACACGTACCTTTTACGATTATTCCCCCAAAGTTTAGGAGGACAAGCTTTAGACTGGTTTTTCCATCTACCCAAAGGGTCGGTCACGACATTTGCAGACTTATCGGAGAAATTTGTCAAACATTTTTCTTATAACCTAGACTCAGAAATAACCATGCTTGATCTCTGCAACACTAGGCAAAGGCCAAATGAAAATTTTGCTTCCTTTTTACAACGATGGCACGGAATTGCAAGCCGATTTCCCTGCTCAGTACCCGAGAAACAACTAGTTAGCATTTTTGTCCCTAATCTCAATGCCGAATTATCATTCCACATGCAAATGCATTGTCTGAATAGTTTTGAAGAAGTCATCGAAAAGGGGACACAAATCAAAAAATCCCTCATTTCTAAGGGCTTACTTAAAGCACCCTTTAGAGACCAACCTTATCGAGACACTCCTCAGAACCAGGACAAATCTAAATTCTTTAACCGGAATCAAAATATCGTCAATGATGGTGTTACTGATTCCCGCCATGTCTGAAATGTCCAAAAACATCCCACCACCACGTTAAAATCTAAACAACCAAACATTATCCCTAGAAAGGAAGTTCCTTCTCGGGATCGACGAAGAGAGTTCACTCCTCTGGGAGAAAGTCTATCTAGTGTCTTTCGTCATTTGGCAAATGCTAATATGATTACATATCCCATTGTCAGACCCTTCGAAGAAGGACAACCTAAACAAAATTGGTATAAAAAACAACGAATATTGTGATTACCATCGCATAAAAGGGCACTCCACAGATCGATGCATTCAACTTCACCATTACATCCAAGACCTGATTGAACATGGAGACATAGAAGTTGAAAATACTTCTGAGACAAAAACACCTAATGAAAAACTTCACATGTTCAAAAATCCATTCCCTAACCATGATAACAATTTAAAGGATAAAGTTCAATCATCAAGCAATGTCGAGTATGACTCAGTCATCTCGACCATAGAATATGACCAAGACTTAGTGGCAACTATAAAGATCAGAACTGACTGCGTGATCACCACTAGACAGAAAAAAATATGGGTCCCTATAATAAAAAAATCTGCCACTTCATCCCCAGCATCACCTCCTAATCCACCATCTAATTCCGCCGCCAATTCCTCTCCACAACCTACGCCGTCATTTAATATTGTCAAACAATTAGAGAAGACTCCTGCACAAATTTAAATCATGGAACTACTTGATTCTTCTCCTGCACTACAACGCATCCTTATGCAAACATTGAATAATGCTCGTGTCCCTGAGGATATCAATTCACAACAATTCCAGGCTTTAATTGCACATCTTACAGTCCCCAATCCTATTTTATCTTTTGGTCCCGATGACATGCTTAATCCCAATATCGCTAATAATCATTCTTTATACATCGAGGGTTATGTAACTCATCGTAAAATCAAGCGCGTCTTAATCGACAACGGATCAACATTAAATATTTGTTCTATGAAACTTTTACGTTGTCTAGGTTACACTGAAAATGATTTACAAAACAATATCATAACCATTCGTGGGTATGATAATAGCGAAATAAAGTCTGAAGGCAACAATCGCGTTACTTCTCTAAGTTGGACCCATCACCTTAGACACGATCTGTCATGTGGTAGATGTAGAAGTTGCCTATAACATTCTTGTTAGCCAACCATGGATTCATGCCATGAAAGCCATCCCATCAACATTCCACCAATGCATTAAGTTTCCTCATTTGGATAAGGAATTTACATTACATGCAGATCCCCAACCTTTTGAGTATTGTAGATTCCTTGAAGGACGGTATCGACATGATCACTATTGTCCATCAACAGATAAATATGCTCCACCTCAGATAATCCCTAACAAAACACGCATTGATCCTGATACACTCCCTAACAATAATCCGAAACCATCATCTCATAACCAAAACACATTTTCCAATCCATTATCATCCACTAGTTAACCACCTTCCACCAGTCCTCCTCCCACTAATCAATCATCTTCTTCCACTAATCAAGCTTCTTCTTCCAGCAACAATTATCTTCCACCACACCATCTTCTTCTTCACCTAGCCAATCTTCTTCATCCAACCACACCTCCTCTATTAAGATACCTCCTCTTGTGAATAACCAACCTTCATCCTTCAATCCACCCCCTTCTTCTTATAACCCATTTTCTTCATCTTTTAAGACTACCAAACTAACTTCCCCACCACATGACGTACATATTGGTCCCCCATCTTACACATTTAAAATCATTGACATGGGATGCGGTGAATATCAATTTCAAAAAATGGCAGACTCTTTTTATATCACCAAATCCCCACATAGCTATGGCAAACCTAACGCTCCACATTTGAGAATCCATCCCAATTACCAAATGGGTCAGTCAGTTTGGAAAATTTTTTGTCATCTGGACAACGAACATATTCCAAGTTCTTAAGGATCTTGGTTATATAATGACAACTTTGCTCCATGTTATGAGTCCCCTCAATTTACCAAAGCTCACTGAATAATGAAAAACATGCGATGGCATGGTAAAGGACTCGGTCGAAATGAACAAGGTCGTTTAGACCTTATAAATTGCACACAACATCACGGTAAACATGGTCTAGGTTTCAAGGTGTTTGATGTCGCTCCCATAATAATTTCGAATGACAATGATGACACCAGTTCTGATAATGACATTAGATTTCCATGTAATCTTTTTGAAGACCTCGCTGAAACACATCTTGCCTTTGAACATTTTTCTATTAATGTCATCAATTTTGAGCCTACACATCCGAGTCTCATAGACCATGGCCAACCACATCATGCAGCCATGGACATGTTCCAAAATGATGAAGCCATTGAAGAATTCCTTGGAACTCGCAACCAAATACCTACTTCAGACCATAGAAAAGGATTTGAAATCAATCTAAATGAATCAGCCTATTTTGGCGAAGAGATAAAATATTCAGATCCTTCACCGTCAGAAAATTTGGATCAAAAGCACAAACAGAGGATTTCCCATAGTCAAAACCTCACCGCCACCTTATCCAATAAACATGTCAAAAAATTCCAACAAAAATCTAACACTGATGACCTACATCAACCATTAGCATCGTTCTCCTAAAAGGATACATCTAAAATGCTTGTAGAAGAAACAAAAGACATAAACATTGGCACCACTGAACAACCAAAAATTTTACAACTTGGCATTAGTGTGTCTGACCAAGAATGCATGGAATTCACAACACTCCTTATTGAATTCCAAGATATATTTGCATGGACATATAAGGACATGCCAGGCCTGGACCCATCTCATGTAGTACACCATCTTGTGGTACATCCAGATGCAAAACTTGCAAAGTAAAAACTATGCAAAATGCTTCCCCAAGTTGCATTGCTTGTCAAAGCCAAACTCGAGAAACTTTTGGAAGCTGACTTCATCAAACCTATTGATTATTCAGCATGGATATCTAACATAGTTCCCGTTGCCAAGAAAACTCCTGGCATCAGAATATGCACAGACTTCCGTGACATCAACAAGGCTTGTCCCAAAGATGACTTTCCCTTGCCAAATATAGACATGATTGTTGATTCTATGGCAGGCCATGAAATGCTCTCCTTAATGGATGGATTCTCTGGTTACAATCAAATATGTATTACTGAAGGAGATCAACATAAAACGGCATTTACTACACCATGGGGCACTTTCTGTTATAACATCATGCCTTTTGGCTTGAAAAATGCTGGTGCCACCTATCAACGAGCAATGAATGTTATCTTCCATGACATGTTACATGATATCATGGAAGATTATGTTGATGATATATTAGCAAAATCTAAAACACGAATAGGGCATCCAAGTGTGTTGAGACGCATTTTCGATAGATTACGTGAGTATAAGGTTCATCTTAACCCAAAGAAATATGTGTTTGGAGTAACCTCTGGTAAATTATTAGGGTTCATTGTCTCACGAAGGGGCATAGAAGTGGATCCTGCCAAAGTCAAAGCCATTATGGAAATGCCTCCTCCTCAAAACCTAAAACAATTATGCAGTATTCAGGGAAAGATACAATCTATTCGGCGTTTCATATCACAATTGGCTGACAAGTGCCATCACTTTAATCAGTTGCTCAAGAAAGATGCACACTTTCACTAGAACTACAATTGCCAAGACTCTTTTGCTAAGTTAAAAGAATACCTCTCTAGTCCACCTGTTCTTATGTCACCGGTTACCGATAAAGCTATGTTGCTTTATACATCTGCCACTGAACATGCCATAGGAGCTCTACTAGCACAACATAACGATCAAGGAAAAGAACAGGCTGTATATTACCTTAGTCGAACACTTATTGAGCACGAAATACGTTATTCCCAAATCGAAAAAGTATGCTTAGCGGTCGCCTTTGCATTCCATAAGTTACGTCATTACTTGCTTAATCACACAACTAAGTTGATTGCCAAAATTGATCCTCTCAAATATTTGTCGTCTAGACCCATTCTCACGGGAAGAATGTCTAGTTGGGTCATATTACTTAGTGAATTTGATGTCAAATTTGTTCCACAAAAAGTAATTAAAGGACAAGCCCTTGCTGACCAACTTGTCGAGGCACCCCTTCCTGGCACAGAACCACTTCAGTTCTCTTTTCCGGATGAAGATATTTTACACATAGACATCACGCTAGCTTGGACTCTATTTTTTGATGGATCTTGTAATCTCCATGGCTCAGGGGCTGGTATTTTGCTTATCACACCTAGCGGACATGTTATCCCCAAATCATTTCGCTTAGCATTCCCATGTACCAACAATATCGTAGAATATGAAGCTCTCATCACAGGATTAAAACTGGCTATATCTTGGAATCTTACAGAATTAGTTGTATTTGGTGATTCTTTACTTATCATCAAGCAAGTTACCGATGAATACCAAGTCAAGGATGAAAAAATTATCCCATATAAACGCATGGTGGATAGTCTTCGAAGCTATTTTCGATTAATTAGCTTTGATCAAATTCCCAAAATTCATAATAAATCTGCCGATAATATGGCAACTATCGGATCCCTATTAGAAATCGCATCTAGTCAACCCCAGGCACATTTTCTCATTGAACATCTCTTAATGCCTGCCTATGATCTTCCTAAAAACACTATGGTATGTGAGATCGTGGGTCCGAATAACCCTTGGTACCACGATCTTTATACCTTCATTCATGATAAAATGTTTCCTGCCGACATGAAACCAATGCATAAACGTGCTTTAGCACAACGTGCTTGTCGTTACACCGTTTTAGCAGAAACTCTTTATAAATGAGGATATGATGGCACCCTGCTCCGATGTATTAATCAGGAATAATCCTCAAGTGTCTTAGCTGAAGTCCATTCTGGTATCTGTGGAGCCCACATGAATGGTATCGCCTTAGCCAAGAAAATCCTGCGAGTTGGATATTATTGGCCCACCATGGAAAGTGACGCATGTCATTTTGTCAAACGTTGTCAAGCATGTCAAAAGCATGGAAATCTTATCCACGCACCTTCCCAGGCATTACAATCGATAACCACACCATGGCCCTTCTCTTAATGGGGGCTTGACCTCATTGGTAAAATCAGACCAACATCTTCCGATGGACATAAGTTCATCATTACCGCTACCGATTACTTCACTAAATGGGTAGAGGCTATGCCTCTCACTTATGTTACCGGTAGCCAAATATCGAAATTTATTTTCAATAATCTCATATGTCGATTTGGTATTCCATCCGCTCTGGTTGCAGATAATGGCAAATCATTTAAAAATCAGGATGTAAAAGACCTAGCCAAACGTTTTCACATTAAACTTAAATGGTCCACTCCATACTACCCTCAGGGCAACGGTCAAGCGGAAGCAACCAATAAGACCTTAAAATCCATCATGGAAAATATTGTCAACACCCATGGACATAATTGGCATACTCAAATTTACCCCGCTCTTTGGGCTTACCATACATCTTACCGCATGCCTACCGGAGCCACCCCATTTTCCCTCGTTTATGGTTGTGAAGCCATTTTACCTATTGAGATAGAACTCCCATCCTTGAGGATCTCCCTTAAAAATGTAATTAATGAGGATGAATACCAACAGTCACGGCTTCAAGAGCTTGAGCTTCTCGATGAAAAACGACTTAATGCTCTCAATCATCTTCAAGTCTATCAAAACCGACTGCAACGCAGTTATCATAAAAAGGTAAGACCCCGAGAATTTGAAATTGGTGACCTTGTTTTAAAATAAAATCAAAAGAATACCACTAAAGAACGAGAAAAACAAGGAAAATTTGAGCCTAATTGGTTAGGACCCTATGTAATCATAGCTAAATTTGGCTCTGGAGCCTATAAATTGGCCACTGAAGATGGTCAAGATTTGGATGAACCAATGAATGCAGTTCATTTAAAGAAATTTTATCCTTAAGATGTTCACTATTCCAGGATACAACGTGTACATTGTTCCTTTTGTCTTACTTATTTCCGAATAATTTAAATTCATTCATTTCCATTGGCAGATATTTTCTTTATCAAAATCACATCTTCATATTTATCATCATGAGACAAGTGCTAATATAAATCCTATTAAGTTTGTGAGCGTCATACTTCTTCTATTTTCAGTTGCTTTCCTCTATGGTCATACCTAGAAGCTTACTGATGGTAATATATTCCCTTCAAATACATTCTCTCTTTCATAACAAAGCTCTAAACTTCGTTTGGTCGTCCATCTTAGTCTTCGGTGTTGAACCCTTGCGTCCTACTAGTCGTGTGGGGCTGAGATTGGGGGCAGACATTTCTTCCCAAATACAAAGCACTATTGTAAAAAAATCCATCAATTCAATAACTTATGAATAATTCATTGACACATCTTTCGTCCTTCATAATCTTTGGTGTTGAGCCCACACTTCTTACTGGTAGTGTGAGACTGAGAATGGAGGAAGGTGCCCTTACTCGTCTACGTCTTGTCTTTGATGATAAACCATTGCCTCTTACAAGTGGCATGGGGCAAAGCGTAGAGGGTCATTCTCATACAAGCATAAAAACATTGCAAAATATTCCAAAAATAAAAAAATAAAACAAAAACAAAACAAACAAAAAGGAAATTCAATCGCCTATATTTTGCCTTTGGTGATGAGCCCTTGCTTCTCACTAGTAGCATGGGGCAAGGCATAGGGAGTCATTTAAAAAATACAAAATCTTACAGTGCTTACAAATTATATAATCCCCAAACACGTAATTTAAATGCCTAAGTGAAGAGAGAACTATCCCTTAACCTCATATCTTATCAATCAGCAGGCCACATAACTGTCTAAGTCTAGCATGTGACTCATAAAGTGAAAGCCATTTTTGAAACCGGTTCAGTACCATTATGAAGAATGGAGTCACAATTTCCCAAAGGGATTGTTGTTAGCATTTGTCTCTATATTCATTATCTACCTCCTACGTCCTTCTTGATTCTTGGTGATGAGCCCACACATCTTACTAGTTGTGTGGAGTCAAGAATGGAGTTAGAATTCTTTTCATCATATCATCACCACCATATCATGCCAATGGAAAGTGAATTTATGTTATTTTGATCATAAGTTACAATGCGGAACACGGTATATCGTCTCTCAAAAATAAGTCTGCACTTTGGTCCATAAATTGTCAATCACAATGTAAAAATCCAAAAACATTTGAAAATCGTAAAAAATCCAAAAACAATGTAAAAATCTAAAAATCCAAAAAATTTGAAAATCATCAAAAATCCAAAAACAGTGTAAAAATCCAAAAATCCAAAAACATTTGAAAATCGTCAAAAATCCAAAAACATTTGAAAATCGTCAAAAATTCAAATACAGTGTAAACATCCCAAAAATTCAAAAACATTAGAAAATCCAAAAAAATTATAAAATTCAAAAATAAACATTAGAAAATCCAAAAATCCAAAAACAAAAACATTAGAAAATATCCAAAATATAAAAACATTTGCAAAATTTTCAAAAGACCAAAAACATCCACAAAATCGTAAAAACTCAATAAGCAACACAGTTCATCCTTTGAACTATTATCTCAAACGTATGGTCCAACCACCTTATGACTACCAATTTCAAACCACTTCTCCTCGCGTGAATCCTCGCTTGGAGAAAATCCGGCTCTCATTGTTTCCTTGTTTGAGGAGACTGACACAATCCCTTGTACCCCTGCTTGGGGGCACATCTAATCAATCATCACTGTGGAACATGTTAGGGACATGTTTACTGGTTCTTGTGTTGCATTATAAGTGGCAAATTATTAATTACTTTCTTGTATCTTGATATATTACAGGGGGCATCTTGATTTTATATATCCTGGTGTTCTTTGTAATATTCTTATGTTATCTGATTGCACGTCGTACTGGGGCATCATACTTTCTTGATGCCCTCTGTCTATGCTCTCTTCCATTTGCATATCATACTGGGGCATCAAACCTTTTTGATGGGCCCTGTCTATGCTATCACGCATATTACAGTCTAGTCATCCTGATCTTTTATATCACGATGCATCCTGTTATGTGCTATATTAAAATTAAGATGCTTTTCTTCACGTGAGTATCTTCCTGCATGATCAACATCTTACTTTGCACCCCATCCATTTACCCATACTAATGCATTCTCTAGTTTTCGAATCCTACTTGATCACCGTTGCATTTTGCGAATCCTACTTAACGATCTTTCTCAAGTAGCATTCACTATCCAGTAGCTCCTTCTCCCCCACCATGATCACTATGTATTTGATCCATTCATTCTCACTTCTCATTTTTACTCCTCCGCCGCTTATACCCATATTACCCTTCTCACCATTCCTGTCCCCTCTCACCCATTGGTATTCTTTCCTTTCACCCTTTTTCTTCCCGCTTGACAATCTTACTTAATAACCCCTTCTATATGGAATCCTCAGTGGAGGTTTACCCTCTCCCTAAGATCTTCCCGCTGTAGAAGCTTCTTCACCACCTGCCCTCTCATCAAATAACCATCACCACCAAACACATCTTCCCACTCCACCTCTTCTACTTCTCATTCTTGCATCATTACTCTGACCACGCGGGCATCCCAATTAAGGATTCCCCTCACACTCTGTCTCCACTACATATATTCCTTCATCCATTCATGTTACACTCCTTTGTGTCCTTTCTTTCTTATTATCACCTCATCTCATATCATATACCACTTAGGCATACCTCACTCACTCTTTTCTCATCCTTCCCCAAATCCACCTTATGCTTGGTCATCTTGTTATCCAAAATTCCCCCCCCAGGGTAATTTTGATAACATGCATCAGAATGTTCAAGCCCCAGGCACATTGATTGATTCAGAGCAAACATCATGTTTCTGAGGTTCTCTCAGATTTTTTTTAACTCCCCTGGCCGAAGAAGGAAAGAACAAGCTCTGAAAAAATGCAAAAAAGTTGCAGGAAAGCAAGTAGGTCGATCCAGAAAAATTTGTGAAAATCGGCTAAGTCCTAGTCCTAGGGGCAAGTGGGACAAGTGGGACAAAAAGGCGCGAACTGCCCGGATCAGCCGAAATGAGCACAGGCAGTTTGGAAGCAATTGGGACATCTGGGACAGAAGTACGCGGCGGACACGGAAAGCCGATCCGGCCGAAAGAGGAAGAAAAACGACCAACTGCCACAATCGGGACAAGTGGGACAAAAAGGCGTGAACCGCCCGGATCGGCCGAAATGAGTCCAGACAGTCCAAAGTAAAGTGGGACAAGTGGGACAAAAAGGCGCGAACCGGCCGAACTGGGCGAAAAAGGTCGACACAGCCCGAAACAGCTTGGGACATTTGGGACAAATGGATGCGAACCGGCCGGTTCGCGCGAAATCAGCACAAGGAGCACTAAGTATTTGGGACATCCGGGACGAAAAGACGCGAAGGGCGCGAAAGAGCCGGCAGACCCGTGGACCAACCAGGGGATGACATGTGTCACAAGGGAAAAGTCCAAAAGTCAAAGTGGCAAAATTTGAAGCGCTGGCCCGAGCCAATAGGAATTAGACACGTGTCCAATGGAGCAGGGAAGTGCGGAGTTCGAGGAGGACTTAGAAATTTTGCAAAAAGTCTTGGGCCCAAAGTTTAAAAGACAAGGTTGACCCCGCGCCCTGTCCTCCAACCAGATCATGCCACGTATCATACAAGTGGCGGGGGAGCGGGAAAAAAGTGGAAAATGTTTCAAAATCATCAAAAAGGTCAAAATTCAAGGAAAAACCCGCGGGTGAGCAGAGGAGAGAGAATTTCTCGTCCAATCAGCACGTGCCACGTGTCATCCAGGTGGCAGAGCGCGGGAAAAATTTCAAAACACGCTTTCACCTGTTTTGTGCCCTAATTCTTCAGATCGCCATAACTTTCGATCCAGAGCTCGGATTTGCACGTTCCTTATATCAACGGAAAGCTGGTGAAATTCTCTACACGATTCCGAGGTCAATCTTATGTTTTGGAGTAGTCTGGAGGGAGAAAATCAAGATACGGATCTGACGCGTGTTCATGGCCAGAAATGACATTCCAGCGACCAGATTTAATGTAGAATGGGTCACATTCTCCTGTAATCTGGTCAAAGTGACAGGGTATGGGTTTGTAAGGTTCCCCATGCCGTTTTAATGCACCTGCATTCAATGAGGAATGGGCTTGCATGTCTTCCCACGTTTCTGTCTCCTGGGCTCGACCCATGCAATGTAAAAGCCAGATTTGGCTCAAAAAAAAAGAGGTTGTTCATTCTTTCTACTCTGCCGTCCCTTCTTTTCTTCTCTAGGGTTGAAAATGGAGTTCGAACCTCCTCCCTGCTCTGTAATGGCATTTTTTTTTACCTTTTACTAATGGAATGATGTTCTGTGCAAACTTCTGGAGCAACGAAATGTGTTTTGTGATGCATCTGTCCATCCTTCCTCGTTTTTGCTTGTTCTCTTCTTGCCTCTCTTCATTGTAGGTATTTGTGCATGTTTGAATGTTCATTGCAGGTTTGGAGCTGTGTTCATGGATTTTTGGGACATCTTCTGTGTGAAATCTATCCTTGGGCCTATGATGCATCTGTCCATCCTTCCCATTGCTCACCTCTCTTTGTCCCATGGCAGTTTTGATAGATGTCCAACATTCTCCTTCTCTGGTGTATCACCGTTTTAGTGTAGGCTTTTACTGTTTTTCCCTTCTCTCTCTCTCTCTGTCTCCTTGGCATGGTTAGATTAGGATTAGATTAGCTTGCCTGCACTGGAATAGCTTGTGGCAGGTAGTTTAGGAGCAGGAACTAGCCTTCTCTGGAGATTCCTCTCTCGGTTTTACAAGTCCCACGCTTGGAGAGAGGTTTCCATGTTGTGCAATCACACTGGATGCTTGAGTGATCAACCTATAAGCCTAATGTGCGTCCAGGGGTGCTGTGATTTTGCACTAACAGTTTTGGCACACCCGGTGGGACCTTAGAGGTCTTTCACTTCATCTTTTGCAGGTTGATGTGTTCCTGTGAAGATTTCAGCCTTTGGAGGCACTTGCAAACACATCTGGCGACTCCATCTGGTCAACAACCCATCTCTGAAGTTGCAGACCTTCCTTTCCATTCATTTCCATCCATTTTCATCCATCTTTCTTTCCATCCCCTTCATTCTTTTCCATTCCATGAAGTTGTGCAACCATGACTTCATTTCCATCATGGAACTCACATTTACAACAACAGCAGTATTTTCCACTTCCAACATGTTTTACAAATCCTCCAGATCAGCATGCATACTCATATGAACAGTAGTGCCAAGTCAGTTTGGCTATGGAGCTTTCCAAGAGCAAGGGTGTGCATACAATGAAGACCATCAGATCCAAGATGCTGGTCTGTTGGAGAAAATCCAAAAGATGGAGGTGGGGATAGTGCAGTCCAGGGCTCAAGCACAAATGAAAGCTTTTGGAATCGGTTATGGAGCACCCTGTCCATGGGTGGGACCTTTTCCAAGGCATTACAGCCCTCAGGAGAAGCTTGACTTCATGATTGCAACGCTGCCTTTACTTGCAAAGTGGATTGAAGAAATAGAGGTGTATGAGAGAAGTATTCAGCAACCTTGTCAACGGGTAAGCACACCATCTCATGCCTTTTCTTTTCCTCTTCCCGATCTGTTTCATTTCAGCAGTGTCAAGTTTTAAACTCTCCATCTGTTGTCCCAAGTGTTGAATCCATTCCCCCATCCCCTAGTCTTCCACCCCATCTCAATTCTTCTTTCCTTTTCCCTTCCAAACAGTCATTCCCTCCACAAGAGCTAACAGAAATACCCCCTCCTCCAAAGAAACAAGAGGTTTCACTGCCTCCACCACCACAAAAAATTGTAAAATCAGTTGAGTTTCAGCCCATTCCTCCTCTTGCATCCCCAATTCCATGTGGGGAAGAAGAAATTGAAAAAATCAGTCATCAAGGACAGTAAGAGGAAGAGCCAGGAAAGGAAGAAATGATTAAGAGCATAGTAAGTTTGGCTCTTAAGTTTGGAATTGAAAAGATCCCTTTGCTGGTGAAGCCCACAGAAGAGGCTAAGGTTGAACAAATGGTGGTGAGGACTGATTTTGTTGGAGAAGAAGATCTTGCAGTCCCAACTTGTCCTCTAGAGCAACAAATTGAAGAGTTTGACTTGACAAACTTCATGCTGGAGGAGGAGTTCAATCAAGAGCAAGATTGTCTTCAAACATTGGAGGAAGGAGAAGCTGCTCCAAATCCAAAAGAAGAGGAGCACATTCTAGCTATGGAGGAGAAAAGTGCAGATCCAAGGGCTTTGAGCACAAAGCAAGCTACAGGAGAACCTTCAGTTCTTCTTTCTACTTAATCTCTCTCAAGTTCTAGTACTGAAAAGGAGTTTGATCTTTCAAACTCAATATTGGAGAGTGAAGGAAACCATGGTGGTCAAGTTGCAGATCGAGAGGACACATGGAGGAAGTTGAAAACGAGCAGCAGGACAGCAATGAGGTAGTTTACCTGTCAGATTTGGAGGACTGTTTTGATGGAGAAGAGCCGGTTGAGTTTTCACCATTCTCTCTTTCATCATCCACATTCCAAACACCAGAGCCTGCTGTCATGGAGGACAGCATTCGTTTGCAGCAGCCTGCATCTTACAGCAGCTCTTTGGAATCAAGATTGGAAGATTCTAATCTTCCCTGTTCTTCATTGAAGGAAGAGAAAGGACAGAAGGATTCCATCATTTCTTCCACATCATCCATTCAGGTGGGTCTACAAGAGAACTCCATTCTTGGAGTTGAAAATCACAGCAATGGGCATATCAAACAGATCAGACCTTGCCCAAGTCAGGTACTTGGCTTCATTGGAGCCAAAGGAGAAGCCACAACCGGTCATGCTTGCTTCTGAGCATGAGGATGAGCTACAAAGTACCAAGGATCAGCTGCCATACCTCTCCAATCCAAATGCAGAGAAACTAAAAGAGGTATTGGATTTGTTTTCAACTAGATACCTTGATGATTTGGATAGAAGACCAGCTTCTTGTTGATTTTCCACTCCATCCAAACAGCCATGATCAGTGCCAAATCAATTGCATGGCTGCCAATTTTGAAGAAAGGGAGCTATTTCTGCACAACCAGTTACAGGGTTTGTTTAGCTTGCCTTTGCTTCCAGTTAGAGTAGAGTAGCTAGGTTTGCTTTCAACAGAAGAAGTGCTTGTGCACACTCTACATGTTCCATTTGAGGCATGTATGATTTTCAGTTTTGTACATAGTTTTTGGTTGTTGCTTGGTTTTGCTCTTGCACAGTTCATTTCAGTGGTTTTCAGTGAGAACAACTCTATGTCCTGGTGGGTTTCTAAGTGGCTTAGAGGGGAGGTTTCCAAAGTTTAGATCAGTTTTCAGGCTACAACTCATGACTCCATCCCAATGGATTGCTTCAGGCTACTGATCATTCATCTAGCAGGCAGATGACCCCGCTGAGTCACCAAATTGTTATCCAAAATTCACCCCCCAGGGTAATTTTGATAACATGCATCAGAATATTCAAGTCCCAGGCACTTTGATTGATTCAGAGCAAAACATCAGGTTTCTGAGGGTTCTCTTCAGAAAATTTTCTTAACTCTTCTGTCCGAGGCTGAAAAGAGCAAGCTCTGAGACAAATGCGGACAAAAGTTGCAGGAAGGCAAGTAGGTTGATCCAGGAAAAATTTGTGAAAATTGGCTAAGTCCTAGTCTCAAGGTCGCCTTTGGGACGTGTGGGACAAAAAGGCGCGAACCGCCCGGATCGGCCGAAATGAGCACAGGCAGTCCGGAAGCAATTGGGACATCTGGGACAGAAGTACGCGGCGGATGCGGAAAGCCGATCCAGCCGAAAGAGGAAGAAAAATGACCAATTGCCATAGTCGGGACAAGTGGGACAAAAAGGCGCAAACCGCCCGAATCGGCCGAAATGAGTCCAGACAATCCAAAGTAAAGTGGGACAAGTGGGACAAAAAGGCGCGAACTGGCCGAACTGGGCGAAAAAGGTCGACACAGCCTGAAACAGCTTGGGACATTTGGGACAAATGGACGCGAACCGGCCGGATCGCGCGAAATCAGCACAATGAGCACAAAGTATTTGGGACATCCGAGACGAAAAGACGCGAATGGCGACGATTTGAGCCAGCAGACCCGTGGACCAACCAGGGGATGACACGTGTCACAAGGGAAAAGTCCGAAAGTCAAAGGGGCAAGATTTGAAGCGCTAGCCCGAGCCAATAGGAATTGGACACGTGTCCTATGGAACAGGGAAGTGTGGAGCTCGGGGGATGAGTTCGAGAATTTGGCATGAGGTTTTGGGCCGAAAAGCTTAAAAGCCAAGGTCTGACTCCGCGCACCCTGTCCTGGCCAATCAGATGCATACCACGTGTCATACAAGTTTAAGGGGGAGCGGGGACAAAAAGTGGAAAATGTTTCAAAATCATCAAAAAGGTCCCAATTCAAGGGAAAAACCCGCGGGTGAGCAGAGGAGAGAGAATCACGCGACCAATCAGAACCTGCCACGTGTCGTCCAGGTGGCAGAAGCGCGGGAAAATATTTCAAAATCACGTTTTGGTCAGTTCCGTGCCCTAAATCTTCAGATCATCATATCTTTCGATCCAGAGCTCGGATTTGTATGTTCCTTGACATCAATGGAAAGCTAGTGAAATTCCTCTACATGATTCTGGGCTCAATCTTGCAGTTTTGGTGTAGTCTGGAGAGAGAAAATTTAGAAACGTCTCTGGCGCGTAGTTCATGGCCAGAAGCGACGTTTCAGCAACCTGTTTTAATGCAGAATGGGTCGCATTCTTCCTGTCAGCATCTGGTCAGAAGTGACAGCTTCAACAACCAGCTTTGTAATGCAGCAGTCAGCCCATGCCGTTTTGCCAGGATCCGCCTGCATTCTATCATGATGAGATGGGCTTGAATGCAACCTAGAGGTGGTTGGGGTAGATTTGGCTTTCTTTCCTGGGCTTTTCCCTTCCTCATTCAATCTATAAATTGTAATGAGTTGGCTCAAAAAAAAAAGAGGTTGTTCATTCTTTCTTGCTCTGCCCTCCCTTCTTTTCTTCTCTAGGGTTAAAAATGGAGTTTGAGGCCTCCTCCCTTACTCTGTAATGGCGTCTTTTTTTGCCTCTTATTAATGGAATGATGTTCTGTGCAAACTTCTGGAGCAACAAAACATGTTTTGTGATGCATCTGTCCATCCTTTCATCGTTTTTGCTTGTTCTCTTCTTGCCTCTCTTCATTGCAAGTATCTGTGCATGTTTGAATGTTCATTGTAGATCTGGAGCTGTGTTTCATGGAGTTTTTGGAACATTTTCTATGTGAAATCTATTCTTGGGTTTGTGATGCTTCTGTCCATCCTTCCCATTGCTCACCTCTCTTTGTTCCATGGCAGTTTTGATAGATGTCCAACATTCTCCTTCTCTGGTGTATCACCGTTTTAGTGTAGGATTTTGTTCTTTTTCCCTTCTCTCTATCTCTCTCTCTGTCTCCTTGGCATGGTTAGATTAGGATTAGATTAGTTTGCCTGCACTGGAATAGCTTGTGGCAGGTAGTTTAGGAGCAGGAACCAACCTTCTCTGGAGATTCCTCTCTCGGTTTCACAAGTCCCACGCTTGGAGAGAGGTTTCCATGTTGTCCAATCACACTGGATGCCTGAGTGATCAACCTAGAAGCCTGATGTGCATCCAGGGGTGCTGTGATTCTGCATCAAAAGTACCCACTCACCTAAAATCCTCCACTTATGACACTCTAAAAATAGTAATGGCAAATCCTCACCCATTCTTTGTGGCCCCCACTCACCTAATCTTGCCCATATTTGTCAAACCACTCACTTAATCTTGCCCACATTTTCAAACTCATGATTACTTAAATTACTCTAAGCTAATCACTCAGCTCAGGCTATAAATACAACCTTACCCCTCCCCTCTAAACACATGGAGAATAAGCTTGAATTCCATATCTAAGTTCTTACATCCTTTGAGCAAAGAACATGCCTTCTGCTTCGTCCTAATGCCCAAATAGCTTCATAATCCTTTTCCCCATCTGGTTTCAAAGTAAGAGGATCGTTATTGCAGGATCAGGTCTTGCTCCATCTCAAAGAAAAGCACCTACCATATCACACAATTAGGGCTCAATATCAAGTTTCCTAGTCCATTTCTGAGGTTTGCATACGGAACGCGAAGGAGGTTGGTATGACCCTATTGGTATTTTACCTCTCCTTGTTAGTAGTGTATTTTTCCTAGTTTACAGAGTTCCATTTTCCTAAGGATGATAGGGTGTCAGTCTTATGGTGTGCAACCATAAACTCATCTAATCTCAGGATCGATGATTGTCCTCATTCAAAAAGTGTGTGCCCCATCATTACTTCTTTAAGCTTAAAGGACATCCATACCTTGTAAGAACATTCTCTGCATAGAAACCTAGTTGTTATATCCATTGTACAGTGCTTCGGCAGGTGTTGCGATCTGTCCACCTTGTGATATAATCCCTCTTACAAGTAATGATATAACACCTTGACCCATTCCTACGCATCAACTGGGGAAATAGGTCCTACAAAATTCGATGGCCCATTTCTTGAATGGTTCAGCACTAGTAATAGGCCTTAGTGGCATCTCATCTCTTTGCACGCTAGTTTACCTAGACGCTCGACAATGGTCACACGCTTTGCAATACGCTTTAAAATATTTATATATATATTCAAATTTGCTCAAAAACATTTGAAAATCGTCCAAAACCCAAAAAACATTAGAAAATCTATATATATATATATATATATATATAAAATAACCAACACAACTTGTAACATCGTGAACTATTATCCCCAACGAGTGATTCTTCAATCACCTTATTGACTACGCAAATTCAAACCACTGTCTCCTCGCTTGAATCCTCGCTTGGGGAAAATCTGGCACTCATTGTTTCCTTGTTTGAGGACAATGACCCAATACTTTACTATGTTCTCGTACCTATCCTGCTTGGGGGCAACATCCAACTCAATCTCTTCCACTGTGGAATCACATTAGGGACATGTTTCCCCCATTGGTTCCCCTCCTGTGTTACATTATTAGTTCATAAATTATTAATTGCCATTCTTTTCATGTCTTGATATATTACAGGGGGCATCTTGTTCATTTTCATGTATCCTGGTGTTCTCCTCTAATATTCACTTATGTCCCATCTGATTACATGTCATATTGGGGCATCATACTTTCCCCTTGATGTCCTCTGTCTATGCTCTCTTTCATTTGCATATCGTACACACATATTCAAACCTTTTTGATGGCCCAACTTTCTATGCTATCACGCATTCTTACAATCTAGTCATCCTGATCTTTTATATCACGCACTCATAATTCTGTTAACGTGCTATCCCTAAAAATTATCAGATTTTCATTCTGCACGACCCTGAGTCATGTTCTTGCATTGATCAACATCTAGACTTTGCACCTTCATTCCATTCACTCCATACTAATACATTCACTCAGTTTGGCAACGTGAATTTCCCTAACTTCCCTCACTGTTGGCAGTACCCTTGCGAGTCCTCACTTGACGATCTTTCTCAAGTAGCATTCACTATTTCTTTCAGCTCCTTCTCCACCACTCATTGATCACCATGATATCCTTGACATCCATTCATCCTGGCACTGCCTCATTTTTACTCCTCCGCCATTCTCTATTCTCTCCTATTCTTTTCGCCTCACTCCCACCCTTTCTTGTCGCTTCTTACCCATCTCTCCATCTCCTCTTTTCCCTTTTCAATATCTTTACTGTCTTCATCATACATCCTTTTTCTATTTTCTCGTCATCCTAGTATCCTCATTTCATGCATCTCCACATCTTTTCCAATCGATGTCATTCCTCCCCTCTTTTTTCTCTGATCATTCCTTATACTATCGTTCCCTTTCCACTTATTACCCCCTTTATGTATTCCCTTCCTTCTACATCATTTTGTTTGTTATCCTCTTCTCTCTCCCACCCCTCGTCTTATTTCCCTTCCCCTGTATCATCTTCTTCCCCTTTTTCCATCACGTCTCCTCCTTACATCCCCACCGATAACCTGGTTGTTCAGCGTTGTCCTGTCTTTTTTATCATACCACCCTCCACACGCATCTCCATACGGTTTGTTCCATATTCTTTGCCCTAGTCTTCCTCGCAATGACACGATTCCTTCCATCTTCTCCTTGTATTTGTTCTATCTTCCTTTCCTCCCCCCTAATTTTCACGTTTCTTCTGACCACTTCCCCTTCTCTCTACCACCCCTACCTTTTCGTTCATTCTGTATATGTTTCTCTTCCTTTCTCTCCTCTTTTTCACACTTTCCTCGCCCCTCATAGTTTCTTTTTTTTCTCCGTTCTACTTCTTCTTTTGTCCTCTTTCTATTTTCCTCTATTTCACCCCCTACTCCCACCTCATTTTCTCCTTCTTATTTATCCTTTCCCGTTTCCTGCTTTTTCACTTCCACGCATCCCTCTTTACTATCTTTGTTGCTTCCTTCATTTTGCACATCTCTCTCTTTTATCCCCTTCACCCTCTACTTTGTCACTTTTTTTGTTTTTGCCTTGTTTGTCCTTCATCATTCCCTTCTTCCCCTATCATCCCTCTCTCTTATTTCTACTTTTTTTATTCCTTTTGTTCCCCTCCCCTATTTCCCTTACTCTTCTCATAATCCACCCCCAATCCTATCCATTCCCTTTTCTCTTTCCCACACACCCTCACACCTAGCATTCAAGGTCGATTGAATCCTTCCTCCATTTACGTCGTGCGGTCATTCCAGTCTCTTCCACTCCATTATCGTCCTCTTCTCCACCGAATCCATTTCCCTTCTTTTCGAGAGTTCTGTCGTATATTTCATTCTCGTCAATCCTCTCGAGGGGGCATCACCACATCTATCCATAATCACATCTTCTCATGACATTTTTGTCTTAGAGGATACTATGACATCTGTCACTCACCACTTTCTATTCTCCCCAACAAACATTCGCTCTACCTTTTAAAAAGTAGATTGAATTCTTTCCCCATACCGTCTACTTTCTTTGAAAGGACACTACTTTCATAGTACCCTTTCAAAGAGGGGAAAATGTAGACACCCCCAATTTCACATCTATCCTAAATCAATTAATTCCCCTTCCTCATTTCCCACAAAAATACACTTCGAATTAATCAAATATAATTTGATTAATTATCCATTTCAAAAAATCTAAAAAATAACCCAATCCTCATCACATGTCATTATTCTCCATGTTTTTTTCACTATTGAATTAAAAATTCAAATTCAAATCCTCACCCCACCCTTCGTGGTCCCCACTCACCTAAAATCCTCCACTTATGAATTAAAAATATAATTCAAATCTTCACCCATTCTTCGTGGCCCCCACTCATCTAATCTTGCCCACATTTTCAAACCACTCACCTAATCTTGCCCACATTTTCAAACCACTCACTTAATCTTGCCCACATTTTCAAACCATGATTACTTAAATTAATCTAAGTTAATCACTGCCTCTGGCTATAAATACAACCTTACCCCTCCCCTCTAAACACGCGGAGAATAAGCTTTCATGCCATATCTAAGTTCTTGCATCCTTTGAGCAAAGAAAATCCTTTTGCCTTGTCCTAATGTCAAAATAGCCTCATAATCCTTTCTCACATCTAGTGCAAAGTAAGAAGATCGTTGTTGCAGGAAGGTCTTGCTCCGTCTTGAAGAAAAGCACCTACATATCACAAAATCTGGGCTCAATCCAAGTTTCCTAGCCCATTCTGAGGTTTGCTACGGAACGCGAAGGAGGAGGTATGATTATTGATATTTTATTTCCTTGTTAGTAGTGTATTTTTCATAGCTTACACATGGTACACCCACAATTTCACGAGACAAGCAAAGCCCTTAGGCCATATAATGTAAATAATTATAACATCATGATAAGAGAAATCCATGTAGTAAGAAATCAAGGAATGCATTTGTATAAACTAGTAGTGATAATGGTATAAAAACATGTGCAATAACTAATAAGAGCAAAATTAGAAATAATATAGACAAGTCAGTGCTACACAAGACACACGTGTTAGGTCTAATGATCCAATTAATAGAAATAAACATTATGCACGTACACAAGCATGATGAGAAAGGTTTAAAGAAACATTTAATAAAATAAAAACACATGTGAAGTGTGGAGGGATACCCTAAAGAGAGTAATGTAAGGAACCATGCTAGCTCATATCATCATGTAATAATTGGTGAGTGTCCCGCATCAAACTCAAGATACCTCGTGAATGCATGTGTATAAATATTATATACGATATGTATTTGATTTCAATTTTTTGAGGAAATGAATCTCACCCTTTTTAAGCTTTTAAATGTTTTAATTAAACATACATAAAAAGGATGAATATTGTTACATGTGGATATTCTGATTTAATTAACTACTAACATTAATTTAACAAATCAAAATAACGCTTTTAAAAGTGATGATTTATTTAACAAGTGAAAAAACAAGAGATAAAGAGTGCACTTCATTGATTATATGTGGATTTGGAAGATTTTAGGTGGTCTGAGTGTAGGAATAGGTAGATTTGGAACTAGAAATGCTTTGTTGATTAAACTGTAACCTGAAACTGAGCCTGGTCAAAATTGTACAACTTAGTTTAAAGAGTCCATACAGTCCTAAACCTTTTGTACGATCTTGGAGCTACTTGGAATATGGGCCAACAATTTCCCGAGTACTTCACCTACCTGGAAATGTGTGTTGTTGTATGTTGGTTTTCTTCTCTCACCTTTAGAGTGGCTTTATATACTTTACTCAACCCTATAACCCTTGTAGTGCAAGGAGTTCCTGTGAAACAAATTTATGTGGGTTGTGGTAACCCCTATACACTACTAACATCACCACTAATCCAAAGAGGGCTCAAACCACATGTCATTCTCCTAACATGTGATATCTACCATAGTCCAATCAGACTTGATAATCGTGCTTTGACAATGTTTCACTTGAGTTTCACACTTGCTCAAATACTTGGGAAGGGTCACTTTGCTTACATGTAGGATGAAGATGAAGACTCATAGACCTAGAAGGAGACTTCTGACCAGTAGAGAGTGCTACCCCAATGAATGTGCATGAGTTATTTTGTAGTTTAGGGAGCTTTGAGTCCCTTTAGTGCCTATTTTACATGAGGAGTTCTTAAAGTGCTAGGTTACCAAATGAGGTATGATTTACTTATATATGCTCTGGAAGGTTGTTATGTCATGAAATTTTGACCAAGGGGATATATTTTTCTATCATAATGTTGTAGAATTGAAATAATTAACTCAAGACATGTCCGTCCAAAACCATACGATAGGGTCAAGATTGGTATTTTACGATTCCCACCAAAACCAACATTTTTGGATTGAAGTGAGAAAAGTTTGTTTTGACTTCATGGACCTAAGCATGGATATTTTTGGATGTAATTTATGCAATTAAAATTCAATCAATGATGAAAAGGAGGTATATAAATATAAGCAAGTGCAAGAAGTGTTATCAAGGTGTGTTAAGCACGAGTGAGGAGAGTGCATTTGTCTATGCAAGTGTGCAATGTCAAGATAAACCATGTCAAAGGATAGATTACCAAATTTGAGTGTCTATAATGTTAAATCAATATAACCAAAAAAAATAGAACATGTCCTAATTTTGTATTTTTTCTCATATTTGAATTTGTTTGTATTATGTGATTATTTGAATGTTTTTGCGATGTTTTGTAAATAACCATCTACAAGAAGGGAATAACATGTAATTTATCTGATGAGGGAATTGTGAAGAGGCATGTCATGTTTGGTAAACAAAGGGGATGTGAATTCCTCCAGTGGTAGAAGAGACAAAGGACAATTATGTATAATATGTGTATAAGCCATTGTATGTGTTGAATTTGAGTGAGGGTAGGAAGACTCGTGAGAGGTAGTAGATGTAGAATATGATTGATTCACAGGTCAATGGGATTGCTTCTGTTGACAAGAAATGTGTGTCTTAGATGATCGAGAAAGAGGTTGATGTATGGGTGTATGAGAAAAGATAACATGAGAAGTATTATATGTAACAGGAAAGGTTGTGGATGTACTAGGGATAGTGACCGTATGTGTCGGGAATATTCGTGACAATTAAGGGGTAACAAACAGGATGCCCCTAATTGCGACTACTTGATTATTGTAATTGAACTCGACACATTTTTGGAAAAAAGGGATAGCTACAAAGGTGCAAAGCCAAAAACAACCTAGCCTCGAATCACATGATGCAAGAGAAGAGGCCACTACGAATATGAGAGAGAAGGTAGTTGGTCCAGTGGTGTGTGGTAAGATAATATGGCTAGTGTTTATCTTAGAATTTATGGTAACATATTTATTATTATACCAAAAAGAGCGTAAAAATCAAAAGGTGCACATATTATGAAGGGAAGTGTTATCAACCAAAACGTTGTGTATAGGGTGTTAACTAATTGAAACAAGGATGTATTATTTATCATGGATAAATCTAGGTATCATATTGGTATGATCAAAGGTGATGAACGACAAGGATGTTGTGGTGAAGACAATTTTAATCATTACATCAGACATAATATAATAAGATGGAGGAGGTGGGACAACATGATAAACATTGTGAACTTTCAGGGTATATTTAGCAGGCTCTTATTTTGAAAGTGGAATAATAGATATTTTAGGTTTTGGATTTTCATTGGTAGGCTTGGGCTTAGGTGAGTTCTCGTATTCAATACACTAATTTAAAGTAAATCTTGAATAATGTTACACATCCTAAATTAGTTATTTATAGAGTGATAAATGCATTAGTGGTTGTCACAATGAGTAATGACATCAAACTTATTACTACGAGGTGCACTTGGATCAACCTCAAGTGGTAGAGGGAGAGATACAAGGTTGCACTCAAATAATTATTGAAGAAATTTCCAAGGTGAGAAAGGAAAATAGGTAAAGTACCATCAAGAAGGGTTTAACTAGAGCTTTTGGGGTTGTGACATGATGTTGACCATAGGTTAGGCATCAAATTTATCATCAATAACTTTTTTCTTAAAGTTATTCTTGGATTGAAACTTGTGAGTAGAGGTGCTAAGAAGATGAGAAAAATACTTGAACTTGCTCATTCGTAGGAGCTTAGCTTCACACTCTTTCAAAGTATGACATGGGTGATCAAATGAATGAAACTTTTCAAACATCATTGATTCTTACAAGGGAACTAGGAGGCTTTGAGTAAAAATATCTTGTAGTTTGGTATTAGTTGATATATTATTCATATTAAAAGTATGTCCTTATAATGCAAGGCATAATCACTAATACTCTCATTATAACCTTGTCACATCTTATCCATTTGGGCATAAGATATTTTATCACAAATTTTAATAGAAAATTGTTCAAGGAATTAATTAGCCAAAGGGGTGAATGTTTGCATGGAATGCATGGGTAAGTCATAAAACCATTCTAATGTAAACAATTTGAGACTGTGAGGGAAGAGCTTAGTAAACAATGTATCATTAGAATAATATTCCAAGCAAGTGACATGAAACATACACATGTGTTCTTCAAGATACCCTTTACCATTGTAGATAGGTAATTTGAGAGTAGCAAAATTGATAGGAAAATGTTATAAGGGAAATTTGGGTGCAAGTGGGTTATAAAGCAACTGAGTAGAATCCATTATATGAGAGGAAGCATATGCACCTTGCAGTTGTAAGATTTGAGATTCTAAAGTACGAATAATGGATTCAAGATTGGATGTATTAGAAGACAAAGCATGTAAAGCACTATGAGTGTATAGAAGTGATGTGGGAATAATAGTCATCATAGGTATAACCGCAATAATATTGTGAAGTGGAGAATTAGACGCACATGATGTCATAGAAAATGTTAAAGTGGGTATGGTTGATGTATGCATAGTGGATGACAAAGGAGGATTCAAATATCTTAAAAGAGCTCACTCATTAGAGTATTGATCATGGTAAAGTTTAACAATAAGCACAATACGAATGAGAGGATCAATATGATAAGGGCTTTCACAGAGTTGTGAATGAAAACTAGATTCTATCTCAACTTATGTTTGGTGTACATTGTTATCTCCATTAGGATCGTCATAGACAAGGTGCTCAATAGTGATCTCACATTTTTTTAAAGGACCATCATGGATAGTGTTTGAAATGAGAGAAACTCCAATCATGTGGGGCTGAGAAGAATTCATAGGGGTACAACACTTATGAGTAGGATGATGAATCTTAAAGTGTTTAATATATTATTGATTAAGCCAAGTGCTATGTTGGAAAGGCATATAAATAAATCATAGACAATCTAAACCCAATAATACTCTATGGTTGATAGGGTTTGAGTGATAAATTCGATTCAAGAGTCAAGTTCACAATTTTTTCACACCCTAATTAGATTTCCTAATGAAAAGGATGCAAGGGTTTGTAACAGGTAGAATATTATGATCTAATTAACTTCCAACATCAATTATGCATGACCATGATAATGCATTCTAGCTTGTAATGAACTAATATAATGATGCACGATAAGTAACTTGCTCAAAATACAAGATTTTAGAGAGACTTAGCTTGTTTAGGAAGATTCTGGGATGATATAAGATATGGTATATGTCTAGTATAGGCATGGATTGTATGGTTCAGGAGAGGGACTATATGATCTTCAACCAAAAAATAATGGATGGCTCAAGACATGGATCTATGATAGTTGCATGCTTGTATATGGGTGAAGCTAGACTCATTGGCCTAGTTAAGTGCTTTAGAATTGTAGTAGGGACTACCCTAGATGTTGTGTAGTTGATTTGAGTATATTTAGTAACCCTCTAAGTGATTTTTGAATGATGTTTGTAATAAGAGCTTGTAATAATGTCAGGTGAGTTAGAATGTGATAATGACTTGGTTATACAGTCTTCCACAAGTGAGATATTATGATAAGACTGACCCTAGGAAGATAAAATGACATAAAGAATGATTTAGCATCGAAAGCAAAGTTAGTGATTGTACAGAAAAATTATCGTATTTTAGTGTCGACAAGATATAAGGTTTTGTAGTAGGTGACTATTGTGATCTAATCAACTTACAATTAACCATTTATAACCAAAATAATGCATTGATACTTGCAACAATTGATAAACGATAAATGATAGCTCAAATACACAAGAGTAGATGAAGACTTAGTTGTACAAGTTGGAACAAAGAATACCTAGATGTACAAACAAGTGGAAAAGGAAGATATGAAATTAGAGATACTTTGTTGTGAATTCTAAAATAAGAAACTGAGCATAGGCACGAGCATACAAATGTTGTATGATATAGAACTAGAACTGTTTCGTCCTAACTATAATTATACGGTCTTGGACCCTTTAATAGTTGGGATATGAAATTTCCTATGTGTTTTTCTTACCTAGAAATACCCTTCACTGTACATCACTCTTACTCCCACAACTTTGAGATGACATATAATCACCTGCAACAAAGTGGAAACTCTAGAAACCTAGAATACCCTTCATCAAAAAATTAACAAACCTAAAGGAGAAATCACGTGTGTGGTTAAGTTGGACTACCCTTGGTGGTTGAAATAACTAAACCAATCCAAGTGTTATGAACGTATGCCCTCATGTGGGATCAAGCCTCACATAATTCTCCTAGGTAATTGTGCAAGAGTGAGCATGTTATAAGATAACCCCCTATAGGTGCCCTCGTCTCTCTTGACACAAAGCTAGCATGCTAACATTATAGTATAAAATGTTCCCAACATAGTAGTGATGTGTTGTGGTGTGCTTCAATTACATGACTTAACCCTCTATTCCTATAAAACCCCTCAATTGCTTGGAGTGACTTTTTCCTTTGCTAAAACAAATATTTATTACCTTTACATGCTTGGAAATGGAGGAAGATATACTCTTGATCTAGTTGAGTTCTTCAAACCTATAGTATTGACTACTCTAATTGACATGTAACTAATTTGAGTAGATTTAGGAGAGCTTGGAGTGATTCTAGAATGATATATACAATAGGAGCTTGTAGGAGTGCCAAATGAGTTATAAAGTGACATTGACTTACTTATATAGTCTTGTACAGGTGAAATATTCTAATAAGGAATACCTGAGGAAGATGAAATGACATAATAAATATATTCAAATTGAAAAAAAAAGTCAGAGAGTATGAAAGGTCTGAACCGTACAAGTCGGCCAGGAATGGATTCCATATCCCTAACAAGCCATAATAATATTTCCTCAATTACCAAAAAGGCAAGGTGTAGAGGTGAGCAAGTCACAAAAGAGTTAGAGAGATATATTGATTGGATTCTGAATCTAAGAATTTATCTTGGTAAGGTAACATAGCTAAACATAGCATTGCCAAAGGACAAGTTACCAGATTTAAGTGTCTACGCCTAGAGACACAAAGTAATTGAGTACTAGAATCAAGGTCCAAATTAGACATTAATGGTCAAAACCAACCATAAAGGTCACAAAAACCTATAAATTTTTACACAGTTTAGATGAACCTTCCATGCACTCAAATTTAGTACTCCATATTTTACATACACATGTATGCCAATCTACATAACTCATTTCTCCACATCTATATCTCCGTCAATTCATCACTAAATATTTTGGGTGAATATTTTCCTAAACCCCAACCATAACTTGTAATCATTTAGATTTCTAGATCTTGTATGTTTCTGTATCTAATCAATCTTTCATAATTTAGGAGTTATGTATTTATTGAATGTTGTTTTCTAATCCTATATCATCTTTACACATTCAATAATAGTCTAACCCTAATTTTGATACTATAGTGGGTCTAACCTAGGGTGAAAATTTATTTCTTGAGTCTAAATTTTTAACTTAAGAGGTGGGAGGTGTAATTTTCAATACAAGTGTGTAGGGATAGACTCAAATTGAAAATCCACTTTTTTAAGATTCCTAATTCAGAGATGGACACCACTTTTATCGCTTCTTGATAAATATAATTTCTTTTGGCTATTATTATTGATGTCATTTCAAAGGTTACATTTGTTATTATTTGATAACTTTAATTTCCTTCAATGGCTATTTTTTGTGCTATTATGAGTGCCTTTTCAATTTATTATAATCTGTTATAACTCTAATTTCTTCAAATGTCATTGTCTACACCATTATGAGCACTTCCATTTATGTCCTTCCATTAGTGTTAGTTGTACCATTTGAACCATGTTATCCATCACATTTAAAGCACTGTTGGAAGCACAAACACAGAGGGGGATGAATCACTTTCCTTCTAAAATTTTACTTCAATTATATTAACTTGCATGAACTATCAAAGCAACTATTTAATCATACATTAACCACAGTGAGCTTATTATGCATGAAACAATCATCCACAAAAACACAATGTAAGATAAAACCCAACATATATGTGGGAAACCCTTAAAGGGAAGAAAACCCACTGATCTCTGTATTATAAATAAAAATAAAAATTTATTTAAACACCAACTCAACAAGGAACATCAAACCCTAATTTCCAAGCACCCACTTGACAAGGTTTTAGCAATCACCCAATTACAAGGAAGCACTAACTCCCTAGGTTTTAACAAACACCAAATTGCAATGAAGCACAAACACCCTAAGTGAATCAGCACCAACTCAGCCACCTCTGGATGTTTTTCACCTTCCCTCTGTTGTTGATCAACAAATGATGACACTCTCTCAAGCTTTCTTCTCTTGATTACACCTCAAAATGTCATGGTATGCTTATTTTCTCTTCACTCTTCTTCACTTTGACATCAGCATGCACAAACTTCCTTCTAAAAGCTAACCATCTTTAGATATTCAATATACATACATTATTCATGGTCTACAAGACCTCTTACATATCACTTAAGCCCTTAACATCATTCATACACTATGCCTAAAACTACCCTTACCTTTATATACATGACTCGTGAATATAACAAATAAGTTAGTCATACATAAATGAAATACATTAGGTCGGCCATGCCAAGACCATATGACCTCTAAAAGCATGAAATAGTTGTAATGTATACTTCGTTTGATCATCCATTACATAATTTATCTCATACTCCTTCAGTAGATCTTAAGAACGCCTAATACATTAGGTTTGTCTTCATAACAACACACTTTGACTTGTTTGGGTCCACAAAACCTTCACGAACACAAAAGAATCATTCAAATTTTTTGTATAAGACCTCTTATAAACTCCTCCATGCTTGATAAGCTCTGCAAGTTCATTTCACACCATGAAACTACCTTTAGGACACACTGCCTTATTAGACATGTAGCCTCACAAAGTCTTCCTTGCAAGATGAAGTTTGAACACCCTCAAGGTGATCAACCACGACCACAAAAACATGTTTACAGATACATCATAACCTCGAGGTAATCATCACATGCTTGTAACACCTCCACTTAGGGGAATAAAAACATAAGAACAACTCTGCTCCATCATTACTCAAAATTGTTAATACACCTAAAAACCAGTCATGAAGGACTTGATCTTCAACACATGTATGACCACTTTCAAAGTCTCTACCAAACATGAACATAACGTATAGGTCATGAACAATAACTCCATGCACTTGTTTCATCATCCTATCATATAAAGACTTCGTAACCTTCTTCTTCAAGTCATCTTGGTTTTCTCCATTAGTTGGATCACCAATTTGGAGCACTTAAGCACTAGAACCAATTTGGAAACCTTCGTGGACATGAAACATGAGTCCCAAACTTTATCCACAATAAATTTTCTTATTATGTTCAATGCAAATTTTTACTTCTACAACAACATCTTCAAAAACAATCCTTTTCTTGTAGGGTCCACTCACTCATCCGAAAACTCAATACCACCTGGAGATAGCTAGGAGATTCCACTACATGCTTCAATCATCAAACTAGAAAAACCAATCCATTCTAAGCCTGTTTGAACAAAATCTTCCATATCAAGTCCTTATTAGGGTTTAACAAGGGTTTTGGAGCAGTTTTGGTGTTAACAATTATTCATAAAAATCTAGACCATAAATTCCAAACTAATGTCAGGAGATCTTAGCTAGGTCCCTCCCCTATCTCTCCTAAATGGATCAGGTTCCCATGAAATAGATTTTTGTGTCAATGAGCATCATAAAGTGATACTCGGGCTTGGAATCCTTTGTTATAAGAGCTCGATAAGCCTCAAAATAACTTTTGTGTATTTTCCTTCAAGTCAAGACCTGAAACTTTGCCTAACCTTTTTCCATGCTCACATTTCCATACTCACACTAAAAATTGATCAACATACCTCATTAGGACAGGTAAAGCTAAAAAATGTTATAGGTGCAGACCTAGAATATGTGTTTACCCCAATAAATGGACTTTAATGACTTTGCCACCTTACTACCATGCCTAAACGAAGCTAAAACAACCTTCACATGTCTGACAAACATCCATGCTTCTCCCATCTTCCATCGCTACTCGTGACTAGGATTGAGTCTTCAAGAATGATCTTCAATGTCTTCAAATTCTCTCTCTGTCCTTAAGATGACATCACCAACAACTGACATCAACCATGCAGACCTTGAAATATCCCCATGACATCAATGACCTGTGACATCAACCATGCATACCATTAAGATTTGACATCAATGACAACATTGAACAATATCCCCCCTTGTCATTGATGACAACCACACTTAGAAACACTATAGCAACCAATCTATTTTGAACACTAGGATATCATTTTCCCCCTTTATGAACACTCTCCCTATTTGACATTAATGAAAAAGGAGATACCTGTAACTTCTTGATTCTCCTCTTATGAAATCATACTTAGAACTCACCATACTTATAAGCATTAGCCAACTGTTGGAAACATCAACCAAACATGACATGCTCCCCCTATCTCCATGCATACCTTCTCAACACTAATTTCTTGCTCTTGGAGCTAAAATATCATTTGATTAGCTTCTTTGATCAATAAACTTCTACTTTAGAACTCTATGAAATCACACTATTATGTTGTTATACTTTCAACTTTGGAAAATGACAATTTGATTGAAGATTAGAGATTTAGTGATTGATTATCTAGTGTTATAGAAAGGATATTGCAAAAAGTAGGAAAGAATTCAAACTCCAAACACCAACAATTTTATCCTGGAAACCCCCAATGGAGGAAAACTAGCCGGGAAGGGAAAAACACTCTTTCTTCCCCCTTTTATTGGTCAATTATAGACAATTACATATTACAAGAAGTAGAGAATAGAGACAAAAATGTAAACCTCTCCTTCCCTATGCTTGTTTGCTCTGTTTCTACACCTTGCTCTTACAATTCCTCTCTAGCACTGAATATCTTGCTCGCTTGCTCGCATTAAACTTAATACTTTTCTTCTTTGATCTCTCTGGATCTTCGAATGATCAATTCTCTTGCTCCTCCTTGTATTTATAACCTTTTCCCATGTCCTCCGGTGTACTGGAGAATGGAAAAGGTTAGGGAGGGAAGAGACAAAGTCAGGCACTTCAAATTCACGTCCATTCGTGCTCCATTTCTCTTTTCTGTTTGAAAGTGTCATGACCGCCGCCTTGAGTAGACCGGCGATTTCAGGACCATTTCCCTATTTGGGCGGCGGTTTTGCAACCAATGCTCCGCACAGAGCTACGGTTCTATCTAGAACCTCCGTTTACCTCACTTCCTTAATTTTCTTCAATTCACCTTCTTAGTGCTAATAGAATTGATCAAGTGGTGTGTTTTTTAGATCTCTATGGATCATACATCCCATGATTAGGAGGCTTTTGGTCCCACAAAAGCTTAGTGGGGGAGTGGTAGAGGAATCAACTCCCTCTCTTACTCCTTCGAGTACCACTAGGTCTGCCTTGGTGCCTTCTCTCATCCAACCTGTCAAGACTCATGTGGATCTTTGGTTTGTTGCTCCAGTGCTACATCCTCCTCCGAGTTACCTCGAGTACAATCCTCTTTGGAAGGCAACTTTTGTATCTTTCCTTCTTTGTCATGCATAGATGGCGTTAGTGGGTGCGATCTCTTGCAACTTGCTATCGCGTGCATTTGCATGAAGTATGGCCTAAAGGTTTCTTTTCCAACCTACTCAAGTATGGTGAAGGTCCCATACTGTAGTGGTTTAGTCCTTATTGTTTGTCTTTGTCTCTTGAGATGGACTGGATGAATCTTCTCCATGTACGCTGTTGTTATAGTCACCATTATTCCTTGTATATCCTCTTCTCCTTATTGCCCCATGCTTAGGTCCAATGAATCAATAGGTAGATACGGTGACTGTATAGTGGAAGTTTGTTTTGATCCTTAAATGATCAATTCCTATGGTGGCTTCTTCTACAAAAACTGACAAGTTCTGTCCAAAATATCTATGCTCCCAAGTCTATTTTCTTTTTCTTCTAATGAAAGTAAAAAAAACTAATGATTTTCCTGAATAAGTCTTTGTGCTTGGTTGGAACTTATCATGGCCTTCTTTTATTTGCTCTGGTGTGTCCAGATGTTGAAATTGACTTCATCCTTGACCCATCTGTACCGGTTCTCCCTCCTTGTGAACACATCATCCCTGGCATACAAGTAAGGACTTCTGAAAACAACATCAAATGCATCAAGTGGAATGATATCAACCTCTAATACATCAATATGTTGGGTATTTATCCTAAACTAAAACTTACACTTTCTTGTAACTTGTATTTCTACACCCCCCTTCACCCATCCCAATGGGTATGGATGTGGATGCGTGTAAGTCTCTAGGCCAAGTTGTTCTACAACCGCATCAGAAATTAAATTTGACTGAGAACCATAATCTACTAAAGTGTTTACCTTAGTCTTCTTAATTTGGATTCTGATTTGGAAAAGCTTACTCATCTCTTCTTCTTTTTTTCCCCCATACATGTTAGTGGCTATGCATCCCAGCCTCTTGTCTACATCTGAATCATCCTTAATCTCCACCTCTCCTTCTCTCTTCACAATGGCCATGGATTTCTTGGAATCCTTGGTTCGGTGCTTTGGGTGCAATTGTGGATGCAACTTCCAACATGTGGCATCAGTATGTCCATTTATATCAAAATTCTTATAGAATTTTTTCATATTTTTACAAGTATGCAAAATAGTAGCGGCATGTTTACCTTTCCATTTACCTTTGCTACTTGTCTTCCCTTGTTCTTTTTCCTTCCGATTTGTCGACTGGTATCCCTTTGGCTTTATTTCTCCTTGCTTTCTTCTCATCATCAATGTAGTATGATTGTATACAAGCTTCATTGCGATCCTTGGGCTTCGTGGAGATTACCTTCCTTCGAAGGTGAGTGTGAATTCATCCCAAATACTTGGTCAGAATGTCCTCATCCTCTAAGTCCATATTAAGCAACATGGCTTATCTCCGAAATTCCGTAGTGTAGTCTTACACGCTTTTGACCTCTGCCCTGCTTAAAGTACTGCTACTTAATCATCCTGTCAGTCTTATGGCCAAAAGGATAAAATTTAGCTCTAAGCAATTCTTTAAAAACCTTTCCAAGTACTGACAATAGGACGTTTCTTCTTCTCACAAGTGGCTAGATGGGTTTCTCACCAAACCAGAGCATGACCTTCCATTTTGAGATGTGTAAAGGTGATCCTTTATGCTTCAGTGACATTATGCACTCTACTTCTCACTATTTTATCCATTTCTCCAATAATTATGCATCTACTTGTCCTTCAAATTCTTCATTTCAGCTTTCGTTTCAACTTTAAAAGGTGTATGGGCAGATTTTACCTTTTCGCTTACAATTGGCATCTCTTCTTCACACTCTTCCCATTCATCCTCTTCTTGGCTCTTTCCGATACCAAATATTTTGGCCAGTGCTCGAACCACTGAGTCCATGGAATCTTTCTTAACCGAAGCCATCTTTTACAGATCTGAAAGCTCTTCTTGTTTTCTATGCAACCTATCCAGCATGGTCTCTAGCATCTCAACTCTAAGGACCATGTTCTTTTCTTCCATTTGAGCTCAAATTCTCTGTTTCCACTTCTTCTTAGAAATATATGGCTTGTAAGGTAAAAATTCTTCACCTTTGGACCTTGTCACTGTCATACAAATCACAAGAAATAATCCAATACCACAGTCCTGGATGTATAATCAGCTCTGATACCAAAATGATCAAAAAACTTCTACTTTGGAACTCTACGAAATCACACTATTATGATGTTCTAATTTCAACTTTGGAAAATGACAGTTTGATTGAAGATTAGAGCTTTACTAATTATGTAGTGCTATAGAAAGGAAATTGCAAAGAGTAGAAAAGAATTCAAACACCAACAATTTTATCCTCGAAACCCCTAATGGAGGAAAACCAGTCGAGAAGGGAAAAACTCTCTTTCTTCCCCCTGTTATTGGTCAATTATAGATAATTACAAATTACAAGAAGTAGAAAATGGAGACAATAATGTAAACCTCTCCTTCCCTATGCTTGTTTTCTCTGTTTCAACACCTTGCTCCTACAATTCCACTCCAACACTGAATATCTTGCTCACTTGCTCTCATTAAACTTAATACTTTGCTTCTTTGATCTCTTTGGATCTTCGAATGATCAATTCTCTTGCTCCTCCTTGTATTTATAGCCTTCTCCCATGTCCTCGCATGCACTGGAGAATGGGAAAGGTCAGGGAGGGAAGAGACACAATCGGGTACTTCAAATTCGTGTCCATTCGCACTCCATTTCTCTTTTCCGTTCGAAAGTTTCAGGACCGTTGCCCTAAGCAGACTAGCAGTTTTAAGACTACCACCCTGTCTGGGCGGTGGTTACAGGACTGCCACCCCTACAAGGTGATAGTTTTGCAACCGCCACTCTACACAGAGCGGTGGTTCTATCCATAACCTTTGTTTACCTCATTTCCTTCATTTTCTTCAATTCTCTTTCTTGGTGCTAATAGAACTGATGAAATGGTGTGTTTTTCTGGATCCCTATAGATCACTCCCCCAAAGTTCTTAACTTATTTAGTGATTGCTAGGAATAAGAATTACACCCAATTCTTGTTTTAAATGCTCAAATGTTTTTTTTGGAAGTGGTTTGGTTATGATATCCGCAATCTAATCCTTAGTTGATATATATTCAAGCTTGACACTTTGTTCACTCATTTACTCTCTTAGAAAATGATACATGATAGGAATGTGTTTTTTCCTTGAGTGCATGACAAGATTTTTTGAGACACTTATGGAACTTTTATTATCATAAAATATGGGAATATGGCTATCATATTCTACCTTGTAGTACTTCAAGGTCTATTTCATCCAAATCACTTGAGTACAACATGAATCAGTTGTAATATACTCAACACTCACAAGTAGATAAAGCTACTAATCCTTGATTCTTTCTAGTCCATGAAACTAGGAAAAATCCTAGGAAGAATGCCCCACCACTAGCAATTTTCTATCATCTTGAATTCCTTCTCAGTCAACATCAGTATAGGTTTTCATGTCAAAATCTTTCCTTCTTGAGTGCCAAAACCCATATTCCATAGTCCTTTTAAGATACCTAAATATCTTCTTGACTTCTTGGAAATGGTTGTCCTTTGAATCTTCTTGAAATCTTCCCACAAGTACTGCTACTTATATGATATCAGGCCTAGATGTTATAGTATGCAACAAACTTCCTATCATTGACCTATATATTGTCTGATCCACTTTTGGAGACTTATATTCTTTTCTCAACATACACCCTATAATCATAGGTATACTAACATGTCTTGTTTCTTCCATTCCAAACTTTTTCAACATTTCCCTTATGTATTTTGCTTATGAAATGAAAATACCTTTTTCTGATTGGGTGATCTGCAATCCAAGAAAGAATGATATCTCTCCTAGCATAGACATATCAAATTCCTTCTTCATTATATTTGCAAATCCTTTAGTCATGATCTCAATATTGCCACCAAATATGATACCATCCACATAAAAAGCTACTATCAACTGATGATATCCTTATGTCTTTATATATAAATTACTATCTGTAACTCTTCTTCTGAATCCTTGGTCTAGTAGATACTTGTTTAATCTAGCATAACAAGCTCTAGGTGCCTTATTTAGACCATAAAGTTCCTATTTTATTTTGCAAACAAAATACTTCTCATCTAATAAAGAAAAAGCTTTAGGTTACTCATTGTAAACTTCTTCTTCCAATTTTCCATTCAAGAAATATGACGTGACATCCATTTTCATATACCTTGAATCCTTTGAAACTTGCATATGCTAAAAACATTCTAATAGCATCCAATCTAGCTACAAGAGAAACAGTCTCTTCAAAATCAACTCATTCTACCTAATCATATCCTTTGTAGACCAATATGGCTTTTTTCCTAGTGGCTTCTCCATTTTTATTTATCTTGTTTTTAAACACCCATTTTGTGCCTATGACATTTTTTTCTTTAGTCATAGGAACTAGCTCCCAAGAATCATTCATTTCTATCTTTTTCTAACTCTGCATGCATGGCACTTACCCAAAACTTGCCTTCACCTGGCTTCTAAGAAGGTTTTAGGTTCAATTTTAGATAAAAGAGAAACATTTACATGGTTAGATTCACTTACCATATTCCTTCTTATATACACTCTTGCATTCTTGTTGCCAATTAATTTTTGTCTCTATAAGATCTTTCTTAATCTTCCTTGGAGGATATTTTCTATCTTCTCTTTCTTTAGCTTCTTCATGTATCTCAACAACTTATTGTTCATTCTTAGACTTCAAATTTTGAACATGTAACTTATGTGAATAATTATCGTCAACCTTCATGTTGGTGCTCTTAACTATATTTTGCAATATATTGTTATAGCATCTAGAAGATGAGTTGACTTCTAAATATCCTAATAATATACCCTCGTCAAACATTAAATCAAAATTTTATAGGTCATCTTCATCTCTTTTAATGTAGAATTTTCTCCCAAACACTCTAAAGTGCTTCACATTGGAAAGTATGTCTTTCCACAACTCATAGAGGGTTTTATCACTCTTAAATATTACATGTCATCTATTCAAAATGTAGACAATAATGCCTATTACCTCTCTCCAATAGCCATCAGATAGTTTTGACTCATTCAACATTATCCTTACCATTTATTTGACTGTCATGTTCTTTCTTTCAACTACCCCATTTTGCTAAGGTGTTCTAACTGCTAAAAATTGTATTCTTATTCCATTTACCTCACAAAAATCATCAAACTCATTTGACCAAAACTCTCCTCCTCTATCAAACCTTAGAAAATTGATTTTTGTTTTCTTTTCATTCTCAACAAGAGCCTTAAATGCCTCGAACTCATCAAGATCTTCTTATTTTTGTGTCAAGAAAGTTACCCTAGTCATCCTTGTGTACTAATCTATGAGTAACATGAAGTAATAATCACCTTGAATGCTTTATCTCCTAGTATGATAAAAAAAAATTAGTAAGAATTAGCTCTAGAGGTTCAAAAGTGGAGTACTCTTTAGACTTGAAATTACTTCTAGTTTGTTTACCATGATGACATGCCTTAAAAAGTGTTTTTTCAGGGTTGGTGATTTTAGGCATGTTTTATACACACTTTTTGGTGTTGATCTTGACCAGGTTGTAAAATTTTAGGTGCCCCAACGTCCTATGCCACAACCAACATTCATCCATGTTACTGATTAATAATTTATCCTTCTTGATTTCACTCAAGATATACATGTAATTTTCAGTTCTCTTACCCTTACAAACTAGTCTACCGGATTCTGCTCTTCTTATGTCACACCCTTTGTCATGAAAGATAAGTTTGTATTCATGAATGCAAATATAACTCACACTCAGCAAATTGTGTTTCAAACCTTCTACATACATCACATTCTTTATCTTGTTCTTCCCATTATCCAAACTCAAGGTACCCTTGCCAACAATATTGGTAGATGTATTATCTCCAAATTTCACTGATCTTAGTGCCTTCTTATTCAATGAAATGAACTTGTTCCTGTCACCTGTCATATGTTTTAAGTAGCCACTATGTATATATTAGATCATATCTTCATTTTGGGTGTGTAGAGCAGTCTGAACTATCATGGATTCTTCTCCTTTATACTTTTGTTCCTCCACCTCAATCATAGGGTCTGGCTTCTTGACATACATCTTAATAATTTGACTATTCTTCTTCACTTGATTTCTAGGAGTTTCAATATTTTTATTCTATCTAGGTGATTCATGGTGACATAACCTTGTAATATGAACTTTTTGATGACAGATGTAGTAGACAAAATCTCTCATTCCTCTTCACTGATATGAATTGTGAAATACATAGTCCCATGAGAACTCATTCTTAGAGGGTCTTCTACAGTATCTTTCCCTTATGACCAAATTCATTGCATGAAAAATAGTAACCATTGAATGAGTTTACATACCTTATGGAGTTCAGTTATCTTATAGGATTATTCCTTATGCTTCTCTTGAATTTGACCACCTTGTTTACATTAGCATTCTAATTATTCTCTTTGGCTTGAGCTTATTCTTAACCTGACATTCCATACTTCTTATCAGTTATCTCTTCCTTGTTCTAGATTTTTTTTTGAATCCTAGACCTATTTTATCATTTAAATATCTTTGACTATTCAAGATGACATCTAGATCCTTAGTGCTCTTTTCGAACTTGTCATAGGTATTCATCTTTCTAGATGCCTACTCTAGTTCTGAATTTAAGGACTCCATTTCTATCCTGAACTTGATGCATTCTTATTCTTTATCCTTTAGACTTGTTGTCACAATTTCAACTAGAGTTTCTAGTTCTTTGATGATATCATCATACTCACTATCCATACTACTGATTTTTTCCTCATATTCCTTTATCAAGGACTTTACTTTGTGGTTCTTATTTATTTAGATCTTCATCTCATCTAGAGCATTTAGTAGCTCTGCTTCTAATTTCACTCCTTCCTCTTCATATCCCAAGTCTTCAATGATACATTCAAATGTTGAACTACTTGATTCTTTGGCCATGAATAGGACTTCATTGTCAATTTGGACTGACTTCTAAAATTTTCTCATTTTTTCTATGATTTGCTCATGTTCATCCTCTAAGGAATCTAGCTTGGTCTTTTCATCCTTCTTGGCTTCTCTGGCCATGCCACTCATCAAAGTACATATCTTCTCCTTAAGAACTTTGAATACAAATATCCATAACTACTTAGCCATATTGTGCTTCTAGGATCTCCTTCAAGTTGTTAAACTTGTTCCAAAGTACTAATCTCTTATATTAATTATTGGAAGAAAAACCGATGAGTGAGGGGTGAATCAGTGTCCTTATAACTTTTACTTCAATTTCCTTAACTTGCATGAACCATTCAATAATATATCATTATATAAGAATTTCAAACCATCAAAGAACCATAAAAATCATCCATATGAGCATGAAACAATAGAGAAGACATATGAACAAAAAAATTTATGTGGGAAACTCTCAAGGGGAAGAAAACATGTTGACCTTTGCATTAATAAAAAAATCAAGATTTAGTGAAGCACCAACTCCATAAGGAACACTAACCCCTAATTTCCAAACACACACTTGATAAGGTTTTAACAAGCATCCACTTGCAAGGAAGCACCAACTCCCTAGGTTTTAGCAAACACCAACTTGCAAGGAAGCATTAACTCCCTAAGTGACTCAAAACCAAATTAGCCACCTCTCAATGTTTTTCACATTCCCTCTATTGTTGATCAACAAATGATGACACTCTCTCAACTCGTCTTCTCTTGATTACACCTCAAACTGTCATGGTATGCTTATTCGCTCTTCACTTTGACGCGAACATGCACAAAGTGTCTTTTACAAGCTAAAAATATTTGGATATTCAATATACATACATTCTTCATAGTCTAAAACACCTCTTACATCTCACTCAAGCCCTTATATCTCGTTCATTACATCACTCGTACACTATGCCCAAAACTACCCTTACCTTTATAGACATGACTCGTGAATATAACAATTAGGTTGGTCACACATACATGAAATACATTAGATCGACCATGCCAAGACCATATGACCTCTCAAAAACATGAAATAATTACAATATATACTTCAATTGGTCAGCCATTACATAATTTAGCTCATACTCCTTCATTAGATCTCAAGAATGCCTAGTAAATTAGGTTTGTCTTCATAACAACACACTTTGACTTGCTTGGGTCCACAAAGCCTTCACCAATACACGAGAATCATTCAAATTCTTTTTCTAAAACATATTTTGAGCTCCCCCATGCTTGATAAGCTCTGTAACTTCGTTTCGGACCATGAAACCACCTTTAGGACACACTTCCCTATTAGGCCTGTGGCCTCACAAAGTCTGCCTTGCAAGATGAAGCTTGAACACCTTCAAGATGATCAACCATGAGTAAAGAAACATGTGTACAGATACATCATAACCTCAGGGTCATCATCACATGCTTGTAACACTTCCACTCAGGGCATAAAGGCACAAGAAAAACTCTACTCCATCGTTACTCAAAACTATTAATACACCTAAAAACCAATCACGAAGAACTTGATCTTCAACACATGCATGACCACTTTCAAAGTCTCTACCAAACATGAGCATGACTTATAGGTAATTAAAAAAAAATCCATGCACTTGTTTTTTCATCCTATCATACAAAGACCTCATAACCTTCTTCTTCAATTCAGCCTGGTTTTCTCTATTAGGAGTGTTAACCACTACCTGACTTGGATCACCAACTTGGAGAACTCAAACACTATAACCAGTCCAGAAACCTTAATGGACATGAAATGCGAGTCCCAAACTTCCTCCACCATTAATTTTCTTAGTATGTGATTAAGAAAATATAGGAATATATAAATGTTAAATCCTAATTAAGTCACAACGCAATGATATAACTATAAAGTACATATTTGACACAAGCAAGTAAGCTTATACATTTAAAACCCTATGTGCAAGAGAAGGGATATAGTACTCAACTGATTTCATAATAAAACATAGACTATGACGAACTAGAAAACCATTAGAACAAGAGGATAAACTATCGCAAATGAGCCCAAAAAATAGTGCAAGCGTAAAAAATGTTGGGACTAGGGCGCCTAGACTGGGTCAGGGGCACCTAAGTGTCAGGGACCTTTTAGGATCCTATGACAGTGAAAATGGCTGGAAAGTGATTTATTCCACGTCACTTCTATGTCGCGGCCCTTCACTATTAATCACTTGTGTGTCACACTAAGCCCGCAGAATTCACCTGAAACTTGCAAAGAGAAAGAGCACCTGTAAAACCCCAAAACACATCCAATCCTAAAAAGAAAAAGATGCAAATGGGGAGTTGAACAAACCCCGACGGTCACCCAAATGAGTGAACTTACAATCCGGGTGTTGCACTACATTCCAGACTCCATGTAGTTCTATATGTGTGTGTGTAGAATCGTGTTGTAGGCAGCTCTTGTGCAAGGTGCACAGAGTAGCGAGCAATAACTAGATGTAGAAATGTAGATAGATGTGTACATGGAAAAATGTGTTGTCACAAAATCACACCCTTTAGACATTATTTAGTCTCTGTCTTATACTACTATTCATATGGTTTTTAAGTGAAGAAAGTACTAATTAACCCATGTCCTTTGGCCATTATACTTTGATTTATGTCGTCAATGCTGACCTCTAACACATACTCTCCCAGTTTGTTTTTGTCGTTTTGCGTCGTTTTACCTTTGACTGGGGCATCCAACCCAATATTGGGGCACCCCAGGTGCCCTAGTCCCATTTGGGGCGCCCTTATCCTTTCTACACTTTGCCGCCACTTTTTGGGCACTTTTTGACCGTTTGAGCTTCTTATCTTTTTAGTGGTCGGCCTTTTTGGGGTTAATTATGAAATTAGAACAAGATAACCATATAAATATAAAGTTGGGAGACCATAATAAGGGACCAAGCAATAAGCATTACTATCATCACCTAAGGTTACATCCACTAAAGGCTTCATTTGCATCCATTTAACTTCATCACAAGGCACAGGATTGGTTCATCTGCATCACACTACATAGGAGGGAAGTTTATTCTATTCCATCCACCATTTAATTACATTTTTACACATAGTTATTGCTCACTACTTTCACAAAGTGCGATTGGCATAAGAGTACCTAGGGCATGATTGCACGCACACACATAAAACTACATCGGGTCTAAAATGTAGTGTAATGCTCAATTATTAATTCCACTATTGTGGCTGCTGAGGATAGTCCGATCCCTTCATATGCATTTTTATTTTTTAGGGATTTGATGCTCGTATTGGGGTTTTATAGGTGGTTCCTTATTGCAGGTATTGTAGTGACATTTGACCCAATCCAACAAAGTTAGCGCGACAAGAAGAGAACACAAGCGTGAACATCCAACGACACCTCAGAGGAGGGTTTTAGGCTATTTCCTCATATTAGGACACCCATATCTCAGACCATGGCACCCACGAAGGATGTTATTCCTCTCCAGGCATCCCAGTCCAGCCAAAGAGCTCAGATTTGTGCTTTCTTAGAATTTTATGTGATTGTTTCCTCCTCATGTTTCCCTGGTTCACATTCCAACACAATTCAACACCTTCGTCGAATCAACTAAGCTCTTCCTAACCCTCTTTACACTTTGGGGTTCCATATTTTCATAGCTTTGGTTACTTGGGTCATTTTCTTTATACATTTATTTATTATCTATTGTTGTTCTTATTAGATTAACTTGGAATAATATCACATTTTAGTTAATCAAAATGAACTTCCCCTCCTATGAAGTCTATGCAAAAGAATGAAGTCCCTTGTCCCTTGAATGGATGTTTTAATGCTCTTTAAATGCCTTTGGATGCAACCTTAGGTGATAGTAGTAGATGTTTAATGCTTGGTCCCTTATTATGATCACATAGCTTTGTATTTATATGACCCCCTTGGTTGAATTTCACAATTAACCACTAAAAGGCCAACTACTAAGAAAATAAGATGCCCAATGGATAAAAAAGACCCAAAAGATGCGAGCAAGATACAAAGAGGTTAGGAGCACCTAGAGGGGACATGGGCATTAGCGTCCTGGCTGAGCGCTGGTGTCTGAACTCAAAAAAAATGAAGTGTCAAAATTCAGACTAGGCGAGAAGGTGTGCAAGAACAAGAAGGAAACCGAAAAGAAAGCAAAGAGGCCAAATACAATGGTCAATTAGTACTTTTCTCTCTTAGGAATCATATGAATAGTGGTATATGATTAGGACCTAGAAATGTACTTGAAGTGCATGATTTAGTGTCTACATTTTCCCCCACATTATGTTGTTTAGTGAATGCTTGATAACATAAAGTAGATAGAATATATGTACCTAATAACCATGTAGATCGATGGCGAAAATTGTTCTGACATACACAAGAAAAAGTGTGGAGTGACAAAAAGCGAAGTGTTGAAGCTAGAGAAGAGGTAGTGAAAATGATGATGATCCTAGGGGTGAAATCATATGTGTAGATATCGCGGTGTACATGTTGTTGATGTCGCTTGATGTGTGATGATGCGATTGCTTCTTCTTATAAGAACGGACCTGAAAAATAGAAGAGTAAACAAGTAGTCAAACATGTGTATACGAAAAATTCGATCCAAACGAGTCAAAAAGTGTGTAAAATGTGAAAAGAAACATGTGCACTTGATTCATGATGAGGGAAGAGTGTAGAAAGGATCGTTAAAATGTTGTATAAGAAAGAGTTTTTTAGGTGATGTCACACAAAGAATGAATTTTTTGGGTGATCTCACTCCAACTGCACCAAGTACGATTGTTTTGGGCGATCTCACGCTATTGTAGAAGAAGTGTAGGGAGAAAGGTCTAGTGTTATTCTCCAACATTTGACTGTTTCTTGAAGTATAAACACCATTGCAGATGGTGTGCTCAAATCTGATCCAATCTAATCCAATGCAAAATAAGGAAAGAAGGTGTAATTCATGCATGTATAGTGTTGAAGGACTATGTTTGTCATGTAAAAGCCACTGTGAAAAATACTGTAAATTGTGCCAAATTGAGAAAAATTGTGAAACTGGCCCCTGGTCATAGGTGCCCAAGAAGGGTTAGGGGTGCCCAGGCGCTACTATCTAGTGCTGGGCCCTGATGTCTATGTTGTGCTGAGGACCCAAGTCAATTTTTGGGTTTTTACTGTGACTAAAGACTATGTTGTACCGGTATTAAACTATTTTTTACTATGATAGTAGGATGTTGAATGGGGTGACTGATTCACCCAATAATTCCCCCCTCATTTGGGGTGAATGTGACATCGTGAGGAGTATGTGGCCCAAAGGAGGATCTACCATTGAACTATAATTGATACCTTACAAGGAGAGGGAATGTGCTTGATAGAAACCAATGCACATGTAAGAAAAGTGGATGGAAACAAGTGTTAGTGCAAAGAAAAGAAAAATATGCATATAGAAGACAAAATGTAATCTAGCAAGCAAGAAGACAATGTAAACAAGCAATAGTGTAGAAAAATTAGACCACAAAAATTGGGTTGCAAACATGGAACATCACTCATGATGTTGTAAGACAATCGAGGCCAAAGTGGCCAAAATCATACAAGCAATCAATGAACAAGCAAGACATAGGGAAAAGAATGCAAATAATGGAAAACAATGACAAACTAAATAACAAACAACCATGGTAAAAAATAGTTCCTATAAGACAAATGTTGCACATGAAGCACCCGTTAGCATTTTAGAAAGATAAAATGTATGTCAAAACATGTATGAAATTATATAGTAGTGTGCTAGTATGAATAAGAAATAGTACGAAATGTAAAAATAGCACCTGAAGTGTGTGTACGAAAGTAGATGCTCCCAGGAGTTGTTGTGGGACTGGTAAGAGTTACTGTGTCAAGAATCCATGCTACGTGTATTAGATCTGTTGAAATTCTACGTTCATAACTAGAAGGAAAGTGAATGTGCATGTGTATATAGAAAGATAATGACATGCAAAATATGTCTAGCATGGAAACATAGTGTATATGTAATGAGTAAATGCAAGAAAGACTAAATACAACCAAGATATGCAGTATGTTGTGGATATGTATGCAATGGAATGCAAAGTGAGTTTGATAGGAATAACGTGCCGGCGAGAAAGTGTGAATGAGTATGCATGCGATGAGGTTCATTTATAAAAGACCCCTCAGTAGTTGAGAATGAACCATAGAACAAGAGTGTGTCATCATCAAATGGGTTGAATCCTGCACTAGAAATATGTGATCGGTAAAGCATGGAGCAGAATGTGTGTGAGTGGGGTGATGTGAGGTTCAATTCAGATTTAGACCCTCATCATTCGAGTACGAACTATGGAACTAGAGTGTGTCATTTGGTAATAAGTGCAATATGTGATAATAGATGCGAGAAATGTATATCGTGAATGTATAGTGCATAAAGTGTGTATGATGTGTGAGAGGAGTTGCTAGAAAGAGATGTGATGACTGTGTGCAGTGTGAAGCATGTAATGATGTGAGGTTCATGAATGTAGTATGCCCTCAACAATCAAGTGTGACTTGAAGCATGCTAGTGCGGCATAAGGTGATGACGATATAGTGTATAAAGATATGCAAAACACATGTGAAATACTATATGCACAATAAGAAGTAGAAGTGTAGGACACCTAATAATGCTAGGGGGAGTAGAATAAGCATGATGCCCCCCAAGTGTGTGATGGTGAGTATGTTATTTGATAAAAGTGAAAAACGAGGGGCCTCCACCTGATGCTTTTAGAGATAAAGGTGTGCGACCATGCTCTAAGACCGATGGTGTATGAGACAGAGCATGTGTAGGTAAATGATATCTATTTTCATGAGACCGATGAGGTGATGGACACCCATATAAAGGATACCATGAAGGTGATGAACACCTATGTGAAGGAAAGCATAGAGGATATGAATACCTATGTGAGGAAGAGCGTAGATGCAACAAATTTCTATGTGAGGGAAACTAAGGAGGTGATGTATACCTATGTAAAGCAGATTTCTAAGTGGTGGACCTAGATTGTTGAGATGGACTAGTAGATTGATGAGATCAAATAGGTCATGTGTGAACATGCGAGCTAGGAGCAGATTATGCTTTAAAATCGAGAGGTCAAAGGGACCTAGATGCTCTAACAAGTGCAATGGCAACCTCAAGAGGATGTTGTGACCATGGTGTGGATGGCGAAATACCATTGATAGTAATGTCTTTCCTGTTGTGAATGATTTAGACACAAATGGTTTATGGAGATTATAGCCTGAGTTACATGGAGCCAGGGGAGACCTAAGAGAATGTCACACCCTTTGACTGAAGGTACCACAATAAAAGGCACACGCATGGTAAGAGGGCCAACGGTAGCTGGAATCTCGACATAACCATATGATTTAGGAACTAGATATGAAATTTACGAGAGTCGATTGCCGGTATCAATAAGAAGTGCAATAGAACATGTACTTACGCGAAATGATGACTCAACCATAGTGTTATTAATAGAAATATATCCAATAGAAGCACTAATGTGCAAGCAATCAAAAGAGAATGTAACATGATAGTCAGGATCGGAGAAAGTAATGGCCGGTAGAGATGTCTCAGCGTGAGCAACTAGAAAATCAAGATCCCTCGATGTAGGAAGAGGCACTGCGCGATATGTGTGATTAGTTGAAGACACACTCGCTTACTTATCATGTTTAGGAAGAGGATTGTTGAATATCTTTATCTTGTGATTTTCGTTGACCAACATGGATGTCGTAGGCTCAGGAAGCTCAATAACATTATTATCGATAAGATCTTGAATAATCTTACAAAGCTTGAAACATCAATCTGTAGATTGCTTAGTGCATTTATGATAGTCACATTTGAAATTTTCATTGTAATTACATCCTTTAGGATGAGATGGGTCCAAATTGATCGGAGGAGGAAGCGTAAGAAGATTGATCTTGATGAGTTGTGGCAATATAAATATGCGGAGCACAAGACAATTTGGTAAACGTACACTTACGCAGTTTCCATTGAATATTTTCAATATTAGATACAATTTTTACAGTAGCTTTAGCTTTAGTAGGTTTTGTACATGGCTTAAAAGTTAATTTGTTTTGAAATTACATCAAAGATGAAGCTTTCTCATGATACTTAAGCTTGCCTATAGATAGGAATTTAGTTTCACGTAGCTTAAGTGTATTACACATATGATCAAATGATGGAGATGTCTCGAAGATAACACTCTCCTGAGAGTTGGTAATAGGATTTGGAAAAATAGATCTTGAAGTTCAAAATCCACAAGTACATCAGACATATTAGCTAGGTGGTTTTTATATCACAAGACATAATCCGCTAGATGTTCGTTAGATCTTTGTTTAAGTTGCGTGAGTTGAGCATAGGAGATCTTAGATTCGATATTGATAGATAAATGAACGAGAAAAGCATCAGCTAAATGCATGAAAGATGTGACCAAGTGGACATGTAGGCCATAGAACTAACACATTGCATAATCTTTAAGAATCCTAGGAAAGATAATTGTGAGTAAAGTGTGATCATCTACATAATCTAGACATGCCACTTGAAATGCTTGGAGATGCTCTTGCGAGTCACCATGGCCTTTGAAGGTAGGTAGCTTAGGGGTAATGAAGTTGAGAGGGAGAAGATAGGTGGAAATAGTGGGTGCAAAAGGAGTGTGGTGAAGTTAAGTGGATTTAAGAGATGGAGATGCACGAGAAATAGCGAGTTGGATCTGGTGAATTTGAGTCTGCAAATCCTGATATAAAGAAGTTAAATTAGGAGTATTCGAAGAAGATCTAGGTTGTGCAGTAGAAGCATTAGGGTGGATGATGGGAGTGGTATTAGTGGGAATGAAAGAAGGAATATGAAGGGATCGATTGGAGGCCATGACATCTGAGGAAGATCCGACAAGAGATGCCAAAGAAGCATCGCGATGGTTTTGAGTAGCAATCAGAGCATGAAGAATATATGGAAGATGGGCAGGATTATAACGCAAAGCTTAATGAAAATTAGATAGTTTATCTAATTTCTCTTGATCAATGTTGGTGTCCTCATCATATAAATGTTCACTATCAGATGCTTCAATGTTTTTGAAAGGCACTTGTTGAGAGTTAGCGAAGGGATTGTCAGTTTCAGACATTGATTTAGAAACCCTTCAAGAATATGGAGGGGGCTTTATGTTCTCAAAAGACCCAAAATGACCACTACGTGTGATGGGCATAAGAAGGAAGCCCTAGAAAGAAGGTCAGTATCAAGCAACGGGTTCACCAAATGATTTAACAAAAATAGAATTTTATTGATAAACCCTATATTGTAATGTAGCAGTAAATAAATGTGCAATAAAGTACATATTTGAATCAAGTAAGTAAGCTAATACATTTAAAACCCTAAGTGCAAGAGGGATAAAATAAGACTTAGTTGATTCGCAAATAAACATGGATTGTGCTGAGCTAAATAATTGATGAACAAGAGGAGGGAATTGTTGCACCCGAGCTCAGAAAATTGTGCGACTGTGTGATCTTCCTAGACTGGGGCACCTAGATTGGGTCAAGGGTGCTTGGGGCACTTTAGACCTCCTCTAGGTACCTATGATTGCTTAGAACCTCATAAACTCAATTTCGCAGGGTTGTGAGATGTTTTTTGGGTGTCACCTTTAATCACATGTGCATCGTTGTCCTTCCCTATTAATTTCACCTGAAACCTGCAAGAAGAAAGAGCACCAGAAAACCCCAAAACACATTAAAACCTAAAAAAGAAAAGATGTAAATGGGAGTTAGACTGACCCCGACGGTCATCCAACTGAGTGAACTTACGATCTGAGCGCTACACTACATTTTAGACTCCATGTAGTTTTACGTTTGTGTGTGTAGAATCGTGCCCTAAGTGGATCTTGTGCTAGACGTACTTGAATAACAAGCAATAGCTAGATGTAAAAGGTGTAGATAGATGTGTGCATGGAAAAATGAACTTCCCCTCTAGTATGCGTGTATGCAAAAATAACAATCCCTTGTCCCTTGTGCGGAGCTGGATGGATGCTTGAATGTTCTTGTAATGTTCTTGGATGCAACCTTAGGTGGTGATATTAGATGCTTAGTGCTTGGTCCTTTATTATGGTCACATAGCTTTGTATTTATATGATTCCCTTGCTTGAATTTTTTAATTAACCATAAAAAAGGCCGAACCATTAGAAATAAAGATGCCCAATAGCTAGAAAGGACCCAAAAGATGCGAGCAAGATACAAAGAGGTTGGGGGCACATGGGCGCTAGCGTCCTAGCTGGGCGCTAGTGTCTAGACTCAGAAAAACTGAAGTTTCAAAAGTCAGACTGAGTAAGAAGGTGTGCAATACCAAGAAGGAAACCAGAAAGAAAGCAAAATGGCCAAAGATTGGTTAATTAGTACTTTTCTCTCTTATGAATCATATGAATAGTGGTATGTGATCAGGACCTAGAAATATACCCAAAGTGTGTGATTTAGTGTCTCAAGTATGTTCAATGCAACTTTTGACTTCTACAACAACATCTTCATAAACAAGCCTTTTCATGTAGGGTCCACTCACTTATTTGACAACTCAATGCCACCTGGAGATAGCCATGAGAGTCCACAACATGCTTTAATCATCAAACTAGACAAACCAATCCATTCGGAGCCTGTTTGAACAAGATCTTCCATATTGAGTCCTTATTAGGGTTTAAAAAGGGTTTTGGAGCAGTTTTGGTGTTAATGCTTGTTCATAAAGATTTGGACTGTAAATTCCAAAATAATGCCAAGAGATCTTAGCTAGGTTCCTCCCCTATCTATCCTAAATGTCTTAGGTTCCCATGCAACAAATTTACGTGCCAATGAGCATCATAAAGTGCTACCTTGGTTTGGAATCCTTTATTCTAAGAGCTCGATAAGCCTCAAAACCACTTTTCATGCATTTTCCTTCAAGCCAAGACCTAAAAATTTACCAACACAACTGAGATGACTTGCATAACCTCTGTCGATGCTCACATTTTCATATTCACACTGAAAAATTGATCAACATACCTCATTAGGATAGGTTGAGCTCGAGAATGGTCTAGGAGAAGACCTAGAATGCATGTTTTACCCCAATAGATGGACCTGAATGACTTTGCCGCCTTACTACTATGCCCAAACAGAGCTAAAACAACCTTCAGATGTTTGAAAAACATCCATGTTTATCCCATATTCCATCATGCCTCATAACTAGGCTTGAGCCTTCAAGAATGATCTTCATTGTCTTCAAATTCTCTCTCTATCCTCCAGATGACATCACCAACAATTGACATCAACCAAATAGACCTTGACAACACTCAAACAATCTCTCCATGACATCAATGACCTATGACATCAACCATGTATACCATCAGACTTTGACATCAATGACAACATTTAACAAACACTTCTTTATATGTTCATCAACTATTGTTACATGTGTCATTATGATCGTTCTTTTTGTGTCCTTGAGGAGTCATGGTTCATGCGATTCTAAACACTTCCTTAAATGCCCTTTAACTGTTGTTATTGGCGCCATTCAAAATACATTCTAATGTGTCCTTCAACTATCACTATTTGTGCAAAATGAGCACTTCCTTCTTTGTCCTTCAACTATCACTATTTGTGCAAAATGAGCACTTCCTTCTTTGTCCTTCAACTATTTATGTCTACACTATTATAATTACTTCTTTCTATGTTCTTCAATTGTTGTTATCTGTACCATTTAATACACTTCCTTTACTTAATTCCTAACATCTAACACAAAAAAGTATATAAAAGTATCTCTAAAGAATGACCTTGAAATATCGCCTGAATAAAACGACAACTCATCCATTAAACCCAAAACACATTCCAACCCAACAATTACGCTATAAGGAGCGAGGCTGCCCAACAATAACAAGGAAATAATGATGTTTTTTTATAGATAAATTCCGCAAGTATATGTGGGATAAATTATTGGGGAGGAAGAAGAAATATTACCTTGAAGAATTTAACTTCAGTTGTGATTATCAACAAAAGGACTATATTGGGGTTAATATTCCTTGGAGAGCAAAGTTTCTCATAGCCCAATTAAGGACAAATTCGCATTGAATTCATTGTGAAATGAAGAGGTTGAAAAGCCCAAAAGAGGCATAGGATGAGAGAGTTTGTGTCTTTTGCATCAATGGGGTAGTGGAATATGAATATGACTTTATTTTTGAGTGTAATGCTTATAATGACATACGGGCCAAGTATGTAAATATTTTAATGACGACCTTGTTATAAGATATGTTCACTAATGAGAGGGTTGAGAAAATACACGTTTCATTATCATTTTAAACAACACACGAGCTGAAATTCAGAAAACAAAAAATAACCGATGTATTGTCCCATAAACCTCTCTTAAACTCATGGATGCTAAAAATTTATCTATCTATCTATCTACTTATCATGCTACAATTTTGTATTAGAAAAGGTTGAAGACCCATCACCATTTAAACACACGCAAGCATAGGAATCCAACGTTTTAAAATCATCGATCCTTTTTTTCCTTTTAAAAATCATCGAAAAACAAAACGTTCACCGAACCTAAAGCGACATTTTAGCCTCCAAACCAAATCAGTAACATAAAACTTCCCAGCTAATCAAGCACTGGGCCCCACGGATTGAAGTCTACTCGGTGTCAGTGGTAAAATGACTAAAAAGCCACGCTGAACTGTCTTCAAACTTTTACTCAAGACAAGTTTCACGCGTTTACCCGACGTAAAACAGCGAAGACGCCGTCAATATTTTATTTTCTTCCCATCATCATAATAATCAATAAAAAAATAAATAATTATTTAACTTTACATGATTTGTTTCTGCCCTTTTGCTGTGCGTTTCCTTTCATAGTGGAATTCGGCCTGTGCCAAAACAAAAAGGCCATTCCAGACTACGCTTCAATTCAAATCCAGCCTCAAATCGGGCAAATTTCTTCACAAAATTCTCACAAGCCTGGCAGATTTTTGAACATCCATCGATTCTTCTCAGTTTCCTCGTCTTAAAGGTCCCGATTTCATCGAATTTGACCCATTCTACAGCTGAAAATCGCCGTGGCACAGGGATTCGATCCGGAGACCTCTTGAGGCTATCAGCGTGCCAGATCCAAGGAAAATAACGCATGGAAGATATATTGCGCGACTATGGCATTAAGCCGCAGGGCAAATCCGCTCCGATGGGAGCAAGCAAGAGCATAAATACAACCACGAGCACTTTTAATTTCAATTTTAGCCCAGCCGGAGCGTTAAATCACAGTAACAGCAAAAAATCTTCTTCCTCATATAACGGCGTTGATGATATTTTCTCTGCCGCAGCAGCAACTCAGAGCCGAAACGCGTACAGTAGTAGTAGTGCCGATTTTAATATGGCCTACGATGATGTATTTGGGGGGCCTGCGCAGTCCAAAAGCAGCCACACGACCATGGGTTACAATGACATTTTCCAGAGCTTTCCTTCGGCGAAACCCTCGGCTCCTGTATTCGATGCTCCGCGGTATGATGAGGATGATATCTTTGGCGGCGTACAGGGAGTGAAGAGCTCGAATACGGTGGAATACGATGATGTTTTCAGCGGCGTTGGAGGATCTGCCGCTAGCGCTGGAGGTAATTCGTTCGACGATTTACTCGGGGGTTTCAGCGCCAAGGAACCAGCGGCTAAAGCCCGTGCTCCTCCCCCCGCTCCTGCCAAGGGAGAGTCAGCATTTGACGATTTGCTCCCAGGGTTTGGGAGTGCAGAGCCTGCCGAGCCACGGTATGTATGCGTGATATGCGCAAATCAGAACTTTTTTTATTTTATTTTTACTTTCGTATATTTTATAATGTCTACAAATTTCCTTCTGAATCGGCTCAAAAGTTTTGATAAATTATGCCTTATGACACTTGTGGATAGCCAAACTCTTTAAATCTGAACTACTCTTTTTGTAAATTTTAAAATTTGCCACAATTGTCTTCCGATTGAAATTTGGTCAAATTGTTGTGTAAATTTTACTTTATCGCAGTTACAGATAAATACACTCTCGTAGTTGCGCAAATCTATTTGTAGATTTTGTAATCTTTCCAGATCGGAATATGGTTTAAGTTTTTGGTTATATGAGGCCTTATGAAACTCTCTCATCCTGATGATTGATGGATGTTAATCACAAAATGTGATACGAAGCATCAATATATTGTTACTTTTCACACAGGCTCTTCCAGAAGCTCTATTCTTTTCAACATCACGGATTGTCGAAGCGTCATGGACAAGATAATGCTGAAATTTGCACAATTTTGTTTCTAAATTTTAAAATACTAATTGATCTTTTTTCGAATCAAAATTCAACTCAATATCTTTGATAGATCAAGTCATATAATATTTATGGACAAATACACTCTCAAATTTGATCAAAGGTTTTGTAAATACTAGATTTTTTCCTAATCTTTTTAGTCAAAATTGGGTTCAAGAGTTACTGTTCATAAGTTTTTGTGAAATTTTGCTCCAATCATCTTTTGAAAGGTATCCCGATATTTTTTTGATCAATTAGGATTTATGACTTATGGGATTTTTTCCCCCAAATCTGAACTATATATATGTATTTATATATTTTCCCATAATCTTAGAATTCATACAAGTTTATTCTGAATCCAATTCAGCTAAAAGTTATGAACACATAATCTCCTCCATATGGCTATATCTTTTATATATTAAAATTTATACCAATATTTTTGCTTAATAAAATACTGCTTAAAAGTTTCTGCTCACGTATTTGAGCAATTCTTTTTCCTTACATTTTAAAATCTGTTCCAATTTGCTTTTAAACTGCAATTGGAATCAATGTTTTGACAATCAAATCTTAATGACAGATATGGATAAATAAGATCCCATATTTGATCAATTTTTTTGGAATTTGGTTTTTAACAAAACCTCTGGATGAATGTTTTTGATAAATCGAGCCAAACAATTTTTATGGACAAATAAACTACAAATTTTGAACAATGCTTTATTTAAAAATTTGAAATTCTTTTCAATCTTCTTCTGAATTGAAATTTGGTTCAAACTTTTTGATAAATTAAGCCTTATGATAGCTATGGACAGATCATTCCAAATTTCAAACATTTTTTTTTTAACATTTGAAATATGTTCGTGTCTCCTTCCGAACCAAAATTTGGCTTAAAGTTTCTGATCAATGCTTCAATGACACTCGGGGACAAGTGACTCATTTTTTTATAGTTTTGGGTAAATGTTAAATTTGTTGCGATCAAGTTTGGTTCATTTGTTTGGTATAACTAGCCTTACAGTTATGCCAGTTATGGATAAATGATCATCCTACTTTTTGATTTTGGTTTAGGGTATAATCTGTAAGTTTGTTTAATGTTTGTTGATGAATCAATCGTCACGGAGAAATTAATTACCACTTTTGAAATAATTTTGTTGTAAAATTTTGCTTCATATTTTTGACTTATTAATCCCTATGACACTCGCGGACAAATAAACTCCAAAATTTGAAACATGTTTGGCTGTAGATTTTGAAATTCCTTTTGGTCTTCTTATGTGTTGAAATTTGGTTCAATTTGTTTGATAATTTAAGCTTTGTGATGGTTATGGACAGACGTGTTACCCAATCGAAACATTTCGTTTTTGTAGGTTTTGAAATTTGTTTGCATCCTTGAAATTCGGTTTAAAGTTTCTGATCAGTTTTTTCTTCTGACAGCTATGACACTTGAACACTATTTTTTTTGTAACCTATATTTTTTCTACAACCTTCTGAGTTGAAAATCAGCTCAATTTTTTTGATAAAGACAGCCTTCTACCATTATGGAGAGTGAACTCTCAAATTTGGACAAACCTTATCATAAATTTTGAAATTTGGACAATCTTCAAATAAATTTCAAAATTTGGTCCAATTTTTGATCTGAATTTTAGTTCAAAATCCTGGATAAAATGAGCCTTATGACTGTTATGGACACAGATTTGAAAATTTCCATCACTTTACCTTTATGGGTAAGAGAATATTGATACTCTTAAACTGGAGAAATGTGATCACATCGTTTTAAACGGTTTGATGGAGCTGGTTAATGGGTTGACCTATTTTTTCTTAAAAACAAAGCACTGCCTTCTCTGATAGGAGGGCTTGATTTATATTTGTCTTATAAAATCACTTTGAATTACGTGTTTGGTCACCCGACCTCAGTGATCTGAAGAGTTCCGAAAAATGAACTTCACACAAATATTTGTGCACTGAATATGTAATATATTTCTCCTGGAGGTAATGGGTAAGAGATTATTGATATCATTAAACTGGACAAATGTGATCACATTGTTTTAGATATGTCTGATGGAACTGGTTAATGGGTTGACTATTTAAAAAAAAACAAAAACAAAGCAGTACCTTATGTGATAGAAGGGTTTGATTTATGTTTGTCTCAGCGAATCACTTTGAATTACATCTTTCTTTTTGGTTGCCAGACCTCTATAATCTGGACAGTTCCAGAAAATTAACTTCACAGAGATTGTTGTGCACTGAATATGTAATATATTTCCCCTGGATGTATTTACAGTGGCTGCATTAGTTGACCAAAGTGAAATTTTGTCGTGAAGAAGCTAGGGACACATAGGTTAGGTAGTTGAATATCTTTTATCTTTGAAGGAATAGCCACCTGGGTTCTGGAATCAAGAATTTTCATTCAAGTATTTAGACATGTATGAACTCTTGGTTTGTTTTTTCTTTTGTATTTTGCTTTGAGAAGATTTGATGCAGGGTACATCTTTTCAGCTCTGCCTATTGGTGCAGGTCAGAGGAGGGGTCTCAAGTAAACAAGAGCCTGACCCAGCAGCCCAGAGTCACACAGTGGAACAAGTGACGGAAACCACTCTTTTTCATCAATACGTAAGCCTTAATTGCATCTACAATCACTGTGACTCTTCCCTATCATATTTTCACTCCTCAGACCTCTCAGGGTTTACAAACACTTGTTGCAGACTCTGCAATTTTCCTAAGACTTTACAGAAGTCTCTCACAAAATATCTAAGGCTCGCAAGGCTGTATCTATTCAGCAACCTCCAACAACCGTCAATAACTTTCAGCAGCCTCCTTCAGCAACCCCATCAACAACTTTCGCAAGGTGCAAACATTCCCTTTTAAAGACCCAAAGAAGTTCTGGATCATTCTCTATTTTGAAATGTCCTCGATCACTGTGATTTTCCCTTCAAATTTAATAAATCAGATTTGATCACAGATCTCTTGCTTCTGAAGCTCAATGATTTATCTAAGATTCTTAATAAATGAGAATTGTGGTCTCCCAGGCTATTGTGCTACTCGGTGTAACCACCATTAATTATTTTTTGCCACTGTGAATCCCTGTGATTGCATGTTTTCTCAGTCATCGCTCACATTTCAAATTGGCATAGCTGCCCATGTCTACTGGTGGTCACGTGGAACACCCAAGCATTGAATGCAAGCTGTTTGAGTTGGTGAGGACTCTTCTGGCTGTGTAATGGCTTCAGAGACTCGAAAACATGAAATTCCTCTTCCGCATGTGTCCAATCACTCAACTGAAAACTCTCTTCAAGCACTTTCGAGTGATCCCAACCTCACACTGTTTGGAGCTTTCTTGTGGAAGTTATGGCTGACTGAGTTTCTTGCAGGCCATTTTGTTTCACTATGAACTCTTTGAGACACATGGCGACTTCTCAGCAACTCAGAGTCATGCACTTTTTTTGCCTTCCTCTCATGGACTATAAAATCGATCATTATTGTATACATCCTCTTTTTTTCTGTGACCACCACGAAATGATTCCCTAGGATTGTGACACGCATCACAATCTCGGTGTTTCTCTCAAACGCGTCTTCCCCTTGACTTCTGACTGTAGCTTCCGTGAGTCGATCTTTCAGAATGGTGACACATGTCACTGTCATGGCTTCTCAGATCATGCACCTTATGAAGCATTTGGTCATAGCCTTAGCAAAATTCTGTGGAATGGGATGATGGGATTGTAAATTATCATATTGTAGTGGACGTATGGTAATATCATACCATGTATGTGGATGTGTTGAGTTATCCATTTGAAGTAGATGTACCATCATACAGTTAACCAATCCTATTCGCCCATCTGTTTGTGGACGAAAAGAGGTCGACTTGGTCAGCTTGGTGTTCATCATGGACCATAATGTAGACCAAAAAGTGCCAAGAAACTTGCTGTCCCTATCAAACACAATGGTTTGGGGTAAGTCCAAGGGTAACCATGCATGCTCAAAGTAAAGTCTTGCAATGTCTTCAAATTTGAGCCCCTTTGTACAGGGCACTAACATTGCCATCTTGGAAAACTTGTCAACCACAACAAAGACAATCATGTGGTACTTGAAATTTGGTCCTGAGACACTTGGCAATATAACTTTGGCGTTTACCCTACATTATCCCATTTACCTATTTATTGACTAAAAGTTTTTGGTTATATCCTAGACTTTGAGTCCACTAGGTCATAATTTATTGTTCATCTTAACACTTTAGGAATTATTGTACATTATACAAAAAACATTTTCAAACCCTCTACAAACTATCACTTGTCTCAGATCTTGTTCCAACTCAAGCTTGGATGGGTTCGTGGGACTAGGACACATTTGACCAACAAATCTGTCCCATGGCAGACAAACCTGTCCCTTGCACTTGCAACGGTCATCTTTTCAAACGCACAAGTTACCTTACTTGGTGTAGGGCCGATCGAGCGGGAAATGAGAATTAGTTACCTATATAAACATATGCACCCTTACTCATTAGGGGCATCTATGGATGCCACATCAAACATGCACTCTAAGAAGGGCATCTAAACTTTTTTCTTCATTCTAAACCATCTTATTCTTAGTGAAACAATGTGGAAGATGAAAGCTTGTAGGAATAGTAAATGGAGGGTGCCAATTGGAAGATGAAAGGTCATCAAATGAAGGGTACCAAATGGAAGCCGAAAGGTCATCCTTCATGGAGATGACATCCATCAACCTTTGGGGTGAATTTGAATGGGCAAAAGAGGACAAAATCCAAAAATAACATTTTTTTTGAAATGCTCCTTGTCGGGGTCATATCTCCTAGCCCGTTAACCCAATTGGCGAACCACAAGATCTATTGGAAAGATAATAGAGTGAACTTGAAAATCTAATCTATGAAAATAGACTGTTATCATCGTATTCTTTGAATTCCATAAATGCTTTGAGGTCCCTTCAAAATGCAAAATACCAAAGCTGTCAAAACTTGCTAAAACTAGATTTTAGGACTTCATAAAAATAAACTTTTTAGAAATAATGCTTTGATTTATGATATGGATAGTTACCGCTCTAAATACCCATCTAGATCATTAACTGCTTAAAATAGATCTCAATAATTTCTAAAAATAGACTTTTTATAAATCCTTCTTTGATTGTTGAGATGGGTCAGTCTTGCCCCGAGAGCTTAGTCATATCATTTGCCCTTTGAGAAGCAATGTGCCCCATTGCTTGTAGGTTTGACCTCTAATGTACATAGGATGGTCGTGCTGAAGTGATTTCCTTCCACTTGAGTGGGGTGGCCCACTCAAAAATTCGTAGGGAGATCAGTGAACCAACATGTAGGATTCTCATGGTTGCACTTCCCACAAATATCACTAGGTTGGAGATCCCAACAATGCGCAAAATCATGTTCCTTTCTACCACAATGGCTACATATGATGTGATGAATTAAATACCTTCCATATGTGTGAATAGGAGGTTCGCATCAATGTTGAGCAGAGTGTTCTGGATGCATGCTTGCTTTAATGAATGTGGGGTGGGACCCATGGTGGCTTGAGATGATTCCCCAATGTACCCTAGACCAAAATTCTTAGGTCTCTTTTCTACTTTGAGAGGTTTTTGAACTCCTTTTCTATCTTTTCCAAGCCCATTTCCATTATACCCCATTTTATTTAACAACTTGAAACAAATCCCTTTTGTGTGTTTTTCAAAATTGCCAGTCACATGTGGAGAATTATCAGAATGTGCAAAACAAAAAAACATACCATGTTTTCCTCTATTTTTGTTTGTGCATTTGCAACACTTTTCTTCTTCTCGTTCAACTCTTCAAATTCACCTTTTAGGATGGCTAGGTCTTGTTGAATTCTTCACAAAATGCTTCTGTTTCGCAAAGTTTATTCTGCAGATTATGCATAACTTTTTTGCATCATGCCTCTGCTTGGAGCAATGCTTCCACAATGGGGCTTCCAAAATGGGAAAGATTTTTCTGTGTATTCATCATTTGCTCTATGATCATACTCAGATTGGTTTTTAACCATTAGTTCTCCTCCCTCAAAAACTTGTTTTTTTGCAAGGAGTGATTCATGTTCGTTTTGTGGAGTTAGAAATGGACCCACATCTTGAATTATGCCCTCTTCTCGTTTTGTCTGACTAGATTTTCCCATCATTTTCAAAACTTGGAAAATTTTGAAAAGTTAATTTTCTCGCTTTGATACCACTGATCCGAATTATTTTTTGGAATTTGGCGGACAACGCACTAACGGTGGCATTTTATGTGTTACGACAATATATTCATAACAAAATAGCTGAAATGCTGGAAGCAATGATTTGTATTTCAAAAATAAAACTATAATTGTAAAAGTAAAATTACTTTATTAAATATGTATACAAAGTGAGCAAACTTTATAGGAGAGATGTATGCTGAATCTCTTTGCAATCGGGAATGGATGCGGAATGGGCAAACTTTGTAGGAGAGATGTATGCCTCACAATTATCTACAAATGAAGATTTATACAAATGAGAAAACTCTATATATGAGAGATGTATGCCTCAAAATGTGCAAACCTGCAACCTGCAACTTATGACTACAAAAACTTTCAATTTGCAAACTTGTGTCTTTATTTGAAACCATCTTATTTATAGTGAAACAATGTGGAAGATGAAAGGTTGTAGGAATAGTAAATGAAGGGGGTCCAAATGGGAGACAAAGATCATCAAACGAAGGGTGCCAAATAGAAGATGAAAGGTCATCCTTCATGGAGATGACATCCATCCATCTTTGGGGTGAATTGGAATGGGCAAAAGAGGACAAAATGCGAAAATAATAATATTATAAACTCTTTTTAAGTGCTTGTTGTCGGGTCATATCTCCTAGCTTGTTGACCCGATCGACAAAACGCAATATCCGTTGGATAGATAACAAAGTGAAGTTGAAAATAGAATCTATTGAACCCGCGGGGTGACCCGCCCGTGAGGAAGCCGCCTGAAGCAGGGACGTTGAGGCATGAAGTGCACGATCCTTGAGTGCATTCAGCTGATCCACAGCCGAATGAAGAGGAAACAAGGCCGCATCGATGTCTACTGCAGGCAGGAAGCGCTGATCCAAAGAAGGGTGGAAATTTTGGGCAAACGTAGCCAGTTCGCGGTATTGTCCGCTGAGCCAGCGGATGTCTCTGCCTGAACCGATAGCAAGCTCATCCACTTCTTCAACCCAAAGAAGTGGGTCAGGAATTGAAAACTCCGCGAGCTGGTCGTGAAGACCCACACAATGCGCATCATAGATGAAATCAAAAGCAACTAGTTCCACATCCGCAATGACAGGGTGAAGCAAAGTGCAAAAGGATACGAATCCAGACGCGACATCAGAGTCAGTGCTGCGGGCGACTGGCATTATAGCAAAACGAATCACCAAGTATTGCTTCTATGGCCTCTAGCCTCGGCAATGGTCGAAAACTTGAATATCATGGCTAACCGCCTCCTGTCGATGGCCGACGTATCTGCGATTTCTCGGAACTGTCCTCGCAGAGTCACAAAAGGAAAACCCAAGAAGGACATGGCGCAAGCAAGAAACAGACGAATGCAAGAAAAGACACGCCATGCGGACAACAAAGCAGGCTAAAATAGAAAGGGAAGAAGGAGCAGTTCCCGAGGGAAGCCTGGCAAGAGACGCGGAGGAGACAGGAGCCAGAGAAGCATGTGGGGGAACAGCGAGGGAGAGGAAGGACGCCGCCGAAAGAAGAGATGAGAGATGGGGAAGGATGAGACCGACGCACGGGTGGATCATTAGTTGCTAAAAAATATCTTTGTAATTTCTAAGAATAGATTTTTTTTTATAAATCTTTCTCTGATTGCTGAGATGAGTTAGTCTTGCTCCGAGAGCTCATCCAGATCACTTTCAGAATTGTTGATGCCTTTGGTAGAGTATGGAAGGTATTTGTGTAGTCCTACACAAATTGGTCTTTTGTCGTAGCAATTGTCATTGCATGTACTTTCCACATGGGCATCTTCTGGACAATACTCATCTTTAACATCTACAAAGTCCCTCCAAGAGGGATCTGTGATTTTTTTTCACTCATCCTTTGCATCTTTATTAGATTGCTTAAGGTGAGCCTCCTGCCATTGCTGGACTTGGGTTTTGACTTTTAATAGAGCAAACATTATTTTCTTTGAACTTGAGAAATTGTTTGCAGAGAAGTACAAATGTAATTTTGCGATTCAATTGTCAAGTGCATTTGAGTCTATTTTACTTTCAAACATCAGAATATCAAAACCTATTTGTACCCTAAAGGGCGTGGAATGTTTGAAAGGCCGCCTTTTTGGAGGAGTTGATGTGCTTCTCGACATATGTTGAAGGACTAGCGTGAATTGGGTCATCATTTTGGCCCTTCGCTTTTCAAAGCTTCTTTGAGCTCTGCATTTATTGGATTTGATGAATCTCATCTGCCTCCTATGTTCATATGTGGTTGCTTGTATCTATCAGTAATATACTTAGATAGATCTCTTGTCTCCAATCCAAACTTCTGATCACCCAACCTTGTTTGATGGGACGTGTAGGATTTAACTTCCTTTGATACAACTCATCTAGATTCTGGAATCAATCTAAGGGTCAACACACCAACAATTAGGGATTCACTTGTGATAATAAAGCTGAACTCTTCCATACTAAATTGACACAAATTTGCAAGAGTAATAAACAAAGGTTTATTACAAGATTAGTTGTAATAGCAATCTTTTTGGAAGAGATATCAACTGTCCACTCTAATTACAATAGGGTAACCCCATGTCTTATAGCTAATAATAGTAAACTGCTTTAAAGCTAAATAACGTTTTATTGCAAGATAATAAAAGAGTTTCTAAAAAGAAAGCAATCTTTGTGGAAGAGATATCAATTGTCCACTCTGAATTACAAAAGGGTATGTAATATCCCTTTCTTGGTCGAAGACCTTTAGCCCAATTCTGTTTCCTGACAGCTAAAATGTGTTAGAAAGGGAAACTTATCATAATAAACTAATTATAAATGTGCAATATAAAATTATATTATAAGCATTTTTATATTAATTTATTAATGATAAAGTCAAATAAAAAATAGAAAAGAAAAATATAAAGTGATAAAGTAAAATTAAGAAAAAAATAAAGTCACTTTATATTTATTATTCTCCCCTAGGAGAAAATGTGACCCCTTTGGAGGAATAAAAAGGGTGGAAAAAACATTAAATGCGGGAGGTGCAATCTGATTAGAAGATGGAGGTGGCTATTTGGCCAAGTTCATCTATCAAAGCAGATATGGGGATCATAAGGAAAAATGTGAGAGCAGTAATTCAGGTCAGCGATCTCCCCATTCTTCTAACAAGCCTTTGAGTCTTCATGACCTCTTTCTTGAAAGATTCTGAAGCGTCACATGTAGGGCAACCAACAAAGGTAATGGATGAGGATTCTTGTTGGAGGAAATACCAATCTTTGAGCAAGGTTTTCAGAGATAATATGCCATTTCTAGATTATTGCATGATGAAGATTGGTAGCAAGCCCAAGAGAGACCATCATATGGCGATACCTGAATTACAAAGGTGTTTGGGGCAGCAAAAGAACTCATTTGAAGAACCAATAAAAGCTCAACATGATAAGCAAGGGGCAATAGTTAGTGGGCAACAAGGTAAGGCAAAGGAATGACAAAGAAACAACTATGAAATAGAAATAAGGAATGAGTTAAGGAGGAAAAAATTATGCTTTGATTGTAAGGACCCATGGACACCCAACCATCGTTGCAAAGGTAAGGGATCTATCCATTACATTGAGGTAGTTTTAGATAATGAAGAAGAAAAAGAAAAGAATGCTGATCCAGAAGTTGTGCACGGTATGAGGAATGATGCTTCTCAAGTTGTGGCAGCCAAGAGCATGGAAGGGCAGATTGCACAGGATGAGGATGGAAAAGAAAGGAGCATGTCATCGCATCAGTTGACTCGTGAAGGAATTCAGCCCATTGTAGATTGTGGTGACATCACAAGGTATGGAATGAGTGAGATAAGGTCAAATCTAGTAATGCATATTCAGATTTGTTTTCCTCTCGAGAAAAATAAGGAATTAGAGGAAGAAATCTGCAATTTAAAGTATGTGCCACCTTTGATGCAACTTTGTGTATATGATCAACTTGAGAGAGGTATATGGGGGCAAAATTTATCTCACTTAACAGGTACAAGAGCTCGGATTTTGGAGCACTTTAGCATGTTGTTTCGTGCACATGGCATTTGGACATATGAGTTACAATTGCTTGAGGGCAAGCAATTTGGGGAAGGGAGGATTGTAATATCCCCTTTTCGGTTGAAGACCTTTAGCCCAATTCTGTTTCTCGATGGCTAAAGGGTGTTAGAAAGAGAAACTTATCATAATAAACTAATTATAAAAGTGCAATATAAAATCATATTATAAGCACTTTATATCAATTTATTAATGATATAGTCAAATAAAAAATAGAAAAGAAAAATATAAAGTAATAAAGTTAAATTAAGAAAAAAGTAAAGTCACTTTATATTTAGTATTCTCCCCTAGGAGAAAATGCAACCACTTTGGAGGAATAAAAAGGGTAGAAAAAACATTAAATGCGGGAGGTGCAATCTGATTGGAAGATGGGGGTGGCTATTTGGCCAAGTTCATCTATAAAAGCAAGTCTACTTGCTTGTTGAAGGCATGTTTTTCTATTTTATACAAATCTGATTTTTGTCTGAGCCCAGAGCTTTTACAAAATATTTCAAAGGATGAAAACCTTTAGAAATAATCTCTTGAGGACGAAAACCCTCTTAGGAATCTAATAGAAGAAGTAAAACCCTTCTCCTAGTTGAGATGATTCTCCACACAGGGGTTTCCATTGCGGATCAAGGATTTATTGGTTTTTTTAGTGTTTTCCAGGAGTTGATTTGCAGATTAGTGTTATTTCCGGCGAGAGTTTGAAGGTGGAAGCTTATTGCAATTTTTTTAACTTCATTTGCAGCCATATCTAGGGTTATCGACACCCTTGTGGGTGGAGTTAGGTACATTCTAGGGCATGGCTATTCCGGGTCTCATCACCAACAATTTTGCCGTAATTTTAGAATCCAAGATCAGCTGGTTTACATAATTTTTTGGCCAAGGAAATTGTATTTTCAGTTGTGTCTGAAGGAGTATTATGAAGATTTTAATAAAATAATCCAGCCTTCATTTGGGATCAAATCTAGTACTTTTCTTGAGTATTTGTCTTTATAAAAATAGTTGATATAGTTTGATGATAAAAAGAGTTATTTTGGTTCAGTTTGGAATGATTTGCATACCCTAGGCAAGTTGCATTTTCCCATAGAAATTCAGATCTGTACTTAATAATTTTTGTAGAATTTCTACTACTTGCAATTTTATTTGGGATTTGTGGGAAATCCATCTGGGGTTGAAAAATTTCCATTTGGGGACATTACAGGGTGAACCCATGTCTTATAGCTAAAGAAAACCAATAATATTAAATTGCTTTAAATCCAAACAAAGCTAAATTTAACTTTTGCTCAACATGCATAGGCATGCAACTAGGAGTTTTATTTAAAGCCATATTTTTTTTTAATAATAACCTTTTAACATGCATTGGCATGCGATTGGGACATCTCCTAAGAATAAGAGATCTAATAGAAGAAGAATTGCTAATAATAGCCTGCTGGGGCTAACTTTTCAAGGTATTCTCTGATTTTCTATTATAATACCTTTCTGGAAAGCTTGGCTTGCTAGAAACACATTCCCCGAGCTGAAGTTCTGTTGCCAGGCTCTCATAGCTTAGAAAAAAGTTCCAAACGCCTCCAAAACTACTATTTATGCTGCTGAAGTTTCTTCGAAATTTGTAATTTTCCGAAGCTATTCTACTAATCTTATGTAGTGGTCTTGAGTCATTGGGATCAAACAAACTGCTTGGTTTATGTCTGTTGATGACACTGATGTTTTTTACTGTCCACTTTCGGCGATGTACTTCTTACCACTTTTTCAAAGAGCTTCTTCTCCCTTGTCACTTTGTTTTTAATGCTTTTGTTAGTTTCCATGAAGATGTCATATACTGTATCATGTTTAATTTGGTAAAATTATTGGTTTTGAGCCATCACTGCACATCAAATATAAGAAATTGGCTGTAAACAAGGTGTGAAACAATATTAAATCAGAAAATGGGTGGATAGCTGATTTTTCTAAACTTTTGATGGGTTTTGGATTTGCATAAGTTATCATGCAACAAGTTGTCTTGTATGTTATACATGCATTATTGAACATTCAGTTCGTTGACGATTGGGTTGTGCAGCCTGCTTCAATACAATTTGAATTTTTTGACAGACGAGAAGACTAGGAGTTCTAGGCTTGACTCTAGGAGTTCCATATGCCTAAAACCATGGAAGTATACCTTCAGGAGTAAATACTCCACTAGAATTTGTGGAAGTATACCTTCAGGAGTAAATACTCCACAATACTACTGTGGAGGTGGTTGATCTCTAATATTTTGGTGGTACTGTAGGTATTGCAACTTGTCTTTGGTGGACTCAGGCATCTACTACGTGATTTTGTTATCCTTGCCCACATTTCAATGTCTGTGGTTTAAGGGTTCTTGATAAATTTTATTTAAGAACAAGAGTTAGAAATCTTCATTGACATAAAAGAGAATTGCTCAGATAGTTTCTGAATTAGCATGAGAAAGATGTGACATAGGAATCAAGGAATGGTTTCTGAATTTGTTTTAGTGAAACGACATCTTTAAATCTTAAAATGGCTTATATGTTTGACAAGTGGTAAAAAATGATAGATGATAGCACAATATTTGTATAGGTTGAAGATCATTTCCAAGTTGTCCTAACATTTAGTTAAGAATTGTATGAACAATGGAAGAAATAAATTGGCAATAACATGTACGTCAACTTGCAAATATTTACAAAAAACAAGGTGCAAATTCTTACTAGAAGAAATTAAGAGTTTGGCTTGAGTTTGGCTTGAGTTCCTCCCAATTTTTATAGAAAATTATAGAACTTATGTTTCTTTTTCCTGATATAAGAGAGAGAGAGATTATATTAATGTCCATGAATGACCAGAAATAGGTCAACGGAACTTGAGAATACATTCAATTACATTGGGAAGTGCTACGGTGAAAGGACCTTGGGAACAACGACTAACTTAACAAAAGAAGAAGAACAAAAGCACTGAAGTAAATGAGTGGCAATCGCAATGCAGTAATGCCCCAAACCATGTGGGCAGGGTACCGATATAAATATTTGTGTGAGGGGTGGGAGCAAGCATGGGTTGATGAAAGTTGGAGAGACCGGACGACAGTCTCAACAAACATTCTGAATCAAACTTCATCTTCATCTATCACTGTGAAAGGGCCAAATGCCAATGTAGGATCTTAGAATACTCATCAAGGAGTGTCTATGGCTAAGGTGGCAATATTTAGTAATTTGTTGTCGTGCAAATGTGCAACAGGGAAATTGACAATTTCCAAGCACGACAACGATACCCCAGTGTTAATTTTTTCAAGTCCCATCATTCCAAGACACCTCGGGTCTGTCCAATCAGTCCAAGTGACCTCCTAAATAATGTTATCTCATCCCCCTAGGTGATTTAGGTATGTCTATTCATTCCCCCTAGGTGATTTTAGGGAGTTCTGAAAAGATACTATCTTCTGGCAGTATTGGGAAGGGCTATCGTTGGCCTTCCCAGGACTGGATCAACCCCTTAGAGCAGAACGAAAGGGTAAAATTCAACATGGAGGTGAATTTAAGACCTTAAAACATCATGGAAATGGTTTTGGAATATTTTGGGAAGTTTTGAGAAACTTGGAGCATTTTGAGAAAATTAGGGTTCACAAGCCTAGGCAGTACACAAGTCTAAAACAACTGCTGGACTTTAGAAGATAATTTCGGGAGCTCCAGATGGAGTTAGAAGAAAAACAAAATACTTCTGGAAAGAGGATTTAAATACCTACATTATGGTGAAATAATATTTTTCACAACACCTTGGCGCATATGATTGATAGAGAGTTTTTATCAGGTACAAGTGGAGTCTCAAATCACAAATCCACTTTTTCAGGGATCATATGGATGAATCAAGACATGAGACCCCCACCATTGGATTCAAAATTCCATTTCCAGTCAGGATCATATAAAATTTCACCAAGAAATTCCACCGGGAGCTCAAGTTATCACATCACAAGTTTAAGACTTAGCCAAATTTTTGGGAGGACACGTGTCAGCTCTAGGAGCTTGGCGGAATTTTGTGTCCCTGATGTCCCTTAAGGTCAGGGACATCAAGGTTGGAAAAGTGCGCCCAACCCCCTTGAAGCCCTCTCAGCCGCCATATGATCTCTTGGACCCTCATGAGGCCTCCAAACTTGACAGCTCAGCCCCCAGGTGCATTTTTGGAGCATCCATTCCCTGCCGTCGGATCTGGTGCAACGTGTTAGCTCCAGGACCACCGTGGAATATGATGTCCCTTATGTCCCTGAGGTGAGGGACATCAAAACATGGAAAAATGCACCCAATCCCTAGGGGGAGTCATTTGGACACCCACGTGACTGACTTTAAACTCCCAGGTGCATTTTTAGAGCATCCATTCCCTACCGTCGGATATAGTGCCACGTGTCAGCTCCAGGACCACCGTGGAAATTGATGTCCCTTATGTCCCTAAGGTGAGGGACATCAGACATGGAAAAATGTGCCTAGTCCCCTATGGGGAGCCTTTTGGACATCCATGTGACTTGCTTTCAGCTCCCAGTGCTTTAAAACAACTTTTCTCACCTTCATTCCTTGCCGTCGGATCGCTGCCACGTGTCGCCGTCTTGCTCATTGTGGAAATTGATGTCCCTCACGTCCCTGAGGTCAGGGACATCAAACATGAAAAAATGCGCCCAACTCCAACTCAAAATTTAAAAAAAGAATACTAACTGTTAGCTGCTTTTTGTTGCTTCTAGCTGCTTCTCCATTACCAGAAGAAAACTGTAGAGAACACCAGTTCACCACTCCACCATAGCCAAAGCTTGAAACAACTCCATTACAACACATCATCCTTCACTCCATGATGGCACCTAGGTCTCATAAGAAAAATTCATCGAGATAAGAAGCAACAAAGAACAGAGAAGAACAGTGGAAATCCCCATTGCCATGAAATCGAAATTCGAACATATCTTGCAAATCAGTGCTTGGATTGATGAACTATTTGTTGCTGAGTTTCTCTCTCTTGAAGGCCATTAAAAACACACTTTCAATCCTCCCTGGTGGTGCATAGAACATTCATAGTGAATAAATCTCACTTCTGGCTAATGAAGGAAAAATTGAATTTCCCGTCAAACTGTTTGTCGGATTGACGGGAAATTTCTCCTGAAGCAATAGAAGCAAAAACCTATCGCAATGGAATTGATTTCATTGCGAATAGGGACAAAAACCAGACTTGCAATTTTCAATCTCCATTAATGGCCGCCACGACACAGTAATGGAAAAAATCAGCGAGCTACCTCTCCGCTTTTCAAGGTTCTGATGGGCGAAATCGCCCGAAAATTGGAGGAGACAATCGTCGAAAAATCTAGTTTCGCGCGAACTAGTTTTCACACCATAAAGTCCCTATTTTTTAGGGATATGGAGGGCTGTGTTTTTTTATCAGCATTCTTCCCTTTTCAAAGAAATTTTCAAATTCTCGAAGATCCGACGGGCGAAATCATCCGAAAATTAGAGGGAATGGTCGTTGAAAAATCTAGTTTCATGTGAACTAGTTTTTGCGCCATAAAGCCCCTATTTTTTTAGGGATATGGAGGACTGAGTTTTTTGCTAGTATTCTGCCCCCGCCGATGAAAACATCATCTTCCCACTTGTTCAGATGAAGGAATTACTCAAAATTCGGAGCGCGGAACCTTGGAATAAAACCCAGAATTTCAAGACCCATTTTGTTGCAATTTGACATTCCTGGCGCACTTACTAAAAATAGCATGTCTCCTTGCATAGGGGTATGTTACTTTGGGTAAGCCACCATTTGAAGATGCCATGAATAAGGTGGCGAACACAGAGGGAGCATCGCAGGAAAGGTCACCAAAAAGGTCATCTCGGCTCGCAATTCACACTTACTAAAAATAGTAAGTCACACTCAAAGGGTAGTTTTGGCATAATGGGACATTTAGAACATCGTTGCATCAGAGCTTTCCATCAACAAGGATCATTGGACTTCATCTGGGATGGCATCTCCTCTTCTTCTTCCTCTTCTTTTTCTCTCCCTTATCTTCTCATACAACACTCTCTCTCCTCAATGTTATATTTTTGCGTTGAGGGTTGTAGTTTTTAACATGACTTAAGTGACTTTATAAATATAATGTAACTTTAAATCACCTTGCTATTGTAAAAGGGACTTAAATGTTTAAAGTGGAATATGAACAATCTTAAGTCATATTAGGGTATTTGAAAGGTCATGAGGAAGACGAGGAATCAATTCTACTCTATAAATTGCAATGCCATTCCCATTTCAAAGGGTTGGTGATTGATCTTGTAAACTCAAGAGTATATTGTACTTTGAGAGAACAAAGGAGATAGCCATTTTCTTCCATTTCTCCACTATGTACAACTTCTGTTTAAGCATCAATACAAGGAGTTTCTAGCTTTCTTTGACTGAAGGATTTCATGATACTTTGTGTTCATCAAATTCTATTCGGTCTTGTTGCCATTTGCAGGGTTGTTTCCTCTAAATTTAGTGCATGTGCAGGAATATGATTTTCTACCTGCAACATTAGTTCTCCTACCTAATTTCTCACTCCCTTTCTAACTTTCAAACGAAGTCTTCCCTAGCAAGAAATTGCTAGCTTTGCCGCAGGGCCAGTGGAGTGTCCCTGTTGGATCCCCGGTCGAAAGACCACCACATAAATCCACATTTTCTTGCGCATGCACATACGGCAGTTGCACCGGTTAAGTAGAGGGACTTAGATTCCTAGAGCGTTGGCAAGAAATCCACAAGTTTGTCCACCCGACAAATTTTCTCGCCAACATAATTCTAGGCTGAAGCAAAACACTGCCCCTAGGAAGGTAATTAATAAGATATTTGTTCATATATATTTTCTTTTTGCAGAATCACAGAGAACAGACATTTCTGTTACTGACCAAAATATCAGGGCCTTTAATTTTTGGACTTCACATCAGACATGACTGGCTGTAAGATATAATGATGCAGGTGCATCAGTAGGATGTCATTGAGGTAGTCATGTTTTGGTTGGAGCCTAGGTTGTTTTAGGAACAAGTATTATCATTTCCCTCCAAAGTTTGTGTTCAAATAGTCAACTTTGATAATGTTGTGTGTAAAAGCCTAAATAAGGCCTATTAGTGCATATAAGGGCCAAAATTGTGTAAATAAGGTCTGAAGGGATTATCCTCACGTGGAAACAAGTTTAGTGGGTGAGATTTGAGTTGTTAAGGCTTTCTTAAGCTAGGAAAATGGCTGAGCCATCTTAGGGAGTAGTTGAGCAAGACTAGGAATGTGGTTTGGAGTACTAAAAATGGGATTTTTGGCCTCCATATGTGGTTCCTTCGTGGATGATGATTGTAATCAGGTGTAATTATGTGGGAATAACAAATATTGAAGGTTTGCAGTGGTTTCATGATGTAATTTGCAAGTTCTACTATGTTTTCTCATGCATTGTTGACAGTGTTTATGCACAGACCGAGGCTAGGAAGGTGACAGTCAAAGTTTTAAGGCTTAGAGGCTGTCTGTGATGATTGGAGGAGTTGGAGGGTCTCATCACAAGCTCAAGGAAATTTATTTGGGGTCTTGAAACCGCTGTATGAGTTTTGTGTGCTTACATTTGTCCTCATTGCCCCTGAACTAGGGCTTTCTAGATCTCTTAGACCGTATGGTAAAAAGTTCTAAATTTTTGAAACCATCGTACTTATAGTGTCAGCTAACTCTATGCAAGAGTGCAAATCAAAATTCTACTGGTAAGGGTGACTGTCATAAGCCCTGCATTCTAGGCATGTACTTTACCAGTTTAGACTGTACAGTGAGGGTTTTAGAGATATTTAATGCATGTTAAGACCAAATACCATTTGGAGGGGCTGAGAAATATTGCATTTCACCTGAATGGAGTTAGAAGGTTGTATGAACCTTAGGAATCTCTGCACTCATCTGTAGCATCACAAAAGACCTAATTAGGCCTAAATAAGCCCTAGGACAGTTGGAAAAGTACCATTTCGTACAAAGGAGTAAGCATTGAGACTTGTACTCATGTTAGGGCTCCATAAAGGGTCCTTGAATCAGTTATGAGAAGGGTAAGTTGTTTCAGATTCATTAGCATTTGCATATAGGGAAGGCTACTAGGTTACAAAGCTAGTTGATGGAATTAAGAACAAATTCAAGGATAGGGCAGAGTTTAGAGGTCTAGCCACCTCATAGCAAGTCAGATGAAGCATTTTATGGATGTTGAGGGTGAATCAAACCCCTAAGCACAGTATTGGCTTATTGACCACTTCTAGCCTTTTAGGCTAGCATCAAGAAGAGTGGAGTAAAGGAAGAAAACAAGGATGATGTATGAATCAGAGATATGGACAACATTGCAAAGATGGTTTTGTAATAAAGGTAGAATGTTCAGGAGCAGGGGTTTGGCACAATGGAGCTATGAAGGTGAAGTATATGTATGGAAGAGTGAAGTAAATGGAGATGCGGTGTCTATGAGACGATAGATAACTAGAGGAGGTACAACTGATAGAAAGGATTGGCGAGGACAAGTGTAAGGCATAAGGTAGGTAGGAGATGTGATAATCCCAGGTTGAATTCAGAGGTACATCTGAGTTGCTTAATGAAGGCTAAACCAAGGAACATAGTGCTTAGTAGAGTTGAGGTAGAGTACAAGGCTTGAACAAAGTATAGTGTCCATAAAGGTGACTGTGATAAAGCAGGGCAGATTGGTCAACTAAAGTCAAGGTATGAAATTCATGTTTTCTTTACATATGCTTGAGAAAGGCTATAAAATGGAATGTGCCTACAATCTATACTAGGTAAACATAATGATCTACATCAAACAAGTGCTTTTAGCTAGATCCTCTAAGCAAGGGCTAGTTGAGAGAAGAGCCATGCATGCTTAAGGTAATGTTGAACTACACATAAACAAAGTGAATTGAAGAAGACCCTTGCACCATTTTGGTCCCAAACCGGTCAAACCGGTCCGGTTTTTCTATAAACCGGCCGAGTTGTGCCCTTGTGTAGGTATACAACATTTTAAAAAATATTCACTTTTTAAATTAAAATTTCTACTTTTACTACAACCTTTCATGCCATTTTGTTATAAACACCTTTCTTACCTATATACATGAGCAAGCTTTGCATATTTTGTGTGTAATTGTTGGAATCATGGTTTATAATTTTTCAAATATATTGTTTTCATTAAAAATATAAATTTTTATGCGTTTTTTAGTAAACCGGTTCATAAAGTTTGAACCGGTCTGGTCCAACCCTCGATCGGTTCCGAGTCCGGTTTCAATTTTTAAAACACTGGTCAAGACTTACTAAAAATGGATTTCAGGACTTTCTAGAAATCCTTCTTTGAATGCTGACATGGGTCATTCTTGCTCTGAGACCTCATCCGGATCAATTTAAGTCGTCAAACTGCATAATGCTTACTGGTTAGTACTCTTTCAGTTTGATTACAGAGTAAACACTCAGTTCTTGTTCAAATAAAAATGACAAAATAATTCAAAGTTAGCTTTTGCCAGTTATAGTGTGGAACTATGTCTGGCCCATTTATACCGAATCAGGTCTTTGATATAGAAGTGCGGAGCGTTCTGCATTGCATTGGTCAATGTTTTGTAAGGTGTGGACAAAGATACCAACTGAAGATTGCATCTGATATCAGTGAATACACAAGGAATCAAGTCTATCTGATGTTCAAATGCACTGATTTGTCATTATGTTCCTGTAGATTTGATTGAATACTAATGTTCCTTGCTTGTAGATATTTACTCCCAATTTTTAAAATGGGAAGATCTCTATCATGTATATGCTGGGGAGGGAGTTCTTTTCTTGGTTGGAAATGCTTTGAACTTAGAAGTGCATCAAAAATGTCCTTGTAATATTATTAGTTTCATTTTGTTTCTTTACCATTTTTCACCAAAATTCTCAAGAGATGTTTCCCTGTTGATGGTCACATTATGCATTCTGGGTTCTGTCACCCATTCATGTCCGGAGTAAACTTTAAAACTAATGAATAAAAGGTTAAATTTGTGAGAGAATAACAACGAATCGAAACTTGCAAATACAGCAACAAAAGAAACTAAACAAAATATGAATATATATAGAAAAAAATTCAAAATCCCAAGAGAGGTTTACTCATTGTTCTTTACATTGCATGTTCTGAGTTCTGTCATCCATTTAACCCTTAAAACTAATGAAGTTTTTGAGACGATAAAATAAAATGAAAAATACATTTTACAAATGCAACAACAAAAGAAACTAAATAAAATATATGAATATATTCATAGCCTGTGATGGCAGATGCAACATTCAATCACAGATCAAGACTTGACAAATTTATCAAAGTTTTGATCCGAAGTAATGCTCAGGTTGTTACCTTTAGGATTTTTTGAATACATTACCCGGGTTTCTCTCTCCATCAAATAAATGTTTAGATCTTAATTTTGTGGGATTTGGACCTTATAAATAATGAATTCATGTTTACAATGACCAATTTCTTTAATTTGTCATTTTTTTAACGACCTTTCTTTCTTTTATTTTAGTAATAATCACAAGGCAAGGGGACCCACAAAGCATGCAAGCACCTCTAAGAGATGTTAGTACCAAAGAGAACGATCATGTGTAAATATCAACCCGGGGACTTTTGCCCCAAACCTTGTTCTGGATTGGCAAAGCTTTTAGTGCATGTATTTTCTTATAAGCTTCCCTTGTGTCAAACTTGTTATCAACGTAGGATAATCATAACCCACTTCCTAAAGCCAATTAAAACTGACCGTGGAAGCTCCAACCACTTAACAAAAACTAATGTTTAGTTTATTGCTGCTGTGATAAACATTTTTTATTTATTTGTACTTTATTCATGTTTGGCTCATGGTATTTGTTTTCCTTTTTCTGATTAGTTATGGCCTTCCTCCTATATATTATAGATTCAACATCAACCCGGGAATTTTTATCTGAAACCTTGTTCCGGATTGGCAAAGATCTTAGTGCCTGTAATTCCTTATAAGCCTTGTGTCGCAGTTATTATCAATGTGGAATAAGCACAACCCAATTCCAAAATCCAATTAAAATTGACTGTGGAAGGTCCAACTACTTAACAAAACCTAATAGTTTAGTTTATTCATGTTTTGATTTGTATTTTATTCATGTTCGGCTCATGGTGCCTGTTTCCCTTTTTCTGATTAGTTGGGGTCTTACTCTTTAATATTATGGATTTACCAATTTTTGAAACAATGTCTATGTAGGACACACATGTGTAAGTTATGATGTAAGAAAATATCTTAGAAAGAGCATTTTGAACTGTGCTGCAGGGGCACGGCCAAGTCTAAGTTACAGCAGCCCACTGATTCAGCCCAGAAGCCTGCAAATGACCCTTTTGTAGTTTTAGAAGCAAATTCTTCTTCCTCAAATGCATCTTCAGCTGCATTTCATGATCCTCTTGAAGAGTTTGGCATGCCAACTGAGTCTGCAAGTATGAATTCAACTATCTTTCATGATCCTCTTGAAGAATTTGGCATGCCAACTGAGTCTGCAAGTATGAATGATAGAAAAGGCTCCACCAACGGAACTATTGGAATTGATGATATCTTTGATGGATTTCCACAATCAGCTCCCTCAGCCTCATCTCCCATTGATAATTCCACAAAAGAGAGAAGCCCGTTGAAGACGAGCCAAAGCTTGAGTCCTCCACGGAATAATGATAGCAGAGAGGCTGTGGAAAGCAAAATGCCAAGGAAAGCCTCGGTGAACAACTTGGAGAAAAATCATGCCAAGATATATTCAAGTGCTCCTGTGGCAGACTTTGATTTGCCAACTGGTATTGCTGATGTTTCTACAAAATCTACTTCAAATACAAATAAACATTCTCTGCATGAAGACTCTACATTTCCTAGTAACCTGAATTCACGTGAGGCTTCTCCGCCCAGAAAGCCTGATGACAGTACAGAGTTTGTCTATGATAGATGGATCACTGTTGATGATATTCAACTTTTTACGCAACCTACATCAGCCCCACCGCCATCAAGGGCTCCTCCTCCCTTAGTGATCAAGCATGGAGCCTCAAAATCATCTAGAGCACCATTTAATTCTGATAAACCATCTGTCGTTTCTTCGATTGACGAACTTGACGAGTTTGCAATGGATAGGTCTCAGGGTTATGCCCAACAGCAAGACGAAATGTCATCAAATGAAGAAGACATTAGCAGCAATTCAGCTGCAGCAGCATCAGCAGCTGCAATGATGGAAGCCATGGACAGGGCTGAAGCAAAACTAAAAATGGCTAAGAAAGTGAGAGAGAGGGAAAAGGAAGAAGATATGACCAAATTGAGGGAAGGTGAAAGGAAAGATAGAGAAGAAAAAGCAGCAGAAGATGCCACAGAACATGAAGAAAAGGAAAGGATGGCAAAAGCAGCTCAGGAGGCTCGCCAGAGAGAAGAGAGAGAAAGAGAAGATCGAGAAAAAGAAAGGCTTAGAATAGAAAGGGAGAGAGAGAGAGACAGAATTGCTGTGGAGAGGGCAACAAAGGAGGCTCGGGAGAGAGCAGCTGTTGAAGCACGTGAGAAATCGCAAAGAGCTGCAGTTGAGAGGGCAACCAGAGAGGCCCGTGAGAGGGCAGCTACTGAAGCACGCGAAAGAGCACAGAGAGCGGCTGCAGAGAGAGCAGCTGCGGAGGCAAGGGAAAGGGCTGCTGCAGAGGCAAGAGAACGAGCAGAGAGAGCAGCTGCAGAGGCAAGGGAAAAAGCAGCCACAGAGGCAAGGGAACGAGCAGAGAGAGCTGCTGTTGAGAGAGCTACAGCAGAGGTGAGACTTAGAGCAGAGCGTGCTGCTGTAGAGAGAGCCACTGCTGAAGTTCGAGGGCGTGCTGCAGAAAGAGCATCAGCTGAGAGGGCTGCTGCAGCAAAAGAAAAGCAAATGAGAAATGACAACGATTTTGAGTCTTTCTTTAGTATGGGTGCTCGGCCAAATAGTGCCCCTAGGCAAAGACCTCCTACTCCGGTGAGTGTCTTACAAATATTTATGTGATTGTATAACTAGTCGGTTGTCTACAATGGTTTCTATCACAATACTAGTCATATAGAATGTCAAGTACAACTTTGACGGAGATTTACTCCCTGGCAGGATGCTTTGTTTAATACACAAACTCAAAACAAGGGATTTTCTAGTGAAGTGCCCCAGAGGACATCTCCAGGGGTTCCGTCAGGTTTTAAGAAAGCATCTTCAGCAACAAACATCACTGATGATTGGGCATCTCTTTTCGGTAAGGACAAAAAGTTCAGAATGTCCACTTTATTTTGTTTGTGCATACCAAGAAACATCTAATTTTCAGTTTGCAATTTTGTAGCTTTATGCAAAGCAGGTTTTATCTTGTACACTATAGGAATGCTTATCAAAATCATTGTTTCGTTCACAAGGTGTCCCATCATCCGAAGATTTTCAAGAGGTTGAAGGAGAAACTGAGGATAGGAGGAAAGCGAGGTTGGAACGGCATCAGCGCACGCGTGAACGTACGGTATGAGATTCTGGCGATTAACTTGATGATATGCATTGGAGTTAAGATTTGTTACTTATTTCAATATGTTATTGATATCTATCACAGAGAGTAACATAGAATCATGGACATTTATAGATATATGCTACATGGGCTCTATTCAGCAGTGCTCTTTGCATATGATGGGTGATGTTTTGGCATGTAATCCTAGTCAAGATCTTTTTTTGTTTACCCTGTTGTTAATTTGCTATTTGTCTCACACTTATGTCTTTCATTTTCAGGTCAAAGCTTTAGCTGAAAAGAATGAACGTGATATGCAAGTTCAAAGAGATCAAGCTGAGAGACATGTAAAGTCCTGAACTTTCTACAACATTCTATTAGATGATGACTAACTCCAACCTACTTGGTATCAATTTAAGACAAATGGTGGCACATACTTCTTTTTCAGTTATTTCTCATCTTCTTATGATAGAGTCCTACAGCAGATAATATTATTATTTGTAGAGGAGATGGTTGTCTGCTTCACTACTTCTGAAATTGATTTTGATTCCAGTGATTCGTATGTTTGTAATAGATGTCTAAGATTGTTTGAAAAAACAAACATATAAAACAACTTTGAGTATTTACTATTTAATAACAACTATTTATGTTTTCTTGCTTGAGAATTCCTTCTATCAAGCTGCAGAAAACAAATAAGAGATGAAGCTGATTGTGTGCTTTTATCGCTAAACTGAGACTGCTTCCTGTTTAAAATGTCGTTCATTTCAGTTTATTATGTTTGCTACCTAGGTCTGTTATTCTGACTTTGTTGTGGATGGGATTTTCAAAAAATAAAAGAACCAGCCACTTCTGTATCCAAGGGATTTGGAAAAAAGTACATAAGCCATTTTAGTTTGAAGGGAATTTGAAAAATGTACTACATATTAATTTGTGAGGCAGTGGGAAATGCTCATGTTGCTTTCTTTATATTGCAGAGATTTGCAGAAACTCTGGATGCTGAAATCAAACGATGGGCAGCAGGGAAAGAGGGAAATTTGAGAGCATTGCTTTCAACATTGCAATATGTAGGTTTTACGAATGACTGTAATGTAAAATTCTATTTTCTCCATTTTCTATTGTAGCAAGCATCTGATAGTTAGAAATGTGTCACTTCTGTTTAACAGTGTTTTTGAAGGGATCTCTTTTGGCTTCCCAAGTACATATATGCATTGACTCTCACATGACTAATTGCCACACCTATATTTTGATCTTTGTAAATCATACCTTCAACTGTTTATTGCTGTTGATTTCAATGAGGTTATTAGCTCTATTCACTCAATGATTTGCTGCTTGCTAAGTGACAAGAGTGTTTTATTTGTGTTTGCATGAAGATTTGAATGTCTCTCATGGGGACATGTTTGCTCTACTGTTCCGATTCTAACCTGTTCATCATTTCTGAAAAGGTTCCTCTTGGATTAAATCGTGATACTCTCTGCCAATATTGTATAGGCCGGTTTGGTCTTCTATTCAAAATATACAAGAAAGAAAATATCAAGTTAGCTCAGGTCCTAGAATCTTATAAGCCAATATGATCCAAGTTTAAGTCACTCACACTGAGGTTGGCAAGCCAAGTTGCAAGAGTCAATTCATTTAAAGTGAACTTAGTAAAAGTTTGGCAAACAGTAAACCCGTGAGATTTCAAGCTTCCACAGCCCATAATTATTGAAAATATTGTTGCGAAAAACCATGAAAACTTTTTGGAACTCGGTGTTTTCAATTACATTACATGATCCTTCGTCAGGATGAATGGTATTAGGAGTGCATAATTTGAGCTACTTATATAGATAACTTTGTTACAATCATGAGCTATCGGGTAGTCTCCACCTACAAAGAACAATAATTACAAAACTAGCAGTAACATAACTAGCTTATTACAATGGGTAGCTAGTTATGTAACTGCTAATTTTGTAGTTAATGTTCTTCATAAATGTAGCCTGCTTGACATCTAATGGTACAAGATAATTATCTATAAGAGGAGGCTCTAATAATTCATTTTTAATACCCTTCATCCTGATAATGAATCAAATTGGATCCCAAATGTCAGGCTCCAAAATTTCTGTCACAGCATTTCCAGAAAATGTGCTTTAAAAAATTAAATCTACCACTACATGTCTGACACGTTTTACAGATCAAATACAAACATGCTTATGTAAATACTAAATAGGAAAATCAAATAATAAATATATGTGATCGAGGATGCAAATGCGAAGTGAAGGATTCAAATAGTTGTAAGTCTTGAAGGCTAATGCTAGACAGTTTGTGATTGCAATGTAGTGACTCCAGGACTTCAACATGGAACGTAGGAGATAAGTCAAATGAATTGTAGTCAAATCGATATCATAAGTTTCTGGTAGCATTTGTACCTATTTATAGGCATAAGCATGAAACAAATAGAAAGAATTCAACTTGAAATGCAATAAGACATTTATCATCAGATTCTTAGCCTCGATTGTTACACATTCTGAGGTCTAAATGGGTAATTCAGTTAATAGAATGCATATTATAAGAAAGTGAAAATTTTCTGCATCATCAAACTCAAGTGCCTTTCTACAGCAGATGTACATTTTCAAGGGACTGCCCATGTGTTCTATAGTTTGTTTCACGATATTGGTTCTCTGTACTACGTTATTGAATGGTTAGCAATCAAACTCACGAGCTCCCCTCGACACATTGGGCTATATATATAATATATATAATATAGAGCTGGTCAAAACTAGAGTAACAAGAAAATATTCTATTTAACTAACTATTGACGAGATAATTTTTTCACCTCATCAAACTCAATTTCTACAACAAATTGTCTATTAGGGCAATTAGGCTAGTTAAAATTGTAATCCAAAGCATTTAACGTGATTGTGGACCCAAAATCTATTCACTTTCTCATAAAGGAGTTTGAATCCCTTATCAAGTCTGTCAATCTTATCCAGCATCAATTTTTACTAATGGAAGGAGTTTAGGCACCAGTGTGGGGTCTCTCCTTGCGAAGCCCTCAGTGCCATAAACAAGTCATAATAGTCACGAACCCTCCTTTGAAGCAGGTTATTTTACTTTTTCTGTTTAATACCTGAACAACAAATCATTTATTTTTAACGGTGTTTCTTCACAGAGCACTAGTGAGTGATAATCTTCTGGATTCATCCATGCAATATTCTCTGTCCATGAAGAATATTACTCAATAATTCAGAAATTTCTCAATCAAATGAATCCAGAAGATTATTACTTAACAATTCATTAGTTTCTCAAACGTTATTTGCAAAATGAATTCTGATGTGTAGTGGGAAGTGTAGAGGGTTACTCTTACAAACTATATGCATGAGGTGCTCATTCATCTGAGTTACTCTGTTGGTATCTTATTTTATCGTGACCCAACCTCAAGTTGGCCTGTTGGTGTCCCCTTGCAACATTACAAGTGAATTTCCTTCTTGAGGCCTCCAAGAACATTAGCAGCCCATTAACAATGTTCCTAGCTTGCCTTACCCTGCAAATGTTCCATCACACTCTTTCACTACACTTACATGCTACAACTCCCCAAACACTCAACCAATAAGGACTACATGTGACCCTCGAAGGGTGCACATATACACGATTCCAGCAAATGGACTTAACAGAGGGTCCAAATAACATAAGTCTTTCAAAGGATGGAATTCCAAGCACTTGAGCTTCCTTGGGTCTGTTTGTGTCAGCTATTTTGTTTTTATTAGAATGTAAGGTTTATTTATAAGGATGTCATTAGTTATTTAACTACAAGATGGTTGTAAGTGGTAACCAGTTGTAACTATATCAACTGTTTTGTAACTACTTCATTTATAATATAATGATAGACACACTATCTCCATAGTGTGCAATCTGCCTTCTCTTTATTTCTTCCTTGTGCACGTCTTCCAACATTGGTATTAGAGCGAGAAAAGTGAGGAAAGAGAGAAGGGATGAAGATCAGTCCCATTAGGGCACGAAATCTGAATTGAAGGAAATCAATACCTTTGAACAACGTGACTGTTCACTTCGACCCTCGTTTCTTACAATTGTGCCCTTGATTTCACTTCAATTTTGTCCTCGTCTGTGCCCCTCCTAGTTAGAAAATGCCCTTGAAAATCAAAACGAAAAGTGAGGAAAGAGAGAAGGGATGAAGATCAGTCCCATTAGGGCACGAAGTCTGAATCGAAGGAATTAAAAAGTTTTTCAAAATTTTCAAAAGATTTTCGTTTTGATTTTTAAGGGCATTTTCTAACCAGGAAGGGCACAGACGAGGGCAAAATCAAAGTGAAATCAAGGGCACAATTGTAAGAAACAAGGGTCGAAGTAAACAGTTGCGTTTTTCAAAGGCAAATGCAGTCACGCCATTAATATACAGTCACAGAAAGACAGGTCGTGAATTCTACAAATTTACAGTGCATTTCCGCCATTGACGAGGGCATAGCAGAGCCAAACGTGGGCCACAAATTTTCAGTCGTGGAAGAGCACATTTTCCAGCCATTACAGTCAAACAAACAACACTTGAACCAGACACGAATACAGTCACGATTTTCGTGTATGAAATAACCACAAAACCAGAACAAATATACAGTTGCGATTTGCAAATTTTAGGAGAATAACGCAATCATATTACACGAAAAATGAAAATTGTGAGTGTTTGAAAAGGCACACTTGGAATTCACATTCATGAATCAAATCGAGGGCACAACAAAGTTTCAGACTGTTTGCGCTAGGGCACGGAACTGTGCACATCACAGTTGCAACAAAGAACCGGTATTTTATTCTCTTTTTACCTTAGAAGCACGGAAACGCCCTAGGGGGTCCCGTTTCTTAGTAGAAACGTTTTGGAAACACGAAACTGATCCGAAACGCCTTCAAAACGTGCCAGACATTTTTGGAAACGCCTGGGACGTTTCCGGAAACGTCTAGCATGTTTCCGCCGGTTTTTTAAAGTTTCAAGCATCAAAACTTTTTAAAAAATAAAAAATAAAAGCATTTAATAAACCTAACCCTAATCTACCTACCTAGACTTGCTAAAGACACTTCCTAAAAGCTATATACCAACCTCTTGGGTCCATTCTAAATCACACTCTCATTTTCTCTCTTACTAAATCTGGATGATATATTCTAGAATCTAGAATATTGTCATGTATATGTGATTCATTGAAATTGTAACCAGGTTGAATGATGAGTCATGACTCTTTAGAAGTTCAAATTTCAATGAATACAAAATATTTTGAGTGCTTTATCAATTATCCCTTATGGTCTACAATTATAAAATGAGCATTATGCACATATATATATATATATATATATTTTAATAATATATTATACGGACGTTTCCGGCAACGTTTCGTATCCAAGGTTTTTTGAAAATTGTCATTTCCACGTTTCGTATTCGTTTCCGTTTCCGTTTCCGTGCAACGTAGCTTTTTACTCATTTCAGTAAAATACACAGTTGTATTCATTTTATTTTATTAAAATGGAAATTCCCGTGGAAAAATATTCTGGTTTAAATTTTCTTACATGTAAAGTGAAAATACAAATGCAACTTATGAATAAAAATTTGTGGGGCATTGTAAACGGGAAAGAGACAACACCCACCGATGCATTGAAATTGTTAGGTTGGCAAAGCCGAGATGATAGAGCGAAAGCTATTACTGGCCTTGCTCTCTCCGACTCTGAATTTCATCATGTAGACATAGACAAATCATCTAAGGAAATTTGGGATGCTCTAAATGAATTATTTGGAGCGAAAGCAGTTAATGCCAAAATTTCCCTAAAACTTCGGTTATATAGGTTCAAAATGGATGGAGTCTCTATGTCAAGCCACATAAATAATCTGAGGTCCCTGATTAGACAACTAGCAGAAGTCAAAGCTTCGATTGAGGATGATAATGCCAAAGCTATCCTATTAAATAGTCCGTCTTCAAAATACAAGAATGTAGTTTTTACCCTCAGTCAAATTCAATCTTAATCTCTAGATGATATGATTGTAGCTCTTCTAGTTGAAGAAAAACAAACTACAAAAGATGCAGAAGGTCATTCTCAACAAGAAAGTGCATACTATTCCGGAACCAGAAACTCTTGTAGAAGATCAGATAAAGATAACCGGGAGATTGAATGTCATTATTGTAAGAAAAGAGGTCACACAACATGGGATTGTCGTGTTCAAGCCAATGATGTGCTCAAGGGTAAAGGCATATCAAATACAACCAATATAGCCATGGTTGAAGACCCACCAGATGCAGAAGGTAGTGAGGACAGTGACGAATACACAATATAAAGATGCTCTAAACTTTGAAGGCAAGAAAGGATATAAGGTAGATGAAGCTCGGTATGGATGGTTGCTCAGATAGTTCGGGAGACTACGGATCTTGGGAATTATACCCTCACAAGGGTTATGAGACAACTTGATGGAGCTTGTGGATGGCTCAGTATGGATCGTTATCCAATAATGTGATTCGGGAGTTTGGGAAGGTGGAATCCAGGAACTCGGGAATGCAGCTCGGGAGCTACATTGTTACGAAGGTCACGAAGCAGCTTGACGGAGCCCTACCTAGTCATAGCGTTGCTTTCAATGTGAAAGCCTATGAAGATTACGTATTTTTTTGGTTCTAGCTTTGTTAAAATGTTCGTTTTTGCTTTATGTAGAATAAGCCTTGAGAGGGGTTATTAAAATGTAAGGCTTATTTATAAGGATGTCATTAGTTATTTAACTACAAGATGGTTGTAACCAGTTGTAACTATATCAACTGTTTTGTAACTACGTCATTTATAATATAATGACAGACACACTATCTTCATAGTATGGAGAATCTGCCATCTCTTTATTTCTTCCTTGAGCACGTCTTCCAACAATTTTTTCTGTATGGGTTTGACATGGTACTTAATGGTATTATTTTGTGATATTGGTGCATTAAACGGTATGACATTCTCAAAGATGATTTGAATTTACTTGTCTCATTTGATATGGGCAGGTACTTTGGCCCGAGGCTGGTTGGCAGCCAGTATCATTGACAGATGTTATCACAGGTGCTTCTGTCAAGAAAGTTTATAGGAAAGCTACTCTGTGTGTACATCCAGATAAGGTGCAGCAGAAAGGCGCAACTATTCAGCAGAAATATATTGCTGAAAAAGTTTTTGATCTCCTCAAGGTAATTTAATCACCATGTGGTTTCTTAGCTAGGAAACTGTTTACTGGGCAAGGTTTTCTGTCTTTTAACATTTAATAATTTTCGTAAAATTTGGCCTTTTTAACAGCGCAAGCTAGTAGAGTTAAAGTTTCAATGTTATATCTCTTTCTAGTCTAATTACATCCATTTTTGAAAGCTTGATCCATGATTACCTCTTATCTGAAGCACGGAGTGTGTTTTGTTGGAATTTGTGAAAATGTCAAAGAACTTTGTGCTATTATTCTTGATGTCTGCGCTTTTTGTACGAGGATGTTTGTTCACCAGTAACACCTATTTATCTACTCATTCTTCAAATAATTGTATGGGTAGTTAAGAAGAATGAATGATGTCCAAATTGGGTATGTGAGTCACAGTATACCCTTTTGCTGCAAATGTGAGCATTTTCTGTTACTGTGATATCTTTAGCTGGTGGGGATGTGAGGCACAGAGCGTGTTTTGTTGGAATTTCTGAAAATGTCAGAATTTTCTGCTATTATTCTTGATGTCTGAGCTTTTTTTATAAGGATGTTTGTTCACCAGTAACACCTTTTTATCTACTCATTCTTCAAATAATTGTATGGGTAGTTAAGAAGAATGAATGATGTCCAAGTTGGGTATGTGAGTCACAGTATACCCTTTTGCTGCAAATGTGAGCATTTTCTGTTACTGTAATATCTTTAGCTAGTGGTTTACATTCTCTTTATTTGGTCTTAAGCTTTATTTATCTCTATTATAATTCTACGGGGACAGGCAATCCACTATCCCTTTGAAGCTAAGTTGCCAAGAAAAGGGTCCAAAATGTGGAAACACGGGTTTTCGAAAAACCCTTGGGTATGAAATGGAATGGAAATGTATGTTCAATATATTATTAAAAAAAATTATATATATATATTTAATGCTTAAACTCATTGTTAGTCCATAAAAGATAAAACATTTGAAAAATATACTATTCATCAACATGCAGTGTGTTAATATAGCTTTAAAGTAGTGCGTTCTATTCAAAATTTGTTTTTAAGTAAAAGTACCTGTGCAATTCATTGAATAAAAGATATTTGAAAAATATACTATTCATCAACATGCAGTGTGTTAATATAGCTTTAGTTCTAGAAGTTCAGTTTTTTTTTATGTATTTGTTTTTAATTTATTTTTGCTGTGTTAAAGTACCTGCGCAGCCAGAAATGGCCTGGAATTGTGCGGAAACTGCACTGACGTTTCTGTGTCGCTTCTGGCACTTGCCCAGGAAAACAGTGCATTTTGAGTACATTTTGTACTTGCAGACTGTTTCCTGTTTGTTTCCAGGCAGAAACAGCAGGGGGTGGTGTTTCAGTGCAACAAAGCTTCGATGTTACATATACTATGGAAGAAGTCTTTCTGTGTTCATTTCAGGAGCGATACACATGCAGGAAATTTGACTCTGTTAAATTTGGTTCTCTCTCCTTGAGGTTAACAATTCTCTTTATCTATCAATCTCAGAACGTCAACAGCAATCCACTTTCGTTATGGTCTGGAAAACAAGGAGTGATGGTTGGATGGATTTCTCATAGGCCTCAATGCTTGCTAGTTGTTTAGTGTTTATATGTTTATGTCATTTCTCATCTTGAAGCAGCAAATAACTTGAATCTATGATATGCAATGGAAATGTTTAGGCATTCCTTCATGGTACATTAGCTGCATCTGCAGAACCTTAATTTGTCCAATATCTAACTCGAACCAAGAGTGTTTGATTTCCAATGTCTAGACATTTTTAAGAGAAGGAAAATTACTGATGATGTCAATGTTACACAAAATACATCCTCGGATAATTACGCCAATACAGATCTACTGACCTAAAATTATAACTGAGTTTACATTCCTTGGCTTTTTGGTTACACCAGAAACCATACTTAATGTGCAGAAATTTCTAAAACAACATCCATGCTCTAATAAAAAAGGTAAAAAAATCTACAACCACGGGAATTGATCAAGCCTGAAAGGGAAATATACCATAGTTACCATATTCGTATGAATATGGTCTAAATTCAATTCGCAGCGAACTTTTAGGGAAAACCGAACTTGTTCGGTTAAGTTTGACCGCCTTTGCATTCACTGCGATGTGTGTAGGTTAGATGTAAACAGAAAACGGAATATGGACACAGAGAACCTAGGGTTTCAGAACCCATCCTGAAAGCCCTTTAGCAGCAGTCGGGTACCAGACTTTTTTTGCGTCATCTTGCAATCATGTGGTCTGCATTTTATGGGCTGGTTTCTGCATTTTATTAACTTTTTTTGCTTTATGCTGGTTTTCTATTAAGGCTTTCAATTGCAAACAGATCTGAGAAGTGTGCTTGAATTAAAACCCATTTGAGCCGCGCTGTCATTAATCCCTGCAAGTTTGCAATGTTTGGGGCTTGAGCTAGGGTTGTGAGTCCGGACTGATAATAATATTTACATATATGATAGATCATATTATAAATAGTAAATTACATTGGTTGTGTAATAATTCAACAACCTATTTTACTATTGGACGTATTATTTAACCAATGTATAAATTTTTACCTTCTCTTAGATTGACCTAGTGCGATACATCTGTTAAATATCTAAGATATTAATATTTTTGTAATGTTGTATTTATTATCTAAGATATTATTGTTTTTTAACATTGTAGTTATTATATCAGGAATAAAGTGTATGGGTTACATCAGAGATTTCTGCGAGATCAAAATGCAGAAATCTTTTACTATCTCAAGAATGCATCGTTGTTAAAATGTTGAGATGATCAAAATGCTTTAAGCATTGACTCTATCCTCAAGATCCACTCCAAAAAGTTCATACTTGCTAACATTGACTGCTAATACCAACAATACCATGGTCCCTTAGCTGACACAACTTAGCCTGGCCAGACTTAACTAAAAGATCTTGAGAACTATCATGCATGATATTTACAATAACATAGCTATTACAGTGATTACAAAGATTTACTTATAAAGAACCTAAGTTACCGAAACGTTTTGGATACGGGAGCGGGGGCGGGGTATCCGATACGCGGAAACGGCAAATTTTTTTTTGACCCCGGATACGGCAGTACAAAAACTATATAAAAATTAAAAAATATATAAATCTCAACCTTCTAAATAGGAATTTAATTATAAACCACATATTGTATATGAAAAACAAGATAAAAGACAAGTTATACTATTAACTATAAATTTATAATAATATATAACAATATTTTTATAAATATGGATAATTGTTAGGATCTACTTTAAAATCTATTTATAAAATTATAATATATTTTATTATTTTTATAAATATGGGTAATTTTTTTTTTATAAATTTGTAAAATATTGAACTAAAACGAACCAAACCGAACTTTTTGTAAATTTCCAAACTTCCAAACTTTTTTCCCCATCTGAACAATCCAAACTTTTTGAACATGGTAAGTTGGTAACTATGGTTTTTACAAATAATACCAAATTCTAATCTAAATTGAAAATAAAATCATCGATTTTGTACTCGAGACTTCTTTTTTTCCCACTGAGCTTATTGGCTTCATTTGATTCTGTTGTTCATGTACCTCTTCAGAACTCGAAGGTGGAAAATCCTGGGTAGGAGAGGGGCTTATACATATTTTTGTTCTCTCTTCATACCATTTTTGTGCACCTCTCCTAAAGTTGGTAAGTTGGGCCCACGGAAATACAAAGCTTTAACAATGGAACCAAACTATCTGTGGAGTAGAAACCTTTTAACTCATCACAGGCTGCATTCGGAGTATCCCAAATGCTAATTACTTGAGGAGGACTACAACAAATATCTGCTTCTTTGTTGGTTACACTATTCTTATACTTCATCACCAAGTGAAACTGCTGAATGTAAGATGCACAATTCAAATGTTGATGTTCCAAAGAGTAGACTGAAGTCTAGAACTGAAGTGGTAGTAACTAGTATTCAAAACTACTCCCACATAGTTACCAGGAAACTCCAATATAGGGGAGAGGACTGCATCTTTTTCCCGGTACTTGCATTTTTTGTTAATCACATTTCTATACAATATAGTTGTACCCTTATTCATTTGCTCAAGTACCCTGATTTGAATAGCTCCCCCATTCCTGTAGCGGTATCTGTGACTCCACCTCCTGGTAACTATGCTTTCTCATAGAGAAGATAATGGCACTACTGTTTGAGCGCTTGGACGAAGGCATCTAATTTCTTCTCATAGGTGCTATAATTGATATTGGTTTGTGATAATGCTCTAGAATGATAAGCCATTGAATGTCCTCCTTGCTTGAGTACTGTTATGTAATAGGGGGATCATAACAAGTACCGGGCCTATAGCATATTGGGAAGCGTAGGTCTCAACCTAGCACCATCTCAAGTCACATTAGTGTGACTTGTGATGAGATTCGGCTGGGGAACATGTATACACGTTATTTTCACTTACTAACACTTTTATTTAGTTGGACACGTCAGTGCATTAACCTTCCCAAATGTATTTTCAAAGGAGTACACAAGGATCAGGGTTAAGATGGCTCATAACACTTTATGAGATAATTGTCATGCATTATCCTTCTTACCCCCACCTTTAGATCACGTTTGGGATGGCTCAGTGCACTTTATGAGATATTTGTCTTATCTTGCATACCTAGGGTTCACATTCCCTTACTCTTATTTTTCTCCTTGCACTTGTCCAACGTCATCTACCTGACCATTGACATTTTTCATTTCCCCTTTTCAGCCAACATCATCGGCTAGGATAATAACATACTTTTTTTTGTGAAGTTCTTTATATGTCATAGACTGAGCTGATGATGCCGGCTAACAATGAGTCTTGGATTTTAGGGTTTGGAACAACATTTATAGAGTTGTTGATTATCATTTATCAAATAAACAATATTGAATTCACTTTGATCACGTTTACAAATCGAATAATAAGAGAAATTAAGGGTTAGGAGCTTACACCAAGGGAATAGAAGTTAGCATAAAGGCCTGGAAGATATCAAGAATAAGAGTTGTATTGGCAAGGTTTACCTTAATCTTCAGAGTCCCAACTTTAGTCAACTTAGGTCTCCACCTATCTATCATGACTTCACCTATGACAATCTCTCACGAAGTGCTTCAAGCCAAAGTGGAGATTAATATTACATATAAGTCAACCCAAGGTAAGTATAACTAAACATATATTCTCTCTTTTGTACTATTGTTGGTATTATTAGATTGTTGTTTTATGTCTGCAATGTTAGCATATGCTTGTTAGTTCATTGCTATCTGTTACATGCTTTTTACTCATAGTGTTTGTTTATGCCTAGAGGTGATTTTGTTTACATTCCACCGTTTAGATTAGTTATATATCTTTCTTCAGCATCTAATCACACCTCTAGATTCTTTATAGATCTTGCTTCAACGTCTAATGACAACTTGATTACATTATGGAGGTTGCTTTTAATGTCTAATGATACTTTGGATCTAGTAAGGTCCTTCACCTTATATCTCATAAGAGATTTTTGTGTAGATTCCACTTTTAATTCCCTTATAACCTTCTTTGTGCATAGCCCTGGTCTATAGCCCATACTATTTTTTGGAATGTCTTGTGCATGTGTTGGATCTCGAATGATCTTATACCTCTTCTCTATTTTAGAGGATCCTTACATTAGAGACTATTTTAGGCTTACACACTTCATGTTAGGAAATCTGTTGGAGCTTAACATTGATCACTTGGGGCCCAAGCACGTATTTACTCAACATAACTTAAACAATTGCTGTTGATGGTTGGCTGGGAGTTCTTGTTCGAGTATGATTTTGAGTACATTAAGGGAAATGAGAGTAGTTGATGCCCTTAGCAGGAAGAGGCACACAACTTCCATGGAAATAGTACATGACCAATTAAATATGCTACTAGAATGTGAATTCAAGCATTTATCGTGTTCCTATTGATTGTGGCTCCAAAATTGGGAATGGATGTCTTTGTGTCCAACTTGAAAACAGGTTGGTCTAGGGAACGGAAATGGTGGTTTACTGTTGTCTCCTGTGTTGCTTGATCGTGCTCATCATCTGCTGCATAAGTTGGAGTCAAAATATATTTTATCGTTGTCATTGGTCATGGAGCTCTTGGGTAAGCAATTGGACCAATGCGGGGTTCTGGGTGGAGCTTGGAGGACCATATGCAGCGTCCATAATTTTGAGGAAAATTGAAGACTGCAATGAAAGAAATCTAGAAGAGACTTCCTAAGTAAAAAAACCCACTCAATAATGAAATTTGTAAGCATTTAGGATAAATTTGTCAAAAAAAGATAACCATGAGGAAAAAAAACTTGAAAAGGACTCTAGAGTAGTGCTTAAAATAAGTTTCAATCATGACCCCCTATGACATGTCTCCTTGGCTAGAAGTGAAATTTAATTAAAAAAATTTATTACATGAAGTGAATTAAAGAACTTTACAATATTACCCCAACAATTTTCAAAGATAAAAGGAAAAAACTACCATCATCAGGGCTTGCTGTCTATCTACAATAGCAGACCACACACGGGCAAAATTTTGGAGCAGCTACATATTTTTTTGAGCTGCAGTCTGGAAGGACCCTCAGGAGGGAAAAAAGACAACAGAGGGTAAGATCTACAGGTAATGAAGTTCTTTACCAAATATCTAGGTATTAACAGGCACCTGCTATTACATGATCAAAGCCATTGTTATAATCTATAAAATTACATTAGGTAATTTATTCTTTAATTAATTGATCCTAAATAGTTGGGTGGTTATTCTATTATGGGGATATTTATGCCATAGGATTTCATTGTAGTGATGTTGTTACAATACAACTGACGTAATAGTTCTTAGAAGTAGTATTGTGTGGGATGTTGATAGAATTGCCTCCTTGAATCTTGGAGCTAATGTTGGGCTAAAATATTGTATAAATAATGGCTTCCACATTATTTTTTGGTTGAATAAAATGATATAATTTGTTTCTCTGCTGAAATTTGGTATGAGTGCGGGGGATTTCGAGCAAGTGTGGAGAGGAGAAGAAAAAAAGAAAGAGACAAAGAAATTGAAAGGAGCCTCAGGCACTCCCTGTGCAAGCTTCAACATGGCACACAAAATTTTTCTTTCTTTCTTTTGTCTCTGTTCCTGTAAAGTGAAGCGTTCATTTATTTTAAGAAGCTTTCATTGGTTTTATAACTAGTACGGCAGAGAAGCTTTCATTTTTTTTCGTGTGAGGCAAAGATTTAAAAGAGTGAAGTTTCATCTCTGCATCAATGTAGTAGAACCATGTTGGAATTAGAAGTGTCCAACAAGCTGAGTGCATCTCTATATAGAGATATTGTCCCAAGGAGGAGAGAAGGACGTCCCACCCAAGCGCCATTCCAAGGAAAGTGCCCACATTCATAGTGCTGCCATATAAGCGTGGCAACCACCACCCTAAGCATGGTCTTTTTCTGTATAGTGCCACCATTTCTAGGGGAGCCCAAAGTGCCCAGCTTGGAGAAAGAGATTGAATCCCTATAGAGGTGTTGAAAAGCAGTCAAAGAGCTGCCAAAAATCAAGGGAAAAACCCAGCAAATTTGCCCACTTGGAGCACCTAAGCATGCTCAAGAAGTCACTACGTCATTATTGGTTTTTGTTTTCATTATTTTATCTGAAGTTTTAAAAAAAATCTTGCAAACAAAGGGCTTAAAAGCATTTTTTATGATTTGAAACATAAATGTTTTTGAAAGGCAAAAGTTGTAAAAATTAAAAAAAATTCAATTATTTTCACTATTTTACATGGATGTCTCCCACCCTCAAGATTTCAACATTTTTGGTGATGGGTACGTCCCGGGTACATGGGGACGCTTGGGAAATGTTCCTCCCGCCGTACCACCCCACTTCCACGAGTCAAGGGACGTCCCTGAGACATTTACCTGAAGTGGGGATGTTCCTAACACAAAGGGGATGTTCCTGGCACAAAGGGGATGTTTGGGGGACTTAAGGATGTCCTCGAAACTCAGAGGAAACTTGCCCAAGTCCCTTGACATTTCTAGAAACTTGCAACAGTCCCTTGTGCCAAAAACACCAAAAAGGTGATTTTTTAAATTAAACATGTTTTTTTGGATGTTTATGCCCCCAACCCTAACCCTAATAGTTTATGGGGTCCCACCCACACTATAAGCACTCAAAATAACTATAAATGAACCTCACATCCTCGCTTCAAATCTCTATCAAAGCTTGAAAACATTGAGCAAGGTTGCAAGTGCAAGAGTGGGAACAAGCAAGGCTGTAAGAGTCGAGCATTAGCAAGAGGGAGAGAAACAACAAGAGGATGGGACGAGGTAGAGCCAGAGGAGCCAACACATGGTGATGATGATGCGACACAAACAAGGTTGGTTGGTATTGGTTTGGGGGAGCTTTCCCTCGAGGAGTCTGGCACTTCAAGTGATGAGGAGTTTGGCACAAACTTTGGGGATGATTTTTTAGAGGCATTTGGCCATTGGCCAATTGTATTTGAAATTTGGATGTAATCATCATTTTGACCATATAAATTATGATATAAATATTAATCTATTGCTATTTGACATATTAATTATTCAATTCAATGTGTTTAGTATTTCAAAGTTTCATTTTTTAATTTTATTTTTATGACCAAGGTATCACATCTTATCTCAATTTCTAGTAGGAACGACCTAGCTACATGGTGCACACGAAGGCACGCAGTTGTAGGACGAGTCCGACATACTAATCCTCGAGCAGTACAACTGACACCCCATCTTGAAGCACTGCAATTTAAATCAAGATTGGACCCGTGACCTAGTGGTCACCATCAGAATGACATACCATTGAGGCCAACCTTGGGGGCTCAAAGTTTTATTTGTTGTTCCTTATACATTTTTTTATAACTAGTTTTTTAAGTACTATATATATTTTTCAGCACTGCCATCTGCTGTCCCCAAACTTCGACCCTTGGTCCCCTTGTCCCCAAGAGCCGTCCCCATGTCCCCCCACTCAGTGTTTCAAGGCTCTGTGGGTCTATGATTATTTATTCCTAACAAGCCTGGGAAGACAAGTTTCCAATATCTTGCCAACCGAGAGGGGACCCATAAGTCGAAATTCGACCACATTGGCTGATTTTTGGTTCTACACCACACAAAGGATTTTTGTTGGAAAGTTTGTAATACTACAAAAATAATCGTTTATGTGATTTTGCACATGCAAAAACAAATGCATCGTTTGATATAACTGATGCCTCTGGTGCACACTTATAGGTAATGTCGTTGTGCTTTGAACTAATGCATCTAACGTCTAAAATAGTTGCAACAACGACGTCTGTGGCATTCGTCCTTATAAATTGTCGGGGATAAATAAGGAAAAAAATCCAGTTTCCATTCCCTCTATTACCCATTCGCCACTATTGCGGGACGCAATTCTCGACGGTTAGAAAATCCGAGTATATAGGGAAGTTATGCCCATGTACAAGTATTTTCTTCTAAGTTGGTGTCATTTATGGGACAAATCCTTTTCATGTAATGTCTAGGTACCATGTACCACTTTGCTCTCACGTGCTTGAATGTCTCTTTCGCATACCACTGGGTATATAGTAAGGATGAAATTTTTTCACGTACTAACAAGTATATATGAAGGTTGAGCATATTGAGTGGGTTGGTATATCAATCTGACCATGTATAGAAAGGGCAACCTATTTAGATTGATAAGGAACCAATCCATCTCCCACAAACAATTTTGTGTAAATGGCTGCAACAGGACCCAAGTTTTTTCTTCTAGACTCCCAACTTGTCTGTGGGGACAATAATGTTGCATGGAAAACAAAGGTGAAGATTCACCTAGAATTTGAAGATATTTGGCCGGTTGTTGATAAAACATAAACGTGACATGATATTGATGCTGACCAACAACGCAAGTTTGACAAAGCAAATCAAAAGGCCAAACTGATAATCTTGTTTAGGGTATTGGATGAGGCTCAACCTCATATTAGAGATGCTATTTCAGCAAAAGACGCTTGGGACAAGTTGACTCGTCTATGAGGCCATTAACCAAAATACCATTCGTCATCTACATAGCTAGCTTCATTGTCTCAAACTGAAGACAAGTAAAAAAGTTAAATATTTTCTCCTTTGTGTTGTAGCACTGTGGGCCTCACTCCAAGCATTAGATGTGGAAGTGACTAATGAAGTCCCCTTGTACCCATTGTCTTGAGTGCACTACCCCCACCTGCAAGATGTTTGTGAAAACCTTAAATGTCACAGGTCAGACACCAACTGTTGAGAAGTATGCTAATATGTTCTAGCAAGAAGAATCCATTCACGAAGAAGAAGATGAAGAACATGCACTTGCGTCACATAAGAAGGGGAAGAGGCCTACGATGTCTTCAAAATAGTCTCCCAAGCAAAGGAAGTAGCAGGATTACAGGGGAACACTCCTCGTTCACAAAAGATGTGTTAAATCTTTGGAAAGAAAGGCCGCGAATTGAAAGATTGCTGGTACAATGTGTTTACTTAAGGCTCATCCAACAATAAGAAGCCCACTCTCGAACAATCTCCACAAGGGCAGAAAAATAAGCCATAAGGACAAAATAAGCACAATTGAAAAAAAACAACACGACAATATTGTTGAAGAAGAAAAACATTCTGATGACGACTATGTGGTTACTGCCCAAACTAGCGAGGAGACCATTCCTCGAAATTCAGTTTGGTACAATGTACCCCAGGGACCCGTCCGTTATTGAAAACGTTTCGGGGATGTGTGGATGGGTCATTAAGGCCCCCAACCATCCCCAAACTTTAGATTTTATCAGAAATTTCCCCGGGACATCTGTATTTTTACAAGGGACGACAGGGGACAGCTAGCCATCCTCGGGACACATAGGAGATGTCTAGACGTCCCTCAACCACACTGGGGATGGTTAGATGTCCCCTATGGCCTAGCCCAACAAAAACAATTTAAAAAAACACAATTTATTGAATTTAGAGATTATTTTTCCTAAGGTTGTGGAAAATTATTATACTTTTCAGGTCCTAAATAGCGATTATGTGTAGATTTACTAATAATTTTGGGTCTATTTCTAGTCATTGTGTTATTTAGAATTAGTCACTGAAGATTGCATACCTGCATAAATGGTTATGGTGGAAAACGGACGTAGATTTCTTCATAAAACATGCGTAGAGAAATAACCTGAGCTTGTAGAATGCATGGATATTTTCTTCCATAGTGTGCAAGAGGAGAAAATGGAAAGAATAGTATACAATGAGCTTTTGATTATCAGAATGAAGGCACATAATGTGAACCAAAATGGGTGACAATTTAGCTCAAATTAGTTTTTCTAACATTTTTTCAACGTCTTTTCATGTAAATGGGTGTCTGTACTTTTTGCACTCAGGGAACTAACACAAATGCTATCCTCTTGAATAACAAAGTGGCTACCTTTTCTTTGCAAGATACCAAGCTTGAACTTTAGATTGAATATATGTTAAACATTATACATGTTCAAGGTATTTCCACTGTTTGCTGGGATAGTTTATGTTTGACTCCATTACTCAAGTTTAGTATTGACTGAGCCAAAAGTTTAAAGAAACACATTCTTTGCTTGTTGCTGATCAAACTTCAGTAGCTTTCCATGCCAATTATGCATTTTAAGCTTGATGTACGAAATTTAGTCTTGGCTTTGTTTGCTGAGTATCAATCAATTACATTTACATATCAAATAGTGAAGAATGAGTCAATGGACTTGGTTTAATTTTAAATGGCTCAATCTAGTCAATAAAAGAACGTTTTGTGTCTATGAAATATGAATATAAGATTTTTTTTGGTCCTTGAAATTTCCTCTATTTTAATTTTTTTGTGTAATTTTTAATAGCTGTGCCCAAAAACATGGCCTCCCAAAAATCTGTCCTGGAAACATGTCCCCCCGTCCCCTTCCCATGTGGACTTTGGAGCAACTCGGCATACAACAGGCAAAATGGATTGGTTCACCAATTTGAATCATACACCTAGTCAAGGACACGTGTCTTTGGGTGATGATTCATCCTATATCATGTACAAGGCACATGTGACATTAAACTACCTCAGTAAATGCGATTGTACAGTAAATGATGTACTAAATGGTCCACACCTAACAAAAAATCTAATTTCTATTACTCAACTGCTTGATCACAACCTTAAGGTTGAGTTTGATTGTAAAGGAGGTAAGATGTCTTATTTGAGGCAATTCAAGAAGCTTGAAGATTGTTGCGAGAGCTTCTGGCATAGGGAAGATGTTTTAGCTTGAATTTGTTGACAAAACCAATCAAGCTTTTGTTGTAAAAGATACAGACTAAAGTAGTCTATGGCACAAGAGATATGGCTTGAGTTTTGGCTACCTGGTTGCTCTAATCAGGCATAACATGGTGAGAAAACTTCCCTCACTAAAGAAGAATACTAATGTTTGTTGCAGCTGTCTAGTTGGAAAAAAACATAGAGCTCCATTTGGCACAAGTACATATTGAGCTTTCTGGTCCATTGGATATGGTGGATACCAATCTATGTGGGCACATGCAACTTATTGTTAGTGGATCCCAATATTTTTTAGTTCTTTGTTGATGACTACTCACATAAAATGTGGATATTTTGCTTGAAAACTAAGGACCAAGCCTTTAAAGACTTCAAAGAATTTAAAGCCACTGTGGAGCGAGAAACTAGTAGCAAAATACACGTCCTCCACCCAAATCAAGGGGAGGAACACACCAGTAAAGAGTTCTTCGAATTTCTGAAGGCACATGGTATTCGTCGGTAGTTGACAGCATCTTATTATCCACAACAAAATGGTGTTGCAGAGTGGCCTAATCACTCTATCATGGAGATGGTGCACAATATAATCGAGTGTTCACACCTGCCTCATACATTTTGGGCAGAAGCAGTTCGCACAGTGGTTCACTTGTTGAATTGAGCACCCACAAATGCTCTTGATGGTAAGTCTCCACAAGAAGTATGGATTGGGCATATGCCTTCAATTTCTCTTCATAGTGTTTTTGGATGTAAAACACATGCATGTCCTTAAAAAGAAGAGAAAAAACTAGATAAAATGTCCTTGGCATGCGTCTTTTTTGGCTATTGTGAAGAATTGAAGGCTTACTAACTCATGGATATTAAAAATTAGGAAGATACACATCAACACGGATTTGTATATGATGATAAGAGTGAGTCCAATCTACCCTCCACACAACTACCTGATACAAACATTGATCTTATAAACATTTCCAATGTTGATAGTGGTAGTGTTGATGAGGACAATGATGATGGTGATGATTAGTTAGGTCCTCCAACACTATGAAGTGTTGAAGCCTTATTGACTCATGGATATTAAAAATTAGGAATATATACATCAACATGGATGTTGGATTTGATGATAAGAGTGAGTCCAATCTACCCTCCACACAACTATCTGATACACACATCAATCTTGTAAACATTTCGAATGTTGATAGTGGTAGTGTTGATGAGGACATTGATGATGGTGATGATCAGTTAGGTCCTCCAACACCACCACCAACAAAAAATGTTGAATGTATGCCCAAGTGGTATACAAGTACTATATGAGATGCAAAATTGGATGGAGTCCCAGACACATCCATTACAAGACCGAGGACTCGTAGCATGGTTCATGAAGAGGTCAATTTGGTTTTGATGTGTACAATTGCGAAATCTTTTGAGTCCTCAATGGTTCATGAAGTCCAAGATTCAAAGACTTGGAAAGATGTCATTAATGCAAAATCTTAGTCATTGATGAAAAACAATACATGGTAGCTTATAAATCTTCCACCAGGGAAGAAGCCTATTGGTTGCAAATGAGTCTTTAAGACCAAGTACAAAGTAGATGGCAACATTGATAAGTAGAAGCAAAGACTTGTAGCAAAGGGCTACACACAAAGATAAGGCATTGACTACGAGGAGACTTTTGCTCCCACAACCAAGATAAAAAAAATTAGATTGATATTTGCTATGGTTGTACAATTTGGAGGGAAAGTTCATCAGATGGATGTGAAAAGTGCCTTCTTAAATAAAGATATGCAAGAGGAAGTCTATATGACCCAACCAAATGGTTATGTCACATCAGGCCAAGAGCAAAAGGTGTGTAGACTTATCAAGTTTTTGTATGGTCTTAAATAGACTCTTCGAGCCTGGTACATCAAAATTGATGAGCATTTTGTACATGGATTCTAGAAGAGTCCATTGGATCCAAACCACTACCTTAAGGAGCAAGGGGGGAGTTTGTGATTGTTGTATATATTGCTGATCTAGTCATCACTAGCAGCTCAATGAAGATGATTGGTGCAGCAAAGAAAGATCTAAAGCAATCGTTCGACACGATAGATCGTAGGCTATTTCACTACTATCTTGGTTTGGAGGTATGGCAAAACGGACATCACATCTCTGTGTTCCAAATGAAGTATGCCAAGACAATAGTTGAGAAATTTTGGATGATGGATTGTAAGCCTATTGCAACACCTCTTGAGACAAGACTTAAGTTTTCTTGTTCAACTCTATCACTGCCAAAAAATGTAACTCTATCGGTAATTAATTGGGAGTCTCATTTACTTGACCTACACAACGCAAAATATTAGCTATGCTATCAATTATCTTTTCACAATTCATGCAAGAGCCAAAGGTGTGTGACTAGAAAACAACAAAGCGAAGATTGAGATACATTTTGGGTACTATTGAATATGGCATAGAATTAAAAAAGAATGACCAATTCTTCTCGACAGGATACACAAACACAAATCATGTAGGTTTTATTGATGATAGGAAATTCACTTCTAGATTTGTTTTCTTTTTGGGATTCAGTCCTATATCACGGGGTAGCAAGAAACAATCCTTTGTTTCTCTATCTTCCACTGAAGTAGAATATCATGCAGGAGTTGTTGTTTGCGAAGTGATATAGCTATGTCGCATACTTGCAGAGTTGGGAGTACCACAAAAATAACCGACGATCCTGTATTGTGACAATGAAGGTGTTTTAAAACTTGACCAAAATCCAATGTTTCATGAGTGCACAAAACATATCGAAGTTTAGGTACATTTCATATGTGAGCATGTTTAGCAATATAACATCCATCGCCAATTTTACCCAATTGAAATCTGAAGATCAGTGTGTGGATGTCTTCACTGGGTCACTTGCATGTGATAAGTTTGAGGCATTCGAAGATTCTTTCTTGTTCTCTTGAGACTGATAAATTAAAGGGGGGAATGTTAGATTAAATAAAATTACGTCAGGTTATTTATTCTTTAGTTAATTCATCCTAGATAGTTGGGTGATTATTTTATTATGGGGATATTATCATCCTCTAGGATTTCATTGTAGTGATATCACATGGTAGTTTTCAGAAGTAGTTAGTATTTTGTGGGACGTTGATAGAATAGCCTTCTTGAATATGGAAGTTAATGTTAGACTAAAAAATTGTATGAATAATGTCTTCTGCCATTCTTATTTGATTGAATAAATGATATCATTTGTTGCTCTGCCGAAATCCATGAGCAGGAAACTGGAACAAGGCCACAAAATCTTCAAGTGCTGGATAAAAAGCTGTATGCCAAATAGAGATGACACATCTGAAAACGGGGCACAATATATGAATGATTCTTCATCTTTTGAAAAGATAATCATCAATTTGATAGAAGAAATTTGAAATCAGAACTTGAATCAGGAATTTGACATGGTGAAAATTTGAAGTCTGGATATGGACAACAAAACACCTGGGTGTCAATTACACAGTAAGTTTATCATAGGCTGGAGGTTTGAGCTGATATCCATAAGGAAAAACGACTGCCAAAACTCCAATGTGCAGAAGAGATCTGATCGTCAGTGTCCCATACCAACTGATATTATTTATAGTTTTGAATGCTTATTTAGAATAGAAACTTGTATTTATAGGCCAAAAATCTTACAAAGACATTCAATGTTTCCAACTCCCACTTATCAACATTCACCAGTCCATTCTTTTTCAATTTATTGCTATCTACCCTCTGAATTATTCCCACAACCCACATACATGTCCTCATCATTCAAGAAATTGACGACTTTTATCTCGAAGGAAAGTAAGTACTTCAGCAGCTTGGATAATCAGTTTCAGCCTCCACTGAGCACCACGGCTGCATCTACTATGAGATTGATTCAGGGATACGGTTGAGGGGATTCAGCCAATATTTTTATTTTTTGTGAGCCAATTTTACCTTATATAGCAGTAGATTGGCTCTACAATAGACTGATTTTGTTGCAGCTCATTATACAGTGAGTTAGGGTGTCATTGTGTAGTTAACCCCCATTATACAGTGACTTCATTGCAGTCCTTAAACAACCAGGGATTTTGGTATTTATTGCCGGTATTTATTATAGTTCATGAAACTGAACGTCACTTCATTTTCAGGTGCTCGATCAATCAGGAGGTCAAGGGGAGTTCTTGTTTATTAAGAAATTCTGGAGTAAGCCTTTTTCCCCCAATATCTTGACCAGAGATGCACAGTTCTTTTTTCTTCCAATAAATGCATGACATCTTTATTTCACCTGATATCACCTATTGGTGATAACAAGCCTCGTGCAGTTGTATCCACCATGAATTCAAATAGCAGGAGATCACCAATTTTGGTATCTCGTACAGGTGGATGGCTAAGATACTATGTTGCCAGGATATGGGTATGGGTATGGGTACGGGTTTGATACGCATACGTCCGTACACACACACACAAATATGTTTTATACATATACTCATTTTGCTCATTTTTTAGTCCATAAGAAATACAAAACTTGAAACTATAGTACCTTCGATGTTCAAAAGAAAACATTCAATATTCTTAAGCTTTTACATTTTCTATGATATATGAATATTGTATTCCTTTGTGTTTCATTCATTTCCTTTGAGATTAATTTTTTGCCTATTTTAGTTGTTTGGCTACAAGAATGAATGTAATTATATGTTGTTTGTGTTCATCGTAGGACCTATTTAGTGTGTTTGACTCTAACCTGCCAATGATCATTGACAACAAAAGAATGAAGGTCCTAATGGTTGTGTTCCATGCATTCATATTATCCAAAATCACCTTCTAATCCTCCTTAAGGATGTGGTAAGGAGTCAATGTTGTGCCTTGGTAGTTTCTAGGAAAGTATGCTCTTTGAAACTTTAAGCTATGCAATTTGCGGTTCCAAATTTTTCTATTAGTATTGAAGATATCTTGAGATTTGATCTCATAAATAACTTGTACAGAGGCTCAGATATATGTCCAAATTTCTATGAATAACTTCTTTCCTTGGCCAACTGCTAATAAACAAGAGAGATTTTAAACAATCTCCATGTTTCCTTGTGGTCGCCATGCCCTCCTAGTCCATTCCTGAATAAAACTGAAGTTTGTTCGAGTTAAAATAAAATTAAAAAAAACTTTTTGAAAGACCCCCCACTGCCCTACCCTATTGATACATCCCGGTACGTCAAAACGTACCCGGGGCGTACCTGGTACATACTCGGACGTATACGGGACATATCCGTACCTAGTATGTATTCAGCATAGTTACCATGTTCGAAAAGTTTGGATAGTTCGAAAGGGGGAAAAAGTTCGGAAGTTCGGAATTTTTCAAAAGGCTCAGTTCGCAAAATTAATAAATACGATACATATATGATGATAGTTGAAAAGAAAAACCAATTACACATAATAATAAATAAATATATTATCTATGAACTTTTTCCTTTACGTGTATAGGTATTAGTGTTTCTTGTCCGTTTTTGTTTTGTGTTGAAGTTCTTTTAATTTAAACGCTTTAAAATTTTAATTAAAAAAAGAAAAAATAATGTTCGATCGAACTTGTTCTGTAAGTTCAGTCAGACCAAAAAGTATGGTTCGAACTGAATTTTCACTAAGTTTGTAAGAACCTGGTAACTATAGTATTTAGGGGGTACAGGAGGCTGGGGGACGAATCCTGGTAACAGAGATCCTAAGGACACCAATCTATATTTTCAGCCTCCAAGTTAACTTTCTTGATGTCGGCACCCACACTACTACGCACAACTGCACTCCTGCTTATGTGGTCTTAAGCTTCCGAAAGGATTTTCTAGCTTTTAAGTGGATGCCCTAGTCAGGATTTTCACGGTACTTTTCACATCCACGACACAAATTGTGGACCATTAATTGTAAGTAGAGAGGAAACAACGAGTCATATTTGAATAAATTCTTCTGGATTCATCTGTGTCAGAAAGTTTGTCTGATGGTTTAGATCTCACTAATGTATTCATCTTTAGGGCAAGAAGAATGAAGCCAACATGTATTTTTTCTTATTCTTTTTGGTGATTTGGTGAGGGGTTTTCTGCAGATCCCAGAACCATGCGACACAAACAGGGGCCCAGTCCTCAAGCATGGGTTTTTACACTCTGCCCACATGCTTTAGTACCTTCATCATGACAGGTCATGTGAGCTCGTGCGCAGTTAATTCCCATTGTGATTTCAACTTAAGTCTTCATTGTGGTAATGCTCACTCTCGGGTTGTCTTAGACTTTACCAGTCAGTCACACCCGTTGGATGATAAGGAATAGTTACATGAGCTATTGTATTATTAAACAATGCGACAGTCACACGAGTCATTGCATTTTAGTTTATATAATAATGTAATTGAATTTCACATATCCCCGCATAATCTTCTCCATAAAAGCTTGCTTCATGCAGAACCCTCCTTGTACATTTTTTTCCTCTAATAAGTTCCCTTCTTCCAGAAGCTTTATTGTACATCATTTGTATTATCTAATACAAATGAGTGTACATCATGTATACAACGAGGAAAATCTGTTTGTTTTCATTTCATCATCGCTGTAATAAATCTCCTTCACTGATCCCAATGTGTGTATTAAATGCTTCTCCTGATGAAAATTAACAGGGAGATCAGATGACCTTTTTTAGTTTGCAATTTCATGCTACTGAAATCACACTAATCAGATCGATCAGTAGTAAATACAGCCATAAATGGCAGGTCAGTCAGGAGAGAAACAAAAAGAAAACATACATTAATAAATCACAAATTTCAGCTATGTGATTATGCCAAAAAAAGTATTATGATGCCTATGGCAAGTTATAATGATGTCGTTTTGTTGTCTATCAAATTTGGACAATTTGTCTTGTTTCTGTACCTCTTTCCTCCGGCAGTTTGAATATGTAGTTAATTAGATACATAATTTTTTCAGTCCATAAGATTAACTTGATGTTTTTGGAAACTGTTGTGTAAAAGCATTTAATTATGTAGTTAATGCCAAATCAATTCTCTGTACTCTAAAAAATGAAGTGGTGACAAAAATCGAAAGAACCATGGAGGCAGTCAAAGATTGGGCGATCACCACTCACAACGTGATAACATCACTAACTCTGCTACATAATCATAAAACTTATGGAGATAGTGATTTTATCAACTTGTCATTACATGGTTGCAAGATGCCTGCCAGGGGATGTTAAACAGGGAGTGTCTATGTTGTGTGTCTGCAGGGGACTTCCCCATTCACTGAACTTCATAGTCATGTAGAAATTTATTACAATGTCGATGACAAACTATTTGCTCATTCAAACCAAAAACACTATGTTTACCATACTTACGCATTGCACGGGGCAACACTTGAGAGCATCAAACAAAACAGTCATGCAGGAAACGTACTTCCAAGTATCTTCAGTATGGCACGCATCCTTTTCTAAGATATTTCAGATTCTAATCTGCATTTAGAGATTGAAATGGTTACACCATATAAGTATGGTGAGAAATTGCAACATCCTGCCCAGGTTGAGTACATCTGCATTTTCTTGCAGCTGTCCTTTTAAGAAGTGGTCACCATGCTGAGTAGTATATGTCTAGTTTCATGGAATTAATACTTAAACTGGCAATGGTGCAGGGCTGCTGAAAGATGTGATTCCGTTAATAGCAAAACACCATAGATGCCCTTGATGTTGTAGTGTTCTGATTTTGTAAGCTCAGTTTTGATTTTGATTTGGTGTTTGTGACTTCTGCAGAAACTTTCGGATTTGGTCACAGAAGCATACAAGGATGCACATCAAAAGAGTGTTCAGGTGACTATCATCATTTTTTACTATTTTAATGTCCTAAGGTTCTTTTAAGATACCATTTCTCAATAAGTGTTTTTGGTTTCTTTGGTCTCCCGTTTTTTTGACTGTTGATTGGCTGATGGGTTTTTTCCTATTTGGCCCAGGCTATGAAGGAAAGAATGAAAAATCTTGCACAAAGCCTTGGTATGCCCCCTGGGCTTGGAATTGGGGATGGACAAAGCTAATCTATTCTAAACTTCTAGTTAATGTCTTTGGAGACGAATTAGATTCAATTTTGTATATGACGGAGGATGAAAATGACGCTTCTTTATTTATTAGCAAGCGGCAACTCAATGTGGGGATACGCTTTTTAAGCTCGCGGGCTACGAAGAGGAAAAATTCATTCTTTAGATCTGTTATTAAAATAAAATTTCTAGTCTCTTATGAGCACAAATGAAAACAAAATTTCATTGGATGTTACCTTGTAAATGCATAGAGCAAAAATGGCTAAATTGTTGCAATGCTTGAGCATGCCAACTGTACTTTCTTTAATATTGGTGTAACTTGGATGTCTCATTCTGTTTATGGTTAGAATTTTTGACTTACATAATCTGGCATTCTTCAAACTACTCGTGTGATGGATAATATGTTAAAATTATTAATCATTTCATATCGAATAATGAACCCCCTTGTAGAGCTGATCCTCTAATGTTGCATATGAGCAGATGAGGTTTTTCAATAACTTTCTTCAAGGGTTAGACAATGACTGTGCTCAAGGTCTGCATTTGTGCTTCTTTGGTTTACATCCATTGAAATGGCTTTCAAAATGGTATTGGAGCAGGACACAAATGATGGTTCTGCTTTCTTGTTGAAGCATTTTTTAATGCCAAAGAGACCTTGTTGCAAATGCCTGTGGCTCTAGTAGTGCATTGAATGGTATTTTTGGCTTATAAGTTGCATTTGAATGTCGTTAGCATGTATTGCTGTTCTCTTCTATGTGTGGTTTCCATATAGTTTAGTGCCTCAAAAAGTCAACACAATAAAATAAGTTTGATTGAGGACTGCCAACATTGTTAAAACAATAATTTTAGTACCAGCAAATTTAATGTCTCATATTATTAGGCTTTCCAAAAACTTCCATAGGTACCGAGCAAAGTGCAAAAGATTTAGTTCCATTTTCAGTTTACTCTTTACCTCTAAAGTGTATGAATTGATAGTAGACATTGGAGTTTGAAGAGGGCAATTTGAGGGACATTGATCTCTATCCCTTCTCCATGATACGTGGTTCAACTGGAGAGATGTCTCTCTTTGTGGTTCACTGGGATGCTAGTTTTGGGAGACGGATCTTAATGGAGTTCATTTCTATAGTATAATCAACGTTTACAATCAAGTTCACAGAAAATAACCTATCAAAGGTTAACAACTTATCTCGTGGACTCACGAAGGAGGTTTTTTTTGTCTCTTACATGTTTGGTTGAAATAAATCATTGGTACATCACTTATAGTCAACCGAAATTTGTCTCTTACAACTGCCAAATGATAAGTTGAAATCTAAGTCTAAACTGGTACTAAGCATTGTTCTGTAAGTATGTGTGTATATACAGGTGTGCTTATATTATATCAAAACTAGGGTTAGGCTAATTAAAATATTGTATGAATGTGTAATAAGATAATTCAGAACAATGAATACAGATTATGAAAGGATAATATACTTTATCAAACACACTTTTAGAAAGTTCCCTGGAAATTACAGTTAGGATTAGGAACATATTTGCTCGAGACGGGCTCAGGTTATATGACAATGATATGAAATTGGATGCGGATGTTGTGTAGGGTATCATAAATTTGTTTGTAATTTAAAATTGATAATTATTTAATTTATTCTCTCTCTATCTCTCTCTCTATATATACATATATGCCCTACCCAATTGTATCCATATCAGGGGGCCTTTAATACAAGCCCTATCCGTATCTGACATCGTATCTGTATCAACATCTGTATCCATATCCATGTGACTCTGCATAAATGAGAATGTCGAATATAGTTAAAAATAGAGGAAGCCATGGTACTCTTTCAATCATTTTGATTTGATTACTTGGTTATATTCAAGGGCATGCCTTTGAGTGGTCAAACACAAGTTGCCTTAGAGAAAGCAACAGAGTCACTTTTATCATGATTTCAGAGTAGAAAACTGCAATCCATGGTGCCAGGAACCATTGTTATTTTTTCCTACTCAAACTGTGCATTGGTTTTGATCATCATAAGCCAAGTGGCTCTCCATCATGCCTCACTCCACCCCATACTGTCTTTTGTGCTTTGTATATCCTATTCCTTTTCTTTTGTTTCTTTTTTATTCCCTTTTTAATGTGTTTGTTTGTTTCTCTCTTCCCACACCCAGCTCTCACCACTTTATCATTTCCCCTTAGTGTTTTAGTTTCATGTGTCCAATGCCTAGCTACCTACATAACATTTTTTTCACTTTTACCTCCTTCCTGTTTCACCTCACCTGCTTCAGAGTTTTTTATTGTTGTTATTTATTTTCTATTATCTTTCATTTTCACCCAACGACACTCCCTTTCTCATGTTTTCAACTGCGTAATATATCTTGCCCTTTTCCTCCACCCCCCCTCCTCTTTTCACAACAGGATTCACCTCCACATTCCCCACTGACATCTTGAAGATTTCACTGTTAAAAATAGCAATAACGGAGGAAATAATATCCATGGGTTCTTGAAAACAAGCAACATCCAGAGCGAATACAGGGGTTTTGACTGGTACTATTCCATGTTGCTTATAAAACATCTATGGTCTTTCAATCTCTATTATTATTACAACATCAACAGCTGTTCAATTCTTTTCAAGCTAGCTCAGATCAGAATGTTGACCTGAAAAGCTTTTCACAACCTTAATTGTACGGTAGCTCCAAAAATGTCCTCTCCTGATCAACAAGCACCGATGAGTATCAGTCTTCTCAGAGTTGAATGATACTACGCATTCAAGATCTTCACCAAACTCTTACCTGTGTGCTGCTACAATCCTAATTAGGGTAAGACTGCAAACTTCTCGGGTCAAAATAAAAATTCCTTTCCTCCATTTGGCTCGATGACTCAAATATTTTTATTTGGATTGAATAGAAGCAGAGTTAGAATTGTTTGGCCCCATAACTGTTTGCTTTACCAATAGGCTCCTTCCCTGTGGGCTGCAATAAATTTCAATAAATGTAAACCCTGACAATACCTGCTTCTTTTGTCTTTTGGGTCATATCATGTCTTCTCATCTCAGGATTATGAAATCTCTAAAAAATCTAAGACTCTAAGGCATGGGAGGAAGCCAGCAAAAACTATCAAACAATCTTTGTTCCAAAAAATGGTAAATGGTGCTGCTTGTCCTTCTATTTCCAGATGAAGCAAAGAATTTTAACGAAGGCTGTATGGAGAGCAAGCCTTGAGCCAAATGTTATAAGGCTTTTATGACACTTATTGAGAAAGTTTATTAAAGGAGAAAAGGAGAAGGTAACATGCAGATGTTTCCAGTCCATCACAAGCTTGAAGTTGAGAGGCTGGCGGAGCCAGTGTATTGTTATAGAGGACGATGATATGGAGTACACACCTGGCATGCAGCCCCAACAAAGTCTGTTTCACGAATCACAACCATAGCCACTCGCTTGCCAACAACGCTGAAGCTTTCCACATTAAAGCTTTCAACAGAGAGGTTACTAATAGGAATTAGACCAACCAAACCATGATTAACCAAATTGTGGGACTTCAAGCCAACAATGCGCAAGCTTTCAACATAATCCCTAACAGGGAGGCTAGTGATAGGAAGTAGACCAACCAAACCATAATCAACCAAGTTGTTGGATTTCAAGCTCAAAAAAGCTCCCTTTGTATCCAAAACATCACATGTCAAAGTTAGATCCTTTAAGGACTTTGGAACCCCTATCCCCAGAGCCGTCAACAATTTGTCAATCTCTCCACAATGGTTTCAGGCAATGCTTTGTTCTACTTAGACCAATCATAATTCACGGCTTAACCTTGAATTCCCCCGTCTTGGCTATGGCAACCACATGTTTTTCCGGCATTAGGTCACCCCCTCAGCAAAACTCCCAAAATCAGTACATCCATCTTCTCCCTAATGAGAATGGACCTCAAGACAAATTCCCTGCAGAAAAAAATGTCAAAGAAAGTACCATTCTTTCTGCCTTGCACATTGTAGATGGTAGTTTGAAATTCCTCGAGGAATGTGGTAGTCAACGCCATATTATGGAAAAAGCTCTGAGGTCCATGGAAAGATGTATTTCCTTCCTTGGTGCTGTTTTCCAGCAAAAAATCAAGAGGATATAGATGCTTCACCACATGATGTATGATGATGTTGAGGCTCAATACAACTATATGCCTTCTGCTAAGCACCAAACTTTTCATGAGGGAGCCTTGGGGAGTGGTAGTGAAACTCCTCCCTAGTGGCCTGCTTTTGAGACAATAAACGGAGCAGACAAAAGTGCATTTGCATCTGATTAAGTGGAAACTGATGTGCCAAGTCAAATCTGATGGCTTTAATGAAATATGAGAGCAATCATTATTCCATCACGACAATTTCATTGCTTGCAATAATGAATGTTATTTGAACAGCAAAAGACTGACCAAATTTATATACACCTCGTAGATTTAAATTGCCTTTATTCGACTAATATGCAGCTTTGTTTCAGTAATATTAGTACTCTTAGTATAATATATCTCTGGTTAAATTTCTTTGATTTCTGGTCTATTCCTCAAATGTAAACTTCTTCATACCAGTTATCTCTGACCTGTCCTCAATTATCAGAACTAGAAAGCTCTTGATGTAATTTGTTCCACCTTTTATCAATATATATTGAACTTGTATCAATTGAAAATTGTAGTCTTTCTGTAATATTTAAAGTCACAGTGTGGGTTCTGTAGCGTATGCAAATCTCTCCATCTTTGTAATCAAATGTTCTAGGTGAAAAAAGTTTCCTGATCATAGCCCATCAAGTGTGAACAATGCTAAGGTGTAGGAATTATCACGATGAAGACCTAAGTTCGAATCCTACCCGGGAATCATTGGGTCAAGCTCCTTGCAATAATGCAGCCTTGATAAATCCACTGAAAAAGCATGTGTGCTACACACTCAGGGAATGGGCTTCTGTTTGTGTCCCCAATCGGCCTAGGCCCCACGGTGTCCAAAAGTTATCAATAAAAAAGGTTTCCGATTTCACTAATGAGCTTTATATCCGTATGGGGGTTTTCTTTATGTAAATATATGTGTTTTATCTGTGGATGATTGATCACTTAAACTTAGGGTCTTGATTTTTGGTGTTTGTTTTCTCAGCAAAAAAGTTAGGTCAATATAAGCTTTTCCAGTTTATACAATAAAACAACTGTTTGATGAGTTGAGTTGATTATAGATCACATTTATCGTGACAATTATTCAGAGTATATCAATGATTATTTAAGGGCCATGAAGAGACCGCTTCTTTTAATAGACAAGACATGGAGACACTTTCATAGGAGAATAATAAGAAACATGTTATCGATTTTCAAATCTTAGTTTCATTAAAATTTGGCAGTTTAAGTGACATATTGCAAAAGCGAGGAAATGGCTATATTAGTAGTGGTAGTAGTCAATGAGACTAATAGAAAAACGAAGGTATATTAATGTCCTTGAATGATCAATGTAGGTCAATGGAATTTAAAAGTATGCTAGAATAGCTTGTCGGGGGTGCTGAAATGAGCAGGAAAAAATAAATTACCTAGGAGGCAATAAGACCTGAAAAGAGTGGGGAGTCGGGGATGTTAACTCAAATAGGTAAATTCTACACTAGTTGGTATTTGCAAAGCCATATGATACAAAACTAGTTTTTCTTTAAAGCAAACCCAATGTTACAAATAAAATGGCCAATGGAACTAAGAGTGCCAAATGAAGAATGAATCTCTTAGCCTTAGAGATGGATTACTGATGCCGAATAAAGCCCGTCATAGGGATTATATAAATGCTTGTAAGTTAATGGATATCGCATAACGATTACAAGCTAGAGGAACCCACACTGCATGCCACTAAAACTATCCACAATGTTAGTGTTAGAGGGGGGGAGGAAGAACAAACAGTTCTCTTCCAGTGCCTTTGCTAAAGAAATTGTTGCAATGTCTCAAACTGAGATGTAGCATCTTTTACGTACAAAATAATCATAGCATGCTTTAATATCATTATAGATGACAGTTACAAATTTAAACCTGGATGTTTGGATCAAATGCAGTGTTTTTAGATGAGAGTAAAAGAAGATATAAGAGAAACATGGGCACTTGCACCAGGAAAATCACACCATGGAGTGCTTGCTACTCTAAATAGGTTTAGAAACCCTCGATATTGAGAAATATATCAAACAATATAGAAATGACGATGTATGTATGTAAAAAATGGGTTACATATAGGATAATAGGACAGAGGCATCCATCTACCTTAAGAGACCTGCTACTTTTTATGTAATTTATTCTTTGGTAAAGGATGGCTTGTTTTGGCCTAAACTATTTATTTTGGAATTATTGGGCCAATATTAAGTTGTTTTGGCCAAATTTGGGCCATTTTATCCTTAGTGAAGAGATTCCCTTGCTGAAGGAAGATATTTGTAAACACCTCTTGTGCTCATGATTTACCTATTTTTTGTAGGATTCGAAACCAGAGTAACTGGATTCGTATGTGGCACAAATCCCCCAGACTTACTAGAAGTTTGACAATTTAAAATAATCTTAATGCATAAAAATTGCTTTTAATGTTCTAACTTCTTTTAAATCGTAATTGTTTTCTAGTTCTTTTTTTCTGTGTGTTTTTTCAAGACCCAGACGATCATAGGTGGTTCAGTTCACAACTCGGCAAAGACTTGCCAAGACTCATAACTTTGTTCAAGTCTTTAAGACCTATTCTGTTCTCTATAAGACTATGTTATACAAGTCAGGGCTTTGATTTAATGAACTAATGCCTACATGGCCCAAGTACATACAAGAGAAATAATGGTGGATTCCATGGCTTTTGAAATCTTGTTTCAGAGCAACAGTGGAACTTATCTAGTTCTTACGCTATTATCTGGCTAGCTAGAGGAGGCAACTTCAAATGTGCTCCAAGAACAGCATTGTCAAAAGGGGAGGCATGCACTTGATAAGCAATATAGTTTGATTAATTATATATTTTTATCCTTTCATTTGGAAATTAATTTTATTTAAGAGCTATCATGAATGAACACAACCCTTAATAACTTGGCACGAGGACAGTATAGAATGAATCCTTGAATTTATAATTTGAACAATTAGTGTATGAATATGGATTAGTATATGTTTTGGGAGTTCCAAAAATTCCTTTCTAAAATGACATTTGTCTACCTTGAGTGATCTTGTCTTCCCTATGAAAGTGGAATGGTTTAGTTCACTTCACTATGTACGTAAGTCCAATAATTGATCACTTCCATTTGCAAAATTTTTGTAGAAATTTTAATCAGTTTTGCCAAAACAGGATTACCAATTTCAATCCTACTTTGTGCAAGTTTTGAATTTTTTTGAGGTTTCAAGACATAATTTTAACAAATTTTCTTATACGTGCCCTTGACTCGCAGTCTTACAAGCTACAACTATTTGACTTAAGGTGTTCTTGGCAAGAAAGCATAGCTCCTGTCAATGGTTGATTATGATACGTTTGCTTTGATACCTAGCTAGGCTTATTGTTTTCAGTGTCATTTTCCACAAATAAACGTCACAGCCCGTGTTTTCTCAAATGGTTGCTGAAAATATTTTGAAGATACATAATATATGTTAGTGATTGATTAGTTTGATTGCAGGTGACACTCTTCTCTTCTCTATATTTAAATAAGCATAGCACTTAGAACAGCAGTCTAATAAATTTTAGTGATGGGCTCGTTTGATTATATTTAAATATTAAAATATGCATAGCACTTAGAACAGCAGTCTAATAAATTTTAATGATGGGGCTAGTTTGATTATGTTGTTTTGCAAACTTTTTTCGCGGAGGTCATTTAGACTTTGAATTAGAATCAAATTTGTTGTTGATATACATTGAGAAAATTTTCCCACATAATTAATGGAATTAAGATGTCAATATTGGCCAACATCTTTGTTCTTCCTGGGAAATTGTATTTTCTACTTGTAACTAATGATTTTTGTACTGAATATTTCCTCAGTTTTTATGTAGTTCAGTCTCCTCAAATTACTTTTCCTATTCTAACATTTCATTTTGTGTACATGTAATGTAGGAGGCCTGGAACAAATTCAATTCAGAAGAGCTCTTCTAGAGATGTATTCATATTGTAGGAGCTTTAAGCACAGTTTTAAGGGTCAGGTTCAGTGCAACTTGATTGTAAAAGTTCCAACTCATCTTCCAGAGGTACCGAGTTCAGATTCATTGAACCGACTTATCCCGTCCAAGATAGATCCATGAACAATTTATGAACCGCATTCTTGTTCGGCAGCCAGAAAGCATAAAGAGTGGTATGGGTTCTCAGTCCTAGTTCTGCGACCATGTTATGGGCTTACATTGATTATGGGCCCATGTTGACTTTGGATTTTTGTGGAGGGCAATTTATCATTAATAGTATTCTTTTTTGCCCATTGTAACATGTATAATGGTCTGTGTCAAGATATGGGCAGTTTTATTACCCTGCATACTGTGAACGCCTGAATCGACAAATGTACAAGTTGGTCTTTGACCGCCTAGCCAGAGTGGTGTAGTTTTGTTCCACATGTTATATTAGTTCGCAGATTCAATACAGTCAATCGTGTTTAGAGTGAATGGATATTGTCGGATTCATTGTTTCAGTGGACTGAGAAAGCATGCTTGGCAGTGCTTCTATGAATAGATTCTACAAACTATGTACTGGTGATATCAAGTAAGAAATGGGTTGCGTTGGTATTCAGTAGTATTTTGTTTGAACTATATTGAATAGATTTTTCTAATTTATATTTTCTTATAGGTCACAAATTAACTTCTGGAATGCACAAGTGTTTGAAAATACGGCAACTTCCTCTTTAGAATTGTGTTTTACCATCTAATTTCTTCTCAGACTATGTTAATGTTTTCAGATCCCATGTTTTTTTATTCCCATGATTGTTCATCGTCTTGATTTGCTTTTTTCCCTTGCATCATAGTCTTGTTTTACTGCTTTGCATTTTTTAATTGCCAAGTACTTGAGTTATTAAGGGTTGCTGTGTTGGTTGGGTCCATTTAACTCTATCCCTTTCTTGTCATTTGTCGTTGTAAGACTTTTATCTTTATCTAAAATAATACACATTACTACTTACGGATCTTCTACAAAATGAGCAGGATCATTGCATTAGCTCACATAATTTCTAGGGGTTACAAAACGACAAACTAAATGATTAAGAAAAATCTGTTAAGGCCATAACTTGTGCTCTGGTTTTGTGATGCATTACCATATAAATACTAAAACAGTAATACGATGTTTCGACATTTTACAGATAAATTTTGTGAAGGTACACCAGATTCCCTTTTTAGGTCGTTTAGTTTGTTTCATTTGTACTGTTGAATAAGCTGGATTTATATAACCAAAACTAAGGTACTTGTTGGGCATCTCTATTCCAGGCCTTAGATGGCAAGATGCACCTCACTACTGTCTAAAAGGGCATGGTAGAATGTTCTATAGATGTTTAATACTGCTCATTGGTGTGGGAGGAAATATACAGTTGTGTTTATATTGGCACTAACTGCTGTTAGTTTCAACATATAGAGGAACAATCCATGCTGTGCTTTGGGATCTAAAGAGTACATTTACTTTTGAGAATGTCGTGCTAAGGAGTGAATGACTAGACCTTTGAAAATATGCCATGTTGAAAGTTCTCGAGGCATTATGTAATATTTAGTGAAAATTTGATTGGAGTTTAGTGTAGACCCCAAGGCATTTATAAGTTGTTATATTGCATGTTCCTAGAGTGTTTATGTACTCGTTGATTATTGATCCAAATGGGGCATTATTGGTATGTGATTTGTTTGTTCTTGGTGTCTATTCTCCCTTTCCTCATTAGTCTCTCTTACCTTTCAAACTCTGCTTTGATTGCATGGTTTTTTGGCAAAATTTGCCTGGATTGCGCACTTCATGTCCATTGCATGCTAGTTAGCCAACAAAAACCCCTGACTTAACCAGGATCGTGCACTTCATGTCCATTGCATGCTAGTTGGCCAACAAAAACCCTGGACTTCACCAGGATCGTGCACTCCATGTTCTTGGCAGAACACAAATAATGGTAAAAAAGCAAAAATGACGGAGCTACGACATATTGTGCAACCCTTGTCAACAAAAACTCCATATTTTACCAGGTTGATGCACTTCAAATTTTACTAGGACTATGCTCTTCATGTTCCTAGCATGCAATGATCAAATTTGAAGGGCCAGTCAAAATTTTATTTTGACGGGCAAATATTTGCCCAGGCCTTCCATGATGAAAAGTATCATTAATACTTAACACTTCACATGACAAGGATAAATCAAGTCTACATGTCAAATCCATTCATTACAAAGGGTTTTAATATTGCATGCCAACAAAAATTTGCTTCATACTCTCAAATGATATGTCTTTCACACCCATATCCTTCATTGTTTTTTTGTGTAACACACTATCTTTTTGAACCTTTCTATAGATGCACATTTATTGTTGTAACTGGTATATATTCTTAGGAAGCATGATATTCATGAGCATAATTTAAACTACTATTATAATAAAAATCATGTTTTAATTCAGAGCAGAAAAAACAAACAAGAAGAAGGAAGCATGGCCCATAATGTTTTGAAGGAAAAAATGTATAATAGAAGATATTGAACTTGCTTAAAAATTGGACAGAGATGATTAATGTAGAACCTACCAGAATATCATGTAGAAGAAACACTAGCTATTTGTGACTTTTGAATAAAATCGGTGGCATGTAGGAAAAACTCCAACTATCTGGAACTTTTGTATATCAAGTTGGAATATCGTGAATTAAATGTTAATATTTAGGTGTCCATATCCATAACTGTAAGAGAAAACTTTGAGCAGTATATTACAAACAAATACAAAATTTCAGGTACTCAAAAAGTGGAGGGAGATTCAAAAATTTTATTGAAAAAATTAACTGCAATACTTACTCGTCTTTATGAACACACATGGAAATACTTAGGGCAGTTTTTGCGGAAATGGTATTGTATTTATGACATTGTGTTGCTGCGCTGGCAAGTGGTAATTTACAATGGAAGTGGCGGTGCTAACTATAAACTTGCATTAACCAAAATAACGTTTGACCAAATTTACAAGACATTACTTTGACAGTTAAATAAAAATTTAATTTTTTTTACAAAATGGTTTTTCAAAAACAAAAACCGTAAAGACTAGCAAGAAAAAATTCCTAGGACGGGCGTCAAATCTCATTTCTGGTTGACGGCCATTTTTCCACACAGCCCTTCTTTTGACAATTTGAAAAAAATATTACACTTAAAATTTGTCAAATGATTTATAAGTTTTGAATTTTTTTTTACAGGCAGATTTTGACCTGCCCTTTTTGACGGGTTTGAAGCCCTCGGAAGGGCTGTGACGGGTTCAATTTTGAACGCTGCTAGCATGACACATTATGGTCAAAAAATCAAAACGTTGGGACCGCGAGATATTGTGCATATTGGCATGTTCGGAAAATGGTGTGCACATTCCTAGTGAAATTCAAGGTTTTTGACGGCTAAGGGTGCACAATATCTCATGCTGCTATCCTTTTTAAGTTTTGACTGTTATTGGTGTCGTGGCCGGGACATGAAATGCATCACCCTGGTGAAAGTTTGGGTTTTTGTTGGCTAAGGGCAAACAATATGCGGTGGTTCCGTTGTTTTTTGCCATTTGCCAGGAACGTGAAATACAATCTGGGTGAAATTTGGGGTTTTTGTTGGCTAAGGCTGAACAAAATGCCGTGATATTGTTGTTTTTGCCTTTTGATTGTTGTTTGTGTCATGCTTGGAATGTAGAGTGTACAATCATTAGGAAATTGGGTGGGTTTTGTTGGCTACGGATGCACATCATGTAGTGGTCCCATTGCTTTTGCCATTTTGGCTGATATTTTGTGTTGAATTGCAAGAATTTTGTTTGCCTAGAAATGCATAACTGCCCTAGTTCATTTAGACATCTGGAACCTATTAAAAAGCACTATTATTTGGCAATTCAAAGGAATTCAATTATTGCAGCTTAGCAAGATTATAGGTTCAATATATAAATCAACGGTTAAATCTTACTCCCTACAACTATAAGGAATTTTGAACATCCATAATTCCAATTCACATGCACTAACTTATCGGCCTTCCAGAAGCACCTACGTACGCTGCTGCTATTATCAACATAAGTGTACGCTAAGCTCTAGTGATGGTAATGAACCGCATAATGTCTTCTAATAGGTAGGTTAATGACAATATCCTCACTGATTTCAGCTACTTGATCTATGTCAAACATTGTCAGAACTTTTCCAAAGATATCAACTTTGGACTGATTAAAACAACTTTGGGCTGATTAAAACAATTTTGGACTGATTAAATTGTCTATTTCTGTAAGTGAAGTATATTTATAATTTTCAAGTTATGGTTGCATCTTTTTCTATCATTTCATTAGGCTGAGAAGAGGTAGAAAAGAGCAGGTCCAAATTTAGAATGCAGCAGGAGGAATATTGGAGTTTACAACATTAAGAATAATAACAACACTATAGTCGCTGTTCAAGATGACAAATGGAGAAATATTTTGATAATAAATAGCATGCAGGGCTCTATATAATCTGTTTAATGAACACCCGTTGCCTTTTCATCGGGTCAATGATTTTAGTTTCAAATTTCTCTGTCACTACATCTTGACATCTAAGCTATAGTTTGTGATTCGTGGGGTGCAACTACCTTATTTATATAACCTGCGAGCCAACCCAATGAGGCTTAAGGAAAGTAGATTATAGTAGATCTGACGTTTTAAATATCTTGCACAGTATAGACATTATTGGGAAGGAATGTGAAGAACTGATTTTTATTTTATAAGGTTGTATTTGCGTTGTAAAGGTCATCAAAACCAATTCAATTTGAATGGAGGGGTTTGTTCTAATGCCTACAATCTATAGTACTTTTTTTAATTAGGCAAATGGTTAGGGTTTTGAAAGGCTCTTAAACCCTCACAAAGCAAAAAGATAAACTAAGAAAGTTCACTAACAACATGTATTTAACAAGATAAAAAATTGATCCAACTAAAAACAAACAATAAACTGCAAAAAGTTAGTGGAAAGACCTCAAATATTATGGACTAATGCCCCAAATCAGCATCAATTTTTCCCTGTACCATTTTTTCTTTTAAATTCATGCCACCCCCTTGAGAGGGTTCCTTCGTGACTATCTGCAAGTCTAAATCCTTACCAAGAGGAGAGTATGAGATTAAGTATTCAAGATTCGATTTAGTAACTAGCTCCTTATTTGAATCTAAATTCTTTGATACATGGCCTATTTTCAACCTTCATGGCTGGTATTTTATTTATTATTATAAAAAAGTTTATAGGGTTTTCCTAGACATTTTAAATCTTAGTACCCTATAATCATATTTAAAGAAGGGAATAATTGTAACTTTATGTACATAATCATAGTAGTATTTCTCTTTCTAGAATCTAAATAGTCATCATGAAGGTGAATTGAATTGTTATCCTTGAAATGAATTGAATAGTGACACTTTATTATAAATATGTGCAACTTACATCTTATTTTATATTATACAATTTTGGGTTTAGGCCTTGCAATTTTGCAATTGATTTGAAACCCATATTCCAGACCTAACATTGGCCTTAGAACACATGCTTTTTTCCCTAATATTTCAACTTTGAACTCTTCCTCCAATTTGGTCATATAATGGTTGAAGAAAGCATCCACCTGCCTATCTTGTAAGTAGTACACAATCTCCTTAATACCCTCACACAAGTAACAAATTCTGCCCCTTCTAGTCCCCTTTATTGATCAATATTGCCCCTCGAACCTTCGCACCATCGGCCACGAGCCTCATTTTTAAAATTTTATCATCCATTTTTTGAATGTTACAATCTACTAAGTTTTTAATGCTACAACCATTAACATTGACTGTTGAATTTGTCTATGTGGTATAAGGCCAAAAACAACTGTAGTCTTTTATTTTACCAAACAACCCAAGGTGCACTGGTATATCACTCAGACAGATTTGAGCACTCACCCAAAGCACACAAGGGTACCAGGTCCCTCTTTTATGGCAGCTTTGTCAAGGATTTAGCATGATAAACACACATATAATCTAGATCCATAATAACCATTCAAAAGTAAAGCATAAACAAATATAGATCACAACCATAGTGCATGAAGGATTAAACAAGAATTATGATCATATTTACGATGCAAGATCCAGAAATAAATATGTCAATAGCCATTATCCAACCACATAGATCCATTGTATTAATCACTATAAAACACAAGCTGAATGCATACATAATAGTATCATCATAGGCCATGCGTGCCCATAAACCATTATCATAACCTTACAAGCATTCATGGAGTAAGATCCCTTAAACTATGCAAATCGATACATATATACATACATATATATATAGGAGTGGGGACTTTCCCTTCACCGCCTATGCATCCTCAAAATAGGTTGCATGCTAAGAATAGCCATGCACTGCTATAAAATAAATACAAAAGCATGCAAGCTCTTCTAATAATAGATCTCATATAGTTAACTCCTAGTTTAGATCTTGTTATTAGCTCAAAACACTGCATGTCACTTGATCTTCCACTCATCCCAAAATAACCTTTGTTTAGTCTCCAAGTCTTCTTGCCTTTAGTGTTATTACACTCAATCCATTCTTAGCCCATCCATGCAAAATGGTTAAGTACTCAATTCTGACTTTCCTGGGTGCACCCTTTTCAGTTATATTCCCATGTGTACCTATACACCCCATGTCCATGTGCCCTAACCTTATGCACATTCAGTACTTAGGATGTAATTAATTAGCCCAACATTACGCCACACTTGTTTCGTCACCGCCCTCGACTATGGGTAATCATGCCTTATATCACCAAAAATAAGACTAAGGAATAAAAGAATGTTCTATACATAAAGAATGAATAAATACCACAAAACATTTGGGTTCCCTACTCTTTTGATGACAACACTAACTTGGGATATTCACTTTTGATTTCTGCCTCTAATTCATTCCAATCACTAAGCACCTTATTTTTCTTGTCATGGATATCCATGAGTACTCCTTCCATTTCATCCATAGTCATGGTTTCACCTTCATTATGCAATACCATAAGGAAGTTTACGATAATCGAGATCATCTTGTCCATTACATCCATGCGTCGTGCTATCAACTTTCTAATCTCCTTTATTCTATCTTTATGAGGGTCTGAGGCTCCTGCAAGCGCATCACGCTTTTCTGCTAATAGTGTCAGCCTCTCCTCACGCCCAAGTTGTTCATTGTTATTTTCTGCAAGGAAAACATTCTCCTCCACCAGATTCCTTGTCTTGATTATTGCCATAGGATCTGTGCATATATTCAACGCCAAATCTACCTTTTTCATCTCTTCTCTCAAGGTCTGAAGTAAAGACTCATAACTTGTTATCCGACGCACTATTTTTTTCTTTAGTCCTTTCCGCTTGTGCTGTAACATCCTTAGGTTTCGGCATCCTCACTGTACCTTCATCCAACACCATATGAACCAATGTGTGCAAATAATGTATAGCAGAGGGGAATCTCTCAGCCACTCTCTCTTCTAAATGTGTCTTTTCCTTCAAACTTTCATCACCGATCTACTTTTCCATGTCAAGTACCACTCACACCTTCGCCTCAACTCTCTCCTTTTCCTCTATCAGGCACTTTATGTCTACTTCTTTATCCTTTCTATCTTCTAAAAAATCTGAATAGTTTCTGCTTTATCAATATTTCTAGTGTGTAACCTCTGTGGATAATTTTTTTAATGCATTACTTACTTGTTCATTTGACATCCGAGTTGGCTTGACTGTTACATGGTACAAATACATGGATTTATTCATCCTCTGAGAGATAGACAATTCTTCACACACATTAAAATCATGCTCATCCATGTGAGTTTGCATATTCCATGATAGCTTTCTTATGGGTGCATGTGGTTACCATCTCGGGATCCATCATCTCCCACCCATACAAGCGATCCTTCACAACAATACTCTGGAACTTGGCGTGCATTATCTTCGGCTCATTGCATCATCAACATAGCCTAGGTTTCATACATTCCTTACCATCTCTTCCTCCTTAGGCTCACTAGTCAGAATACACTCTCCTACTTAAGCTCCTGTGGTTTGTGTATTAGTAGCCCACTATTATAGTTGTACTTCACTCTTCTCCATCAACCTTGTTCATGCCTACAACATTCTTCTACTATCTCCGTTCTCCATCAACACAACTTTCACCTTCAGGTTCCTCTACATCCTATAATTTCACATCCTCCTCAAACAAAGGTTGTTGCCACATATCTCCTCATCCTCTTATCCTCTAGACTAGGTGTGGCAACATCTTCATTTCCGCTTCTACCTGAAGAGAGTTTCTCAGGAAACTATCCTTAATGGTTGTATATCTCCACACCCATTTTCTTTCTTTCTTCCTCCTTGATTCTTCTATATTGTTATGCGCGGTGATCTCCTTAAACCTGGCTACCTACAAGGCTAGTGCCAATTTCCACACCCTGCACCTATTTCCTCTCCTATTGTCTTTTCCAGATGATTGGCTCTTGCAGTCACTTCTCACCTATCTTGTTCCTTCTTCCTGCTCTAGGACATTCTTCAAGTTCTTCATCATCCTTGTTCCTCCTGCCTAGGGGGTGTCTGTTCTACCGACATTCTCGTTCCCACAGTTTGTTTCCCCTTTGGAGGACCTGGTAAAGACAAGTCCTCTCTCTGCAATTACTTTGCCATCTTTAAAGCGTGGCCTTAGGTACATATATGCATGCACGGGCTCAATCTTCCCTACAACCAAGTCTCATGGAGTTGATATCAATATTGTCTGAAATTACATTGTCTCCACATAATGCATCCTTACTCAGGCCATACATATGTCTTTCTGATAAATATGAATTCATTGCATCTAATTTATCTACATCAAATGTTAACTTGCACGTATTGTGTAACCTATTTACCAGATCCTTGAAATAACATGCAGTGAAAGCATAAGGTAACTTACACCAAGGGCTCTTCTCTCCCATCCTTCATGAAGAATGCTACCTAGACTAAAATTTTGGTATGCCGCAAACTCTTTTTTCCATCCAATACACTAGGAAGCTCATCGCTTGGGTATCCTCCACTCTAATTCAAATACCTGATGTAACATCCTAAACCATTTCTCATGGCGCTCCTTATAAGTGTTTGAAATGGAACCATGACATGTGTACTTAGAAAACTTCTTTGCAGGTGATTTATTTTCCATGGGATATTCCCAAATTTATTCCTTTGGTCCTTTAGGAACTCCTATTTCACTAAACACAATCAAGAGTTAAAATAGTGCCCCAGGTTATCTTGTCACCTTTATCAGCCTTGGGTGCGCCTTATGCTACTAGATAGTTTCAGCAATGTATCCTAGAAATATTATAATCAGGTCTTTTTCATCATTTTGTGTAACATATGCAGCCATTTTATTAACCTTGTGTCCAGCATTTTGAGGTATTCAGTTTGGTGAGGAACTAAACGTGCTGCTACCCTTGTTTTCCAGGTCATCTATGTGTGTGACATTGAATATCTCATCCCCCTTTTTGTAAGACAATGTGGCTCCTATCGCCTCAACCCCCTCATCATTTGATAAATCACCTGTAATTTCGGAACCAGAGTTTCTTAGACCCTGTGACTTTACCTAATTAACTTGCAGTGATCCTCATCCTCCTACCCACGAAGTAGAAGAAGTATATTCATGTACACATGACATCAGCCACTAGGTACAATTGGTTTTTGGCTTGTAGAAAGAATGGACAGATCATAAATTTACATGACTCCTACACTTTCTAATAACAGTGCACCGATGTGTCATCATAAATGGCCTATTCCCATCTTTCATTCGCATCCTATTTTCTTCCATGACGGTCTTGACATTAATATCCTTAATGGTTTTCTCAGTCCTGTGATTGAAGTCACTAATCTTGCATTGGGTTAACTTTGATGTCCATGACCTTCCTTCATGACACCACTTTTAGGTACTGCATCTCTGAAAAACCACTCTTATGTTCTTCCGTTGGTTTCCCTTTTGCTTCAACTACCCCTTGTAGTCACTCCTAAGTGCCATTGCTCTTTGCAATTCTTAGGTACACTCTACAACTTCTAATTTTTCTCTACCTTATCCTGCACTCCTCGAATTCAAATCAAACCCTTCAATCTTCGTGCCCTAGTTTTCCCTAGCCGCGGGCTTGTCTTCCTGAAATCCTAGTTCTTGCGCGAACCTGCCTTCGCAAACATGCCCAACTAGCTCAATAACACTTCTCTAGAGTCTAATAATTATCACTCAACTCACCAGGTTCGCCACTCCACAGATCGCTCGTCACACTATGCTCTTCTCGCACTTCAAATTGATAGCTCAAAGGATGCAAGGTAACAATAACATTACATTCCCACCTTTTATAGCTCATTTCAAAATTACCCTCATTAATTACTCCTCAACTACCACTGTACATGACATTAATTCCATCTCCTCACTCTTTCACGTGTTGCGCCGTGATTTTCCGCTCCTAACTCTTCTGCGCCTCAATCATAACGTTCTTGTGCGCCCACTACTTCTTGGCCACATATTTCCTTACGTGCGCCTCCTTGCGCCAAGTACCTATCCAATGTGCCTCATACCAAGTAGTTTCCAATGCTGTAGCCTACCTCGCATTATACTGAGCATCCATCCCTCTACACGTGGTCTTTAATCCAAGCAATTTCCTTGAAATTTCTTCTCAAATGTATCTCTACTTTGAGCACTTGTAATTTTACAATGCACTTCAATTTGAAACAAGGCGCCAATCAATTCTTCTCAATCCACCCCACACTAAAAGTATGCGCTGTCCTCTACACATGAATTCAATATATAGTAATCAACTTCTGGCATGCAAACATGCTTATTACAACAAAACACATAACTAAATTGACAAAGCATAACAATGTTGAAAGGAAACACATATAAAGGAATGCATTAAAGGAAATCTAATCTAATGACAATACTGCCTTATTACAAACACCAAGAAGACTTATTTATAATAGGGCTTCAACCTACTCCCGTTAAAATAACCAGAAAACCGTGTCCCATCCAACACCTGTAACTGGAAAGCTCCTGAATAAAGTATGTAAGTCACAACATATAGTCCCAACCAATGCACTTTGAACTTTCCAGGATAGTGCAAAAAAATTGAATCATACATAAGTACCATCTGTCCAACTTCAATCTTATTATTTTTAATGTGTCAATTGTGTCATGCCTTCTTCCTGGCCTTTTCTTTCTTTTGACTCAACCTAGCAATATTGCACCTTTCATCCAACTGCATCAGTTTATCAATGCGCTCTTCAAGTGATTGCTCATCATCTAGCCCTCTCGCATGTGTAATATGCAAGGAAGGTAACATGAATTCCATGGGTAGAACAACCTCCATGCCAAACACTAGCTGAAAGGGTGTGGCTTTATTTAACCTCTTGTAGGTTGTCATGTATGCCCAAAGTACAATAGAGACTTTGTCATCCCAATCCTTCCTTCCAACATCATAAATCTTTGTCAATGTATATCCCAATATCTTGTTGAAAGAATCAGTAGTGCCATTGGCCTATGAGTGATAGGGTGTTGTTTTATGGTGTGCCACCATAAATTCTTTCAATAGTATCCTGATAGTCTCATTAAGAAAATGAGTGCCCCTATCACTTGTAAGACTCAGTGGACATACATATCTGTTGATTATGTTCTCCCACATAAACCTTGTGATCGTAGCTGGTGTGCAATCCTTTGTAGGCACTACTTATGCCCACCTTGTAAGATAATCTTGTACAAGTTATAATGTAGCGCAATCCAGTCCTGAGCGTGGGTGGGGAAATAGGACCCAAAAATTCAATTTCCCACTTTTCAAAAGGTTCCGCACTAGCAATAGGCCTTAAAGGAATTTCATCTCTATGCCCAGGATTTCCAAGGCGCTGAAAATGGTCACAAGCCTTACAATATTCTATACAATCCTTGTAAATCATTTCCCACCAAATGCCTGCGCCAATAGGATCTTGTGCGTGGTAGCATTTCCTACATAATGTCCACTTGCAATCCCACCACGAGCTTCCTCCATAATGGCAGTACACTCATGCTCAAGTACACACCGGTGCAAAACCTCATCTTGACTAACTTGTATAAATCTCCACCAATTAACATGTAAGGCGTGACATGTATAACAAGTTGTTTCTTCTCCAAAGCCTTCATTCCTTCAGGTGCCACACCTATACACAAGAATACAATCAATATCCTCTAAGTCAGAGGGTGCGTGGTTCAATCTAAACAATTATACATCCAACATTGTGTCCTCAATGCTCTGCGCATCCTCACCTGAGTTAATCCTTGATAAATGATCTGGTCCTGAGTTACTCTTTCCTGGCTTCACCACCACTGTAAAGTCAAATTCTTGGAACAAGAGAATTCACCTGCATATGCGCTCTTGTGAAAATGAGCTTATTGGACCAAATAATTAAGTGCCATGTGATCTGTATAAAATATGAAGGGATTTAAACAAGTATTGTCTAAACTTATGCAGCACGTAAATCATGGAAAATGCTTCATGCTCCGTAGTTGTATAATTCTATTCAGCTGGAGTCAATTTCCTGCTTGCAAAACATATAGTATGGTCAACAATACCCTCTCTAGGTTGGGCTAATATTGCGCCATTGGCCTTACTAGAGGCGTCCACATGCACATGAAATGGTTTGGTCCATGAAGGAAAGTGCAGAATAGGCGTAGAAGTAAGCCTTTCCTTTAATGTCTCAAACGCGCGCTGTTGCACTTCACCCCAATGGAAATTTCCCTTACTCTTCAACAATTCCTCTAAGGGCACGGAAATCCTAGCATAATCCTTGATAAAATTCTTGTAATAACTTGTGTGCCCCAATAATCCATGCACCTTGCTCTGGTTAGTAGGTTCCTCTAAGCCCAAAATGAAAACAACCTTAGCAGGATCTACCAACAAGCCTTCTTTACATATGATATGTCCCAAAAAAGTTCCAAAGGGTGTAGCAAAAACACACTTCTTGATGTTTAGAGAGATGCTCAACTACGGCACCTCTCAAACATAAGTCTTAAATTATCACAATGATCTTTTACTAGCCCATAAACTGTCCAATCATCTAAGTAAACCTACAAAAATTTATGAATGAAGTCCTAGAATGCTTGCACAACAATGCGTGAAAAATACTATAGGTGCGTTCTTCAATCCAAAAGGCATAACTGTGTATGCAAAACTTCCCCACTCAGTGGTGAAAGTTGTCTTTTCTTGATTTTATTTAGCAATCCGCTCTTGATGATATCCAGAAAATCCATCAGTGAAAGAGTAGATCTCGCACCCTGTAACACCTTCCAAAATATCCTCTGTAAATGGTGTAGGAAAGGGATATATTACAAAAGCTACATTCAAATCCCTATAATCCACACAGATCCTTATCCTTCCATCTTTCTTTATGCTTATCACCATAGGGCTAACCCACTCTGACTCCTCAATGGGCTCAATGATCCCAAACTTCAACATCTTATCAATCTCTTCCCTTACCTTGATGTGTAGATTAGGATTCATCCTTTAAGTTCTCTTCCTAACTGGGCACACACCTTCCTTTAACTTGATCCTCATCTAACCCAAAGAGTGATGTACCCCTTTTAACACATGGTAGCCTCTAGAAATTAAGTCCTAGAAGTCACGCAATAGATCAATTATTTTTACAACCTCTGAGTCCGATCAATAGTCACCAATGATGGCCTCCTTAGGTTCTGCATCATTACCAATGTTAACCTTCTTTATTTTCATATGATCATGATATGTGCATGCCTGTTCATGTGCATTTTCTATGACCTCATGCATACCCATAGTATGATCAACATCTAGATTCTCCACTTTCTCATCATCAATCATGTAAACCATTTTACCTTTTTCTTTTTTCTACCTAAGCGGGCCCAAGCCGCTCTTCATCTATCTCTCCTTCTTAAAAGCACGCTTCCAGATGAATCACCTAGTAATTCCTAAATAAGCTCCTTTGCCTTTGCACTATCTCTCATATTCAAGTGCTTCATAATCTGTAAGGCCTCATTCACTGGAGGTTTAGTAGAAAAATAGTCAAAGGTATGAATCATACCTGCAATCAATTCTTTCCAATTCCCTGTTTCTCTATTCAACTCTGCATAAACATACCATGTGTGCGCACAACCACACAGAGTGAAGTAGAACTTGTGCACCCACAGTGAAGGTGGTAAGGCCTCCTGCCCCTCTCTCCAGAGTCTCTCACACTATTGAACGTGGTGCGAAGCAGAATCCTTCCCATGAAATTCACATGTTTTGGTAGGTGCATTAATCCAAAGAAATCTAGTAGAGAAAGCAATTCTCACCTCTCACCACTCTAAAAGACTATCTCTGTGTGCAGTCCACCAGTGTGCTCTTGTCCCTCACAAGGTATATATCAGCATATTCCTTCTTTCCACTTGAACTATTAATTGGGCTTCCATAGTGTGCATAAATACATCAGGATTTCCTTCGCCAGTGTACCTTAGTACCTGTTTGCTACCCAAACGCTTAACATATTGTGACCTGCTTACACGAGTAATTGTATTCTTCATCTCATGCCCAACCATTTCATAAGTCCTATGTGCCCAGTTGTCACAAGCAACGCTTGTTGTATCACTCATAGAATGTGCATCATCCCATTGAATAACTCCTTCCTTTGATGGATCAAGAATTTCAGTATCTCTAATGGTGTGCACATAAATTTTGTTCAAATATTCTTCACTCTAGGGTTTCACATAAGGTGCAACTTTTCCATCTGTCAAAGGGACGATCACACACTTTTCCTTGTTCTCAAAATTGTTGTAACCTTTATTAAATCATAGATCAACATTGTTCACGTAACACTATGGGCACCCAAGCAATGTTGGAAAACTATCTTCTTCGATAAGCACCAAGACCTTAAAGTCCCTAGTAAACTTGGCCCCTTGTATAGTAATAGTGGCATCCTTCAAAACTCCAATGGGCGTGGCTTTAGTTTTTTTGACCATATACAACATGTTTGAAGATGGCTACAATGGTGGCCTCCTCATCTGAGTCCATGCGTCCAAGGTGATTACATTCACTTCTGCACATGTATCAATCAAAATGTTACTCAACAACCATCCATCAAAAACTGCATTCAAAGTGATCTCTTTATCATAATCAAGATTGTGAGGAGGTAATTTTACATGTAATATATGTCTCTTGTGCTCAACTCCAGCGTGCGACATCTTCCCTCTTAACCATTCCCCTAATAAAGGAATGATATTCTTTTGGTGCAACATATTACAAACCTCCTTTAAGTCATCAACGTATTTCCTAGGAAGCTCAACTGCTTTAGCTTGCTTCAGCTTCCACGATTGCTCCTTCAAGAATTGTATCTCACCCTGAAAGTTTATAATAACCTCCATAGTATCCTGATATAATTCCTTCTGATGAGCAGGATCTGGATACCTTGCATGCAATGCTTCCTATTTTTTAATGATAGGTTTTTGCTTCGGAGACTTACGCACGTGCGCAGCTTCAGCGAGTGTAGTCACCAACATCTGTATTATCTCAGGGTCAGGTGATAACTTCAAAATCCACTGATCTTCCACAACGCACTGTACTCTAACCATTCCCTCGCCCTTATCCTTCTTGTGCTTCTTTCTCATATGCTCATACAAATCCAGGCACTCCTCAAACTTGTGATCCTTTCTGCACTAGCAAAAAATAATATTATGAGGCCACTCGCGGCTATAATGATAAGGGGATCCACATGTATAACAAGTTCCTCATGGGAATTCACCTCTTCCACCGCCGCGTCCTCGACATCTGAATCTTCCACTGTAACCTCTACCTCTATCACCTCCATTAGAGTGCCCTTCATTGTGATTATGATTATGATGTTCACCTTGTTCCTTAGAATTGTTTGCAACACTGGTATGCCGTACACCAGTTTCAATCAAATCATGAATCTGATCAATCAATCTGGAATTCTCTATATCATGAGTGGTAGACTTACAAATCTTACAATAACAAGACACATTCTTCCTAATCATGCACTGCAATAGGGGGAATTTGCTTGAATCATGATTCAAATGAAAGATCTCACAATCTAGCAACATGGCGCGCACCAGTTTACGAGGGAAACTATCCTTAGTATGTCCTTCTACCTCGTAATCCATACACGACATAAAAACCTGAAATTTAGGAACCGCGATCGCGGTTCCTGAATTTTAGGTTCGGCAATTACTGAACCTAAAACCACGATCACGGTTTAGAACTGCGAGCATGGTTATAAACCGTGATCGTGGAACTCTAAGACAAAAATTAGCAGTCCCGCGACTCCTTATTTTCCCCATTTTTCATTTCAAACCACGATTTCTCCTAGACGTTTTTCACTCGAGCTTTGAATACCACCTCAAAATTGCTCATCAGACTTCTGGATCGTGATAGATTCAACCATGCCGCCAAGACGAGGAGGTAAGCCCCTGATTTTAATCATTTTTTTTGCATTTTAGGTTTTTTTTTGCATTTTCATGGGTTTTTTGAAATGTTTGTTTATGTATACAATTTTCTTGTTTTATCAGTTGGTCGGCAAGCTCGAAATCATGCAAACCATCAAAACATTCCTCAAAACCCACCGAACATTCCTCAAAACCCTCCGAACATTCCTCAAAACCCTCCTCCAAACATAGATCCACCTCCTGTGGCTCCTTCTGTCCCCACTGAGCCAGCAGGAACACAAGATAATATCATTGGAAGAATCCGAGAAAATAAAATTGTCATTGAGAACCTAATTCAGACTATAAGACAAAATCATGCCACAAATCCATCCCGCATGACTTTAGCCAATACATTGCAAACATTGATTGGCGAAGTCGAGTCCGCAACCAACCAAATACATAGATGGAATACCTTTAGAGGTGACTGTAGGCAGTGGTATGTGGATAAACTATCCCATGCGGCCGTAAAAGACAAAAAAATTGGAAAAGACCTCATTTGTGCATTATTTACCGACCCTAGAACCAATGCCCCCCTGCAGTTACTTGCAAACGGTTCCCAATCCATTGGTGCCACGATGACCGAATCAAAAACAATTTTTGGGACCGATGGTGGATGGTTTTTGATTATCCACCATGCAACAACAATGAGGTTCCTCTTTATTTTTTGAAGAAATTATATTGCGAGTTCGTGCTCAATGAGGTCCCGAATTATTTTGACTTTTCTGACTTTTTTGGTCGAGGAGGTGGCTCTGCACAGAGTAGACCTGGTGCACGCATAGGTCAACCTAGGATCCCCCATGCCCCAAAACCCCCACTACCTTCAGTTATCCCTCCTACAGTGAAGGAGGTTGTGGAGATTGATACACTGCATGCATTGAGGGAGCTCACTGACACTCTGACCCAACATAGTGACCAGATTGCATCTGGTGATGTTGGTGGAGGTGCCAGTTCTAGTGCACCACACCACTGTGGATCATGTGGTGCCGTATGCACTGCGGGTGAGACATCATTTGCTGGTTCACAGGATTTATTTTCTATAGATGAGATGTTGGGGAATGTTTTTGGAACTGGTGCCACTGATATTGGTCTTTCACAGGTAAATTTCAAATAAATATAAATAATATATATATATATATATACAATAGTTTAATTCACATGTTTGAGATTTTAATATATATGTATTTGATTGTACGTCATGTACATACATGTAAAAAACTAATTTTTTATTTTATTTTAAATAGCAAGAGCCGGTGAAGGAAACATCCGGCGTCGACATGCTAGCTACTGCAGTTGGGCGTGTTTCAAACGTAAGTTTCAAGTTGTACAAACTTACATTTTTAATTTCATTTGATTGCACTAGATTATTATTATAATGTTTCACGTGTATGTTGTACATATTAATATGTTTGTCTTTTATACACAGGAGCCTGGCGGGTCATCATCTGCTCTGGGAACTGAGGCTACTGGCACGCCTCACATGAGTTTTACGCAGGTTAGTAAATCTCTTTACACTTTGTTTCTAATTACTGGAAGTTCACGTGGATTGTACATGCTTTGGACCTCTGTTATGTGGTGCACAGTCATGTAGATTTTAATATTGATTTGTACATGTTTTTTGTATAGCTTATGACTGCTAGAGAGACTCCTCCATATATGCAGACTATGGAGGCTGCTGTAGATACTGCCATAGCATCTGCAGATCCACTAACTGAGGTACAATTTTTCAAATTTGTTAAATTTTGGAGGTTCATTATTTCTTATTACTTAAATCTACAATATCAAATTTTGTATGTATGTGAAATATTTAATTTGAAAATTAATTATTTGTATGTAGCTTACCCCTCATGAGTCTATTGTTGTCCCTGCGATGCGTCAACAACAAATTGATAGGGATCATGACATTGCGGTAAGATTTCACATGCATTTTAACTAAATTGTACAAGTTTCTAAATTTTGAATGTATTTTAAAATTTTGGGTGTTAAAAACTTGTTGTTTATGAATGTGCAGGTTAGGTTGCAGGCATGCTTAGAGACACCTAGGACCACACAGATGAAATCCGTAGTGGCATCTCCCTCCACTACATCCCCAGGTCGTGGACGTGCTACTTCTAGCAGGGCGAAGAGAGGGAAGATGTTTCATGAGTAGATTCATAGTCCACCTGGATGTACATAGATATATATATGGGCCATCTGGTCCTAGTGAACATGTTTCTTCATATAGTCCATTGTATATATATAGCCTTTTGCGACCGCATGTGGTCCTATATACATTATGACACACTTAGTTCAAGATGTACACATACATTATGAACTTACATATATTTTCAGAGACGTGCGTCTGGAGCACACTTTGTTTGATTCTTATATATCCATGTGTGTTGGTTTTCATAACGATAAATCTGAACTATATGTTTGATTTGATTTCATTGCATGTATGATATCCTTCTATGTATGTTTTCATAACCATTTAAATTAGTTCTAGATATGTATGTTTGATTTAAAATTAAAAAACCATGTCCCGGAGCACTACATGGTACAATTGTTAAGCAAACCTATTCCATTAAGCAAAACCATGCTAGGTGAACTACAAAAGGGAAAAATTTACGTACAATTACTTTTTTTTAAAGCTAACACTCAATCTGTTGCATATCAACTAATGCAAACATTGATAGAAATAAGCGAGGTCTAGAGTTCATCTTGAACTATATATGAATATTTAACGTTACTTATGGTGCAACATTGAAGATTTTACAATTTTCCCGATTTTCAAGTTTTACAATTTTCATATTTCTAGAATTGAAGATTACACAGAGGTTTCAAATTTTTTTCTTTGTTATCAAAACTTATTATTTTTAGTAAGGCTCATATGCCAATTTAATAATAAATATTTAATCATGTCTTCTTGTATTTGGATTGAGATGAAATTTTTTCATTAGATTAGGTATTTTCATATGGTTTCCTGCTTCAAATTTCAAGTGTTTTCGATCTCCAGAATTGCAAGGATCTAAAAAGGCAAGTTTTTTCTCTGAAATTTTAAATGGGATGCTATAAAAAATTAGGGTACCAATGGAAAATATTTTTAGATCATCTTCAAGGAGTTCATGAGTAGAAGTTACGGGCAAAATTGCAGGGGAAATGGAGCAAAAATGAAGGAGATATGAGCAAAAATGTGATTTTTGCAATAGGGTTTCTTGAAAATTTAGTAGCATAACTAAATACTAGCAGCAATGAAGGAAAAGGAAATATTAAAAAGGGATTAAAAAAATGGCTAAGTGTATGTTTATACTCACCTCTTAACATTAACCTAGCTAACTCACCTTCTAACTCATCCTTGACCATTCTGGATTAACCCGGGTTACATGGCATGACAGGGTAGGGTTACAAGCCTTAAGTGACAAAGGGACTTAAAGGGGTGATAATGTGTGAAGGGGTTAAGTATTCATGAGAGGGGGCAACATAATCAAGTTGGGGTGCTGAGGAATTGAATACCTAGTGAGAATGTTACAAGCCTTAAGTGACGAAAGGGAGAGATTTCATGTGGTGGTGCATTCTGATGTCCCAAGTTGAAAAGGGTAAAAATTTGACAGTAAGCCCTTATTAGTATTCTTAGGTTCCACCCATCACATGAAGAATCCTCCTCTAATGAAGAATCAACTCATGTCTTCCATAGCGAAGATCTTGAATGATGAGGCTTTTCCATAGACCATCTTGTTGAATCTGGAAACTACAAATGAAACTTTCTCATCTTCCAAGATGTTCACATGCTCCAATGTGTTGAGTCAATTCTCAGGAATGGCATTGATATTTCCACATTGACTAAAATATTTTTCATTTAACTCTTCATAGGATTCTAGAGATATAACCTATGATCTCTACAAGGGCTTCTAAAGTATTGACTATTGAAGGAAAGGGTCACAAATATTTTCCTGAACCAATTCTTAAAATTTGAATCCTGAAGATTCTTCATGTGGAATTATTCTCCCTGAGAGGAGTACCAAGCTCATGCATTCTTGTGCCAAGATCTTCCAAAAAATTTGATACATTCTCCTCATGGGATTCAAAATCAGAAATGGCTTCTTTTAGAGCATCAAACCTCTAGGTGATGGTATGGGACAAAATGTCATACAAGTTCTCTGAGTCAGATGAAAACACACCTGAGCTCACCAAGGAATGAGAATCAAAATTATTCATCTCACTCGCAAATGGGAGATTATTTTCCCAATGGAATTTCTCTTTCTTGATCTCAACTCTATTCCTATTGATTTTCAAAAATATGACCAAGAACAATCTAAACAAAGAGATAATCTCAGGAAATAGATCATGTTCCCTTTTTCAAGGATCATGCTCACCCAATGGTCACATGTCCTTCTTTGCAGTATGAATGCTTGATCTTGCTTGATGGACTGGGGGGTTGAAGTTTCAGATGGGAGACATTGCTTCAATTTGAGGTAGAGATGATTAATCTCATGCAATCAATGATGGCACTTATGAATAAAAGGTCCTCACACATGTGTTCCCTTAATTGTTTGATGATTTACTTATACTCCTAATTCTGTGTAGTGATCTGTGATGAAGAATCCTATTACAATGCAAAAATAATGAGCATGTAAGCACATAGCTGGGGCAGCAGAGGATGGAGAGAGATCACCACAACAACATAGCTCAAGAGAGCAAAGCAAGGACAGTGATGAAGCACCTAAGAGGACAGAGGCAAGTCCAAAGAGAACAAGAGAGATGGAAGGTAAACAAGTGACATTGAATGTTTTGAGTCCTAGGAAATGAACGGAGGTGAGGAGTGAGAAGTCATGCCTCAGGACGTCATGGCACTGAACCAACTACACCGACACATCCGAGTGGCCAGGTGAACGTTAGAGGAGGCGGTGTTTTGGTGCGCGACAAGGTCGTTGCTTCCGGGCTACTTCGTTCGGGCGTAGTCCCTTAAGAGCCCTGAGACCAAAATATCGTTCAACTTCGACGGGTGACTACTCAGACTCCGTGGCACCTAGAGATGCCTCATCTAATCTGACACCTTGGCATAGGGACCCTCTACAATAGCCTCTCTCAGTTTTTTCCTTCTCATTTCGGTGCTCTCGCTGCCCTATTGTTTGCAAACGCGTGAAATAGTGCAGTTTGAGCCAGTGTAAGGTTGTCAAATGCTATATTTTGCAAACGGTGGGTCGTGGCACTGAACTGACTATGCCGACATGTCTAAGTGGCCAGGTGAATGCTAGAGGAGGTGGTGTTTTGGTGCGCGACAAGGTCGTTGCTTCCGGGCTACTTCGTTCGGGCGTAGTCCCTTAAGAGCCCTGAGACCAAAATATCGTTCAACTTCGACGGGTGACTACTCAGACTCCGTGGCACCTAGAGATGCCTCATCTGATCCAAAACCTTGGTGTAGGGACCCTCTACAATATCCTCTCTCGGTTTTTTCCTTCTCATATCGGTGCTCTCGCTGCCCTATTGTTTGCAAACGTGCGAAATAGTGCAGTTTGAGCCAGTGTAAGGTTGTCAAATGCTATATTTTGCAAACAGTGGGTCGTGGCACCAAACCGAATACACCGACATATCCAGGTGGCCAGGTGAACACTAGAGGAGGTGGTGTTTTTGTGCACGACAAGGTCGTTGCTTCCGGGCTACTTCGTTCGGGCGTAGTCCCTTAAGAGCCCTGAGACCAAAATATCATTCAACTTCGACGGGTGACTACTCAGACTCCATGGCACCTAGAGATGCCTCGTCTGATCCAACACCTCAGTGTAGGGACCCTCTACAATATCCTCTCTCAGTTTTTTCCTTCTCATATCGGTGCTCTCGCTGCCCTATTGTTTGCAAACGCACGAAATAGTGCAGTTTGAGCCAGTGTAAGGTTGTCAAACGCTATATTTTGCAAACGGTGGGTCATGGCACCAAACCGACTACATCAACACATCCAGGTGGCTAGGTTAACACTAGAGGAAGTGGTTTTTCGGTGCGCGACAAGGTCGTTGCTTCCGGGCTACTTCGTTCGGGCGTAGTCCCTTAAGAGCCCTGAGACCAAAATATCGTTCAACTTCGACGGGTGACTACTCAGACTCCGTGGCACCTAGAGATGCCTCGTCTGATCTAAAACCTCAGCATAGGGACCCTCTACAATAGCCTCTCTCAGTTTTTTCCTTCTCATTTCGGTGCTCTCGCTGCCCTATTGTTTGCAAACGCGCGAAATAGTGCAGTTTGAGCCAGTGTAAGGTTGTCAAACGCTATATTTTGCAAACGGTGGGTCGTGGCACCAAACCGACTGTGCCAACATGTCTAGGTGGCCAGGTGAATGCTAGAGGAGGTGGTGTTTTGGTGCACGACAAGGTCGTTGCTTCCGGGCTACTTCGTTCGGGCGTAGTCCCTTAAGAGCCCTGAGACCAAAATATCGTTCAACTTCGACGGGTGACTACTCGGACTCCGTGGCACCTAGAGATGCCTCATCTGATCTAACACCTCAGTGTAGGGACCCTCTACAATAGCCTCTCTCAGTTTTTTCCTTCTCATTTCGGTGCTCTCGCTGCCCTATTGTTTGCAAACGCGTGAAATAGTGCAGTTTGAGCCAGTGTAAGGTTGTCAAATGCTATATTTTGCAAACGGTGGGTCGTGGCACCGAACTGACTACATCGACATGTCCAGGTGGCTAGGTGAATGCTAGAGGAGGTGGTGTTTCGGTGCGTGACAAGGTCGTTGCTTCCGGGCTACTTCATTCGGGCGTAGTCCCTTAAGAGCCCTGAGACCAAAATATCGTTCAACTTCGACGGGTGACTACTCAGACTCTGTGGCACCTAGAGATGCCTCATCTGATCTGACACCTCAGCATAGGGACCCTCTACAAAAGCCTCTCTCAGTTTTTTCCTTCTCATTTCAGTGCTCTCGCTGCCCTATTGTTTGCAAACGCGTGAAATAGTGCAGTTGGAGCCAGTGTAAGGTTGTCAAACGCTATATTTTGCAAACGGTGGGTTGTGGCACCAAACCGACTGCACTGAAACATCCGGGTGGCCAGGTGAACACTAGAGGAGGTGGTGTTTTAGTGCACGACAAGGTCATTGCTTCTGGGCTACTTCGTTCGGGCGTAGTCCCTTAAGAGCCATGAGACCAAAATATCGTTCAACTTCGACGGGTGACTACTCAGACTCTGTGGCACCTAGAGATGCCTCATCTGATCTGACACCTCAGACCCTCTACAAAATCCTCTCTCAGTTTTTTCCTTCTCATTTCGGTGCTCTCGCTGCCCTATTGTTTGCAAACACGTGAAATAGTGCAGTTTGAGCCAGTGTAAGGTTGTCAAACGCTATATTTTGCAAATGGTGGGTCATGGCACCAAACCGACTATGCTGACACATCCAGGTGGCTAGGTGAATGCTAGAGGAGGTGGTGTTTGGGTGCGTGACAAGGTCGTTGCTTCCGGGCTACTTCGTTCGGGCGTAGTCCCTTAAGAGCCCTGAGACCAAAATATCGTTCAACTTCGACAGGTGACTACTCAGACTCCGTGGCACCTAGAGACATCTCGTCTGATCTGACACCTCAGTGTAGGGACCCTCTACAATATCCTCTCTTAGATTTTTCCTTCCCAGATCAGTGCACATGCATAGGTATGGTCTTGTAAACACTTGGGGAGGAGTCATTTTCACAAATCAAAATTTACAACTTTTCAAAATTTACAACATGGTCTTTCAAAATTTAGGGACTTTTCAAAATTTACAACTTTTTCAAAATTTACAACTTTTTCAAAATTTACAACATTTTCAAAATTTACAACTTTTTCAAAATTTACAACTTTTTCAAACAATGAAAGCTTCTCTTAGCTTCGAGAATTTAAAATTCTCTACTAACAGTGCCAACCACGTGAAGGTGGAAGCTTTTCTGGCACCACTAACCTAAACATAAAAGTGTTAGTCAAAGAAATTTAAGTTTCAAATCAAAACCATATACTATCTATATATACAAAATACACAAATTTAAAATAAAATATATTCAAACTTAAATCTAGATCTTTAAACTAACAAATTTATATATATATCAAAGAAATTATATATACCAGACATGAGCATTGTAAATTCATTCCAATGAACCATCAGGATCGGATCTACTCTGAATAGCAGACAAGATTGCTTCATGATCTGACTCTCGAACCTTCCAAAGAATCTTGTTATTAGGCCTTCCTCGATATCTATACAGCTGAATATTTGTCGCTAGAACTAGATGCGAATATAAGAGTATTTTCCTGTGTGTCTCAAAGTCTTCAAACACCCAAACAGAGGAGTTTTTTAATGGATACCGTCGAAGCCAAGTTCCAGTAACTACCACTGACCCTGTAGGATACTCAATATCTTCGCCATCTATAATAGGAGAAGTCAACTTCTTTCTTTCCTCGATGCAACGACATAAGAAATAGTTTGTTCCTTCTTCATTGTCTTCTGTCGCAATTACTGCAAACACATGTCCTACAAAAAAACAAAGGTTGAACAACTCAAATTTAAATTACATATTAAAATTTCAATGGACATAACTCAATACAAAAATTAAATAAATAACCATAAATACCTTGTCGCACCAAAATCAAAATTTCATCAAAGTCCTTGGATGTTGCAACTTCATCTGCAGAAACAAGTCGTAATGCTTGTGGAGGTTGATAACTAGGAAGCGGAGTTAGAGGCCTACAAATCCATCCATCCACCCATTCTTGTGAATCACACTCAGCAGTGACAAATTCGATACAAGATGCACAAAAACATGTCAACTTTCTTGTCCATACGGCCCACGAAGTAGCGTCTGAGCTACAAAATGAGTGCATATCACTGGACCCAGTGAGTGTCATACAATCCTCGTAGTTAGCAATTTGTTGTTCCTCTATCAACCAAAAATATCTGCGAACTGTGGAATTTTCTTGAGAACCTCAGGCCATGTTGTCAGTACACCATTCCACTATGCTCTTTGCATCTTTTAATTTAGCACCATCTTTGTACTTCAACTCTTCTCTTGCAAGAGCTCTTTTCACACATGCCCCTGCACCGTCATGCTCTCCTTTTCCATGTCTAGCCTCAGTGAAACTCCAAATATGTTGCACACCCATCTTGACGTGCATTCTGCTCATCCAATAAAACATTCGTGCATTCTTAAACTGAGACGTGTAATTATCTGACCATATATAATGTTGTTTGAAGTGGATGTCCCTATCAGACAAGTTTCCATAAAATAACTGGAAACACCCTTGCACAAATTCAGTAGAATGAGTATGATCATCACTGATATAAAAGTGGTACTCTCTTAAAAAAATTTGATCATTCTCTGTACTGTCAGGAGAATGTAGAAATGCTATATGCACAAAAATGGCAACTTGTACTGAGTTGTAATATTGCGATTGAACCTCCATTTGTGGTTGCAATGTGTAATTCTCTGCAAAATCGACCACTGAAACAATAGTACCAATAGGAAATGTGTCTTTGCATAGCTTGAACTGTTCATCCAACCATCGAGCTCTATGTGTATGCCTAGCATACTCATAAACAATTTCATCCTTAAATTTTCTCAAAAATTAGAAAACAGGCATTTGTTCTGTAACTAGCTCACACCGTTTAGACTCTTTTCCATCTTTCAACTGGTATGCAACTGATTTATATTTATCAAACTCAACTAAATTATGTCCTATTGTACCTTCAATTTTCTCATGGATGTAACTTTCCAATTTAGGTAATCCGCCGCATGTACTACAACTTCCATCTAAACAATCCTGACTATAAAAAAATTGTCCAACTTCTTTTTCACAAAATATAGTAGGAATGAAATCCCTGGAAGATATTGGTGGAACTTGAACACCACATTCCGATAACATAGTTTCAGAATGAAAATTAGAATGAATACGTAAAAATTTAGCATAATGCATCGCAAATTCAACATGTTGCCTACAACAACAAGTGGTGCGAGCGTGGTTGATTTTCACATAGAATGGTTTCAACATTTCAAAAAAACGTTGACTAATTTTAATTTCCAGATTCTCTTGTTCAAACTTACGAAAAAATTGAGTTTGAGTCATATCTAAGAAATGCTTTGGATGTGGTTCACGATTAGTAGAACCAACTCTCCGTTTTATAACATCTCTTGTATTAGGTGAAACTCTAGTGTTATCATGCCAAAATTTAATAACAACTTCTCTTATAGCATCAGAATTATTTTTGTCCTTACGCGGTGCTCTAGCAGAAAATGCCCAAAAATCGGCGTTATTGAGTGATTGAAGGATATTACGTCTTTCAATTGCTTTCATTAGAGTTTTTCGATTAACTTGCAACATTCGACTTGTTTGCGTAATCAAACGTTGTTTTTTTATTGATTCACTTACAACACTAGTAGCAAGTACACGACGCACAATATTACTATCCCTAGTGCATCTCTTGACACCAACAGTGTGATATGCATCATGAAGGTTTTCAACAATTGTAGAGGTTTGACCACGTATATTAGATGTTGTCAATCCTAAGGTGTTTAATGTAGGTCTCATTTTAATCAATTTCATCAAACTAACCAACAACTGACATCTTTGGGAATCATTTAAAATTTCAAAATGATTATCCCAAATTTCAGTGGCTTTTCTTCTGATTTGTCGTTCAGAAAGTTTGTCAGACATTGGTTTCAAAATGTTTTCATCAATTTCAATAAAAAAATTAGGTTTCTTACGTAAAATCCTAGGAGGTGTTTTTGTCAAATTTTGTCTGTCTACAGTTTCAACATGAATTTCCTTATTCACATTTTCATTGTCTCCTTCAATTTCAACATTTGCTACATCATGAGTATTTAATTCTTCTTCAACATTGACAGTAAAAACATCTTCATCACGAGTATTTAATTCAACTTCAACATTGACAGTAGAAACATTACCTGGTTCTTCATTGCTTACAATAGTTGGGGTTGAAGATGAACCTCTTCTTGATTCACGAAGTTTCCGCATTCGCTCAGCATTTTGAATTTTGTTGGCCTCTAATTCGTTTGGTGTTTTTTTACTTAATGACTTCCTTTTTTGACTTCGTTTCTTGTCTCCCATGATGTTTTGCTTCCGGTGATAAGAAAAACGTGCAGAAAAAGACAGAATTTCGCAGTAATTCGTACGGTAAGGTCAGAGAGTAAAAATCACATGGTAATTCAGACATTGGGATGTGTGTAAATATGATTTATGAACCGCGAGCACACTTTATAAACCGCGATCGCGGTTTATAAAGCACGCTCACAGTTTGTGTTAAAAAAACCATGATCGCACTTTATAAACCGCGATCGTGGATCTATCTACTGAACCTAAGCCTCGGGAAATCTTTGTTTTTCCCCAACCAAAGCTATGGAAGGTCATTATGAAGTGTAAAAGGTCAAAAAACCTCAAATCTGCTCTTCCAAAGACTTGAACCATGCTAAAAAACTGAAAACATTTCACAAAAATGGTGCCATCACGTAGGGGAGACTGTTAGCTTCGTAGAAATATTGATTTTAAAGTGAATAGAATAAGATAAATATCATTTTATAATTTTTTACTAACAATAGGTCTTTAAGACATTTTTTCCCATGAATGTTCATGTCTACGTTTAAGACTGTAACTTTTGTTTCGCTTATCAAAATGTGATAAAACTTATACCATCCCAAGCATGGACAAATTCTATACACGTTAAAAAAAATATTTGATTTCGATATTTTTTGATATAGTTATGGCGGCAAACGGAAAGCGCTCCGTTTTCTAAATATTTTCAGACCACTTTCACGGAAAAAATCATAAAAAAAAATATTGCTCAAAAAAATACAAAATAAAATCCATCCCAAGATAGACAACTACATCTAATGTTTCACCAAAGGAAAAAAAAAAAAACAAGATTTGGTCATCCAAAATGCGGGCAAACGGACTACAATCTTATAAGTTTTTTCAAAAAAAAAACTAAGTCATATAATTTTAAGTGTTTAATATAGCTAAACTTGTCCATTTTTTAAAAAAATTAGTATTTTAGAAACTAGATTCCGAATGCTACGATTCATATTTATATAAATTTTTCTAATTTTGAGTGCGCGTATAGCTAATAATCCCTACAAGTTGAGATTTCACTATTTTTTGCAATATTACCTGTCAAGTGATATGTCTTCATCATGCAACATCCTTGCAATAATTTGGAAAGAGTTCCCGCTAACGGAACCAAAATGTAGTCTTTTATTTTACCAAATAACCCAGGGCGCGCTGGAACATCACTCAGGTAGATTTGAGTGCTCACCCGAAGCGCGCAAGGGTACCAGGGCCCTCTTTTATGACAGTTTTGTCAAGGAGTTAGCATGATAAACACACATATAATCTAGATCCATAATAACCATTCAAAAGTAAAGCATAAACAAATCTAGAACACAACCATAATACATGAAGGATTAAACAAGAATTAAGATTAGATTTACGATGCAAGATCTAGTTACAAATATGTCAATAACCATTATCCAACCACACAGATCCATTGTATTAATCACTGCAAAACACAAAAGTTGAATACATACATATGAGTATCATCATAGGTCATACATGCCTATAAACTAGCAACATAACCTTAGTACAAGTTGTCTCTCCCAAACCATGCAAATAAATATATATTTATAGGTAGTGGGGGACTTTCCCTTCATTGCCTATGCATCCTCAAAATAGGCTGCATGCTAAAAAGAACCATGCACCACTACAAGTTAAATACAAAAGCATGCAAGATCCTCTAATAATAGATCTCCTATAATTAAGCTCTAGTTCAGATCCTATTATTAGCTTAAAACGCTGCATGTCACTTGATCTTCCTACAGAAGCTTAAAATGCCCCCTGTTCTCACCTTCACCCCCCTCACCCTACCAAATGCCCCGTCCACTTCTATCAAAATTAGCCAGATCTTCCCATACGCTTGGGACCTCACCAATGCCCAGTCTAACGCACCCGCCTAAGCGACTCGATCTATCCAAAAATAAATCCGCTTCCCCCGCCTAGGAGACAAACTCAATCCCTACCCCTATCACAATCAAAACCATCATCGTCATACCTACCTTCCATATTGGGGACCCCATCCCTCTACCTTACATCAATATATCATACCCTCCTGCGTTTTCTTCAGAACAACTTACGCCTTCCGCACCTATACAGAAATTCCAGGGTATAGCAACACCGTCACTCCGCGTATCTTGTCCACCTATCAACCCTAAACAAATTCCATCATCAAAAGATTTGTTTTCAGTTACTCCTATTTCCCCATGGTTGTTTTCTGATACCACGTCATCTGCGGCCTCATCATCCAACATAGCCTCTGCGCCAAAGAAATCACGTTTAGTAAAAACCATGTATCAACACCCTCGGCTAAACTGCCACCCATACGAACTAACCACGCCCAAACATTACCAAAACCCACACAATCAATACCCTCATCCTCTTCCGATTTTGACCCACTCAAAGGATCTTACGCCAAAATCCTTGCTATGTTGGTGGAGAAGCGACCATTTCCCTACCTCCACTTAGACCTTATGACCCGTCTAAGCCCCGACCTATGGATTACGATGAGTCTAAAATCTGCGCTTATCACCGCACACCAGGACATGATGTGGAGGGATGCAAAGCTCTAAAAACCATCCTTCGCCAGTCACCTCTCCCGGATAGAAAGATTAAGAAAGACAACTTACGAAGGGAGAGACCTTTAGTTTCCATTCCCTCTCCTATACCATCTGTCCCCCGCCTCACCAAGATCTATCATTATTACAACCCCACCTCGTGAAGACCATGAGTTATCCCCACCATCTTCCTCATCTCAGGTCTACGAGATTAATATGATTAGTGTCGCTACTCGAGGGCAGAAAAAAACAATGGGAAAGCAAAAGAAAACACACCCTGCGGCATCTCTCTCTTCTTCGTCAAACATCCCGATTGCACCACCACCTAAAGTGGTCATTCGCGGACCCGCCTATCCCTTCGTCAAATGGCATTGCCCACCGAAATATGATTAAACAGCTTCACCAATCGCCCGTAAAAATGACACTGTATGATCTCATTCAGACTTCTGAATCTCATCGACAAGCTCTCGTTGAGATCCTTCAAGGGATAGAGGTTTTACCTGATGAAACCCTGCCTGTTACCTCCATTCTAACACCCAATCATGTTGCTTCTCTCACCAAACAACCCACTGCCCCAACCACTTCTGTCTCTGTACAACAAGCTGCTGCAGTCAGTTTCTCTGAAGATGAAATTATCGACTTTGGTACAGAAGATCTCGACCCTGCCCTTTTCATCTCCGCTTACGTCTGGGACATTCGAGTACGTCGGGTTATGATTGACAGGGGTGCTAGCCTAAACATCATCTCTTCAAAAGCCTTCCAACAGATGAACATCCCTTCTAGTTGCATGTGTGCCAACCCCATCATGTTGCGGTCATTCAATGACGCTATTACTTCTACCTTAGGCACCGTGATCCTCAACATTCGCGTAGGACCACGTACTTTACCCGAACTCTTCTATGTCCTTGAGGGAGAGTTCCAATATAATATATTGCTGGGTCGTCCTTGGATCCGAGCCATGGGATGCGTTCCCTCAACATTACATAGATGCATAAAATTTGAGTACGAGGGGAAGTCTTACACCGTAAAAGCTGACCCTCCCCCCTTTACAAAAACTGCAATATGTTATACCGCCCTAACGATGTGCTTATATACCAATCAAGACACCCATACATTCAACTCAACCGTCCTCCTCAAATGTATCTCAACCATCCACCCAAACGCGCCTACGCCTTCAATTGATGAAACCACCATCGCAAAAACCACTTCCCTTCCCGCAGCTAACATTCCAACCTCCGACCCCTTAGTAGATGTTTTTCAGCGCCTTACGCTGGGGGGAGTACCGCCTATATAACGTTAGTTCTTTCCCTACCCTGCAGGAGTACGGACAATTACATGCACATCCCACCTACGACCGCTCGCGTGGGGGAGATAATCTCTTACGGACCACCCTATTGCCGCACTAACCTAACGTATGGGGGTGTTGACGCATCCTCCATTACCCCTGAACCTCCTCTTGGTGTGGTTCCTTTCCAATCTGATTTTCAATACTTGACAAATCGTCGTTTTCGTCGCCCTCACCTTCTTGACTCGCTGTGCGTGGAAAGGCTTTGGTTTTGGCCTTTACGAACAAGGCCGACATACACTCATTCCCGTGACTACCCGTAAACATAATGATCGCAGTGGTCTCGGTTTTCTCGAAACACCTACACAGGAGACACCTCCTGTCAGCTGTATCCTGGAAGAAGAAGACGTCACCCCTACCAAACCATCATCACCCACTTTGCCATCATCACCCACAAAATCTATAGACCCTGAATCCATCCCCCCTAACTTTTTTTTTTCATAAATGCTATCTTCATAGGTCCTCTCACTTATCAACGCGATAATGAGGACCCATCTTCTCTTCCCCTTCTGTATCCAGAAGACATGATCGAAGAGGATTCACCTTTGATTAATGTTGTTGAATGCCAGGATGACGACTCCATCCTCACTTACCTTGGCGCGGATGATTCTTATATTCAACGAGCCTTACCATCTGAAACCCAAACTATGCTGAACAAATCTACCATAGAAATCAATATCCACACGGAGGAGGATCCTCACATTGTGAAGATTGGACAATCCCTTAACACATCAGAACAAGCCCGCCTTTACTACCTTTCTCCATGCTCGCAACCAAGCTTTCGCATGGTCTTACGCTGACATGCCAGGAATTGATCCTACTATCGCCGTCCATAACATCACCCTAAACCCCCGATTCCAAACCAGTCAAACAGAAATTGAGAAAAATGCATCCACGCATTGCTCTCTTGGTCAAAGAGGAGCTCCAACGACTCCTTTCTGTTTCCATCATCTTGCCTATTGACTATCCTCAATGGATTTCTAACATCGTACCTGTCCCTAAAGCGACAGGGGGACTTCGGATATGCACAGATTTCCGGGATCTTAACCTCGCTTGCCCCAAGGATGACTTCCCCCTCCCAAGTATTGATCAACTTGTTGATCTCACTGCGGGCATGAAATGCTTTCTCTCATGGATGGCTTTTCAGGATACAACCAAATTTTGGTTGCCCCTGCCGATCAACACAAAAACGCCTTCATAACTCCGTGGGGAACCTTCTGTTATCGTGTCATGCCATTTGGCCTTAAGAATGCTGGGCTACCTATCAGCGGGCTATGACCTACATTTTTTCATGACATTATGCACACTATCCTTGAAGACTATGTCGACGATCTTCTCGGCAAGTCTAAACATCGTAGTGAACATCTCGATGTTTTTAACCATTATTTTTGATCGCCTGTTACAATATTCTGTCCACCTTCAACCGAAGAAATGTGTCTTTGGTGTTCTTTCGGGAAAAATTCTTGGCTTTATCATCTCTTTGTGTGGCATTGAGATCGATCCACTAAAGTCAAAGCTATCCTAGAAATGCCCCCACCCAAAAATCTCAAACAATTGCGTAGTTTACAAGGTAAGCTCCAATCTATCCGATGTTTCATCTCCCAACTCTCGGATCGTGTCAACCTTTCCATCACCTCCTTAAAAAGGATATTGCATTCCAATGGAGCGAAGAATGTCACCAAGCCTTCGAAGCTCTCAAATCCTATCTCTTGCAGCCACCCGTGCTTATCCCACCCCAAGACAACCGCCCTTTCTACCTTTACCTTTCCGCCACCGACCACGCTGTAGGAGCCATGCTTGCACATCGTGACTCTGAGAATCACGAACAAGCCGTTTATTATATAAGTCGTACTTTGGTGGACTATGAGACTAGGTACACACATGTAGAAAAAATTATGCCTTGCCCTATCATTCGTGGCCACCAAAACTCCGACACTACCTTCTAAATCACAAGACTTTCGTCATCACCAATACAGACCCCCTCCATTACATGTATGCCAAACCTCATCTGAACCAACGCATTGCTAGATGGCTCATGCTTCTCGCCGACCTCGACCTTGAGTTTATCCACCAGAAATCAATCAAAGGACAAACCATCGCAGACCAACTTGCGGACGCTCCTTTACCGGGGGAACAATTTACCAATTTCACATTTCCCGACGAACTCATCGCTACTCTTTCCCTCACAGAGGAGTCGTACCCAATGACCCTCTCTTCGATGGATCTAAATGCCAGCGCGGCGGAGGAGCCGGCGTTGTTCTCATTCCTCTCAACGCTGAACCTATGCCTCTTTCATTCCGACTTGATTTCCCTTGCACTAATAATACAGCGGAATACGAGGCCCTTGTTCTGGGTCTCCAAGTTGCGATTACACTTAGGTATCAAATCTATCAACATTTTTGGCGACTCTCAATTGGTATTCAATCAAGTATGGGCGTCTACCAATGCAAAAATGAGGAACTTCAAAAATACAAACACTACGTGGATTCACTTCTAGCTTTATTTACCCACTATTCTATACAAACCATTCCGCTCCACTAACAAATTTGCGGATACTATGGCTTGCTTAGCCTCAAATTCCCGCCGCCAACTGACTCTGAATTATTCGTCGTGGTCCAACAACTTTTTGCCCCATCCTATTCAACCCGGTAGTTTGTATGATAAATACTGTGTCCACTAATTCACAGGATACCTGGTACCACCAATTCCGACTACCTTACAATCTCTGTCCTCCCCCCTGACCTTACTAGTAACGGCAAACGTGCTTTTCTTAAAAGTGTTTCGCGCTATGTTGTCATGGGGGGACTCCTCTATAAACGTGGCTTTGATGGTATCCTCCTTCGCTGTCTAACTGGCGCGGAGGCCACTCATACCATCCAACAGGTCCATGACGGTATTTGTGGTGGACATTTTAGCGGCCTTGCCATGGCCAAACGAATCCTTCGCCTTGGTTATTATTGGCCTACTCTCAATAACGACTGCTACGAATATGTTAAGCATTGTGTTATGTGTCAGCAACATGCCAACCTTCAACATACTCCTAGCCACCCGCTCCAGATCGCTCGAGATCTTTGGCCCTTCTCACAATGGGGTTTAGACCTTATTGGTGAGATTCACCCAACCTCTTCACAACGTCACCGTTGGATACTCACAGCGACCGAATATTACACAAAATGGGTGGAGGCTATTCCACTCATTTCAATCAAAAAAGAAAAATTGTCGAGTTCATTAACCACCACATTATCTGTCATTTTTGGTGTTCCTCACCGCCTGATAACAGATAATGGAAAATCTTTCAAAAACAAGTTGTTGCAAGACCTTTGTGACAACTTTGGTATCAAACTTAGTTTCTCATCACCTTACTATCCACAAGCCAATGGGCAAGCCGAGTCCTCTAATAAAACACTAACCAAAATCCTCATGAAAGTTGTCAATGAATCCAGAAGAAATTGGCACGATCACATTCCCTTTGCCCTTTGGGCTTATCGTACTAGCATTCGTACCTCTACTAATGCCACACCTTTTTCTTTGGTATACGGTTTTTACCGAGGCTGTTTTGCCTCTCAAATACAAATACCCTCCCTTAGAATATCTCTTCAGGATATTCTCACCAACGATGATTTCTGCCAAGAACGGTTAGCCCAATTGGAGCTTCTTGACGAACGTCGTCTTACAGCTCTTGATCACCTTCAAATCTATCAAAAACGCATTAAACATGCTTATGATAAGCAAACTTCATGAGCGTACCTTTAGGTTGGTGATCTTGTTCTCAAAGAGAATCAACATGTAACCAAACTAGAAAAGAGCAAACGTGGAAAATTTGCTCCCAATTGGATGGGCCTTATATAATCACTCATACCTATGGATCTGGTACTTATCGTTTAGCTTCGCTTAATGGTAAACTGAGCCTGAACCCTTAATGCCTTGCATCTTCGACCATTCTACTGTTGAAATTAGTATTATATCACTTCTTATCTACCTTGTCGCTCGTCCCTTGAGCTCACTTACCACTACATACACTCTGTTTCCTACACTTCATAATAACAATCAGGATCACATAGTTTGATCCTCACCTCCCCTGATGATGCCTTCCCCTTTTTAGTCTAGTCCATGACTTCAAAGTATTAAAATAAGCCGTATTCTTAGGGGATTTTCTTGAGTCAAACTTCCTACTAACTAGATGCTTCACGCCAAATGAACATCTAGTCATTTAAATTAAATATAGACTGCTCCCTCGAAGGACAGCTATATGCCGAACTATTGCCGCTATTATATATAGACTGCTCCCCCGAAGGACAGCTATGCATTACAATCATATCTACTACTATAAATAGACTGCTCCCTCGAAGGACAGCTATACACAGTCAGCCTTTATCAGAAGCTTCTCGCATTGATCAGCTTCGTGAAGACCTCAAGAATAAATAATCAATATCCCCTGTAGACTTCCCGCATCGATCAGTCTATACATTCAATAAAAGAAAAGCCTCATTCAAAAGGACTTTTGAGTCATGGACTTGTCTATTTAGGGTAGGTTCTCTTTCGTCAGAGCACTCACTTTGTAATAAGTTCTGCGTACCTCAGTTATATCATCCACCTCACCTCACCACTTGTTTCAACTCAAGGGATGTGACGTATATCTGATATATTGTGATTTATACAACTCTTTTCACCTATCGACTTCTCACCTATGCAAGATACCTAGGGATTCAAGCTCATCCTATGTTAATATGTGGTTTTGTTTAGCTCTTCTCAACTACGGACACTCTTTCCTCTTTGCCTCGCATCTAGGATTGTGTGTTGATCTTAATCAGGACATGGTTCCTTCTATTTGGTAAGCTAACTTTCGCTTTACCTATACCTACATCAACATCGCCCATACCTTACCAACACCAACAACATTACCCTATCAACATCAAAATCTTATCAACCAACAAATTGCCTAACCATACCCAAATTTGCCTGAATTCACCTCTCCCTGTCCTAAGGGAGAACTACATCGGTCTGAGGCCCCTCCTTGCTTTTTGAGCAATGGGCTATGTAGGCAGCACTTTGGAGACATGGGGTCTCCCAAGGTTAGCTCGACCATCCCCTACCATAACCTATCCATGTGTGGTGAATATAAATATTTTTGTGTATTTCTATTTAATCACAGTCCTCTTTATCCTTTTTCAAAACACCGAAAATCAAAACACAAACAATCTTATTATTATCGAACTTAAATCAACATACATATTCAGTTTTATTTAGATGTTAAACAAATACATCATCTCTATCATCGACACGCAGGTCAGGTTGGCATCCTTATTTATTCTTATACCTTGCTAACTTTACTCAGACCGTCACGCCTCATCCGAACTAGGTGATGATCGTGATTGTCGACCCCTCTTGCCGGGGCCTCTCTGTCCTCAAAGGTACCACGGCTATTGGTACCGCCCACTGATCTGCCAATCTCTCCTGTAAACATATGAATACGCCCACTCGCATGGAGGACTTCAGCCTCTAGTCTCCCCACCCGTGACTCCGTAACCACTAACAATCCTCTTGTCTCATTCACCTGCATTTGGAGCTGCTGAACAAACGCTGCAGATGATCCCTCTCTGCTGTAATCACCGCTATGTCAGGGTGCTCACGTATATACCTCGCAGCTCCGCTGCCCCACCATAATCTATAGGCCTCTGTCGTTCCCGCATCCATTACCTGCGATCGGCTGCTACCTCTTCAGGCCCTTCTGGAGGGTGTTGGCCGGGAGGTGAGAATGCTTTGCCTCGGCGTTCGATCCTCATATATGGTCTATAAGCCAGGGGTATATCCTGCACAAATCCAAATTGTCGCCGCACGCGATCTATAGGAATCCTCTCATACTCACCCGGCCTGTGCCCTGCGATCCACCTCAATCGCTCAACACCCCTCAACTCCTAGCTATGTTCTCTGTTACCATATAGTTTCCGTATGGCCTCCAACAGATATCCGCAACCGTCACTCTCTCCCATACCTGCCTGTAATACTCAATATCACCCTGTCACGGCCTGGATCTGGCCTCTTGTTTTGTCTGGACCCATCGTCTGAATCCCAACCTCTGTACTCCGGTCTCTCCTACCTAGAGGGATTGGCCTATTGGTCGACACACAAACAATGTGCTCATAGGCCCAACAGTGTATAAGTATGAACTATCCAGTGTCCGTCCTGTGATTTCACCTACAAGCCCATAAACCCCTGTATAGCTCCGCCAAATATGCAGGTGCCCATGCAAACGTAACGTTCCTTTCTACCATCTCCCAAATACACACACATCAATGCCTTTGGAAATCTTCCCCCTTTCGCCCTCGGTAATGCATAATACCCTACTGCTATCATTAATATCACTGCTAAACCTTGTCTCCTCAGGGTGTGCTGCATACATTACCCCATATGTAAACGATAAACCTCGCTGTGTCAAATCTCATGCGTATGGACCAAATACTGCTGTTATCGCTCCCCGTGCCGCGCTAGGTAGTGCCTGATATACTGGTTCTCCTGTAATAGGGAGTCTCAAAATCTGAAACACATCTTCCAATGTTACTGTCATTTCACCTGTTGGCAGATAGAAGGTATTTGTCTCGGGATTCCATCTCTCAATCAACGCCTGTAACATACCATGGTTACGGGCGATTCGTGAATAATAACGGATTCCACTTAACCCCAAACGATTATAAAACGTCCATTCCGCTGGTGTTACATCCGCTCGGATTCGTGACAACAGCGCTGGCACACTATCATTCATCCTCAATCCTGCCTCTGCCTGCATACACCAAAACAACAAACAACCATTCAATCCGTCAGGGTTTTTCAAACATTCTGGAAATTCCTCCAGTAACCGGTACCGGTTATACATAACTGATATCGGTTAAGTAACCGATACCGGTTCTCCCTAACCACTACCGGTCACTGTCAATTATATACACCTTCCCAAAAAAAAAAAAAACAACCACCTACGACAATAATTTTCTCGTTTATTCCTTTTTATACATACAAACATACCTGCAACCCCTGATTGCCTACCCTGTAACACTTACCTCACCTGCAACCCTTGTTATCATGTTTTCTTTCTCATATCTACCCACATACTCTCCCCCATCTTATTCAAAAAACATGCAGTAGTTAAATCACAAACAAAATGATACCTCTTGGGTTGCAGCAGCTTGAGGTGGCCCTTGTCTGCCCTCCTGTCCTTGCCTGCTGGATGCTTCTCCTCGTTCTGCCATGATCACCACCCTTTTTAACTTTGTCTTTCTGCCTTCTAAATCTCGGATCACATTCACTTTCCTTGTCTCTTTCCTCCTTCTCACCCAAATCTCTCATGCAAATACCTGTCTCAGTCGTCAAAAAGCGTCGCGTTCGCGTATTTAACCTCTTGCATGGCTCTAAAATTAAAATTGAAGTTGCCACCCTAGCTTTTCTATTTTTAGAAAAGCTCATACCTAAATAACCGGTATCGGTCATATAACCGATATCGGTCATATAACTAACGACATCGGTTACCCAACCGATACCGGTTACACACCTGCCTTTTTGAAACAGGGTTCTTTTCTTCATTTCTCATCTAAATTTTTGTCGCACCCGCCTCTTTGCCTGCATAAACAACAGAATTTACCACATTTGTTCATCCACCACACATAGCATTATAATTTCATTAAACATCATTTATACAAATACACAACCATCAACTACGAATATCAGGAAACTATCAATCTCTCCATCATTTGGATCCCATTCATCAGTTACATATATCACAATGTCACAAAACTAACAATTCATCACATCACATATCATTCATACATACGTACAACAAAAACAAAAACATCAACATCATCCATCTATCAACATATCAACTAAAACTTATCATACATTACATATTACCAACCATTAACAAAATATTTAAACACATTTTGAATACTGCACGAGGATCAAAACATCGTCTCTATATATATATATACCAGTTTTCAAAAATACAATGTGCCCTACATCGGGGCCTCTGTGATCTCATAATATACCAAAGCCGGCACGCAGGCCGCAATACCTACCAAAAATCTCGACTCGGCTCGCAGGCCGGTCTCTCATATCAAAAATATACTCGTCTCGCAGGCCGGTATCAAATGTACAACCTGTACTCGGCTCGCAGGCCGGTATATAATAAATAAATGAATCAATGCAATGAATAAGTGTCGGCACGCAGGCCTCTATCAATACAACCGGTTCGCAGACCGGTGCCCGTGTCCCTATACAAAACCATGTCGGGGATCTATCAGCTCTCCCCACCGCCCTCGGCACCTCTCCCCGCTGGTCCCTGTGGTGCCTCTCGCCTCCTGCCCGTCACGGACACGCCAGCTGTGGCTGCCCCTCCCTGAGATCTCTGGCTGTGCGAGGTCTCTGCCCTATGCGCTGCATACGCCTAATACTCGACTCCGGTACTATCAAGAATATCCTGATAATATCGAGCCTCTGCTCTAACCTCCATATAGCGATCTTGCGCCACTGAAGGAGCTGGGGCTGGTCCCCTGGCACCCAACACCAATACCCCCTGAGCCTGTACCTGCACTTGTGGCCGCGGTGGTGCTGCTTGTGCTGCTACCTGTACCTGCACCTGTGGCTGTGGTGCTGGTGGTGGTGCTGCTTGTTCCTGTACCTGCACCTGTGACTGCGGTGCTGGTGGTGGTGCTACCTGTGCCTGTGCCTGAGCCTGGGTTAGCTGCCCCTGTAAGGCCCCTATCTGTGCCTGCGCAGCAGCTAGCTGCCCCTGTAAGAGCTGCACCTGACCTCTGAGCTGATCCCTCTCTCCTATAACGGCAGCCAAGTCTGGCTGCGTAGGCAGTACTATCCTCGCTGCTCTCTGCCCAACCCACCACACCCTGTATGCTCCCGTGCACCCGGCATCATCCACACCCTCACCTGCTGGTCTCTCCGCTACCCAGTCTGGATCAAAAGGCTGTGGCGCTGGCAGTGGGGCCTCTACATCATCCCTCCTGTACTGAGGGAGGGGAGGTGGCTCGTCCTGTCGTAGCCCCATCTGCCTGCGTACCCTCTCTAGGGGTATCTGCTCGTACTCTCCCGGCCTCCGTCCTGCTATCCAGAATGTATACTGGATCAGGCGCAGCTGTACGCGGGCTCCTCTGCCAGGCTGGTGACCTCTGTAGGGTCTCCATACAATGTCTACTGCTGTAAGGCCCTCTAGCAAGTGTCTATAATAGACCACATCCCGACCTGCAACAACTGCTCGTGGCTGGCCCATGACCCCCAACCACCTCTGAAAGCCATATCGGTATACAACCTGTGGCCCTGCCTGCTGAGGTAGCCCTACTGGCCTAATGCATACGATGTGCTCGTATGCCCAACAGTGCAACAAAAATGTAGAACAAATACCAAATCGCCTCCTCCGGCGATAGCCCCATAACTCCCTGTATAATTGTACCAGATATACTGGTGCCCAGGCATAACAGGTGTGCTCCTCCACCATCTCCAGCAGTACCCCCATCAATGCTCGTGGGAAGCGGCCTCCCTCTGAGTCCAGGAGGGCAAAGCAGGTGATCCCAACCATCATCAACACCGCCAGTCGTGTCTCGTGACGATGCGCACGGTACATGTCACCGTACCCGATACTCGCGCTATGGTAGGTCAGTAGCGTGGCTGCATCCCCAAAAACCTGTAGTATGCTGTCCATCGCAGTCTCTGAATCTACCTGGAAGACTGCCTCTCCCTCGATCGGTAGCCGCAGGATGCGATACACATCCTCTAATGTGACTGTCATCTCTCCGGTCGGCAGATGGAACACATTGGCCGCCGGATCCCACCTCTCGATGAGGGCGACCATCAGGCTGTGATCCCTCTCTATCGCTCTATACCTCTGGACCCCGCCGAGTCCCACCTCGTGCATGATGGCCCAATGCGCCGCAGATACGTGTGGCCTCATCCGACTCAATAGTGGAGGCATCCTATCACGCATCGTCAACTGCTGACGTGCTTGTAAAACCAACCCACATTCTTAGACCTACTCTTTATTATAACATCTACTTTACCATCTAAACCCCCTTTTGTAAAGCCCAAAATCTAACCCCACACTTACCCCTTCTCCACCCCTAACCCAACCCCACTCCCACTCCCACCCACAACCCAAAAACAATCCACCCAACCCAAAAACAATCCACCCAACCCCCACTCACACTCCCACCCACCACCCAAAAAACAACCAACCCAACCCAAAACCCACACCCAACCACACCCCAACAAGCCACCCAACCCACCTTCAAACCTAAACCCTAAACCCTAAACCCCATCCCAAACCCAAACACCCAACCCCACTCCAACCACACCCCAACAAGCCACCCAACCCACCTTCAAACCTAAACCATAAACCCTAAATCCCATCCCAACTCCACCCTCAACCCATCCCTTCCCCATCGATACCGGCCGATACGTGACCGATGCCGGTCCCCCCATTTCAACCTCACCCTATACTTTTACGACCGATGTCGGTTGCCTAGTGACCGACATCGGTCACTGTCTCCTGCCCGAGCCGAACCCCTGCGCGGCCCCCAAAGACCATTTTTCACCTATTTTTACCCATCTACCCACCCAAACACCCCCAAATTTTACACACCTAGCCGCCTTACCCTATCTTACCTATCTACCCTCTCTCTTTTTCAAATTACGTCTATTTACTTCTCATTTCCTAAAACAACTAAATTCCTACCCAAACCCCCAATCTCACTTAATACAACCAAATGCATAAAATAAAGAGTTTAGAACCTACCGGTACGACGACACGTCATCGTGGTGGGATGGGTGGTGGCGGTCCAGCTGGTCCAGCCCCTCCAGCTCCTCCTGCCTGTGCCATGGCTCCAATCCTGATCTGCTGGGTCCCCGGCCAATCACCTGCTGCCTCCTCCTCAATCGGGCCCACTATCAACTCTCTCCGCCAATCAAATAGCTCCACCTCACTCAATAACCCTCCAAATCAAGTCTCCATGTCAGACAAGTCGATTTGGATTGCAAATAACAAAAGTGACAATGACAGGCCGTATTTTTCTTTTTATAGGTTTTTCGACCTTAACCGATGTCGGTTTCATTTTTGCCCTAAGAAACCGGTATCGGTCCCTTAACCGATATCGGTCATGCAGAATCGACATCGGTTTGATACCCAACTTTCACCCCATTCTTTGCCCTTCTTTACTCCTTGCCTCTTTTTCACCAATATCGCCTCTGTCCACCTTTGCTGCACAACATTTGTTCACTTGACCAGCCTGACCTACGGCCTCAACCTACCATTCGGCCCGACCCAAGGCCTCAACCTACCTATTTGGCCCGACCTAAGGCCTCAACCTACCATTCGGCCCGACCTAAGGCCTCAACCTACCAATTGGCCCGACCTAAGGCCTCAACCTACTAATTGGCCCGACCCAAGGCCTCAACCTACCATTCGGCCCGACCTAAGGCCTCAACCTACCAATTGGCCCGACCCAAGGCCTCAACCTACCTATTTGGCCCGACCCAAGGCCTCAACCTACCATTCGGCCCGACCTAAGGCCTCAACCTACCAATTGGCCCGACCCAAGGCCTCAACCTACCTATTTGGCCCGACCCAAGGCCTCAACCTACCAGTCGGCCCAACCTAAGGCCTCAACCTACCAATTGGCCCGACCCAAGGCCTTGCCCTACCTATTTAGCCCGACCCAAGGCCTCAACCTACCCACCTAACCTGACCCAGGGCCACCGCCCAACCACTTGGCCTGACCCAAGGCCGTATCACTTCCATACCATACCCACAATCAACATTTTATTTTATACATCCATCATGTACCTTGTGTTCAATCGAGCTCACATGTTCGTGTTTTAGCATGATTAGGGTCCTTGACTTGATCTGTCGACCAACTTTGCCCAGACCTAGACCGTGACATTTATTTCAACCAAACCAACCACTTGGTACTACCGAACATGCCTAAACGTTCCTGTACCTCACCTGTTATATACCCTTGAGCTACTTCCTATGCCTTGGATACCAGGATTATATCACCCTTGTTTGGATAAACTATCGACCTTTGCCTATGCATTGCTGGTTTGCTAGTCAAATCATGTACCCTAGTCATACTATTGCATTTCAACATGCGTCTGCTTCCTTGGACCTACCCCACCACCTTACCATCCTCTCTACCACATATACCCTTTATCAACCCTATCCCTGATTTCCCGTTCACTCAATCTGTGATAGATTTGAGGGGGATTACCTATATCCTTAACATGAGAAACCACTTCATATTATTGTCCGCGCAGCTTTACAGAACAAGCTACATGACAATAAGGGGCTAATGTAGACACCAAATTTGTGTCTCACGACCCCTTGTGACCCGCATCCCATTTCGCAACCTAACCTCATTACCTAAACTTTACACAATTATTTAATAATTACCTTGTAATTGATAAATCCACATCACCTTACCCGCCACCTCACTTTGCCACCTCATCAAGACCTAGCCCTAACCCTAAACTAACCTAATTAAGACCCATGACTTGGTCTAGACTCACATCCATAACTAATGCCTCCTTACTCGCACCAAAAGCCGACCTTCTAGCCACTTGACCAAGCCCGCAACTAATCTCTTGGGAGAAAAGCAGGGAAGGTGGGCTATTTTACTAAAAATAGCCTACTTTTTCCTTACCGATGCCGGTTCCTACTCGACCGCCGTCGGTTACGAAACCGCCATCGGTTCCCTGTAAATGGGCTCCCCAAACCAAAACAACGGATCGGAATTTCATTTTGAGAGATCAGTCAAAGGATTTCTGGATCAACAGAGAGCATTGCGAGTGAGGAACAGAGTCTAGATCTTCACTTGACAGAGCAGAGACGAGTAAAGAAACCAGAAGTGTTTGCAACCAAGGAGATCAACTTGCATCTCGGTCAAAACCAGTAAGTCAGATCTTGCATGTCCTTTTGTCATAACATTTCTTATGTTTTTTGAATCTCAGTCCTCTTAAATCCGTTTCTGAATCCACTACCCAACGTGCCATTGCATTGAACTGTCATTCTTTTGCTTCTAACCATCCCATTTCCTAATACCATCCAAAAAACCAGCCATTACAAACACCATAGCTGCCAAGAAGACCGTAGAACCCACCGCTATCGGTTATCGGTAACCGCCATCGGTTATCAATGACCGGCATCGGTTATTAGTAACCGACATCGGTTCCTCTGATCAAAAACCAGAAAACCAGCCTTTCCCCCTACCCAGTTTAACAAAATAATTTAATTGATATTTTGCATTCTTTTGTGTTAATTCATATTAGCAGGGGAACTGACCACCTTCGAAGGGAAGTTTTATATTTCCTGGGCCCAAGGCAGTTTCCTCATTTATTGTTTAATCAAAATCTTGTGGTCTTGTGTTCTTATTTGCAGGTAGTCCTTTCAAGACAAAAAGGAGTTCTCCGCAGTCAGCCTGATCTTTCCCTACGGTACGCGCACACCATTTCCACGTTCAACAGGTATTCCTCCTAACCCTAACCTCATCTGTTTCTAAAAGGAATGAAAGGATAGAAGCAACTCTATTCCCAGAAGCCGAAACATTCCGAGCGAAACACATATCCTTCTTAATGTAACGAGGTTTAAGTGAAAACATATGAATATAGAGGAACCATGTTTTGCATGTCTTTCATATTATCATTTGAATCCATAAATAATTGTAAAAAAAAGAACACCTAAATATTAACTTCATATAATAGAATTTAGCAAGTATTCGATCAAGATAATAAGTGCGAATTCGGGGCTTAAAAAAGGATTTTGAAAGAGGCATTTGTAGGCAAGGAGAAGCCATTATAAACATTTTATATTGATATTTTAAAAAAGGCCATGTTTCTTATTGATTTTGGATCAGACTTGCATAGGTAAAACACACAGAATAATATATTAATTCTCCATTCATTCTTGCTAATATAATGGCTATTATATAGCCAGGAATGTTGTTGAACAACTTCCTATAAAATAGGAAGTATTTAAAACAATAAACTTCCCATACTAATATATTGTTATACATTTGTTATAACAATATAAACATACTAACCAATTATAATAAACCATGTGAATACTAATTCCTAACATTCCCCCCTTAGTGTTTACATGGTAGAAAAACATCCACAGACTCAACTGCAGTATGCTCACCCCTGTGGCATGTCTAACTCTGTGACTCATGACCTTGATCCAAAAGAAAGGCTCACTCCTTCCATGGTTTTAAACAGGCTTACCACAAACCTTGACGCGACAGGAACCTCATCAACTGTCGACCTCGTGTGGTTTTCTGGATTCTCCCACAAACCCTTTCAAGATCCATGAACTGACTTACTCTGGTGCTACTGTTCACCACTTTGCTTATACATCAGGGAATTATGTAGGAAACACAACTCACCAAACTGAACAATAAAATACATACTGAAAAGATTTCACATTACTTCCTATAAGAATCGTAATGTTCTTAATTGTAGTCTCTGTCATTGATCACTGCCACTTGATCTCGAACAACATAGAAAACTGCCACTGCCACTGGAAGCTTTCCTTGACTAAGTCGTTTTGGGTGCAGAATGGGAATGGAACATTGGTATGTATTCCCCCCCACAATGTGAAATTCCACTCATATAGATACTGAGAAGCAAACTGCATCGAAGAACATATTCCTGAATGGATCTTGCTAGTTAGGTCTTGCTGCACATGGTCACTAATGCTAGTGAACGTATTCTTCTAGCTGACCATCTTCCAATGAAGTACGGCAGTTAGAGGACCAAGTCAGTCAAAGGATCACTGACAGTCATCTGCGCTCCAACACAACTCTCTTTCCAACATCCATCAAATACCAAACAAAACAGGAACTCTGAAAAAGAATCACACCAAGCTGAAATTCACACCACACAACTGAATATGGAACACTGCAAAACTCAAAAACAAGTACTCATACTGCACACATGTGCCACCAAATCATTCTGTGTGGCCCCATCGTTGGTGACTGACAAGAGGTCGCTGTTCGACCTCCTTCCTCCGATGCCTCCTTCCTCCATCTAAGATGCTACTTACTTAGTGGATTTGTCAATGAAGCTCATTTTACAATTTTGACTCAAATGACAAGACGTCGGTTTCTACCGATATTGCGCCTTTTTACAATAACACGACTTTAACACTTGACAAGACAATAATCCTAAAATCACCTATTTAACATTGACTACCTATATTCACCTAAACACAATTTTAACAATGTTGATACCTAGACAATACTAAACTTATGAAGGAAACGATATATATATTACAAGACTATTAACTAAATACGATCAAAGAGTCGATGAATTAATTGACATACTTTACAATGGACAAATAAGTTTTGATAGCGAAACTTTTAATGAAAAATACTATGATCTTCTTCATTAAATAGACACTAAACAACTTATAATATTTTGACCGCTGCTAACCAACTAAACTAAAAACAAAACTCTGTGGAACAAAATCGACTCTTGATACTTTAAACAGAAAATTGACTAATAAAAAACTCAGACTTGAAGCCATTTGGAAATGACATGCACGATGACACGTCTTCACAGGATAACCAGCGGAACTCTGTAAACACAATATCCAGTGAGGTTTAACCAAATTCGATGCCTCCAAGCTATTTGTGTCGGCGTCAAGATTGTTATGCGTCAAGATTGATGGGAAAACTTGTGCGCCCACCATAACATGAGTTTATATCAGTCGATCTGTAAATGTCTGCAGTTGTTCGCTAACACTTAATTTGTAGAATAGCCTCAAAAATCAGAGGCTGAATGCAAGTTCTAATCCTTCGCTCATCTTCTGTTATCTTACAGAACTAGAATTGCCCGTCTTGCAAAGTAAATTTCCGTGTATTTCAATTTATAAAACCCAGTTATTTAACATCAAAAGCGGTGTCTTCCAAAATGCCCAATACCATGAATGCAATGATGATTCTGATCTGGCAGAAGAAATCTGACACAATGCAAAATGAAACAACTATTCCAAATAAAATACAACTGCTCAGGACGACATGCAATATTAGAGAGGATAGATACAGATTTGAGCGGGCCAATGAAAAACTGTGACTGTAGCAGAAGAACAGATACAGATAAATACGTGCCAATAACTATAAGTAAATAATGCCTCTTAATATTCCAGTATGAGGATGTTAAATTAAACTCTCATCAATCTAGGGCAATTCAGCACAGAGTTGCCCCTTCTCACTTATTGAACCATATAGTGATCAAGATTAAACCGCTCTGATACCAAATATAGATTTTGGATCAGACTTGCACAGGTAAAACACACAAAATAACATATTAATTCTCCATTCATTCTTGCTAATACAATGGCTATTATATAGCCAGGAATGTTGTTGAACAACTTCCTATAAAATAGGAAGTATATAAAACAATAAACTTCCCGTACTAATATATTGTTATACATTTGTTATAACAATATAAACATACTATCCAATTATAATAAACCATGTGAATACTAATTCCTAACATTTCTCACCTCAAATTGTAATATATTCATGAAGTAATTTATTTTATGGTTTTTCATGAAGAAGAATGAAATGTGACATTTTGGTGGGTGGATTCATCCAAAGAACAATTTCTATCCACTGTAGCTATAAGTAATTTTTTTTGTAATAAGTTAGATAGGGGGCACGATGATTTTGTCCTCTGAGAACACCATTCAATTGATATTTACAGATTCATCTTTAATTGAATAGTTTTCTGGGAGGACATCAAGTTTTTTTGAAAATTATATTGTGAAATTCAATTAAATGTGTCCTTGGAACACATTAATTTGTGATAGTTGTCTTGTAAAGCTCAACTAAATGTTATCATAAAAATACACTATATTTTGTGATAATTGTGTTGTAAAACTCAAATGAATGATGTTATTGAACTACATAATATTTAGTGATAGTTGTGTTTTAAAAGTAAATTGAATGGTGTTCTCAAAGTACATCGAATATTGTGATGATTGTGTTATAGAAATCAATTGAATAATGTCCTTAGAGTACATCATATTTTGTGACAATTATGTTGTAAAACTCAATTAAATAATATTCTCAGAGTACATCAAAATTTTCATAATTGTGTTGTAAATAAATTAGACGATGTTCTTGAAGTACATCAAATTTTATCACAGTTTCATTGTAAACTCAATTGAATGATGTTCTCAAGCTACAACAATTTTTGTGACGATTGAATTGTAATTTTGGATTACATCAAAATATGTGATAGTTATGCTGTAAAACACATTTGAATAGTGTTTTTGGACTTCGTAACATTTTTTGACATATGTGCTATAAAAATTAATTAATTGACATTCGCAGAGTAAGAAAAAGGTTGTGACAATTGTATTGTAAAAATTAATTGAATGGTATTTTCAAAAGCATATCAAAATTTGTGAAAGTTGTGTTATAAAATCCAATTGACTGGTGTTCTCAATGCACATAAAATTTTGTCCTAGTTATGTTATAAAACCCAATTGAATGGAGTTCTCAAAGTACATCATTTTTTATGACAATTGTGTTGAAAAACTCAATTGAATGGAGTTCTTAGAATATATCTAGTATTTTGATAGTTATGATTTAAACCCAATTGAATGATGTTCTTAGAGCATATCAATTTTTATGACAATTATGTTTTAAAATCCAACTGATTAGTGATATTAAAGTACATCATTTTTTGTGATAGTTGTGATGTAAAACTTAAGTAAATGATGTTTTAAGAGTACATCAAAATTTGCCATTGTGTAGTACCTAAAATTTGGTTATCGTTCATGCCCTTAAGTTATATCGTCGAGGCTTGTGCACTCTTAATGACATCTTTTGCAGGCAGTCTAGACTACTTCTCACTTGGCCTCAAGCTAAAGCCAAATTTCAGCTTGTTTCATCCAACAGAGAGTCTTATCAGGAAATTCTTGATTCCATTCCTGTTGAGATGCTTCAAAAAGTTGGTGTTGTCTCTCTCAGGACTTGGTGGAAGGATTGGAAATGGCTTCCAGATACCCCGTTCTTAAATTACTCCCTAGGAAAAGGGTATGCTCTTCTCACCTCCAGGTTGCCAATGGTGGCTTTGCTAAACTTTAGGTGGTCCATCAATTCTGGATGGTCCTCCTGGGAAGCTAGATTTCACACAGTTTGGAAGGCCATCCCTTCAACCCAAGCTAGCCTGTTTTTCTTGGTGCTTTCTCTTTCAAGGCCTCCCTATTAGGTGCAGATTAGCTTATTACGATATTTCTCCTCAGATTTTCCCTTTTTGTGGGCATATTGAGACACTTACGCATCTATTCTGGTACTGACCCAAAAGCTCAGGCTATTTGGGACTGGATCCACGATTTCTTTCGGCTGTTTCGATCAAATCCATTTCTTTGGCAACATGTTTTTCTTGGGGATTCTATTTTCATTCCCCATTGCTTTTCCGCAAGTGTGGCATACTGTCAAAGTGGATATCCTTTTTTTTAATATGGAAAGAACACAATTATGCTATTTTGGCTAATTCCACAGTTTCTTGCTTTCTTTCGCATTATGATAATGCCATGCTTATCTCGAATGTGTTCTTACAGATCCAGGACCAAGCCTACAAGGTGGAGCTGGAAGTGTGGCACCTCAAGACCCTTCTAGATCATTGGGCCAATGCTCCTTGCACTATGGCACGGGAGTCCCCCCACCTCCCCTTATGGGAGTGTTCGTTTGAGAGGACACCATGGCCGGGGCCAGTCGAATGAACGTTCCCACCATCATCGCTCTCCTAGGTGGCAACCCAAGCATCGAGAGAGCCCTACCAACCACGGTGGTTGGGGGTCCCCGCAATGGTCTGTGCAGCACAGTTGCTGGGGCTCCCGCCACCACTCCTCCGCGCCTCCTGTGCAGTGGGATGGATAGGAATTCTGGCAAAGTCCCCCGGTTAGCTCTTGCCATATCTCCTAATCAGCAGGATGACAAAGAAGAAGAAGTTGGCTCCGGCTAGCCACCCCTTCCGGATGGAAATGATCTTCCAGGTAGTAACCTAGAGGATAAAGGGCCTCCACCACTGCCCACATGCCGCTATGTTTGTTGTAGCACCTTAGTTTGTTTTCCTTTTTGTTTTCTGGTGTTGTTGCCTTATGTTACTTTTGTCTCCTAGCCTTCGGCTAGTTTGAACGTGGGGTGTGCCCTTTACCACTCATATTTTTTGTGGATAGAATGTAATATTTTTATTAAGTAATATAGGCTATTTCATAAAAAAAAATTGGTTATCCGTAGTTGGCAATATCACTTGGTATTTATCTTGAAATTATCCTATTTACCTACTTATTGGCCAAATGAAATTCTCCCTCTCTGTCATGTACTATAAGTCCAATAGGTCATGAATACTTCAACTTAACACTTCAAATATCATTGTATATTCTACATAATACATCTTCACAATATCTATAGTTTTCCTACTATATTAGATTTGATTCTGTAATTACCTTGGATAGGTTCATGGAAATAGGAAAAGTTCACACGAGGAATGTTTCCACAGGCCAATGAACATGTCCCATGTACTTGTAACAATCGTATTTTAAAATGCACAAATTACAGTGATCAACTTAAGTTCAGTTGATTAGGAAATCATTAGAAGTCACACTCACTCACTCACTCACTCACTCACTCGCTCGCTCGCTCACTCACTCACTCACTCACTCACTCACTCACTCACTCACTCGCTAGCTCACTCAGTCACTCAGTCACTCACTCACTCACTCACTCACTCACTCGCTCGCTCGCTCACTCACTCACTCACTCACTCACTCACACTCATCGAGGGAATTTAGGCATCCCATATCAAAGTAACAATCCAAGAAGAGGATTGAGAAAAAATGAAGCACCTTCCCTTTAGAGAAAACCACAACACAACTACTCAATATATGAATACATCTCTAGTGTTGCCCTTATATAAAAATCTATACATTACAATTAAGCTAAATTTCAATTACACAATGTTATGGGCCAAATAGAGGGATCCATATTGTTTACATTGTTTAACCTCTATATTATGAAAATTCTGGGAGAACTATGTGTGGCTTGATTCCTTTTTAGAGTATTGGTATGTAGTGTAGTAATCATTGTATCATTAGGGTGGGGTGAGGCCAATCCAACTCATATCATACTAACCCATTTTAGGTAAAAAGAGAGGAGAAGACATACATATATAAAATAATTTTCCCAAATATCCAAATATATATTCCATTTCCAAAGACATAGATAAGTAGGTGCCATAGTTAGATTATAGTTCAAAATCTTAGAGGAAAAATTCATAGATTTGAATGTATCCCCTACAGGATGATCACATCCTATACTCACTTCTAGGTCTTAAAATTTTCAAGACAACTTGATGAAACCCTATATAGCTCCCTCAAATAATTTCAACTCGCTATCACACTATCTGAGCTCGAATAATAGTGACTTATTTATAAAATTCTAGCTTTAAGTGTAATTTCATTCTTATATCTATAGCATATTGAGAAATCTATTATTCTTACATAATTTAATACTATTTGATTTATTATATTAGTGGCTTGAATATAGTGTATGAAAAGGAATATATAATCAGGAACATAAACCTAGTTTTGGAATTACACATAGTTATGTTGTAAAACTCCACAAAATAGTGTTCTTAGAGTACATCAATTGTTGTGTTGTTAAAATCAATTGAACGATGTTTGTGAAGCACCAAATTTTAGGGCCGTAAGGATGTGGTCAAGGGGTGTGGGTGAGGGTTATGGTTGTAACCCCTTTACACAATTTACTAAAATAAAAATCATAGTTTATTGTCTTAGTCTAATATTTTTATTTGTCTTATAAATTATACTCTTTAAAACAATGCCATTTATTAAATATTTTATGAATTTATATTTTGATGGGGAATTGTAATAATAATAATAAATTAACCTAAGTTTTCATTTCAAACCAATATAAAAAATTTAATAACAATTTTTGTGGTAATATTGTTGCAAAACTCAAGGGTCGAAGCATAATAACATGTCTCAATTTTGGGCCAAAAATGCATTTTTTATTTATTTTTGTGCTAGTGAATTTATGAGGTTCTCCCTAACCCCCCACACGAAATCCCTTCACTCAAACTACCAATTAATCCTCTTAAAGGATTTTAGTTGATCACCCCCTTAACCCGAACCCCCTTCACCCAAACCAAATTTTTTATATACAACAAAATTGTTTGGTAATGTTGCATTTTTTACTTTGTTAGTTGTTAACTGAAATTTTCCCTAACCATCGTGACTAGCTTATCCCAAACACATCTTCTCCCAAATCCATGAAACAGTCCATGAGCTCAAAGGTAATGATTTATTTATTTATTTTTATTGTTTTTCATTTTAAAAGTTTTTTTATAGAAATAGTGTGTGTGCATGGGGGGTTTAATTAGTTTTTTATTTAAAATTTTGAAAAATGGGGAAGAAGAGGGGATATTTTTTAAAAATGACATGAAATATATTCATTTGAATTTTATTGTTAATTATTTTTCAATGATCATAACGGCTCCCACCCATTACGTCAACCAACATGAAAGAAAAACAATCAAAATTTACAAACTAGAAAGTGTTTTACAACCACCTACATATACCAACAAATATAAACAAAAATGTAAAAACATATTACTAAACTTATAAAAATACAAACAAACATGAAAAATTTCAAGCTATTTAACCCGAAAAAAATTATAGAGGAGTTAAATTATAGTTTCAATAGGACTGTGGGGTATAAGGAGGTGGCATGGTGGCTTTTCAGATAAGGAGGTATGTTGGCCTACTTAGAAAAAATAAATAAGACCCTTGGCTATCATGTACATAGGTACACTTGTAATATTTATGCTCCTTTGATTTATCATTGATTTATTGCTTCTCAGAAGCACTTTCCAAATAATGACTAGGTTCCCCTTTACTCCATTCAAATGTTATATGTCGATGTCCATATAGGCCTCAATGTCAACTATATAAATTTTCTTAAATAATTTCAAAATTCTTGTGTTAGAATCCTAAACACTTAACCTTAAGGGAGTATCCTAAACACTTAACCCTAGATAATATTTTGAGAGGCCACAAACCTATCTTGTAGGGTTTTATGATGTAGCAATACCAACGATGAAAATTTTCCATTATGAAGAAATAGAGGGTGTCACTAACATTATACAACACACTTGGTTGATAACCTATAATATTGTACAATTTTTTTTGTAGATGCATGACCCATATGATGAGAGTAACAACAATACATTATGCTACTAAGTTGTATGCATGAGTCTGTTTATTGTCCCTGATAGAGGTGTATGTTATTATGGATGAAATCAAGAACATTGACTTGATTGTATTACAATAGATGATATTATTCACTTATATGACACTTATAATGAGGAATAATACATTATTTTATAGGATGTTTTCAATTATTTTGAGGATAGAGATGTACGTATTGGCAGTTTATCTGTTCAGTGTGAACAAACCATTCCAACACCTAGAGTAGGGGTAGACGATAATGCTACTAGTTCATCAATTTTTTTATTATTAATCAACATTGGTGGATAAAATTTAAAATTTATTTAAGTTATATTGTGATTTATTTTATAGTTCTAATTTTTTAAATTTTAAAGAAAAAGTTAAGTCTTGATTTAATTAGTAACTAATTTTTATAATTATTAATGTATAGGTGCCATCGTTTTAGCACATGGCTCAACATCCACCATAATATTTCCATATCACCTTTCTAAGTGCTGGGAAGACCCAATTCCTTGAGTCTTAACATGGTGAGCACCAAATGACATTCTCTAGGATTTGTTGATATCCCAAATGATCTACCACAAGTGAGTATGGTATCAATTCACACATTGTCCCTTTTTGTGATATAGACATTATTGAGAGTTCAATCCATGGTGGCTTATCTAAATTAAGATCAATTGTGGATGTCATCTAGGGAGATCATGATACATGTTCTTTAAAGGTATATGTACCATTGCACATAGTGTACATATATAGAAATATCAAATTATAACTCTAGATTTATAAAAAAATTCCATTTATTTCCTTGTTTGTATGATATTTTTTAACATGTGGTTGTATAATAAATTATGTTTTTTGTGCACACAAGGATGTACTAGAAATAGGTTGGTTCATAGTGTAGAACATCCCCATGATCTAGAATAGGAAATTGATAGGCCCCATTTAGATATATAGGTGATATATATATATATATATATATATATATATATATAATATGATGAAATCATTTAAGAGTAACTTATTCAATTTAACATATATGACTGGACTAATATGTAATTCTTATGTGAATGTAAGGATAAAAGCAAAACTAAGGACAATGTTTCTGCCATGTAAAAATTGAGAGACAATGTAAGGTTCTTTCGTTGAATAAAGTGGGTTGAAATATCAAATTTTGAATCTAAATCTACAATAAAAGACACTTAGAAAAATGTTATTATTTTATGTCATTAAGGGACCTTCCTCGGCCAGATCCATAAACAGTTTAAGGTGATAAGAGACATTTTATGAAGTAAAATGGAAAAATTAATAAATGACAACATATGGTATAACTGACTCTGCCCCATGCCAATTGTGGATGCAATTGATAGAAAATGACAAGGAGGTCGCAAGTTAGTTGTGGTTGTGACTATGACTTATGTTATAATTTCACCAAAATTGTAGTGTTGTGGGATGCAAAAATTCCATGAGGTCTGCCTTCGCCTCTTCAATAATCTGTAACACCGAAATATGTGAGAATGGAAGAAAATACTATAGTATGGGCTTAAGTGCACAAAAATTCATGGGTTGAAATGTTGGAGGTGAGTGTTATTTTATACTCTTTGAGTGCATAAAATATTGTGAAAAGTATGGGTGTAATGTACATAGAGGGGTGA